>JACTTY020000031.1:1400563-2801127 GCA_014595695.2 Epargyreus clarus clarus | reverse complement strand
ATAAAGGATAGGATACATTTAGTATTAGTGTTAAAGCAACAAAAATAGAGAGAAAAAAAAC
Organism: Epargyreus clarus clarus; assembly: GCA_014595695.2. Classification (NCBI taxonomy): domain Eukaryota; kingdom Metazoa; phylum Arthropoda; class Insecta; order Lepidoptera; family Hesperiidae; genus Epargyreus; species Epargyreus clarus. Next base: position 2,801,066 of record JACTTY020000031.1, on the reverse strand, counting down.
AACACAAACAAAACAATGACACGGTACACATGAAAAAGACGAAAACGAGGCGGAAAATCATACTTTCGAGTAATATTTTAAAAGTTGGTTTTTAAATGAATCAAGCGATTCAAACTTCTTAAAACAATTTTTACAGACAAATAACATCATCTTTGGGTGGTGTGTTGTATGATGATGACTATCGTCCTTACTCAGCGAAACAAGGGAGGTGCCGCATGCCAAAGAACCCACAACCCCTACCTGTGCTAGGCTACAAACGGGTGTATCCAAATGAAGACGAAATGGTCAAATACCTTTATATGTATGGGCCTTTATCAGCAGGTAACATTATCTTCCTTACTACACCTTTTCAATTATATTTGTTAAATTAAACCATGAAATATGGTATTTTAATCAGATATTTTATGATTTCAGGAATTAACTCAGCATCTATGGCTAGATATACACATGGTATCGACCAGCCGACCGAAGAAAGTTGTTCATCTGATAAGGACAAGCTAAATCATGCCGTTGTGATCGTCGGTTACAACTTATATGGTACGTAGTATGTGTATTTTTTTTATTTTCACCTAACAATAGGGCAGACAGGTTATCTAATGCAAAAAGACGCATATGAACATATGCAAGACTAAAGTGAGTCGCCAATGCATCGCCGACTAGTTACATATCGATACCTCAATTCGCAAATCAGCCAACTCCACTTTGTGTCAAAATGTTTTTTTTATATATTTTGATTTCGTTCAACGCCATTTACTATCAAAGTAAAAAAAAAAACGTTTTGACAAAAAGTGGAGTTGACTGATTTGCGAATTGAGGTATCGATATTTGAAATGTTCTAACATAAATTAAAACAAAAACCATAGTAATGTGGTTGCATTAAAATAAATGAATTATGAAATTACATTAATTTTTTTCTTCATTCGATTAGTGTCCATTGACTTTTTTTATGAGGTCATGAAGGACCCTCACACACCCACCCATTCACGATTACATAATGCAATATACGCAATCGCATACGTACAAGCTCATATGCACGCAGGTACACAAGCACGCAAGCAAGCACGCACACACGAAATCACGTCACATACATACAAGCAAACCTACGCACACACCTACACATAGAGAGAGATCATCACCAAGCGTTATCTATTTAAAACTCATCACGTTTTACGAACAAATTATAAAATAAACCAATGATATCTTTTTCTAGTCTCCGAAGACGGACGAGTAAGAGTGCCGTATTGGATCATAAAGAACTCCTGGGGTGAGGAATGGGGTGATAAAGGTTTCTATTACTTGGAGCGCGGCCGCAACGCGTGTGGTATTGCTAGCGATGTATCTTTCCCTTTTGTCAAATAAATATTATGACAACACGGTAGAAACTCTTTTATTAACCGACCTAAAGTTATAGAGTCACTGGAAGCTGGCTTGTTGGAAGTTATGTTGGATGCTGCGAATGAACAGTATTACTTTTGAGTTGAAGTAACAAAATATCTGCTGTGTTCCTGCTTGTAAGTAATCACTGTAATCATTAAGAAATCAGCTGAAACCTTCTTGAACTGAAAACTTTTTAGCTGCGTTGTGCAGTGTTTTTGTGAAGAATAAAAAACGTTAAATGCCGGATCACGTGTCCTGATCGAAAATTCGTAACACGGCGAAGCAAACTGTAAAAGTCAAGATGTCATCCGGTGTCAGCATAGAAAAATATGTCAATGGGTGTCAGTTTTGTTTTTTATTTATTATATGTTATTATTCAAGTTCGATTTCGAAAGTTTTTACTTCTGCCGGCACACCCGTTGATTCATTTTATTCGTAAACTCTGAAAAATAACACAAATTGAATTTCAAACTAATATTATTTATAGAAAACTCCCATTATTCTTCAACAAATAATGTTGAAAATTTAATTGTATAGAGTACCTAGAAAATAAAAAATGTTTATTCCCTTCCAATTCCACGAAAGACTTTTTTATTACATTTTCACCCGTTTACAAAATTTTCCACGATCAATTTTACAATAAGCGACGATTGCCTTTGAATTTACAATTTTTCCATCTTGCTTGCTAATTTCGGACCAATTTTGTTGTTAGTCGGAGCTTTCGCTAGAAAATGGATAAAACTGTTTCTTTGGTATTACTGGATTGCTTTTGCTCGTTAGATGTTTCAGATAAGACAAATAAACAAGAATATTGCGCTAATTGGATCAAGATGGCTGGGATAATCTAATCCGCTGATTGTATGTGATCTTATTGAAATAACCATTTCAATAATTGTATTTATAAGACGTATTTCGTCTTCCTTTGATATAAAATTTAATAAAAGTCGAGTTCAAAGATTCCGTTACATACATACCTAGATACATACCTCATACAGGTCAAGCTAACAAAAGCATAGTAAAAATGTCGCTTTCCATATTTGAGTTGTAAAAAGGGATATTCATACATATATCTACACTAATATTATAAAGAGGAAAACTTTGTTTGTTTGGTTGTAATGATTAGGATTAAAAACTAATGGACCGATTTTTAAATTCTTTCACCATTCGAAAGCTACATTATCCACGAGTAACATAGGCTATATTTTATATGAAATATATTTGATAAGTAGATTTTGTGGCGGTACAAAGTTTGCCGGGTCAGCTAGTTATGTATATCTGTATAGGGTCTTAATGCGGGGATAAAGATTAATTATGTCTTCGATGAACACATCACATACACTCCGAAACCTAGTACAGAAAATTAAATTTGAACAATGGTAGAACGCCACACCTATTGCTAGCATAAATCAGTTCTCGCCTTTTGGTAGAAGGGTATGATGTTGGGACATGTAAGTCAACTGACAGAAATTATAAGTTAGCTGACTGAAATTATAAGCAATTATATTAGTACCTAGGAGTGACAACATCTGTAATCGTCTTCAACCCAAAAAGTACCCTTTTCGTTAAATATTTGGTATCATATTTCAAAGAGTTGCATTAACCACTTAACATTATGGGGACTGATATCACGGTTTACAAACAAGTATATGAAGTAGCCTTTAATGTTATAAAAAATCTAAATTCCGAATCGAACCCGTAACTCTGTCCAACGCAGCGCATAACTCTTCGTACAAAACGAATAAAATTCAATTGTTAATCAAATTTATATCCAATTAAATAATAGCCATTTTGTTTGCGCGTTTGAAAGCATAAAAAATGTTCCAATTTTTTCTCTATATCAACCTGCCGAAGTAGGTTACCAGTGAAACATTATGTATATAAATTTCCTGCTTAAACAGAAGCACAGCTATATTTTATTTTAACCCCATATATGTTTGAACTTTACTGTAAACATATTTGTAATAAAAATCAAAATCCGACTGCTTAAAAATATAGTCTACGTCACTCCCACAGTGTATCCGACACCTCATATATTACAATCTGTCCTTCGGTTTATAGGGCAGGCCAAAGAATAAAACATACATACTCGTACATACAAACATACGATAACATTACCGTTCACATTCGGATAAACAAAAGCAGAATCATGTAAAAGACTTTTTCTTCATACTCATAAAGACATTATTAAGAAGTTTTCCAAAAAAAAAACTAATCCGTTCCCATTTAACCATAGAACAAATGACTTGTGCCTCATTATTTAGTCCGCCGAAAGGAAGGGCGAAAAAGAATTCGTAATATTCCGAAATGGATCAATTCAATATTTGACCCAAAAAGTTCAACACTGAATGAACTATCGCTAGTACGAATATTTAAAGTTTTACCAGTTTGTTTACCGGGAACTCGAATTGAATAAAGCTGCGTTATTTTATTTTAAGGTATGCGAATAAATAAATAAATATAGTAAAAACAAAAAAACACGCTTTTATGATAAAATCAACTAAAAAGTAGAAAATAATTTTCAATCTAGGAACCAATTAAGGAACAGTAAATAGTATAATTGTGAACAAAGCGTGGGGAACCATTTATCAGTTTTCGAAAAGCGCCTCGAAAATCGTTAATCAAAATATGAAATAATAAATCGAAAGTAACAATATGAAGAGATAGACATAATAGTCATAAAACACGTTAAACACAACTAAACAACTGGGTTATATATAAGGAATGCAAAGAAATAAAAATTGGAGGTTAAAGTAATAAAATTATGAGTTACACAGATAACATAACTTATGAAAGATGTTAAGCGCTACTATCGCTCATTATTCATAATCAATCTAAATTTTTTACCTACCAAAGATCGTAGAAAATATGAATAAAATGTCAAATGTCAATCTTTGGCAGGCAAGGAATAACACATATTGATTATAAATAACGGGCGTATAAGGTGCGTTATTATATTGTATAAAGAAACCATAGAATGGTAATGGTGAAATTGAATGAATGAAAACAAACGGCTTATTAGTAAGATTTTTTTTTAATTCTTGACAAATAAAAACATTTTTAGAGAAAATTTACGAATAAATAACTGATACTGCGTAATTTACATAATAAATCAGGAGGCACGGCAGTGCCTCCGCCAAGTCGAGCCAAAAAAAGCGGCATAAATAATAATTTCAAATATTTTAGGGACATTTTAGCACGGAGACGTGGCAAAAGTTTTTTACGCAACTATTTCAATTCTCAAAACTGGTTACATTTTCTTGTTAGTAGTGAGTAATCTTTACTAATCTATGAAAGAAACCAAGTAATTAAAATGGATAAAATATTTTTTAGTAAGAATTAGCTGCGGTAAAATAAATATCAAAGACACTACGAGCGCATGTCCCTCGGCTTATGTAGATCTTAATTGGGCTGCAAAGTTTAACAACATTGAGCGGACTCGGGATTAGGATTGATGCTTCCGTGTTTCAGAGGCCACATTTTCATTCGGTGAATAATTTTGAAACTGATTCGTTGCTACTTGAGAAATCTATTACTTAAGAATCTTTAGCAACTACAATATAGTAGGCTAATTAAAATGGCAACATCTCCTTTAAATTTAGATAATAATTATAATGTCTGTCGACGTAATAATGTCCCACTGCTGGGCATTGTTATCTTCTCGAAGAGCAATGTAGCCCATATTCCACCGCACTGGCCAAGTGCGAATAAGTAGAGTTCACACACTTTTGAGAACTTTTTAAAGGTCTCACAGGCACAGTACAAATATGTTCCATATTTCTACTGTGTCTCAGGCGTGTACGTTTCCCCACAATTATTTCTTTGGTAAACAAGTGATAATTATTTTTTGGTTTTCAATTAAAAAATCAGAGGTTCTGGTTCCCCTGTCTCACGGGGTCCAATTTTCAAATACCTAGACTTGACGAGACTAAGACCGAGTTTCAAAATGTATAAAGATTTAAATAAATATATAATAACGTACCGCTAAAGAAGCGGTTGTAATCAACAGTAAGGTTTATGTAATATCTCTATTAATAATATCTGAACTTTGTAATGATGGCAACTTGCAAATTTGCGGTTTCTCCATTCGTTCCCTTAGCGACATCAACTTTTGATTGCGATGCAGTTTAACTACTTAGGTTATTAACGAACTCTGGGTATAGTAATGAGTTAGTGCCTTCGCTTCGTAAGCTTCTTACTAAGTTTATGACTATTAGTAAGTTAAGGTTCCTATCATAGCTATATTTTAATATTTTGCTGAAACAGTGTTATTGGTATTTAATTTAGAAGTGGAAGAATTTGATTTATAAAGTGTATGAAATAAATTTTTTCAAGTAATTTAAAGGAATATGTATTATATACATTTGTAACATAGAAGTAGCAAAAAGTTATTGCCGCCCATGGACATCTGTAATCAACCCCAGATAAGATTATTTTCCTACTTGAGGTCGGCCACAAAAGCGTTTCTACCCCAGAGAACTAATATGTCAAACCAGAACACAGCTTTTAACACTACTGTTACTACATACACTACTGTTATTGAATAGAAATAGGTATACAGACGCCTCTACAGCAAAACTATAAGAGTTCCAAATTAATATTGTAAATACAATTACATGAAATCGTAATTAAATCTTTACCTCATAAATTATGAAGAAGCATAGAACAGCTAGCTGGAGAAGGCGGGATCGTGTTTCTCCAACTCGGCAATGTCAATAAGAACTAAAGTAATTAGCGAAGTTTTTGCCGCAAGACTGATGTTTATTATTTGAAATTTATTAGGGGAAATTAAATTTTCAATCAATCTTCAATGTTGGCTTTCAATTTGTATGTTTTTTAGTTATCAAAGGTCTTGTCTAATTTCGACTTTTTGTCAGACGTCAAAAGACTTGGGCTATTGGATAGTTTTAGACATAAGTATGACCTCTTCCTTTTAGATTTAATCGACAGAAAATGTAAAATGACTATGGAGCTTCACTACTCGTCCGCAGAGGCTTATTCTTTTAAAATTTTCCTGTGTATTCCACATCTAAGAATCATACTTCCGAGTGTCTTACAACTAAACATTGCACACCCAAGCACCCGAACATCCTACACTCAAGTATCTCACACCAGAACATTTTCGTCCAAGTGTCCCACACTCGAACTTCCACACTCTCATCTAAGCAAGCCGCTCCCAAGCGTTCCATATTAGACGTTGCACACCTGAGAATCTCAGTCCCGACCCTCCTTCAAGTTTTCCACACCTCCGAGTGTCCCAGACACAAGCACAATTAAATTCCAATTCATTTTCCCCTAACTAGACTAGTCTACCAATCTGTCCAGCCTGTGAAACAAGTGCAATACCTATACGAGCATAAACTAACATCGTTTCTAAATCTCAATTCGAATCCTTTTACTATGTCTCTGATCTAGGTCAAAACAACAAAGACATAATATTCGCAAATGTTAAAACTTGAAGCACGCACGACCATAACACACTGGAACAAAGAATTCAATAAGCGAGCACTCCGAGACGTTTAAATATTGGAAGTGAAAAGGAAGTTTCCTAATAAAAAACTCCATTTGTTAAAATGAAAAACTGGCGAAGAGCGAGGCGGGCTCACGTTTTGTGACCCGTATAAGATGTTGATGCGATTTTTGATAACAATTGCTACTCGTATAACTGTTTTAACTTGACAAATAAATAATTACAAAATTAAACTTATAAAATAAAAACGTCGTCCAAAACCCTTTCTTGTGGCATAGTTCCCAGAACACTGGCAGCGTTACCCTCTGGTTACCCGATGCGAGGATAAGTCTGTGGGACATGTCTTTCACAATTTTTTTATTTTTTTTTAACTTGACTAATATATTCTACTGATATTTTGATTGACTCACACATTTCATGTGGAAGAACCATGACCTAGCATGCTGTTCTAATTCGGGTTGCTGAGTGTGATTGATACACCCACTAGGATGCACATAAATAGATGGGACATTAACACTGCTATCGCCGAAGAGAGAGATCTAAGAAACGATGGTGCGACGTTCAAGCTTTCAAAAGTTCAATCCGGTAACGAATAAAGAGTGGTTAAAGAATTTAAAAAGGAATTTTGCCCAGTGAAGGAGACAAAATAAGTTGGGTAACACGAGAGTTTTTTAACTCTCTTCGATTTTACTACCTTTCAGATTTAAGCTTTTTTGCAAATTGAATCAAACAGATACCAGACAATATCATAAAAGTTCACTATTTTCATTTAGATACGGAATACTAAACGGTGCCCCCTCGTTCTAGAGTATGCAAATAAGGGGATTAAAATATGTAAAAAGTTCACAACAAAATAAATTGGAAGGCCATTCCCTGATATGGCCGGTCGGCTGCCCTTTGGAACGAACGTAGGTTACAGTAAATGTTGGGTTTGATTAAGTTTTTATTGCTCTGTCCGAGATATTTTAGCATAATTTGAATTTAAAATTATAAAATGAAGTAAATTTTCACTTTGCTCAGCCTGCCTGAGGGTGTACCGGTGATTAGACTAAGCTAATTAGGTTCTACCTTAATTCTCAGGTAAAATTCCTGTTCTATTTAAAGTTTGTTGTACAATGTCTATGATTTCGTCCTCACGAGAAATAAGCGCATATTTATGTGATATGAACAGTCCCAGTCGAAAAGAACCAATACCATGTTAATTGTGCCTTCTTGTGGTACTTATAATTTTACTGTGTCCTGCTCTAATGTAAGATGATAAATTCTATAGTATATATAAGTATGATATTTTTAGTAATCTCAGTGAAAATAAATTTTACCTACGAACTTCGATCGTTCTTATTAGTGATCGAAGCGTACGAACGAAAATAAACAATCTACGATACAGAGATTTCTTTTTAGAGATGGTTACCTAAATACTTTAATTTTGAAAGGAGACCTACAGGATAGTACAACTGCTTTATATTTTTTGTTATATCATGCGACATTCATTTACTTTAATGATTATAATTTACAATAGGAGGCACAAATAATATAGTTCATTGAAGACAAACTTAATAACTCTCCAACTTATAAAAGAATCGGAACGCTATAACGATCATAGCCGATAGAATAACTGCGCATCAAATGTCATAACAGACGAGCTACTTTTAGCATCGGTGATCGATGATTTTGCTGTTTTTAGAAGCTAGATGCAGCAATCAAATGCTACATATCGCTACGTTTAAATTGTTTCTTAACTACTTTAGGACGCTCATTGAAGCAAATAAACGTAAAAAACGCAAATCAGCATTAACGCAGTCGCTGAAACGCACGTCTTCGAAATTGCGACCACACGCAACTAGACGCTAAAAGTGACTCAGTGACTCAGCATCGATGCAATCGCCAAAACGCAAACCGCCGATACGAAAAGTTGCGAGTCTACAAATACCGTAACTGCGCATCAAATACTCCGCATTTCTTATGATTGTCATAAATTTTACGGCGTTTCCCCGGACCGATCTCGTTTTATACCCCGAGGTATTCTTCAAGATACCCCGAAAACCCCAAAACCTATAAATCTGATAAGTATTTTGTCTCTATACTTTACGTGGTGATATATCAAGGAAAAACTCAGATACTGATTATGTTAAGAAGTTGAAGAGATAACATAATTATTGTTAATTTTCATATTGACTAACATAAAACAATTTGCACATTCGTGACAATCAAGTACAAACATAAATGTAGCAATTACAAGGGTTGATCAAAATTATGCTATGTTACATTTCTAATTCGTAGCAAAAAATAATTTAGTGAATAGAAACATAGAGTATTTTTAATTAAATATATTGTTACAAATATTATGAATGCGAAAGTTCATAATAATACTTTGCAATGTTTGTTATTCTGTTGCGCTCAAATGACTTCAAGTATAATTTAAATTAAATTGTGCATGAAGAAGTTACGTCATATAAAAGGACAAAAGAGGGATATTTTACCTCGGAAATGTAAGGATTCTGAGTGAAAAGCCGTAATTAGTATTTCTATGTACCACACTAACCAAGTTGCGTACAGAATATGGTAGAGCAAAAGTTAAATACGATATAATTAATGATTTGAAGAATTTTGTGATAAATGGTAGCAAACGAGCAGTCCACCTGATTGTAAATGGCAACACCTCACTTGAACGTCTATAATCAATCCCAGATAGATAGATCTTTGACTGAAATCGACCACAGATTTCTACCTGTGAGGACTTGCCTTAAAACCGTGACATAGTTGTGTCCTTCAAACCATATAATTACCATTTCAAACCGAAATAAAGTAGCGCTTAACAATGTAATCCAACAGAATAACCGTGGAGACATATTTCACTTAAGATCCTTATTAACTTTTAGAACGTAAAAAACATCACTAAATGGAACACTAAACAATAATCCCGATCGAGGTAAATTCAGAACACAAAACTCCAAGAAATCCGTCAAAAAAGTGTGGAGGGAAATTCCTTACAAATTTTTAATAAGGACACCATAGCAACAGTCCGTTTTGCTCGTAAATTTCACAATGCCGGCTCATCACAATGATCTTTCTTAAAAATTTAATCAACTCTCAAAGGATTTTTAAATTAAGCTCGACAACACAAACACCTTGGAACTTGGAAGCGGGTCAGAGGCTCAGCTTAGCGTCTTTCCATACGACCGACGGAAACGCAACGTCGTGACATTATTCATTATTATCTTTATGTGACATTTTATTGTTATTGACATTTTATCTTATTAACGTTTTAATAATATTGGAAATTAGTATCTACAATTTAATAATTTGAACTTATAAAATGCGACTTAAAATTATATTTGTACGCCATTTATGGCAGAATGAGCGAAAATTCTTGACTGTAACACCAATGTATACACCTTATTCTACAAATAAAGACTTTGTATTTGTATTTGTATTTGATTTTTTTTTTTTGATAATATGGGAGTAGCAGACGAGCATGCAGTCCTCCTGATGTTAGTGCAGATAGAATTTAGTTGTGCAGAAATTTTTTCTATACTCAAAGTAGCGAAGTAGTATGAAGTACCTAGTCATATTCAACGGATTAATTGTTTGTTGGTACTCCCTGAAAAAACAATTCATGATGTCGACTTTTTTGTGTTTTTTTTTTTATAATATAAGGGGAGCAGACGAGCATGCAGTCCACCTGATGGTAAGTGGCTACTGCCGCCCATAGACATCTGTAATCAACCCCAGATAGGATTAGATATTCCTACCTGAGGTCGGCCACAGATGCGCCGCTACACCTGAGGACTAAACTGGAACGCCTCGGAAAAGTATGTCTCCCTTACCACACCCTTCAAACCGGAACACAGCAGCGCCTAACACTGCTGTTATTAGGTAGAAATAGGTGTGGCGGTGGTGCCGCCGGAGTCGAACCATAAAAGGTTCTACCACCTTTTGTGTTAGTTAGTAACAGAAATTTGGTAGACAAATATTGTTTAAGCTTAATGTTATTAAACGTGAAAGTACGGTAACGTGGTACTTGGTAACACAAACACCTTGGTGCTTGGAACGTCGTGATAATATAATTAAATTAGTTTGGAAGTTTTTTCTATCCTCGAACGAGTGTCACGTAAATCGATTACGACTGTTTCGCTGCTCTCTGCACTTATGCTTACTTAATTCGGATTATTCAAAATTATGGAGGATTTTCGTTTTCCAGCAAATTTAAAATATTTTGTAAGTAAAACTATCATGAAACGATTATTTCAATTGATTGACTCATTTGGTAACGAGTGATTGTTTTCAGAATACCGCGTGTCTATATAAGTTAGAAGCTATAAAGTGAGAATGCTTTATTCTCCAAGAATACTCTAAGGAAACTAGTCCCTAGATGGTGATATACTCGTAATGTAAATATTTTGTAACCTCACTCATCTCCTTTTAGTATTCATAGACAAAGTTGAAACGCCATTGCTTACAAAGTCAACAAAAATGTATACAGTACGAGTACGAGTACGAGTATAATATAAGTAAAGTATGAAACATTTTGTCCTGAATATTTACAAAATATTTTGGTAACCCTTAGCAACGGCTCAAAGATTGTCAGCTTAGCGCGCCTTCACACGAGTTGAACAAACCGCAGCGGATTAACCAACCGTACTAGAACAATACAAATGAGCACATATTATGTTTCCTTTTGTTGATTTGAGCTGGTTTGTTCCAAACACTCAATGTAATCTTACGGATTAGTATCATGTTTAGTAATGACGTAAGGACCTTTAAGATGAAGGTTAGATAGAAGTAGGTCACACAAGTATTTCTTAAAATAGATTACAGATATTTTTACTCCTCCTCCAATATATGCCTCACCGAACATTTAACTGAGGTATTAATAATGGAAGAAGATAAACATATTAAAATTACAAAACATGTATTTTTTACAAAACTTCAGTAACGAACAAGCTTGCACTTCGCCGGATAGTAAGTACTTACAACCACTCATATAAGTAAATCTGCGATCAACTACATATTATAGCACAGTTTCACCTGAAGCCTACCACAGATGCCGCTCCTGAGAACTAAGATGGCCGCCTCATATGTATATCCGCCGGCATTTCTATCAGTCCAACCAAATTAGCTCCCAAACGTAATGCAATAAACCCACCCGTTCCTTCACGTCAGTATGAAGCACCAGCACGCTACATAATAACAATTTGCCGGAAACCTCACAATTAGTCGGGTGAAGCACGAAGCTGAGTAATGTCGCGGCGGCCCGCGGTCGCTGGGGCTCGTCCGGAATCTCTGGCCATTTGTCGGAACTGCTCAAATAAATATTGGACTTTTGCTACTTAGTACTGGTTTAAGGAAGTTCCCGACTTTCTTTGTTTCTTAATTATTGTATCTTAAGCAAGTGTACAGCAGTTTATTAAGGTTTTTGTGTCTCTTTTCATATTCTTTCAACGACTATTCAGAATTTTGTACTGTATTGTGATGTATGTACAAGAATAGGGCTGATGAGGGTCTCCTAGGCAAAACTATGGAACCATGATTACAAATTTTCGCTACACCTATTTCTGCCTTCTAACAGCAGTGTTAAGCACTGCTACGTTCGGGTGAAGGGTGTGGTAAGGGAGACATACTTTTCCGAGGCGTTCCAGCTTAGTCCTCAGGGGAAGCGGCGCACCTGTGGCCGACTCCATTGATTACAGATGTCCATGGGCAGCAATAACCACTTATCATCAGGTGGACTGCATGGTCGTCTTCTTCTCTCATATTAAAAAAAAAAAACAATAATTGCACTTTGTATACCACGTGTGTATGACAGATGTGGTCCAATCTAAAAATACAATAAAATGCAATACAATACAATACAATACAATACAATACAATACAATACAATACAATACAATACAATACAATACAATACAATACAATACAATACAATACAATACAATACAATACAATACAATACAATACAATACAATACAATACAATACAATACAATACAATACAATACAATACAACACTCTTTATTGTACACCAAATTTATAGTAACAAATACAAAATATTTTACAATAATCATAGGTACAACTGGCGGCCTTACTAAATAGCGATCTCTTCCAGGCAACCATTTACTTATTACAAGAAAGTAATATTATATAAAAGAGATCCAGGGTAGGGGTGTACATGAGTATAATGTAGCGAGAGTCAAAGCAAAAAAGCAGGGATAAGTTAATCTAATTCTACATGATGAAATCTACCCAAGGAAATATACTTTTGTGGAATAGGTAGTGGTCAGTATAGGATGAAAGTTACAATGAAAGTAAAATTGGGCTACAAGTACTTCGCACATAATAAAATGTTTTAAAGGATGAACACAATAATAAAGTTTTAATTTCCATTTACAACGTTTTAAAAATAAGTAGTAGGTATCACTGAATAATTAATTATTATGACAAAGTTTTAATTCAAAACAATCTGTTTTCCTGTTTCTTTTCTTAAAACTCACGAATAATTTATCTTAAATCTCATTTAATGGCAACTTCACGATTCGTTGGAATCCGGAAAAATACTTTATTCAGATGAGGTAATAAGATAAAAAGTGCTGATATATTTTTTTTAATTTATTTTGATTTTAGAAGGATTCTCAAGTTGGTAGAACCCTCTGTTATTAGACTCCGGCGGCACCACTGCCAAACCTATATCGACCTAAACAGCAGTGTTAAGCGCTGCTGTGTACTGGTTGGAAGGGTGTTCTAAGGAGACATACTCATCCGAAGCATTCCAGCTTAGTCCTCAGGAGTAGCGGCGCATTTGTGGGCGACCTGAGGAATCTAATCTCACCTGGTATTGATTACAGATGGCCATGGGCGGCAGTAGCCACGCACCATCAGGTGGACTGCATGCTCGTCTGCTACGCCTATATTATAAAAAGAAGAAAAAAACTTTGAAAGTGCATTGATGGTTAAGTAAATTACTTTTTAAAGCTAGTATTACATTTAACAATTGAAGTGTCTTCTACGGTTTAAGAGATAGAGCCCTGTGCAGGCGGACAGACAGCGGAGGTTTAAATAGGGTTCTTTTCCGCTAATTGGGAGCATACCCTTACCATGAGTTTTCACGTTTTGACAAATATGACTGTTTTGGTATTTGTTTACGTATTGGCCCATACAATTTTCAATCAGCGCCCCTAGCGGATTATATCAGAACTTGGAAATTGTATGGGCCAATACGTAAACAAATACCAAAACAGTCATATTTGTCAAAACGTAAAAATCCATGGCACGGGTACAGAACCCAAAAAAATAAAAACTGAACGTAGCGCGTTTGCCAGAGAAATAATAAGAACTGGCCATCAGTATTATACTGATCCCCAATTATTTCGGAATAACAGTTGAGTTGCATTCATTGACGCGTGAAATGCCCGCCCGCCATTTTGTAGCCATGTTTTTTTATTTTCCCCAATAACTTCATTGTATAATATTCATTTACGAGTTTCTTATCCATTTTGTTTATTAATTCTAGTTACTTTTAATCGATTAGTTAAAAATAACTGGAATTAATTTTAATTATTTAAAGATTTGTTACTTAATAAATTAATAACGCCCTATAATGCAGTGCTCTAAATTGAAGGGTATGTTAAGCAGAGATTAATATGATAAGCCAATAGTTATTAACGTCGGTTATAATTCCTGTCTTATGTATATACTTATATATGGGTGGCACTGTTCATTCAACATCGACGAACTTATATAGCGTAGTCTTATATAGCATGCAATAAACTAAATAGTATACAAACGTTTAAACTAAATTAGGGCTATGTTTATGAACATAATTAAATTAAAAACTGAACTGTCAGAGCGCCTGGCAAATGTGAAATAATTATAAAAACATGCTTATTATATTACTTCTTTTAACATTATATTTTCATATAAATTATAATTCTTTGTTATTTCCTACAAATTATTTTCATCATCATCATCATCAACAACCCATTACTGTCCCTCTGCATATTCATAATTTAAGCAACTAAGCAAGTGATAATTAATTTCTAATACGCACATAAATTTAAAAACGTGCCTGGGATTTGAACCTTGGACCTCTCGATCAAAAGGCCGAGTTTCTTAACCACTATAAGCTATAATTGTAACTGCTAACTTATTTATATTCTTAGAACAATAAAAAGTATTTTAATCAAATAAAACTTTGTATCCACCTAAGCGTATTCCATTACGTAAGAAAAACAGAAAGAATGTAATCTCAGTTTCCCAATAGCGGAAGTGACGCGAGATCAGACCGGAAGCCTCTAATCTAAGGGCAATTTATCAGGCGGAGAAAGAACGCGGCCAATTTTCCGTGCAAATTAATATTAAAATCGTACCGTACTAATGCTTTCAAACCGAAGGAGGTTGGAAACATACGGGGATTTATTTTACCATCCTTAACGCGAACCGAAATTATAACAAATTTGTATAAAAAGGAATTTGAGAAAGGCATTAGTTTCTTTGTTTATTTCTGTGTGTACCATAATTCACTTGAGTATCAAATATAAGGGTTATAAGTACTTCCAATAATATTGTAGATACGTATTTATAAGAAGAGAATAACCAGCGAGCTTGCTCTCCCTTAGTGTATTCCCGGAGCGCTATGACATGGTGCTCTTCAGAAAAGGTGCGAAAAGATCCAAATCCGGCGATATATTTGTGGCTCCTCTGGTGTTGCAAATGTCCATAGGCGGCGTTGACTATTTTCCATCAGGTATCACGTCCGCTTAATCGTTAGGTTAAGTAATAAAAAAATGTAGCTAAACACGTAAAACATATAAAAGACGTTATATCTGGTTCCTTCTGAAGCGCAGCACTCCTGAGGATCTAGATAGTCGCCTCATATGTACATATGTCAGCCGGCATCCAGACCCTTCAAATGAAACGCAGAACTGCATAATGCTAGAAATAGGTGTGTCGGTAGTAGTAGAGTGGTATTCGAACTATTATGGTTCTACCATCGTCCAAGTGTATAAAATTACACAGCCTTTTAAACAACCCCTCAAAATGGTATGCTCTAACTATAAGGTAAAATTCACATAATAGTATTTTATTTATTTATTTGTTTTACCAACAATTGTTACATTCTTAGAAATCATGGCACAACATAATTATCATCATCATCAGCAACCCATTGCTGTCCCACTGCTGGGCACGGGTCTCCTCTCATAATAACCGCGCTCGCGAAGTGCGTATTGGTAGACTTCACATACCTTTGAGATTTTTTTTCTAAATCTTTCAAGTATGCAGATTTCCTTACAATGTTTTCCTTCACCGTCTAGGAAGTGATAATTAATTTGTAATACGTACATAAAAACTAAAAAACACGCTTTTATGATAAAAATCAACTAAAAAGTAGAAAATAATTTTCAATCTAAGAATCAATTAAGGAACAGTAAATAATATAACTGTGGAAAAGGCGTGGGGTTCTCCATTTATCAGGTTCGAAAAGCACCCCACACTTTTTCCACAATTATACTATTTACTGTTCCTTAATTGATTCTACAAGAGGGCATTAAAGATATGTTTCAGAACATTTGAGTTTTAGGGAAATAACATTATTATTTTCTAAACTAAAAATCACGCTATAACAGTTACGCCTATTGAAACTAAAAAGCAATAATTATTTGCAATCTAAACTTGCGATGAACTTTGCTGAAGGTGCTTGAAAAATCTCGCCTCGAAAATCGTTAATCCTGAGGATGTTGATAAGGACAATGGTACAAAATTATTAAAATAGTTTATTGTCATCGGTTTTTGATAATTCTTCAAAAATTTGAATTAAACTGAACGTTCAAAGTGGATAGAAATCGGGCTCAAAGATTCCGTTACTGTTACGTACATACATACATACAAACGTACAACCCAAGCTAATAAAAGTGTGTTAAAAATCATAGGTGTTTGTATCTCGGACCCCTCGATCGAGAGGCCGAGTTTCTTAACCACTAGGCTATCACTGCCGGTACAACATAAACTATAATATAACTAAATGCACAATCACTTATAGGTAAACACTGCGTGCAATGAACATAGTACCTAAGTAACAAAGGTTTTCTTATAACAATGTTATACTAATTAACTAAATGAATTAATTGACTTTGATTACAGAACCACGACGGCTAGGTAACCTTTAAACAATCCGTATGTTTCGCAAGTCCCCTCAAACTTGAAAGATTTGGAATTTCGCAGCACGCCGCCATTAAACTCTGTTTAGGCCGAAGACAGGTGGAATTACGAGCGTTGCTCAAACTTCCGCGAGATTGAAAACTGTACCCTTACCATGAGTTTTTACGTTTTGTCAAATATGACTGTTTTGGTATTTGTTTACGTATTTGCCCAAAGAAATTCCAATCAGCGCTCCTAGCGGATTGTATCAGAACTATAGTGTCAGTAACGTAACATTAAATGTCTAAATTGACCAAATGGCGCTTTATGTTTTGTCTCTCTTTTTTGCGAACATGTGAGGCAGACAAAAAGACTTGAGCACTTACTTATTGTTACGTTTACTCACTCTACTGAAGCAAACGGAACAGAATAATGGATTGAGTGAACCTAAAGAAAAATTGTAGAATGTTTTGAAAACTCATGGTAAGGGTACTGGGAACGAATTGAGAGTTAACGATCGAATAGAATTTACGTTGAGTTATTGCTCCACTACTGTACTGAGTGAAGCGCCTGAGTGTTGCCCCTAATTACTTAAGTTTGGATTTCGGTGATTGAATGTAATGACCGAAATTCTAAATATCGAAGTTAGTTGTGAATTATTTTTAGTTAAGTTTATTAATGACTAGATGACCCGGCAAACTTTGTACCGCCTCAAAATCTATTTATCAAATATATTTCATAAAAAATATAGCCTATGTTACTCGTGGATAATGTAGCTTTCGAATAAAGAAAGATTTTTTAAATCGGTCCAGTAGTTTTTGAGCCTATTCATTACAATGAACAAACAAACAAAGTTTTCCTCTTTATAATATTAGTACAGATGGATTATTTTTACATGTTGTATGAAGATGTGGTGACGGTGACTTTAGGTAGAGACTCTTACATACTTTTACTTAGTCTAGAGGGTAGAAAGACATCTAAAGCCAACTTAAGAGAGGACTTGAATCTAACTAGGAGTTAACTATATGTCTGTGGGAAGCAGTTATGCTTTAGCAGTAGATGTAATGCAGTTTCACCTAAGTATTAATCCTAAATGGATATTAACTAGCTATAGACCAAAATATCTAGCTTGAAACACGCATAGCTCAATAGCACATTGTCAATAAATGCACATTGTCAAGCAATGTTTTCTTCGGTCAGAAGTTGAATAAATGACCTTAATACCTAAATATCTCGTGCCCTTCCCTGCTATGTAGAAAGTAAAGGAGTTGACTCTATTCTGACTTGGATTGCAGTCATTGAAACTTATCGGAGCCTTTATAAGGTGTTTGAAACATTTTCAATAAAAAACATTCATAATGTAGCTCACTTACCAAACCTGCACTGGAGCAGCATGGCAGAGCGGTCTCTGCTGATCGATATCTAGGGCCCTCGTTGTAGTAGGACAACACCCGTGCCCACAAGTGGGACATAAAACGGTTACAGCTAAGCCGCAAAAAATCATGATACCATGATTTTTTTTTTATAATATAAGAGTAGCAGACGTGCATACAATTCACCTGGTAAGTGGCTACTGCCGCCCATGGACATGTGTAATCAACCCCAGATAAGCCTAGATATTCTTACCTGAGATCGGCCACGCATCCACCGCTACCCCTGATGCCTCTCCCTTACCACAGCCTTCAAACCAAAACACAGCAGCGCCTAACATTGCTGTTATTAGGCAGAAATAGGTGTGGCGGTGGTGCCGCCGGAATCGAACCAAAAAGGGTTCTACCAGCTTTGATGTTACATGATTACATATAATTCGAAATGATCAAACTTTAGATATGAACTAGAACCCAAGTATCTACCGCTAACACTTACACCCTCAAAGAAGTCTTGGCGCAGAAATGCATATTACATAACGACTTAATTACTGAGTCCAGCGCGAGACCTCAAAGGTAATTAGATACTGGGTAATTAGAAAACTAGATATATGTTGGATGGAGATATACGTTTATATTCGTAGTTAGAAGCTGTTAATATTACGACAGTGATGTTAACTTGAACGTTGTTTAAGGCGGTTCCTTCACCGACATTGTAATTAATTTCTAATGCGAACATAACTTTTAAATCAGATGTGTCTGGATTAACGCTACGCTTTTGGACGCTTTCTACACTCACAGCCCTATACTAGGGTTCCCTGTATCGTTGGTGCTATGGACACACACAGAGACAAATACACAAACACCCAGACCAAGAAACAGAAACCTAAATTTAGAAATCTGTATGGCCGGGGATCGAACCCGGGACAAAAACAACCAACCTAGAACGCCTGATTGAATTGCCAAGTTAACAATACGCTATCACTGTTTATCAGAATATTCAAAATATAGTTATATTAAAAATATATTAGTTATTATTAGTTATAGCCAGTGTAAAACTAAACTCGTAATAAAAGTTTACATTTAATGTATAGTATGATTCTTCTATATTAATAATATACTTTTTATATCAACACAAAATATTTGGTTATATCCAACTAGCAGACAGTAGTCTTTTGGGAATGTAAAATAATAAAGTTATACACAGTCCGATTGTACCCGGATTGGACGACTAGATCGGATACCTATAATATGTAGTATTGTTGATGAAAGATTACAATACATACAAGGTAGGTACATACATTCCGACCTTAGGAAGCAATAACTAATCCTGTCTGGGGTTGATTACAGATGTCCATGGGCGGCAGTAGCCACTTACCATCGGTGGACTGCATGCTCGTCTGCTACTCCCATATTATATAAAAAAAATAAACGCCTATTATTGAATAATTTTTTTTCAAATATTTTCACATTACTTTTGAAAACAAGCAGTGATAGATAGTGGTTAAGAATCTCGGCATCTAGATCGAGGGGTCCGAAGTTCAAATGCCAGGCACGCACCTCTGATTTTTCTAAATTATGTGCGTATTAGAAATTAATTATCAGTTGCTAATACGGTGAAGGAAAACATCGTGAGGAAACCTGCATACCTGAGAGACTTATAAAAAAAATCTCAAAGGTATGTGAAGTCTACCAATACGCACTTGGCGAGCGCGGTAGACTATTGCCAAATCCTTCTCATTCTGAGAGAAGACCCGTGCCCAGCAGTGGGACAATAATGGGTTGATGATGATGATGATGATGATGATGATGATGACTATTGACTTGTTTATTTCTGATTAGTAATCACACGCGATGTTATTTATTCAATGTTACATAATAACAATAAAATTATTAACCATAAAGTTACGAAGTTCATTAACTTAAAGCATCTATGACTAATCTTTAGCATAGCATACCTACTTAAGGTACATATTATTTGATTTATTAATATTGAAACTTATAAATGAAAACGAAAAACCTCTTGTTAAATATAACATATTCAAAATACTAATCTCGAGGTAAAAACATACCGGATTCATATCGGCTGCTCTATCCGGTAAAAATCTGTAAGTTTATAGCCGATTTTAATAAAACCAAAACGTTTATTTGTCTAGACTGTGTATATTGGTAGTTATCCACTGGGAATCTTCAGTAATAAAACTTGTTTGTATTTTATTTTATTTTTACAACAGATCAAACTTTAGTCTGTAAGAAACAAAAATTGTTTAAAAGTAGGTACGTACTATAATATTTGAAAAGAAACTAAACAAAACGAAGTAAGTACTGCCTGCGCAAATAAGAAATATCCTAAAATTAATATTCTTAGAACCTACGCCTTTCTTAGAATCTTAGTTTAATTATTTCTATCAAGACGAGATTGAACATGATGACGTCACTATTTGCCTCTTCATCACACAATATTACCATCTCATAATAATATATTGAAACCTTTTGTATAGAAGTAGCAGACGAGCATGCAGTCCACCTGATGGTGAGTGGCTACTGCCGCCCATGGACATCTGTCACCAACCGCAAATAAAATCAGATTCCTGTCTGAAGTCGGCCGTTTTGCTACCCAAAATGACAAAGTTGGAACGCCTCAGATAATTATGTTTCCCTTACATATATAGGAATGCCTTAGACTAATGTTGTTAAACAGTAAAGGTGTTGCGGCGGCTTTTGGAATCGAACCACAAGGGATTGTTCCACCTTCAAGGTGTCGTAAATCTTGCTCTTTACCTAATTAAGCAACTTAAAATATTATATCAATGCCAGCGTGCGATTTGAGATATTTCTTTGTGAAGAAGGTTAACAACAATTATAAAACATTAATCAATTTGCGGAACTAATTTACTCTTAGCACGTCAAAACTCAAATTAATTTCAGTAATTTACAAATATTAGTCCACAAAGCCAGACATAGTGCAAGTTTTATCGCGCCATTCCTGAAAGTTCTCAAATCCCTCCGTTTCGTTAGCTGAAACACCTGAAACTATTTCCTAGCTGAGGATTTCTCTTCGACGTTGATAAATGTATCAGTTAGCGTGTTATACAGAAATACAGAATGTTTTGTTTGTTTTAGCTGCAATGCTCAGTTGGGAGTAACTCTATCGTCCACTTCGACGTACAACGGTACATAAACATTTACAACAATAAAAAGAAAGAAATAAACAAAGAAATAGAGAGAGAGAAAGAAGGAAAAAAGGAAAATGGAAGAAAGAAAGAAAGGATGGAAGAAAGAAAAAAAAACGCTTCTAAACTCACAGCCCAACACTAAGATTCCCTGATACATGTGTTCTATAGACACACAGAGAGACAAATACACAAACATCCAGACCCAGAAACAGAAACCTAAATTCGACATTCAGATATTCTGTCTGGCCGGGGGTCGAACCCGGGACCTTCTACGTGTCAGACCAGTATGGTGAACGCATCGCCACGCGGGTCGACGAACGAAGAAAACTTTATTCTCGATAAATCATGATACACCTATTTCTGTTTTACAAGTCTTCGCTGAATAGTTGGGATTCGACTATAATCATGGATTTTTTTCTTTAAAACTAAAACTATATATGCCGAATTCAAAAACATATCAATTGTCCGGCCAATTTCAGCGAACACCCTAAGAGAAAGTTTCCCGTTCCAAATCAGTCCACAGATGCGGCGACGCATTTGTCATTATCTATAGGACTCCTGTTACTCTCTGCCTGAATAAGAGTAAAAGAGTCTTTCCATCATCAACCCGTTACTACCCTATTGTGAGTCATTCCTTAAGATGAGAAGGATCTAAATCATTGCTCACCTCGCTACCAAATACGAATTGATAGACTTCAATTGACGACAAGACGACCTATGCAGTGATAAGAAAGTGCCTAGTGGTTAAGAAACTCGGTCGCTCGATCGAGGGGTCAGGGGTTCAAATCTCCAGACCTCTGATTTTTCAAAGTTATGTGCGTATTAGAAATTAATTATTACTTGCTAAACGGTGAAGGCAAACATCATACGAATGCAGGTTTTCTTATATACCTGAGATATATAAAAAAAAAACCTCAAAGGTATGTGAAGTCTACCAATACGCACTTGGCCAGCGCTGTGGACTATGGCCTAATCCTTCTCATTCTGAGAGGAGACCCGTGCCCAGCAGTGGGACAGTAATGGATTGATGATGATGATGAGACTTCAAATACATTTCAAAACTTTTGTTAGAGGTATTGTCACGATAATTCCTTCTCCGGTTAAGCAATTGAAAATATTTTCTAATATGTCCATTTTATAACTTTAAGAAACCAGATGTCTATGTCTGTCTGCCTGATCCCAGTCCATACAATAAAGAATCACTTCTGTACATTAGACTATCATTTTTCCTTTGAGTACTTAGAATATATTATATTAATGTAATATTAATAATATAATTTAATTAATGTCTTAAGGTGTAATGATACAAGCAAACACTAACTTTAATTTATAATTTAACCTGATTCGAATAAAGCTTGCTCCTCGACTGAGTTAAGAACTTTCTAGACCTACTGGAGGACGCTCGAAGACAGTGCAAATGAAAATTATTTATTCAATTACAACTTCACGAGTCCTATTAAAATCAAACAGCGTTTGAGTGGGAGACACTTGTATTGTCGCACCGATATCTTGTAAGTTACAAGCGATAAAATATTGTTTAAAGACGATAAACTACAAGCGATAAAAATCTAATGTTATCTATTTTTAGTAAGTATTTTTTTATATAATATAGGAGTAGCAAACGAGCACGCAATCCACCTGATGGTATGTGGCTGCCGCCCATACACATCTGTGATCAGTCCCAGATACGATTAGATATTCCTACCTGAGGTCGGCCACAAATTCGCCACTACCCCTAAGGACTAAGTTGGAACGCCTCAGAAAAGAATGTAGACTCCCTTACCACACCCTTCAAACCAAAACACAGCAGCGCTTAACACTGCTGTTATGAGGTGGAAATGGATGGCGGTGGTGCCGCCGGAGTTGAACCACTCAAGGTTCAACCACCTTCAAAGTAAATAGTAATACTTGACACCTCCTGTAAAAATGAACAGTATTCTGTTCTGTTATGAATAGTACAAATACCAGTAGATTCATGTCCAGTTTGTGAAAAAGCCGCTGTAATGGATTTATGCATGGAAAATCAGTATTTTGCAGAATTTAATATCAGATGCAACGAAAATATTTTTTAAGGACATAATAAATATTAACTCAGTTCGGTCTGAATACTGCCCAAATGCAAAAATATTGAATGGCACTATTTGTAATGCGAGTCCGATACGCCCTAAAAAACAGTTTTTAAAAAAGTGTATCAAAAATTCCTTTTCATAACTTTCTAACTAGTCGTTATTTTAAATGTTAAGCAGTTTTATTACCTAACTAGTACTAAGATTAGGATATATATTTGACAGAAATCAAATAGGTTAGCAAAGGTTCATCATTAAATTGTTTTTTGAAAATCCTCGCTCGCTCGCGAATGCTTACGCGCTTGGAGTACAACAGGCACCTTACTGTGTAGTACGTAGTAAAGAAGCTCCGTGAAATATATTTAGATCTCAAACTGAATATCTATATTGTATGTTCATGTTTTAAGAAAATTACGGTTTAACCGCCTGAAGGATAAACAGAGCTGAAACAAATTTCCTATTCAAGTTATGTTAATATATGTATTAACTTAGATAGGTATGTACCTACAAAGTGAGTGAAGTTAACCGTATCTTTTTAAAATTCAAATATTATCTTATACATAAAATTCTCGTGTCACTATGTTAGTGACTGTACTCCTCCGAAAGGGCTTTACCGATTTTCACCAAATTTTATATACACATTCAGTCGGTCTGAGAATCGGCTACTATCTATTTTTCATACCCCTAAGTGATAAGGGTTGTTCACCCTTAACATTTTTGTATTTATAACAACAACGTTGCAACACAACGTATGCCGGGTCAGCTAGTAAACTATAAATGTTTGAAGCCGCATCTCTACAATGTAACTATCAACAGGATTTCGAATGTTCTAAAATGATTGAAATGAAGAGAAATAATTTGATGTTTCGAAATGAATAAAACTTGAGGTTCGGAACGCTTTCACATATATTTCCGCACTTTTCCTTTCCAGGAAGTCCCAAGGTTATTTAGTCCCTAAAAACTAAGCTAAAATATTTCGTGTAAGTATGTCCCCATTACTATACCATTTAAACAACACCGCAGAACCCAATACAATATGTATTAGGCCAATATAGGTATGGTCATATCGTGGTGTTTTCTGAATCGACCAACGAAATATTCTACCACTTCACTTACTGCTTAATTAGTTCTTAATACAATTACATTACATGATTCATAAAAAAACATATTTACAATGCATATATTATAATATACTTATGCACATGCCATAGATTAGTAAAGATTACTCACTCCTAACTAGAAAATGTACCCAGTTTTGAGAATTGAAATACTTGCGTAAAAAAGATTTTGCCACGTCTCCGTGCTAAAATATCCCTAAATTATTTGAAATAATTATTTATTTATTATGTAAATTCATGTTAATTACGCATTATTAGTTATTTATTCGTAAATTTTCTCTAAAAATGTTTTTATTTGTCAAGAATTCAAAAAAAGAACTTACGATAATAAGCCATTTGTGGCTTCATTCAATTTCAAGGCGGCGAAGTATCTTTACTAACCTATGGCACATGCATAAAAAATCACGATAAATAAAATAAACCATCTAAAATAGGTGAGGCATGGATCCCGAAATCAAAAAATCCGTTTTTAAGATTATTAAGCGTTTTTTAAGAATATCTTGAGAATTTAACAGGTCTGTGGCAGCCAAAATATAAGAATCATTATATACGACGGGTCCAAAAAGCTTCCGCAAAAAGTGTAATCTTATACTGCGGTTAATGGACGCGGCTGTCGTGTTATTGACACTGTTTTCGATAAAATATAAAATACGAGGCCTTGTTATTCCCTAAGAAAATAGGAGATCATTTTGTGGGGAGTTTGCGAAATTCCAATTCATTAAACATTTAGGCGGGCTTATTAAAGTGTATCAGATCTGATACAAAATAAGATCAAAGTGATTACATAAGGCCTTTGTTTACTATTATCCTTACCCTGGAAATGGTATACTCCAAGAAACGATAAAGCTGACTTTGTAGAAATAGCACTCGACGAATTTTCAAAATAATGCTTCGTCGTATAGAAGATACGGAACAAATACGAGAAAAGACCAAAGTTATGTTGAAATAAATTATTTAGTTTTAAGTAAGTACATACTTAAAACGAACATAGGTTCGTGCCGTAGATATATCTAAGTTTATTCCTAACGATTTTAGAGGTGTTGCTACCCCTAAAAACTAAATGAAAATGCCGCAAATAAGCATGCCTGCTTCACCATCCTTCAAACAAAGCAACAATGAACACAATGGCAAAGATATTGCTGTAAATTGAAACAAGTTCCTGTTACTTTCTACAAAACACATACGAGTACTGTACAATGTTCCCTATATCATATCATAAATACACAAAGATAACCCAAAGATAAAGAGATAAGATAAGATATATTTAAAGATATATTTAAGATAGATTTAAAGGTGGTAGAACCCTTTGTGGTTCGACTCCGGCGGCACCACCGCCAAACCTATTTCTACCTAATAACAGCAGTGTTAAGCGCTGCTGTGTTCCGGTTTGAAGGGTGTGGTAAGGGAGACAGACTTTTCCGAGGCGTTCCAGCTTATTCCTCAGGGGTAGCGGCGCTTCTGTGGCCGACCTCAGGTAGGAATATCTAATCTTATCTGGGGTTGATTACACATGTCCATGGGCGGCAGTAGCCACTTACCATCAGGTGGACTGCATGCTCGTCTGCTACTCTTATATTATAAAAAAAAAAGAACTTAACAGCCAGGTCCAAAGCAGAAATCTAATTCATCATGTACTTGCTTGCAATCAGATTCGCAGAAGTATCTAATATAGGCCTATTCAAACAACGGAAAATGTGCCTTTGACACAAAACCATATTTCGGATACTCGAATCTACAGCACACTCTGTGGTGGCGATAATTACACTGGTTGACTATTCAGTTTAGTTTTCAACCATATCGGATTTATTACCTCAATCCATGTAAATGAGTAATAATCACATCAGTTATATCATAAAGCCACAAATGATCCAAAAGCCTTGATGTATCACGTTAAAATCCTTATTAGAAGTGTATTAACTTATGTTTGCACTGTTTTCTTACAAATTATGTCATTTAGTTTTCCACTGTCTGATCTTTCTGCCTTATAACAGGATTGTCGCTGTGTGTAAGGGAGAGACACTTTCATAAAGCGTAACAACTTTTATAATGTTTCCAAAGGGTACTTCCAAAGGATGACAAAACGCATCTGTTTAGAAGCTAACGTAGGACAGTTATAGATATCAATGAGTCACAATGACTATTTAGCACGAGGTGGACTAAGATACGAATTTGCTACTTTAGTAAAAAAATAAACCTATAGTAATTAAAATCGTGGTTAAAATATACACTAAATAAAAATGCGAATTTCAGTACTTTTGTAATCATACAATTTTCTTCCCGATAAAATGAGATGATGAGTACAAAAACTAAAGATCCGCTATTCGCAGAACAATCAGGGTTGCCTAGCAATATTAATCCGCACAAATTTAATCAGAACAAAATCCGTGAAGCGAGAAGGCTTGGGAATATAAATTAATGCGGTCCGACTTATTTTTTTGCAATCCCAACTTTCTAGATGCCGACGTAATAAGTCCAGTGGAAGAATAACAGACATTAGCAAATATTGCGCTCAGGACGAAAAATTTGGAGGTAATTTCATAACCTTATTTAGGATAAGGTTATTTTTTATAAGATTATAAATATAGTTCAAAAAACTAAAAACACGCTTTTATAATAAAATCAACTAAAAAGTGGAAAATAATTTTCAATCTAGGAATCAATTAAGGAACAGTAAATAGTATAATTGTGGAGAAAGTGTAGGGCTTTTCGAAAACTGATAAATGGACCACACCAAATAAAATGCTTAAAAATAGCAAACAAGCAATCTATCTGAAGGTAAGCGTAAGTCGCCCTTAGATACTGTAATCAATTCCATATAAAGAGATTCTACCTGAAACCTATCACTGATGCATTGCCATTCCTGAGGAGTTTCGCCGCGTCTTCGCGCTCAGCAAACAGCTTTAAAATCAAAAGTGCGGATAGAACGTAATCGTACAACTTGGTTAGTGTAATTTTGCAAATACTTGTAGCCGATCTAATTGAGTTTATTTTGTTAGAAAATTATAGGGAATTTGTATCAAGTACAACGCGACTAACGTTAAGTTACGAACGCTATACGTTCGGTGGGTGGCGTTATGTTGTAGTTTTTTTTTGTATTTGCGACAAAGTACCAAGCGTGTGGATGCAGCATAATATAATCGTCTCTTAAGTAAATCAGTTATTGAGAATTCAATGAGTACTTTTCACTGCCTTTATCTATACTAATATTATAAAGAGGGATACTTTGTTTGTTTGTTTGATTGTAATGAATAGGCTCAAAAACTACTGGACCGATTTTAACAATTCTTTCACCATTCGAAAGCTACATTATCCACGAGTAACATAGGCTATATTTTATATGAAGTATATTTGATAAATAGATTTTGAGGCGGTACAAAGTTTGCCGGGTCAGCTAGTATTAGTTAAAGTAGAGTAGAAAGTTAAATTTAAGTATACTTCCATTCCGGAAAAGTAAAAAACCAAATGATTTTTCCTATTTGCATGAATACACACAGACAGGCAAATAGCTACGTACACTAACGGAACCTTTGGCCGATAATACAGTAAATGAGCTTTAATGCAAATTGGCGGGCGGGTCGCGCGGCATTCTGCGCCATTATTACTGTCGGTTAAATCCACTTTGTGAGGATCCCCCACGTCCTGATTTATCTGGATAAAAGGTTTATGTTTTAATGACGATGTGTTTACTATTTACTTGTAGAACAGGAGTAATAGACGAGCATGCAGTCCACCTGATTGTATGTGGATACTGCCGCCCTGTACCTGATGTCCTGATGTACCTGATGTCGTCCACAGATGTCACTACCCCTGAAGATTAAGCTGGAATGCTTCGGAAAAATGCTTAACATAACGAGTTATTAGGCGAAATAGGTGTGGCGGTGGTGCCGCTTGTGTCGTATCACAGAAGGTTCTACCGCCTTTAATACCCTTACTTGGTTGGAAACAATTAAAAAAAATTAGTACTTTTTAACTTCTGCTACTTCTATTTTTCATGGATACAGTACAGAGACAAAACATTTGAATAATTCAATCAAATCCAATATAATCGAAAGCTCTTATATAGGTACAAGTGGTTTAAAATTCGGTCCCATAATCTGGGGTCTAAAGTTCGAATCCCAGGCCTTTCGCTCCTAACTTAAACAAACATTTTAAATTATATTTCTAGACTACTTAAATGAAAAATACGTAGAATAACAGACGAATAGTTTTATTATTTTCAGTCGGAATGAGATTCTCTTTATAAGAAAAAAATATCCATCGCTCTATCAATCAATAAACAGTTTCTTAACCTACATATACTTAAATAAATCTATAAACTAACATCAACTCGACTGAAGGTGAGCAGGCAAGATAAATGGATGCGAGCGAAAACGCTTCACTGACTTCTGTAAACCAGTGGTCTAATATAGTTAATTGTTTACCCATTTATGCATTTATTCATAGATACTCAGTGATGTTTTCTGCACTTATAAAGCCACACTAGTATTCCGTTTATCGTGAGTGCCATCGACGCACACACAAATATAAGTTTTTAATGTAGAGTAATTAAACACCTCAAATAAAATAACATTCTATTTCACTTCACTTTCACTTATTTTTACTTATTGTAAGATAATTTGGAGTTATAAACTATCACCCGAGAACCTTCTCGCTTCGCAGGCAGATTTTCTAATGATCCTTTTTCAGAGCCTATCATATTATCTGCGCAAAGACAATTTTTAAAAACTACCGACATTACAATTAACATTTGGATTAAATGTACGAATCAAGTTAACAACTCAATAGAAAGATTAATTCAAGCGTTGTAAAATATAACAGAAAAATATTACAAATTTTATAAAATCATAACACTAGACCACAAACCATACTAAGAACGCTATACCGGTCTGCAATATTGGTCTACCACACTCTCTAGCGCTCTACTGAGCGGGTGATTTTCAATAGCAGTAGGTATCTGAGTTATAGATAGTTTTTCAGTAATTTCCTATCACAATATCATAATCATATTAAAAAAGAGAAAATAACAAATAATAAAATAGTAAAAACCCGAATATTACACTCTTAACACTATTATTGAATTATCAACGTATATTTTTTTTTATACTAAAGGCCGAAATATGATAATTTCTAGGGGGAGAAATTGTCCAATTCTAATCTTTAACAGACAGCAAAAAAAATCAATATAAGTTTTGCCTTAATAAGGTTAGAATGGACTCCATAAATATGCCATTAGTCCTACCAAAGCAGTTTAGATATAGGGACCCTAGCCAAAAGCCTCCGCATCGCCTATTGACGAAATTTGATTAGGCTAATTTGGGTTTACAAACTGCGACCGTTAAGCCCTCACAAACAGTGATAGAAATTGTATTGCTATTTCGTCGAATTGCAAAACTATTTAGATTGTAGGTGCATACATTTAGTCAATAATCTGTACTGATTCTACGAACGTTTTATCATTAGTACAGATTCCGTCAAAGCAGTTATAACTTAGTGATTAGAAACTCGGCTTTTCATTCAAGGAATTGAAGTAGGAATCAGACTTCTGATTTATCAATTCATGTGTATAGAAACTTGGCATCTTAGTCGGGGGTCGAGGTTCAAATCAAGGCACGCCTCTGACTTCAAATTATGTGCATATTAGTAATTAATTTATCACTTACATAAACGGTGAAGGAAAAAATCGCGAGGAAATGTGCACACCAGGTACTTCTTATAAAAGGGTGTGTTAAGTTGACCAATTCTTACTTGGCCAGCGTGTCGGACTATGATGTAAAATCCCCCTCATCTTGAGAGGAGACCTATTCTGACAAATGGGACAGCAATTAGTCGACGACGACGACAACGACAGATCCTGCTGGTTATTCAATATATCTGTCACGAAGTGTCGAATCCTCCCGAATGATACAGTTATATTTCTGTGAAATATGATATTACAAACCGATGAAGCAGACAAATTCAATTTACTACTACTGCTACATTCAGTTCCACTGTCGCACTAATGAAGCAAAAGTAAATACATACAGGTAGACTAAAACAACATACCGTCTCACTTAGAGTGAAGCGATTCTCATATACTAATACTATAACACTGGTTTTCGCCTGAGATTTTATTTGCATGGATTTAAAGTTACGAGTTAGGCAACTGATCGAAATAAGCAGTTAAATTAATTCGTTTTTATATTAACTATTGATTGAAAATAAAAAACTATATAAAAAAATATCAATAGGGACTTGGTCAGCGCGGTGGACTATGGCCTAATCCTTCTCATTATGAGAGGAGACCAGTGTCCAGCAGTGCCACAGTAAGGGGTTATCAACGACGATATAAAAACACTCTTATGCAATGTTGTGTAAAAAAATCAAATCAACCCATCCACTACTCTTCTAAATTTACAGACAAAAACGAACAAACCCCAATTTTATATACATAAACTTATTGATTACAAAACAGGAGTCAATTTTACGATAGGTTAACCAAACGGATAGTCGAAAATATGAGGACACTGGAGCAAAACCGGCTATATTGTAATGTAATATAGTATTTCGGTTGAACTGTGCAGCGTGTGGGCTCCGATAGCGGAGGGACAAAGGAGCCGATTGCCCGTGAACAAATGAACGGATTCTTGATTGCTTTTGTAATATAAACGGCGCTGACGTCACATGTGCTTCCTGGATTGTTTTCGTTTATTCTTTAATACTGATGTTTTAAGGATGTGACTTAAGGTACTTTCTGGTTGTTGTTGTCTTTTGCTATACTATTAAGTTATGACTCTACCTACCTTCCTACCTTTTAATTAGGGATGTTTTTTCGTGCTTCAGGCCAAATTTGTGTTTTTATTTTTTGTAACAAACAAGAGACAATTTTTTACACAGAAATCGTGACAGCTGAAATCTATTGGTAAACAAAAAAAATATAGAGGAAAGAATAGTTAAATTTAGTTTAGGTATTACACGATGGAAAACCGTAATAAATAATTATGTACCTAAGTACTCAGGTATAGTGCGCCAAACTGCTAGTCCGCTCTGAAGTCGTTGCGAGCAGGTGTACACATACAATATGCTATGGCGACGCGATTCATTTCTATATTCAGAGTGAACTAGCAGTTTTACGCGGACTATACTTGCTTGTATTTGGTGACAAATAATGGTGTGAAGTATTCAATTAATCAAAATAGCATTCTTGTAAAACAACATCTCGAAACGAGCTCTTTTAAACAGATCGTCCACTAGTAGATAAAGACGTCCATCACACAGCTAGATATATTTCTAAAACAAACGTAGTAAATCGATGTAAACTTCTCAAATAAACCCAGATCGTATCAGGCCCGTTACATTTCGTTATTGCCCAATAATAAAACTCGAGGAGGCATTTTAACGTCCGTTTTACTGCGGTTAGTCATTCGTTAAAGTGGGGCTTTGCTTCAATTCCGCAGATACGAAAATAAAACAGTGGACTTATTGCTAAAGGCGTTTATTAAAATTTCATTAATAACCGTTTTGGCGAATAAAATATAGTTTTATAATGAGTAGCAGACGAGCATGCAGCCAACCCCAGATAAGATGATCCTACTTAAGGTCAGCCACTCGCCGCTACCCCTGAGGACTAAGCTGGAAGGCGTCAGAAAAGTATATCACTCTTACTATATATATATAGGTAATCGCATGTTGTGATTACCTGTCATAGTAATAACAGTTACCCAATAAGATAATAGATATGATTGTACTGTATATGATAGTCACTGCTGTATCTTATGTTGGTAGTCCCGAATAAATAAATAAATAAATAAATAAATATACTCTTCAAACCTGAAAAAAGTAGAGCTTACTTAACACTGCTGTTATTAGGCAGAAATAGTAGCAGTGACGCCGGAGTCAAACCACAGAGGGTTCTACCACCATTATGTCCAACATGTTTCAGCAATTTGCCATCAAAGATAGCAGTTTCCCTATTTACATCTCGCTCATTTTCCATTATATGTAAGCGAGACACATAATATAAAATTCGCCATTTTGATTTACTGACTTTATTAAAAAGGCTAATACAGTTACACATACTTTTATCATTGATGTAGAGTCATTCAAGAAATAATACAATTAGTATTGTTTTCTTCGTCATTAAGCAACGTTATTTAATGTTTTACCATGTATTGGTCATCATTGGTATTGTATTTTCACGAGTCACGTGTGAAAACCGCAATGAATACGCGATTCATTTTCATATTCGTCATCAACACTTCGTAACTCCCAGTTGGGCACGAGTCTCCTTTCAGAGTAAGAGAAAGTTGCATACCTGAGAGATCTCAAAAAAGATTTATATTAGAAATATCGGCGGCCGGGATGGCTCTGCTCGGGTGACGGAAGTGCGGTGGACAATCTGTTATAGTAAATGTATGTACGCTACTTCGGCGCCGACATTAATTATCGTTATCGGCTCAGTGACTGTGGCGGTGGACAAGCAGCGTAACAGTGGGTCTATAATAGGTTGACGACACCCAAAAAATTTAAATATTAATGATGTGTGTCTAATAAATAATCGAACCTCATATTCTTCAATTGAAAAGCAGATTTACAAACCATTATGCCATCACTATTTCGTATATCGTACGGTTCAAATTATTTCGGTATCTAGTTGTTAGATAAATGTCGGGTATCAACAATATAACGTTTATCTTTACGATACAGGCTACCTTCCGCCAAATTATATGAAGGTACGTCGTATATTATTATATTCGGTTAAGTAAGCTTAATATTATTAGGTATGCTCCTATATAGTTTAATAATATTATGATATTATTGTATACAGTATATCTGTGTTAACCTTATATCCTCTTTACAGTTAGCATATTATGATTTAGGATTTATAGTAGTGATTAAGAAACTCGGCGTCTTGATCCAAGGGTCCGAGGTTCACATCTTAGGCATGCACCTCTTATTTTTCAATGTTATGTGCGTATTAGAATTGAATTATCACTTGCATAAGCGGTGAAGGAAAACATCGTGAGGAAACTTTCATACCTGAGAAATTGAAAAAAAAGTATTCAAATGTGAAGTCTACCAATACGCACTTGGCCAGCGCGGTGGACTATGGCCTAATCCGTCTCATTTTGAGAGGAGACCCGTGCCCAGCAGTCGATCCGTAGTGGGTTGATGATGATGATTTCTTCTTTTTGACATGATTTTAAATGTATTACTTTGTTAGTACGTTATTTCATATGTAATATCAAATCTTGTAACTGAATTTTAAACTAGATGACTACTGATACTTTACTGGTATGCTTCTTACATTTCAATTTTACAACGTGACTCTTGACTACTTGTTGACTAATTCACCTACGATGATAACCGGTAAACAGTTACTTCATAAATAATTACTTCGCGCTCACAAATTTGACATACGAAACGCATTAATCGTTCTTACCCAAGAATTCCACTTGGCGGCTAGAAGGTGGTAGAACCCTTTGTGGTTCGACTCCGGCGGCACCACCGCCACACCTATTTCTACCTAATAACTGCAGTGTTAGGCGCTGATTACAGATGTCCATGGGCGGCAGTAGCCACTTACCATCAGGTGGACTGCATGCTCGTCTGCTACTCTTATATTATAAAAAAATATATAAAGTCTACGAAATACAAACTTCAGTCTTTGCTAGAATAATCACAATTTCATTCATTATATTTAATTGCTTTGTTCGTAGAGTTATTCTTTCCTGCAAGCTGTATTCTAAATTGTATTTAATTAATTGAAATTGCTAATAAATGCAAACATAACTTTTAATTGAGAAGAAAACTTAGACTCGGCGCCAGGGTGTATTAAAAGTGAGGTACCTTTCAGAAAAGCGCGGTCTCGGGTAAATTTAGATCAATTCCCACGATGCAAGTGGTAGTTGGCACTTAGTTGTGCAACAGGAAAGCATTAATCGTGCATGTCAGTAAAGTAAATTCCACTTGGTGCACCGTCAGACCGCAAAATTAAATTTAAGTAACTGCTACTTCAGTTGGTTTCAAAAGTTACTTTGAATTGTTATGTCTACTTTATAGACAACTCCTCATTATACCTCATTTCCCTCATAATGAAATCCTGGTGAACGCTTAGGAAAGGAAGATCTCCCGCCTGACTTGGCTGGGTTTCGGCCGTGCTCTATTAGTTTCATTTCGGGAGAGTTTACCTAAAATATGCATAGAAATCTTGATATAAGATCATATGGCATTACCTCATAACGAGTTGCCAAAAAAAGGATCACCATTGATGGCATAGGTAGCACCCGTAGAAGCGTAGTAATTATTCATAACATAAATGGACTATAACAATTACTTTTGAATATTTTAGGTAATGGGCGAAAATGTCACGGAAAATATTAATTGTTCTGGCCACTCGGGAGCGGATTCCACTTAGCGCCTTGTCGCCTCGTAAAGTTTAGGTAACAGGAACTTCATTCGTATAATTGGGACAGTATAATTTCAACTGACTTAATTGCACGTGCATATACTTCCGAAGTGAGTTAAGTGTGCATAACTATTAAAATAATTGTTGACGGGTAATATTTTGCAACTTTCTACATTAATTTTAGACATTGTATGTAATGTTTTTATGAATGCTACCTACGGAGGTCACCAAATTCATTGTTTGACGGCGATTTTAACTAAACCCTTACGTTTTACTTTATTGAAGTTGCACACGAGTGGTCCATCTGGTAGTTAGTGGACATTGGCTACTACAAACGGTCTACTGCCTGATAAACTAAGTTTTATCTGAAATTATTAATCATCCTAATTTCGATCTATTGGCACAAGTGTTTCCCTTACAACAAGTACCACACCCTTCAATCTAGAACACAGCAGCGGTTAAATCAACTTTTATTAGGCGTTGGCGGTGTTACCTTAGTTACCATGAAAAGTTCTACCAACTTCCCTTCCTTTTTTGCAACAACTCAGTTTCCAAAATACGTCTTTCGATATTAGATTTACTTAGCGCTACTTACGTAGTTGAACTCCAAAACTGCTACAACGTGCTGGGAATGTGCAGAGGCGAACGGCAGTTGTTTGGCGCCTCAATAATGTCGATACGATCTTGTAAGGAACGGGGCACGACAGTTCCGTCCCTGGGAACTTGGAAAGTACAAATTACAGGCGATAGCGAGTGGTTATTAAATTACTCTGAAACAAGAACGACTCCTCACGAAAACATACAAAGCGAATTGTCATTTCACAAACCACGCTTCAGTTTGAACTCTTGAGCAGTCGGTGGGTAGTTCTATATTTTCTACTCACTCTTCCTCCGGCGCACTACTCTGTAATCACCTGTACAGTTGCTTTCCGCCTACGAAACCTCCTCCTACTTTCCTCCTAAGCTACGCTACTTATCGGCTATAGGACAGAAATCCTTTTTCTGTTAGGTTAAAATCTAAATATATTTTTTTTATGTTTCTGGATCTGAATGTTAGGAAATTCATAGTTTATATTCCTTATGACACATGAGATCCTAGGATGGGGCCATAATAAAGTGTAAAGCCTAGATAAAATTGTATTTGTGTATTTCCATGGACACTATGTTCCAGGAATCGTACTGTTATGAATGGCGATATAAGTTGAAAACGCGTCTCTCATAACTTACACCACACATGCATACAACGCAGGTGCTCGTGCTAAGTTCGTGTTCCGTACTAGTGTATATTAAGCACTCCACTTATACCTGAAGTTAATTAAAGACATTTTGCTCCTCGTACGTACCTGTCGATACGCTAATAACTTAGTAGTTCGTGCTCATTTTATTTTATCGATATCGACATAATATTATGAATATATCGATATCGTCCCGATAGGCAGTGATAGCCTAGTGGTTAAGAAACTCGGCCTCTCGATCGAGGGGTCCGAGGTTCAAATCCTAGGCACGCATCTCTGATTTTTCAAAGTTATGTGCGTATTAGAAATTAATTATCCCAGTGCCCAGCAGTGGGACAGTGATGGGTTGGTGATGATGATTATGAATAATTTGAGGAATATCGCTATTTTGTGCCGTGTACGTATTTGTACGTACACTTGTTTGTTTGGGTGGGTGTGTGTTTGTATGAAAGCGATCTAACTTATTCATTTAATTTCTTAATTGACTCATTAAATGAGCATGCAGTGATTGTACATTGTTACTACGTTCCGGGGGCGTCTGTAATCAATTTCAAAAAACATATAATATAATCTATAATAATATAGATTATATATCTATATAATATAATCTGTAATAAAAGCCACATAAGATTTGAGTCCTAACTGAGGTCGGGTACATATGCGTTATTACCTATAAAACACTATGTTGAATTCTTCTAATAAATAAGCGCTAAACACTGCAGTGTCACAATACAATGATGCAGTGCAATGACACAACCGTCTTTGTTGTATAATACAGAAATAGAATCCAATTAGGTACATCACCGCCAAATCACGGATAAATAACGCTTTCTACACTCACAGCCCCACACTAGGATTCCCTGTATCGTGGATGCCATGTACACACCAAGACAAATACTCAAACACCCAGACCCAGAAACAGAAACCTAAATTCATCATTTAGATTTTTGTCTGGCCGGGGATCGAACCCGGGACCCTCTGCGCGTCAGACCGGTATGGTGACCGCTTCGCCACGCGGGTCGTCACTACTACCTACAAACCTAAAAAATCTACTAACCTAGTTCAAATTTACGTTATTACCCCGTAATAAACGAACATTTATTAAGCCAAATTAGAACGAAGACCACGCACATTAAACCAAACGCCTCGCTTTAAGGTTTCATAAAGAATGTAGTAAAAACCTTACGGCGAAATTATTTTCATAAAGCCGCAAGTATCCAATTGTGGAGTTATCAACCGAGATCGATCCGAATAAAGAGAACTAAGGCTTGGTTTACACGCTTTACGAGAAATATATATTTTGTGATTTATTTCTAAATTGTTTGCATAATATTAAAGTAGCAGACGAGCATGCAGTTCATCTGATGGTAAATGGCTACTGCCGCCCATGGACATCTGTAATCAACCACAAACAAAATTAGATTCTAACCCCAGGTCGACCACAGATGATTCGCTAGCCCTGAGGACTAAGCTGGAATGCCACGAAAAAGTATGTCTTCCTTACTACTCAAACTACAATACAGCAGCGTTTAACACTGTTGTTATTAAAATATTTTAAGTTTATGTACACATAAACAAAAAGCCATAGAATTAAGAAAGTGGTAAATAGATTTGCTACTGATTTCAGTACAGCTCTGATAAATATCCGTTTATATACCTATAGATAATCCTATCTACGACTACTTTTTAACACGCTTTTATTAGCTTCAGACGTATGTATGTTGGTATGTTGGTATGTTGGTATGTTAGTATGTAACGGAATCTTTGAACATGATTTTAACCCCCTTCAAAACGTCGGATTAACTCGAAATTTGGCATACTTATTAAGGACCGATGACAATTCAATATTTTAAACATTAATAGTTTTGTACCATTGTCCTTATCAACATCCTCTGGATTAAAGATTTTCGAGGCGAGATTTTTCAAACACCTTCAGCAAAGTCCATCGCAACTTTAGATTGCAAATAATTATTGCTATTTAGTTTCAATAGGCGTAACTTTTATATCGTGATTTTTAGTTTAGAAAATAATAATGTTATTTCCCTATAACTCAAATGTTCTGAAACATATCTATAATGCGCTCTTGTAGAATGATTTTTGGGATTCCGTACTCAAAGGTTAAAACGAAACCCTCTGCGGTCTGTTCGTCTGTCGTTGGGCTTTATCTCTTAAATCGTAATAGATAGACACTTGATTTTTTTACAAACGATGAATAATGGTGGTCGCTATAACGAGAAATACTAAAAATTAATAAATAATTAAAGTGTGGGGTGCTCCATTTATCAGGTTCGAAAAGCACCCCACACTTTTTCCACAATTATACTTTTTACTGTTCCTTATTTGATTCTTAGATTGAAAATTATTTTCTACTTTTTAGTTGATTTTATCATAAAAGCGTGTTTTTTTAGTTTTTTGAACTATAATTATATTCCTTAACACTTAATTTTAGTTACTCTTCAAAACGGAGCAGTCGACCCTTCACCATCACTTTACTTCCAAGCAGATTAGAGGTATGATGAAAAGTCCGGATTATTAAATAACATGTGACCAATGGTGACCAATGGTTCAAACAAACCATGCATAAAACAAACTCACTGTCTTTCACCGACTAATAACTACTCCCGTTACTGAACTTTTAAATTACTTACTAGATACATAAGCCGCCTACCTAAAATACCTAAGTATAACTTTGCACGCCAATTATTCAAATAATATGCTCCTAGCCTTACAATATGGTAATAATACTGCAATGACCTATGAAATCCCGATGAGGGCCATTCCAGGCTCTGCATAAAGCCTTTACAACCATTTACAGCATTACCAGACAAAAGTTGAAACGATACCGCCATGTTTAAATTTAAATTATAATGCCTCATCTCTTTGTTTCCCCGCGTAACTTTATGCAGTAGGAACTTATTGTATACAGTTAAGTCAATTTAAGTCCTGTTTAAAACAACCCGTGTGATGCAGCAGTCTTTAAAACGAGGTAATGTGTAGAGGGTTCCGTCCTGAGAAAGGTTAGCTTCAATTCAAAGCTTATTAGAATGATAAGAAAAAATAGAAAACTTCAACTAGTCAAAATAATAAAACTTTTAGGGAACTTCAAAAGCATGATGACATGTGGCGCCATCTTTTATCGACTAAGGGTATTTTACCATATTGTTAGAGAATTCTTCCTCTACGCTATTATTTATTATCAATCTATCTAGATTTTGCTTTACAAAGATCGGCATGATAATGACAATGATGATTCGATATGACAATTCCTGCCTACTACATATTGTCAAATTTTGATCAGATACATTGGATAGATCAATTATTAATATCGAGCTTATGCTTATGATTTTATGTCTTATGACATCCGCAATCACTAATATAATAAACGAATTCATGTGACAAATTAGTGGCAATTTATTGTAACGTTTTAAAATATATATTTTTCAGAACAAAGTATATTTTTTACACACAAAGTAATTTACTAACATTGTTCAGTAAAATTCAATTATTTTTTTTTTTATTTATAACGTTATTTAACGTTACTGCTACCTGGCTACGTTTTTCTGCTAGGACAAATCCCGTTGCGGCCAATTTCAATTTCAACATTCTATCCTGCAAATCGTATCGCGGACTAACCATAGTATCACGGTTCAGGAACTGATTGCAATCTAGTGTTTTGGTATTCGCGTTGCTGTCATTAGCATTCGAACTCTGTTGTGGTAGAATCCTTTGTGGTTCGACTCCGGAGGTACCACCGCCACAACTTTCTCTGCGTACAAACAGCAGTGTAAAGCGCTGCTGTGTTTGGGTAAGGGAGACATACGTTCCTAAAGCGTTCTAACTTAGTTCTTCCATGGCCGACCTTAGGTAAAATACTAATAACTAATCTCGAATATTTTCTGTTCTTAATTATATAGTAAGCCACAGATACTCATTTACAGCGAAATTTAGTCCTCAGGGATAGTAAACCATTGGTAATAACTTACTTTTTATTTATTTAAAAAAGAATTATCTGTATCAGTTCGATAGGCTACATCTTAGGTTATTGGTAGGTAGTTCGGTACAGATCGGATACTTTATCAGTAGACCCTTTAAATAATATTGTTAATTAAACAGTTTAATTGAAAGTTTAAAAGTCGTACAATTCACCAAATGTTAATTCTTCATTGTTTGTAATTGCTGAAAGCAATCTCTTTAAAGGAGTCATTTCACTTTTGCCTGGCGCAATTATCCGACTTTAAAAGCATTGTAAGCACTGAGTGAAGTGGTAATTAGTTTACATTTCATTGCTCTCATCGTAAAATGAATTGAGACAAATCTCAACGCACTTAGTTACTTTACTTAACGTTAAAAACCTCTTTTTATGACTTAGAAGGAAGAAACGCGGAGAATTAATACTTATGTATTTTTCATATAAATTAATGTTACAATAAATGTGTTCTGTTAAATAAGTACGTACTCTCTAGACTTATAATTATGAATTTCCTAGCAATAATGTTTAGTTAAATTTAGTTTAAGTTATTATAATATTATAATAAGGTTTAAATATTGAAATAAATACATTTAAAATAAATATCATAATGTTTTCATTTGTATTTATCTGTATGCTGCGGATTATAAAATAAATAAATAAACATGTCACTTTATATTAAATTCTTTTTCAATAAAATTTTAAAACTAACTCTTGTATTTTTGATAAATATTTACACAAACAAAACCAACAAAACGTGACTTACTACTAACATATTTTTCTCAAAATATTCTAAGTGACACTGGCGATGTTCCAACTGTGGTCGAGATTTGAATATTTAAAGCACAATTGCAAATATAATTTAGGTTTTCCTGAGTACTTGTATATCTAGATTCTATTTTCAAAAGCTGTAACGTTTTATTTTTATTTTCACTTGTGAAATATAAGTGATATTCTACCCTACTTATTTCGACTCCGGAATTAAATAAATTTGACGCTACACTTCTGTCCTCGAAACGGGAATAAATTATTTGCAAACAATATCATTGACATTCTGATCCCGATTTATTGTCAAGAATGTTCATGACATACCTCATATTTTACTCTCCCAGAAATATGTTCATATAAATCGTTAAAAAAATCTCTCCTGAAAAAGATTGATATTTCTTAACACAACGCTTTCATACACACTCCTACATACACTTACACACCCAAAATTAAGTTCTCTAAATATCAGTTCACAAACCAAACCGGGTAAATACAAAGTTAGCAATACGAACACGGCTGCGGTTTTCCAAATTCAATCACTCCAACTATTTTTGGCGTTATCCACTAAGGGATTTCCGCGCGTAGGCAATCCCTTGAACAAATGGACCTATGTCAACAGCATAGCAACACTTCGCAGATTGTGCTCATTAAAATTCTCCCTGAACTATATTGAATGTATGAAACTATGAATGAGCCTCGGCATAATGTATGTACTACGGTGGCTCTAAACATGTGATTTCAAGTTAGCGCATTCAATGCTAAACTAGTGCGGTGTTGACAAAAGCAGTATGCAATTTGTAGTTATGTTGAGAACTGGGCTTTTCAAGACTGCTTTCAATAGTCACGCGGGTAACGGGTAACAAGATATGACGCGTTGTTTACGAATATTACGTATGTAAGGCGTTTCAACTCAGTCCTCAAAACCACTAATGTACAAGTATATGATTCGCCGTCTTCATATTTGTAATGTTATCACAATACTTCAAAGATGGTGGTACACTATGGTCGTTCCGGTAACTAGGAGTAGACCTCCGTACCAATTTCAAAAATAAAATATTGTGTTTCGATATCAGATTTTGCAAGCTTTTATGTTTACTCTGTTCGTATAAATACGAGGTTCAAATTTTTAAATTTTAAATCACTTAACCTTTATTTATTGTGTAACCTAACGATTAGGCAGACATGCTACCTGATGGAAAGTAGTCAACACCTCCTAAGGACATTTGCAACACCAGAGGAGTCGCCAATGCATCGCCGGCTCTGTATGAGAGCTCTTTTTCCACCTTCTTTCAAGAACCCCATGTCATCCAGAGAACCTCAACGGACTGAGCTAAAATGTTGCATACGCGTTTGTTTGATGGCAATGCATGATAAGCTTCGTGACGTCATTGTAAATCTAGTGTAGTGGGCGCTCCAATATGGCGATCCGATCATTTATGCACCTTATGGTATGGGTATAAAATGAAAGGGTTTCCAGACAAGAAGGAAAACCAAAAAGACGTCACTAAAACATTATTATTAATTGTTTTATTATGAATTTATAAATATCTTCAGTATACAGCAATAGCCTATACAAGATGAACTACCAATCTCTAATTTACTTTCTGTCACACAGTCTTTGGCAAGATGAATAAAAAAATATTACTGTTTTCAATAAATTAAACATAAAGAAAATCGACTTGGATACAAACTTACGTTGTGAACATAGTAAGTATAATGATTTATAAAATACCGAAGACAAGGACGAGTAGGTCCATACCCTTTGACATTCGCATGTGTAGAAAACTTATTCTAATACGATTTGGGCACACGGGACCTGTCCAACCGAAACCTAATAAATATGTGATTGCTACATTACACACGATAATAAGAAATTCAAAGTGTATGTCACTCGTGGACTTAAATTTTATTTGATTTTTACTTATTTATTTTAGTAAATAAAAATAATTCTTTCTACAGTTACCGCCACATTAAGATTTCTGAAGTGGATGATACAGATGTGTACATTTATTTTCTATCGTTTACGATACCACAATACATACTACATCTACTACAAATCAAATATAATGAAAAATCTCTTTTTAGCTTGAAGCATCTGCTACAGATAACTGTCCTATGTATGTAGAACAAAGGTTCGACCCAAGGGCTTTACCAGCCGGTCATTTAGGAAAGAGCAGCTCGTGTATGGAACGGTGATTTTTGCATTACTAGGAGGAAGCAAATGACGCCTCCTAGCGATGCCAAATTGTAGAAATTCAATGTATGAGACGATGCTTAAATCTTAAGCAGGGGAGCAACTTCACCTCATGCGTTCTTCTAGTAACGTCCTGAGAACTGAGAAATAAGATGATCGCCTCATATTTTGTAAGTCAGCCGACATCCACAAAACACAAATTCCACATACTCATAGAACAAAATATTCCTTTTCATAAAAAAAATATCGCCATTCGTACTCCCCTATGTGGTGAGACCAGACCCTGATATAAAATTCGGGGATAATGAAGAAACTCGTCTCATAAAGGACAATTCAGACCTTTCAGAAACTTTCACTTCAGTCTTTTCAGTTTTACGAACAATTTTCATATTGAAATGCTAATCAGATATTAAACAATGGACTTATTATAATGTGAAACTCATTTAAATAGGCCTTTATAAGAATTTATTAATTATTTTTTCACAAACCTATTTTTTTCTTTGGCAATTAAAGTAAAATCATAATGAAACTATATTATAACTTATAACTATAGTTCATTCACTAATCCCAAGATTACATTTTCTATTGTTTCTATAAATTGTCCAAATTAGTGTTATAAACTATTTATTCGCTTTATTATTTTCATTATGTATATTTTTTATCTATAAAATAATTGTTAAGTGCATTAGTCTTACTTTAATTATTATAAATTCGGTATTTTGTCAGTCCGCACATCGCGTCCGCGTCAATGGTCATGTGCTGCAATTGAAACACTTCTACAACAGAGAAAACCTTAAATGAATTGTCCTCCACTGCGTTCATTTATTACTCTCTAAGTACACATACATATAATATACATATAATAAAATTGTCTATAATTTTGACGTCAACCAATCATTCCATCAAACTATAACACTTATTAATATTTAATCTATCCAACGTTTTATTTCTTTATTCTACCAAAAATTGACATTAAACAATTTGTCCACACTAGACATTGTCAAACTTCGATCTTTGGTAGGTACAAAACGGGTAGATTGAATATTAATAACCGCCGTAAGTATGTCTTATGCTAACAGATGTACCGTAGCATCAAAGTATATACAAAGTGGCGCCCTCTACGGAATGCTTCCCCATTAATTCGTTGCTGCGACAGCAGTAGCGAGCGGCAGTCGGTAGCAAATACGAGAGAGACGTTGTAATTGTCCAGGAAGTAGGCTAAATTTAGACAAGTTGCCCGCCGTAAACTTT
Source organism: Epargyreus clarus clarus (assembly GCA_014595695.2). Lineage (NCBI taxonomy): Eukaryota > Metazoa > Arthropoda > Insecta > Lepidoptera > Hesperiidae > Epargyreus > Epargyreus clarus. The sequence continues at coordinate 2,756,566 of JACTTY020000031.1, read as the reverse complement.
ATTACGACTTTTAGGCTTATTCTGAGGAACGAGAATAATGTCTGTCTCGGTGTAGTATTTTTCTAGCGGTACAGGGTTAATAATAATAAAGAAATCCATGAAAATAAGGTCTTAAAATAAGTCTAAAAATATTTCACTTTTATTAATTAGACAATGAAAATTAATATTTTACAATGTCTGCAAGCTTTCACATTATATTGTTATTTAATTAAAATATTTGAATAAAAGTATTAGTAGATTTAACGTTTTGTTTTTGTTAATCAAATACTATTTAGTTTTTTACTTCGTTTATACAAGACTATTAGTTTTATACAAAGTATAAATCATAGGAAATGGAGTTTTTATTAACCTGCTTCCAATGTCTGTAATATATTAATTATATTGTATGATACCAAACATCCATAATCATTCATTCATCGTCGATCACAAATTGTAGAGTTCACAATATTATCCAAATTACAAAACGTATTCGTATCGTTGTAAAATCGTGCCTGGTAATAACCGAACGCAATTACACGAGATTAACCTGGTCTGCCGGGTATAAGATACACTGCAGATTGTGCGCCGGAGACAGCCTCCCTTGTGACAAACGAGAACTAACTATATTATACACTTAGGAGATACTACACAAGTACACAACCCGTATACACAACATTGTAATTTGATTTATTATAATTCCTATATAAAGTTAGTAAAGCTTACTTATAATAAAGGAATAGCTGACGAGTATTCCGCCCACCAGATGGTAAGGGGCTACTGCAGCCAATGGACATAAGCAACCCCAAATAGGATTACATATTCTTACCTGAAGTCGGCCACAAATGCGCCGCTACTCTTGAGGACTAAGCTGGAACGCCTCGGAAAAGTATGTATCCCTTACCACACCCTTCAACCAAAACACAGCAGCGCTTAACATTACTGTTATTAGGCACAAACAGGTGTGTCGGTGGTGCCGCCAGAGTCGAACCACAAAGGGCTCTACCACCTTAGAAAGCTCTTCCCGGTAAATTTGAATCGTTATTAAAATTCTTAATCTAATTGGAATTTGATTAAGTGACAGAAATATATTTCGGACTGAAATTAATTTAACTAATATCGTCTTCAAATAAGAAGTCCAATAGATACAAAATTTAATTACGTCGTTAGAATGGAATGGCTTCCGAAAACCCGATTAAGTATGATTTTTTCAATAAATAATATAACCAAAAATTACAGATTTAGTTTATGTTTTCCTCAGTCGTTATAGAAAAATGAAATGAAATTCATTGCAGTAGTGTGGGAATATAGCCCACATTACTTTTCTATATAGCTTCGTAGTAATAAATATTGAAATCTGTTTAGTACTTGCATCTTAATCTTTTATATAGTATACCTTTCTTACGTCGTATATATTTTATTTTCGTGATAGTTATGAGAGAATATTTTTTGATTTGGTAAAACAGCACAGAAATGTTAAGGCGGTTATTTTTTCGATTGAAATTAGTCTCAAAAATGGCCACACATACATATCCACTTTGCGGGCAGTTGTTATATTGGCGACAACACAATAACAGCACAATATTTTCTATATAATATTTATTTAAATAAAGGACATATTACGATCACGCCGTCATTTTGGATAAAAATCTTTATTGATACAATTCAAACAAGAGTTACGTTAAAGTTATTGCTTAGTAGGGTAACTCAGTTTTAGTTAGCGTCTAGCCTAGTGAACTGTATGAAATAACGCTTTCCGGTAAAACGATCCTCAGTGTTTTGGAAAATTGCCTCCGATAGGAGCCAAGGACAAAGAGCCAGTTGACCGCCGCCCTGATGTATTAACGAGACAGATTCTCATTTGTCTTAAACGTAGCGTTGTTTTTGTGAAGAAAAAAACACACACTTAAACACTTAAACTTGTTACTTAGAACCTTTATTGTGGTAGAAATGTTGTGGAACTTAAAAATGACACTGCAAAAGTTACGGGTCCTAGAATTTTTAAAGGAAAATAAAACTTTTTAAATGGGAAGTGGTAAAAAAAATGTAATAAGATTCTCAAAAAACAATAATACATGTAAAAGAAGGCTGTCTACATGCGGTACAACTCTATATTTATTTATTTATTTACAATATATTACTAGAGCCTCCTGAGTGCCTATAGTAAGATTAAGTTAAAAACAAACTTAGGAATCATTTGTAACAATCATAGCTTGAATATTACTGTAAAAATCGTTAAAGTTGATAGAAGTCGAACTTACTCGTAAGATGGACTCTCTTAAGATATAAGGAACTCTTTGAACCCTCGAAGGACAAAGTTTCTAAAAAGTTAGAAAATTATGTAACGGTAAAATTCTTTCAAGAGCATTTTGTAATTTATACAGCTCTCAAATATTTTTCATTCATTCGAATCGCACTGAAGTACTCCAACACTTTAAACACCCATTTATTCTCCGTTTATGCAATTACTGTTAGCAATTAGATAAAAGCGAACAAACGATCAATCCGTCGAACCCCGGGGACCGGGTTACTTATCAGTGATCGATAACATCCAATATGTTTGGTTATTACACGAAAATTCTCGTTTAAACGCTAAATTGTGGGAACAAATTCAATATTAACCCTGTCGTGGCTAACGTAATTTATTACGTATTTGCTAATGGAAGAAAAGCTCTGTATTGTATTAATACTAGAGTTTAAATATACTGAAACCATGTAGATATTTTGTAATATTCACGAAACCAAAAAACCTAGTAGTATTGATTTTAAACAAAGAACCTACGATACAGAACTTACAATACAATACAGAGGTAAAAACATTTCAATTACAATTTGAGTTGAAGAGGTAGTCCTTCCAGAACTTGATGGACTGGTAAGGGGGTTGTGATTCGACTCAACCACAGTCACATCTATTTCTACCTAATGAAAAAAAACAAAGGAGGATTTTGGTAGCAGTGCAATTCCACTTAACTATAACAGTAAGTAGTATTAAGCTGTATTGCATTTATGTTTAATAGTATATTTACTCGTATGGGCTACATATTAAGACAGAATAAATAAATCTTCAAGTAAAATAAAGATAATTAAAATTATTGATAAACATATGAACGACCGATTCCCTGCCTCGAGGGACCAAAATTTATTTGCGTGATCAATAACTTCTAATGTACTCGTACAAATTGATTACTTTTTTAATACGCTTTTATTAGCTTCAGACGTATGTATGTTGGTATGTTGGTATGTTAGTATGTAACGGAATCTTTGAACATGATTTTAACCCCCTTCAAAACGTCGGATTAACTTGAAATTTGGCATACTTATTAAGGACCGATGATAATTCAATATTTTAAACATTCTGACCCGTTATCCTTACTAGAATAATCAGGATCAGCCATTTTTGTTTTCCTGAGACCCGGAAGGTCTGCGTTAAGACCAATAAAGGAATCTACCAGGCGCGCCGATCACCTAACCTAACCTGACCTGACTTGACCTGACCTGACCTGACCTGACCTGACCTGACCTGACCTGACCTGACCAGACCTGACCTGACCTGACCTGACCTCAACTTCGACGCGTCCGTTGTTAATAGCATCATGTAGCGGTGTCTCATCATCCTTATTCATTCAGCATTTCAACATCTGCACCTTCCTTTAACAAGATTTCCACTATTTCATTGTTCCCATTTCTTGCTGCCAAATGTAAAGGCATACATGATTTCAGCTCATCGTCATAGTCGCAACTTATATTATTAACTCGAGCTGTAAAATTAATTAAACTACTAACAGTTTTAAAATCTCTGCAGGCAGCAGCAACAGAAAGAGAAGAAATTCTAGAATTATTTTTGATATTAACATCATCATGCTGTAATATTAAATCGATGATTGGACGACGTCCTTTTTGAAATGGCTAGATGTAAAGCAGTTGACCGTTTTTCTCTTGAGTATTGCCATCAGCGCCTGTTTTTAAAAGATGCTCTATCATCCTTTTTCCGTGATTACTTTTATCCAAGATAGACGACCTGGGATATGGTATAAATTATGAAAGAAAGCAGTTAGCATTGGCAATTCGGATTCCATTCAACAACTCCTCTGGGATTTTCACGTTAACAATAAAAATAAACACCAATGTAAAACACCACTTCATACAGCTGTGTTAAACAATGACCCAATATTCATTTTTGCACTGCTAAGCAAAGGTGCTGATGCTGATCCGAAAGATAAACTTGATAATACGCTACGTAATAATCGTAAAAATAATCACTAAAAAATTAAAAATAAATAATAGTTAAAAAAAAAAACTAAAAATACGCTTTTATAAAAAAATCGACCAAAAAATGAAAAATAAATAATAGTTTTAAAAAACTAAAAAAATACACTTTTTATAGAAAATCCAACTAAAAAATAGAAAATATTTTTTTTAAAATTTGAATTAAGAATAGTGTAAATAAGATAAAAATATTTTTTATTGTAAAAAAAGCGTGGGGTGCTTTTTAAGATATTATCAAAATGATAATCCTTCTACTCAATATCTATCAATAAAATATTTATAACACGCTTGAACAATATGAAAATCAAGTATCAAATGAGTATGAGCTTACTTGACTTTCACTTGACAGATTACTTAACGGTAAGTTTTTTTTAAATACTGGAGTAGGAAAGGAGCACACAGTCTACATAATGGTAGGTGGCTACTGCCCATGGAAGTCTGTAATAAACACCAGACATTATTAGATTCCTTCCTGAAGCTGGCTACAGATGCTTTTCTACCCCTCAAGACGAAGTTGGAACGCCTCTGCAAACTAACAAGGCTTATACACAATTTTTTAGCTTAAAATATTTTCCAGTGTCAGATGTTATGCATTTTTATTACGAACACTTGTGGGCTAATAAAAGCAAAAATCCGCAATGTTTTTCATAAAAAGCGGGATCGTCCAAGAGTCCTTGTCGTGAAATTAAAATTTGCTCGGATATCCCTTTTAAAAGTTGAAAACCCATTTCGAAGAGTGGCTGTATACTTTCGTTCAACCGCTCGGAGGTCACTTAGACCCAGTCGGTTAGATTTTCTGAAAAAAATATATAAATGTAAAGTATAGTTATTAAATGTACAGTTACTATATTGTGGTTATGAAATATTATATTATGTGAGAGATGTTATGTTAGAAATTAATTATCACTTGCTAAAACGGTGAAGGAAAACATCGTGAGTAAACCTGCATACCTGAGACATTTATAAAAAAAAATCTTAAAGGTATGTGAAGTCTACCAATACGCACTTGGCTAGCGCGGTGGACTCTGGCCTAATCCTTCTCATTATGAGAGGAGACCCGTGCCCAGCAGTGCGACAGTAATGGGTTGCTGATGATGATTATATTATGTGAGTGCCAAATTTAGTTTTAGTTTATAGCAGCTAAATCCATTGAATTTAAAGAATGGTTTCCTTTATAAAATATTCTACTGCTGTGACAGTAATATACAAATAAGTATAAAGTATGTTGACGTGTAGTTATTGGTAGTACTGGTCAAACTAGAGAAGGCCGTTAAACAGTGGGACTTTTGAGAAAAGTAGTGATGTATGAACAGATTAAAATCTAATTTTCTTAAAGAAACACAGAAAACAGCTACTTTTCAATGTATAATTTTTTGTTGAATGTTTTTATTGTAAGCTTTTTACTACTATCCTATGTGTAAGTAAAGTCGTACGTATTAATATCTTAATAACAGATAAGCAAGAGTTAGGCATATAACAATCACAAAATATAAAAACAACATTTTGTATACGTAGTGTCTTTTAGTTGTTTTTATTTGTATTTTTCTCTCATTTAACTTTTTTGGTTTCGCTGTTTTTCGAACTTCCTGCTACTAATTTATTATTTCCGAACAAGGGGTAGGCAACTTTTTTCCTTATCCCTACAATTTCGTCTTCGGAATAATAAATGTAGAGCTTCCAAATTTCAATTTTAATTGTTTTCTTTATATTTAAGAGGAATAAAGGAACGACGATAAAGATTTTAAAAGTATCCTTCTTTTACGCTAGCTAGCGTAGCGAATTCCTTGTATCGTGGGTGCTATGGACACACACAGAGACAAATACACAAACACCCAGACCTAGAAATAGAAATCTAAATTCATCATTTAGAAATCTGTCTGGCCGGTGATCGAACCCGGGACCCTCTAAGCGTCAGACCGGCATGTTGACTGCTCCGCCACGCGAGTCGTCGAAAAATATGTTTTATAGATGTCGTTGCCAGCCCATGACTTTTCTCTGCTGGATTCGCATCTCGTGTCTTCTATGCATGGATTGATAGATTTCACACACATTTGAGAACTTTTTTTGAGAACTCTCGGGCATGTAGGTTTGAGAGGCCTAATTTCAAATAATTAAACTAGCACGGTTATAAAAAGTAATATACTAATATGATATTATATATAAATAAATATGATCAATAAATACCAATTAAACGAGTTTCTTTCTCTCTTTCTTTTAACTTGTGTCCACACGCTTGCATTCCGACACACACATAGTAGTTTTCTACAGTAAATAATTCTATTTCATCTTTTGGATCCTTTGCCATCCAGTGATTCCTCTGTTTTCACAAAATGTTATCGTTAAATTACTTCAGTTTAATAAAATTGTTAACTAGATAGACAAAATATGGAAATTTATAATTTTCCATTTAAGCTCTTACGGTAATGATATTCCAGAACTAAAAAGATCACAAACAAATACTTCAATTTAATTTATTTGGATATACAATAAAATTAAAATAAAGATATATTTCTACTGCTAATAATTTCTACACAGCCATTACTGTCGACTTTTCAGTTCAGTTGGCAATTCATTTTCCAAATGATAGATATCGTTTTAAATCTATTCAAAGTTCGCAATTAAAACTTATGCTTACTCTTCCAAGCCTCCCCTTGCCTGGCAGCTTTTGCTGAGTTTAGTTTGCCTTTAAATTATATCCTCCATAGGAAACAAATTTTGTATACGTTAGTTGTTATGTTAATGAAATAAAGCTAAAACATTAACTTAGAAACCAGTTCTTCTGTTTTGTTTGTAATTAATCCGATACATCTCTGAATAAATTAGGTAAAAGTTTTTTAAAGTCACTTTGTTAATAGGTAATAAAATCGCTTTTGTAACGTAATTTTATGCAAGTAAAAATATTTATGCATTGAAACACAAACATATAACACTGTTTTAACGATCAAATTTGAAGGTGATAGAACCCTTTGTGGTTCGACTCCAGCGGCACCACCGCCACACCTATTTCTACCTAATAACAGCAGTGTTAAGCGCTGCTGTGTTCCGTTTTGAAGAGTGTGGTAAGGGAGACAGACTTTTCCGAAGCGTTCCAGCTTAGTCCTCAGGGGTAGCGGCGCATCTGTGGCCGATCTCAGGTAGGAATATCTAATCCTATATGGGGTTGATTACAGATGTCCATGGTTAGCAGTAGCCACTTACCATCAGGTGGACTGCATGCTCGTCTGCTACGTCTATATTATAAAAAAAAGAAAAAAAATCGAATCATGCTTATTTTGAAGCTATACCTAAATCCGTTACTAGCAAATATTTAAAGCAAATAAAATTAAGACATTGGGTTAAAAACCCAACCAAGAACAAATTTGTGAACCTTAACTCTTACAAATCTTGTCAGGTGTGGCAAGCACGGGTAGTCTTATCTTATACGAGTACTATTTACATTTGCTCAGCGAGCTCCCCGGTTTCATTAAATGCTTCCGGGACAGCTTAACGACGAACAATTGCACGGTATTCCTCTGGGATACAGCAAGGGGAGGGTACAAGGAATATATTCTACTCCCGGATATCTTGTTAAATAGTAAAGTTTTTAAGATAAGTTCAATACGATTTAACAAATAACTGTTATTGGTTCTGTTTTTGAGAGGACATAACGTAAAAAACAAAAAGCATGTAAATATAATGTCAAGTAAGACATGGAACCGGTTTAGTTCCTTTTTCGTTATCTTAAATAATATAAACGTATTCTTACTCTAGATCTTAGGTAAGCTTTTGATATGTGTTATTTTACAAAATTTACAGATACACATACCGAAAAACATAAAAAAATCACCTCCGTATCAGTTACATAATATTAAGGGACATTAAATCTACAAAAATTAGTCGTTCCAGACACGAGCCGTAGCAGAAAAATAATATAATATTATTCTATTCCTACAAGATCAGATTCCTTTATACACATTGTAGAGAAAAATATAATTTTGTGTACGACGGCCCGTGCCTGACACAATACGTTCAATGTCTGTAGAAAATCGGATCTTAAAGCTTGCCACTTTTACGTCACCTGTAAAACTCTATCAAAACAACAGCTGTTTCAAACAACTTGTTTAACATTGAACATATCCGATTTCCACTTCACTGAAGAGTTAGTTCCTTGATTTCATTAACAAGTGCTTCCTGAAAGATTAACGGGATAACGCCAGTCCTTCCGGATACGGTAAGTACAGGATACACCGCATTAAGTCGTTGGTAGGAGACGGTGCAGAGATTCGTGTACAATTTATCAAGGTTTAGTAAGGAATGTAAAAAGAATATACAGAAAACTGTGTTAGAAATCCTCTGAAATGTAACTATGTAATATTACTATGCATTTTGATATGGTAATAATATTACTGCTATGTTGTGGTCTGAAGAGTGTATTTAATGGTTATTTATCTATAGCAGCAGTGATAGCCTTTTTTTTTGTTTACGAGGGGGAAACCATCAAAAGGTACCCGACGACGTGGGAGCGACGCCGGGTTGTGTGGGATTTTTACCGCACTAAACCCCCCCAGGGAGGAGGAGAAATTAATTATCACTTGCTAAACGGTGAAGGAAAACATCGTGAAGAAACCTGCATACCTGAGAGATATAAATAAAAATCTCAAAGGTATGTGAAGTCTACCAATACGCACTTGGCCAGCGCGGTGGACTAATCATTCTCATTCTGAGAGGAGACCCGTGCCCAGCAGTGGGACAGTAATGGGTTGATGATGATATCTATATGTCCGTCAGGCCTGTCAACACTATCTACTATCTACAGGCTAATCTTGGAAACAGATGAAACTTTTTTTTAACATTTATAATTTCACAAATAATTTGGGATACTTTCTGTCCCCAATAATATCGATATAAAAATTCTATTGTTCCTTAAACAAACGTGCATATAAAATACACATAGAGAGAATACAGATGGCACCTTATATAATACTTTTTTTCAATACTGATTTTTGTCATTTACCTTTGTCTACTCTACTGACGTCATCCTTAAAATCTAAACATAACACGTGCAACAATTTGTATTTTCTAGTGCTCTAAATCTATGGATTAACCCTGCAATCTATAAATTAGACAATAGAATCGTCCAATTCCAATTTCAACAATGTGATTGTCCAATTTCCTCGTAGTTTCTAACATCTCACCTGGAGCGAACCGCAAAGACAGCATGACGTCCCGGCGTCCAATTTTCCTTGCTCAGTGGAAAGCGTAATTACATGCTACTAACAATAAAGTAACTTTAGTTCTTGCTTAGCGTTCTAATATTCATACCCACTGCTGATGCAAGGTTACTGCGTACACTTTAGTCTCCTAATCTGAATATTTAAATATATAATCCTAAAATAATTAAAATTATAAAACTAATCTGGACGTTCTTCGATAAATTGATCGTATTAATGTTGGCTTATTGTTATCCTTTTTATTAGAACTTGGTTAATCACGATGCTTTCTAACGTGGTTTCACCTAACGTTAAGTTAAATTACTGAGTGACCCGAAAAAAACAACGGAAATTGATATAATATTGTTTAATTTTATATAAGTGGCGTATTTCGTAGCTAAACATGGATCGCACGTCAATATTGAGTTGTAGTGATGTCGCAGGCAGGTTCGAGTTAAAAGGCGTCTTTCTTAGATGAATGCTTTATTATAACTAACCAATAGAACTCTAATACTAACTTATATAATATTCGGCTCAGCTCTACACCACACCTCCTGGGGCAATCGAAAAAAAAATAGAATTTTAAATTTGATTTTTTTTAAACAAGGTCTAAAACAAAATGTTACAAAAGAAGAAAAAAGTATTGTAAAAATCTATATTGAAGTTGGTGTAGAACATGCCTCCTTAATCATAATTATTAATAAAAGTAATACTATAACATTATTTAAAAGATTATACATAGTATACCTATAACATTACGATATAAATCTTACACATACAATTATAAAAAAAATGTCAAATCCGTTAATGTTTTAAGGTCACATCCATGAATATATTCCATTCCCTCAATAGGTACTCATATAAAAATTAATCTAGGTAGGCCTCAATAGTCTCATCCGAGTTTTACATACAGCTGTAATATTAAGTCAAGTATTTTTGTAAAAGTCCATTTAAAACAATATGTCTCATCTTTAAGCTTGCAAACGTACATATTCTTTATTAGTACATAATCTTTATATCACCTCATTTATAACATTTATTTATTTTTCATAACATTTCATTTCTAACATTTATTTATGTTTCATAACATTTTCATTATTTCTTCCTCTTATATCCTTATAATTCTTTAACTCTTCCTATACCTTCCCATTTCTTTCACGTATACGGCTCGCGTAACTACATGATCAAGTAATTGGGCATAAATAGTATCTTCACTGCTTATTATCATTCTTCAATTCTTTCATAAATCCACTAATCCTTTTCTTTCACACAGACGACTCGCGTACGGTATGATCATGATTATGGTCTCAGATTTACACAGTATTATATTTATAATCATCTATCTCCTTTCTCTATTATTTAATACAATCATAAAATTCTTTACAACACACGATATTTCATCAGCACGTTAGATATTTTCTTAACTCTCGGGGGATCAATCCCAATCATTACTAAAAATACTAACTTACGGAAGAAATCCATACATAATTACCAAGCATACATTCCTTTCATAAGTCTATATATTGATTTACCTTTAAATGTAAATTAAAAATCATATAATTTCAGTTCAATTCAAATCATAATCAAGTTTATGTTACATTTCCTCAATCAAAAACTACCTCAAAGCCATAAATTAAAGTTACCAAAGTTATGAATAACAATTATAATAGATCTCAAGTACATTCATAAACTTTGCATAGCAACAATGGTTACCTACTAATGCGCATGTAATAAGAACTGTATCGCCATTGCATTGCAATCCGAATCTTACACATTCCATTCCTAAAAGGATGTGTAACGGGAGGTATGACACGTTTTTAGTAATCAGCAAAATTAGAACAATGAATTTTATACTACTGTTGCTGCCTGAGTTTACTTATACTTTTAACTATACATAATATTACTACTGAGATACTTATGGCGATTTATGTTACTTAATACAATGCGACAACCAAATAGAATAAAACAATAATAACTTACGCATTACAAAGTTATTATAAAAATAATTTTAAATTACTTTATCAAACATTTTTTTACATTTAATTTACTTGCTATGTAATGCTATGTAATGTGGTGTTATTTTCTCTATTCATTTTCTTTATAATAATAATAATATGATGATATTTTAATATTTTGTCTTTTTCTTCATTTTCGGTAGTCCAGGTCTTCAATTTTTTATTTGATTATATTTTTCGTATCACGTATTTTCTTATAAATCTTCTGTAATTATCTTCTGTGTTCTTATTTATCTTCTGTAATTATTTTTCTATTTATCTTCCTTATTGATTTCTTCTTGGTAGTTGTTCTTCATTTTCTGATCCAATTTATTTCTTCTGTGTTTGTATTTTCTTATAATTTTTTTTTGTAATAATTTTCTTTCTTCTTCTTAAGTTTTTAATAATTCTTCTTAAGTTCTTATTATCTTCCTGATTAATTTCTTCTGGAACGCCACCCGGTGCGCATGCAACGTGATGCACACGCGCACCGGCATGGCAGGGTCGCCATGTAGTGATGTCGCAGGCAGGTTCGAGTTAAAAGGCGTCTTTCTTAGATGAATGCTTTATTATAACTAACCAATAGAACTCTAATACTAACTTATATAATATTCGGCTCAGCTCTACACCACAGAGTTGTCAACATTAGTATCAATCATTTTCATCATTTCAATCTCTAATACCTCACCGATTTATTAATGTAAGTATACACGTAGGAGACTGTACTATTATTGTAGTAACAATAGATGAACAAATTCGCACCGAGACGCTGCGCATTTCTGTTTAATCTGGTGTCCCCTACGAAATACAGGAAGAGAAAGTGTTTCTTCTAACCAGACATGGCAGTAATCGTGTACAAGGTTCAGTATAAGTTGGCTAGTTCATTAGCAAATGTGTCCGGAGTTCCGCATGCAACTGTCACGGCTCTTCAGGGAACGACTAAGTAATTTCAAGGAATACCGCAACCCGAGAAAATTAAAATAGTAGGACACTCTGGATTATTTTTTGACTTGATGTTAAAAGTTTAACATGAACTAATTTTATATTTGTGCCTATAAGTATGCTGTGGTTATAAATAAAAATAACTAAGTATGTTACCTAAGGATACAGAAATATGTAATAAGTATATCAATCAACCTTAAGATACCATGATATTCGTTGCAATGACGTTATTTTGATCTTAGAATAACTCTGAATTATAATTCAAATATACCATGCACATTGTATTCACCAGCCGCGAACTAAACTCATCGGAGGCCCGGGGTGGAAATTTGAGGCGCTCAGTCTAAGAACAGAATATGAGAACTTGTAGACATTTGGAGGCCCCCTTCATGATTTATGTCAATATATGTATATAATAATTCATAATTTCAAAAGTTAATCTACTTGCCAGGAAGTAATCCATATATATAATCCTCTACATATCGTCAACCTTACCGTTATCACTGTACCACGTAGGTGATGCCTTTAAAATAGTATAGTCTTGAAAATGATTTCATAGATGAATTCTTTTGATTTCCGTATGACCCAGAAAATATTTTATTTTTCTAATTATTTTATGAAAATCAGCTCTACAACTTCTGTGAGCATTTTCGCTTTTCTTTATGGTTTCAGATTTGGCCATTCACGCACAATTGAAAACTTCACCTTCTATAACGCATTAAATCCCTAGTTTAGTCCTCTTACAATGTTCATAAACATCCTTGTTAAACAACAACATGCACCTAAAGCAGTCCTAAGTATTGTTCGGGGCGAGGTCGTGTAATTCTATTCATTAGTGACTGCTCCCGAGAACGTTAAGTAATTTCTGGATCTCACCAAGATGCCGGGTGTCCGCAGCGTAGACAAATGGCGTTCTAGTAAATTCTAGAGAGAGAGAGAACCTGGTTTATATAGTACTACATATCTGTTGTACTTATTGATAATGATGTAGTATATTAACATTTTTATAATGTGAATATGTTGTAAGAGAGACAAACTTATCCGAGGCTTCCTACTTAGGTCTAATGGGTAGCAACGCACCTGTGGCAGATTGTAAGTAGGAAAGGAACCTTATCTGAGTTTGACTATGGAAGGTAGTAGCCATTTTCCATCAGATGGACTGTTTGCTCATTTGCTACTTAATTATTATGAAAAATGTTTACCTATGTGGTCATGTTAGTGATCAGGAGTGGCACGCATCTGTGATAGGCTTCAGTAACACCTTATTCTACATGAAGTTAGTTAAAGATTCTATGAGCGACCACTTACAGTCAGATAGACTGCATGCTCGTTTATTATTTTAAGTTATAAAGGTTTTTTTCACTTAGTGTGATGTTAACTATTAATTTTGTGTTCTCTACATTTTCCATTACGAAATAGCAAACGAATAACAACAAAACGATGAACAAAAATTGTATAGACTCTTGACCACTAACAATGATTTGAATTTCGAATATTATGTTTTAAAATGGTAAATGTCTATGCCCGGAAATCCGTGTCAATTATTTTTTCAATCCATGTCAACGATTTTTGGCTGAAAACGGCTTTAACCCGAAAAGGTTGAATAGCGATAATTGCTGTGGATGGAAATGAAATGGTTTTTTTATAATTTTGTCGCAAGAATTTCATATAATTATAACGAAAGGATCTTTTTATGATTATATAACCGATATCTACACTGATATTATAAAGAGGAAAACTTTGTTTGTTTGTTTGGTTGTAATGAATAGGCTCAAAAACTACCGGACCGATTTTAAAAAATCTTTCATCATTCGAAAGCTACATTATCTACGAATAACATAGGCTATATTTTATATGAAATATATTTGATAAATAAACTGGACTGAATTTGATGAATTTTTTTGTATGTGTTCAAGAGGACTTGAGAATGGTTTAGATTCACAATTAATTCACAATATTTTTTTAATTATTTTTTAATTCGTAAGTAGTTATAGAATTTGATCAAGTGATGATCTTTAGCAAAGTTGTTGTCCAAGAGCCCACGAGGGTTTGGGAGTTGGTAAGACCAATTTTCGACAGATGGCACCACTGTCATTCCAATACAGGTACAAATTTTCCGTTTTATGTATGTCATATTATTCGTTTAAAATGCGGGCGAAGCCGCGGGCACCACTAGTATATTTATAAATTCAGTCATCTGTTCTTTAATCAGTAAGCATACAGACACACATTGATAGATCGTTACTACTTTAAACAATGCCCTCTGAACAATACTAGCACATCGCCGACAAAATCCGCCCATCACGCACACATTAACAAAAGATCTATTATTTTTAACCGACTTCCCAAAAAAAAGAGGTTATCATTTTTTTTGTCTCTATTATTCTGAGATATGGAATTTACATACACAATTAATAGTTTTTGCAACAATGTCATTACAAAAACTAAAAGGGGCGGATTAAACTATATATCATAGAGATTATTTTAAATAGAATCAAAACTCATTAGCAAATCTGAAAAATAGTAAGGATTTAACTTTAGAACATGCTAATAGCGTTTAAACTAATTAACAGTGACTTATTTAAACTAATCAATTACCTTAATTCAGCTCATACAATAGTACGTTTTGGAAATAAAAATATGTTTATCTGGGCCGGGTTGAGGGTGGCGTGAATCCCGACACGTCATGACCATTAAAATGCTAATTAATACCCTAAATATTTTCTTCACATCACACGAGACGACTACGACGTATTTTTGTTGTTGTATTGTGTAAAAAATAAAAAGTGTGTATATAGATGTATATAGGTATGCGTTAGTAGTGTAACAATTGCAGTCGTATCGTAACTTATTGTACCTAAATACTTTGTTGGCAGCTTTTATGAAAATTTTCAATTTTAGGTGTCGTAAATATTCACTTTCAACGTTTTTCGCAAACACGCCACAAGAAGTATTATTTCAAAAGTCGATCCGTTTGTAAACTAAGGATATCAGTCGTCCAAGCATCATATAGAATGCCGTAGACAGATAGTTTTTATAACTAAATTTCTGAAGGTGGTAGAACCCTTTGTGGTTCGACTCCGGCGGCACCACCGCCACACCTATTTCTACCTAATAACAGCAGTGTTAGGCGCTGCTGTGTTCCGGTTTGAAGGGTGTGGTAAGGGAGACAGACTTTTCCGAGGCGTTCTAGCTTAGACTTCAGGGGTAGCGGCGCATCTGTGGCCGACCTCAGGTAGGAATATCTAATCCTATCTGGGTTGATTACAGATGTCCATGGGCGGCAGTAGCCACTTACCATCAGGTGGACTGCATGCATGTTAAAGTTCTCGTCTGCCACTCTTATATTATAAAATAAAAAAAAACTATCTACTTAGCTTTAATCGCATTATATTCATTTTGTGCATAATGTCAAACTGAATACATAGTAGTCGAAACCAAAAACAAACCTAATAAAATCCAGATACAAATATTAATGCCTATATCATTCAAACTTCAGAGCTACAGACCATATATATAGTTTGGATTTGCACCAATTTACGACACGATAATATCTTGTTCACACAATCTTGCAATACGAGCTGGAGACTAATTGAGCTAACAGTTAATTAAACTATCTGCCGTCCAACTCCGTATTGTGTATTCACTTGATTTAGGACTGAATAACTCATAATACAACTTCATGTTATTGTGCCGTTAGTAATTTTGCATTAATTTGTAATAATTTATATATTATTAATACCTTCACCAAAATATTGTTGTAGAAGTCAGTCGTTCATTTTTTTTCTATATATATTTATACACGCATTCTCAATAATTAATATAATATTCATCGCATTATATTCCACTGCTAAGTAGGTTCGAGTACTCTCAATAAAATGAAAGAGAGGTATTAATACTCAGCTCGCCATTCTAGTGCCGATAAGTAGATTTAAAATATGATATTCACATTTTATGATACGAATTATATTAATGAAGTCATTTGAGTGAGATATTAATTAAATCATTGCGTAATGAACTTGATTCGTATCAATGGAACTTGCATGAAAGTATTTTAAAAAATTATCAATGAATTTACTCGTACAATTCGCACGCCCAGAAGTATAAAACATCTTTCGCTTATGAGAAAGGGATAGATTTAGCGAATTCATGTATGATATCATCGTTTTAATTATTTACTTACATAGACATAGAAAAATATTCTGTTATTACATCAAAATGGGTCCTTTTTTATTATGTTTTGCTATTGAACCCACTTTTGCTATTGAAGCTTCACAATTAAAAATTCGCTGTTTAAGAAAAAAAAATCTATTATGTGCCGAGCATTGTTATGAACACACAGAAAAATAAACACATCTGTGTAAGTGTGTTTGTGTGTCCAAAGAAAAGTATTCAATATAATGACATAAAAAAAGCAAATTGTACACTGTAATTATACAATATGCTGTTTTCCACTTTTTCCTTTGCACTTTTCCGCGCTATTACATTCATTACTAATTACATTATCATAAACGAAGTGGCTTGCAGCTAAAAGCACGCTGTAAAAAGGAAGTTAAAAGGAAAACAAAAATCAACGTCAGCCCGTTAATTATAAACAAGCGCCTTCCACCGAGCTAGTATTTAATAAGCTACCCCGACATGTCATGTCCTGTTTGAAATTAATGCAATATTCCTCAGTTTTGTGAAATTAAAGTGTCAAAATATCAAAAATATTTAATGGTTATTGTTAATATGTCAAAATAATAGTATTGCATGTTAAGAATCCAAAATATGCAGGCGAAACCGCCCTACTTAAAATTTTGGTAGTAGTCAATGTTTCACAAAACAGATCCGCTATTGAAAACTCGAAGAAGTCTAGTTTTTCAGACCTCAAAACATCTACAAAGTTAAGAAACATCGGGCTTTGTCAAGGGATTGGATATTGTTAGTAACTAAATTTCACGCGCACTCCTATTACTTTACGTTAAATAAATAACTTAACACCACTTCGCAATGTATCTTTATTGGAAGAAGCGGCGATAGACAAGAAAACCTTTTCCAATTCTTTATAGATACCTATATACGAGTAGGTTTAAAAACATCCGACAAGGGTTAGCTTCGAAACTTTCTTCAACAAAATATACTTATATACATAGTAGCAGCGTGATGACATATGCTCCAGGACATGAGCCATTTGCCCAGCATCCCCTGGCATATAAAACGCGTTACACCCATCATATATAAATCAATTTAGGTTTAGGTTTAAAGAATTTATTCTCAAATAAGACAAATACGTCCCTTTTATGAGAACAACGATTGACATTAAATTAATTTAAGGTATCATCAATTAACACAAGTAGACACATAGCAGTTATAGCCTAGTGGCTAACAAACTCGGCCTCTCGATCGAGGGGTCCCAGGTTCCAATCCCAGGCACCTCTGATTTTTCAAAGTTATGTGCGTATTACAAATTAATTATCACTTGTTAAACGGGTTTCAAAGGTATGTGAAGTCTACCAATACGCACTTGGCCAGCGCGGTGGACTATGGCCTAATCCTTCTCATTCTGAGAGGAGACCCGTGCCCAGCAGTGGGACAGTAATGGGTTGATGATGGTGATGATAATGAGACACATAGTATTATCAGATACCTATACAATCCTATCACATTTAAATGATTGTATTATGTTTTATGATGTACTCAGCTAATTTATAAATCGCAATACCAATATTAGTCTATATTGTCAGTCGCCCAATAACCTTCCAAAGTTGTACCTATCAGCAAATTGTGTCAGCAAAATATATTTACTTTTTAAGTTGGCCTTTAGATCATGTTGCATAACGCTGAACGTAGAGCGCTTTCATCTGTATTCAGTACGTGTTAAAGCAATTCTCTCGTTGAGCGTAGCGTCTACATTATTTCCAGAAAATTCTACACTGAAATCAAATTAAACAAGGTTTAAAAATCTGAAATATAAAAATCTCTGTTTACCTCTCTTTAAAACGTGTGAAAGCAATTCTCGCGAACGTTATATTGGCATATTCCGTGTATTTTGAAATTAAATTTCAACCGTATATTGTGAGGTACTAAATAGTTTTCGAGAATTGGGAATTTGATGACACTATAACCCTAAATAGTCACCGTCGATTAAGAACATTTTCTATGTTACAACATTTTGTAGATCTAATGCTATGCTTGGTTATGTTCTAAGATCAGTCAAAGATGTCGCTAAGGACTTCAGAAGCTTCATGTGGACTAATAACGATATCGTCGACAAAAACTTATCGATATACAGATACAAAATGTAGCCGGACCACTACTGTTATAGCAACTTTGCCGACACATATGAGTACATCGACACGTCCTTAAAGTGTAAATAATCTACCAAGTATTGGCTGGCGTGGTAGACTATAGCTTCTCAAAATAGTAAAGGAAAACTTGACAGAGAGGCACAGTAATGATTCTGTAGTAGGTACTGTTGAAAGGACAAAGGTCGTTATTACTTATTTTTCACGTTTAATACGAAAACAAATTATTATTCTAATTTCCACAAAAACAAAGTCGTGGATAAAAGGTCAACGAGGTGTGAGATGTAGATATTAAATATTTTATCAATATTCTAGGATATTAGTTTTACTATTATAGCAAACAATTGCTTTCTAGACAAATGTTCCCAAATATCAAATTATAAATTGTATTCTCGTTTTCTTTCATATATTTATTAAGAATCAAATCGAAGTGTGTAACTGTGATAATATTTTTAGTGACGCTTATCTTACTAACTTATATTCGTACTGATAATATTTTTAGTGACGCTTATCTTACTAACTTATATTCGTACATGAGAATGTTTAAAGTACTCACTATGAGTAGAATCGTAAGCACTTAGATTCTTTCATAGCATTATTATTTAGCATTGAAAATACTTAACAAAAACGAAGTTTCTACTTTGTTATTTTTTGTTATATTTTACTATTGTTTTCACATGTTCCTTATGTAACGAAAAAAACGATTGCGTATTATTAATTTACATTTAATACCATGTGTCATATGTTTTTACCCGACTGCCAAGGAAGGGTTATGTTTTTCGCGCGTATCTTGTATGTTTGTCTTTCTTTATTTGATCCGATCTAACAAACGGCTGGATGAGTTTCAACAGTTAAGGTGTCATTATATTTGTCTCAATGACCCGAGTGTCCTTAGATAGGTGTTACTATAAAAAAATCAAAATGGCGGATTTCTGGCGCGAAATAGTGACACATTTTAAAAAAAAAGTTAACCGAACCTATCGAGTAGGGTATCAAATGAAAGGAAATTAAACGGAGATTAAAAAAACATTTTTGTATATATATAAAACAGCAAGGTGACTGACTGACTGACTAACTAAATGACTTTTTCATTTTTCAGAAATTAACGTACAGCCTAAACCAAGGACTTTACAGTTCTGAAATTTTGCACAAAGGTTCTCTGTATAGCGTGAATAAGTACTAAGAAAGGCCTTTTGGAAATTCTACCCTTAAGAGGGTAAAATAGGGGAAAAAAGTTTTTTTGAAATCCTTTAATTTTGAAGCAACTACTATAAAATTTTGTATTTGGCTTTCTGAATATTAACAAGGACGTAGTTATTTATCCCCTTCCGAAAAATCAACCCCGTAGAGGGTAAAATAAGGGTTAAAAGTTCATTTGAACAATCGTCAATTTTGAAGCAAACACTATGAAATGTTGTATCAGGCTTGTTGGATAAAAATAATGAAATTCTACCTCTAACGTGGTAAAATAATGACCGAAACTTTGAATTACTGAAGTTATATATTTTATAAACCGTAAATGGTGGATTTTTTCGCGAAATACTAACACGTTTTAAAAAAAGTTAACCAAACCTATCGAGTAGGGTGTCAAAATAAAGGAATTTAAGAGGAGATTACACATACATTAAATAATATATCTTATATATATAAAATTCTCGTGTTAGTTACCGTACTCCTCCAAAACGGCTTCACCGATTTTCACCAAATTTTATATACATATTCAGTTGGTCTGAGAATCGGCCACTATCTATTTTTTTACCCCAAGTGATAAGAGTTGTTCACCTTTAACATTTTTTTATTTATATGGCAATACAACGTTTGCCGGGTCAGCCAGTACATATATACTCGTATATACACATCGAGATGACTGTCTGACTAAATGAGTGAGTTGCTGTGCCAGAGACCAATGCTAATGGAAACCGCTGAACTTAAGCGTGCTGGACTTTTATAAGTAGGTTCCTTATATAGCGTAAATGAACACTACGAGGATATAATAGGATAATATTGTTTGAACATCTTTTGTTTTTGAAGCAGACACCTACTATGAAACTTTGTATTTGGCTTTCTGGATAAAAATAATGAAATGCCTATTTCACTGCTTTTGGAAATTCTATTTCAGCCTTTTTGGTGCAGTCGGGTTTTTGATTTTTTAAATTAATTACTTGTTCACATGTATAAAAAAGTGTGTAGACACATATTTTATATCACGGCGTGCGTAAATGGACGTTTTACGCACGCTTCGCGTGCGCAAAACCCCCATTTCCGACCCCGTAATATAAAATTTTATACAACACGCGGATGAAAAATGTTTTTCTGACTCGTGTGATTGCAGTCCTCGCCTGCGGCTCGGCCTGCAAACTCACACTTGTCAGAAAAAAATTTTTCGTCCTCGTATTGTAATGTACTATTTTATTACAGACCGTTAGCTACAAAGCAATGCGAAAGCCGTTAATCATCAAAAAGTTGGGTATGCACTTTCAGATTTTATTAAATGTTCATTAGGATTTAGTTCACCAGACTGAGTGCGCTGAAATGGTAAAAGTACTCTCGGGGGATTGGCCGGCAATCCCCGTAATTAGTGGCTTGGGTTTTTACATATTTTCCCTTGCATTTAACTCATGGTTTTAGGTTATGTGGATTAAGCTTGATTTTTTTTTGTGTGTAATAAAATGTGACTGGGATGCAATACTTAACTATTTACTTAAGACCTATCGTAGTCTCCTGCAATACATCGCATTGCTGCACTCAACACCAAAGAAGCTTTCTGGTAAGTGTTATAATAGGTATCTACCATGCTGTGACAGTAACTGCAGCCACTTATTTTTAAAGCTTTTTACTTTTACATTTTAAATTACTTATTTTAATCAGCCAGAGTTTACTCACTCAAAACATCTTAATCTCCAAAGTGTTACGAAACAAGTCAAAGGGTAACGATAATTTCGTTTTCTTTTTCATTTAAACAAAATCACTAGGTACTTCGCGAACCTAAAGCTAGCACAAAAAATCCTTTTCGACGTTTTATAAAACTTCCTTTCAAAACGAAGCCTAGATTTCGGTGAGTGTTCACTTCAGACTTCATTTTTTATAACTGAAGCGCCGAAAATTCAGTTTTAAAAATTGAAATATTTTAAAATTTCCGTCTAGTTTTAAACATGGGCAGACTGGCGGCTGCTTTACAGATAATGACCGCCGTAATCAGAGTTTAAAGTGCAATTAAAGAATTGTTGTTCAAAAGGAGAAGACTTGGCTGTTAGCTTAAATTTTTATTAAAAATTAAGCTTCCATCTGTTACCTTTAACGGTAAATTTTTAAAATTTTTGAAGATTTAAAAATAAACACAAACGACGATTCGAACCTGAGGTTATGCTCTCTGTAACCACTCTACTAAAAGTTTTATAGCATTTTTTATAAATGTTAAACAATACTTTATAATAAATGATTATTTAGTTTTTAACTTAATTACGCAACGGATCAGAAAAACTTGTTTTTGTTTATATATATTAACTACCGAAATAATATTAAAAGAATAAAGAATTCTTTGTCCAATGAATCAAAGAGAACCGAATAGCGTATCCATAAATCGTTATACATAAAAATTAAACTCCGGAACGTTATTCAAAAGCGAATCTGCGTAAATATTTCGAATTGACGATAAATCTACGAAACTTGTGGACACAACGACGCAAAACAAAATGTAAAATACTGTACCTACTATCGAAAAATGAATAAAATGCCACTGACAGGCATATTTCAGGTGTCGTTCAGTGAACTATTATTTATATAAAAAAAAAACAAAAAAAAAATACGAGAGTGTGGCAATTTTCACGACTATCTGTTCTTATTTCAGTGGTTGAGTACTTATAATGACAAAACTATTACAATAAGTACCTTTATTTATGTACCTACCTCATATGGAAAAACTCCAATATGCTCCAGAGTTTCTCCAGTTTTGGTGACAATTTGGGACTTCTAAGGCGTTAGAATTGTTAAGTATGTATTCAAGCAGTGTGGTACTCAACTTCTTAAACGTACGAAATGCTCTGCAAAACAATATTCATTTATTCTTTCATTCCATTCAAAATAATTATATTTCGAAATGCCGAAAAACTAAAAATATGCTTATTAACTTTGCTCTGTGAAAGTCAATGTTTCCGCTTTGCACAACAATACTACAAACAATTTTAGACTCCCAATTTCTATACGAAATGCAGGCAGGTACTTAGTCTATTCGTGAAATAAATAGACTACGCTTTCATATCCGTTGATCTACATAGAGCTGCCGCTGATCTACATAGAGCTGCCGCTGATCTACATAGAGCTGCTAAGTCGAGCCTTTGTTAAACACGCGCGCATTCTGAATCGTGTTAATGACACGTAATTGTCTTTGTATTTACTCGCTGTTTATACACGCGAAAATGGAATGCTACAGATTTTTACTTTATTAATGCATTTGAACAAAACATTTTTGTATTAACTTTGTAATGATTGCTAATGCACATTTCCACTGATACAGGCCTCCTATTGAAATATTAACCTATTGAAATTTAAAATAATATTAAGCATGCATTCTACCTCAGAGTGTGAGTGATCATTGCCACTCATGAACATTTATTAACCCCAGATAAGATTGTGGTTTAAGACTAAGAACACCTCTTACAGATAGGTACCTTTACCACATCCTTAAAAGTCAAACCAAAACGCTAGAACACTTATGTAGCACTTTTATTTTAAAACAGAAACAGGTGTGACGGCGGCGTCTCCGGCTTCTAAGCTTTTTTTTTGTTATCGAGAGGGAAACCTTCAAAAAGTACCCGGTGTCGTGGGAGCGACACAGAGTTATGTGGGATTCTTACCGCACTAAAATCCCCCCGGTGGCCGTCCTCGGCGCTGCGTAAAGGACTCCCGGATGTCCAAAGGATGTCCAACCGGAGTCCTCTTAGCGCGTTGCCCCGTCGGGCTCCGCCGAGGTGAGCATGATGCTCGCCACATTGTCTGGGTACACGACGGTACGCGACCACATATACTGGCGTCCTACCCGGGGTCGCTGGCCGGACGGTCCGACCTCCCACTCTTGCCACCTTTCCCCGGAAGCCCCCTTTTAGTCGCCTCTTACGACAGGACCCCTATTCTGGTCCCGGAACTACAGGGACAAATACCGGCTTCTAAACTGTGGTCGAAAATCTTCTTTTGTCTTTAATATTCTAAGAAAATTGATGTTGTACAAGCGTACCTATTGCAAATTTCACGCGCCTCCATTAGTTTCCACAACAATATCCACGCATCGCGTTTAATATTCGCGACACACTTACCAAGTTATCTCATTAGGCTGGTGTTTAACTCAACTTGACGAATGACAACTTGTATTACGTGGGCCCTTAAGTAGAGGACTTGGAATGAAAACCTTTTTAATATATTTTAATAATCTAACAGGCATATGATTATGAAGGCAGTATTTTCAATAATGTAACAGGCATATGATGGCAGTATTTTCGAAAATATTTTAGTTAATACTCTTTGTCAGAAGCTTACGAACGATTTGGTATGATTTTAATTTGATACTCATATTGTGCTATCTACCACTCAGGAAAGAATCAAAATCGGAATCTTCAAGACTGCTTCAATTTATATTATAAAAGGTAATAATGCTCCATCCATAATGAAATTTAAAAAATAATGTCCAAATTAAACTTTAAAAGAAAAACTACATAATCGTTATGATTCCTGTTTGTTCTTTAATGACATGAAGTGTACTTGAAGAACAGGTCTATTTATTATTAATAGGTGACGCACGTGACCCCGAAGTAAGCTAATTAGGCTCAAAGTTCAGTTAATACGATCTAGAGAACTTAAGTACCCGCGTGTGATGTTACAGATGCTTATATAAATAATTTGGAAGTATCTGTCGTACCTCAAAAAAAGTACAAATAATAGATCTCTACGTTCCTCAATGTCAGAAATTCAGAAGTACCGCTACGCCTGTCTTCTGCAGTGGTTCTGTGTTCTGGTTGATACCTATAATGTAAAAAAAAACTTACTCATATGAGATCTTCGTACTAACTTTTTACTTAGTAACAATGCACTTGCATCTGTAGTCGAATTAAACTTGACCTCTTCAGTAAAAATGTTAAAGAAAACGACAACATCAATGAATATTTAAATTTAAGTGCATTACATTCCTGATTGTAATTTTATATAAGTTGGTACAAAATATTAAGATAAACGACGTATTAAAATTGTCATTCTTCAAACGAAATCTTAAAAATACCTACCGGGATGATAATAATATAAGAACGAGTAGGTAACTTATTTAGTCCATGATCCCTTAGATCTAGTGGACAAAGTCCTACCAAAATTGTTTTGTCTTAGTCACCTCAATGGTCGCGCATTATGACAGTAGGTTTTCCTTTTTTTATTTCAATCTTCCATCATCCGTAGAAAAACAGGAAGTAGTAATTACCATCATATATGGTAAATCCGAACCATGATGAGTGTAATATTAAGCGCAGCCTATCATTTTTCGTGCATATTAAAATAAAAATGTCCTCTGATTTTTACGTTCCCGCGTGTCATTTAGGGAGGATTGCGCGCAGTCATGCATCACGCAAAAAGACCATTAAAATATTACCAAATGTACATAGATATACTGTTTTAATGGTAAGTAATATGGGATTGTCACATGTTTATTTTTTACAAAATTCAGCACGCGACTCCGGTGTCATGCATTTGCATTTTTTATTACACTGAAGCTAAATATTTCGGTGGAAGTAGATTATATTCCTGCACATAATTTAATTTTCTTTATTCTTTGTATGTATGTCAAAATTGGGTCAAGATTACCCCGTACAAATATACAGAAAATAAAAAGAAGGACTTAAAATAAGAAAATCAACATAAGCACGTACCTACAATATATTTAACAAGTATATATAGATAGGACACCATCCATCATCATACCATATTACTAGACAGGTACTCGTAATATACGAGTATTTGAACTCTTCGTAGTTTGTTTACAGCAACAAGCATCTCATTGTAATACCATTGTTTTTTTATAATTGAGGCAGACGAGCGCGCAGTCCACCTGGCGGTAAGTGTCTACTGCTAATCTTTAATCAACCCCAGATAGGATTAAATATTCCTACCTGAGGTCAACCACAGATGCGCGGTTACCCCTGAGGACTAAGCTGGAACGCCTCGGAAAAGTATGTCTCCCTTACCACACCCTTCAAATCAGAACACAATAGTGCTTAACACTGATGTTGTTAGGCAGTAATAGTTGTGGTGGTGGTGTTACGAATAAATAACTAATACTGCGTAATTTACATAATAAATAAATAATTATTTCAAATATTTTAGAGACATTTTAGCACGGAGACGTGGCAAAACTTTTTTACGCAACTATTTCAATTCTCAAAACTGGGTACATTTTCTTGTTAGGAGTGAGTAATCTTTACTAATCTATGCTTATCATAATAATTAATTACATTGTCAACACATCACTTATTAAAAGTGCAGTGCAATAATGAAGTACAGGCCAAAAATAAACAGCTTATTATCATTAAAAAATATACTCCATAAATGAAACTTCATTATTTGATTTAATTTACCATATTATTTATTTAGTTTATCCGAATTTCATTTCATACCAATAAAATATCAAAAATAAGGTCGATAATAACAGTGTCAGAAATTATAATATTAAAGATACAATACCGAAGTCTTTTTATTTTAAATCGACATTTTAAATATGAAGCGCGCAATATTGTCAAGTGCTGCCCTCTAGTTAAAAGTGACTAAATTATATTTTTACCATAGTCATAAGTTGCCATAACAAAAATGTGTATTCTTAAAACATTTACTTTTTCGTGATCTTCAATGTAATACATCATTATTATTTTAGTAAATTCCGATTTATTACATGTGCATAACACACTTCGTATGGTTTATTTAACGAAAAATGTAGACCTATGAAATATGGTGATGATTCCCGCCAATCTTTTTAAAACATGCAACAGGTACCCATTTTAATATTATACAACATAATATTCAGTGATATTTTTATAATGATATATCCATACTGCATTTAATCACGCACGGCTATATTTCCGAAGGGTGTTACTTTGTGGCTATTTTTATTTCACGCTTTACGTCCTTATGTCCCTCCTAACAGAAATTCATAGAATAGTGATTAGGAAATGATTATAATTTTTAATAATTAACATTGTTTTAAAATTAATTAAAAGGGTTCTGGGATATCTGCTGCAATTGCCGCAATATGGACTCTTCAAAGCCTATAAAAATGTGTTGTATTAAAAGCAACTACATGCAACGATTACAATGATTAAACTACTGGCTGTACGGTTAATAATAATAGTATGGTACTAACCTTACTTCCGTAGATTTTAGTAATAAACACAATAAAAAAGTATGTAATGTAATTCAATTTTGCTATAAATAAAATTGCATTGTTCATCGCAAAGTAACAAAATATTTTAAATTTGTGAGTAATATATCTTAATTTACTTATTTGGTTATTTGTATCTTTTTGTGTAAATGACGTCATGAACCAATAAAATTTTCCTGTTCTACGTTTCATTTACTTTGCGGGTTAAGTTCAGTATTCAACTGGCAACTGGCAATACTCGGTTAACTAAAGTAAAGTGAGCCATCGCCCTGTTAACGGTGTCATGGCGGTTTGACTTGTTAAAAGTTTTTTTGCAATAACTGACTAGTTAATGTGCTTCTTAGCAGTTTGATATTTGATTTCAGTGAATAAAATCACGTGATACACAATAGTAAATAATGCGTGAATACAAAATAGTAGTGCTAGGTAGCGGAGGCGTGGGAAAGTCCGCCCTGACAGTACAATTCGTACAAGGCATCTTCGTGGAGAAATACGACCCCACCATAGAGGACAGCTATCGGAAACAAGTGGAAGTGGACGGACAACAATGTATGTTGGAGATTTTGGACACGGCGGGCACAGAGCAATTCACGGCGATGAGAGATTTGTATATGAAAAACGGGCAAGGTTTCGTGTTAGTGTACTCGATCACCGCACAGTCCACGTTCAATGACCTGCAGGACCTCCGGGAGCAGATCCTGCGGGTGAAGGACAAGGACGACGTGCCGATGGTGCTGGTGGGCAACAAGTGCGACCTGGAGGCGGAGCGCGTGGTCGGCAAAGATCAGGGCTCGAACCTCGCCCGCCACTTCAACTGCGCGTTCATGGAGACCTCCGCGAAGGCCAAAATCAGCGTGAACGACGTGTTCTACGACCTAGTGCGACAGATCAACAAGAAGTCTCCGAAAGAGGACAAGAAACCCAGGAAGATGCCCGGAAGAGGGGGCTGTGTCCTCCTGTAATCGCCTCCGACACGTCTAGGTATAAAATATTTAATAATTTGAAAGACTTCTCGTACCCGGATTTGGCTCTTGATGGTTCCAAAAGATAACTAGATCGGGTGAGCGATGTTGCTTGTCGAATACCTTTAGCATTTCGAGAATGTGCATTTGTGGAGCTGTATAAAGATCCAGTGCCGTAGGTCGAGTGGAAAATGCACAGACATCACAACTCTGAGAAGACTGTTCATATTTTGACTGTTGAGGCAGGTTTGATGTCTACTTCAGCTGCTAACTTCGTTTGGCCTGTTGAGGCTTGGTTAGGATGTTTGAGTAATATCAATTAATGATACTTGAACAATTTTCATGTATAAAGGTCAATATGCTCTGGCATTTGACAATGTTAAATAAACCAAATTGACAGCCCTTAAAAAAGAAATTATAAATTAAATTTACACAAATTGTTCATAAAATGAAACAATGTTTCATATATGAAAGAGAGGTTATTTTCTAAGGGGTTGACAGTTCAATTTGGCGTTTAAGGTCCAAGGAATACAGATATGAGAACTCATTAACCAATGTTGTAGGCATTAAACACCAGATATATGCCTCTCAGTCTGTATTAATGGTAGTGTTTGAAATGAGGATGTATTTGATGACTCTGTGTATGTTTCACTCTGATATTCCATGTGTTGTGTGAATGCTGCTTTGTTCAGAAGTTACAATGTTATTTAATCAAAACTTTATATCTAGAAGCCTTAGATTTGGAGTATGTTCTCTAGAGTCTTTAGAATGTTATTTTCAAACTATTAAATGGTATATAAATAAGAACACTATTAATCTTAAAAAAGTATAATGTAAATAATTATTAGATCTAAATTTTGGACAACTTTATTCATAACAATATTTTTATTATAGAGTTACTCCAAAATCGAAAGTATGTTGTTTTATTAAGTATTAATTACCACTGCTAAGTTCATACAGTCTAAGTCAATTACAATAAACAGGAAACACATGTCAACGGGGTTTAACAAAGATTATTTCTCCAATTTAGAGCATTTTTGTCCAAAAGATACTGTTAATGTATGCATTTGTAGGTTAGATGATTGTGGTGGGGTGTTTTTGGAACTATGGTTCGGAGATGATATTTATATCATAAATAAAACCTCATATATGTTTATTATTAAATGTAGGACCTATGCATTTATTAAAATATATTAAGTTTTTACAAAAATATAACATAAAATAGCACATATTATTACTAAATAGTATTCATGTTGCATGAAACTTAAAAAAAAACTACAATTAAATTGTATGCACATGATACGCTAGACACTCATTTCATTTTTGCTAAAGGATAAGTAACTTGTAGAGAATATTCACAAAAATGTTGCATTTTACAAGAGTAGTGACCATGTTGTCTAGATAGTATGTTTTGTCAGTAGGTGATATAATTCAACTAGTGTTTGTATAAATAAATGGTTGTGACAGTGTCAGTCTGTATGAACCTCTAATGAAGTAGATTTGAAGCCGGTACTGTTGTCTCGCATAATTATCTGTTCCTTTGTAAGCGTCGGTTGACAATGTATTTATCAGTTATTATTGTATTATAATGTCCTATATTCCTGCCTATAGTTCTGTTGTTAGTTATCTTCAAAGTTGCACATTGACATATTGTCATAAATTTTATGCACATTATACAGTTGTTAATGATATTTTATGGTGCGAGTTTGTTTTTGTTTATAAATGTTATCTCACTGTCTGAACTTAGCACAACAAGTAATTATTCTACTGTAGGCTTTTAACTTCTGAACAATTAGTATGAGAGGTAAGTGCAGGCTCGGTAGAGGCCTGGATTTGTGCCAGCGGGCCTGAACCAGTGTATAATGTTTAATAATTAAGAATACATTAAATTTTTTCAGATATATTATTGTCTTGTTATATAATTCAAATGTATCGAAGGAAAGTTGGTATTGCGACACTAGAATTTGATATCCTTTGAACAAATTAGTGAGCCTTAGGTGAGCGCACCCCATATGTAGTGTCCAGTGTGAAGTGGTGATGCATTCTGCGCTGTTGTGAACACCGCAGAACACCACTCTCAACAGACTGTAACCCCTTACTATTAAATTAAAATCTCTAAAAAAATTATCGTTATTGTAAATGAATAAAAGTTTTATTATTACAGGCTCATTTAAATGTAAATTACCAACATAATTATGTGTTGCTACTATGGAAATCTTTGTTAAAGTAATAATTATATTAGGTGTTCAAATATTGTTACGGTATTAGAAGTTTCCTCAATTGTCATTTCTGTTAACATGTAAGATTTATTGCACAAGGATATTGGTAACGACTTGATCTGAGTTGAATTATATTTTTATATATATCGTGCAAATTGTGAACTTGTATATTTTTATCTTTTCAATCAATAATCGACATGTACAATAACTATTAATTTCTTTTTTTTTTTGCAAATTTATCAATAAAACCAATTTTAAATATTAATGTTCTGGGATGTGTATTCTTTCTTGTCTTACGGTCGGTCTTAATGCACGGCGCGGTGTAATGAGGCCGGAGCGTATCTGAGTCACGCCGGCAGCCCGCGCGTCGCTCGACGACAATTGGACCGGAATTTTAATGGAATTCAATTAATTGAAACAACCAATTACCATCTACAACTATTTTATTGACTCGACAAGTGTAAAAAATTTCATAAAACGTGTCTCACCTCGTACAATATGACTAAACTAAATAGGTACAATAGGTTTGATAAAAAATACATAATGGCAGTGTGACGTGGCGGGCGTATGTCGACATTCTAGTAACATAAGAATTGACACAGTCCAATAAAAGGGAACAGAATACGCCTTACAAACTACAAACTATGACCAAGCGACTAGAACACGTAGGTACCTATGTAATTAAATTGCAAATAAAGTGTTTGGTTACATTGCACTAAGACTACTGACGCGCCCCATACGTGAAACAAGGTCTCGTAGATAGATCGAGTCCACCATGGGACGCGTTTTACACAAAAACTTAATTAGGTACATAACAATATCAACATTAATGTTCGTGTACCACGAAGCGTGTGGGAGATAGTATCTACATACAATAGCAATAGACCAAAAACATCCACGGACGGCTGATACGAGCAACTATTCGTATTCTTCCTTATCGAGGCACCCGGGGAGTGTTAGAAGCTTATCGTTCTAATTTAGCATAATGTGTTTTGGGGTCATTCATAAAGAACGAACGTAGTATAGGCCAAACGTCGATATTGTTAGATCGAATGTGGATAGGTGCAGCTTTATCACATTCGCTTTTGTAGATAGCTATCCGATATTACAAACAACCGCTTTCGTAATATCTAATTGTCATATTTAGAGGAAATGCGATAACATTCACAGATAACTGTTGTTACAACAAGTACATAAAATTGTCCTAATTCATGCACAGATTAATTTCACATATGAAAGGCATGTACAACAATATCAGTTTTAAAAACGTTAATAAGCTGAGCCAATACAGTAGCTCGGGGTTAAATCGAAATTGTAGGCTAATTCGGTCATCTCTTTACAAATTGGCAACATCATACACGTAAATCATTTTCATGGCATGTTTTACGATGCTGCTAATGTAAAAATAAAGAACCTTTGAAGTCTGTTAAAAATATATGGCCAATTTAATTTAACCTACAACTTCAGTCATATGGTTTTATACCAAATAATCTTCCCTAGAAATCTACTTAGGATGATACCCATTGTTATTTCACTTCATAGCACCGGGCTTGCACCCATCCACCACGGTGGGCAACTGCGAATGGGCAACCGCAATGAACTGAGAAATGTTCAAGAGAAAATGTACGATGAGGCTATGAAGCATACAAGTTTCCCCGCGATGATTTAATTCAAAGGGAAACGTTAAAGCACGTATAATTACTAATTAGTACTCCCCCTTGTTCTATGGAATATGCTTTATCGGACAAAAAAATTGTTTCTAAAATTCTTATAGGCATTAATACTTAGTTTCTCAAATTAGTCTATAAAACTAATATGCAAAGAAAAATACGTTATAATGCTGAGATTTCATTCAAAACCGGAAAAAACTATAATAAATACTATATTTAATATGCAAAGCAAAACTTCATACTAGTTACATAAATAAAGTATTTCAATACATTGTAATACAATTTGAATTAGTTTCATCAATCATAGTTAAGTACCTGTTTACCTATTACGAAGAGTTTACACACATTTTTCCTTTACAATATGACGTCATAACTTCTTTGATATCATACAATTCACATGAATCGAGGAAAATAACATAAAATTCTACGGATTTGTATATTTACGTGCTATGTTCAATAATTATACGTAATTTAAATCATAACTACGTGGAATAAATTTACATAGAACCTATAATGTAATTCTAACGATATTATTTTTTGTATTTTTTTCTCCAGACAGAAATGACAAAAACATATTGATGAGATTTTTAAAGATATGCCATGTTTGCATTCTGACTTATAATATACTGTACGCCTTCTCATGACGCTGTCTTGCAATTAAATTTAATCATTATTAAAGAAATATAGCCTTTAATGTTTTTGTCAACTGAACTGAACCTTGTCGGAGGCCTTCCGCGGTTTAAATATCCGTCGATCGTTCAAATAAATAAAGCATCGTATTGAAATATTTTCCTGGAAATAGATTGCGAACTAAGTATTTGGCGTAATTTTACTCAAAATAACAAACATACCATTTTTGTATCGAATACCTGACGTTCCGTTTTATAATTATCATAATTACAGCTTGTTTACACCTGAATATTATCGAATGTGTACCAATTAAATTCTTGCGACCTTGTACCAATCTCCATCTACAAGGTTTTTAGGTTTTGTATGTAGAGTACAAATGGGGTATTCAAGGTGGCTCTCGCAAACAAGGTTCTACAATTACGGTAGGGAAAACACTGTTTTATTTTAACTAAATCAATCGTGCCTCCCCTTTCAGACTAAGATCAAATTCATTATGCACCATTGAATAGGCCTGTTGTGTTACTACCAACCAGCCTAAAACTTGAAATAGACATAGAAATGGGAAGTGGGCGACTCACGCCTACGCCAAATTTTTACATAACATCTGCCTCCCATCCTACTCGATTCCGTATGAAAAATAAGCAAATATTTCGCCTAAAATTATAAATTGTTCTCATTTATTCAAACTGCTACCCACATATTTATATACCAAAAATCCGTTTCCGTGTGTTTGTATCCGAAAAAGAGTAGTCCAATCTATTGAAACGATTATTGTATGCAACGATGCAGTCGTATGTAGTGTTATTGACTTTTTAAACGTTATATTCTACAGATCCCAAGAGAATGTGAACGTTTCGCAAAAGGAAATAAAAACAATTATGTCTGATAAACATATCTGATAAATTAAAAATTTAATGATGTATTC
This sequence comes from Epargyreus clarus clarus, assembly GCA_014595695.2. NCBI lineage: Eukaryota > Metazoa > Arthropoda > Insecta > Lepidoptera > Hesperiidae > Epargyreus > Epargyreus clarus. The sequence goes on along the minus strand of JACTTY020000031.1, from coordinate 2,723,102 downwards.
TAGATGATAATTTGTTCACTAGAAAACTATGTACTACTAATATATAAACAGTATCTACTGCAAAGAAACTTAGTAAAAGAATTCAACAGTTCTAAGTAGGTATCATTTCGTTACTGGTGTTCAATGTTCCCATACAATACCACCCTCCAAGTGGAGATTCTTAAGTGGCGCTCAATTCCCACTTCAAAGAAAGCCCTCTTCCCGGCCGAGGTCACTCTCAACCGCTGAGACAATGTCCCACTATAGTGACAGTCTGACTGACGGTCACGGCTATTATTTCATTAAAATACATTGTCCTGTTTGACTTGACCCTTGTTTTGTATGCTATATCGACTGCATTCTATTGTGACAATTTTCTTTGTTACATCAATGAGAAGGTATTAAGATTCATGGAATATATTTTAACATTGGAGAAACTTTATCTTTTACGTTAATAATAACTAAAATAACTATACATGAATGTTTAATATGCATATTAAACATTCATTAATTACGTTCATATAAATAAACCACTCGTTATTCGGTCGCACTAAAACACCTTTCATGGTGATTCGACTTACAAAACACATTTGAATATGAATGACACACATTGTCATCAACCCACATTTCATAGTTGAATGCTCAATTGACTAATTAGTCCATGATGGGGGACCTGAGTCGGCCGGTTTAGAGGTTTTACATTCACCCATTTAGTGTCGATACACACTTGACAATAGAAAGTTGAAAATTGGGAAAAAGTAAATAAAAATATTTTAAACATGTAACTGGTGTAAATTTGACACTATAAACAAATATATTTTGTTTGCAAACATATTTTAGTTTTTCAATGTATAACTCACACTATCTGAGTACCGATTACGGGCTATACGTACTATCTACAGACATCGATTGGAGCGAGACCAAACCGTTGTTACGAGCAGTTACAGTGTTAATAAATTATTTCTTTATGAGATTGACTGGTGCCGACGATCGCGACTGTGGGGAACGAAGGCGATTACGACAAAGACCTACTATGAAGGGGTCAAGTATTATGATAATCTTATTATTACTATCTTACAATAAAAATATTGGGAACTATGTTAAAATATTACATATCTAGGATTCGAACCTTGAACCTCTAGACTTACGAGAAACTTTGACTTAAAAAATGCAGTAGTCAGTAGATACCCGCAAGTGACCATATTAGGTTAATATAGAATCCACCTTAAGAGTTGAAAACCATTCACACATTGGTAGGTTCGTAGGATCTTGGCCAGTGTCGGGTTGAGTAGGAGTGACTTGCGTAGGAAATATTTGATAATAACACGCCTTATCGCCCAAATTGGTAACTGAACTGTAAAAACCACTTAATAAATACATAAATGAAGTATTTCCCAATTCAATGTTACGTTTTATTAGTTACCAAAATAGTAAGAGATCCTATTATAATATAAGCAGACATAACATAATTATAAGAACAAATTAATTACATTATAAAAATCTTAGCAAATGTTAGTTGCGTTATGGTTATAGTTATAATTATTTGTTAAGTGGGTAAAATAATTTTGTAAGCAATTGTAATGAATTACATAGTATGCATGCATCACCACGTAGGTACGTCATTACGTCAATAATTATATTAATACGGGTTTATACGCCACTAATTATCGCCTGTGGCTTTATGCATAGTTAGCCTACGTGTGTACTAATGTCCATAGTTAGCCTACGTGACAAAAATATCATGTATGCAGGGTAATGTAATAAAACACAATAGGTACATATTTACATAAGGAAGTGGTAAAGCCTTTTGAACGGATGACATTTGCCTAAGAACGTACTTGTCCAAGAGCTAACTATAGCGAAGTGGGTAGACAAGAGGCTAACGCTTCCAAGTCATCAACGCACAGACATAGAGACATTTGCCAAATGCGTAACATTCTCATTTGCGTAGCGCTTTTTCTGGGATAATTCTGATTAGGTACTTGAATAGAAATGTTGCTAAGAACAATAACACATCGATCTAATTTTGCATAAGGATGTTCACTGTATTTACATAGTGGTAAATGTAACTAAAACGGAGGACTGTCCAGAGTTACGAGAGGTGGCCTTTGACATGTTTGTAGATCAGCAGTTTTAGGATCAGAGAAGTAGAACAGATGTGTATCAAACTTCCTGATGCGAGGTAAACTATGATTAAGTCGTTGAGATGAGAAAAAAATCCTCGAGCACTCATAACAATATACATTACTCATTACAACAACGTAGAAGACAACATTTTCTTCACGATCAAACAAAATAACCATTTTAACTTAAGTTTCAGCCATTTATAGTTAGGTAAGTGGACAACACAACACACTACGTTGACAATACTTATAAAAACTACACTACTTCTAAGTACGGGTTACGTTTTAGCGCGAAGTGTTGAGTCATTGACAAAAACAATCAGCTTCCGACACGCTTCCGGTTCGCTCGAACTGACCTCAGCTGACTTGCCGTGACTCACCGAGACGCTCGCTCGCTGATTCACTCGCGAGCGTCAATCATCCGCGTGTGTTGCACGCACCTTACAACATGACGTCGTCATGAGTCTAGCTTGCTCGAGAAACCATTAATGTCCCACTGCTGAGCACAGTCCAATAGTTCACTGCGCTGTCCAAATGCGGATTGGTAGACTTCACATACTTTTGGATTTTGTCATAATTACATTTTAAGTAAGTGATAATTAATTTCTAAATCGCACATAAATTTGAGAAACCAGAGGTGCATGGCTGGGATTTAACCCTCAGACCCCTCGATCGAATGTCCTGGTTTCAACCACTAGACAACTGTTAACACTGTCTATTCTATAAGAATTTCAGCTTACGACTTAGCCGTTAAAGGTTTTTTGGTTAGCAATGTTCGACAAGCTTTAAGCAAAAGAAGAACGCGGCTACTCAACATGTTGGAGCGATGAATTGAAGAAAAGACAAAGGGAATCAGAAGACACAGCACGGATTGAAGCACCAATTAGAAGATAACTATTCAGCCAGAGATCTCAAATTTGCATAACGGTTTTTAATTTGGTTAGTCGCATACAGTTTTAACGCAAAACAATCAAATATTGTCAGGGTAAATAGTAGCCTATGCCTGCCTTACTACACTTTGTATACTTGCCTGAAAACCCAAAAATGATTCAGTCGTTTCTAAGATCAGCTCATATGCAGACTCTTTAGTTATAACTCCTAAATTAAATAAACCACATTAATTTCCGGTTTTTGTGAATTTGTAACAGAGCTAACAGGTTTTTATGGAAATATGTCTCGGCTGGACAGAACAGACTTATCGACCTTTACGTGGACAAAAATATCACTAACGGGACTTAAGATTACTATGTAAAGAAACAAAGATAAAGCAGGGCAATACACGCGGGTATACGCACACGGCGAAGTGCGTAATTGTATAATTGTGTGAAACTCTTCGTGGTAATCACCTTCAACACATAATTCTGCCTTATAAATATTACAGCAATTAATATGTAATAACAGTAAGTGTTAGAAGCGTATGGTAAGGGAGACATAAGGTGTACCAGGTACAAGGTAATAGATAGAACTTAAGCCTTAGGGGAAGCAACGTATGTATGGTCTCAGATAGGATTTCGAATTCTTTGTACGTAATTGTCTAGAATCCTATATTCGGATATAATATAAGTTTATATAATAAGTTTCCCGCTTCTCAATCCCAACAGACTGAAGCGAGCTCGCTTACTACTTCAAATTCATAAAAATTACAAAGCATAATCAAGGAGTCAGACGTTATAACTTTCAATGCAACTGACGATAATAATACGCACAATTATATTATGAAATTTAACGTGACAAAACCATTGCACCACATGTGTATATCACATATTACGCCATGCCTAGATAAGGTCACGCGGAGGTACAAAGGACAATGCGATGTACCTATGTCTCGAACTCGTAAACAACGCGTATTGGAATCGATCGTAACAGGATGCGCAAGCACACAGGTTTTATTGTTATGTAAGAACAAATACGACCGATTTTCGTATGGAATGTTATAGAAACATTCTTGAAAAACTTTAAATTTTGAAAATAAAACGTTAAATTTATAATAACGCATCTCATTTATATCTAACATCGTATTCATTGAACTACTTCAATTATGATAACTGATTTTGATTAACAATAGCGCTAAAAGAAAAATGGATGTTCCAAGAACCGAGCGGAAAATAACTTGGGACGTGTTTACCATGTTTTATGCCTTAAACCAATTTAAAGAACCCAATCTCATGGCTTCTATATTTTATGTACTTTATAAGGTATAGATAATCATACTGTAATGAGTTTTGTTACATGTGATAACCACATTTTGTTTTGTTTAGTCTGCATTGAATCGAGCAAAAAATACACAATAAAACCGGTATTGTTGAATTACTGATAAAGTTATATGTGTTAAGTGAGTCACGCGCCTGGCACGAAATATAATATTTTAATCATAAACAGTAACTATTATCTTCAAAAAAAGTATTATTTTTATAAACACATAGAATACACTCGTCGTCATTGGTATGACTAAATTTAAACTAGAACATAACTGATATTCATTTGAGAGTTGAATTTTATATACTCATACAAAATTTAAACTTACTCAACATATACCCCGCAAGGAATTATTTGCTTTGCTTTCTAATATCAATCTATTTGCCGTATACTTAAAGTTGATTGTATAGTGGCGACGGGTTAGATCTATTTATAGATTTTATGCCCTACTAGGAATACAATGAACCAACGGAACTAGGGTTAGATCGATTTGTTTATCAATGGCTAATATAATCAGATGCCATTCAATTCACTGAACTGATAAATAATTTAAAATGTTGCAAACACTGTTACCTATAGACATCGTGAGTAGAAAACATAGTTTTAAATTGCTTTGAAAATAAGAAATCAGTTACGTAACAATCCACTGATTTTGAGTGAATTGTACTGCAAGGATTAGAAGGGCCACAATAGGATCATTGGACTGTATGAGTTCATTTACTTGCTGGAGTATATGCTCATATGTTTACAATTAATCGTAAGGATACTGTCAAAAAATGCCACACTTTAATTAGGGTATCGTTATCATAAACTAATAAGTATTTCCATTTGCGGTTAGATACAACTCGCATGGTAACAAGAAACACTTTAGGGAAAGTTCTACCAAATTTTACCCAAATTTTGTATACAAATGTATTTTAGTCAATTTACAGCCGTAAATCCTGGCTATTCTACATTTACGAGTAGAACAAATATAGCTGGATAGGCTGCTTTATATATTTTTGACAATAAAATTCAAATAAAACTTGCGGTCATTTCTATTATACTAATAATTCGTCGATAAAGTTTATATCCTTCACATTTCACTCTAGCCGTCTGACATGTATGGGATGCACAAGCGGGAGAAGGGAGGCTTCTAAATCGTCTAAAGGCCTCTGACAAAATATAAAAACAGTTATTTAGTTAGATAATATACTTTCATAAGCAAATACGTTCGGTTCTTTCAGTTTTTAATAAATTTTATAATTTGAAATTCCGTTTATAATGAAGTTTTTAATAAATTTTATAATCAACGCGGATTACCTAGATCTTTGTTTACTATTTTTGATAAACTCCATTTTATCACTCCGGGAATGCCTCAGAATAAAGCTCATTCTACAACTTGCAAGCACATGCAAATAAGAGTAAATATAATAACCGAAGTTACTGATCGGATTCGCTTTTAAGTAAAATTTTGCCGTCCGGAATATGACTAAAAAATAATACTTTCTACTCATAAAATGTCAACTTTTCAATGCTTCATTCCGCTGATTATTTCAAAGATTACATTTGACTTACAAGCATGCCTACTGCATATAAAATAATACTTATTTGAGCTCGACACCTAGTACCTAAATCTAAACATTACAATGTAAAAATTATGGACCTCTAACCTTAATCTTTAAAAAACTATAAAATTTGTTACAATTTTTTTGGACGGAATAATTGTAGAAATATGTTGATTCCTGATTAATGGAGAGGATGGCCGCCATTTTTTGATATTAGAGATATTGACGGTAATAACAAATGGATATCGGCTCTGTAATGTCACCAAAAAAATTCTAAACGAACGAAAAGTTACCTATACTATTTTTCATATTATTTTTATGTATATTTATCACTTGAAACGAAAATTATTCGGTAATATTGTGCCAATAACTAGTAGTTTTAGCGCTGTTTCCCTTTTGTAGCTGTTTTGCTTCAGATTTAGAATTTTAGATCCGAAATCCATTAGCTAAAAAGTCAATAGTAAAAGATTAATGAATTTAATGTTTAATATTAGTATGATTGAACAATCCAGACTCGTAATACAAACAATTTGGCACATTTAGTGCAGGCGGCTTGTAGTTGTAGACACGAATTTTAATAAAAGTGGTGAAAAGTGGAATTTAAAACAAACCATACAAAAGCTCTCAAAATTACCAGATTTTACACTTTCACGAAGAAAGTAGCGCCAACAATCACTTTTATAAACATTCATGTCGGGTTTTTAACAAGTTTGAAATCTCCTCCCCATTAATAAGAAATTTTATAATTCAACGAAAACTAAAGCAAAAATGACTAGACTAGGTTTCCTTATTTTCCTTATAAATAAATTTAAAAAAAATATTATGAGATCAAAGTAATAATATTCGACCACACGAATAGCATAATATAGGAAACCTAGTAAACTGTATTTTAAAATTTTCAATATTTTAAATTTTGCTATTTTTTAAGAAACATGTATAAATAATTACAATTTAATATTTCCAACCTTAGAGAGTTAAATTGTTCCTTCACCTTCTTTTGTCTTATAAAATTGTTCATGTTCTGTCTTAATTTAAAAGCCGTAATGTAGTTTAGTATTATTATTTGTATAAGTCGTTTAACAACCACTTTGAAGTCAAATTAAACATGAAATTTAAATATCTCGCATGCATTCATCACGTCATATCTCTATTAGGCACATGAAGATCAAATTATTCAAAATGGGAACACACACAATTTAACACTCTTAGGAATCAACATGAAATAATTCAATAAAACTCCATACAGTTAAGTCTATGAACAACCCATGTGCTTTCTAAAAAACGTACGTGCTTATATACTTCTTCCAAAAACTCCAACTTTCTTCTCGTCCTCAAACTCACACGTACGAACGTACGTATCAACGTATTGTACGCTTCAAGACCATCCAACGTGCGTTAAAATCCACTTGTTGATAAAAACTTTAAATTAAATAAATATTTATCATTTTTTTAATTGTAGCATTGAAGACCAGTTGAACTAGTCCTTACAGTAACGATATTTGCTACCACTTTAAACCGATTTCAAACATGGACCATAGCAGATGTGAACGATGACGTAATGAGTTCAACAACCACATACTTTAAATAGAATACATTTCTATCAACAAGTGGAAATTAACAATACTTAGATTAATTGTTTGCCACCATACACCAATCGATTTCTTTCAAGACATTTTTTTCAAATTTGTACCCTCAGTTTAGATATTATAATTTATTTAGAAGAATCGAAACTGTCGTTCAGCGGTGGCAGGCTATGCGCGAGAGTGTTGTCCAGTTTCCTCGCTTCGTGTTCTAACGTGTACGAGTCTAATGCTGGATCCTGAAAACAAAAACTAATTTTAGAATTATATTACTTGGGACGTTATAAAGGGTTTGAATAATTTCATACATGATTATAGAGTCATATAAAGTGATAAGCGAAATGTTAGATTTTTTTGGATTATTTTCAATTTCATAGAAATGTGTTAAAGGGTTACGATAAAGGCTTATAGCCTATACATATAAAACGATCACAATATATAACAATTTTTTAAATAAGAAAATAAAGAAGTTTATTAAATAAGAAATGTGTACTTCGAAATAAACATGTATAAATACGAATCTAAGTGAATGTGAGCGTAATAACGCGTACTTAATATTTACCACTAGTTTGGAGTTGTTACTCCGAAAGGAATGAGAGTTAACAGTGGGGAGGGGAGTGACCAGCGAGTTGGGTTTAGTGTGACGTGTGTGCGTGTCAGTTAGTGTGAGATAAACATAGATACTAGGGGATGAATTTGAAGGTGGTAGAACCCTTTGTGATTCGACTCCGGCGGCATCACCGCCATACCTATTTATACCTTATAACAACAGTGTTAAGCGCTGCTGTGTTCTGGTTTGAAGGGTGTGGTAAGGGAGACATACTTTTTCCAAGGCGTTCCGGCTTAGTCCTCAGGAGTAGCGGCGCATCTGTGGCCGACCTCAGGTAGGAATATCTAATCCTATCTGGGTTTGATTACAAATGTCCATGGGCGGCAGGAGCCACTTACCATCAGGTGGACTGCATGCTCGTCTGCTACTCCTATATTATAAAAAAATATTAGAGTGTACGCCTGCCGTCGTCGGACCATAGTCAGTTGCAGCCTGCAGCATACAACGGCGTACCTGCGAGACGGTCCGCAGCGAGTCCCCGAGCGCGCTGCGCAGGCGCTGCACGTCGCGCGCGGCCCGCCCGCTGCGCGCCACGTACGCCTGCCGCCGCCGGATCTCCGCAGACAGCTGCGACCGTAGCGCCGCCGCCTGAACACAGAACATACATTATAATATAGACTATAGAATGCAGTTACACACTGTTCGGTAAAACATCTAAAGCGCAACACACCGCTACAGTACAGCCGCATGTAGTGGCGCGTGTAAACGCTATTAACATCGGGTAGTCTCTGCCTACGAATGTTTAGTCCAAAATTATTAATCAACAACAACGTACAACTTACAATTTAGATTTAAACATTAACATTTTTATAATAATTGAAGTATCCCCAAAAACAAGTAATTATTTAATAGGACATAAAATATTGCTTAAATACTGAACATTTATTTATTTATGTAACACAACTTACATGTAACATTACAGGAAAAAAATCCTAATGCGTTAGTGTAGCTTAAAAATAACAATAATTAACGTTCAAATTACATAAAATACATTAAAAATTAAATAAAAGAAAATTTCATTAAGTTAAACCAAATATTTTAGATGTCAAAAATAGCATTAAAAGCAAAAATAAAATCCAAATTAGAAATACAATAACAATAAAATTAAATGTCAAATAAAAACAAATAGGCAACAAATAAACAGATTAAAATCAAATGACCATTACAATAGAGAATTAAAAATCAAATATCTCTATGTAACCATACTCACAATATCTCTATGTATTATGTAACCATACCTGATTCTCCAATCGGATAATCTGTTGCCGATGACTGGCCTCCCTCGCCTCGAGTAATCTCTCCGCTTGCAGCGCCGCCTGCCTGTAATGCTCTACGTCCTCACGCCGGTTCGGCCCCGAGCCCAATTCGCCGAGGTAACGGTTACGGGCGATCGACAGTTCTGACTCCTAGAATCATATAATTATTTCGTCATATATATATTTTTAATAAAATTAAAGTAGCGAATTTAATGGACATATCGCGTGCTTAAAGGTAAAAGGGCCTATAGCTAAGGGTTAATAGGGATTTATGCTGAAAGGGCACATAAAAAAATTTTTTTTTGCCATTCGGTTTGAAATTATCTGAAACGTAAAAAATTTTTAGTTCGGTTTGAAATTATCTGAAACGTAAAAATTTTTTAAAAATTTTTAGTTCGGTTTGAAATTATCTGAAACATAAAATTTTTTTAAAAATTTTTTACGTTTCAGATAATTTCAAACCGAATGGCAAAAAAAAATTTTTTTATGTGCCCTTTCAGCATAAATCCCTATTAACCCTTAGCTATAGGCCCTTTTACCTTTAAGCACGCGATATACTTCACCGGATCCAACAATCAAAAAATAACGGGGCTTAACACTAGTATTATTATTCCCTTTTCTACAAAATTTATCAGTGGGATTATTCACATAGTTATTTTCTTACGCATAATACTACCACAGAGACTTTACCGAAACTGTAGTGTTCTGAACCGAAACTGTAACGGTAACGTTCAAACCGAATTCTATGGAAATAAGTTTTGAACAAATATTATTTAAAATAAAAAGTAGATAAGTAAATAGCTACCTTATCAGCCAATTCCTTCTCCAAACGACGGATCTTCATCCTCAGTTCTCTGTTTTCCAGTTCCAATAGGTTCAAATCAGTACTGTGGGTTTTGTCCTTGCTCAATATCGTTTCTTTGTACCGGCACGAATCTTTATTGGAATCTGGAACTGAAAAAAAAATGTACCAGTTAAACAAAGACTTAAGGTTACATTAATTTTACATATACGGCAATTGTATTTTCTCCAATACGGAGAACAAGGCAACATACTTGCAATTAGGAATTTATTGCTTTGCGATCAAGTATATAACATAGGTCAACAATTTTTTAATTTTTTTTTGTGCATGAGTTTTACTTAATATATTATGATTATATAAGCAAATATATATAAAAAAATGAAATTACAAATCGATAATATTTGCTTTTATAGAAATTAGAGCAATTTAACATTTTTTTATTTTCGAGTCCAATAAAGTCGGTCTTGGCACACTAACGTTGTCAAAAGAGTGGCAAGGGGGCGGAGTGTAGTGTTTCTTGCATCGCTCCTTGTGTACGAAAGTAAGTGATTGCTTATTTCAGTGGAATAACGTTATTCATTTTTTTTTTCGTTGTATCAGTCTGAACAAAATGACTTCGAGATGTTGTAAACGAGACGCCGACATATTTTATTATATTTGCGGCGAATTTATGACAATATGAGAGAAAAAGGACGATTTATGTACAAATTTAAAGATTTCCGAGGCATACCAACTTACTTCCATCTGTATACTGTATACCTGTTAAAAATCAAGATAAAAAATGGGCCTCACATATTGTGTCAGGTAACACTTGCAGAAATATTCTGGACGGTGAGTTTATATTCATTTTTTTAATTTAATAGCTATTTTATAATAACTTTAAGTAGGTTATAATATGGTACGTTTTATTGTAGGTTGGTACCGAGGTGAAAAAAGAGCAATGAAGTTTGCAGTGCCAAGATTTTGGAGGATACTCAGTAATCATCGCATAGATTGTTATTTTTGTATTGTGAATCCACACAAAGATAATAAAATCAAAGAAAACATATTATCCGGATCTACCAACGACTGTTTAGTGTTGATTAATAAGTACTTGCATTCGATTTTAAAATTTCTGTTATAAGAATGTATCATTAATTGATGTTTGTGTATCTTTTAATAAATCAACTGTGTCCATTTTTCATGTATTATTGAGCGTTTCCTATCTTTAAAATTATATAAAACAAATTGTGTGTGCTATATTATCGATCTTTTTTATTCGTTTGAAGGACTTATTGCTGCCATTATGTGTAGAATATAACATCGTTCAAATGTCCGCACGGCTTTTATGGTTATGGTCTGCAAAAGGCAGAGTTCTTATGGGCGACGGGAAATCGACTGTCTCAGATTCTAGGGCACACTCTCACGGACAGCGGCGATGTTTTCGGCAGATCTTCCGTTTCGTTGATATACGAATATTAGTCAATCATTTAATGACCCAGTAGACTTTAATTTATCCACCAGATTGCGAATAGTCCTCTCGGTAGGACGATTATGGCGACCACGCGGTAGCGGACGATTGTAGCACGCGTTGCCCGAACAGAATAGCTTTTTGATACAATAATTTTATTATTTGTTCATGTTGTTGAATGCTATAAACGTCCATGGTAATTTGGCAAAACAAACTGAATAAATTAAAACTAATTTGACAGATGTTGCTTCAGTAAGATGACCGTTATCAACTTTCAAAGTTCGGAAGTCCTTGTTAGAAGACCCTATATTTTCATTGATTTGAATTTTCCAATTTGTACACATAAAAGTAAATTCAGAACTATTTTCTGTTCTTTTTCTTATTTCTAGGTATAAAAGGAATAAAAATAACGTATGTATAACCCATGCTCAAAAATTCTGTAGACCGGTGTAATAAAACATTTAAATGTTACTGGCTGGTTAAATTGCCGGCGTGTTAGTTGCATTAAAAAATAACAATGGTTCCGTCTGCTGACAAAACTATTACGTTGCTCCTGTCTTATTTCGACTCAGAAAACTTGCGCTGCAGCTCGAACAGTTCTCTCGGCCTCCAGCTTGCGCACGGTGTGGCCGAGCGCGCAGTGCCACACTCACCGGAGTCCAGCTCCGAGCAGTACGCGCTCTTGTCGCGGTCGTGGCTCTTGCTGCGCAGCGCGGGGCGGGCGCGGCGCTCGGCCTCCAGCTTGCGCACGGTGTGGCCGAGCGCGCAGTGCCACACTCACCGGAGTCCAGCTCCGAGCAGTACGCGCTCTTGTCGCGGTCGTGGCTCTTGCTGCGCAGCGCGGGGCGGGCGCGGCGCTCGGCCTCCAGCTTGCGCACGGTGTGGCCGAGCGCGCAGTGCCACACTCACCGGAGTCCAGCTCCGAGCAGTACGCGCTCTTGTCGCGGTCGTGGCTCTTGCTGCGCAGCGCGGGGCGGGCGCGGCGCTCGGCCTCCAGCTTGCGCACGGTGTGGCCGAGCGCGCAGTGCCACACTCACCGGAGTCCAGCTCCGAGCAGTACGCGCTCTTGTCGCGGTCGTGGCTCTTGCTGCGCAGCGCGGGGCGGGCGCGGCGCTCGGCCTCCAGCTTGCGCACGGTGTGGCCGAGCGCGCAGTGCCACACTCACCGGAGTCCAGCTCCGAGCAGTACGCGCTCTTGTCGCGGTCGTGGCTCTTGCTGCGCAGCGCGGGGCGGGCGCGGCGCTCGGCCTCCAGCTTGCGCACGGTGTGGCCGAGCGCGCAGTGCCACACTCACCGGAGTCCAGCTCCGAGCAGTACGCGCTCTTGTCGCGGTCGTGGCTCTTGCTGCGCAGCGCGGGGCGGGCGCGGCGCTCGGCCTCCAGCTTGCGCACGGTGTGGCCGAGCGCGCAGTGCCACACTCACCGGAGTCCAGCTCCGAGCAGTACGCGCTCTTGTCGCGGTCGTGGCTCTTGCTGCGCAGCGCGGGGCGGGCGCGGCGCTCGGCCTCCAGCTTGCGCACGGTGTGGCCGAGCGCGCAGTGCCACACTCACCGGAGTCCAGCTCCGAGCAGTACGCGCTCTTGTCGCGGTCGTGGCTCTTGCTGCGCAGCGCGGGGCGGGCGCGGCGCTCGGCCTCCAGCTTGCGCACGGTGTGGCCGAGCGCGCAGTGCCACACTCACCGGAGTCCAGCTCCGAGCAGTACGCGCTCTTGTCGCGGTCGTGGCTCTTGCTGCGCAGCGCGGGGCGGGCGCGGCGCTCGGCCTCCAGCTTGCGCACGGTGTGGCCGAGCGCGCAGTGCCACACTCACCGGAGTCCAGCTCCGAGCAGTACGCGCTCTTGTCGCGGTCGTGGCTCTTGCTGCGCAGCGCGGGGCGGGCGCGGCGCTCGGCCTCCAGCTTGCGCACGGTGTGGCCGAGCGCGCAGTGCCACACTCACCGGAGTCCAGCTCCGAGCAGTACGCGCTCTTGTCGCGGTCGTGGCTCTTGCTGCGCAGCGCGGGGCGGGCGCGGCGCTCGGCCTCCAGCTTGCGCACGGTGTGGCCGAGCGCGCAGTGCCACACTCACCGGAGTCCAGCTCCGAGCAGTACGCGCTCTTGTCGCGGTCGTGGCTCTTGCTGCGCAGCGCGGGGCGGGCGCGGCGCTCGGCCTCCAGCTTGCGCACGGTGTGGCCGAGCGCGCAGTGCCACACTCACCGGAGTCCAGCTCCGAGCAGTACGCGCTCTTGTCGCGGTCGTGGCTCTTGCTGCGCAGCGCGGGGCGGGCGCGGCGCTCGGCCTCCAGCTTGCGCACGGTGTGGCCGAGCGCGCAGTGCCACACTCACCGGAGTCCAGCTCCGAGCAGTACGCGCTCTTGTCGCGGTCGTGGCTCTTGCTGCGCAGCGCGGGGCGGGCGCGGCGCTCGGCCTCCAGCTTGCGCACGGTGTGGCCGAGCGCGCAGTGCCACACTCACCGGAGTCCAGCTCCGAGCAGTACGCGCTCTTGTCGCGGTCGTGGCTCTTGCTGCGCAGCGCGGGGCGGGCGCGGCGCTCGGCCTCCAGCTTGCGCACGGTGTGGCCGAGCGCGCAGTGCCACACTCACCGGAGTCCAGCTCCGAGCAGTACGCGCTCTTGTCGCGGTCGTGGCTCTTGCTGCGCAGCGCGGGGCGGGCGCGGCGCTCGGCCTCCAGCTTGCGCACGGTGTGGCCGAGCGCGCAGTGCCACACTCACCGGAGTCCAGCTCCGAGCAGTACGCGCTCTTGTCGCGGTCGTGGCTCTTGCTGCGCAGCGCGGGGCGGGCGCGGCGCTCGGCCTCCAGCTTGCGCACGGTGTCGCCGAGCGCGTCGCAGCGGGCCTTCATCTCGGAGCGCTCGCGCTGCAGGGCGTGCAGCTCGCGCTCCAGCTCGCCGCTGCCGGCGCTCTCCTTGCCGTCCCAGGTCGTCATGCGCAGCTGGGACTCTAGGTCCGCCCTGAAAAAATATATAACATGCTGATCACCTATATAATATTAGACAACATTTAACCCTACCACCGAAACGTAAAAAGACTGATTTACGCTAGGAATTGGTATAACGATCTTACCTACCTGATTGAACTACGCTGGTTCTATCAACTTTAAAATTTTAATGATTGAAATAAAAACATCCGTTACTCGCTGATAATACTGATATATGCTCTGTTTTTCAACAAGCGTATAACTGCAAAAACCCTGTAAAAATTAATAACTAACAGTAACACAACACTACTCACTTCTGCGCTTCAACGTTGGCCAGCTGATTGGTGAGGCGATGCAGCTGGTCCTCCAGCGTACAGTTGAGCCGCTTCAGCTCACCCAGAGTCGACTTGGCGCTCTCCAGCTTCTCCGTTAGTACGCGTCGCTCGTTCTCGCAGTTGGCTGCAAAAAATATATTAATTTAAATCTGGTAGCTTTTTAACACGCTTTTTAGTATTCAACTCTTTTCCCCCAAAATTTTTAAAGCCAAATCCCCACTCCTAAAACAGAACAAGTATACCAAAACTCACCAATATTCTTCTGTATCTGCCTGAGTTTATCCACAGCGTTATGCTCGTTATTCTTAGCCTCGTTGAGCATGCGTTGTGACTTGCCGAGCTCAGCGCGCAGCTCGCTCTCCGCGGTAGCAGCTTTCTGCAGCGCAGCGGATAGCTGCTCCACAGTGCCCTTTAGTGAAGTGCAACGGTCTTCCAGCGACGCGATTGTACGCGTGTGGCCCTCGCAACGCTCTTGCAGTTTCTGAAATATTTATGGAATTATAAATGACAATATCGTAATTAAAACACAATTTTTAATTTGAGCTGAGAAGAAAGTTGAACCTAGCGCTGTCATATATTTTAAGGAATACATATTATATTAAAAAAATGGGATGAAACGTGATTTTTTCAAGTATATAAATCACTTATGATAAATCTTATTTAATGATGAAAAAAATCTACTTTAGGAACAAGTGACTATGAAACGAAGCATCACAAGAAAAGCAATAGAATATACCTTGAGCGCCTGGTCGCGGTCCCGCGCGCCCACGGCGGCGCGCTGCACGTCGCCCTCCAGCTGCGCGCGCCGCACGTCCAGCCGCGCCGCGCGACCTGACACGTGCTCATAACATTTATGTATAGTCCGCGCCAAACCCCTAGTCCGCTCTGAAGTTGTTGCGAACAGGTGTAGTCATGTCAATTTACTATGATAACGCGATTCATTTCTACATTCAGAGCGGACTAGCAGTTTCACGTGGACTATAACACTTTCTACATTCGTAGCCTCACACTAGGGAGTTTCGTCTATGTCATGTATCAAAGACGAATCGGGATCGAGTCGGCTATTTACATACTCGTATTCGCGTATATCTGTCTGAATTCGACAAGTAGTTAAATGTCACATTCAACAAACGACGAATACAATGATAGGCAGGAAACTAACGTATCTTTTAAATTATCACCAAACCAAAAAGAAAATTGAAACTAACAATTCGTGAATACAATTTTTAAATAAAAATATACCTTAAAAATCCATAGAAATAAAATGAATACTTGTACAAAACTTACAATTGCACTATAATTATACATATAATACATATAGTATATATAATATTTTGAGGGCTTTGTACTATAAAGACGTTAACTATAAACATCACTTACTATAATCCAAAAAAATAATATTGTACGTAAAACATATTCTGAAACACGCATGATAAATACCTTCAGCTGCAGCTAAAGCTTCGCGTAACTGACCGACCTCTTGTACGCGTTCAGCCAGTTGCACTCGAAGACTTTCTGCTTTGTTCTACAATAGTTTTATTTTAAAGATTAAAACAATAATATTTCAAAAGCAATAACAATTGAGCATAATTCACAATAAAAAGGTTAGGTTCCAATAATGTACCTCATTCTGTACTTTCTCCTCGGAAACGGAACTTAGCGTTGCCTCTAAACTAGTGATCTTATCCCGCAAGTTGCTAATCTCTATTGTCTTGGTTTGCACGGATTCATTCTGCAAATAAATTAAATATATTTTAGTATTTCATTTTCATTATATTAATCACCTGAATGAAGGTGAACCTTTTTTTGTGCGACTCCGGCGGCAGAGAGTTAGTGTTTTCCGGGGCGTTCCAGCTTGGTCATCAGGGGTAGCGGTGTATCTATGGCAGATTTCAGGTAGGAATATTTAATCCTATCAGGGGTTTATTACAGATGCCCATGGGCGGCAGTAGCCACTCACCATCAGGTGGACTGCATGCTCGTCTGCTACTCCTGTATTATAAGAAAAGCACCTTATTTTAATATTCAATCCGAATAGTCAACAAACCAGCGCGTTGAGCTGAGCGTCCCGCTGCGCCACGGCGGCGGCGAGCTTGGCGCGCTCCTCCTGTGCGGCGCGCAGGTTGCTGCCCAGCGCGTGCAGGCGGCCCTCGCCCTTGCCGTGCTGCTCCGTCGCCTCCTTCAGCTGCTTGCGGGCCGCCGACAGCTGGCACTTGAAGTCGTCCTACATCGTGGATAAATAATTTTTAATCCACATTAAAGACCCGGCCAAACAGGACATTTATTCTAGCGCCGCGTGCGGCGTAATTTACGCCGCGTTCTAGCGTCGCGTTGTGATGTACTCAGTTTGCAGTGAGCGGTCACTTAGAGAGCGTACGCGTACGGCGTTCTTCTCGCCGGGCGTTGTAATTTTTTTACCGATTTGCGTACTAGCGCCGGACGTAATTTTGCAAAATATTTATATTTCGACTGAAAAACTAATAGTAAGCGTTCGGAGACACTACTGTATATCTATATAATATAAATGATAGTAATTATAACAACGATAATAAAATTTGAAAATTTTCTTTTTCTTTTCCAACTACATGTCTCAATAAACGATTTCTTTCAGAAGATCTCTTGTATATGACATAATATGACTTTCTTAAAAGCTAGCCTCAAAAAAAACACTCAAGGGTTTAAAAAACGTTTACAATCAAATAATTTTACTGAATGAGTATGTTCTTGTTCAATATTTTTTAAGCCTTTATAATTTTATAACCATAACATTTCCTATGTTCTTCAAATTCAATTTATAATTCGAAACAAAAAATAAATACCCTCTCCCGTTCAATTTGGCACACTTCATGCATTAAGTTGCGCATTCCCTTCTTGATCGCTTCAGGGTCCACGTCTATGATCTCGTTGCGATCTTCGGAGTGGTCGCGACCTGGAAAACAAGGGGATTATTCAACTGCACAAAACTTAAATACATATTGAACAAAGATTAACATTATGGTGATAAGGTACGTAGAAATTTTTATGCAAAAAAGGTAATGTAACTATTGTGATTTAATTATTTTAAAACGACAAAGATGGAGATTTAAAATCTTATTTTTCGTCATGTATTTATTATTAAATAATCTAAATTACAAATATTATTTACAATTTGAATTATTAAATAATTAATTTGCAATGAGAAAACAAATAATTTTGATTAAAATATATGATGTAGACGGATACCCGCTACAGACAGCGACGTTCGCTCACATTCATACCGGTGTAGCGTACAACATACCTCTATGCGGGCTGTACCGTCGCGCCGGACTAGCCAGTCGTCGCCTCGCGGCGGGCTGCACACTGCCGTCGGGCTGCACGCCGCACACGCGACGTAACGCCCCCGCTACGGAGCTCAGCCGCGTCTCCGCCTCGCGTCGCGCCGCCTCGCACTGCGACAGAGACGCCTCTGTCGCGCGGGAGCGGCTCTCGCTAGCTCCTAAACGGGTCTGGAAGTAACTCACGTTTTGTACTTACTCCTTCAACTATTTACGACTGGCAAATAATAAAATTAAAACTTTTGGCAAACTATAGATTAGATGAAAAAAATCTGGCTATTCCTCAATGTGATCCATGTGCGAGTATGTGTGTGTGTACCTTCAATTCTTGTATCTGTTGGGTGGCATCAGCAAGACACACTTCCAAGTTATGCTTCAGCTCTTCCAATCGACGTTCCTTGGAGCGGCAATCTTCTAAACGTAATACCAGTTCCTGTAAATATATTGCAATTAAATAAACAAAGTTAAAAGCAAAAAATAATTCTAAGTAGTCTACATCTATTTCCACAAAGTTTTATATAGCGAAATTGACGATCTTATGTAACACTCGTTGCTTTTTACCACGAATCTTTGAGCTCGATTTTTATCCATTTTGAACGGTCCGATTAATTTAAAATTTTCAACAATTATCAAGATCTGATGACAATACACGATTAAAATAATTTGATCCCATTCTCCTCATCAGAATTAACGATTTTCCTTGAGCGATTTTAGCGTGGTTTTAGTTTTTAAACTATAATTATTATTATCGTACGGGGTCGGTTACGGGCATGAATATACGGTAGTACCACTAAACCTCAAACGGACTGTATGTTACACATCATTTAGCAACATGACGGGCATCAAACCTGGTCCCTCGCGCGGCAGGCCTCCTCCAGCTCGGCGCCGCGCTGGCGGGCCGCAGCGAGGTCGGCCCGCGCGGCGCCCAGCATAGCCTCGAGCTCCGCACCGTGCCGCTTCGCCGTCGCCGCTTCACCGGCGCAACGCTCACGCTCTTCGCTCTCGTTTTGCAACCTGTCAAATGTTATATCCGATTTAAGAGATTTATTTTCCAAAAAAATACAATATACGTATTATTTTAAAAAATAACAAATTATGTAGGTATGGTACAGATGGTATTATAAAATCACAACATTATCAAGGTCCAAAGAAATATGCCTGCACCAATTACGCAACAATAACAATGGCAAGTCGATAGCAATTACAGTTGACAGCACAGTTAAATAAATATTATAAAAGCAGTTATTTTTAGCAATGTGATAATTCAATTTTAGTGTTGATTATATGACACAATTTATTTTTTAAGCCACAATATAACCTTGAAAATCTTTAAAGCAACGCAAGAGAAGGTAGATACTTCTCTTGCGTTTCCCATCAAAATGACTGCTGAACATAAAGACTAGATTGATATCGGCTTACCTAGATTGCAACTCCTTAATATCATGCTGAGCTTGTTCCAAGGCCGCTCGCTCTCGCTTCAGCTGTGCTTCAGTGGCCCGCAGCGAGCGCTCGGCGTGCTCGCCACCTGATTCCGCCTCTTTCAGGACATTTTGTACACGGGATAGCTCCAACTCGAGTGTCGTGCGGTTTTCTTCTAATCCTAGTAACCAAATGCGTGGAATTTATAGAAGAGTAAAGTCGTTGGTTTACCAATGAATAAGCATTGATTTTACACATATTCACGTTTGACCTAAATAATGCAGTTCTGATTGATAATATTATGAAAAAATAACTGAAAATCAAAATTGTTAAGCTTTATCTAATATGTAAAATTCTCTTGTCACAATGTTAGTTTCCGTACACCTCCGAAAGGGCTTTACCGATTTTCACCAAATTTTATATGCATATTCAGTAGGTCTGAGAATCGGTTAACGGAGATAATCGTTGAGATAACGGAGGCATTGGCGTAGGACGCGGGGGTGTCCTACGTCAAAAACACCATTAGGCCTCGAGGTGGCGCGCGCGGTGTTCCCGCGTGCACCTCAAAGATGGAGCGGATCAAAGAGCGGATGGAGCAGCTCCAGCTCCATCCCGAACCGAGACGGGCCCGGACGTGGGCAAACGCCGTCGGGATCGCGGACGAGTGCTATTAGCGTACCCGTGGTCCCGACAAAAGGCGTCCAGAGGAACACCGTGGGGTTTTAGCCGGTAGGAGTCCGGCATATCCTCTCCGCTACCCCCGCAGCTGAGAGGAACCCATGAAGGGTTTCCCCACGAAAAAAAAAATAGTATGTTATTTGAATCGGTTACTATCTATTTTTCATACCCCTAAGTGATACAGGTTGTACACCCTTAACATTTTTTTATTTATATAGCAACAAACTTTTGCTGGGTCAGCTAGTTTTAATATATTATTATGCTCTAATTTGAGTTGTTATTATAAGATATCAGTTTTTTAGATTGTTCAGTTTTTCTGTGTTGCAATGCAAACATAATATATTTTAACTCCTACACAAATATGATTATACTTTTTTCAGATTTTATTCATTAATTTAAACATAAATCCAACATCCATTCAGTAATTATAATATCCCATATCACTCTGATTTGTAATTATAATAGTTTAGTCATCTTTTGCGTTGCTATAAGATCGCCGAATCAGTCTTAAATTTTGTCCTCTACAAAGAGTACAATAATGTTTTCTTTTGACTTTTTTCATTTATTCAACGAAACGTGACATCAATTTGTAACTTCAATTTATCACCATCACCCCATCATCATCACCCACCAGCGATCTTATGGTACGCCTCGTCGCGTGCCCGCGCGGCGTCCCTGCGCTCGTGCTCCGCGCGCTTCACGTGCTCGCGCAGGTCGCGGCACGCGCCGTTGTACTTGTCGCGCTCCGCCGTGCAGTTGCTGAGCTGGCGCCGAGTGTCTGTGAGCTCCTTGCGGAGACTCTCCGACTCGTTCTCCACTGGGGATGTAAATAACATTTTACATTTCTCAAATGTATAAATAATAGATTGTAATAAATATTTAAAGCTAAAAAAGCAATTAATACTATCATTTTAATCAATAAATGTATTCAACATCGTGAAAAGTAACTCGAAAATTGTAAATTGAACTACGTTTTTAAAATCGGAGACTACCCATATTTAAGAGTGTCAGAATGTATAGCATTCATTACATAGGTATATGTTAAATGGTGATAACACCTGTGGCGAAATAACTTAATACCCAGGACAGATAACATAATTTACCACAAAAACCATAAACTCTGTTGACACATTGAAAAGAAAGATAGCTTCAAATATTAATTTATGTAATAAGTCTTTCAGAATTAAAAGAAAAATAAATATAGTTTAAAAAACTAAAAAACACGCTTTTATGATAAAATCAACTAAAAAATAGAAAATAATTTTCAATCTAGGAATCAATTAAGGAACAGTAGATTGTATAATTGTGAAAAAAGCGTGGAGTGCTCCACTTATCAATTTTCACTTATTAATTATTTTCTACTTATTAGTTGATTTTATCATAAAAGCGTGTTTTTCAGTTTTTTGAACTATATTTATTTTATTAATTTTTAGTATTTGTTGTTATAGCGACCATCTTTATGCATCGTCTGTAAAAAAAATCAAGTGTCTATCTATTACGGTTTAAGAGATAAAGCCCTGTGACTCACGAACAGACAGCGGAGGGTTTCGTTTTATCCTTTGAGTACGGAATCCTAAAAATCATTCTAAAAGATGGCATTATAGATATGTTTCAATACATTTGAGTTATAGGGAAATAACATTATTATTTTTATAGCTAAAAATCAATGTAGTAACTTTGCCTGTACGCTCTATAAGGCGCTTTCTCTCGCCTAGAAAATCGTTAATCCTGAGGATGTCAATGTCTGATAAGGACAATGGTACAAAATTATTAAAATCGTGTATTGTCATCGGTTTTTGATAATTCTTTAAAATTTTGAATTAAACTGAACGTTCAAAGTGGATAAAAATCGGGCTCAAAGATTCCGTTACTGTTACGTACATACATACATACAAACGTACAACCCAAGCTAATAAAAGCGTGTTAAAATACATATATTGGAAAATTTACTGCCATAAGTCATGATTTTATGCAATACATATCCAATAAAGGATAATGTCCATAAATGAAATTCCATCTGTAATACTCACGCTCCTTCAACTTCCTGATGGTCTCCTGCAGCTGGACATACGTGGCGTCGTACTTGTCCTCCACCAGCGACAGCTGCGCCCTGGTCTCCTGGCACTCCCGGTTGCACGCCTCCTTTTCTAGGTGTAGCTCCTTTATTCGGTTCTCGAAGCGAGCGCACTCATCTTCCGCGACCGCTCTGGAAATAAATTCGAAATTGTTAACAAAATCTGACGCTATTATTGAATTTTAGCATTCAAATTTTAATCTCAACGTCATTAACGTTTTAGAATAAAAAAATTAAGAGATGATGCTTAGAAGCAGTAATCCTTCTAGTTTAAAATTGATCCCATCATTGAGGGTGTAAGTGATTCGAATGATGCATTATTGATTTTTTCTAAGAGGAGACCGAATCTTGCTGTTGGGTTGTGAGTGAATGTGATTTTAAAGAGACAAGTGACTCACTTAGCTTCCTCAAGCCTGATCTTCAGCGCGGCCAGGTCGTCCTTCAGCTGGGCGATAGCGGCCCTGTCCTGGTCGGCTCTGGCCTGAGCGTCCCGCCTCACACGCTCCAGCTTGCCCTGCTCGCAGTCCAGACTACGCTTCATCTCCCCAGACTCTCCATCATCCCTATTAGGCTGTGTTAGTATGTGTTAGCTGCTTAAGAAACTACTTACTTAGTTTCTTCAAGCCGCGTTTAAACTCCGCCAGATCGCACCTCAGCCGGACACTACCAACTCTATTATAATCACCCTTCGCCTGTATATCCTGCCCCGACTGCTCCAGCTGCACTTGGTGCTGTTGTTGGGCTGCTTACGTGACATTGACTTACTTAGCCTCCTCGAGCCTGGTCTTCAGCGCGGCCAGGTCGTCCTTGAGCTGGGCAATGGATGCCCTGTCCTGGTCGGCCCGGGCCTGCGCGTCTCGCCGCACGCGCTCCAGCTTGCCCTGCTCGCAGTCAAGCGCCCGCTTCATCTCCTCCAGACGTTCTAGTAACGCTTGGTGCTCCTGGTGAGCTGGGGAGTATAACTGGTTTTAAAGTTGCGTGATGTTGACCATTGGTCGTGACATTGATTTCTTATGTAAAAATAAAAAATAAAAAATGAAATAAAAAATGTAACAAATAAAAAAATGTAAACAGTTCGCTTTCGATCACCATAAAGGAAAATGTTAATGATGAATTTTGTAACGACGCCATAGATAACCGAAGTTGATTACAGATTTCATGACAGTAGCCGCTTGTTATCAAATGGACTGCGTGTTTATTTACTACTTCTTTGGCAAAGAAACAGATCTTCGTCTTTATATTCATGGTAATACAGAAAATTAGAGACAGATGTGAACATTTTTCAATTTATTCACAACAAAATCAATCTTTATAATGTTGAATTGATATGGTACATATACATTTGAAGGTGGTGGAACGCTTTGTGGTTCGACTCCGGCGGCACCATCGCCACACCTATTTCTAGCAGTGCTTAACACTGCTGTGTTCCGGTTTGAAGGGTGTGGTAAGGGAGACAGACTTTTCCGAGGCGTTCCAGCTTAGTCCTCAGGGGTAGCGGTGCATCTGTGGCCGACCTCAGGTAGGCATATCTAATCCTATCTGGGATTGATTACAGATGTCCACGGGCGGCAGTAGCCACTTACCATCAGGGGGACTGCATGCTCGTCTGCTACTCCTATATTATAAAAAAAAAAACATTCAAACATAAATACATATATTTAATAACAATTCTTGGAATATGCTTTTTTAAGTCGATCGTACAAAAAAATTAAAGAACGAAAATATTTATTTATATCAAGAGTAATACTAAAATGTTTAAAACTCCTTACCCATCAGCAAAGCCTGTTGCTTATCATTCTCAGCGCGCAACATCGCCTCGTCGTGCTGTAGTACCAACTGATCGCGGATGGCCAGTAGTTTTTTCTCTCGCTCCCTCGCACCAGCTTCCAATGCTTCCCTCTCGCTCGTCAGCGTTGCTATCGTTTGGCTTAACTTCTGCTCGAGCGATTGGCGGAGTTGTTCCTGTAAATATTCATATAAGAATACATTATCATAAACACCACTTGTACTAAAGTATTATTTTAAGATTTGTGGCACAAAAAAGATCAATAGACAATGTAACTGAATGTATATACTTAATGCAAGGCATAGACATTTTACAGGTTATCCTTGTTGTTACTTTGCTGAGTTATTGGATTTGTCTATAAATCATCATCTGTGTGAAATTTTATGCCCTAGCAAATCATTATGGTCTTATACACATCTATATACTTGACCTAGCGATAGACATATCTCTAGATCAAATAATTCTTCATGCACTAAGAACCTTGTTTTTTTTAACTCATCACTTAAAAGAAGTAAATATAATATAAAAGACATACCTTTATTATTTATAGACATATAAATTGGTACTAATCAAATCAAATCAAATCAAAATTATTTTTTCAAAATAGAGGTTCTTTACAGAGCACTTTTTGAACGTCAATACAACTACCACCACTTCAGAAGGTGTTCCGTTATGGAGAAGAAACGGCGAAAGAAACTCCATAACACACATCTTTTAAAAAAATGTTTTTTACAATATTAAACTTAACCTATTGGTACAGGTACTATACCTTCTCCTCCTTAAGTTTAGTGATGTTCTGCGTAGTGGTGCGGTTCATGTTGGTGATGATCTGTTGGTACTCGGCCTCCTTCTTGCCGGACTGCTGCGACATGTTGTTCTTCGTCTCGCGGAGCTTCTTCTCACTGTTCTCCAGGTCTTTGGTCAGGCGGGCTATTTGACCTGGTGATCAAAATTATTAGTATTAATTAACTTCCTGATATTAATTTGTATGTAGTGTGGTGTTGTGCAAGGAGATATATTGGGACCTCTATTGTATATTGTATAGGTATAAAAAAAACTATATTAAACACAAAGTAAATGAACATGAAATAACATCAAATAACTAAATACAAACAATTATTTTAACAGTCCATTAGATTACAGATTTAGATGCACCCACAGATTTTTTAGATTATGCAATGATATTTTCTATCATCATAATATTATAATTTATATTACTTCCAGACATAGAGCTTTGTGATAGACAGACCGACACACAAGGAAGGCATAGTATTAGGCTTAAGTTTCTACCCCTTGGGTACAGAAGCTTAAAAATTAATAATCCGATAAGGAGATAATATTTTCTTCAGCAAAAAAGTTCTTTATATATAGAACATAGATGATCACATTATTATTTTTTTAATTATCTCTTGAGAAGGAGATGATGTTTCCTTCAGCAAAAAAGTTCCTTATAGAACATAGATGATCACATTATTATTTTTTTAATTATCTCTTGAGAAGGAGATGATGTTTCCTTCAGCAAAAAAGTTCCTTATAGAACATAGATGATCACATTATTATTTTTTTAATTATCTCTTGAGAAGGAGATGATGTTTCCTTCAGCAAAAAAGTTCCTTATAGAACATAGATGATCACATTATTATTTTTTTAATTATCTCTTGAGAAGGAGATGATGTTTCCTTCAGCAAAAAAGTTCCTTATAGAACATAGATGATCACATTTTAAACAAGTAAATATAACGTACCCTTGTAGTTCTCCTGCTGCACGAGCGTGTCCTGCAGCTCGTGCTCCAGCTTGGCGCGCTTGCCGTCCGCGTCCTCCAGCATGTTGGCCGTGTCGAACAGCACCGCTTCCAGCGCATCCTTCTCCGAGCGAACGCCCGCCAGCTGCTCCTGCAGGTGCTGCTTGTCCTTCTCCAGGCTGTCTATCAGGATCTGGGGGAGTAAGCGGAAAGTTAGTATCGACAGCCCTTAGGCTTATCTTAATACACACGGGGATATCTAAATTGTATGTGGAGCCTAAATTAATTTACCTAGATTACAATTGTATGGTAATCTATGTGAATTAAAATAAATCGTTTCAAATAAAACGCGGCCTTATATTGCATCGGTTCGCTCACGCCTCTACGTGCGTCTCCGGCGCCGCGAATCGCGTTTGCTCGTTCCTCCATCACCGCGCCAGTCCGCTTTACGCCGCTGTTTTAAAAATACGCTTTTCTACGCAAGTACCTACCGTCTATCATTTCGTGTGCGACCTTCAGTTAAATCTCGTTACAACATACTTTTTTAATAGCTGGCTCTGCACATAGACCTTTAATGTTTTACATAGCTACTATTAATTTCGTCTTAAATTTTCCTTATTAAATGAAGTGTAAGTTATGTCATAATATCTCAATGTACATACATAAGCATAGTGTCAATTACCTGAATAATATGTTTTTAATTGAATAAAATTAATATAATGTATAACTTGTCTTTTTGTATTTTCAATATGCATAAAACCCTATCTTCAATTATACATATATTTACCTGTTTTTCCTCTCCGTCTTTAACATGATCGTCGACGGTCCTGTTCAGCCTGCCGATGGTCTCGTTGGCCTGCTCGAGACGCTGTTGCAGGCGGATTATCTCCTCGTTGAGCGTGTCCTTTTTACGCGCCATAGCCGTTAGTTGAGAGCTGAGTTCACCGCGCTCTCTGAAAAATTTGAGTTATTTTTTTATGAAGAATGTACATTTAAAAAAATATAATTGATTTTAAACAAATGGGTCTAAAAGTATGAGTTGATTGGGATATTTTTTACAATGTACTTATAGTCTTATAAGTAGTACTAGACTTTAGAAACATTGAATTTAATTTAGTTATTAAGTTTTCCAGTATTAAGCGCAACTAAGCTGCGATTTAGTTATATTTAGAGTATTTTGGATTGTTGAATTGTTAATTGTTAGCTTTGATTGTTAAAAATATATTCAAATTACTTTATTATAGTATCATTTTAATTAATTATTTTGTGTTACTTTTATAATAATAAGTTCCCATTTATAAAGCCACTGGTTAGAACAATTGTATGAGTTAGCATTAAAAAAAGAAATATAACCCTCTTAACGTTCGAGTTGTATTTTTCGCGGGAATAATAAAAAGTGGTAAATTGGTTCATGAGTTTTATTCTTTCGTGATATTGGTCCCGCTCATAGATACGACTTCCTACTACACATTATTAACATTCCAACATCTTGATTAAACCGAACATTGGCCCCAACATTTGCCTATCCGTTCCACCACCAACCTCATGACCTGCCGCAGCTCCATCTCCACCTTCTCGCGCTCGCTCTCGAGGAACTTGATCTTCTCGTACAGCGAGGCCTTGTCCGCCTCCAGCTCCATGCGGTTCTGCTCCGCGGCCAGCAGCTCCTTGCGCAGCGAGTTCAGGTCGCCCTGCTGGTCTGATGACTGGCTCGATAGTGTTGACTTCTCGTCTTCCAACTGCGTTATAAATATGAGTTATTTTCAAAAGTATTTAAAATTTGTATACCATGTTGTGGGGTAAAAATGTCTCACTTAGTATCAAAAATACTTATGTTTGACTATCACGTTGTAGAAGGAATGAGACACGTGTTGTGTTTTTTATTTTTTGTAGACGTCGGTCGACTATGTACGTATTATGTGTGCATTATGTAGCAATACAAAGAATGTTAATATGACGAAAAATAAAAATTGATTAAAATAAATAATGTTTATAAAGATACCGTTGGAAAAGGTCAAATTTTAATACTGCCGAATTGGACAAGAATGAGTCGCTGCCACGCTTCAATTAGAAAGTAAAAAAAAATAAAGTGATATTTAAAAACCTTTTTGAAGTCACAAAACCCTAAAAGACACATTCCTATAGGTGCTTATTATAATAAAACTTACATGCTTAACATCCTCTAGAAGCTTTTTCTTATCGCTCTCCAAGTTCCTCAAAGCAGACTGCAACTTCTCCACAAGGTCTTGTAAATCCCCACGCTCTAGAATAGTCCGCTCCAACTCTATTTCCAACTCGCCTGTAAAAAAGGTGAAATAGGCATTAGAAACATCGAATAAATTATTTATTATTTGAAAGGAACCTTGACTAATAAAAAAATTACTCAACCCTCAGGGATAGCAATGTATTTAACTTCAGGTGAAAATTCAAAAGTAATTTTATGTTTACTTATATGTTATAGTTGTGGAGGGTAATATTTTTATAGTATATGTAAGTTTCTTTGTTTATTGCTTCTTGAACACTTACGTCATATAAACTTAACTTTTTGGTTATAACAAAAATGACGTCAATAGATAGCTTACTCCTGTTCTTCTCGAGATGCGCCAGTATAGAGTCGGCCTCGAGTTTCTGCTGGTCCAGCAGGTCGCGGCTGAGTGCCGCCTTGTTTAACTCCTCGCGAACAGACACCAACTCCGAGCGCAGACGAGACGAGCGCTCTTCTTCCGCTCTGAGAGAACAAAATATATTATCTTAGGAAGGTGGTAGAACCCTCTAGCTCGATTGCGGCGGCACTACCGCCACACCTAATTTTGCCTAATAACAGCAGTGTTAAACGCTGCTGCGATTTGGTGTGATGAGTGTGGTAAAGGAGACATACTTTTCCGAAGAATTCTCATTAGTCCTCAGGGTTAGCGGCGCATGTGAAGACAACCTCAGGTAGAAATCGGATCTTATCTAGGTTAATTACAAATAAGTATGAGAAGCAGTAGCAACTTAGCGCGAAGACGCGAGAACGCGAGAAAAATCCGATTCGTATCGTCTCCACATTCTCGTTTCTCGTGCTTTTATGTAAGTAACATGTCATGCATTTTTCCGTGCACCTACATTTTGATTTAATAATATCTGATTGAATATTTACCTCAATACAGACTCCCTGTTGGAGGCCTCTCTGTGCAAGTGGTCCACCTCGGCGTTGAGCGCTCGCTTCTCACTCTCCAAGCCCTCTATAGTTTTCTCCAATCTATTATTTATCTTTTGCAACTTCTCGTAGTCCGATGTTAGAGATTCAACCTAGATAGTAAATAAAATTAGAGAAATCATATTTTGGTACTTTGTTTTTTTTTAAGATATATATGGGCGCAAATCAGTATCTTATGTTTATATTATAACATTTAATGTTTAAAATAATTATTTATGGGTGTAAATCTGTATCTTACGTTTATATTATAATATTTAATGTTTAAAATAATTATTCGTAATTACAATACTGTTATTGATCTAACCTCAATGTCTCTTAGACATTGCACTGATTCTTTAGACTGATTTTAAAACATTGATTTTGTAATTTATTTTTAATAATTCATATTGTTGCAAACCTTCAAAGTAAAAATCAATTAGATTATTATGACTCCAATTTTATTGTTTTATAAACAAAACTTAGTTTAATTTGCATCCTACTAGTAGCGCCCTCTTTTGGCGATTTATGAAAACTTGTATGGAATGTTTGCGTGTTGTAACGCGCTTGTTTATTAAAACAAATATAATTTGTGTAAGATAAATTATTTGGAGTAACATAAAATTCATTATTAATTTTTATTATGTCAATTTTGATTGTCAATGTGGAATTAATATTTAGATTAAAATATGGACGATTTCCGGTAGTACTTCAAAACACTTTGTTAGTCATACCAAATAAATTATGTAAATTATAATAATATTAAAATACTTATTCTCGTATTTTTAAAACAATATTTTCAATATAATGTTATTTTATTAACAGTTAAATTTATTGTGAATCACGTCACTTGTTATAACAAAACAAGTGATGTGATGTAGTTCTTATGCTGTTTGTCACTCGAGTAGTATTTAAGTCCACGCGCTGGTAGAGCGTGGTACATTCGCATTTAATCAGTCGTGTAAGCCGTTACTCTGCTCGAATTGTAAATAAAAGTGAATAAAAGTGATTCTCATATTAAAGTCGTTTCGTTCAGTTTATTAATAAAGTGCGGTATTGGGATATCGTCGACATATACATAAGTAATCACAAATAAAACAATAATAAAAATCCATCTAGCTTTAGTGAAGTTTAACAAGACTAACTGATTTTAATTTAACTTTAACATGTAAATCTAAACCAAATATATAATTACGTGATAAAAGTTACAATAAAAATCTTCACCTATTGGATATCTTAGCCATATACTATTAAATTCTTATTTTCAATTTCTTACCATAGCATTAATCTCCACTCTGTTTCTTTCTAGATTGTTCTTATCAATTCTCAAAGCTTCTACTGTCTTCTGCAAGGACTCTTTCTCTTGAATTACTTGATTCAAATCTGCATTGGCCTGGTCTAGTTTAACTGAAAAAATAATGAGAAATTGATATGTAAGAGTGAAAACATAAAAAGGTATTTATTGTATTAAATATTTTCTCTGCCAAATTTTTGTTGTTTAAATTATAAATTTATTCTAACAGCTATTCGTTGTACTATTATTTTCCAATTTAAAAAGGATGGAGAAATAGTTTAGTCCTCAAATCTACCAGAAGCATGTCCCCATATAAAGTTGGTTAGAGGTACTATTGACGTATATAGATACATTATATTGCGGATAATAAAATAACTTATATGGTCATACCTTGCAAATCATTCACTTTACTCTCCAAAGATATTATATTGGAATCGGCGGCCTCGCAATGTTTTCTACTCGTCAACAGTTGCTCTCTGGAGTTCTGAAGTTTCACCTGCACAACAACAACACTTTAATGAATGTTTTAATAATATTAATATCTACATTAAGGTCATTATTTGCTCTTTGTGGTTTAATTTCAACTTTATGCAATTTTAAACACCTCTGCGGCTTGGGTTGCAGGCAGTGATTATACCACAACAGAACTGTGGGTAATACATTCGCACATTGTGTTTTTATATAATTCTTAGATTAGCAATTTTCTATAAAACTCAAATGACATTTGGAGTTAATTACAAATGTCCACGAGCAGCAATACCACTCATCATATGAACGGCATTTTTTTGTCTATCTAAAAGAAACTAATATGAAGTTCACCTGCAGCTCATGAATCTGTATCTGGTACTTGTGCAAGGCGGCCTGCACGGCTGATATCGTGCTCTCCGCGAACGCCGTTGCATTGGCCGTTTGCGGCACGCCGCGTTTCGGCGATCTATGTAAATGAAAAGGAAATTTAGGTCTTTTTTTTATTAAAAAATGACTCTTTTTACACAACTCAAAAATCACAATTCCCTGAATCGTACAGGGCGACATCTTAGCCCACAAAAGTAAAACAACTGTAATCAGCTTTAGATAGATTATAGGTTTTCAGGTAATCTAGTCCATGGACAGCAGATGACCACTTATCATCAGATGAAGCTCTTTCCCTACTTCAAATACATAACCATAGACGACAACGGCTTATAAAATAACACAACCAAGTTCATAACAGAAATTCTCTGCTCATAATTGACTTGTCTTCTTGACTTCCTCTGCAATACACATATTTTTGAATTTATATTATATTAGTACAACCATGAATCATAAGCTTCCATGGTTATCTCATAGAACCACATAACATTAATAAATTAAAGTACAATATATTAGCGAATGAATAAAAGATAAATATAAACCTGTCGGACAGATGCATGTGGGCCGGCATGGTGTCAGTCTCGGAGTCGTGTATGAGGGCTCGGGCGACCTCCTCTAAGGCGGAACGCATTACATTCGCTTCCGAACACAGCGTTTCGGCGCATTCGCACCGCTCCTCCTGTAAGATATAAATGAACATATATCAGGTATTGTTTTGTATGAACAAGTTACTGAAACTATAGTGACACGGTAATTAAAATTTTCAACAAAGCTAGTTAGTTAAAAGTGAAAATATAATTTCATAAAATTTTTAAATTTCTCATAAAGTACGAACTTGCAATTATTATTGTTCAACATTCAACCATGCGTCATCTGATATAAAAAGGGCAAAAACCTAAAGAAGGGTAATATCACGAGAAGGTTTTGGGCCTTGTCGTAATATTTCTCTCATATCAGTACTCGTCAACTCACCAGCCCTTGCAGCTCGCCCAACAAGCGCTGTATGCGAGTGTCGCGCTCCCTCAGCTCAGCCACAGCGTTGTCCCGCTGAGAATTCGCCTCGCGTAACTCTATCCGCATAGTCTCCACGGTCACGTTAGGTGTGCTAGACGTCGCTGCGGTGTGTGGTGGCAGTCCCCCGCTAAAGCCTCGGTCTTCCGGCTAGAAACATTATACACAATTATTTTATGATAATTGATAATATTTTCGTACAATGAAAGCACTAAGTAAAATCAAATTACTTGAAACCGAAACATTGTGCTTCAATTATGTATGCTCAAGCTTATAAGAATTTTAAAATCATGCTGCACACATAAGAAAAATCATAAGACTATATGTTATTTACAAAACTAACCATGTAACTAAGCAGCCTCATGTCCAAATTTTTTTTTAATTTCCCATTTTTATAATATTTTGCATCTATTGAGAATAAAGTGATAATTTTGTGAAATACAACCATAGTCTTTATGAAGTTATTTAATATTCATCCAAATATGACGTTATTTAACGCTTCAAGATTTTAGAAGAATATACTACTTCCAAGGAGATCTTATTAAATTATGCTGCATTGTATATGATGTACATCTTCTTGTATAGAAGAATTTTGAGAAAATTCATAAGGCCTTGCAACCACTCACCTTCATACTCTGAGCAGCATAAGCATTGATGGAATATCCACTTAGTGTCCCAAGCAGCTCTCTCGTAGCAGACTCCATGTCATTCTTCACACGGTACAGATCTCTTTCAGTACTGGTCTGCAGTTCTGAGAAGAATCTCTTCACGGTGACAACCTCACGCCAAAGACTTAGGAGGCGATTATGCTCGCTTGAGTAATAGTCATTGAAGGCCTAGAGGAAAAATAAATCCATTTGATTTAATATCCAAATAATATACATAGTTGTAATGTAATTTAATAATCTCCATAAAACATATCTGTATGTGTTTCTATGCATCAGGTTTTTACTGCAGATTTGTATAAAAACAACAAAAACATAAATTTGAAACTTACAGCATTATTGATAAAAATAAATATACAATATATGTAAGATAATGCTAGAATAAATAATATATTCTGAAATTATATTCCAAACTTGTTTTCCTCTTAAAATCATAACAAAATACATATATAATTTTATTGTAGCATGATTAAACATTGAAATTAATTAGTTATTAAAAATCGATTTTTTAAAAAACTAAAATTTTTCATGACCATACTGTATAAACTATAATGATATCGTAAGGATACGATATCATTATAGTTTTAATATTACTTAATACCATACTGATCTGATGTATTTTAGCATGACAATATTATTTTGAGATATAATAATTGTATGTGTTTATATAATATGGTACTTCATTTAATTTTATAAAACTAAATACAAATAATATGATATTAATATGGCAATACTTAGATTGACAATTATAAAAATAGTTATGTAGGGTAGATTGGAATGATACGAGTAGTGAATTATTCTTGTTCGGATTTGTGTAAAAAGGATTAATAAAACGTAATTTGTTGGATATCAAAGTTTAATTGATTAAACCTGAGCATACCTTTTAATACTATTAATAAATAGCATAACATAGTATATGGAAAGCCTTTTAAAACTTATCTTAGTATACCAACCTGCTCCTCATCCTTCCACTCATCCTCCTTAATGGACATCTCATCCCGCAACGCCTCCCAGTCATTGGTTAGCTTCTGTAGGTCATTGGTGAGAGCCTCGTTAAGCTGGTGAGACTCCTCCAGTTGGTCTCGGAGTAAGTTGTTTTGTGACACTAGTTTTTCACACCTGCACATGTATAATAGAAAAATAAAGGTATCAACCACACAGACAGTTCATCTTTTTATAGTCTGACCTAGCATGTAGTGGAGTCATTGGTATGTTGGTATGTTGTATGTGTTTAGTTGCTATACTACTGTTTGCTAATTTACTACTAATAAGTTACTATTTCTACCTCATAAATGTGGTCAACCTTAAAGGCTAAAGTTGTATTTGGAGTTGATTACAGACATGTATCAGACATAATAATGGTCTACTAACGCTACCTAAATGTCGTAAAAGACAAATATCTATTCTTCAAATTGTTAAACAAAAAAAAGGGGGGGAGAGTTAAAGTAGTCCGAACAAGAAAACAGCATTGATATAGTCTGTGCAAACTGCTAGTCCACTCTGAATATTGTGGTGTAAGAGTCAGATGAAAAAATAGTGTGAAAATTCACCACTTCAAACTTTACCAGATCAATAATAGAGATAATATACAGTAGTTGAAATAAAAATGTTGAATATAACGTTACGTCGTTTTGCCATTTCATAAAAGACTACATTGTGGACCGTTTTGTGAAAAAGAAACCAATTTTTTATTTTTTGTACATACGTTCATCTGACTCTTACACCGCAATATAGAAGCTGGGTTAGTGTGCTCTTACGTTGGAGTATATGCTTGTAGTTGTGTTCAACGCCATTGGCTCTGTGACTACACCTGCGCGCATTAACTTAAGAGCGGACTTGAAGATTGGCCCAGACTATACTTTGACCATCTTGTTATTGGTTATATCTGAACCTTACATCCAACTTTTAATATGATAAGTGTAATAATAAACCTACTTGCGTTTCTCTTCATCCAGCCGGCGCAACGCGGTGTCCAGGTCGTTGATGCGCTCCTCCCTGCGCGTGTCGGGCGGCGGCGCCGGCAGCGCGACGCTCTTCGGCCGGTACGCCTCGCTGCGCGGCGTCTCCGCCATCTGGTTCTCCAGCTCTGCGCATCGCTGCTTGTATTGCAGCACCTTAGTGACGGAATTTTATAAAGTGCGTATGTTTGAAATGCTTTTGGCGCTTTTCTTGGGATTGTTTGGTTTATACGACGACAAGAAGAGAGGGTTGATTGCGTATGCTTAAAACTACCGGGCTACCGGCGATGTATCGTAGTTTTTACTAATTTAATACTATGAGATTTTTATTTACCAACAAAATTGACAGTTTACTGACTTGACAGTAACGTGACACTGACATTCTTGTTAGATATTATGTAATTATTTGGGAAACTTTGGCAAAGTAATTCAAAGTATACAGTGTTCCTGGTTTTTCTCTTTGACCGGTTTTGCAATAAAATAAAAATGAAATGGAAGTTTTTTATATCCATAACTCCATTTCTCGTATCGTGGACGGCCTAAATACACAAAAAATGCTCAGAGCAAAAATCAAAATTGATATAGATATTGTAGATATTTGCATAGTCAGGATATGAACCCGAACCCCATTGCATCTCAGAATGTTGTTACTAATAATGCCTATAAGAAAAACAATGTAATAAACGCAGTTCAGTCCTACCCTATTATTTATATGTTACTATACACTTTGGTCCTACCTTTGCTTGCAACCTCGATACCAATGCAGCTTGTCCTTGTTGAGCACGTCGATAGGCGTCCAACCTGCGCTTGTGGTCTGCACTCTCCCCGGCGAGGCGGGCCCGGAGCTCCTCATTCTGCCGTCGCAAGTCACTGCTCACACTCCCCACTGGAGAGTCCATTTCAGGTGGACTTTCCGGTGACTTCTGGATAACATTACATTAGATAACTCAGATCTATAACTGACTTTCTATTAAGACGTGAGTCAAACATAAACACTCTTTTAAATACCTAAAAATCGTCCCAAGTCAATAATTCCAACTAAGAACTCCAAGTTTTGGAATGTTTCAGTTTTTCAAATTTAGAATGTCGCTTTTCAAATTCAGTTTTATACTCTTTAAAATTAGGAAAAGGGCACAATTGAAATTGGACTCACTAAATAAATACATGAAAATAACGTTTATTTATACTACGTAAGTAAATCAACGTACCTCCTTCTTCAGACGCTGATGGGGAAGCGTCCCAGTTGGCCTCCGTCCGATAGGAGCACGCGCGCTCCTCGGCGTCGTCAAACCTTCCCTTGCAGGCAACTGAAACAAATAAATATAATATATACCACTTTGTTCCAACATTAAAACACGGTAACCTTTAATATTTTGAGCTTAACCAGAGGCCAACAATGACTCAGAAAAAACTTATAATTATCTTTCGTATTATTTTCTTGAAAACAATGCTTTCAACCTGAAAAGTAACTTTCTTTTTGGACTTCCTTTTATGCTTCACTTCATAAAACAGATGGCGATAAGATTTCAATTCGAATGCCATTACGACTTAAAACAGGTCACAAAAGAGGTTTTGCTTAGTTATTCTTTTTTCGCAAGAATACAAATTGCGGTGCAAATGCACCGAGTTACACCACCAACTGGCGGTACATGAAGGGGGCTGTGGCTATCGGGCTAAGCATCTAATTACCACCGCCTGTGTATTCG
This sequence comes from Epargyreus clarus clarus, assembly GCA_014595695.2. Lineage (NCBI taxonomy): Eukaryota > Metazoa > Arthropoda > Insecta > Lepidoptera > Hesperiidae > Epargyreus > Epargyreus clarus. Next base: position 2,686,645 of record JACTTY020000031.1, on the reverse strand, counting down.
CTTACTTACTCATACACCTTCAACTGGGGTTAATAACCCGTCCCTTTTCAGTACTGAATAATTAACATGTAGACAAATCCCCAAACTCTATAAAGAATTTCTGAACCACATATAATTATACCTACGTCGAAGGAAATAGAAGCATCAATATTAATTTTATTGGTATTTAATAACTAGGGACGCCATGTTAATGAACGAATAAATCACGTCGGAATTACATAAGTTAGGTACATAACTAAACATTTTAGCTTTAGACACCGTTAGACCGTTAACGATATAAAATAGCTAAGCAATGATTTTATTATTTTTCTATAAAATACCGTTGAGCTAAAATAACAATTGGATTGTTTTCACCCTTTCAAAAGTAAATTTAAACGATCAATGATTATCAATATATTATTTTATCATGAACCTAAATACGTATGTATTTTCAAACATATCCTTTGGCGATTCCTTTTAAATACTTATTAGGTTTAAATAGATTTTTCGACAAGTTGATAATTTAAAATACCTAGCCCAAATAATCAATAACAACGTATCTAAGTATTGTTACACCCGAATAATTAATATTCAACTATCTGTTCTGTCATTCTTGGTAAAATAGGCCACTGAACTGAGCCAATTAATCAATTTACAAACACGCGAAAGGCCTTTCTCAATTCCTTTTCATTGATAATACGTATCCTAGCAACCCAATCAGGACAGACGCTTCCCCTAAACTTTGCCCTAATTTCGGTAATTCCTGCTAAAGAACGGTTTCTTATAGGACTTACCTACGTGGAGTATAAACATACTTATTTGTTACAAAGGTCCTTATATGATTTTCGTGTGTTTATTTGATTTCCAAATTATTTCTACTCTCGAGATCATCGTATTTGCATTGACGGGGTTTGTAGATAGATATAATATTATTGATTAATGTTAATGAACAATTTGCACCTATTTGACGTTGTAACAACACCAGTTACAACTTCATTGAAATCTGTATGAAACACCTTGATACAGACTACTCTTTTCCGTCTCCATGCTAATTAAATGCTACACATAATAGGTAGGAAAGTTAGTACTACGATCACCTAAGTAGTTATGGGTTGGATAAATTATATACTACTTAATTATATACTCGCTAAATCATACACAAAAGTTTAGCATGTTTCTATTTAGAAATCTTATACGTCATATGTTGAGTACTCATGCCTAAAAGGCATTATAGCGATACCTACAATGAATCACACGATACGATATAATAAAATCAATACGGCGAAAATATTCATTATAACTTTGTATAGTATGCAATAAATGTATTACATAAATAGCTACACCGTTACGTTTTATACTCACCAATTTTTGTTGTTTATTTACTGCATGTAGAACAAACTTAGCAAGTCAACAGCTAACACTCCAAGTAATCATTACCAAGTCTATCCTTTCCGACGCCTTATGCAATTAATATAGCAACAATTAGTTTTGTCGATATCACATTAGTCATGGTGCAGGTAAAAACACATTTTTACATCTATTCACGTGTACTCACAAGAGACGGGGTGGCAATACTACTACAAAATTTACGATTTCTGATATTTTTAGGGGTAACGTTACGCGTGACTGGACACCCCATCTGTTTAAGTACGGTGTGGTGATAACGATAGCATATACAATTTTATGCACACAGGTACATGCATAGATATACTATTAATAAAGACGTATTAGTAGTATATCTATGGGTACATGTAAATGCAAAGAGATATAAGCTTACTATTTATTTGCGTCTATATTTAGTACAAATATATTTATAATGCAATAATCAAAATAACAAACGTTGGATTGTTATTTTGATTATCGTATAACTTAAATAGGCATAAAAAGCAGAATATTAAATGATATTTTAGTAGATTTACATAGATTAGTAAAGATTACTCACTCCTAACAAGAAAATGTAACCAGTTTTGACAATTGTAATTGTCACTGTCATCTATTTTCGTGTTTGAAAAATATAAAAAAATGTAATTTTTAGATCATTTACGAATGAAACGATAACTGTACGCACTTACTCTTCGATTTCGTGTTTTTCACCACTTAACTGCGCATGTCGGCATTGTTCCGCGTAAATTACACTATGACAGCCATTAAATGGCTGACAGAATTGTCAGCCGTTTAAGGCATTTAATGGCTTCCTTCAATTACAAGGCGGTGAGATATCTATACTTTTCTATGTAGATTTACAATAAAATTTTGGTATTTTCTTGATTCGGTTCTTTTTTGTTAAAGTTATTTTCAATTGACTATTTATAGACAATGCTGTCCTACTGCTGGGCACGGATCTCCTCACAAAGTAAAGGCCACAATCCACGCACTAGCTAAGTGTGTATTGGTAGTCTTCACACACTTGTAGGGATATTTTTCAAAGAACTCTTATGTGTAGGTATCCTCACGAGGTTTTCCTTGATCGTTTAAACAAGTAATCATTAAATTGTAATACATATATGACTTAGATAGGGACCTATAGGGATTTGAACCTGGGTTCCCTCGATTGAGTGACTGAATATCACTACAATTTCACAGTAAAGTAAAACACAATCTGCATAGGTCTTAAACCCATAAAGCCTATATGCTGACGTCAGCACGCACGCTACGCAAGGGGTTATCGACCGATATCACGATCGCTTGATAACAGCTGATACCTACTGCTAGATACTACCAGTTACCACACAATCACAGCACATGGCGACCAGTAAAACGCAGCAAATTTAACTGTGTTAATAAAAAGACAGTCTGTTATTAATTTTATAATTGTAGCAGCAAGATTTGCATTTTGTTTTGTAAAATACGCGAAAATACAAAGTCACCTTTTTCGTGAGTGCAAATTTAGTCCAGACCGACCTGCCTAACAATGCGAAGAGGCCTATGCATCTAAAGGCCTAGTAAAGGCCTATTATCAAGTGCTGTATGGTCAATGGATAAAATAAAGTATATGGATGTATGTAATACATTTTATGAGTAAGTGGCTTTGCTGATGACCCGCGTGACACAGTTGTGATCGCATCACGGTATCACGCAGAGTTCAGAGATTTCTGACTATGTCTATAATAATTACGATCTGTTTGCTTAAGATTTAAGCGATTTATGTGGTCACAATGACTCAAATATTCTAGATACATAGCTTGCTGTCTTTATATCACGGGACATAGAATAAAAGTAAAATTCTGATAAGTACTCCTGCTCGATTCAATTGCGATTATGAATAACACAAGTTTGTTCAACTACTCACAGGGAGGTTTGAGAGGGTATAAACCCCCAAAATATTATCCCTGGCCCCAGGGACCTAGACATTCACTTACATTTTATTGAAACCAGCTTAGTTTATAAATAAAAAATTGAAAGTACTTGACATTCACTACACTCACTTTCGTATATACAGTAGAAGTATGTAAAGAGCCCAGAACCCATGTTGCAAAAGGGAAATGTGATAAAAAGTTATTATTGTAACGGGGATGGCGTCCTCATCTTATCATGTTTTTACAGAATGCACTCCGTTTATCTTGCTGCCCCGCTAAAGTTTCATATTTTTCAACCTTGGTACACTGACCTCTAAAATAAATTATGTAACATTAATTTAACATAATGCTAGTCGGCAACGCCACAAAAAAAATATAATGTAAGTATTTTATTTTAATTTTCCAAAATACTTAACTCTTCGACTTAACTATTCAAACATCGTTTCTTAGCAACAGACTGTATTTATTAAAACCAGGAGCGTGCGATTATAGGTATTCAAATTCTACGAATTGATTACATTTTTATTGGACTTAAGTCCAACTAAGAAAGAAAAAACTGGCTAGGGCGTTGCAAGGAACTTAATCTAAATCTAAAACAGCATTTGTTATGATTATGAATTCTGACTGCAACCGCAACTACGAGGGGAATGGGACCTACTCCACCAACCTGCTTCAATTCACATTGGTGGAGTTAATTGCCAGGGAATAAACAGTGCTTTTAAGCAATAACGTCATCTATTTAAGTAATTATTCATCATCATCATCATCATCATCAACCCATTAATGTCCCACTGCTGGGCACGGGTCTCCTCTCAGAATGAGAAGGATTAGGCCATAGTCCACCGCGCTGGCCAAGTGCGTATTGGTAGACTTCACATACCTTTGAGATTTTTTTTTTTTATAAATCTCTCAGGTATGCAGGTTTCCTCACGATGTTTTCCTTCACCGTTTAGCAAATGATAATTAATTTCTAATACGCACCTAACTTTGAAAAATCAGAGGTGCGTGCCTGGGATTTGAACCTCGGACCCCTCGATCGAGAGGCCGAGTTTCTTAACCACTAGGCTATCACTGCCATGTAAGTAATTATTGTAGTGTACATAATAAATAAATAGTGCATCTATTACTTTTTTCTATGATTCAGTAACTGGATCCAATGTCAATCTTGGTCCAATCGAGAGGCTCGCTCGCACGTAAACAATTGGATGTTATCAAGCAAGAGTTAGCTGACGCAAGTGGACACGGTCCACGCGCCTCCGGAGCATCTTGCGGTCATTCACACCACGTATCTTATCACTTGTTATTGATCCAACTCCAAATATTATTTATGTCCTCGATATCACAGAAAGTATGCGAATCGTCAACGATAAGAATAGGCTGTTTCTAAAATTCTTTAGGCTTATCGATGGCTTAAAATACGTAACAATTAAAGTACTGGAAAATAATGTTTGTGGTTCCAATGCCACGAATATTTCACTTTCTAGAAGTGATTCTCTGTTGTGTTGTTGGCTTTGAAAAGTGTACCTAGTTAACAGGTTTATGCACCATTAATTTGCACCTTTACTTTTAATATGAAAGGCCCAACTGTAGTGGTAGAGTCGGCACACCCATACAATTAGAATTATATCGCCCACCGCCTTCCAAATATTTTCAAGTACCATACTTAAGCGAAAAAAGGATAAAATTTCCAACTCGAATGTCAGTACAGAGTACATCTAAGAGTATAGTTTTATCTGATATACAACTTAGTTTTTCGAAGTATTACTTAATTAAGTGCTTAAACCAAGAATTTTATTGGCAAACAAGAAAAATATAAAATGTTGAACTGAAGGTACAATTGTTTTACACGGGTAGTACCTACTCTGTATAGATAGTACATAGGTTATCTAAAATACATACATAAAACACAAGAGCCCAGCTATTACTCCTTATAATTTCGCCAAGTTTGGATTAGTTTTCCAAAATTCTAAGGAATTAGTTAACGTATCCCTATAACTCGCGTGACGGTGGTACTAACTGGGTCACAGCAAACATTTACATCATTTACGACCCAATGATAAAACTGCTGAATTATGAAAACTGCTATGTGAAAATATAGCGAAGAAATTAGGAAGCTCGTAGTATAAAAACGTATTTATTCTTCATTGGAGTGTGCACATAAATTACATTGAACTCTGTATGTGATTTAAACCTTTTTCCAAGCTTATTTAACAACTTGATATGTTAAACAAAAATATTTATAACTAAGTATTAGAACCTAAAACATAATAAATATCTAAATACATCATACCTATATTTATTAAATAAACCAGCGACAATACTAATAGGAGCTAGTCACTATAGCTGTGTAGCCTATGATACTTTGCAACACAAGAAGAGTCGCCAACGCTCTACCGGCTTTGAAGTACGGCTCCAAGGGATTTTTTCATACCAATTTGTGAACCTAAACAGCACAAAACTTTAATTTTCAAATTGGATTATTTGTATCATTTTGTGACCCACTAGGTACACTCTCTTTTGAAGTTTCTACAGATTCTCAATGATATAATTGCAGTATGTACGATATTTCAAGCAGAACCTTATTATAGTAGCAGAACCGAAGTCACTGAATTAATTTTAAATTTTTATATGACTTACTTAATTTTAATAATAAGATATAGGCGTGTAAACATTAACATCATTAATAAATTGTCTTAATTTCGTATTACGAACGGATTGTCTAATGTACCTATATAATGTATAAATTCCTTTATCGCTAAGTAAATAAAACTATCGTTATCAGCTAGAACAGTTATTATCTGGACATTGAAAAATAAATACCTGAAGGTTTAGATATAAGGTTAATACATCTAAGAAAACAACAAGGATTACGGAAACATCTACTTTGTTCTTCTTCAGTTTGTAATAATAGTAATAGTACTAGTAATAGTAATAACTACACTCGTAGTAGGTACCTACTAGCCGTCATTATGTTTCATGAATTGAAGACAGAGCACGATATAATAGTACACTTGTTATGAATTGTAGAGTAAATTCGATACAGCATTACGTAGGCCGAAATCTCCAACATAAAACCGTCATGAATAGAAATTGTTCCTTAAAACAGTATTTCCGCGGTTCGTGACGTCCTCGCATGTAGCATCCCGACTCGCGAACTTCCCGCTCGTAAATAACATTTTATGTCACGTGTCAAAGCCGCCATCTTACTTTACCGGTTTTCGACAAACCCAACTTTGCCGATGGCGGGGTCCCTTCCCTAATTTCGAATGTGTTACGCCCTTGACATAGAGCCCAAATCGTTGCCTCAATTTGTTCGTAGGCTGGCGAAATTTTACTTAGATACGGTTTATAAAAATGGGAGCCGTCTCCATATCGATTGTGCCAACTGGTGCTTACCGCCGATCTCGATTCGTCTATTGGCGGGCAATCGAGTTTTCGATGGTTTAAATTGCAGCTTTAAGTAATTTCTTTATTCGGTGATAATTCTTTGCTGAAAAGTTTGTCTATCAAATAAACTTGAAGAGCGGAAGTTTGTTTAGCTACATAGCCTTAGCTATTATTATTATTTTATTATTATATTTTAGATATATGTGTGTATGTATATATTTGGATATGTATTTATATATGTAGTAAGTATTACAATATTTATGTATTTTGACACCTGCCGCAAATTTTCTCCACTCACCAAGGGTTGACTGGTAGAGAATGCCATCAGGCATTAAGTTTGCCCTGTTGTACCTTAACCGTGTGTTTGTGTTACAATAAATATATAAACAAATAAATAAATAGCCACTAAGTATGATATTTCTCTAGGCAGAACATTCCAAAGTTCTTATAAATGTCTACTGTAAAAAAGTATATTTATAGACACTTACAATGTTTCCGTCGACGATATTAAGAATAATTCTTAACACTTTGTATGGTGTTTGTCAAAGGTGTAGGTCTGATTTATAAAGTTTGGGATTAAAAGCTCTAATATAAATAATTAGTAAGAACATTAGAAATAACAATAAATTACAAAGTTTATATTTGATATAATTAAATGAGGATGGGGAAAAATTAGAACACGATACCGCCTTTTCTAATTTCAGAAATTGCCTAAGAATCTGTTTTATGATCGTTTGAAATGTTAATGCGTATAAAAATTCACGATTACTGGAATAATACCGTTTGCCCAAATTTTATGGGACACGCAAAGGTTGTACACTTCCTTACTTTTTGTATAAGTACTTATGATGTTACAATGTCTGTAGAATACAAATGAATATAATATGGTTGGTAATTAATTAAAAAAAAAATGTACAGTCAGCATCATTCTAAGTTTCGCCGTAGGTACCATGTACACAAACAACAACTAAATCAACAGGAGAATGTGAGAAATCAAAATTAATTAGTTTAGATATTAGATCGGGAATCGAACCAGAAACACTATGTGGTGATCGCGGATATTTAATTAACTTAATTATGTATAATACTTATGTGAATATTTTGTATGATAATATAATTTTATGTAGGTTTACGAACAAGTAATATAAAGTGAAGGTACTTTTAAAGTAGGAGTATGCTTTTAGACTAAATATTAATATAGGTACCCTGAGGTTAATAATTACTGGACCCCCCGTATTGCACTGTTGGTAATGCTGACGTAATTTCCGACGGGCAATTATTTATTGAGATGCGTGCCTAATGACGTCATTTAGATTGCATTCAATGAACGCACTCCGCGGAAGTTTCCACTCTTCGGCGTGCTACGAAAATCGGAATGATATTGTAGCTGACTTTTTATTGTATAAAAGTAGCAAACGAGCGAGCGATGGTAAGTGGCAACTACAGCCCACGGACAAGTATAAATATTTAACTCCATAAAGTAAAACTACTACTTGAATTTCTGCTGACGACTCAGTTAAAACGCTTCTTATCTTTTACCCGGTAAGTACGGTCTAAAAGTTGCAGTAAAATTGTGGATAACATTTTACAAATTTTTGCTTACACAGATTCGGGGCGTCTGTAGCCAGGGGGAACGGGCGTTGCTTACCATATCATGATATGATATGGTAAGCAACGCCCCCGCCACACAGGGGTTTACCATTCTACAATTCTTGTAAAGATGCCCAGAGTTGCAGAAAGTATGCCTTTTCTTTTCTAGGAGTATCAACACCCGACATTTAATTTTAATTATAAGCCATATCCGCATTTAACTTGTAAATTAGCTAATCTAAAGGCGCCACCCAGTTCTAGTCGACTGATAACAAGCAATAGATACTAGCAATACTTGTAAACAGGCGTGTAATACTAATCTGACGAGATAGAGTCAATATACCTAATTACGTATAATTAGACGCTTCAATTAGGTGTTTATTTTAACTAACACGAACAACACGCGGATGCTGCGTGATTTTAATTATTTGTCTAGACAAATAAATAAATAAACTTGAGTAGTCGTTTTGTAATGTCAGTAAAAGCTTATGAAGGTGGTAGAAGCCTTTGTGGTTCGACTCCGGCGGCACCACCGCCACACCTATTTCTACCTAATAACATTAGTGTTAGGCGCTGCTGTGTTCCGGTTTGAAGGGTGTGATAAGGGAGACAGACTTTTCCAAGGCGTTCCAGCTTAGTCCTCTGGGGTAGTGGCGCATCTGTGGCCGACCTTAGGTAGGAATATCTAATCCTATCTGGGGTTCATTACAGATGTCCATGGGCGGCAGTAGCCACTCACCATCAGGTGAACTGCATGCTCGTCTGCTACTACTATATTATAAAAAAAAGCTTTTTATACAATGAAAATGAAAGTGTATATGGCACTTATAACAAGAAACCATCTATTACAATTCTTATCTCTGTAATTTTGTTTGCTACTGATAATCTCAACAACAGCAACGAGAGAACGCTGCCATCGTTCTGGACTATGCCATAGGATGGAGTTTAGAAAGCTCCATTAAATTGAGATATTTGTAAGTATATCTAAAACAAAATATAAAAAAATACACACTCTTTTACATTCTTCAAATCAGAACCCAGCAGCCCTTAACATTAGGGTAAAATAGGTGGGGCGGTGATTCCTCTGGTTTCTTCAAAGTTTTGTCAGTATTGAATACTAGAAAGTAATTAATAATTATTTTATCACTAGCTTTAACGGGGAAGGAAAATGTCGTGAAGAGAACTACTTACACGCTACTATATCGATTCGCATTTGTCCAGCTTGGTGGAGTATGGTATAAAGACTCTCTATAAGCAGAGTACCCAGTAGTAAGACAGTTTGAAGGTAGAACCCTCTGTGGTTATCTATTATATCAATTCTTATTTGTCCAGCTTGGTGGAGTATGGTATAAAGACGCTCTATAAGCAGAGTACCCAGTAGTAAGACAGTTTGAAGGTAGAACCCTCTGTGGTTATCTACTATATCGATTCGCATTTGTCCAGCTTGGTGGAGTATGGTATAAAGACTCTCTATAAGCAGAGTACCCAGTAGTAAGACAGTTTGAAGGTAGAACCCTCTGTGGTTATCTATTATATCAATTCTTATTTGTCCAGCTTGGTGGAGTATGGTATAAAGACGCTCTATAAGCAGAGTACCCAGTAGTAAGACAGTTTGAAGGTAGAACCCTCTGTGGTTATCTACTATATCAATTCTTATTTGTTCAGCTTGGTGGAGTATGGTATAAAGACGCTCTATAAGCAGAGTACCCAGTAGTAAAACAGTTTGAAGGTAGAACCCTCTGTGGTTATTGGTTAAACTTTACCGAGACATTCCAGCCTAACGTATAGGGGTAACGACGCTTCTGTAGCGAACTTCAGGTAGTAATCTAATCTTATCTGGGGTTGATTATAGACGTCCATGGGCAACAGTAACCACTTACCAGCAGATGGGCGGCATGCCCGTCTGCTACCTCTATATTATAAAAAGTTCGGAAAATCCAAAAGTGCACGACTCATAATGCTCATTTAATTATGAAATATAAAAAAAAAACTTAAGTCGTTCAAAATTTATTGCCGAAAAAACAGCTGTAGTAGGAAGAATACTGAATACTATAGAAGAATACTAATAATAGGTACTGCACAAGCGCCCCTGGTGGAATAAATGTACATAATATCTATAGATATACAGTCTTGTAGTTTTCGTTTTTTATTAATTGCAATTAAACGACACTGAATTAATTAATCATTCGCATTCAGTGACCTACAATCGTCGATTAGAATTTTTTAAAAAAAAATTTAACTCAAATGATGGATTTTTTCACAAGTTACAGTGTTTTCAGGTTTCACACATGACGGACAGGAAAATTTTTTGACCTATTTTGGTGTTTTTTTCCAATTCTATTGCAGTAAATCAATTTTTAAAAAGTATGGAATTAATCTCCATTAAATTATCTCGACAATAGTATGCAAAATATCTTGATTCCGTGAACTATCAAGGCTATAATAATAAAAATAGCCGCCAAAATGAAGCGAAAAAAATTTTTCGATCGTAAAGCACTCTCTGATGCTTCGCATCATGAGTCGTGCAAAAAAATGACAAAAGTAGATTGACAATGACAATAATTGTGTAATTATTATACATACGAATTGACTCGTATGCTAGTTGTCTATTTATCTATTTAATCATAGAAATATCCTCTTCACGCATCCACCATGTGCCAGTTATCAGAACCTTCGCTCCACACGGAACTGACCTATGATAAGACAATAATCTATACACATTAACCAATAATTTTGATTTTGGTAAAAAGTCAGCGCATGCGCATGAATTCTTATCACACAATGTGCATCGTTACTGTTTGTTCAATATTATATGTATATTATTTTGTTACATAACACATAAACGGTTTACATGTCGCAGGCAGATGGCGAAAGCCGGCATTTTATTTATTTCCTAGGCATAGGAACAAAAGCCGAGAAATAGCAAAATGTGTACAGTATTTCACTATACGTTTGACATAATCCTTAAGTTCACTACGATATAACTCTGAATACCTGCGCGTAAGCATTACTGTATATAGATTTATAATGTTTACGCAGAAATCTTTGATCTTTTCACAGTAAATGTCTAATGTTTACAAATTTACTACAATAGTTACTAGAATCATTCTTGGCTTCCATTAGTTGGCGAAGAGAGTCAGGACAACCAGTGACGTTAAGAACTTACAGAGTTTTTTACGTTACTCTGTTATGGGCACGCATACAGTCGGCTAGAACTTGTCTTCGGCATTTAGACATAGCATACAAAAATAACTTTGTTTTATAATGGTCAAGAACGGTTTCTCTCTCTTTACCTTCCCTCGGGCCACACGTTGATGGGACCCGATACGGGACTCCTAAGTAGGTAAGCAAATATGATAATTATGATAGATGCATTAACAGTGCATACTTACTACAAGATCAGATTTATATTATTTGATCTAATTTTAATGAACCCAGCATACACGTGGATAGAGCTATTTATTCCACGCGTGTAATATAATATATAACGATAAATTATCTTGTTACTTGGCCATTGTGTTAGTAGGTAAAAGACTAACCTATGAGGGCCACAAAATCTAATCACTTGTTTTTGTCTATTATGATAAGCAGCAACTATCATAGAAAATGTTATTGTGACCTTCAACAGTATTATCAGCGTTTTCAGTAGCTTACAGTAATTTTACTATGTATTGCTATGGAGCCTGTGTATAGAGTTTGTATCTACTTATGTAATGAAATATTATGTGCTGCTGGACACATACGTAAATCGAGTCTAGTAATAGTAGTAATACTAGAAAGCATGACATAATTAAGGGAAAACTTTTAGAACTTATTGTTGTTTTTACATATTTACAACTATGCTTAGACAATGCAACCTAATTAACGCCTTATTGTAGTTCTTTTAAAAAAAAAAATAATTATCCTTTTAGCCGTGTCAAGAGGAAATTATTCAATCGGCTCTCAGGCTATAAGGTGGTCTTCATAATAAGGGTAATATTAATTTTAATGAAATAATATAAGTACATTTTTTTCAGCCTTACTACTTAATGTACCTAAGTACTTATTTTTTATGATATTTGTACAAGGTTGATCTACTGTTGTGATACAAGAACTACACTGTGTATGCCCAACTTAACACTCTAAATCCAACGAATATAGCCGACCTAAAATAATAGATCTCCAATCTTCCAATCCAATCCTCCTCCAATCCAAGAATAAAACCGATTGCTAATCATCAAAGAGGCATTATCACTTGTTACTTCCAGTTCAAAAAAATCACGTCTAAATAAACATATCTTAATAAATTTGCAGTAAAGCTGCATCCGTTGATAGGAAACATGCAACAGAATTTCATACGGTTAACAAAACTGCTAAGCTTTACTCTGATCCCTATTCATTGCATACTAAAGGCTAATTTGAATAAACGTATCATGAAACATTAAACAATTTACATTGCTTTCTGATAGATAACTTGATTTGTTGCAGAAGAATATTCCATTGATAATTTTGGGGCAACGACCCATATACACGCGCGCTCTATGTAAATATGTTGCTGGATAGATATCCATCCATCCATCCATCAGCCTTTACTGATCCACTGCTGAACATAGGCCTCCCCTAGTCTGCGCCACTCCGACCGGTCTTGGGCCGTCTGCATCCAGCGGTTACCCGCCGTCCGCTTCAGGTCGTCAGTCCACCTGGTCGGGGGGCGTCGTGCTGGATAGATAATAACTAGACAAAGACTTATATAATAGTACCAGTCTGGACGGAAATCATGGAGAGGACAAGGGCAAGACTGACTTATTACCGAATGGTAATAAGTTGTTCTGAAATATACCACATGTGATGAAATTATCCGAGAAAGTGTTTGCCATAAAATAGCTAAAAAGATGTTTGCGACCGAGTGGCCTCTCATGCCTGATATCGCTTGTAGTCGCGATGTGGTCATTATCGTTCATACTTGATTTGGACGGCAAAACCGTGACCTTTGTAAATGCATTTTCATACTAATTTACGCCCGCTCCCGCAATTGTATTAAAATGTATCAAAAACAAGATTATTCTTTGATTTACGAAAATTACTTTAAAAATGAAATCAAACAAATAATAAGTTTTTTCTATAATATAGGAGTAGCAGACGAGCATGTAGTCCACCTGATGGCAAGTGGCTACTGCCGCCCATGGACATCTGTAATCAACCCCAGATAAGATTAGATATTCCTACATGAGGTCGGCCACAGATGCGCCGCTACCCCTGAGGACTATGCGCCGCTCTCCCTTCAAACCGGAACACAGCAGCGCCTAACATTGCTGTTATTAGGTAGAAATAGGTGTGGCGGTGGTGCCGCCGGAGTCGAACCACAAAGGGTTCTACCACCTTCAGAAAAATTATAATATAAAAATTATAATAAAAGGATAATAATTTTAAAAAATATTCCTAAAGCAAGGATTACGCAACGTCATGTTAATTTACGTAACGCACCCAAGTTCACTATCACGTCTATTTTTTCGCAACTAGAACTATGTCACTGGGTTGATAGTGTATCGTTGTTTGTAAAATGTACTCTAATTAGCGAAAATAAACATGGAACTCTTTAATTGGTATCCGGCAAGATACAAAGTCTAAAGTCCGCCCGTATCTGTGGTTAGCAAAAAATCTACAACCTCTGCCGTTCTGATAAAGATTATTAAGTATTATTTATTTAAATTGTGTAATTTGTACACGAATATTTAACGAGATAAGTTGTCATACGTGCACCAAATGTCTCGTCTTCGTGATCCTCATGCATCAGAAACGTGATTGTCCCGTTTACTGACTTCAATTGAAACATTTTCTTTTATCGTAAATTTTAATTAATAGACACAAACATTAGGAGAACTGTATCCAAATAAATATGTAATTATTGTTGTTTACGGACATAATTACAGTGTCTTCTTGCTATGAGCGCCTATGACAAGAACTGATTTTTGCGCCTTTGGCTATATTTGATTTTTGTGCCCATGGCACGATTTTTTACTTCGATAGCAAGATTTGAAGTTTGAATTATTGATAGCCTCTTATTTGTTTTAATAATGAGAGATTTTTTCACTAACCCCCTATAATATAATATAGATTACATAGTTTATTTTTCTTTTGTAGGTCAGCAAAATGCGATTAACGTAGCCCTGTGGCTACGACGCTGTTTACGATCTCTAGGATATCTTAGAAGTCACTAAATGAACATATGCTAGTACGAGTATTTAGGGACAAACTTGAAATTCCTTATAAGTCAACTTTGCCAAGTTTAACCAGTTAATAATTTGACGTGTTACCGCCGCATTCAACGAGAGAGCCAACTTTAATTTTTACATCAGTTATTATAGCACACAACACGCAATAAACATACCAACCAAATAAATCAATAAATTGTGAACCAGTCAATTAAACAAGTTTAATGATTGATAAACAAACATAACGGTTCAAACGTAGACACGGCTCAAGTCACGTAGCACCTTTCACGGCCACAAACACTGGAGCTACGAAATCACTACAAAATTGCTAAAATATTCGTAATAGTAATAATAACTGACTCTACCGATTCCCTATTGCCATAACCTTGATTATTGTTACGTTTTTTTGTGAAATTGATATCAGTAGTACATGATATAACATATCATACACATAGTTTTGTTTATGAAATAATAAGGAAAATGTTGGTATAACTAAGGAAAATTTAATACATTGATAACTTTTTATCTAATCTTAATTTTAAGATGCGACTTTTTATATACTTACATGGGATTTAGATACATGAGTATGAATATTTTTACTAGAAAGTCCGAAATCATCACATATATATCCTCAAAGCATTTTTAAAGAAGACTCAGTATGCGTTTCCTCGTGATATTTTCCTTACCGTTATAGCAATAATAATTAATTTATAAATGCACATACTTTTAAAATTAAGAGTTAGGTAAGCCTAGCGTTCGAATCTCGGACCTCCATTCAGAAACAGAAAGACCACTAAGCTATTACTGCCCGTTACCGTTACCGTTTTTACCGACAAAAGATTGAAATTCGACAATGTGTAATATGAAGAGATGGTGAAATTTCGATGTTTAGTAGGCAAAACGTTGAACAGATTGATTTTTCATAATAGGCAGTAATGCATTATAGCATCATTGATAAAACCTAAAACAGACAACAATTCGGGCAACATGAAACAGCAACTCCTACAAAATGTACCGGAAAATCCCAGTGCACTAAAAGACTAGCAGGTCAATTAGGTTATACTAATTTGGAGTTTGCTGAACCGCAACAGAAATGTACATTTCGCAGTTTATTCACGTGATCGCTGACTATTAAAAGTCTGCGAAATGTTGATGTAAAGCAATTTGAGTTTCCGTCCGTCCATCAGCTTGAACAAAAATCATTTTTATTTTACTTTATTAATTAAGTACTGTTAAGTTTGAACTTAATTCGATGCACACAATATTTAAGTGCTCCAAAGCAACTATAACTACTTTACATATATTCTAGGTAATTCGACAAGAATCTTGAAAAATGTCAGCGAATCACATTGTTGGGATTAGGTTTAGGTATTTTGAGAAGATTTTACTCGCTTCTTGACTTTTTGAAGTTAAGTAAGTATACCTACTTTTTGGAGCGGTTGAGACAAATGGTAAGGTAAGTAAGTGATTTTTAAGAAGTTAAACTTCTTACGTGTTTTAATATGTACACGCGCTGTTTTATATTTTTCGTACCTGTTCCCTTACCAGGAGTTTTTACGTTTCGACAAATATGACTGTTTTGCTATTTGTTTACGTATTTGCCATACAAATTCCAATCAGCGCCACTAGCGGATTGTGTCAGAACTAGGAAATCGTATTGGCCCATACGTAAACAAATACCAAAACAGTCATATTTGTTGAAACGTAAAAACTCCTCGTAAGGGTACTATTCGTACTGTAGGTAACTCTGAAAACGTTGAACACAATTGATAGACTTGCCTAATAAAGAAAGAGGGCTTTACAAGGAATAACACAGAGTAATAACTACTCTGAAAATATCTAGAGGACATACTCGCATAAAGTTTAAATACCGCTCAAGCAGACGGAATAACGATAGGGAAGCTCGGTCTTTATCATATGAAAGACCTTCTTAATATACGACCGAGTAATTAATACAGACAAGTATAAATCATTCACGTTTATCATAAAATATATTCGTCACCAACGAAATGACAATATTTACACTTATTTAGCATTGTGATGCTAACACATAGGTACGTTTTTATTCTATTTTTCTCTAATACTGTAAATGTGGAATACCAGTAGCAGACGAACATGCACTCCACCTGATGGTAAATATCTACAGCCGCCCATGGACAACTGTAATCAACCCCAGATAAAATTATATTTCCATCTGAGGTTGGCCACAGATGGTCTGCTACCCTTGAAGGCTGAGCTGGAATCTCCCTTACCACACTCTTTAAACGAGAATATGAGATATGAGAACGGTGCTATCACCTTCAAATATTTATTTTACGAGGGGGAAACCTTCAAAAGGTACCCGGTGCCGTGGGAGCAACACAGGGTTATGTGGGATTCTTACCGCACTAAACCCCCCCCCCCCCCCGGTGGCCGTCCTCAGCGTTGCCAACAGGACTCCGGGATCTCCTACGGAACGCAACCGGAGTCCTCTAAACACGTTGCCCCTTCGGGCTCCTCCTAGGTGAACTTCAGGACTCACCACACCGTCTGGTGTTTACGACGGTATGCGACCACACATACCGTTGCCTTCCCGGAGTTGCTTGCTGGACGGCTCGACCTCCCAATCTTGGCGCCCGCAAGCCCGGAAGCCCCCTTTTAGTCACCTCTTACAACAGGCAGGGGATACCGTAGCCCTATTCTAGTCCCGGGACTACAGGGACCACTGCCCATGGCCTATGTCTCATTAAGGTAGGTAGGTAGATAGGTTATACAAAAACGTAGAACCTAGGCAAAAGGTAGGATATTAGTATAATGGTATTTATAAGTATAAAGTTACTAAATAAGTAATTCCCTGTCTCTTAATTACAATTCATTGTCCCTTGATAGGTATACTTCGGGTATTTTCCTCTGATTTTAAACGCTCGGAAGTATGACAATATAAATGGCGTATGAACTATTGAACTGTGGACTTTAGAACACGGATTTTCCCAGTGATTCTCTTACGAAACAGTTATATGTATATAAAATCCCAATAACAATTATAATGAAATGATAGTGTTGTTTTGGGAAACTATTATAATAAGGGCTTTAGGGCTTTTTGACAATACACATTTATGTTGAAATATAAAGGACAATCGATCAATGAAATCAATTTAAATTAAATATTTACGTTATATACAAAGGTAAAGATGGATTAGCCCTTTATGGTTTAATTCCGGAGGCACCATCACTACTACTATTTCTGCCTAAAAGTAGAGTTAAACATTACTGTGTTCCGCTTTACGTAGTAAGGGAGACATACTTTTTAGAGGCGTTTCAACTTAGTTCTCAGAGATAGCTATGCATCTGTGGCCACTGGCCAATAGGAGTCAATTCTTATCTGGTGTTGATTTTAAAAGGCAGTAGTAGCCACTAACTATCAGGTGGACTTCATGCTCGTTTGTTAATCATAATGTTTGTCATAAAATTACGTTTAAAAAATGAAAACATGATTGTATGCTTCGATCACAAATAAGAACTAGATACACAATCCCATACAAAAATGAACTTCAAAAGTGGCGTCAAACGTGTTTATAAAATTCTAAGCGACAGAATCTAAAATTAATGCAAAATCAACCTTATCACTATTATTTAAAGGTGTTAAAAACTGCTTACCAAAAGCAATAAGTTTTTACGACATAAGCTAGCTGTCACAAGCTATCACTTTGACAGGTTTGTGCACCCAAATATCTATTTGGGTGCTCTTTTCGTCGCGCCGTTTTTTTGTCGCTGATTGTGTATCTAGTTCTTATTAGTGATCGAAGATTGTATGTATGTACAATATTGTACACTTAAGCAATTGTAATGTAACTTGAACATCTCTCATTCTCTACATATATACAAATTGATTGTCCACATTTTATTACTCCCCAGGTATTCCCCGGCCGACTAATGAAACGAGGAAAGGTTGACTTGATAATTTCCCCTTTTGAATCGCAAAGTTTTCGACAGACACTTAGACGACGAATAATGCCAAAGTTTTCCGCCTAGTCAATACCAATTCCCTGTATTTTCATCACTGTTTATAAGTTTTTGGATATATATCGAATCGTTACTCGCAAATTGCGTGCAGTAACCTCCGTTCGTGCTTAGCAACCAGTTTTTAGGCCCGGAAAATTGGGAAATCAATTGCAAGCATTCGGCAAAACGATTTTTCATGATTTGGTAACATATACATTTATAAACCATTTGTACTATGTTCGATATACATAGTCATATCAATCAGAATACATATTGGTTGCTATTACAGTTTGAGGCGAGAGATAAAGAAATTAAGGTACGAGTATGTTAGGTGCGGTCGAGTGTTCGATGGGGGATCATTAGTGGCTAATCGCGAGTTTCGTAGCAAACGTCGTCGCTACCGGTTATTATCATTGGATAACAATCGTTAAATTACTTACAATATTAATATCCTTAATAAATATACTTATGATTTTTTTGCGCTTTTTAATTATTTATTTGCCCGATTACTTAATTAGTTTTATTACTTTGTCTTATTTCATTGAAGAACACGCAATAGATAAAGTTCTTACATCATGTTTTAAAGATATATATGTGAAAAACATGTAAATAATAATTATTTTGCAAGGATGCGCAATAAATTTCCGTATTTCGTAATATGTGATATACATCCATACATATAACTACGTCTAAAAGACCATTTTATCACATCAAATGTTTAGAAAATTAAAATGAATATAATTCAGCTGTAAAAACGCATATTAAAATAACAATATATACCAAATGTAATCAGGAAAACGATATGTAGGTTGAAGTCTAGTCCAAGCCCTATAATCAGGATAAAGGCAACTTACAATTATTGTCTCCATCATATACGTATCGTAGTTATATAGATGTTAATCGACATAGAGCATTTGTCCACCGCCGCCGTCACCGGACCGTCACCGAGCACGGGATGATGACGCCGAAGTAGCGGTACATACGTTTACTAAAGCCGCGTATCCATCGCACGTCCGTCACTTCATATTAAAGTCGGCCCGAAATAATCTCGTTCTCGCTGACGGTCGGGTGATGGCAGCGGTGGACAAACGCCCATAGAGTACACGCGGTACAGTTAATATATGCCCACCCGATATTCAGTGTGGATATGTAGCTAGTCTTATGTTTACCTCAACACATTCGTGAACAAGCTGCTTACTTGGATGGTAATTTAGAACACAAGGTTGTTGTCAAGAATGAAAGCATGTTAAGATGGTAAACATGAAGCATACATAAGGTGAAACATTTAAATTTACGATGTAGAGCCCGTAAGAACTTTTCCATAAATGGGAAAATTTTAGGCGCCAGAATGTTAGACTACAATAGTAAAATGAGAACTATAGGACTAACGCTCGTCTTAATAATCAATTTATGTCATGTGCTTACCATAGATCGAAATATGACAATGTATACTAGAAATTGTCATTCGATCTTTGGTAGGTAAATAAAACATAGATTGATTATCAAAAACGGGCGTAAATGTTTTTTTATAATACCCATATTTAATATTTATTAGTTTCAAGTAAAAATCATAGGTACTACACATGATTTCAGGTTCTACGGTGACTTACCGGCATGTCTTTCCTCGTGTGCCCGCGTATTCCGCCCTCCGCGCCCGCCGCCCTACTGCCGCGAGCTCCGAGCCTCCACTGTGCCAGCTCACCACCTGGCCCCATCTGAAGCCTCCTCGCGTGACCAACGCTATCATCCCCCATATTTTCAATTTTAAATTCTGGTTCAGTAAAACTAGAGCTCCCATTCGCTTGAACCCCCTCATCGCGATTTGCATTCGAATTTAATGTGTCTTTGACATCCACACTAGTTACAATAACCGTGGGCGCTTTACGAATATCACTTTTAACTGTATCAACTGCAGGGTGCAGGTTAGTATGGCGTTGGCCACTAAATTTGTCTTTTAGTGATTCAATAATAGCCCTTCTTGCTTGTTCATATCTGGCTTTCGATTGTCTTTCTCTCCACTTTTTAAGTACCTCGTCTTTCGGGGTCCTCGTATCCGGTTTATTTTTTACCTCATTTTCTTCGGATATTTCAATTACAGAATTTGCATTCAAGTTGCTATTGTTGTCACAAGTTTTGAACTGTTCCGTGTCTTCCTCATTTTTATCATTGCTTATTTGTTGGTGCTCTGCAACGGGAACTACGGTTTTGAATCATTGTTTTGTTCTAGTAGATCCCACCACTTAACACCTGCTTCATCAATTGGTGCTCTTGATCTTGCCTTAAGAACGGGATTCACTTTGCCGGACATTTAACGAAACATTTCGCTATCCTGAAAAATTATTTAACATGGATTTTAATAATCATACAGGTAACACTAATTTGTTACGATAATATCTGAAACTATGCTATTGATTTTTGAAAAATAATGTGTAAAATAAAATAACTTTTAATCATGATTAACAAGACAATCTTCCAAACCAATTCCACACACACCTTCTACGGCGATAACTGGAAAACTGATTGCAGAAAATACAAATGACCTACTAAACCAATTGAAACTGCAAGTCAGTAATACAATTTTCACACTATCATGTATACTTGACTCCTTTTCACACACCGTACAGCGTTGGCCTAAATATGTGATACAGTGATTCAGCATAATAATGTTTTGTATTCATGTTATTAATGATCTTTTTTTAACTATACTACGTTAGTTTGCAAAAGTTAAATTTATACTTTAATTCAATCTACTCATTTATTTTAATACTTGTTTTGAAAATAAGTGTTTGTTACCCTAGTGGTC
Organism: Epargyreus clarus clarus; assembly: GCA_014595695.2. Classification (NCBI taxonomy): domain Eukaryota; kingdom Metazoa; phylum Arthropoda; class Insecta; order Lepidoptera; family Hesperiidae; genus Epargyreus; species Epargyreus clarus. Next base: position 2,665,418 of record JACTTY020000031.1, on the reverse strand, counting down.
TATCTTTCTTCCTTTTATGATTTTAGTTCATTTTTTCAAAAATTAACACAGAAGCGGTGCTGTTGTTACCGCTTGGTGAAACCTGTTTTTATTAGACAAAAAGTAAGTAAGTATAGCGATGGTGTTTTTAGAGATGAAACTCGAAGGGTTCTACTACTTATAAAGTGACCTTATGTTGTTGTTAAGTTTCGAATATTATTAAAGGTAACATCTCCAGACTTATAATAAACGGAAATTACCTCTTAAATGATAAATAACTCAAAACAAAGAATCAAATATAATAATATTGCAAGCAAATGCCAAGGATTTAATAGTATAAACTTCTTCGTAGTAATATCTACGAACTAACGTCTACGGCGTAGCACTAGTCTGCTTCCGGTATATTTTTTGGTCTGAATATTTTTATGGAGCTTAATTTAAATTACCTTTCTATATCACTAGTAATTAGCTGTAAAGTGTTATACTTCATGCTCAATAGTCACATATAAAGGAACCACTTAACGTTGTAGGTTTTAGTGGTGCTCTCCGTAGTTCAACTCCGAAACAATGCAAAACGATGACACCTATCTCAGTGTGTATTTTTTTATTATTTACTTTATAAGGTATAATGAAACAGAAATACTAATATGAGTCTTTCACACTTGGTTCTTAAAGGTACGAGTAGCAACGTATCCGTGATTTCAGGATGATTTCAGGCTTGTTTGGAAACGCTTGGAGTAGTTCATGGGTGTTGTTGGGTGGGTGATAATGACCATATTGCATGCGCGTCCATCAGTTAGGTTGCATGGTATATACTGATATGTGTAATTAAGAATGTGTAAGATACATATTAGAAGCTATTAAGCGTAGATAAATTAACTACTACTTACTTATTTATTTATTTAGAACTTTATTATACCATAAAATTCGGTATAAAAGGCGGACTTAATGCTAGAAGCATTCTATACCAGTCAACCTTTGGGTAAAGCAAAAAATATATAGGACGGTATTTATACGTTCAATAATAAAAATATACGAGGAATAAAAATAAATACAAATGGAATATATTTATATTACAAGACATATAAAGAACTATGTATACGGTATAAAAATTAGTGTGAAATATTAAATTTTTTTAGAAAATAATCTTTAACGCTCGTTTTGAACCTCTTTGTTTTGAGTTTGAAGATTAACTTAACTTAATTAAGATTAACAGACTTCCTGTTCCATATATTATATATTTAAAAATTTTCCTTTCATTACTCTGGTTGGTGATCAAATAACACTAATTATAATATATATTGTTTGTAATTGTTGTTTACTTGTAAGTAGTAACTGAAGATGTGGGTCGTACCGTCTGGCCGTCGTGTACTTTGGACGTCTGGTGGTAATGCAACTATTAATGATCTGTGCAAACCACAGAGTACATGCCTTACAGAAACGGTAATACCTGTTTATGATGTACAATAATTTCAATGAACCGGTTTATTACTTGGTACATAGTATAAAATAACTAAAATACATAAACTCATTTTCATGAAATTTTATCTTGGGTAAACTTCCTCGGGGCAGCGATTTGGCTCATTTATTTTATTTACAAATTTTTCGTGTTAATCTTAGTAGTTTTAGTTTAAATATTGTTTAATTGTATTTTTTTTTTATTGTATTGTAGTTCCACTGAATAAATGAATTAAGAAGCATAAAATAATTTGAGTTTCAAATTATATAACATTCACCTCGATGATTGATGATTCAATAGCTCATAGCGAATCCACAAACGATGCATAAAGTGCCTAAAGCCTTTTTATGTAAACATGATACACTTATTACCTAGAACGACATCAATTATCTAAGGCGAGAATCTATTATTGCAAACATAGATAAGTAGGTATACGTACTCTTTGTCCCTGTAGTTCCGGGACCAGCATAGGGCTACGGTATCCCCTGCCTGTCGTAAGAGACGACTAAAAGGGGTTTCCGGGGTTGCGGGCGGCAAGAGTGGGAGCTCGAACCGCCCGGCTAGTGACCCCGGGAAGGACGGCGGTATGTGTGGTCGCATGTCGTCGTGCCCACCAGACGGTGTGGCGAGCGTCATGCTCACCTGGGCGGAGCCCGATGGGGCAACGCGCTAAGAGGACTCCGGTTGCGTTCCTTTGGAGATCCCGGAGTTCTCTACGCAGCGCTGAGGACGGCCACCGGGGGGGTTTTAATGCGGTAAGAATCCACGTAACCCCGTGCCGCTCCCACGGCATAGGGTACCTTTTGAAGGTTTTGAAGGTATACGTACTCTTATTTTAAAGATATTAAATATGTGCGTACTAAGTACTTTAAAATTGCGAGAGCCATTTCTATTAATTTTTACCCCGTGGTTCGAACCTACTGGAAGAATACGCATGGTCATGCGACGATAGTTGTCTCACACATCTTTCTCACAAGAAAGCGAGATGCAACTATCAAAGGTGTGCGTATCGAATGAAGTCTGCTTCGATTTGAACTGGCTAGAAGTAAGTTAGTTTACGCAACTTGAAATAAATAATAAGTTTATCTCAACAGACATAACATCTACTCTTATAGTATAAAATGTGATTGCTGTTATTAAATAAGACGTGCGAAAACAGTTGTTCATATTTATAAATAGAGCACTTGTTAACTGATCGTCGAAGTACATATTTATACTTTTGATTCTAATTTATAAGCCGTAATAAATTTTGGGAATATTTGAAATCTCTTAACTATAAGCGGATTTCATAAATTTCTGGATCCACAATCTTTACATATAGAAACCCGTTGGAACTAAATATCGAGAGCTCAGGGTAAGATTCATGTTTTGTGCAATTTCGAACATTCTCTAGACTCTATCGTGATGAAGTTAAAGTTAGAATATCAGCATAAATTCATATTTTACATTTGTGGGCAAACGCGTAAGTACAATTTCTTCAAGTTTCTGCGATATAACATAGCCTATAAAGGATATCCCTGTAAAGCCTAAATACCTAATTAGTTAGTTTAGTATCTAAAAAAAGCTAGTCTCCATGTACAATATTGCCAAAACTTTATATTAAGCTACATTCTAAAGGCCTGCTTAATAAATATTAAATTTATTTATTAGGTAACTTTCAAATAAGTCTGTTATTTACCTTAATGTGCTTAATTTAAGTACATTTAGTTACCAAAGTTAAGGGTAAATAATTGATTTGTTGATATTTGTCTGTCTGTGTTTCAGTGGGAAGAGCCGTAGGAAATATCTTTGGTACACAACTCAATTTTAATCAAAACATGCGTGGAAAAGTTGTTGTTATTATATTATTAAGTTATTATCTCCAATGTGTACGGTATATGTAATATATTGTAATAAACGCATGGAACATGATTCAAACACATGATATAATCAATTGGTTTCAATAAATGTTGTTTGTAGACCTCAATTATCTACAGTTACGTCTTTACTAAGTAGACGACACATGCTTTACTTATACAAAAATCAACGGTATTTAATAACCCTTGCTAATGATACAGTGCGGCAAATATACAACGTCTCTGTATGAATAACAGCTGACTAATAATAACAGCGTTAGGTGCTGCTATTTTTTGGTTTGTGGTATAAAAAGATATAGATATCGGACGAGAATAAAAGGGAAACAGTGGGAGCTACTGGCAGTGGAGGCGGCAGGAGAGGTGCGCCCCGGGCCTCTGGTATTGGGGGGCCTCCAAATATCTACAAGTTACCTTGTAAACATTTGTAAAAGGTTGTAAAATTAGATCTACATCTGTGAATGGGTGCCTTATTGTTGAATGAATTGAATTTCAGCCCCGGACGTCCGACGAGTTTAGTCCACCACTGGTGGGAGCTCGACTCACCCAAACAGCGAACCTGGAAGGACGGCGATACAAGATGGGACAACGCCGAGGTGAAAGCTACTTGCACAAACCACTCCGCAATATGAAAACCGACGATATTATGAATACGACAAAGACAATAGAATACTTGACAGATCGCTTAACGATAAAACAGCACATATTTGGATGATAACACACAATCGCCGTCTGCGCTGTGTCTGACCTACAAGAACTAACCTTGGACTGCGTCTACTCAATATTTTTTATCATTTGTTCGATAGTAACTTTGTACTGTATATTTCCGTAGTGAAGCAATTGTTCATTAGAAGTAATTATACTTAACTGTTTACAAAGTTAGTATAATTCGAGGAACAGAGATCTAGCTTATTCATCATCTAAAAGTATTGTCTGTCTATACTGCGATCATTTAATTCTAATATTGGTAAATGCATTGGGTTTTCCTTCTTTAGCGGTTATTTTATTTCATTGTACCTACATATATACTTACTTTAATGCTGAAATAGTGTGAATTTATGCTAATGCTAATGTTGTCCAAGATGCGCGACATATTTAAGTATTCTGTCGTGAAAAAAATAGATTTCTCTCAAGAGAAGAGTTGGCCAGCACTTGAATAGTTATGATTTATTGATGAAACTTAAATAAACAATAATTGATTCAGCGTTTATTGTATATGTGTTTAGGGTTGAGTGTGGTATAAAAATATAAGAAAATCGAAGTAGCAAAAACAAGATCTAGCAGATTGGGTAACTACATTGCATCGCATATTACTTGGTGATATTGTCATATAGATTGTGCACTTATAAAATCAAAGGACTCGTTTGGATGCAATTCAAACAATGAATCATAACTGCTCGGATGTTTGAGACACGTTGGGTGATTGCCCGATATGAGATGTCTTCAATTATTTTCAAACAATGAATCATGGTCTACACGGATTTGGTCGCTTGAATTAGGCATACAAAGCCTAATAATATCCTAATTAGCTTACCCAGTTACGGATGGATGTTTCCATCACGCTACTAAAGCAAATTTACATAGAGCGCAGTTTCTATCGGGGTCAGGTGTCCAACAATAATGCGTCTACGCGGAAACTCCCTTAGCGGACTTTATAAGTGAATAATTCCTATAATTATTTATGTTCCAGGTTTCCTTTATCCTTATATTCCTTAAAAGAAACTCTTTACTTTGTTTTAAGTTAACAAGGACATTAAATAAACTAAAATTCCGGTAAAGGTGATGTTGACCAACTATACATAGGACAGAGATTGTAGCTGAAGCTGATCATAGATGCCTTGCCACTTCTAAGGAATAAGATATTTGTCTCATATGTTATTGAGCCAGCATCAATACCCTTCCATCAAAACGCAGTACTGCTTCACACTAAGAATAGGTGTGGCGGTAGTACGTCTGCTGTCGAATTACATTCGTTCAACCACCTTAAACATGCAAGTACATTTGGTAAAGAAAATGCGTGACGGCGAAGCTACTTTTCATTAGTCATGCTGGTAAAAATACCGCATATTACAAATGTTATCTACACATGATAATAAAATCATGTCACATCAAAAAAATCGCGAGCAAAGTCCACTACTTAAGCAGATAGAAGGCGCGAATCTTAAGATCCGTGTAGCATGGACTTAAAAATAATAAAAATAAAAATATTGTACGCATTTCTGTCATCACAAAATAAGTTTTTTCTAATGTTTGAGCACGGGCTTCCTCTCAGAATAACGACTGATAAATTAAAACATCGTCTTCCTTCTACAAAGCTCTATAACTTTCCTCTAATTATTTGATTTTGTGTGAAAATGAATCATATTTTTCCCAATACAAATATTACTGAATGAGGTAAGTACGAACTAGTGAAATACGAATAAATAAAATAATCTCAAACCACTACGTGATTATTGTTCTGAGACTAATAACAAAGTACTTTTTTGTCAAAATGCAATAACCCTTCCTTGGCAGTCGGGTAAAAAGTAGGTAGAGCTCTGGACAAATGCGTACGTATCTATATTGTTGATACTCAAATAACCAATACACGGAGCTCACGGCACCGCTTATCAGTGGAAAGCACATCTTCCGCCTTCGCACGCTTTACGACCCTCACTCACGGCATCCGATACAATACGTATCTCGAATACATTTGTATAAATCGAAAATAATTTGATGGAAGTAGGTTAATACTTGCACTGACTTATGATTACTTGTATCGAAGACATGTACGTAAAAAGTATTTGATTCGCTATGCAATCTTAAGTTGTACATTTTGATAAATATGAGTCTCCAAAATGTAGGTACATCTAGGTATTAATAACTAGTTGTCCATAATAACGATTGATCTTGCATTTAGGATTAGTACCACAGCCCGAAATCTCACACATCCATCTGCTGATCTCGGTGTTGCTTAATTTCGAAGATCAGTAAATATACTTAAGATGTAGACCTATGTATTAGCTTATTAACTTCTTTTATAATATCCAGTCCACCTGATGATAAGTCGCTACTGTCCCCATGGACATCTGTAATTTACCCCCAGATAAGATTAGACTCCTAAGTACTTGAGCTCGACTGCACATGTGCCACTACCTTTGAGGACTAAGAAGAATGCCTTGAAAACTATATCTCCTTTACCCAGAACACAGTAATGCTTAACATCGGTGTTATTATTACCACGACGACCCGCGTGGCGAAGCGGTCATCATACCAGTCTGACGCTCTTAGGATCCCGAGTTCATCCCCCGCCAGACATATACCTAAATGATGAATTCAGGTTTCTGTTTCTGGATGTTTGTGTATTTGTTCCTTTGTGTGTCCATAACATCCACGATGCAGGGAATCCTAGTGAAGGGTCGTTAGTGTAGAAAGCGTCTATTAATTAGATATAGGTGTGGTGCCGCCGGAATCGAACCCCAATAGCGTTCTACCACTTTCTTACCTACTTATAACATAAAAATTGAACATCATTCTAGATGTCTAGCGAATCTATTTGTCTGTCGAGAAAGGTGCGATCTTTGGCCGGTCGCGTCTGGTGACCCGGACCGCGATACCTTATCAACCAAGTGCAGTTCAGTTTATAACAACACCTTATCGCTCGGCTGGACAAACATCAATGTGTCTGTATAACGGAAAAAAATGTACCACCTGCTCCTCTTTTAGTTATTATTAAAGTTTCCATTGCTGTACTGGTCGTGTGTTTCCGGGTTGGAATCCTGGTCAAGCTAAATATAAAGTATCTATCTGTTTTGGGTATTAATAGGTACCAGGATTGAGATTGACTTTTAGTCTGTATTAGAAACAACTTTTGTATTTAATTTCATTTCTGTTATTAATATAAACTTTAAACTTAATATTAATGTTTATCCACATAATTAAACTATGGAATAAGTCAATTTCTTATGCCTATAAGATTATGTCTTATCAATATTTAAATGCCTCATTACAGTTTATTATTAAAACTTTGAAAGATGTTTATGCAAGCGACTCTACGCGTAACTTAACTTACTCTATCCCATAAGGGACGCACCGTAGAGTTTCAACCATTGAGTTGCCCTAGGGATTGCGAAGCCATGTAGGTTTTCCTCACGGAAAAAGCGACTCTGCGCATAGAAAGTCATCTTTATTATTACAAAGCAATATCCCTCTACTGTAGATATACTGCACTGGGCTCATACCTACGTACCTAATATTATAATTATTTAATAGAGCAGTCCTAATTATGAATGGTTAATTCATACAAGGATATGAACCGGCATCTAAACATGACCTTTCATCTGAACACTTGTTAGTGAACGACAAATATTGATACAATATTATATCGAGCTCATTAACACTTCCCTCTGTTGTTTCATAGTCAGTAATGATCGCTCTAATAAGCAGATTACAAATTGATCTTTGCTCACGGATGTGGATAGGAAATACTTTCATTGGTAGTAATTAATATCGTTGTTTGTTGTCGCAATGTATGTGACTTGCTGTAATCTTAGTGTTAATTGTAACGCATCTTGGAGAATTATAAGCACGTAGGAATACATTAAAATCCGTTGTTTTACGTATTATTGTTTTTGAAGCCTGCGTTGTAAGGAACCCTTAAACTCTTATAATCCTAACTTTAAAATTTCTTCAGAACAGAGTACCTAAGCACAACAAGAAGTGCTGCTTTTATTCCTAAATAATTTAACTCACAGTTTACCTGAAATAGTAAGTCGAGGACCAAAGACACTGAAAAATATTTGGTGGTAAGCGATGCCCCCTTCTTCATTCAAATAAAGCATACAGAATTAATACATAACTTAAGGTTTATAGGTGAAATGGCATGAGCGTGCCTTAAATATTCTACAGAATTGTTTAAAAATATTTAAACGAGCACATTTTGCGTGCCGCATGCCGCTTCCGACCTTTTGTGTAGGTACCTTTTAAAGTTTACTTTAAAATAAGTTGGATTTCATACCAGAATGAAAATATTAAAACTGTCACTTAATGCCTTTAGAAATGTGTAAGTTAAGTAATGTAAACATCATATTATCTAGTAGTAAATGCAGAAGTAACTAAGTCTTATAAATAATGCATGTCTTATGCATTCCGTAAACAAAATATTATATAATTTCTAGTTGTATTTCTCATAAAATTGTATTATGTATTTACGAAGAACACGAGTAAATTTTGTACCTAATAGATAATGAAAATAATATGAACATGATTTTCTGATAGGCAATGTCCATTTGCATATATTATTGTCAAAAGTTCGTTTTAATATTGCTTATTTTGGCAAACAAATAACAGTAATTATTATTTGTATTTTTTAGCTACCCTTCATAGTCATATTAGTCATACATGCTTTGTAACTATAGAAAATGTATAGAACTCAAATAAGTAAATGTAAACCCAGCAAATACAGAGGACTTATAATAATAGTAGATTTTGCCCGCGGCTTCGCCCGCGTTTAAAAGAAAATAATATCACATACATAAAACTGAAAGCTCGTACCTTCAACTTTGCTAAAGACCATCACTTGATCAAATGCATAGTTTACGATTTAATCCTTACTAATATCGGTTAAAATAATCGATGTTTTGTGTCCAAAAGATCGATTCTCCGATTAATCGATCTTAGATCGCCATCCCTAGGTCCCGTGGGATTTCCGGGATAAAAACTATCCTATGTCCTTTCTCGGGTCTCAGACTATCTTTGTATAAAATTTCATTAAAATCGGTTCAGTGGTTTAGGCGTGAAGAAGAGACAACCAGACAGACAGACAGAGTTACTTTCGGATTTATAATTTTAGTAAGGATGTTAAGAAAATATAATTATCAATCATTATTATCATGACTTGTTATAACTGGATCATAAATTACGAATGCATTTTTGTTTTGAATTACATTTACTTAAAGTTAATGTGTGTCTGACTATCTACTTATTGTGTACCTACTTATTTGAATACTGATATCAAAAGTAAGCAATTATTAGGTATGTCAAATAAGTGAAGTTAATAAAATTCCACAGCGGAGAAAGATAGAGAAATAATAACAGTTTTTCGCCTAAATAAATTATTTTATTATCAATAACGTTGTCGGTATAAATAACAATTGACCAGCAGTCGACCGTACCTACTCCATTATCTATAAGAATAACAAGAAAGTCTATAATCATATTTTCGCGATTGTACTCATAAACATATCTACTTAGTAGTTACGAACTTTTCATATCGTCCCCTGACCCCGCGACCTTGAATGAGTCCGAGAGAGGACGACATGCAGAGAGAGCGTGACTTCAGAGGCTGTGTCGCCGTACAGAGAGCTTTCACTCACGCACTCTTCAGGTACTTGAGTGTCTTAACAATAACCTAATTCTGAGCTACATTTGACTCAAAGAGGCACATTCGGTGGTGTCTTGCATGGTTCGGGCGGCGGCGGCCGGCGGTCCTCGGGCAAACGTGACTGGTAGTAGGCGCAGTACGGGAGAGGATCCCAGAATGCAAATAGTGCTTCGCGTGTGTCGAGCACTGTGTTCAACAGCTTGCCTACTGTTGCTGTGTGCCCACATCTTGATGGGCCCTGGCACAAGTATGGCAGTGACACTCCTACTCGAGCTCCAATTGCCACAATTTTATTCACATGACCATTTGTTGTACTCTCTTCTCTTACAAGTCTGAATGAGATGTGTCCTGTCATCGGACGGGACGGAGTTAGGCAGGACACGAATCTCTGCACCCAAGCATCTGCTTCTTCGTCTCTTTGTGGCACCAATCCTCGTTTCGCTGAGTCAATGCGACAAGTTACGTTATTTACCGCACGCGACTCTTTTAAAGTAGTGCAAGTAATCATTTTCTCTCCTTTTGGCTCCCTCACAATAACCCATGGCTTCTCGGCACTTATCTCGCGAGGAAACCTAAAATGGGATTTTTCTTCTGGCATGACGAAGCGTAATCTGTCTCTACCTCCGCGTGCACCGGCGCTTGCAATAAAATGTCGCCCTTCTTTTGAGGCCCCACTTTCGTACCACAACCGCACGTCTTCTTCGTTTGTTATAACCCAAAATTGAGGTGTCGCCAAACCCGCAATTCGGCACACCCGTATCATCTCTAGGGGATCATCCAGTGCGACGACATCGCGAGCACATGGAATGAAGCACTGGCAACCAATAACTTCCAAATGCGGTTTAGCTAATGCGTCATAGTACGCAGGAGTCGACGAACTTACAGGTACGTAAAACACAACTGATTCTCTTTCTACAATCTCTTTTAAAGCTCGTGCGTAAGCTAACGGATCAGCTGGATTTGGTCGTGGCACTGTGTAGAAATTGTGTACCGCCGCTGAATACTTCAGTAAAGCGAACTGGCCTTCTATTTCGAAAGCGACCACTCTCGCACCGGCAGAGTGGAAGTTTCTTGCGAGATGTAGAGCTTGTACCGAACTGCCTCCACTGATGAGCACGGTCCGCGGTTTGATCGGGTTCTTGGAGACCGCGCGTCCAATCATTTTCAAAACACCAATCGGGCACTGCACACATTTCCAGAAGATGAACAACGATGCGGCGATCCATAACGTCGGTAAAACTACTAATATTTGCTTCCAGGCCGGATGTGAGATGAGGCTTAGTAGGGCCAAAAACGGTCGAAGAAATTGTCTAGGGCCCCACGTAATGATACGTAGAAGTCGGGGTAGAGGCGGCGGTCGTTCGGGCGATATGGCGCGTTCTTCTGGTATTAACGAGAAGGTGGAGGAGAAGGATCTCCTGAGAGCCGTGAAGGTTGGCGGCTGATGCGAGCATCGCTTGACGCGCGGAGAGAACACTAGCTCGGTGTTGGACCGCGCGAGGCGGTATTCGGGCGCGCAAGCCGGCATGGCGGGCGGTAAACTGGCGCGCGCGCAGCCCGTCTCTGCATATAAACTGCTTCGTTATCTCCGACGCTCGCGTATGTTCCTCCAATCATCTTTGTACCCAATTAACTGTTACCTAGTTAAAAAAATAAACAAACAAAAATGGGAAATGTTCGATGTTCTACTTAAACAATTAAGTAAGTACATCCTCATTATGTAATTAGACTAATTAGAAAAATATATTTAAACATAATAAATTCCCCATATTCAAAAATAAAATCATTTTATATTACTTAAACAAGCATTTAATAGAATTTGAAAAATTAAATGGTTGTTGTAGTCTGGCGCGCTAATTAAAGGCAAAATTAAAATACGTATTTTGAATATTTTAAACATGTTTATATTTTATTCATAATACACAGACATTAATTCAATTAACAAGAACAATTATAATGTCTACAGTCTTTACCAAGCATTTCAATTTCTAATATCATTATTAGAAAGTAATTAGGTACCTTAAATGGGTACATCACATATTTGAATTTTACGACTCCGTAGGTAATAACTAACAACAATGTAGTAGATTTTATGGTCGTGTTTTTAGGAAAATTATGGTTGAGATCGCGACTGCCCTTGATAACCCAAATACCCATATCCCATACACTATGAATTCTGTCATAGATGTGTTACTAGTGTTATTACCTTGCACGACCAACTTTCTCTCCTTGTTTATGTCGTGACCACCTAAATTATATACCTACCTACATACGCTCCACCGTGCAGCTTCAGGTAAAAGATACCTAATTGCCAAGATACTAACCGAAGTTAATATGTATATAAATAAGGACTAGCGATACCGACCAAATATCGTATTTTCTACAACTCAGGTATAGGAACTACGTAAAGCATAAACATAGCAGGATATACAGTAATCTACAAAACATTAAGGGCTCATCCCTAAAATAAACACACATCACAACTCTCATAGATATTTTTCATAAAATAGCTTCAAAGTTTTTTATATGTAAGGAGTAACACAGCCACATAGTTCACTTAATGTTATGTGATCGTTCCCAACTACCCTACCCAAGTAGACGATCGAAGAAAAAGGTCGCCTTTTATAACCGTCAAAGTTTATTACTTCTATTTTTAATTACACGTGACGTTATGAAGTTGACGACCCTCCCGCTCCCTTAGTCACATTTTAAAGAGAGGTTTCCCAAAAACGTGCGAGGTTATTTAGGGATGATACCTTACTACAACTTTACAACTCCGACACAAATGCTATGAAATTATATAAGCTTAAAAGCATTAAGTCTAACAATAACTTCAGTATTACTTAAAACAAACATATTTCAAATAGAAATTGACTGACTGATATAGTATCTTTTTGTTTTACTTACTATACTTATACATTATATTAAAATTTCACATATTATGAATATAATTGTTTGTCTTTATAGCTACATTGTTATTTTAAAATATTTTTAAAACATTTTTGGCAATGCAATACACGTTTTGTAAAGCTATAAAGGTTTTATGATATTATAATGTTTATATTTATGTTTATTTACATGCATGTCTTTTGAATTCCCTTATTAATGTTGTGTTAATGATTTGGAAGACAATATTGAAATGCCTTAGAAGTTATCAAATGCAAACATAATTATTTAATAACATGAAAAGAATATATATTTATGTTATATATGTTAAAGAATAAACATACAAGTTGAATAAATATTGTTTATGTTACATTAATGTTTATATTTAATTTTAAATTGTTAGGGTAAAATACATATATTGTCCCATTAAATGTCAGATGAGGATTATTAATAAATTAAATTCTATTCTCAAATCAAAAATCTTAATAAAGTTAAGTAAACAAACAATACATAAATAGCATAATTAAATAATTACTTATAAACATCATAAAATGCAAGACTAAATTGTGATTTACTCACATATCTATATTCAAAAATGTTACAGTCATTTATGTTTGTATATTTTTATGTGAAACATCTATTACTGATCAACTAATACAGTGAGATGGCAAGGCATGATGCTTTCGTTTGCAATCACCATCAGTATCTCTACTCTTTAATCTCTCGTCTTTGATGATTATTCTATAAACTTTGTTGCTTCTCCATATGAAGATGTACTGGTTATTACGAAATAAAACTTGATGTTCCCATTGATATTACCATATTTAAATATTGGCTTCTTTTAATTTTACATATTCCCATTACCATACATTTCAATATTACAGTATGGTTTTTCATGGTGGACATATTTATTTGGACATAATCAGAAATACTATTAAAACTAACAACCATACATACAAGACAGTCACAATAAATAATTGAAATATCTTTAATAATATACATTTACTGGCGTAATAATACAAAGAACATTCATTTGTTAAAATAAAATAATGTTCAACATCTACCTAATATACAGAGATAAATACAATTAGCAAGGATTGTTTAGAATGTCTTCAAACAATGAAGGGCAAGTCTGTTTCCTTTAATTCAATTGAGCCGTTGTTACAGACTATGTGGAGCTCATTGTGTGGTTCCTTCTCGAACCTAAATCTCTTTGGATGGGAGTCGTCCATCATTCGTCCTAATTTTAGTATTTTATCATCAACCTTTATTTTCTCTGCTATTAAATTTGTTGATGGCAAGTTTTTTAGTATCTCTGGTATTAGTACTTCCACTTTTCCTTTTTCATGGATGAAAATGCTGCTCTTTTCGGTGAGCTGGGAGGCATGCATATATACTTCTCCGCTCTTTAAGGAAGCTTGAAGGTTCCCCGAGAATCCTGTTATGTGGAGATTGCCTTGCTGTATTACGTCAATTGTTACGGACCTGTGTAAGTGGTCCAACCGAATATTTCCCATTAGGGTAGTAAAATGTGAGTGATCACTGTAACAAGACTTGACTGATATGTGACCTGCATGAGTTGAGACATTAAATGAGTTAGCCATAATACTGTTGCATTTGATGGCCGCATTCAAACCAGTTTTGAGGTCGATGTTGCTGGCTTGCAACCGGCCTTCTGTCTGAATGCCTCCAGATATGCTTTCGACTTTAATGTTTTCAGCTTTCATATCAGCGACATTTACGTCGCCTTTCTGAGTTTTGATAATGAACTCCTCTGCCTCCAGCTTCGATAAGTGCACAGAAGCTCCCTCTGTAGTGGTCACCTGCACACTGAGCTTGTACGGCACTTGTATTAAGCACACGTCGTTGCGGTCGGAGGACGTGTTCTTGTTCAGCAGTTCCAGGCGTTTCGAGGTCTGTTTCACTTGAAAATCACTCGTGTCTTTGCCCTGGCTGTACAATGTCATAGTCAACTTGTTGTGAGCTTTCAAATCGTTCACGTCGATAGGCTGCACTTTAACATGAATGGGGCTCTCGATAAAAATACTTGTGTTGCTCTCTATTGTCTTTTCGACCGATCTGACGATGTTTAAGTTCTTGATATCGGGCAAACTACTGAAATCCACAATAGCTAACCTCAAAATCTTGAGGCACTTATGTAAGACCCGCTGTCCCCCTAAAGAGAACATCTTGACACTTTTCGGTATTCTGTTCGATTACCAAAGCATTGTCTCATAAAATAATTCAATAATTAAATTTATATACAGCTATTTTTTGCCCGATTCGTTTGACACAAAACACTAGTACACCGCCGCACAGATAACTTATAGGGCTGACAGCTGATTTTGGCATTGACAATTTCAGAGTAGGCTCACAGATTGTACAATTCATAATTCGAACCGGCACGTCCGGATACTTGCACCCATTATCGTTATTAAACCCGAAGATTATCAAAATGAATCTGACATGCTATTCATGTCAATAAACTATTCAAGAATATTGACAATTTGGGAAACTGCAATGGCTATGCAGAAAAACGCAGTGTTTTCGTTCGGTGATAAATGATTCCCCATGTATTTGCGTGGTGGGTTGGAGATCGAGAACTTTTGCGAAATGTTTAATCGTAAAATGATGAAACTGAGTATCAAGTCGCATCTAAGAGAGTCTTTTTATCGTTTAAAACCGCTGTGCGATTCCGTGATGGTGAAGCCTACAGCTGAACATATAGCCGAATTCATGGCCATGGTGCCCACCGTGAAGCAGGAGAACCTGCAGGAGCTGCAGCAGTATATCCTGTTCCCGTTCATCACTCACATCAAATCCGCCGAAAACGAGTATGTTTTCATTTTCACTCAACACACCCTTTATTTAGTAGAAGTGTTTTGCGCATTAGGCATTTCAACTTTAAAATATATGGGTTTATATAAATTAGTAGCATCTTTTAAGTTATAATATACATTATATTTTCCTTTTATTGCCTTTTTAAAAGTTTTTTATTTTTTGTTAGAATCATTATCGATTTTTTTAAATCAGAAAATATGAGCATGTATCACTGGTAAATAAAATAAAAGGCCGAAATATGTATAACAATGATACTGTTGCACTTGAAATTATAAAAGTCCCAGCACCTTATTGCTTATTTTTTTTTATTTCTATAGTAGGGTTATTTTTTTAATTTGTGGTTATAAAGAGATATTTCATTAATATATATTGATGTGGATAAATTTGTTTTAAGCTGGTATATTCTGTATAGTTAGGATAAAACTACCTAAAATATTATATCATTTTGAGATATAGTTAGGGCATTAAATTATTACAGATTATCCTATACTTACAAATATAAGATTTTTACTCTAAAATTAAGAGATACAAATAGGACATAATCATTAACATCATCAACAAGCCATTACTGTCCCACTGCTGGGCACGGGTCTCCTCTCATTATGAGAAGGATTAGGCCATAGTCCACCGCGCTGGCCACATGCATATTGGTAGACTTCACTTACCTTTAAGATTTTTTTTTAAATCTCAGATATGCAGGTTTCCTCACGATGTTTTCCTTCACCGTTCTAGCAAGTGATAATTAATTTCTAAATTTTCTAAATAGGACAATATGATTTATAAAAGAATGCTCGCAATTGTATCTGTGCCTCATTTATGTGTAACTCATTGTGTCAATTTAATTGAAACACAATTTGAAACTTTTTATCCCATTTAATTGTGGTTTCAGATAGATTTTTAACACGCCTTATTAGCTTGGGTTGTATATACATACGTACGTGGGGCGCTGTTCGAACCTGATAAATGGAGCACCCCACGCTTTTTTCACAATTATACTATTTACTGCTCCTTAATTGGTTCTTAGATTGAAAATTATTTTCTACTTTTTAGTTGATTTTATCATAAAAGCGTGTTTTTAGTTTTTTGTACTATATTTATTATTGCATATATCTGAAAGTTTCAGTTATGGTTATGGAGCTATGTTGCTTCCCAGAATCAATGTGTCATCAGAATATATATTTTTGAACTATATTTGAATCATTACCTAATATTTAAAATGTACATCATATATTAAGGCTAAAATAAATCTTTCTTATTTATTTCAGAGGCAAATATGATGTACTAATTCAGATAATCGACGCAATGACGTCGGTGTTGCAACACATCAAGGTGACAACCTTTGATGTCACCATGAAGACGGAGCGTGGGCTGCTGAGCCTGGTGTTTGATCGAGCTAAAACTGGCATGCGTAAGTCAATTCATCCTAATATCTCTCTGATTTTCTTTTTAATGGTAGAAGTATCTGTTACAAAATGTTACCGAATTCATCTGTGTGATGAATGCCATGGCGGAGCAGTCACCATACTGGTCTGACACAGCTGGTTCTGAGTTTCTTCCCTGATGAGCCAGAAATCTTAATGATAAATATAGGTGTTTTCTTTGTGTTACCATGGCTCCCATTACGTAGGCAATTCTAGTGTGGGTCTGTGAGTGAAAGCTTACGTTATTTATTTATATGTTTATATAAAACATTTCTTATTATTATTACACAGCTATTTATTAAACTTTTGTGATAAAACTATTTTACCTAGGGCTATGTATTAATAAATTATTTATATGATATATTATTTTATGCTTAGGTATAGTTGGTCCTGAATAATTAATGTACAGTATTAACTGTAGAATCACATCAGTATTTAAGAAATAAGCTTGAACTGTCCAGAATGTTTTATCTTTTAGTGTTCATTAGTAAACTTCAGAAAACTACTGAGTTAAGATAGAATGTCCTAAAATATCTTTTTGTATTTGTATGTCTTACGCTCGCGTCAAAATAGCATATGGTAAGTTTAGCACGCTGCCTACACTTACACTACATGCACAACTCTAGTCAAACAGTTTAAATAGATTACAATTTAAACAACTTCTTAACGAAATAGTCTATTCTGAACAAAAGCTAAGTAAATATGTAATAAAGAATATGTTTTTAAGTTACTAAAATTATTAATTGAGCATTAAATAAGTCTCAAGATCATCTTGTCATATGTACACATTTGGGGGAAAGCTGAGCAAATAATGTAATAGAAAACACATAATTACAGCACAAACACTTAAATAATTACATCAGAATATAAACATTACTCCTACTTGTAGGAATCATCATTTCATAGAATAGATTCATTATCACCATGAGAAAGTTCATTTTACCATTTCTTAATAAATTCTATAGCTAAGCAATTTTGCAACAATGTCTGAGATATATTATATGTATGTTGCGAAGCAAATGTTTTATAAGCGAAGCTTTAATTAATGTGTAACTGTATGCAATAATCTCATATCATCAGAAAGTAGGAAGGTTGAACTACCTAATTATATAAGTCCATTTCGCAAATAAACTTTATAAAGATTATAATATTTATTTTATATCTGCTATGCATGAGCACTGAGACAAAATAGTATCTTTCGAAATCAGTATATAAAATTACAGGATTACAGTTAAACGGACAGGTGCAACTTAAATAAACAATAATCATATTTTTGAAATAATAACGGAGTTTAGCAGCCTTACTGTATTCCAACTTATGGGAGCTTCTCATAAACTGTAACTGTTTGATATCCAAGAAAACTATTTATTTATACTTTATTGTAAAACTTTTAGTAAGAGCTATGTTGTATAAATAAATATATTATAGTGATTATAACATTATATATCAGATTTGACAGTGCTTTTATCAATTTGATTTTAGTCTATTTGAAACTTTACATCCTTATCACATGTACTAATAACATGTATAAAATTGGCTTATTTAGGATTTGTATTTATGTAAGTACCCTACTTTTTTATGTGTAAATATATTACTGAATATTTTAAATTTTAATACCGTCTCATAAAGTAAGACTGTATGCATGTTTTTATATATAATGAAATGTGAATGATATATATTTTTAAGCTAATAATAATGTATATCTTTAAAGTATAATAATTAATATACCAACAATATGTGTGTCTGTAAGTTTTGTCTCTTGGTGTAAATAACATCAAATTAATGTGAATTGCTTGGCCATTCACCTGTGTTCTAGTGGCAGATGTCCCGGAGGAGTTGAAGCTGAGCGTGATGAAGTGCCTGACGGCGCTGATGCTTGGCGTCACCGTGGATGTGAAGGTGCAGATCCTGAAGACGCAGGTGCCAGTGCTGGCCCAGGCTGTGTTCGTGTCTGTGCACATTGCTAAGCTGGACAGAATGAGAGCTCTGAGGTAGTGTATCTATCTAGACATATTTTTTTGTTGTAAATCTTATATAATAATTTGGACTAAACTTTATATTTATTTGGTTTTAAAAGTTGTGTGCTGTATCATATTGTAGATAGAAATCTGATTTATGTCAGAATCTACACTTATAATCCTAGATTGGAGAGCTATGCTAGCTATTATTTTAATTCTCAGGCTGGCAAGCATAGAGTGCTTGAACGCGCACACAATGTCGCACCCAGAGTACACGGACGAGAACATGCATCTGAAGTACCCGGAGCTGGACGAGCCCACCGCGGACTTCCTGGCGAGCATCCTGCCGGGCGTGCTCGCTGCTTTGCAAGATGTCGCCATGTGCAAGAACAACCCGGGACATGCGGTAGTGGTGGTAAGTACCAATTTGGGGGACTTAATTTACTTCGGCGGGCGAGAGCATCCACAAGTGACCGTGGTTGGACGAGCCCACCGCGGACTTCCAGGGGAGCATACTGATGAAGCTAAATTGCAAATTAGCGATCAAACTTGGTTAGTGAGTTTGAGGCTGTTATGTATTATGTTTCCATGTACAAAAGGAATCTGGGGCATGCGTTTGTGGTGGGGAGCACGAGCATGATAGTTGCTTCCTTTTGAACTTGCTAGATATATTTTTCTCGGGTTTGCAGGATGTTGCTATATTTAGGAGGTACCTGAGATATGCTGTTTTGGTGATGTATACTGTGAAATGAATATTACATGGATTTTATTCCCTACAATTAGCAAGAACAATCCGGTATATGCGATTGTCTGTCAGTAACTACTAGGTGACCTTAGCCAGTTAGTCAGTTTGAAATATAACAACAGATGATATCATTGTTTGTTCCCAGGCGGCTTTAGAGGCGACACACCGTATCCTCTGTATCGCGATGCACAACAAACGCTTGAAGAAGAAGCCTGACATAAGCGTCCAAGACTTCACCTTCATGATTGCCAAAAGCAATGTCGCCAGGCTCGATAAAGATTGGAGAGGTAATCTATTTTAATAGTCATAGTTTGAATGTTAGTAATTGATCTAAGATTAAGAAATTATTGACATTGTTTAATTTTATTGATATTACAAATGGTAAATGTAATAGTATATCATATACTAGGGTAAGTATTCCGCAAGTCTTATAAATTGCAATGATATGGATATTCTATGCCTACCCATAGGATGCTGAAATGTGTAACTAATGAGGTGATGTGGTTTTAGAATAATTTTTGTTGCAATCATTGGTGTTTTATTGATTGGACGACCTGTCCATCTATTGTTTTTCTAAATTGTATTTTTCATGATATTCTTTCTTTTTATGGGGAATTTGAACTATATATTATTATTATCTGTAATATGCATACGTTACAGTGATACAATATTAATGCTATTTTTTCTCGAAGCGCAGTCACAACATTATTAACAGTTACATTATTTTGTTTCTTCTTGTAATGTACTAATTTTCTCGTGTAAATTTTCCCTTATTTCGTTCACTTGCTACTTCGTACCCTTATTACATTGTACTCATCTCCTCAGACAAATCATGCAAGGAGCTGCCGATGCGCTCGGCGGAGTGGTACCTGCTGGCGGGCGACAAGCTGCAGGTGGTGACGCGCAGCCTGGCGCCGCTCGCCACGCACGAGCACCACCTCGTGCGCAGGGAGTTCGCGGTGCTCTGCGCGAGGATCATCGACGAGTGTTGCGAGTGAGTTGTGCTCTGTTGTTACGGGGAGCATCGTCATGCGCTCGGCGGAGTGGTTATTTTTTTTTTACAATATAGGAGTAGCAGACGAGCATACAGTCCACCTGATGGTAAGTGGCTACTGCCGCCCATGGACATCTGTAATCAACCCCAGATAGGATTAGATATTCCCACTTGAGGTCGGCCACAGATGCGCCGTTACCCCTGAGGACTAAGCTGAAACGCCTCGGAAAAGTCTGTCTCCCTTACCACACCCTTCAAGCCAGAACACAGCAGCACCTAACACTGCTGTTATTATATAGAAATAGATGTGGCGGTGGTGCCGCCGGAGTCGAACCACAAAGGGTTCTACCACCAACAAATCGGCGGAGTGTTACCTGCTGGCGGGCGACAAGCTGCTGGTGGTGACGTTGTTACGAGGAGCATCGTCATCATTAGCCAATGCTAACTTGATATGAAAATGATTCTGATGATGGTAATTATGACGACTCATAATTATCATCATCAGTCGTCATAATTATTACAATAGTCATCGTCGACATCATAAGCATCATTATGACAGTTATCGACGTCATCGAAATTATTACCAGCGGCGCCACTATCTCCACAATTTAAATTTTGTTTTGTGAATTATCACAAAAAATATTTTAACTTTGTCGTCCTTTAAAAAATGCCACAAAAATATTTTCGTGTAAAAATACAAAGTATACTGCCTCCCAAAGAACGCTATCGTGGTGAAGAGTCTCTGAAGCCTATTAATTGACAGGCAAGGCAATTATTTTAATGTTTTTTTCCAGCACCTTGCCCTCATCAGTGCCATTAGCCCTGGACGTACTGATATCGATGTTCACGGACGACTACAAGGAGGTGTCGGAGTTCTGCACGGGCGTAGTCCGCAGCTTCTTCGACAAGTCGTCGCCTGACAAGAAGATGGCCGCCATGGACGGCCTCTGCGAGAACTTCTTTACCACTCTCATTAACTTGCCGAGGATTTTTAACCATTTTGGTAAGGTACT
This sequence comes from Epargyreus clarus clarus, assembly GCA_014595695.2. NCBI lineage: Eukaryota > Metazoa > Arthropoda > Insecta > Lepidoptera > Hesperiidae > Epargyreus > Epargyreus clarus. Next base: position 2,643,908 of record JACTTY020000031.1, on the reverse strand, counting down.
TCCTTATATTTTTATTGTGACTTAATCTTGTGCACAAAGTGATTATAGAATATTTTTATTTTTTATTTGAAGGTTTAAGAGTTTCTTCCTTATAAAGCGTAGATAATTCTCAATTCTTCAATAATGACAAAATAAAAGAAATCAGTTGAATAACAAAAAGATGATGATGATAATAATACTGCACATCCTTACAGATTCGTCCCGGCAGCTGTCCGCGCTGAACCTGGTCCGCGGCTACATTGAGGTGCTGCGGCACGAGGAGCGGCCGCAGCGGCTGACGGCCGCGCGCTGCGACGCGCTCTGCGACGCGCTGCTCGCCGCCGCCGCGCTGCAGCCCGAGCTCACGCTGCTCACGCGCCCGCCGGGCAGAGGTGACCCCCGCAGTAGTACAGGCGCGGTGCTGCGACGCGCTGCAGCCCGAGCTCACGCTGCTCACGCGCCCGCCGGGCAGAGGTGACCCCCGCAGTAGTACAGGCGCGGTGCTGCGCCGCGCTGCAGCCCGAGCTCACGCTGCTCACGCGCCCGCCGGGCAGAGGTGACCCCGCAGTAGTACAGGCGCGGGCTGCGCCGCGCTGCAGCCCGAGCTCACGCTGCTCACGCGCCCGCCGGGCAGAGGTGACCCCCGCAGTAGTACAGGCGCGGTGCTGCGCCGCGCTGCAGCCCGAGCTCACGCTTCTCACGCGCCCGCCGGGCAGAGGTGACCCGCAGTAGTACAGGCGCGGTGCGCGCAGCTGCAGCCCGAGCTCACGCTGATCACGCGCCCGCGGGCAGAGGTACCCGCAGTAGTACAGGCGCGGTGCTGCGCGCGCGCTGCAGCCCGAGCTCACGCTGCTCACGCGCCCGCCGGGCAGAGGTGACCCCCGCAGTAGTACAGGCGCGGTGCTGCGCCGCGCTGCAGCCCGAGCTCACGCTGCTCACGCGCCCGCGGGCAGAGGTGACCCCCGCAGTAGTACAGGCGCGGTGCTGCGCCGCGCTGCAGCCCGAGCTCACGCTGCTCACGCGCCCGCCGGGCAGAGGGTGACCCCGCAGTAGTACAGGCGCGGTGCTGCGCCGCGCTTCAGCCCGAGCTCCGCTGCTCACGCGCCCGCCGGGCAGAGGTGACCCCCCGCAGTAGTACAGGCGCGGTGCTGCGCCGCGCTGCAGCCCGAGCTCACGCTGCTCACGCGCCACCGCCGGGCAGAGGTGACCCCCGCAGTAGTACAGGCGCGGTTGCTGCGCCGCGCTGCCAGCCCGAGCTCACGCTGCTCACGCGCCCGCCGGGCAAGGTGACCCCCGCAGTAAGTACAGGCGCGGTGCTGCGCCGCGCTGCAGCCCGAGCTCACGCTGCTCACGCGCCCGCCGGGCAGAGGTGACCCCCGCAGTAGTACAGGCGCGGTGCTGCGCCGCGCTGCAGCCCGAGCTCACGCTGCTCACGCGCCCGCCGGGCAGAGGTGACCCCCCCCAGCAGTAGTAGCAGGCGCGGTGTGCTGCGCCGTCGCTGCAGCCCGAGCTCCACAGCTGCCTCACGCGCCCCGCCGTGGCAGAGGTGACCCCCCGCAGTAGTACAGGGCGCGGTGCGCGCCGCGCTGCACGCCCGAGGCTCACGCTGCTCACGCGCCCCGCCGGGCAGAAGGTGACCCCCGGCAGTAGTACAGGCGCGGTGCTGCGCCGCGCTGCAGCCCGAGCTCACGCTGCTCACCGCGCCCCGCCGGGCTGAGTGACCCCCGCAGTAGTCCATGGCGCCGGTGCTTCGGCGCCGCGCTGCAGTGCCCGAGCTCCACGCTGCTCACGCGCCCCGCCGGGCAGAGGTGACCCCCGCAGTAGTACAGGCGCGGTGCTGCGCGCCGCGCTGCAGCCCGAGCTCACGCTGCTCACGCGCCCCGCCGGGCAGAGGTGACCCCCCGCAGTATTACAGGCGCGGTGCTGCGCCGCGCTGCAGCCCGAGCTCACGCTGCTCACGCGCCCGCCGGGCAGAGGTGACCCCCGCAGTAGTACAGGCGCGGTGCTGCGCCGCGCTGAGCCCGAGCTCACGCTGCTCACGCGCCCGCCGGGCAGAGGTGACCCCAGCAGTAGTACAGCGCGGTGCTGCGCCGCGCTGCAGCCCGAGCTCACGCTGCTCACGCGCCCGCCGGGCAGAGGTGACCCCCGCAGTAGTACAGGCGCGGTGCTGCGCCGCGCTGCAGCCCGAGCTCACGCTGCTCACGCGCCCGCCGGGCAGAGGTGACCCCCGCAGTAGAAAGGCGCGGTGCTGCGCCCGCGCTGCAGCCCGAGCTTCACGCTGCTCACGCGACCCGCCGGGCAGAGGTGACCCCCGCAGTAGTACAGGCGCGGTGCTGCGCCGCTGCAGCCCGACTCACGCTGCTCACGGACGTCACGCTGCAGCATGAGCCAACACAGCAGCTCAAAACTAACTTAGCAGCAGGGGGGGGAGTGTCGAAATTAACGTTTTCAGACCGGGATGAGCTGCATGGTAAAAGTACTGCTCTAAAAGATGCTACTGCAATTGTTCTCCGCCGCCGCACTGCAGTTCAAATGCATGCTGCTTACTATTTTGTTTTTGAACCCTAGAACGAGAAGATTTACTTAAAATATTTTCAAGTGACTGTTATACACAATTGAACGCTCCATAAATGGCATAAACTACTTGTTGGCTCATTGTGGCTCGTATTTATGTTACCAGATATAAATATCACCCCAGTGAGCTACTGCCCGTGGCTGCACCTGCGTCACCTAGACTCGAAGGAGTGCCAGAAGGCGCTGGAGGGCATCATCCAGCTGCTAGGCGGTTGTGAGTGTGCGGAGCTACTGCTGGACCGGCTGTTGGAGCTGTTCCACCAACGGCGAGACTGCGAGCTGGTGTACATCATGAATCTGTTGGGCTCTGGTAAGTGGTGAGCTATAGGATTGTAGAACCTTACGTAGTTTCATTCCAACTCCGAGGGCCACTGCCCTATCTATTTTTCCCTAATAATTACAGTGTAAGGCGCTATTGTTTTTTTTTTACAAAATGTAGTAAAAGAGAGACTTGTTATGAGACGTCTGTGGTTGTTTATAGATGTCCATGGGCGATAGTGACCCTTTAGTAGACACCATGCTTTGTCGTCAAAAAACATTGTCGTAAGAACTGATTTAAAAATGATTATTTTTATAATAATTATTAATATTTTTTATAGCACCAGATGCACCATCGAGCCTCGCGAAACGTATAATCAACACGTACATAGAAGAGGACATATGGAATCTTCCCCTGGACATTGGAACATCTGAGAAACCTCTCACCAAGGCGGAGACCCTCGATCCTGATGTGTACAACCCTAGAGCTTGGGTCAAGGACAGTGTCCCAGGTCGGTCGATAATATTAATACTCTTTCAAGGCAGTCAAACTCTTTAATAATCATTTGGTTAAATAAGACTAATTTAGATGCTTCTCTTGTATTTTATTTATTATGTTTATTTATTTAAAAATATCGGTTATAAAAGTTGATATTATTGTTAATATCGTTAAGTATATAACTTTAAAAATATATTCTTATTGAAATTATCGGTTATTCTTGATGAAAACAAATCTGGCTCGAAAGCAACCGAAATGTCTGAATGAGTTTTGCGCACGTAGGTCTGTACGAGGGCGCCACGGCGGTGCGCTACACCGACATAAGTTACCAGTGCGCGCGCGTGCTGACGCAGCCGGCCAGCGACACGTGCCGCACCGCCGCGCAGTGGCAGCGCAACCTCGCCATGTCCTGCCTGCTCACCGAGGGCGTGGGCGTGCTGGCGCGCCGCCTGCGCGACCAGTACCGGCCCTTCCTGCTGCGCACGCTGTGCCTCGTGCTGGAGCGCGTGGGTGAGTACAGACACGTGCCTCGCCAGCCTTGTAATTCAGGATGCTTTTTCTGTCATGCGAATTTAAATTCGCACGCGTTCCACTTGATTTCTATTGTGTAATATGCACATTAGAAATGGTTACCAAAGAACTGAATTGTAGTGGGATAAATATCATTAAAAATATTTTTTTTTCTTAGATACCTTATTTTTGCGTTTGTCTAACGACGCGTGAAAATTAATAGATTAGACCAGGGGTTCCCAATCTATTGTAACCCACGGCGCATTTACAAGTTTAATATATTTTCATGGCGCCCTGTCCCAACTATTTGAAGAAGATAGTCGAAATACATAGGTACCTAAAATAATAGTAGTTGCGTTAGTTTGATCGAAACTAAATTAAAACACCACAATATGAAATTGTACAATATGTTATTATAAAAGACTTTGAACGGAAAACTACAAGAAAGATTTGATAGAAAACAAAAAATACATACGATATTTTTTCAGTCAAATCAATGTGAAGGGTGAACTTGGTGATCTCCGCGCAATTTTTCAAAGCGGAGAATATGACTTGACACTGCTACTCTAATTACTTGCTCCACATTGATCCTTAGCGATATTTGTTCTTTATCACAGCTACAGCTGAAAACCCAGCTTCACAAAGATATGATGTTGCAAGCGGAATGAAAATGTTTAATGCTTTCGATGTTAAATTTGGATATTCATTTAGAATCGATAACCAAAACGCCAATATTTGTGGTGTCCAATAATTAGAGGATAGACTCACGGCGCCCCTCTTTACTTTCTACGGCGTACCAGGGCGCCGCGGCGCACACTTTGGGAACCCCTGGATTAGACATAACCGTGCTAAAATACTAAAAGAAACTACAATATACTAATTTCAAAAAAAATCATCCAACAGGCAGCAAGTACGAGATCCTGCACAAGTCGGGTACGAAGGCGCTGACGGACATCGCGGAGGCGTGCGGGCTGCGCGGCCCCGCCGACCTCATCGCGCGCAACGCCGACTACTTCACCAGCCAGATCTCCGCGCGGCTCAAGAAGGTACGTGTGACGTCACCGCGCGCACCCTGCACAGCTCGCACGGAGGCGCTGAAGAACATCGCGGAGGCGTACGGGCTGCGGAGTGAATTATTTATTATAAACATTTATAACTTTTATTAAACAACAGAATTTACTTTGTTGAACATAATTTTCTATTATGTATATTCGTATTTTTATTCATATTTCATGTCAATTGTAATTTCTATTCGCAGGCGTGGGACGTACAGTCGGCGCTACAAATCTTAACAGTTGTGATGACGTACAGCGACACCAGCATCCTGGAGTATTTGTACGCGATCGTTGAGGATGTAAGTATTATATTTTGATTTTGATGACATATTTGATTGATTTGGGGTAAAATGTCTTAAAAACATTATTATTATTATTAAATCTTTTAAAATTAATAATGATGGCCAAAATAGCCGCTTTTGATCTTATTTGCTCTAAAATTATTCATGACATATGGGAGCTAAATAGAAATGCTAGATTTCTTTTAGGATTATTTATATTACGTTATTTTTGTTATTAGTAATTTTGTGTTCAGTAAAGATTTTTAATAATGTATTGTAAATCTCGACTCCTTGATACAGGTGCTCGTCCAAAGCTGCGACAAGTACCACCAGAAGAACCTCTTCGCGTACCTCCAAGTGTTCGAATGTTTCGTTTACTGTATCCACCAATGGTTCCCCATCGCGGCGGACAAGAAGAAGAAGTGGACCAACAACCCCAAGGATTACCTGAAGGATTTCACAGAGTACGTGAAAAATAAGGAGGAAGTGGACAGGCTGCTGGATGCTGAGGAGTTGGATATGAGCGGCAAGAGCGCTGAGGAGCTGTACCGGGAGGATCTCAAGAAGAGGGAGCAGGAGGCATTGGAATGCGATGAGACTGTTACGCGTAAGTTGAACTATATTGTTTTCAAAAGTTCTGAGTACATGATATGAATAAAAAAATAATGAATATTAATAAAATTATTATTTTTCATAATTGTACAATCGGCAACAAAAATAGGTAAACAGAACAGAACTAAAACTAGCGTATGTTTTAGTTAGGATTTTGTAATTTTGCATGCGAAATGAATAGATTCATCTATTTTTGGAGCTGACTGTTTTGAGCGCGAATAAATATGCACGGAAAAAACGTATTTTTATATTTTTTTCACAGCGGAACCCCCACCGCTACCGAAACACGTGGCGGTCACCAAAACGATCCTGAAGCGTTCGATCAACTTCATCGCGACGAAGGAACGCGACGAGGGCATCCTCGCGATGCACATCCTGCTGCTCGGCTTCCCCATCCTGCAGGATTACGAGAACGAGTTGCTCCCGCTGGTGCATCAGGCCTGGGCGCCGCTGGTCACTAAGTTCGTGCCACAAGAGCCGTTGGTCATGAAGAAGGCGTTTGAGCTCCTAGTTGTGATTGGTGACTTGTGCAAGGATTTCATTCGCAGCCGGGCTGTTAAGTAAGTGTCGCAATTATTTGTACAGTTATGCTCCAATCTAAATATTATATATGGGTCGATAGATCTTTATAGGGGAAATTGCATGAAAACTTGGCTAAATTATATTATTATTATTATTACTGTGTTATTTAACAATACCGTATTAATAATTCAATTAAATAAAGTTCAATAAATGTATTTTTTTAATGTATTTATGAATTTCATGTATGTGTAATTATAATAATTATATCACAGTCTAAAATATTAGCAAATGGATGACGTGTGTGATGAGCGTGTGTTAATGCTGACGATATTTACGCACGTAAACCATAGATTAATAAAGTTTACTCATTCCTAACAAGAAAACGTAATCACTTTTGACAATTGAAAATGTCACTGTCATCTATTTTTGTGTTTGAAAAATATTTTAAAATATGTAGTTTTTAGATCATTCAGGAATGAAACGGTATTTCCCCGCACTTTTTTCGATTTCGTGTTTTTGCACCACTTAACTGCACATTTCGGCATTGTTTCGCGTAAATTACACCATAACAACCATTAAATGATAAAAATGGCTGACAGAATTGTCAACCGTTTAAGCCAATTAATGACTTCCTTCAATTAGAAGGCGGTGAGATATCTATACTTATCTATGTTGTAAACAAGGGAGTTCGCGATTTGCACCATTCCTATTGACCGTTGTCTCTGTGCACCACGAAGAACTATTCAGTCTGGCTGGTACTAATAAAAGCATTTGTCCCCAGGGACGTGTTCCCGCAGCTGTTCCAGTTCCTGCGGTCGCCGGGCGCGGCGGCGGGCGCGCGCGACCCCCGCGCCGCGCCCCGCGCACGCGCTGCAGCTGCACGCGCTCGCGCACCTGCCCTACCTGGCGCGCGACCTCGGCCTGGACGACCGCAGCCTGCTGCCCGCGCTCGCCGCGGTGGATCGCTACCTGTCGCGACGACAGCCCAGGCAGCTCCAGGTACGTCTATATGTATTTGTTTACGTTTAAATGTGGTGCGGCTTGGACTAGTATGACTGTTCATATTGTTTCTTACATTTAGCTTAAAGGAAGCTTTTTTGTAATATAGGAGTAGCAAACGAGCATGCAGTCCACCTGAAAGTAAGTGGCTGCTGCGGCCCATTGACATCTGTAAGAAATCCCCGATAAAAAAATAAAAAAAAAACATTTATCTAAGAAAAATCCTTAAAACTAGTAGTCGGGGCTTCCTGGTAAATAATCAGGGACACTTGTGATAGGAACACCTCGCTCTTCCACGATTGGGTATCTTAATTAGGCTCAAATACGCCGCTAACGATACACATAGATGCGCCGCTACCCCTCAGGACTAAGCTGAAACGCCCCAGAAGAGTATGCCTCTCTTATTACGCTGCTGTTATGAGGCAGGGGTGTAGTGGAGGTGCCGGCGAAGTCGAAACACAAAGGGTTCTATGATCTTCAATCAACTATACATCACAATATATATCAGGACTCATATTATTTTAAAATTAAAATAATCACAATTTAACTAATCTTCGTAATGATATATGTGACAATATTGTTTATATTAAGATGGTAGAACCAGTATTGCTCGACTAGGCACATACCATAACCATGCCTATCACTACCGTGCAGCAATTATGCGTTTAAGTGAAAGGGTATGAATGTTGGCTGACTTCAAATAAAACTCCTTTCCTATGTCAAAGTTGGTTAACTGCCCCAATTTTTCGAGTGCCATAGGTGAGACAGAAAGGCGCCCTGATTTTTACTGTATATATATCTCCCAAATACAAGTGCCCAAAGTCGTTGCTTATTTCGTCTACATGAAATGAGCAGCCCTGCATTAATTGCTAAGCATAGCAATAAAATTAACAACAACCTACCACTTACTACTTTGCTTTTAATACAGGAGCTCGCGGTGAAGTTCTTCAAGATAATGCTGAAGTACAACCACGGCGCCACCTGGCTGCACCTGCGGGAACTATGCAACAACAACGAAGTACTGGAGCCGCCCACCGACAAGCACGTGGCGCTGCAAACGCTGGTGGGCACGCCCTACGCCGCCACTAACCCCGACTACGACGCCAATATACGACTCATCTTCAACTTACCACCTATTGAGGAGCCCCAGTAAATCGTCACAAGGTTAATGACCGCTCGGATTTTTTTTTATACTTAAACTTGATGGAAAGTTGACATAGTCGCCTATGAGCGTTTGTAACACCAGAGTTGTCAATACATTGTCGGCTTTGAAATAACCTCTCTTTGCACCTTTTTGAAAAGTCCGATTTCGTAGCGCTCTGAGAATATCTCAAGAGGATGTTATTATTCTCAGTGTATTTTTGGATACTATCAGAAAAGATACGCGTTGACGAACGATTTACTGTCGTTATGTGACATGGCTAAGTTTACACTTTATGTTGCGAGCGGTCATAAAGCCAGACAACTAACAGGTTGCCTACCACACCCACACGATCTATTATGGAGTTGTCAACTAAACATCGATGTTCTCTAGCAATATTCAGCTAGAAAAAATATTTCAACTCAAGATTCTGAAAAACATCATACAGTTTACATTCACGAAATAATAGTAAAGAAATATCGATCAACGTTGATATATCAATTAAGAGGTCACTTTTTAAGCAGTTGACGTCAGCGTATCTCATTTTAAATTAATTAGTCGACGTCGAATTATCAATAGAAATGTACTGATCAATGTCAACTGTTTCAATCTCCTATTATTATTTCTGTGGGTGTGGTAGCAACCGCGGCGTACATCCACACTATTGTGCCAGCCCAGTTCCTAGTCTCTAGTCATATACAGACTTTCTACGCTACTTTCAATTCTTAGACGGAAACATAGGGTAGATAAACTTCGGCTTCGAAAGTACCCTCTTTATCTGGACTAGTTTCGGGAAGATGTTTACCGATCAATATTGTTTTATTATAATATATTGAGAGTAATATTACATTTTTATAATTAAGATGTAATGAGGCATTGCTCTGTCACAGCTCCCTAATAAGGCAAAGGGTTCCTAGAAGCAGTCTACCCTCAGATTAAACGGGCCCGAAAGTAGTTCTCACCTGGCACTATAGTGGGGATAAGTCGTAATACTATGTGTCCATATTTAGTTCGTGTACAATTTTAGTCTCGTAGTCGTCGTCTGTAACTGTTAGGGCTGGTTTCCGTTGAGTTGGTCGCGCGCGTTCTTAGTGATAATAAATAAAACGCGCTTACAATTGAGGGCTAGCTTGTTCTCATTTTTTCGTTGCATGCTAAGTCTTATTGTATTTCGCTATTTTTATTAGCATTTATATCTATTATATTGGGTCGAGAGACAGTTAAGAACATGCAGTCACAAAAGTGTCACTTTAAATTTATTAGGCTTTGAATGAAGTGGTATAAAATACAAATACATTAAGATAAGTATAACTAGAAATATAATCACGGAATAAAATGTGCGGGCAACATGTATGTTAACTAATAACTACCACAGAAAAAGACAGACGAGCTTACCCGTATTTATATAGTGTCGTTGATTGAAGATAATTATTGTAAGTAATAATACGCGCACATTGCACAAAAATGTTAGTACGACATTTGTCGTTGATAGATAAATACCGTAAGAGTTCAGGACAATTGATGATTTGATATTGCAATGCATTAACGATGAGGTTTTGCATTTACAATTAAATACGCGACGCGACGAAAAAACCTAACGTGAATTTCTTCGGGATAAAAGCATATTGTAAATATATAACGTATCAGAGGGAACCGCGCGCGACCAACTAACGAAAACGGCTATTAATGTACGTGTATATTCGTTAAATAAGTCAGTAGAAAGATGTATGACATTATTAGGTTAAGTCTTTCCTAAGGGGCGTGGTTCGGCACGAGCGTTCTCGAATCTATTTTTGAGATTTTGATGTTTATAACTATATATTTCTATTAAGGTTTTACTTACTTTTGTAAGAGCTGAATATTATCGCTGGCTATAATTAATGTAACTTATAATATGTATCACTTGTAATGTAGTAAAGTAGATTTCCATATTGTAATCCTAATAATCTATGAATGCTCTGATTCATGATTTATTGATTTTAAATAATTTAGACTGAAATTAATTTTATTTATTTTAAAGTATTTATGAGCATTTTAACCTAACAGTTTATTTACAAATCCTGACAAAAACGTTAGAGAATAACGTTGGCTATATTTTGTAAACTTAATATGATTTGTAAAATCGTCCCTATAAACCACTGATTGACTGAAATAAGTACGTCATAATGAAATATGAACTGAATAGAACATTTCTATCATTTTGTTATTTCGTAAGATATATTGAATTTGAATTCTGAATCAGAGTTATATTTAAATCTAAAATACTATTGGCACTACCCAAGTGTCATTATCTCAATTATCTTAGTCATACAATTTCAAGCCATGAAAATAAACATTTGACGCAATCCACCAAAACATAAAACACCGTCAACACAACAGATTCGGATGAAGGGACCATACGCACCCGATTCTAAATGGATATTCGCTGAGTCATGCGATATTGGCTTCTAAGTCACTTTTCTATAATATGAAACTCTCTTGCTTAACCACGCTCCACTACTACTAAGGCTGTTTTCACACGGTGTAACTAAAATATCACTCATACACATATAAATCTAACAAAAAACGAAGAGTGCTAAAACTAGTTCAAAAATACTGCTTCTGCTCCCACTACTACTGCTGTCACTACTACTGCAGTACTACTACAAATAACATTAATGTCCAACAGTGGTTCTGTCGCGGTGCTACTTAAAGCGTGCTACATTATCCTTTAAAGCGTGCTATATTTAATTCTCGTGTATAACACTCGTGTAGGTACATTTTCGTGTGGAGCCATCTAAATAATTTTAAACTAACTCTAAACACAATATAAAATTATGATCGTAACGAAAATTAACAAAAAGAGCATCAAAATATATATTGCACACTTCGTTAATCCAGTATCTTGAAGCCCGTTTAGTCATTAGTTAGGTCTACATTTTTAGTTACCCCGTGTGAGAGGCTATATGAATCATATTGTAATTTTTTTCGACCCAAACGCCTGGCTTACGTTTGACAAGTACATACAGCTTGTCATTTGAAGAAAATAACGCCTCGAATCGTCACTTGTGATTGAAGTTTCCATTTTCATGATGGAAGTCTTGTCTGTTTGCGTGGATTGCTCTCGTATACGATGTTCTCGACCGCATCGTCGAGACGTAGTAAATATAGAGGATTGAGTGATAATAGTTATAGGATCTATTGTAAGGTATGTGACACATCGATTGAAAATCGGCAGTACGGTAAGTTAGGGTGCTTCGACACGCATGACACGACGGACTCGCGGTTGAAAACAGTTACAATATGATATCAGTATTTTTTACTGTCTTCTACTTTTTACTCATACTGTAATAGAATCCTCCTCAAAATATACAATGTAATAATTTATTTCGATTTGATATATAGTATTTTTGGGCTTGGAAACAATGAAACACAGCACTGGCATAGGTGATTCCGTTTTTATTTTTATAAAAACAAAGTTGTCACTGAAAACAAGTATCATTATTTATCTATAGTATAATAAGTATAATAATATTGTAACCACTTCATAAAAGCAGCTCAGTCTAGAGACTTCTTTACACTTGGATAAAATGCCGTATTATCTATTTATAATACAAGTGACTACATAAGTGACAGGAAAACGAACAAGAATGGTAGGATTCAAGAATATTTATTATTCTACATCGTTAGTAAAATTTAATTAACTAAGACAAATATTTTACTATACATTATAACAGTCACTCTCATAGAACTCAATTTGATCCTAATTAGGTCTTTAAATCAAAATAATATTTATTCGGAACCTACCTAATGAAATGACCACACCATTTTAACTTACCCTTAAAATCTTAACTGGATTGGTAACCTCAGCCCTTTAAACATACTATTAACTTCTTAATATCGTGAAGGCTACAGAATTCTTCAAACTCTACTATTTTCGAGTTAGATATACTCGTAAACGTTTATTGGAATAAGTAATTATTAACATTCCAAGTTATTGATGTTTAGTAGATGTCTTTACCTGACAACATTACTTCTAAAGGGATAAATAATTCGAGTAATTACATAATATAAAATTCTGTAGTCTATGTATACTTATAGTTCACTTCACATTTTATGGCATATGTGTAAAATAATATGTGGACAAAAACAATGATATATAAGCACAACAATATATGTCCACTAATACCGTAATGCATTTATGTGTCCTAAATTCAACAAAGTACGTAATACTTATTTATTACACTTATATATGAAACTATTTTATACTTAATTGTAATAAAAATCGCACAGATTTCACTCGTGTCATAATTATCTTTGTGTACGTAGTAATTTAAAAATGTCTTAATGTTTACATAACTCAATTATATCATGGAAAAGCGAATTTCTGATAAATAATTATTCATACTTCAAATACATATGATATTTTAAATGTAGACTCAATGTGCAATAGAATGCTTCGGTGTCGTACAAATAAATTATTTCTTTTCGTGGAAATGTCGTTTCATTTTCCCTATAACATGAAATTATTTAATTATGTATTTACAAAAGTTTATTGTCTAAGCTAGGAAACAAAATAGATGAACTACAGATGAACTGTTAACATTAGAAATGGAAAAGGTATTAATTAAGGTTCTGAAGCCATACGTAAGACAAGTGTAACGTGCGTTACAAGAATGAAACAATGTAATGTTCATGTAATGTTTTCTTTATAGTCTATTCTTCTATTTTATTTTGAAATCATTAAAAAAGTAACAAAAAAATTTTAGTAAATATTTTATAACAGTATATTAGATAACTACTTTATTCTAATTTACTTGATATTTCATTGAATATTACTATGTTTTGAGTAAATCTGGCAGTTTATCAATTAAGGATATTTGATTGTGAACAGACAAGTGTAGTCAAGTGATCACAGGAGCTATGTTCTAACAAGTTTTAATATTTATCTGTTTGACGAAAATGCCTAATATATTACACCAGTGAACATATTACGGTAAAGCAATTTTCTTTGATCGTCTAAAAATGAAAATATGCTCTGGTATTACACTAAGTTTTGTGTTGTGTTCATATGTTGTAAGTCTGTATAACCTTTTTAGTAACGCCCTTTATTAAAAATAAACCTATCCAATATAACTTACCAAAGATCGATATATGACAATCTCTACTTGAACAAACATTGGATAGGTTGATTATTAACAAAGAACGTATAAGAAAAACAAAATATAGTAGTAGTTAGTAGAGACATCTATTATGACGTAATCAAATAAGATGTTAGTGTCTAAATGCTAACAAATAGTGGAAAATGCTTTCTTTTCTATTTTTTATAAACTTTTAACATTCCACAATGAGCACTGCGCTTCAATACTTTGATACTTTACACTGAAATACAATTAAACAATAATAATAATTCGTTATGAAATAAATAACAACTCAAACAATAATGATGCATTGACGGACCTTGGAATGGTTTTATTCCATTAAAAATACGCAAAAACCACCCTTAAAATAAATAATATTTCTAAATTGCACTATCTAATTATACTTGTAATACAGTCTGTTCTATGTAGGAAAGAAATGCCTGAAATACAATTATTACAGAATTTATCAATAATTTAAATAATCACAGCTTATAACATTACAAGAGAAAAGCATAATAAAGTAATGGTAAAATACAAGAGATAAATACGTATTTGGTTCTGCAAAGTAACGAGAGAATTCGAAATATTTTCCTTTAAGAACAGACTGTATCCTGATTATGTTTGATCGTCAATATATCTAGAGATGTGCTGGTTCGTACAAAAACCTTTTTTTCGAGACAGTTAAAAAAATGCTACAATTTTTGACACACATCGAAGTGTAAAATTGTGACATTTTCAAATATACTAAAATCACTCAGTATTTTATTATGCCAAAGAATACCGATCGATTCAGCACATCCCTAGACAAGTGACCTCAGATGCAATATTTCAACACTATACATATGTATTGTATATTCATTTACTTACTTACCTCACACTATACACGACCACGAGCTATTGTATTATATATAAATTATCTATTTAAGTCCACCTCTTCACGAATTTGGACCGTGTGTCGATCGTAAAGAAAAAATGGTTAAATTATTAAAAAAAACAAATGACAATAGTTTACAGATATGTACGATAATTAATAACAACAATTTGCCTGTGACCGTATGAAAATAAAGCTCGATTGACTTCTATTGGCCAAAAGGATGTTAAAATTGATTTTTACATCATATCAAGAAATTCAGCTTTCGGCACGAATAATAATACTGTCTTATACCCTTACAAAATGTGTCTATGAATGTTACAAAAAAAAACGTATATTTTCATTAAATGTGAAGAAAGATGAACTTTACTATCTACACAACATCTTCGTTAATTTACCATTTTTCATTTACTTTTGTTCTGGTCTTAAAAAATAATATTTCTTAGGATTTTCTTAACGTAAATAAAAAATGCGAATTAAAATAATGCGCATGCTATTTCCATGCATTCTGGTAACATTCGTAACAATTGGTTTGCGGCAGAATTGATGTTAATGAAATAATTTATTGATGCAAATGAAATGTAAACAGGCACAATTACACAAAAAAAACGTTTTATTACAAACTGATGCATATATAAATACTTAAATAGTTACCAATTCGAAGTTACGCGCGTTTTGTTATTTGGTTCATTCCTCTATCATTGAACCCCGACATACCCTCCAACTCAATCTTAAATTTACCATATTGTAACATTCGTACTTATCCTATTCATTGCAAAACCTTACGCCACAATTCACCACAGACCATCTCACCGTACGCTCCGTACAACTGTACCTTCGACACACGGTCCAAACTCCGCTAAAATCACCTCACTTCCACGCGAGCTTGGCGTTCTTCCACGAAGCGATCACCTTCGTGGTGAACGTGCTCACTAGGAAGCCGAACAGGACGATCACGATCAGGTAGTACTCGAAGTCGTCCTTGAGCAGATCGAACGTTTTCGATGGCGCGACTCGAGTGTAGAACATATCTGTGGGAGAATAAAGTCATATATTGCAAGATTGATCATCAATTCGCTTAAGTGACATAGTTGGGTATAATTTTTCAAAACAAGATATGTTTATGTCTCGAAGGTATGTGAAGTCTACCAATACGCACTTGGCCAATGCGGTGGACTATGGCCTGATCCTTCTCACTCTGAGAGGAGACCCGTGCCCAGCAGTGGGACAGTAATGGGTTGATGATGATGATGATTAAAATCGATAATACGATAGCTGGAGAGATACAACTTAATATTTCTGAAGCACGGAGACTCATACATAAAGGGCTATGAAACGAGTTTATCTAGCCTAATCAAGACTTTAAATGCTTATCTCTAGAATCATTGAATACATTTTAAAGTTATTTTCGCTCGCTAGTCCGCGTCTTGCATCGCCGTATATGACGAGCGTCAGGCGAGCGGGAGTGGTTATACCGAGCCGAGCATCAGACATAGTGTTTTCTAGGAGCGTGCAAATATACGTAGCACGAGCGACGTCATATTATAAGGTAACGCGTATCGTCATACTCATCCGGGCAGGCCAGCAAGCCTCGCATTGTGCATTCGCTACGAGCGAGTGTCAGCGAGACCTGTGCCGAGCAGTTGAGGCCGGCGGAGGTAGCGAGGATCGCGCTCCGAGCGGGAGTGCGACGTCATACCGAGGCCGGTGGGGAGCACGAGGCACGTGCTCTTGAGGCCGGTGGAGGTAGCAAGGTTTGTGTTAGGCAGTGGCGTGTGACGTCATACCGAGGCCGGTGGCGAGCACGAGGCACGTGCTCTCGAGCCCCGAGGCGGCGGCGTGCAGCGCGCGCGGGCGGCGCAGCGTGCGGTTGTAGTTGGCGGCGGCGTCGGGCGGCAGCGGCAGCTCCGGCGCGTACGGCAGCAGCCCCTCCTCGCGCTGCTCCGCGCTCGGCGCCGCCGCGCGACGCGGCTCCAGCAGCGCCCAGGGCAGCTCCATTATCACGCCGGACGTCAGCGCCACTGCACACACATACACGGCACATACACACACAAATATCTCATATGTACGCTGAAACTATTTTTAAACACACAGTAGGACACGTGGCGCTTTACGACGAGTGGGGATGTGGGTTTTTACATCTTGAGCCCGCTCCATGTTCGATTCGTATTGGCTCCACGTTCTCGTTTTCGTGCTTTTCGTGCTTCGTTTCGTGCTCGCGAGAATGTGAAGCGGGCTTTGAGATTATACCAAAGATTGAGATTTCTATGAAACAACTTAGATGTGGTTCGTGTGCTCACGATACGTCCGTCTTTCGCCGCTTTTTTTTTATAATATAGGCGTAGCAGACGAGCAAGCAGTCCACCTCATAGTATGTGGATACTGCCGCCCATGGACAACTGTAATCAACCCCATCAATCAAGATAGGATTAGATATTCCTACTTGGGGTCGGCCACAGATGCGTCGCTACCCCTGAGGATTAAGCTGGAATGCCTCGAAAAAGTATGTCTGCTTTACCACACCTTTCCATACGGAACACAGCAGCGCCTAACACTGCTGTTATTAGGTAGATATAGGTGTGGCGGTGGTGCCGCCGAAGTCGAACCGCAAAGGGTTCTACCACCTTGATATAATATAAACGGGTGGTACTCACGCAGCAGATGCTTGTCGGTGAGCGAGCGCTCGGTGACGGTGACGGCGACGGCGGCGGCGGGCGCGGGCAGGATGTACGCCTGGCGCTGCACGCCGGGCGACCGCGCGCCCGCGAACGAACTGAACGCCGCGCCCGCTGGCAGCCAACGCTGCTTGCCCTCGTATAACTCGATTGTCGCTGAAATTAAATGAAATATATTTATTTTTAGATAGGTCTGTAAAGGCACTTTCAAATTGTCATTCAATCGTCGCTGAAATGAAATACACTTATTTTTAGATAGGCTTATCGAAGCACTTATTAATTGTAATTTCCAATATATTCTTCTACTACTACCGAATCGAAACACGACTGAATATTCGGAAAGAAAATCAGTGTGATTGTCTGTTTCCATATGATTAAATCTGAATCATTATAAAGCTAAAATTGCAACATGAATGAAGTGAACGAATGAAACACTTGATTGTATGAAACAACACCACAAGAGGGCTTAATGCTGAATGCCAATACCCATCCGCATTGAACATTGAAATCCCCCTAACCTAACAAACCAGTGATTTTGCGTGGACGGGCTAGTATACACAGCCAGTGATATATAGTAATAAAAATAGACATTTAACCTTATACGTAGTAGAGTTTACAAGCTAAAATTTATCATAACATCAATACACTACAACTGTAAATTTAATTTAAAAAAATGTGCCAATTTTATAATAAAGTAATCGTCCACAAAATGTAACTACCAGTCACTTACCGATCTCCAACCTCCTATGTTTATCACTGCGGTAGAGATACGCGAAGAAGTTATCCGCGTGCACGGCGAGGCCCATAGCTCTTGCCCTACGATGCGTGGCCGCTGTAATGATCGCGCCCGACGCCGCGTCCAGCACCACCGCCGTCACTACATCTGTAATTATATAACAAGAAATATGAAACTTTTAAAGTGAAAGTGCAGTTTTTGGATGAACGGAAATCATTGAACTCGCATCGTCGTCACCGAACGCTTTATGTTCAAGGATTAACGTTTAAACTGGTTATTAACACAAATAATAATCTATGATGATACAATTCATAACTTACTTATTTCAGAAGTCCCCAAAGACTGTCCTGTTTTTTTCATAAATGCTTTACATAAATTATGTATTTTAATTTTATTTTGACATATAAATTAAAAAAAAACTAGATAATAGCAAATAACTTGTTGAGTAACTTGTCATATCTATTTACGTGTAATACTTACATGTATGTAAACGCAGCGCTGAAAACCTATATCCCAAAGAGTAAAAACAAGCATCGTGACAGAATGCATATGTATTTGCCCCTATTCGTTTGGACTCGGCGAGTACCTAAACATAAGCTGTTCGCCCGTGCTGCCGACGATACAGGGCAGCCATGTTCAGGTCGCCGCCACACGTACACACACACCTTTGTGCACGGGGTCCGCGGCGTCCACGACGGCGAGCAGCAGGTTGGGGTTGGCGTACTTGTAGAGCACGCTGCGGTCGGGCAGCGCGCGGCCGGGCCGACCGCGAGCGCTCGCCGCGCGGCCGCGCCGCCAGCGCCGCCAGCCGCGCGCCGCCGCCGCCCAGCCGCACCGACCACGTGCGCCAAGCCACCACGCTCTGCGAACGACAATACCACGATACACGACACTTGTGTCGACACACGCATGTGTAGGAATGGCGATCTGATATCCATTAATCAAAGCATCGATATATTGGGCCAAAAAAATCGATTATTTTAATCGATCCTAAAAAATCGAAAGTTGATTTTTTCAAAGTTTATTGAATTGTGTTATAGATATTTTATGCTGACAGATGCGTATTTCAGTACTTGTTTGGTCCTAATAACCTTTTTTTTCGCTTTCTTCGCCCTTTTCAACTAAAAAGATTGAAGATCAATTTTTGAAACATCGATTCTTTGGGCGTCCATTTTTCTATGAATAGATTTATTGCACTTCGATTCCAATCAAATCAAATTGATCTTTTTCGGAAATAATCGCCATCCCTTCACACCCGTGCACGCGCATCCGCCGACACACACTCACATAAACACATACGCACGGACGCGCACACGCACACACAGATTTCCACTACGCACTTCGAGCACGACATGACACTACAGTATAGTCCGCGTTAAACTTCTAGTCCACTCAGAATATATAAATGAATCGCATCGCCATAGCAAATCGTATGACTACACCTGCTTGCAACAACACTACGGACTAGCAGTTTGGCGCGAACTATACATTTCCCCCTACTTGTCAAGAGATGGCGCCACATGTTTATGGATCACGCTATCGTTTTCTCAATATCTTATACATAATCACCAGATCTCCCACAAATACAAATGAAATTTTCACTACAATAACAGGTGTAGTTGTCATTTCCCGCTAGACACAAGGAACCACGCACACTTTTATGTGGAATATGATGGAATAATTGATGAATTGTACTTACTTTGCCATCATACTTCAGAGCATATCCCTGTATGTTCGCAGTGTCCCTCTCCGCCACATACATGTAGATGTTTTCAACTAACGGAGCCGCTGAGCCCGGGAACACCTGCAAAACAATTATAACTTAAGTTGCTGAACCTAATTTACAGTACATTTAAGTAAAAAAACTTCCTCATTAATTCGCGTAAAGCCGCCAACCCTTTTCAAAAAATGTCTATGTGTAACAACGATCAAGACCACATTGGACTTACCATAATATTAATATGAGCCACTAATCTAGCAGTTTATTACATTATCATACAGAGGAAACCTACATGCCGGAAAGTTCTTAAAAAAAGGGGTGTAAAGTCTACCAATTTGCACTTAGCCGGCGCGGTGGAGTATGGTTTAAAAACCTGTCACCTGAGAAGAGACCCGTGCCCAGTAGTGGGACAGTATTGGGTTGACGGCGTCATTACCACATCTACGTCATCAGTCGTGACGTCATACCTGCACGTTCTCCTCCTCGTCGAGCAGTAGTAACGCGTGCAGCTTCTCGTTGTCGGGTACGTGCAACACTGTAGCCTGTAGTAATCGAGTGTCTAGTCGTAACGCTCGCTCGGCTACTAAGGTACCCCGGATAGGGTTTAACGTGATTATGAAGCCGTTGCCTGTCTCCTGGAATAGGGAATAATGATATTCGATTAGGATAATAGGGTATTACTTTATTTTTATTGATAAATGGCAGTATAATCGACAGTGCAACAAACCTTCTGTAGGAATCTATTCTATCTATTTCATCAATTGATCGGATTCTTTTTCTATGTAAGGATGATTTCGATTACAAATGTCTACGTGTGACATTTACCATCAACTTGTTAGTATCACAGTATTTACAGGTGAAGTCAACGGAAGCTCAAGTATTTTAGTCTGAGAGCCGTAGACCACAATGGGCCAGTATACTACCTCATGCTTCCCGACAACAGTAAGCACAGCGCTGTGTGGTGCGTGCCGCGCGGAGCGTCGCGCGAACACTGCCACCGCTTCGGTGTCCAACGCCGGCTCGTAGTGAGACCACAGCAGCTTGCCCGACAGGTTGTCCATGCCGAATATCTGTGGAAACACGGCAAGTCAGGTATTACATGGTATCCTAATAGAAAGACCAAAAGTTGTAAGAATTGAAAAAGATACTTTTGGTTTTGGTTGAAAATGAGATTGCAAAATAACTTTGTATGGTGATTTCTGTTCTTACACTAATATTTTCTTACACTTTATATATTTTATTAAAAATGAATTACTTTGGTATATATTTTTATAATACTAGTTGCCATCGGGCGCGGCATTCCGCCAGCTGCCAGCAGCGGGCCTGCACCGTGCTACACACTGCGGGTACAGCGGACCCACCTTGCCCACGTCGGTGACGAGCACGATGATCTTGTGCAGGTTGAAGTAGTCGCGCACGAGCGGGTCGGGCGCGGCGGCGGGCTGCACCGTGCTACACACTGCGGGTACAGCGGACCCACCTTGCCCACGTCGGTGACGAGCACGATGATCTTGTGCAGGTTGAAGTAGTCGCGCACGAGCGGGTCGGGCGCGGCGGCGGGCTGCACCGTGCTACACACTGCGGGTACAGCGGACCCACCTTGCCCACGTCGGTGACGAGCACGATGATCTTGTGCAGGTTGAAGTAGTCGCGCACGAGCGGGTCGGGCGCGGCGGCGGGCTGCACCGTGCTACACACTGCGGGTACAGCGGACCCACCTTGCCCACGTCGGTGACGAGCACGATGATCTTGTGCAGGTTGAAGTAGTCGCGCACGAGCGGGTCGGGCGCGGCGGGCGCGGCGTCGGGCCAGCCGGCCAGGAGCGCCGCTAGCTGCTGGTACTGCGTGTGGAGCCGACGGACGAACGCCGCCCACACCGAACCTGGGACGGTGCATGACACTAACTTGTAAGACACCCTTTATATCTACAGTCGCAAAAAAATAATTCAATTTTTCTATACAGTATTTTGACAGATATGGCGCATGTTTGCGTGATCATGTTACGGAAATTAATTGTTCGCACCCGAAAAAAAATTATTTTGAAATACGCATTCTCATGCTTATTGGTGCAATACTTTGAGACTCATACTCATTTGGTAAATATTTATCTACATGCACTCCAGTCATGGAGATAACACACACACACTGGATAACCCCAAAAAAATAGGTAAAGAAATAATAAAAATCCTGAAATTTGGATCTGTATCTACATTTATACAAATAGTACAACAACTTACAACTTGTACTTACAACAATAATTCAATGTATTATTTTTATCACAAAACAAGTTAAATGTATGTACTTATAAAATAAAGATGAATTTATCATATGTCAGTAAAAACACCTTAATTGTGAAATATTTTTGAATACAAAGTATTAAGTAAGTATATTAATATTTCAAATTAAAAACATTCAAATCTTATATATTTAGGAGCCACACAGGAAAGTTTAAGAAGTTTAAAGAGTTTAAGAAACCACAAACATAAAATACAACTCTGTTATACAAACATAGAAATAATATCTTTTGATATTTGAGTTTTATTAGCACCACTACATACTGTAATACTTACTGAACACCTTGGGAGCTATAAAACAAATAAATACAATGATTAAAATAAATATCTTTGTATAATTATATCATATTAATTTATATCATGTATATAACTGTTAATTTATAGATCTATGAAAACAGTGTAATGTTTATTTATAGTAAAATAATTTCACTATGCAGATGAACATATTTAAGGTAGTCAATGACTAGTTGTTGATTTATTTAGGTAGGAAGCATATATTTTAATAATTTATTCCAGTAGTTAAGACTTCACAGGTGAACGAAACCTCAAATAATGTACAACTAACCTTCTTTCTGATCGAATTCCATCTCGATGGCTGCGTCTGTCTCCGAGACGGGCAGCTCCACGAACTCCGCCGCCACCACATTGGCCAGAGCTTCTTCGCGATTCCACACTACTTGACCTAATAAAGAAGAAACATTAAGAAATAGTAACATTTGCTAAGGAATAATGTATACCAAGCATTTTCATACACCAATGTGATAAGTAAAAAAAAAGCTACCAATTAAAATTTTATCATAATCATCATCATCAACCGATTACTGTCCTACTGCTAGGCACGGGTCTCCTCTCAGAATGACAAGGATTAGGCCATAGTACATAGCGCTGGCCAAGTGCGTATCGGTAGACTTCACATACCATTGAAAACATTTTTTTTAAAGATTTCGCAGGAATTCAGGTTTCCTTCCAATGTTTTTCTTCTCCATTTAAGCAAGTGATAATTATTTTCTAATACGCACTTAACTTATGTAAGTAACCTCACCATTCTGCTCCAGCAGATACACTGCATCATCAGCACTGTTCACCAGCAGCCTGCAGATGTGCTGCCCCCTCTTGCTGCACATGACTGTGAGCAGCTCGGGCTCCGGTATCAGTTTGGGCGACAAGCACTGGAACTCTGACACTTCATTGCCTGTTTCGATGCTGTTAGCTGATATCCTGAAACCCTGGAATTACAATAAAAAAATATGTTTAACTGCTAATTAATGTAATTTTAAGATGCTAAAAGTTTACTGCAGGGACATGATTGCAATGACTCAAGACTCGCAAATAATGTTATGAAAAAATAATGGTCTTGGATTTATTAATAGAATAGTATATGACATGTAATAAGAAAATTAGATCCATCTATCTGAAATAACTTATGTAAAACTGCCTTAATAAACTATTACTCACCTTCCCATCAACATTCCAAGTTTGCAACAACACCAGCTCATTAGCAGATTCTACTATGGTCGCGCTGGCCGACCTGTCAGCCAGTTTCACACCCAACACCTCATGCTTATTGTCCCTTATCAGAACCACTCTTTGATCATCTATTATGAACCCAGGCACTGTACTGTTCCCGTCTAGAGGCCTCAAACTGCCTTCAAACACACCATTCACATTGACAAGGTCCGATAATGGTTTTGTTATGAGTTGTAATGCCTTTGATGTTAAGTCGAGTGATACAACAACATTGCTTGATGCACAAGTGTAGTATGGAGGTGTGAGAACACATCTGGAATAGACCATGTTAATTGTTTAATGAGTTTTAATTACTGACACATTATGTTGTTTGTGAAAATATATTTTGGTTCTTGTGGTCTAGCATAACCTATATGAACATAGCTTATACAATTGTATTTATTGTAGCAGTATAGCAGAGTATGTTCCAAATAGCTGTTATTATCCTCTAAACTTCACCGGATATAATATGAGACAGCCTTGTACTCTGTTATAAAAAGCGATTACAACTAATTTATATGACCCACTGTCTACTATTCTAAAAATCTTATAATTTATGTTTTAAGTTTAATTTGCCACAATATATATTAAGTATGATAAAAGTGTTCAAAGGCAATTGGCTGGCATGTTCTTCTACAATTGCATATTAATTGGCAATTATTTTTAGTAACTTGGCACTTCATTAATGTTCAATATAAATTTTGGTAAAAAGAACTTTTTATAAAATGAAATCTCACCCTTCATTACTCCAAGTGGCCTGCAACTTAGAAGTAGATCCCTTATTGTAGCCCTTCATAACATTGTACATCGT
Source organism: Epargyreus clarus clarus (assembly GCA_014595695.2). Classification (NCBI taxonomy): domain Eukaryota; kingdom Metazoa; phylum Arthropoda; class Insecta; order Lepidoptera; family Hesperiidae; genus Epargyreus; species Epargyreus clarus. Next base: position 2,619,745 of record JACTTY020000031.1, on the reverse strand, counting down.
AACCTCCAGATGTGATCCGAAGACGGGCACCATGTGTACCAGCACATTGTTCTGCACCCACCACTCCGAGAACTCTGAATGCTCATCATCATTGAGGGTCATTGACCACTCCCATAGGAGAACACCTGGAGAGAAAATGAATAATCAAAAGATAACAGTACAATATAGGGACTACAGTAGCATCCTGAAGACACTTATTCATACTTAAAACTACACAAAGATCATGAGTACATTGTAGTGTTTTGTTTCGAGGGGTGTAATAAAGTTTTATATTAATCACAACATTAAAAAAAATTTCTTCACACTGTCATAAATAGCTAAGAACCCCTTTGTCTTTGATTTCAAGAAACTACTTTGGCATCAAAGACACTCTGATATACCAATATTTAGACATATATTTTCGAATATGGACACTGGTATTGCAAATATCCAAAAGCACAGTGACTATTTGCCGTCATTACATTTATTGAAAAAATATTTCATCAACGTAAATGTAAATAAATTGTAATTAAAAATGTAAGATGTAAATAAAATAATTTAATCAATTATTTAGGTAAGATATCAGACAACAATATTATAATTACCTGTGCCACTGTTCCATCCCCTCACCAGATAGGGGTTGGCCCCAGTAACTGTGACAACCTTGTCGCTGACGTGCAGTAATTGGATGTTCCCCGCTGATGCAGTCTCAAACACATGCCGCCACACCACCTCACCTGGTACAAAATAATTATCATTGATATTAATGGGTGTCCTCTTGGAGCCAGAAAGACTTATTCTACAGTGGAAAAGCCATTGGACTATGAATTGGTAAACTTCACTTTTAAACGTAGTAGCAACCTCTTTGGTTCGACTTCGGCAGGACCATACATGCTCGTCTGCTACTTCTATATTATATATAAAATTGTAGTGTGTGTGTACAGTTTTGAGGGGTGAGGTAAAGTCGTTAAAAATAACCAAACCCAACGAGTGCAGTTTGAACACTAAAATTTATTAAGTAAAATGCTTATTCTAAATAATGAGTAGGTATGTGTGCGCAATACATATGTACGTACATACATGCAGTAAGAAATGCGCCATCAGCAATACCACCATGTACGATGTGGTAGCTCGTACAAAAATCACATAACAAACTTTTAAAATATAACTTCATTGATTGTATGAAGATTTCATAGCCACTTTGTTTTCTCACAACTTTTTGTAGCATGTGTTAAGACAAATCAACACAATTTTGTTTGTGCAAAGTTTAAATCCATATCGCAATGCTGTAATCGCTTATTTCTTCTTTACAATACACATTAACAATAGTTAGAAATAGGAAAGAGATTAATATACATTGAACACAAATAATTATTTAAGCTTAAAGGAGAGTGGTATTGTAACAAAACATATTCAATGTTCCATAATGAGGATTGGATTGTAATAATGCAAATTTATTAGAAATGGAGATGAAACTTTGTATAAATTTCTATTGTACAAGAATTACCATACACTGTATCAAATCAACACATGAAGTACCAGAACTATCCCAATCTCATAATAAAAATAAATCTAATATAATGTGTATCGAATTAGTATCACAATATATTTATTCCGCATCTTGACATTATCAGTAGGTACTAATCATCTGACTATAAGAAGAATGTTTGTAAGTTTGTATAGGACATGTATGGGACGCGAATCGCTGGTTATTGAATGGAAAGCCTCATTATATTAATTGCCAGAGCAAATAGGCCATATAACTAACAAATATTTGTAAAATAGCAGTAACCTGTCTTCAAGTGTAGAGCCGCCAGTACATTTTCTTCGGTGGCGACAATTATTTTTTTCGCCGTGGAAACTGTGTCAAACTGCGCAAACTTTATCCTCCCGACATAAGTTTGCCGCCTGAAAACAATATCCCACAATTATCCATTGAACTTATCACTGCGAAGACCTACGAATGGCATAACCTATAACTTTCAATTACCAATCGAATTTCCCTATTTGATCCTCGTAAATGCACACGGATAGATTAATCAAACTAAAAAACACTATAAACCAGTTCATACTGTTTAAAAATTTTAATAAACCCAAAAAACTGGGCTTTAAGTAATTTGACAGCATCCTTATTTCAGAATGACTGACTGAAAATGTTTTTTATTTCATACAGATAAGAAATTGTTCTGTTCAGAAATTGATTACTTAAATCCTAAAGATCATTGACCTCTTGAGCGGTTTGACGTGGACTTGAGTTACAATTTTCGAACGTAACATTCGGATACTTTGTACAGTAAATTATTATTTCATTTTTTATTTACAAAAGGAATGTTAAATTTGATTTTTTAATATCTACAAAAAAAAAACAAGTTTTACATGATAAAATTAATAAATACTTCTATAATTTAGAGATCAGTGGACAACATTAGTAAAGTATTGCAACAGTTGTAAAATTATACGCGAACGCGGGAAAATATAAGTCTACAAGTGAGTAATAGAAAGTAAGTAATGATATTATTAATATTATTATTATTATTTTGGCTGGCTCTTTAAGCCCTAATATGTTATGTGATACACTTATTATTCTTATATTATTAATATTATACATTCTCCGGAATTTTTCCTGTTCTGTTAGAAGTCGCGTATTTATATTATTTAATATTTACTCGCTTTTGTTCATTTAAGAATAGTTACCTCTTACCTCCTATTCTCGTTAGCGTTGTTAAAGTAGGCACCTACTGGAGTTAATTTTTAAGTATCGCCAGGCTTATTACAAAACTTTCATATTGTGTTAAACACAATATGAAAGTAAACAAAAATAAACTAGGAGCTGAATTTTGTTTTAAAAGTAGGTGTGTACAGTTTAACTGTAATATAAAAGAAATTATGTGATACTAGCTTTTCCCGCGGCTGCGTTTGCGATCGGAGCTCGACGACATTAGTTGTTTTTATCTATCCCTCGGGAACACTACTTTTTTCGGGATATAACGTGTCCTCCCTATGTTCTTTTTGGACCCCTATCAAAGGTGGTACAAGATTTTTTGACAATCGGTTTGGTACTCAAGGCGTGAACGCGTAGCAAACAAACAAACAAACTCATTTATAATATTAGTTAGAATTATTTGAGTGATAAGTCCACTTGTTACTTGTAGGCTGTCGGTACAAATACAACCAATTACCTATATAAACGTGAAATTACGTATATAATTATAATAAGAACTACTACTATAACAACCATATGAAATAGTGAACATGCTAGCAATCATTTGATTTTCAATAAATTAATGTGTGACAGGCGCGTGCCGAGGCCATATACACTGTACCTACATGTATGTATGTACATATTTATGTTGTGGATGTCAGCATAGAGCAATAGAACTGTGAAATAGCTGGAAAAACGAGAGATGGCTTGTTTTTTTTACCTTAAATGACCTTAAAAATATTTTTAAATACACTCAAAGCAACTGTTTAAGAGCTTAATGAGAACAAACTATTTTTATATATATACGAGTAGGTAAACTTTAACATTGAGAAAAAAATATTAAGCCCTGGCACAAAGAGCGCCGTACTTCTTGTTTCTATATGATTGAAGATGGGCTAATTCATATAATTTAGCCAAACAAAACATAGTTATGTTATTGTCTGCCACGCTAAGTGCGGTTAACTAAGTTCACATAACTTTTTAAGCGAATTCTTATGAAGAATTCACAGACACTTATTTTCCTTATAATGTTTTTTCAATACTAAGACAGGTTACAATAATCAGATTTGTATGCCACTGAAGTTTTACTTCCTTATTAGGTAAGACACTTAGGTATAGTTACTGAGTTACTAAGTAAAATTGTATCTACATATTTTCGCAACACATTTCTCGCGAAATAATTCACGTGGCCTTCTTTGTCCAGGTTCGTTAAGAAAGGAACGGATCAAGCCAGGAAGAAAGGAGTCGCAATAAATTTGAATATAAAAAGAATTCCCCTTCGGAACAATAGTGAAATAGCTGGGAAAGTTCTTAACAAAACGTTCTTACCTACTGTAACTAGTTACATTGAACTAGTAGCTATTCATGTCCATAATAGCGATTATTCGCGAGGCTAGTCGAAAATGGGTTATCGAGTCTAAAAGTGTACTATCCCCTATTATTTGTACGTTTATATATATTATTTATATATACAATCGCGCGTCGTATTACAATAGCGCACAATGATTTCAGTCTGAAGCGGATTCTCGCGGGAGACAGGGTCCAAAGAATAAAGCGGGCGGAAGGCTAGTTATTAATAAAATCCAGTTATTAAACGTTATAAAGGCAATGCAACTGGTATGAAGGGCCGTGTGTGCTAGCCTAGACAGCTTTCACCGTATCCAGGTGCGTGATGCAAGCCGCAGTAAGTCACAGTCGGGAACATTCAGTAAACAAACATCTCAAACTTTTAATGTAAATCTTTTGAGACAAAGACGTACCTAAGCTTGAAAGCACTGATATAATTTCTGTCATTTACTAGGTTTTGGGTTTCATTTTCTAATGGGAGAATGTATGGTAGTAACAAATTAAGAATAGTTAGTAATAAGGAAATGTAAGGGATTAATTTGTAAAATTAATGGGCTCATTTACAATATGATAATTATTGTATGCAACGGTTTTAGATCTCATTTGCCAAAAATGTCATTGTTTGCCAGCAATAAATTTTAAGTATAAACGGAAATCACAAATTTCTAACTGTAAAATGTAAAATTTTGGTTGTATCAAATAAGCTATGCCACAAGTTGGAGTTTTGGACGATATCTTTATCTTATAAGTTTAATTTATTTTTTTAATATTAGTTAATTTTTAATTTAATTAGTATCATATTTTTATTATTATTATATAGATTATTTAGTATTGTATGTTATTATGTTTATTTAAATAAAAACTTTTATCTATTAATAAGCTCTACAGATATCTCGAATTCAGTGGACGAACGCAACTTCTCATCTACTGAATTTGCTTGACTATGTCTTCGATACGATTAGTGCATATCCATTCGCGTATTTTACCGCGGCCTGCTCTGCATTGCTGCAGATTTTTGTTTTTTTTGAGGGTTCGTTATGTAAATGAAAAAAGCGATGCGGACTTTACTTTTGCATTTTTGCACTGTTTGCAATACTCGTTCATCGTTAAAATCGTCTTGTTATAATTGTATTTGTAATGTTGCCGTGTTAATTAAAATAAAGTTTCATAATACACAATACATACATAGGTATATTACCTACGCATATGCTTTGTTACGCAGCATAATTATGATTAAACTATAAAAAATCATGCAGTCAAGGTAAATATTAGGTACGATATCTCTTAATTCAAAATTAAATTATAAATTATCTTTGTTTTGCGTTAATACAGCAGTATTTAAACTAATTAATTACGTGTTCGTGACACAAATAACTCGAGACATAGATAGGCATTTCTATATGACTTGAACGAGCACCAACGAGCAGGTATGATTCATAAGAACAAATATTCCGCGGCAAGTTATTTCCCGGTGATTAATAATTAAAATATTTTAAGAAGTAATTGCATAACATGTAAAAAAACTTCAAAGTGTATGGAATATGTTTCGTTGCATAAATACAAATACGGCTCTAGTATTTACCAATTAGAAGCGAGGTCAGTTTTCGCACATAGCTTAAACTGCGGGCAGTACGCTAGCGTAAAATGTTTTAATGAAGTGCTTTCATTCGGTTTTAAAACTGCGGGGTCTTTATTGAATATGAAAAGAGAAAGAGTGCGTTGGGGGAAGTTAGCATAGTTAGACACGCAATTTGCAAAAAAGAAACAAAAAGTTTTAGTTTTGGGTTATGCAAATTTTACATTAATACCAAATTTGATGGTAGGTATTTGTTTAGCTTGTTTTTGGTGCATTTTGTCATTTTTAGTAAGTATTTTTTTTTTGCAAAATTTAGTGCGCTCTTATTCGAACAAATTGCAAACAAATTTACTTAATGATAACGTATGCATGGAGAAAATGAGGGAAGACGGAAGAGGTTTGCTTACTTTCGCTGAATAGGAGGAGAGGAGGGTTTAAAAGTACTAAAATTCTGCTTATTACGCAACTTTAATGACCCCTTACAAATATTTAATATAATGTCAATATAAGTTGGAATTTTAATATCGTCCAGCTGCTCTCGTCACCCCTTTGTCACTTGTCGGACCTGCTGTCCCCACTGTACCTGCCTATGAATATTTATATTCGCAGCATCATTAAAAATCAACAAGCATGTGGTATGCGACACATTTTAAGACCATATAAAAGACAGTAATAATTGTTCTTAGAGAATTCAACATTCTGATGAAGATAATTAACATTGTGCCCAAATTATAATATGTTTTTTTTGCAGATATTTCCTAAACAAACTATCATTATTATTTATTGACTTCTAAAATGTGCACTATTATGATGATAATTAAAATAACTGATATAGAATTAGTATGTACTAATATTAAATAAATACAATAAGGCCGTTTATGTAAATAAAACCACTTAAATGGATTCATACATTCGACAAATAAACGACATGTGGTGTTGAAAAGCATCGCGTAACTCCAATTGGAGTAATATCGTGAACTTTTATAACGAATGGGTTTTCAATTTTCCCCCATGCACCCAACTTTAATGAACGCGCGCAACCCCGGCAATGCAGTTTGCAGTGTTTCGTTGCAGTGGCGTCGGCGGCTGTGCGCTCTATCTGTGTGAGTTGTATATGTATTATGTACTCTAGGTACGTGTAGAGGTGTAGGTAGAGCTGTGTGCTACTAGATGCGTGGCGTACAAACGCTATAGTTTGCTTCAGTACTTGTTTTGCGAGCAAAAATGCGTTTGAAGACACTGGAATATCTGTTTGGAGTTGATGACACGAAATGCGTTGAATTTTCTTTCACTATATCCTTCTATTGTGGTGGAAGTTAGTTTCTAGTATTGACTCTATTTAATGCATTATATTAAAGGCTTATCAAGAAAATGGCAAGGTTATTATTCTAATTGAAAATTTCGTATTAGATAATTATTAATTACTATAACTGTGACCATGATTTTACACGAAAGTCATTTTCTTTTTCAGATAAAACGACAGTACTGAGCTTTAAAGATAGAACATATTGCAGATCCGTCACATACCTACCTCTCTTTTACTCAACAGCTTGTAGTGAAAATATGATTATACACAGTCTACTACAGTAGTCTACACTACAATCATATTTTCTTTTGTAAGTTATAGGTATATTTACTTATTTAAACAAATAAGAACTTCAATTTCAGTTTATATATCGTATGAACCCGATACTATCTTGGGAACTGACCGCAAATTCATCTTTCGCCGGCCAACAACTCGATACGATCTGGAACGGTTAAGTAATACGTAACATAACTGTTACTGCACGTATGTGTTGGTGTGTTGCGGTATGTGATATAATATACGCAGTTGTACAGATGACATCGGGAAATCAGATTAGTTTAATCTGCCCGCTGACAGTTCAAAGCTTACTGCTGTAACACGAAAAGGATTTTATCGTAACGCAATATTTTTAAGTAACAGTACGCAATCATAAGTTACTTTTAATGTTTTATGTAATGGATGCAGATAACATCTTTATTATACAATCCCGAAAAAGACAGGAAACGTACATCTGTATCGTTGCATTTGACGTCGTTGCCCTTGAGGACTTAATTGATCGTGATAGTACCTCTACTCAACCACACTTTCAATCCAGAATATATCAGAACATATCATACCACTGTCATTAAACAGTGGCAAGAACAGTCAAATGCCACTATAATGTTACCAACCTATGTTATCTAGCTAATTACTCAAATATTCCCTGAATACAATTAGGTACAAGGAGGAAATGATACTCCACAGGAGACATCTATGTATAGGTAAATTCGTACATAACCTTGACTTCAAAAAGGGATTTCAACCATCCTAACCGTTGAGCCACATTGTTGCCGGATAAAATTAATCGATTGGAACCAGGGAGATATTTTCATATCAACATTCCCAAGTATTCTGCAAATGTACTTGTAAATGTATAAACTCCAAACACATGAAAACGGTCACGACGGTTTCTGTAGAATTTCTATACTTAACCTAATGTTCATTATAATGTAAGCTGATATAAAACCTATAACACCGACTAATAGAATAAAACCTTACTTGGTTGTAAAGCACAAACGGATTAGGGTAATTAACTTCATCGGTATTGTAGCAATCTAATTAAATAAAAGGTCCATAATGTCATTGTAATATTGACTGGTGACAAGGCAGTAGATAGTATTTAATACTTAAGTATTTTGATAAATTAATTTTGGTGACTGGTGACAAATTGAAGATTGGCGAACTGAAGAATACAAATTATGGTTGAAGACGTTTCGGTCCTCCCCAGTTTTAGAGAGATTCGTCCCCCAGAAGTGAACATAGAAAAGAATGTCGGCCTGGAAATAATGGAATAGTTTTGATCCGATTGTCAGGCAAACATAGAGATTAGTAATTACTGAGTGACATAGCCACCCTTTTCATTTATGCTAAGGACCTTTAATCTTGGTTTCTGCTAAACTTATACAAAGATAAAGTTGAACATGCCACGCATGTAAACTCGCAAAAATTCAGTCGTAAATATATTTTTAGATTGACCTTTAATAATATTTTTGAAATTTATTTTTATTTAAAAATTAATTATTTTAAAATCATAACTAATTATCGACTTATTTATTTAACAAACGAAACTCTAAAAAGCAAGCCATTATATTCACTTAATTAAATTTACCTAATTAACGAAAAATGTTCCTGCTGTATATTTCATTACAAAAGCTCTTTCAAATGTAACTTAATCATTTGAAAAGCAAATCTATCATGTAATGTGTAAAACAGTGTAATATAATGTATTAATTAACGTGTGCTTCAATCAACCAAGTGAATGAGGTGCTACGCACGTCGTGACCGGCGTCAGTGAACGGCCTCTTGGAACAGTGTTTCTCAAAGTAGTTACTAACACCTTCTTATGGAGACTAGAAGCAAATAAGAGGGACAGTGAAAGGCCTTAAGATTTGAAATGCATTGAATACTAGAATATTCTTGTTCTTCTTATGAACCTATATGTTAGCCGACTTATTTCAGAGACAGATTATCGGTAGCTATAGCCATAGCTAGCTACATTTCCAAATGGCAGAAATTCTCAATTTTGAAGAGCGCTAGAAAATAATTGGTTCGAAATTCAGTTTATTTGTAAATGACGTCAATAATGGCTGTTTTTACAGCACGCACTGATGGTAAGTTTTAACTGTCGTCCGTAAACCTGTGTGACCAACTCCACATAGAACAGGGCTCAATCCGAAGCCATATTCAGCAAATGCGTTGCCACTTCTGCCGAATTAGATTTTCTCCTCACATTTAAGTCAGCGTTGTGGACAATAATCGAAATAACTTTGAGAACCTCTGAATTAGAATATAAAACCGCATGCATATGTCGCGTCACACGTGTAGCGTCATGTCGACGCCCGGAACTCAGTTTTAAGGCTTCTATTTTGCTAACTCGCCCCATATGTTGGTGTTGGTGCATTGCATTACGTTAGGCTCGTTGGAATTCCGCCAAAAGATAACCGTTACGGTAACAATGCTGATGTTTCGTGCGATATAATTGGGTCTATCCATTAATCCATTAGACTTTTAAAGTCTAGTAACATATCTAATGCCGCAGAGGTTTAGTTGTACCATGCATAACGGAGTATAGGAACTGCAGTCAACTGCCCCTGTTACACAAATACAAATGCGTGTGTTTGTCATTTATTTGTGAAATAAATAAGCTTAATAAATAGTAAAAATGCATATTATAAGCTACAAATTTATTTATATAATTTTGTGTGTAACAATTAACTAGCAATTGTAATTAAATTCAACTAAAAATATGCTTTCTACGCTCACAGTTGTCCAATAGATCGAAAGCTTACATACAGATGCGTGGAAGATTAGATTAATTGAAACTTGTACCGTGTCATGGAGTTAAGTACCTATGTATGATTTAAAGGTGGTAGAACCTTTTGTGGTTCGAGTCCGACGGCACCAACGCCACGCCTATTTCTCTCTAATAACAGCAGTTTTAAGTTATCTAATCCTATCTGGGGTTGATTACAGATGTAGGTACATGAGCGGTAGTAGCCATTTAATATCAGGTGGACTGCATGCTCGTTTGCTAGTCTGCTACTCCTATATTATAAAAAAAAACGTGCGTTACCGAATTCTTCCACCTAGAACAGTATAAAGAGCGGTTAAAAAGATACAGGTTATAAAGATATGAGAAATAGGTGTATTGTGACTGCCGTCATTGGAATCAGGACGCCGCCCCTACGTCGAGTGCAACTGCATTACGCCAGTTCCGCTGGGTGTCTGCCAAAAAGATAACGATTACGTTAGTAATTGCACCGTTTAACGAATAAAAATGCCGTAGTATTTTGTCCAACTAAACCAAAAAACACTAACAACTAGAACAACAACAATAATACTAACATTTTCACTGACTTTGTGTAATATACATTGTTATAAAAATATATTGTTTATGCATATTTGCCGATAAATTACCTACTTGTTATTAAAAGCTGAACACAGAGTAGATATCTAAAGCCATAATTTAGATAAGTATGTGCTGAGCCAAAGATTGATCCCAAGACCTTATGTATGTCAGTCTAAAGCCGGTTATTTAAATCGGACGGATGGCATTGGCCGGATAGCAAAGATCGATTTTTGTCAATTTTGGCATACTAAAAATTAATAAATCCTCCTTAGTATTTTGATTAAATATATTAGTAGCGGGCGTACGTAGGTACCTTGTCCCTGTAATCTCGGAACTAGAATAGGGCTAAGGTAACCCCTGCCTGTCGTAAGAGGCGACTAACAGGGGGCTTCAGGGGTTTCGGGCGGCAAGAGTGGGAGCTCGAACCTTCCAGCAAGTAGCCTCGGGTAGGACGACGGTGTGTGTGGCCGCATACCGTTGTAAACACCAGTTGTGTATGAGGAGCGTAAATGCTTCCCCAGGGAAGACCCCGATTGGGATATCGCGCTCGGAGGACTCCGGTTGTGTTCCATCGGAGATCCCGGAGTTCTCCACCAAGCGCTGAGGACGGCCACCGGGGGGGTTTTAGTGCGGTAAAAATCCCACATTACCCGGCGTCGCTCCCACGTCGTCGGGTACCTTTTGAAGGTTTCCCTCTCGTAAAGAAAAAAAAAGGTACTATTACTTATTAAAGTTATGCGAATCGTCAGCCACAAATAGTTATAAACGCAGACATTTTCCTGTTTGTAACTGATCAGATAACCAAGGGCAGCAGTGCGCATTTACCATCAGATCATACATTTCTATTAATTTTCTAACATAAATTACTTGAGAATAGTAATGCTCTTTCGTGGCCGACCTTAAGGCTGCAATAGCCACTTATGACGGTTCACATGACGACGCCGCCTTTAGATATTTTAATTATAAAAACATATTAGAAAAAAAGAAAGGGCTTTAATTACTTTGGATAAAATGAATCATCTTGCCACATAGCAAAAACACGTGTGTGTACTTATGAATGCATGTAAGAAGTTGTCCTTCTTTGACGTATTTATTAAAAATAATATAGGTTATAATGAATCAATGTGTACACTGTACACACGCAAGTGAAACTACAATAAAACAAAATAAAAATTATTATATTCGATTTAAAATGATTGAAGCGAATTGTTTGCCTTTTTTGTAAAACTTGTGACATTTACTAGCCAACAATTATATTTTTCTCAAACTCACTAAAATAAGTGTAACTTCAAAGGAATAACAAAAGCCGTTACAGTTCCACAGCTGGGTGTATTCTCACAGGGTGAGGAGGAATAGGCCATAGGCCACCACGTTAGCCAGACACCGATTGGTAGAATTCCCACACCTTTTAAATATTTAAAACAGCTTTCAGTCTTGTAGGTTACTTTCTTGATGTTTTCCTTCACCTTTAAGCACGTGAAAGGTAGAGCCAATATGTACGCGTATAGTACCTACGCGTAAAACTGCTAGTCCGCTCTGAATATAGCAATGAATCGAGTCGCCATAGCAAATTGTATGACTACACCTGCTCGCAACAACTTCAGAGCGGACTATAACACCGCCACGTACATTCTAGCGAGAAGCAGTTCTACGAGACCTCAGAAGTAACGCATTTGTACCAACTTCTATATGGCGTCAGTCACAGAAATGTGGCAGATGGGGCAGAGGCCACTTTGTACTATTTGTAGGAATGCAAGCTCGTATTCTACTCCAATCTTATAAAAAAGTAGGTAGATAAATGACTTATTCATGCTATTGCGTAATGTATCATAGGTTAACATGACAAGAATAATGTCCGTCTGTGACTCATCTCTTCGTAGAACAAGTGAACGCAAAACTTTTTGAAAGTTGCAATAGTAGTGCTCGAAACTCAAAACTAGTTTAGAATAGTTTAGGTAGCGCTTCGGGATGCTCTCCTCAACAGTTTTCGTTTATTCCTTACAAACTTATTTTCGTGAAATAAAATATATTAAGTATGTATTTTTTGTCTATATAGTCCTTAGTTTTTTGGGTTACTATGACCTAAATAAGCTTAATTATGAAGATTGTAAAGATCAAACGGCATCGAAATTAAGGATTTATTTCCTCTTTAATCGCTAGAATAGATGTCCATTAATTTCAGGTCCTTATTAAGTAGCAAATGGACGCAGCAAACGAGAAGAAAATCAGATGTTAAGTGTTCAATGGCCACCCATGCTGCCTGTGAAGACTAAATTACAACGCTTCATATTCTTTCAAACATTACTATTTCAAAGAAGAAGACATATTTATTCATATTTCCTTTAAACCAGAACACGGCAATACTTGGCACTTTTGCTATTAAACACGAATGCGGTAAATAGTACCTCCGAATTCAAACTACAAATCCACTACCTTCACAGATGAAACCACTGTAGCCGAATCGCGAAGACTTCTTCCATATTCATTTAAACATCAGGTTGGTAGGCTTATTTTTCTAAAGAAAAAAAGAAATACACAAAGGTATGTGAAACGTTTTGCAAAAGCCCGCTTAAACACATTATTTACAGTTTCTTGGGCTTGAGTTTTTTACCTTCAAAGTTCCGCATTACACGCAAGGAGACGAACATTTCCATGCACCGAGTGTTCTTTTCGCGACAAAACTTTGTTATTCAAAAGAAGATAAACGAAACACTTTTAATATGAAAATATTTGTTTTATTTTTAAAGGTTTTGAGTTAGTCCATGGGCGACAAAGATCGCTGAAAATCAGATGGGCCGTTTGTTATAATAGCTCTGTATAGTTCTGCTGTGCTTTGATTTGAAGGGTGAGTTAAGGTTTGCAATAACATGAGAAGTTTCGACTAAGTCCTCGAGCTTAACAAAGAACTATTAACTGCAAGTACAACTTCCACTTGAATTTTGTGGTAGGTGTTCAACTGTTCACGCGCACTGCTCTATTGCTACTATCAAATATAATATAAAAAGTAGAAGCACCAAGAGCATTTCCTACAATTTCCTGGCTTTGCGAGGTTACAGCCTCCGCCATTCCGTGTTCCCCCAAGGAGTAATGAACACTTCCGCGCGCCGAGAGCCCTCGGCGTCTGAACGAAGCGTCTTGACACGGTTTAAGCTAAATTATTAAGAAAATTCAGCTTTTCTCCCCACTTTCAAAACTAGCTAGTGCAGCTTTTCTTAAACTTTAGCTTTAACTCGCTTTTCGTAATTTCTCTTTCGCAGAGTCAAGGGTCCTCTGCTATGAAACGCCGTCTTTAGACCCTCTTGAGTATAAACGGAGTCTAAGCTAAATTATTTATTATATAACGAATGTTTTTCCTTTATATTTTCAACGTCGTTACCGTTTCTAAACTCTTAAAGTGACGCACGCATTGAACATAAAAGATAAAACATTTTTTTCAAATATATTTTCTTAGTATTTTTAAAATTTAATAGTATGTAGGTTCGTAATACGTAATTTGCACACAGAGATTAAATATCGAACGCTAATATTTTTCGTTGAACAAGGTTAATGCCTATACCCAATATTATAAAACAAATCTTAAATAGAGTTCTTCGAAAATCAAATGTGCCGGTTATTTTGTGTTTTTGTATCCACTTATTTAATTATAATCGTCTTAAAAAGTATAAACTACTTAAATTGAAAGTAACGAATATTCTAAGTAACTTTAAATATACACATAAAATTATCGTAAAAATAATGTGTCGCCTTTGTAGATTGCTGACCATTAATAAACGTGTAAAAACAAAGTAAAGTCGTGGCACATTGAGTGATAAACAGCACTGCCACCGCACACGCAATGTAAAACATTGCACATAAATAAAACACACGATTGTAGTATCGTTGTGACCAACGCTTGTGATATATGATAGTCGTATAGTAGTACTTTCTTATGTAATGTACAAACGAGCATGCTGTCCATCTGTTAAATAGTCACTGCAGTGTACGGACATTTGTTACTGACCCGACGCAGGGCATTTCTCCCTGAAAGTCAACTCACAGTTTCGGATTTGACCAATGAAGGAATTGGCAAGTAAACACTACTTTATGCAGTAATTACAAATTTAAGCCGCGTCCGAAAAAAATATGTAGAAGATGTTGTTTCGGATCTTTTAGTGGTAGACGCGGTATACGTATGCGGTCTTACGTAGCTACTAAGTTGGAACGATAGTAGTAGCATATTAGCCTAATGCTTTCTCTGTCTCTGTCTTGTCTCGTTCTTGTCACTTTAAAACAAAACAACATTTAGTGGTGTAAAAACCTCTATTATGGATATCTGATACCAACGCTACCAAGACTAGAGGCAATAGATAGTTGGGCCTCTAAAAACCATCTAATTATAGGTATATATATTTTAAGGACATTCAAATAACATATTGTTTACATATATCAGAATATATTTATATATAATAAATTTCGGATAGAATTTAAATATCGTAAGACTATCATAAAAAAATGGGTGCTTATTTTACACCATACAAAAAATGCCTTAATTATAATGCGAAATAATTGAATAGTGTTCCAAAGTAAATAAAAAACTCATTAGCATATAATGAATGTTTACTCACGTTAATCGTAGAATTGTTGTCTAGACTAACCACGGCCCAATGATGTTCTTAATTGAGAAAAAAATCAAAACGTTTTAATGCAAAAACAGCCGTCTGCTGTCTTATTCTGATATGTTGTGGAATTAAATTAATGTAACTTGAAATGTTCACGCTACAATGATTGAAGAAATCTTGTGAAAAGTGCTGACAAAAACATGGGTAATAATGTCGACTTAGACTCGTAATCTCTATTAAATGCAGTATTAGCGTAATGTTTACAAATCGGGCCTCCCACGCTGGGAGTCTCAGGTTCAAATTATAGGCATCTTCGAGTTTTTAATTTATTACTCGTAGATACTTACTATCTCGTAGATACTTTATTATCAGTCGTAGATACTTTATTACTCGTAGATACTTTATTATCAGTCGCCTTAACTGTAAAAAAAAACATTTTAAGAACTCGAGATTTCGTATTCTATAAACAAATACCAAATGTTTAGTCTATTACGCACTTTGTCAATGCGGTGGACGATGGACTAAACCTTTTCATTTATTTATTTATTTATTGAAAAGTCGCACCAACAAGGTGAAAATTGATGCATACAAATTATTTTGATAAAACATTCAGAGATTTTTTAAGTGCCACCTCAATTACAGGTGCGAACTCCTTGAGGAACTACATACTAAACAATATTTTATAGTTTTTTTTTCATTTAAGTAGCTGTGGATTTTGTTGAATAAATAAATAAATAAATAAAATGCTATTCATTCTGAGAAGACCCGTGCTCTGCCGTGAATCTATGCTATCTATCAGACACAAAATATATGACTAAACTGTTAGAGTATAAAGTACCGAATTTCAGTTAAAGTGTGCCAATGACCGATTGGTGCAGTGCGTATAATCTTTAGCGTAGCCTGAATGCTGGCATGCAACAGCATAACATCGATTTTACGTGGAAACCAGATATCCTACTGTAGGCATTATGTAAATTATACGCTGTAAAATGATTCTCTTCGAACATCGAAGTACTATCGAAACCATTCGTGATTATAATCATTACTCAAGTTACACATTAAATAAAAAAATAGTTTTTAAAGTACTGTTTTTGCAACTAATTACTCTTTTCAAAAATTAGAGTTAAATATAGGAATCATAAAATTCAATATACATATGCCTTGATACTTAAGTTTACTTAATTTAAGTAATACTTAGCCCTGCGCCGGAATAAAGAGTGAATGGAATATCTTCCTTAGCAATAGGAGATCCAATTGTAGTCTTTCAAGTTTTGTATTAAGTAAAAAAAAACGAAATTTCTTTATGATCGGATCGCCGCCACGCAAAAAAATAAGATGTGAAAGGGAGATAAAACTGCAGTCCTTTGAGCAACCACTAAGTAGTACTCGATGTCGTTACATTCAAAATGTGGACTGTCGTGTCAGACAAAACGCCAGTAAGGGTAGATGGAAACTGGTTTAGGCACGACCACGGTATGAGTAACCCTAGAAGCCCGTAAGGAAAGTGAAGCTAAATATAGATTACAAAAAGTACACCGGTGTTTTTATGTCGCATCAAAATCTTAGCAAGTTGGTGTACTTTGCTAGTTGTCGCGTAGTCTTTTTGTTTCGCCAACGCCACCAAGATACTCATTTTAATGGCGAAGCGAATAAGTGCAAAGTAAAATATAATAAAGTATAGTCAAAAATACAGAAAAAAAATTGCGATAAAAGTCTTTATATTGAATGAAATGTTTGTAGAATTTGGAAAATTATTACATATATTCACAACGAGATACCTCAGACATGAAACACTTCACAGAGCATTCCAAATTTCAACTTAGGATAGAAATCACCTGTAATGGACGTCAGATCAGACTTCAATCTTTTTGGGCTTGTATGTATGTCTAATCTAGCAATGTAGGAAGTCTAGTGTGGCAATGGTCGACATTGACCACATGTCATAAATTGAACTACTCGTGTATGGACTTTTGCTACTTCAAAAAAAATACTATAACATATCAACTACTTGGTAGAGTAAGAAGAAAACAGATTTAATACTACCTGGTTGGAATTTCTGTAAGGTTCGTTCAAGACCTAAAATTCTCGAACCAAAATCTACAACATCCATCGTCATAATTAAGTGCATCCGCCAACTGCGTCTAAGATTGCACCTTAGAGCATCCATCAACTGAGTCTTATGCTATAATTTACAGCTTAATGAATATAACGTAATGATTTATAACATATTTATGTTACTATTTTATAAGATAATTTAGGGTTCTATATTAATTTACTTAGATGATGGATTGAATTATTATAAACTGTATCCATATTTTTTTAATCCTTGCAGAAATCACTATAAAGACATAATTTCCAAAAAAGTATTTTCATAATCTATGATAATAATTATGTATAATGTGTAAATAATATAGGTTAAAGTAATTTATTAAAAAAAGTAACGTGGTTTTAAATTATTTTTTATGAATATAATGTTATATTATAGTATTTTAATTCAATCCACTATATAAATCCACCATATAAAAGTGGGACTTCCCCAAATATAAGTTACGAGTCACATGACCTGGGCCATATGGAAATGTTTGACTCAACTTTTCTTATCAATATAACGTGCAAATTGCATTATGTGTGCCATTTTGATAACATATCAACCTAAAGACTGATGGATTGATGCAGGATAGTAACAGTAACACCTTTATTTTTTATTTTGAAATATCGAAATAAAACAATGATTTGGAATTTCATAGTAGTAGAGTAGGATACTATGAGTCACGGGTCCCACAGTTATATACTCGTATATTCTAACAATCCAGAAACTTTAAATTTTTGTATATATTGTATATAGATTTTTAGTTTGTAAATAGATAGATAGATTATATATCCAGAAACTTTATTCTTAATTTACAGTTCTCCTTGATCGGGGATCGAATTCGGAACTTTCTACATGTCACAACGCTATGGTACCCGCTGCGCCTTATATCTACAAACTATTGTTATAACAGCTAATGTGTTCTATGTTTCGTGGTAAAATGTCCAACACAAAGTTTTCTAACTTAATCTTCACAAGTAGCAATGCACCTACTTTTATCTGTATCCGAGTTTAGAAAAGAAATTCTAAGTTCTATTTCTGATTCATTTTATTAGATGTTCAATACTTACTGTGACGTACCTACGACACAAATTGAATTGCTACGCTTTTTACTATTCGTGTGGGATTAAAAAGAAATACTTACATGAAAATTAAATTAAATTTCAGAGTGGATCTTTGCTTGACTTTTCCAAATTTTAAACAGTGAAACCTCTCGTAGAACTTTTTATGGGACAAATACGACAGAGTGTTGGTGTGTTTGTACATTTATATATATTAAAATATGGTAAATCAGTAAAAACTAGAGACCTTTTGTCCAAAGTGAGGCGGCCTAGTGGTTAAAACTCAGTCTCTCTTTCGGGGAGTCCGAGGCTCGTATCCCTGGCATGCACTTCTAACCAAGGCAGAAGTCACATACCATCCTCCTACCACTTCTCCACAGGAAGATACAGCGGGCTACTACTCTTATGTCACATTCTACATCTCATGCCATACATTTTATTAAATAGAGAAACATTTGCATAACAAAACGACGCAATGTATAATAAAATTAAATATTGTTGTGTAAAATATGACTTCGCGAAGGAATTTCTCGTAGGCGTTTATACCTGTTCTCTGCACATTGGCTATTTAGTGGCTCTACTGCCGTGGGTGTGAAATATGTTTAAATACTATGAAATCTTTATCATTGCAAA
Organism: Epargyreus clarus clarus; assembly: GCA_014595695.2. Classification (NCBI taxonomy): domain Eukaryota; kingdom Metazoa; phylum Arthropoda; class Insecta; order Lepidoptera; family Hesperiidae; genus Epargyreus; species Epargyreus clarus. Next base: position 2,600,848 of record JACTTY020000031.1, on the reverse strand, counting down.
AATATTTAAACATTAAAACTGATAAAATAAAATGTAAACTTTAAAACTTAAAATTAATCTACTTATGACATACGTATTTTAAGCAGTTAGGAACAGAGGTACAAAAATAGAGTACTTAATTTTGAAACTAGTAGACTCAACTATCACAAAAGTTGCCATCAACGTTGACAAGAACAAAATATGCTAAGTGAATGCATGCACGATGAATAATAACTATTACTCACACATAGACAGTCGGCAGAGTGGTCTGTCTGCATACATGCTCATAATATACGTAATACAGGCACTAATGTAGTGTGCTAGTACGTAAGTTGCACTAAGTCTATACAATAAGCTGTGAATTCAATCATGCGTCGCGCGCCCGTTATTTGTTCTCACAGTTCTAGGCATTGAAGGAGACCTAGGCGACACATTGCGACATTATTGAAGTCTAGTCTAGACTGGTGTGAAATTTGCGACGATCGCTTTCGCGATTTCAATGGCGGAGATTGACGGAGAACCGGTCACGTCGGACCTTGATTCCGTTTTGTGAGGGAATCGTTTGGGAAAGACTGAATTAAAATTATTACAGCTGCAAGTAATTAAACAGGTTTCGATGCACATATTCTATGATATCAATTGTCAGTTACAATACAACACAATATTTTAACGAAAACTTGATGGTATTGCCAAGTAATATTTACTGCACTCCTTATTTGATTACTAAAAAATACTGGAATCTTACGTGTACATTTCAAAAATAAATTGGCTGGCCGGCCTCCGGCGTGCAGAAAGCCTCGGTATTATATAAATGCATCAAGATTTTCTTGTAAGGCATCGGATTTCACGAGTGCGAGGCGAGTGTCTCGCACATTGAATAAGCGGGCATGTATCGAATGGAGCGCTCGCCGACAGCCGGCCGCGCTGGCGGCCGCGCGAGGGGGCGCGCAGACCGGATCCGAGACCCTAAAATAAAAACATCTATCGAAATAATAATACGTACTGCTTACCCAGGACAAGTACGAAACGAATGACGTTGACCCCTCGAACATTCCCATGCTAACTTGCGGCCCAACTGGATTTTTCTTAATGGTAGGGTGGTACTACGCTTATAGAGCTGAATAGGCCTTTGAAATGTGTATTTGGACTTATTAGCTTTTATTTCTAAGACTAGCTTTCATGGGAGCAACGTTGCGGTCGCGATCGAGTCGGAGAAATTGATGAATTGCTTTCTAAGATACGCGCTGGGATTTTAGTTACGCGATACTGTGGGGTGGCCCGCGATTTTAATACGATACTGTATCATGCCTTGCTTTGTTACTGTTCGGGTGAATAATTTGTTTAAATGGTTAATTATTGTTGCAATTTAATGAGAATGCATTTATGAAGGCATCAAAATAAATTCTCACGATTGCATCCATTAAATTCGTCCTTGTCGCGCATAACTTTCACAATAAACCTGCTTGGTATATGGAAATATTTTTATATGTGGTGCTGATGAACCACCTGTCGACGCCGTATAGTACTTAGACGTTTTGCGGCGTAATTTACTACCATTACAGATGGTAAGGAACCAACTCTTAACTAACGTGTTGAAAACAGATCGTGATTACTTTAATTGGTAACCGATATAGGATTTTCATAAGTTTCAAATTTTCAGCGATTAATTTGTTAACAGCCCTTCTTAGATAATTTATATGATAATGCGAAAACTTGTATGAGGACGGACTAGGTACAAGGAATTACAAATGTAATATTGACTCTACATTTTCTAATAAATCTAGTTACCTAAGTTTTCTTTACTAACTAGAATCCTTTAAACTTGCAAACACATTTTTAATGATAGATTATAGTTATATATTAGTAATTTAATGATTCCAAAACTATCGTGACTTTGTGAACAAAGATTAGAATTTAGGTTCAAAAATATAAAATGGCAAGATTCGTCCTGAGTAAGCAATCCAATTCGTATTTGAACTACTGAAGCGTTGTAGTTGGGTATGCTCCAGGCCACACAGTTGTAGAAACATGCATGTTATGTAAACTGTTTCAAGAATTACAGTAGGTAATTAACGTTGTTCTTACGAGTTATGATCCAGTCCATTCAGTTTTTACTCGACTGCCCCAGAAGCGTAATGTGCAAGTATATATTTTTTGGCACGCCTTTTAGCCTGAACGGCTTGACGGATTAAAACTTTAGAGGTGTCGTTCGTTTTGTCTTTAATTCGGAAATAGTACACAGCGTGACTAACAATCTTATCAGATTTTTACACGGATAGGTATTATTTTTATAAAGTAATATAATATTTACCTAAGCAGTCGCAAAATGTTCTTATAATATTAGAAAATGTAAAATTACATTGTTTTACAAAACTTCAAACAGAATCAGCAACGCAAATTGTCGCTTAAAGTATAATTTTATTTTCTCACGGCTATGGTCTATGTTTAATGCTGAGAACACAATAAATAATAGTACCGGCACCTAGAAAGGATTTTTTGCGTTTTGTGCAACGGACTATCTCTTGACCTTAAGCTATTCCTTTACTCAGTTAAAGATAGACGTCTGACCCGTTATGGATCCTGTGAATATAATTTAAGCATACCTTTTCTCCCATTATGCTTTTGTCCGAAGGGCAGACGAACCCGTTGCTACTGTGTAAAGAAAAAATTAATGGTTGTCCGAACAATGGGGGGAGAAATTGTGATAGGTGAGAGTAATCTTTTGCAGCCAGCAACGATTCTCGTTTCTTTATTTTCCGGAGACCCCAATTGTTGAGGTTAAATAGGGTCACTATTCCCCGTCCGAACAATTTTTGAATTGTAAATTTTTATTCATCTTATCACTTGCTAGTTCTCACTTAATTTTATTCGGTGATCACAATGCATTAGATCGCGGGCTTTGTGAGGCGATAAAGTAACGATTGTGATCTATTGTGCTTTTTTCGACCGCTTGATACGTTTGTCTATGATTTTATAAAGCGTTTTATAACTAGATAAACACGGTTAGATGAGGGGTGTTTTTTTGCTTAAGCACGTACCACTTACAATAGTTGTAGGGTCAAATAGACAATTAGGTGTTAACTCAATATGTTACGTCCATTAAACTCGAATTAATAATAAATAAGTATAAATAAAATAAATGCGGTGTACACTAATAGTGTCTCTAGAGTTTTCTACGTTACTAATTAAATGACATAGACACAAATACAAAGATAAGAACAATAGTACCTTTAGCCAGAACAAGTGTCTTGGCATCATTTTATATCTATCTGAAGACAACTGTCGGCATCAGAACCTTAGAATCTAGATTAATAAGCTTTCTTGCATTTAATGTGTACCATATACGTTATTGAACTAAAATAATGTATATATAATATACTTGACACAATTATAAATCAATCCAAGTGTCTCAAATCTCACAACATTAGACACAAATTTCATTAGATGAGGTCTTCGACAACTTACTTTGCACGCTTTCAGAAAACGAAACAACTTCAACTAATCCCAGTAGAAATTTGTTACTGCCTTAACATAAGTGGTTGCAGTTGTCTATTCTTAGCACGTAACCTAAAAGTCTGAAGCCCTTGTTTAAACTAAAGTTTTAGTATTTCTCAGCGGCTTATCAAACGCTGCAGTGCAGTTACTGCTCGTTTGTTTCGGACGAAATGGAGTTTAAGCGTATTGCGGGTTTTAGGAAAATAGAATAAAAATAAAATAGCTTAGCTGACGACTTTCAATCTGCTGTTCATTTATTTGGTAGAACTTGTGCCAAAAATGTTTTTTTATGTTTTGTGTATGCAGCACATTGTATGTAGATTAAAAAGTAAATTAACTAGTCACACAGTTAAATTAGGATTAACGAAAAAACGGGCAGACAGTTTGGACGCAATTGCGAGGGGTTGCGTTTTAATCTTTAAATGGTTGAAACTGATAAACCATATTTCGATAATTGTGAAGAAAAATGTTGTTTGCAAATTCCTTTCCATTTCAAAATGTTGATTAATAAATATTTTGTTTTTATTAAATATAAGCAGGTAACACTTCTGTAACAATTCTAAAAGTTCGAATTTCGATATAAAGTCAGAACAAATAAAATTTGTGTGAGAATTTAAGATTTGTTTCAATGCTGTATAAATGGACGATATTCAGGGCGCGTGACCTAAATAAAAGTGAGAAAATAAAAATAACAGCTGAAACAAAAGCCTTTGTTAAAATTTCAAATGTATACGGGTATGAAGCGCTGCAGTGGAGTTGCTTGTTTATTCTGAAGAAAGCAGATTCAGGAAACCCAGCCGAAATGTCTGCCAAGAAAATATATTCTTTTTTATAAAATTAACTCAGCATAAAAGTTTGTAATTCACCTCATGGTTAGCTGTCTCTGCCAACCGGGAGTATTTGCAATCTCCAAGTAGGATAGATCCTATCTGAGTTTATATATTTTTGAGGTTATATCGGTGATCGGCTTGAGGCGTTCTTACTCCTGAGAACTAAGTTCGAACGCCTCGTTTGGATTTCTGTTTTATCATCCTCTTACCAGCATGCACGAGCTCAAGACAGACGTTATAAGCAAAGTGAAGAAGTTTTATAAGCAAAATTAATTACAATTTATAACAGTGAAACTGTGAATAACTTCGTATCATGAATGCAGCAGGCATTCAAAGATCACTACTATTTTTGTTAACTAAAAAGTCTTAAGGAAACCGAAATGGAACGACTGCCAAGAAATTTAGAAAATTGTCTCTGTTACGTAATGCGGTGTTACATTAAGAATTTAAAGGTCAAATTTTGCAGCAATGGTTAAGCCCTTAGAAAATTATTTTTTTACTTAAGCGTAGGTAACGTATTACAATGGCTTGCGGAACGATGTATACCACTTCGAATTACTTAAAATAAAAAACAAAAACAAAATCGTAACCATGCATCTGTGATCAGCCTCAAGTCAGTGTTATCTGAGGTTGATTGCAGATGTTTATGAACAGCAATGGCCACTTATCATAAGGTGGACTGCATGGCTGTTTGCTACTTCACTGCTATAAAAAAGTAATTCAACGCGGCTGCTCATCAAGAAGATTTTTTTTCTGCAGTTATTCAACTACTATGGCAGAGGCTTGTCTCTAGCTGGCTTGAAAAAAAATTGCTACCTACTTAACCTACATAACGATACATATGTTTTCACATGTTTCTAGAAAGTCTCACGGATTCTTTTCAGTGTGTATTTTGCCTACTGCCCCAAAACCCCAGAGACCGTTTCACGGATGAGAGAGCTTCTGAAAACATTTCACATTGATTGGACACTTTCTAAGCTCTATATAGAGATTTTAAAATAGCTCACCGATTTTTAAATACATTGTTATACATTTTAGAAGCTTTGGAAATTTGAGCTTGAATCAAAAAAATACAACAGTTGTTTTATTTACTTAAATAAGAATAAAATTATTTTCTTCATACGATATTGTAGCTTTTAATAGATATGTGATGTCTTTAATTTTTTTTGTAAATTTTTAATTTTTACAACTAAGTCCATAAAATATGTATTATTATAGAACAGTATGGAAAATTTTGTGTAGTATCAATGTCTACATTAATACTTTATATCGTAATTTACAAGGACATGATTGGAAGCGTAGTTAAAAACAGTAGTCGATTTACTAAAAATATGATTAAAATAACGCGTTACCTTGAGCCGGCATTCCACGATCACCACCTTCATTGCACACATCGGCTTGTTCTGAATGCATAATGACGTGTGAATTTATAAAAAGACAACAATGCGGTAAGCGGATAGACTGCGTCAAGCGGTGTCGCGCTGCGGACCAAGTGTGCACCGGAATACAGATAATTATATAAGTTATTTGAAGGTGGTAGAACCCTTTGTGGTTCGACTCCGGCGGCACCACCGCCACACCTATTTCTACCTAATAACAGCAGTGTTAGGCGATGCTGTGTTCCGGTTTGAAGGGTGTGGTAAGGGAGACAGACTTTTCTGAGGTGTTCCAGCTTAGTCCTCAGGCGTAGCGGCGCATCTGTGGCCGATCTCAGGTAGGAATACCTAATCCTATCTGGGGTTGATTAAAGATGTCCATGGGCGGCAGTAGCCACTTACCATCAGGGGGACTGCATGCTCGTCTGCTACTCTTATATTATAAAAAAAAAGTTTCATATAAATTATATAGAAGAAATACATTTTTAACGGATTTAGGGACTGCAAATAATTGCAATGGTACTGATGGTAGAGACATGCATGGAGACTATGAACTATGGAAGTAATTTTTGTTACTATATGGTATAAACATATGTTAGAGTAGTAATAGTCGTAGCGCTTAGTAATAATCAAACCATAGATCCCATTATGGGACAGGAAACTCTCAGCATGAGAAAGATAAATAGTGGGAGTTCATTATGGACACTATGTAAAGACAAGATGATACTCCATATTGTGTTTATATGCGATATTATTAATAAGTATTACATTAAGTAATGAGTAACATTGACTTCATAACCACTACCAATACCACACTAACCAAGAAAATGCTCTTGAGAATTTGGAGACACAAATGGCAAAATAGCTTTACTGAGAAAATAGAAACAGCTGAATATTGACCAACGCACAGCCGTGCGTTTTGATACGAAACAAACATTATAATTTTAAAACAAGATCTTCTTATGTGAAAAGAAGATCTTGACAACTATTACTGTTATCTGAAAATGGAAGCTCAAACTTGTGTCAAGATGGGTCACCAGGATAGTATGGAAAAGGCTGCCAAATTGCGTTAAAGTTGCCAAATGGATCAAGATGCTAAATACGCAGACGTATTTGATGGTGGCTATTCCCAGACACTTTGACTCAACTTTAAAACAGATCCGACAATCCGTAGTATTGTCCGAAGGTTCGGTACACTTAGGGGTTCATTATATTTCCAATTTATAAGTCAAATAAATTATTTTCTGTCTAGAAAGTCATGGGAAAAATAATTTGTCCATTGGTTCATTGGATCGAAATTTTAAATTTTAAACGGCGAAATAATTGACAACTTTCAGATGGATCCGAAAGTTCGTTAACGAATTTACAGAGTAGACCTTGAAAATATATAAAAGGATCGTTCCTTTGAAACATAAGTTAGTGTAATATACATTAAAATTAGCGAAAATGTTCTTAGAATACATTCGTAAATAATTATTATGATAGTAATAGATATTATACAAATACCATAATGTTGCAGTTAATGATATTGATATTGTCTAAATCGTTTTTGGCATAACATGCATTTACATAACTTTGGAGAATTCATTAACGAAATCGGAGACTATTTGGCGTAGTGATATCGACACTGTTGTTTACGTCCTTACACCAGGAGTTTCAAGTTCGATTCCTCGAATGTGTCCTTGGTTTGGGTGTAATGCCCGCGGCTTTGAACTTTGCCTGCGAAAGCGGGAACAGGTTATTTAACAAAATAGGTTACACTATATCTAACCTGACTTAGAAGTTTCAACATTCTTATACTTACCTACGAGTACTTCGGTTTTTCTATCTAATGCAAATGTTGGCCATAAATTATTATTGATATTTTTTATCTAATTTAAGAGTCGTTTTATCATTTTGCACCACAGAGTAATGTATTATTGTTATTCTATGATTTGCACACATTTTTACAACTTTACAGACATTGCAAAAGGGATCACAGATTTTTAGTTTTTAAGAAAGCGAAAATAAATTTCTAATATATTTTATGAAAATCTGAATTGCTTCCTTTCCTTATTTTCGTAAATATATAGTATTTTAATATATTTCAGTATCATTTGGAAATTCTTTCAAATACTCATATGATACGTATAATAGATATCTACAGAAGGAAATTGTTTACTTATTTATATCTAATTAAATCTATTTCTTAATTAACTATTTTCCTACTAGGTACTTACAAATGATAAGAAATGCGTATTTTTATCTCGTGAACCCTCATAATCTAGACGCAGAGGGCTAGTAATATGCACCTCATATATACCTAACTATACGAACAGTCTACAAAGTTGAACATTGTGCGAGTCTAGCTTCATTTTCCCGGCGTGCGTTATAGATTTTTATGGAATAATGATCCCCTTCGTACCGCGTCGCTACTCGAAAAGCGCCCTAGGCTAGGTATCGTCTGGGTAGTTTTAACTATTGGAAGGGTGAAAGCGCTTACACACACACCCATTGCTACGATTCTCAGTGGTGCGTGATCACTGTTTTGTTTGACAGAGCATAGTCACACTTAAATCTGGTCTAATAGCCGGTTGAGCATTGTTGGTTCTGTATTTTTGTAGCCGCAAGGTACCTACGTATATATAGATATATAGCGTATACAATCTTTAAAGAAACACCCTTGGGGCGACAGTGATTTTTATTTCACCTAGTATGAAAGCTCGCTGCCACAAGCAAAAGTTTAGAACGTTTTCTATTTTGTTTCTCGAGGGGAACCGCATCTGTGAACAATCTTAGAGTGAAATATTACTTTGCAGTTTGCAATAGATACGAGTGAGAAGTGGTATGGAAAGCTGCAACTTTTCAAGGAAGGAGTAATAGAAATAGTACGAGTAGGTAGGTACTACACCCTTGATTAAATTAAACTTATCATTACAAAATTAGTAAGCTATCTATAGAACCCATAAAATTAAGTTTTCTAATTTAATTATATTTGATTTTATTTTAGTCGCCGCTTTCGACATACAGTAATTCTACTCTGATCCCAAGACTAAAATGACAGCAAGGTTTTCCTAAAATTTTTTTTTACGACTAATAGATACTCTGGTATTATGTTATAGTGCCTCATATTCATGATTGCTTTACCAATCTCTATAAACTAAAATACATCGGCGCACTTCTGGTGTAAGGCAGGCGGTTGTAACGATCAATTACATAAGCCTATCTATATGCTAACTTGTGCTACCAATCTGTAGTGCAATACCTATCAGGTGAATTAAGCCTTTGTTATAGGAAATGACCAGAAACTCTATTTATTAGAGCTTAGCAATAGATAAAGCTGTATTGATGAAGTAGGTACCTAAAATCGATACTTATATAGAAAATTAAACAAAATTATTCCCGTAAGACGTCCCCGTCTACCAATACGCACTTGGCCAGCGCGGTGGACTATGGCCTAATCCTTCTCATTCTGAGAGGAAACCCGTGCCCAGCAGTGGAACAGTAATGGGTTGATGATGATGATTCCCGTAAGAAGTTCAAATGATGAACGAAAATATCAAGTACATATTTATACCTTCTAGGACCAACTTTTCGAAATATGCGAAAACACAAACTTAATAGGTATCTACCTATAAAAGTAGAGTTTTCATAAAATAATAAAGACGCATGTACCATATTGTGAGACATGTATCTTACTAGCCTACATTTTCAAATATTGCAACGCGTAGGTATACTAGTTATATTAATAATTAACAGGGTTTAATGAAAGGATCGATATCGTCATTGAAAAGGCCTTAGCGCTGCGTAGCGTCATAGGGCTGACAACTGTAACTTGATGCATAGGGGTGTAGGCTTAATAGCCGGCTTATAACAGGGTTTCAGAAACACAGTTTTAAGGAGATTTATGGTTCTATTTTAATGCGTGCTTTACGGAATAACTATGGGAAAAAGAATAATATGTTAAGAATTTAAAAGTGTTTTTGTTTATTTAATTCTTCATTATCATTTTTCTACACAACTGTGTGATGAAAAAATAGTTTCTTACGGCATTTTTAGAATGCTCTGATAGAGTAGTTGCCAGAAAAAGGCATACGAAACGTCCAAACTGCAACGCGTTAACGACTCCCTATAAATTTGGGACAACATGATGCCCATTTCCTTTGATTAATACCTTGCAATAATATTTTATTAAGAACTAACGAGAGATAATGTGATGACGATGAGATACACCATCCTCAAATTCTCAAATTTTTGATACTCATGATACACCTACTATAAAATTACTACGATTCATAAATTATGCTTTTTATTAGCTTATCTAGTGTGACGTTCTCGTACAAAACTCGAGATCTAAGTATCTTCAAACTTCAAGGCGATATAGGTACAGTAGACATTGCGTCTGGAAGTCGGACCGCGTAAAACGATTGCGCGGGTGAATGAAAAACGTCCGTCACCCGCGCCGCTGCAGTTTTACACGGAAACCGCAGTATTGATTGTAGCATGCGTTAATTTGGAGCGTCACTACACTACGCGTCGCGTTTCGTTTACGACTGCAATGCACTTTTACGCTGTACCGTTTGTTAGGGGGAGCGAAATTGTATATTTAAAATTGTTGGCTATATTAGTCGTTTTTCTCAATCGGCGTAAACATTTTCATGGTGTGGTGTCGCAATTGCAAAACATCAATATTATCTACAATTACAATCACAGATCTGTAGTTATTTTGTGTTTGTTATTTCCCTATTCTATTTCCCTATTCCCTATTTCCTATTTCCCTATATTCATTAACAGTAGAATAATGTTCAAAATGAGTCTGTGAGTGTGATGGAGTTTCTTTCTCAATTTCTGCTCCATTACTAAAACAACTTGCGAAACGTTACTAGTTAAAAGTCATAAAAAGAGTAAGAGATGTATCGTGAATAACCACTTCGCATATCAAAAAAAAATGAAATTAATATTGCTACGCCGACAACGTCTTAAATTATGTTCTTAGTGTACCTACTTAACATAACTTTATTGTACAATAAACATCTGTACCAGCGAGATACATTCATAATTAAATTCTGAAACGATAATATTTTTTCTACTTACAAACTTTGTTTTGTGGACTATAACAAAAACATTTATTATTCAAATTTTGTTCTTCTTAAAGACGATAATTTGCTGTTTTTCCTTTGTTGCACCTTTTAAATAGGTACCTACTTATATTCCTATGTGTCCTGTACATTTTCTGATGAAAAATGTGTAACTTGTATAGCGTAGCTACTTTTCATCTCGCTCCTTTTCCGTCATCTGTTCATAGTCTCGAAGAAGATGCTGTATGAAAAAACAGGCACTTTCATAACAAAGAGATGAGTTTCTGTAGATACTCTACCGAAATGGTAATCTCAGCTAGTTCCTTATCTTAGCTACTTTCAGGCTATGTGAGTCTTTTCTTAAGTCTGTTTTTAATCACAGACCTCACCACTTCAATTCATCTCTATGTTTTTGGGAATAAAGAGCTGTTTTTAGTGTATACAATATACATTATGTAAGCTTTTGTAAAATATTTTATTCTGCATAATGATGGACAAGCCTTTAATACTTTAAGCTAAAATAGAATACAATTAAGAAATGAATGAAAATAAAAAATGGCATCATAAAACTGCGACGCGCCCTGCTGTGTTAGAGCATTATGAAACTTGAAGATTTTTTACAAGACATTATGTATCATGTCTCAATTACCATTTAGCCTATGACACTACGGGCAGACGGGCGCAAAAAACACAATTTGTCTATTGAATATGCGACGGCGCGCTCTTCTCAAAGGTCGAGAACCTCGACTACAATAGGAAGAGATTGTTCCACGGTTTAATTGCGCCTCAAATTCCCTAAAGTGCTTGTGTGCCAACCGACCGCTCGATATCACTATTTGTTTTATAGAACTAGGTATGTACAGAGTATGATTGAAAAGGAACAAACCAATTCGAAGTCAAACAAGCACTGTAGAACATTAATCAAGAAATGTACAAAAATATTAGTTTTATACGCGATCCTCTCTGGATATCAGTGGCGGATTCAGACGTCCGGGGTTGAAGGCTTAAGCCCTAAAATCACCATGAATTATGAATTTGAATTTTTTGAAAGTCTACCTTTCGGCTAAGCAATGCCTGATATTAATATTTAACAAGAAGTTTCTGATTTATAATTATGAAAATGTTAACATCCAAAGAGATTTACGAAGTTTTACACGGGATTAAGTATGTAGGCACTGCCTTATTAGCGTTATTATGTTTGTAAAAGATTACGTGTGTCTTCGAACATACGCTTTATTCAAGTACTGTTTGATGAACAAAATATATATGTAACCATTAGTATCAGGTAGTCACAAGGTTCTTATTCGTTGCATCAGACATTTAAATAACTTATCTGATATTTAGTTGTTATCGACAGACGTTATAAATATATATGGCTAATCCAATCGATTAGCGAATTATGTTATGTTTAAAAATAATATTACCATCATGTATTTGATACAGAAATAAACAAAGGCAAAATCATCTTGGCTGAGATGAATAACAATCATGTTCACGAGTTCACGACATTGGGCAAGTTCAACTCATAATGCCGGTTTTGTATGCAAATACTTTAAGCCAGGATATGAAATTAGTTCTCAACTTCCCTGCATCATCCCGCAAGTGAGCAGTATTCTTCCGGCCACCGTACCTATAAGCGGGATTTAATTAATTGCCGGCATCATCTTATGATGGCGTTGCCTAGTAATACCTAGTGTAAGTAAATATTAAAGCGAACTTGCGAACTTGTCTGGAACCCCCCTCGTCCTTCCCCGGTAGCATAGGTGAGGAACTATTCTTCAAGGAGGTTTTTTACCGCACTTTCAGAGACTATGTATTCCGGTCATCACACCTAACATATCGGCGAAAGTTTCTGGGACAAGATAACCTTTCTTTTCAGCGACTCCGAAGACTACGCCATTGCTTTTGGACCGCCAAGACCCCCCCTCTCGTCCCTTCCCAAAATTTTGATTAGTATTAAGAAGTTGCAAGCGAAGGTCATCCACAATAAAAAACTATTTTACGTATGATCTATTTTTCATATGAAAGTTTGCCATACTCAGCTACTAATAAACTGGAATGTGATCCTCCGTTGACTACTACTAATAAAGTAAACTATTCCAAAATTGGTTAATCCAATGAAATTCAAAGAAGTCGTTCCTGTAATTAAGTGTGGGTGAATGTTATTTATTTAAGCCAATAAGTATTTAATTCTTGATCTACCGAATCATATTTAACCTCTTAAAGTTCTTCGTAAATGTTCTCCGTAGTTTTAAGACATATTAACACACTATCTTGGAATGAAATATATTCGGAATAATCTGTATGTATAATCAGCGATAAATTAGCAATGTTACCTTATTTACCTTAGTTGCCATAAGAGTGTTCTCCGGGTTTCACCGGATTTGTCCTAGTTTGAAGGCCGGGGCCGTTCGGAAGGCTTTTAATGCTCGTGAGAAACCTCGTAAGTACTTTTTGTGACCGGAGGAAACCAGATCAATTGAATGATAAAATTGATAAGTAATAAATGAGAACATTTTATTGAATAGTTGTAATACTCCACTTCACTCCTTCCTAAACAACCCTTTTTTCTGGTAGGTAAGTACCTACCAGAAAAAAGGGTTGTTTAGGAAGGAATACCTTTTTTAGCTAAGGTCCGGATTTTTACGTTTTTGCTCGACGTATGCTGTTTAATTTTGTTAATTTTGTATAAGCCCTAATTCAGGTATAACAAATTAAATAATCTTGATAGGTACCCTAAGCATCAGTTCCTATCTGCCTAAGTTTCTATTTAAATGTGACAAAATACAGTCTATAATCAACTATCAGAAAGTTTAATAACAAATTACACATCAGAACTAAAACAAGATATGTAAAATAGGTCTATACGTCGTTATGGAAGTCATAAGTGTAAGGTTTATAAATAAAATTGCCCTTGAACTACCGAAAAAAAACAAATAGCAATGACCTCGACACATTTGAGGTTCACGAGCCGCGACTAGTAAGTACCTACCAACCTATTTGCTATTCATTCTGACAGGTTAGATTAGGGCGAATATGCATAGAGCGCGTTTTTTGAATACGATATTATAATAACTAGAACTAGAATCACCGGCTCGAAGATTTGATAAGGTGACGTCACCATCATCTGGGCCCTCGATTTGACGTCAGGTAGAGTAGAGCGAAGACGCCGACCTACAAAACTACAGACACAATAAATTCGACAACGTACGGTGCGAATCGGCGCGGGTCAATGAACTGTTGACGTATTTAAAATACGCACTAAGTGCCTTATCGCGAATGTAATACGCAGCGCGGCGAGCGGAGCGGGCTTGCTCTGCTATGTGTGTTTGCAAAATGGATATTTATAGACGTGAGTGTCCGTGACGGATGATTCGTGCTATTTCTAAGGTCCTTACAAGAGTCGGTGAATAAGAATTTCATAGTGTCTGTAAGTACGGATGGCGATACTGAATAAAACACTTTTCTATGACCACTAAATAGGTCGAATAATGACTCGTCACTTACTGGCCGCAACTTATTATCATGTGAATACAATATTAGTCACGGCTGAAAAAGTAATTTATTGACATGTCACTAATATGCTTAGTAATATCTGTCAATGTGTCAAATTTCGAAAATAGGGATGGTCTATGTATATTTTTTTCTCCTTTACCGATTTTACGATTTTTTGTAAAGCTGAGCGCTTATCACCTAGTCACGCTTGAACACGACACGGGACCTAAATTTAATTTTATTGAGTGAAGTTTTTCTCAGGCAGACAAATTATCGCGTCGCCGCTGCCGGAAACTCGGCGAGAGTTCGTTTTACAGCTTGCACTTTAACGCTATTGATATCAAGAAAATGTGAGAAAGGAAGTGTGTCTGTCTTGCCGCTACACATACCATACTACACCAGATTTCTTTGTGAAGCAAGATGTGCGTGCATTCAATATACACGATTTTGGACGCGGTACAGGTCTCGTGTAAGATTCATATTCGCGGTGAAAGGGTCGCTTGGAACTTTGTCCGCACAAAGCGAGGCACCCGCAGTAGCCGCTCTACCTATCTACCCACATATGCATCATGCGGCGGATACAGATCCGAGTTTCTTACACATACACATGAAGTACGAAGGCCAGTTTTGTGTATGTGTCGCGAATACATACGGCTTCAATAATCAGCAGGTGAAGCGAACTAAAGCAAGGGGTTATTGCGATTAACTCTTTTATCCCTTCGTTTCCATATCAAAGAGTAATGAACCTTGTTCCACTATTGGACAATGTCGATTAGGAACCGTGTGATTTTTTAGCGAATAGAGTATTGCGATTTTGATACTAAATTATGACTGTTGATACTTTGTATGATAAAAATATGGTATTTATGTGGATCCACTACAGGCACATTAATTAAGAGTTACCATCTGATTAGAAACAATATTTGTGTTACATTCTAATTTGCGAATTTATTTTCGCGCGCAAAATTTTTAAATATTTCTTACAAGATAATGTAAAGCGATAAGAAATAAGGTCGTGCATTTTAAAGCAGTATCATGGTTATCATTTGATATGTCTTTTGTAAAATTAAGGACTTATTGTAATTAAAAAAGTGGTTAAAGAAACTAATTGTTACATTACAACAAAGGCGAAACTCTGACAGTGAATCGATTACGAGTAACGAAGGTCAGAGAGTTTGCAAGTGTGAGTATGTATGTATGCAAGTATGCAAGCGAGCTCGGTGCGGCGTCGTCGCTGCTGCACGCCTGCACCGCCGGTTGCAACACCCTCCCCCCTTCGCTCTCGGCTTCTCGCTCGCCGCCGTCTTGCCGCTAGCCTGTCTCACCTCGCGGCCGGCAGCCTTGCGCGACGCGCCGCGCTCTTTCACATTCAAAATTATTCGCAACCATTGCAAAAACTCTCTGTGCAATAAAAATATCTCATCATTCGCTGCGGTCACTATTAGTCTTCATACAGAGAGCTTCTTTAAAACTTTAGTAACAAATTGTTAGTGCCTTTGAAAGTTTGAATGCACTCCTCGTTGCATGTCCCGCGCGCGTCGTCCCGTGAGAACCCCGACTGGCGGTCACGTTGACGTCGCGCGGTGCCGCCATATCTGTCTCGGCCACCAACTAGCAAAATTAATAGGTAATTATTTTCGTGTACAGTGCCTTAGGTCAATTTTATCGTAAAGTGATTGTGTGTTATAGTGTTTTCATCTTCTGGCATCCTCTGTGCTCATTCCAATCGGATTCTATTTGGAAATCGAGGCGCGCGCCGGCCGGTTCTTATCGGGTGCAATGCAGTTGCACTCTCAACTTATTGCAGTTTCGCATTTAGTAAAGTTTCATGCGCGGAAAGTTACTAGTGTTTGTATTTTGTTATAGAAGGATTCCAAAAGTGTTATATAGTGTTTATTCGTTAAAAAGTGTTGTGTGTAAAAGTTTTTAAAGAACTCTCAGAGTATACTCCGTGTTATTTCGGTCATTGACCGCCGGATTTCGCATCCTTCATTGTTAGTGTCATTGTTGGATTTTTTTTTCTTATTACCGATTTTTCCTTTTTAGGCTCAAAATTTTGTTTTACATCACTAGAAGAATACAATGACCCGCGCATTCGTTTTTTGAAATTTCTCCTTCACCCGGATGGAATGAGGAGTGCACAATCCCATTGTTTCACAGTTTCATATGTTTGACCATCATTTGTTTTTTTGTTTTTCGGACGATTAGAGCGTTATCATTTTCTCCCAAAATTACAAAAATTACAAAATAAGGTAAATATTGTCTTATTCGTTATGTTTTTGTAAAGTTAAAAATTAATATGTTATCAATGAATTAAAAATACAATTTGGCATGGTTGAGACGCGTGGCTCTCTCGATTGTGATGTATGACATCATCTGTAGCGAGCTGTGTGCAGGCCTAGCTCAGTTTAGGCAGAGAGCCACTTTGTAAAATTTGCTTGGGACTTTTGAAAAAAAATAGTGTGTTCCCGTATACTAGTGTAGTGAGTGTACAAAAAGTTTAAAAACCTGTGCAGAATGGCGGAGGGCAATGGAGAAATATCAATTGAAGACGTCCCCGGTAAGGACTCCGACGTTGGCCGAACCCCGGATTACCGCAAACTTATTGAATATGGCTTGGACCCTAAGGTGAGTTCCTATACATGACTATTATGCCTACTGATAGTATAATATTACGTGCAAAGAAGAATATTTAACAGGAATGATTTTAAAAAAAAATTGCTTCAAAACATACCAAGCCGCTGTATGGGGACATGCTCAGAAACTAACTTTTTCCACAACTCTCTTACACTTTTTGTCCATAACTGTTATAATATTTATTACAGTATGATTTGCTATATATCTTACTTATATGACGTATTATGTACTTTAAAAAAAATCCACAGTGCCCGTGATGGCACGAGGCACGATGGCACAATAAAACAAAGTTTATCATGATGGAGACAAAGCTACGTTCATGTGACTGTAATAGAGGCCAATTGCTGTTAACCTCAGAATTATCAATGTTTTATGAAAGTTTTATAAGACATATTGGCCCATATAAAAATATGTGCATTGGAAAAAACTTATAAGATTCTTATTAGAATATGGAAAAAAATATTACATCTACTGTTTCATAACTAAACAGATATGAAATAAATAAATAATATTATTAATTACTAATAAAATAAATTTATTTTTAATATTCTAATCTCTTACAAGATTCCAATTAGAATACTATGAAAAATTAATCTAACTTCCAATATTCAAAACCTTTAATTCCCTATGTTTTATATCACAAAATATAATATGGTCCTTTGTAAATACTAACATAAATTATCCTTATTGAATTATTTCTGAAAAGTCAAAGTATGTTTAAGAAATAATAATAACAATAATAAATATCCTTTTTAACTATGTAATACTTTGAATTAAAAAAAATCAAATAGTAATTCACAAGAGTATCATATTATTCACTTAAACAAAATTACATTTACAGAAGTAATAATAAGAATATCAATAAGCCCATTTAAATATATTTGTAACATATAATTTTTGTTTTACAATACATAATTTACACCTACATTATGAATAAAATAATGAAACTATTAAAATATAATAGTTCCTACTCTAAACCAGTTATACCAAACCATTCCTATTCTTAAGAAAACTATTTACTATACCTATATACCTACTTATCTATTACATCTAGGAAATTCTGAGTAATAGATATGAAGTTATACCTACATCTCAGAATTACTCAGATATATAATATAATAGTTAAAAGTATATATAGCATGCATATGCATGTTTGAAGAATGCAATAATAAGTGGATGAAATTGCAGAAATGTTTTCATAAAAGATACTTTCTCCTTGATTATAATTGCACTTTGACATACCTTTATCAAAACAACAGTGATTGGGTTCAATTTGCACTGTTGCTATCAACAATTATATTGAACAATACATTCATACCAGTTTACATCATATTATATTAGCAATGATAACATATAACTACATGTATATATAGCGCTTATATACTTTGATTGAAATTATGTAAAATTGTATGTATGTAAATGTTATTTCGAATATCGATTCGAATTTCCGACAGCCAAAATTTATCGCCATTTTTGCATACCTGTTTTTCGCGCCCTATTTTACGTTTAATTTTATCATT
Organism: Epargyreus clarus clarus; assembly: GCA_014595695.2. Taxonomy (NCBI): domain Eukaryota; kingdom Metazoa; phylum Arthropoda; class Insecta; order Lepidoptera; family Hesperiidae; genus Epargyreus; species Epargyreus clarus. The sequence continues at coordinate 2,582,459 of JACTTY020000031.1, read as the reverse complement.
AAGAGAAATATCCAGCTTTCCTAAATGACAATACACATATATTAAACAATCTTACAACAACTATACTTAAATGTTTATCTCAAAATATTTACATAAACAATCTAAAGTCGTCCAGCATCTTATTTCAAACATGGGGATGTTGTGGAGGATGTGATATAATACATAGGTTTCTTCTGTTCCATATTCCGTAATAAAAATTGTATAAAATTAAAACACAGCCCTTATACCTATCTATAAATATATTGTATTTTATGAAATATACACATTTCCATTCAGTAATAAAACGTTTATATGTATTTTTTAATAACTTCCCTTAAAACATATCCTTTGCATCATATTGATATGATTTTTCGGTACCTGTTTATTCCAATTAACGTAATAATGACACTGAATTAAGAAGACACAAGTAAGTAGATACTTCTTCTGTGTTATGCTCCCTTCCGAAGTTAAACACCAGCCGTTCTTGGCTAGTCTAGACGATGCTATTCTGACCAAAGTAGTAATACTACAACTTAATCAGTTATCTAGTTTATTTAACCAGAAGCGCAATCTTCTCTACTATTTTTCCTTATAAACTGTTCGTGTTATATTAATTGAAAAAATCCGTATTAGGAATCTTGCATAACATGACCAAATAGGACAGTTTTAACACTTGTACATTAGATTACCCTGTCTCGTATTCTTAGTTTGCGACGGCAAACGCGCTTCACATTTCAAAAGTTTTAACTTTTGTTTAATATTTTCCCATGCTAAAGAAGTATCCTAAGTATCTTCCACGAAATCCGAGGTATAGATTATATATGTTAAATTTGTTCAGGATGAAAAAAGAAGCTATCTTTACCACCGTTTCAGCGAGTTTAAATTAAATTGAAAACGTAACCTATGTATATATATTAACAAAGCAATATCAAATTGAAATTTTTGTCTGTCCTTTGGTCTATGTTTCTGGCAATCTAGGAAACAACTATACCGATTTTAAGCGAAATTTCATTGGCCGTTAATACCTGATGTTGTCAATAACAGAAGGGTACTTTTATTTGAAAAAAAAGTATTTAGATCCCACGAAACAAAAGTGTAATCTTATAATATTGAAGTTATTAGTTATGTAGTTAATATAGTATTTAAGTTTACCACATTGGCGACTGCAATGGTGTTGCAAAAGTCCATAGGCTTGTATATTTTTCATCAGGTATCCAGTCTGTCTTATCACTAGATTTATTAAAACACATTTAATTTATCATATAAAAAAGTATAATAATGTAATGGTACTATTTTATTCTTTACGCATTGTACATTACAGCATAATATGCATAGAATGGCTTTTTGCATACAGCTTTCCTGCTTTGAGAATTGTGTGCACATGGTCTTAACGTCTACTCGGCTTTGTTCTGCAAAAAATGTTCATTAATATCGGTTCTACGACGTAGGCATCACGCGGTCACAAACTGTTCTACTGCCTACTTTTTTTTTATTTTCATCGGTATATTAAATTGTATTATGTTTTAAGCAGGTTCTTCTATAGGTTTCGAAATCAATAAAATGGCTTAAAAGTACCTATAAGCCCAAGTGGCTACTTGTAAGAAATTTCACGTCAAACTTGATATTGAGCATTTTAATTTTGGGTGCATCCTGTTTGATCCAACATATTTTTAAAAGTATATGAAAAAGTAGTATGTTGCCTGTTTATTCCTCTTTTTTGAAAATCCAAGAAAATCCCTTCGTAACTCTGAACTTTCGTAGCCTTGTCCCTGGCTTGATTTCTATATTAAGCTCGATAGAACTTAAAGGTATTTCTATTCCCACTACACCAAAAATAGCCTTTCTAGTGTCCCGTCTAGTGATACCTATTAATTTAACTATTTATTATAACACATATCATGTCACACACGGAAAATGAGCATAGAAACATAAGCCTGATAATTTTCCTTATGGCTCATACATTATTAGGTACCTACAGCAAGCTGCATGCATTTTCGAGCTAGTACTTATGTATTTGAGCTTTCCTCTCAAAATGTCCCATAATAGCACACTCCTCTCCTATCAGATATGCACGGAAAATGAGCATCTTTTTAGTTTTGAACCCTATTGGAACGGAGCGTAAAGTTGTTTTGCGTTGCTATTTAAGAACTGACAATGTTTGTATGAATCTTGGAGCTAACAATGCAGCCAGCTATCCTTTGAGATGTGTTTGAATAGTCTTAGACCACTCTCGTATCTAACAGTCTGCCGGAATGAGCCTACGCCGTACAAAGGGCTGAATGCGTGCGTCAGCCTGAAAAGGCGCGCCATTTAACACTTCAAATATTTTCATTAGAGATTCCAGGATATGATCGCTTATTAATTAAAAATAGTTTTCAGTTATGAGAAATTATTATATTTACGTCCCGCTTCTATTATTACTGCTTAGAAATGTCTTATACTTCAATTAATAGGACTAGGTATTTTTTCTATACAATTTTAATGGGATAGTGGTCACTCCCATCCTTGAACATCTGCAATTAACGTTACAATTGGAATCTGTATGCAAAGTCACACTGCTGTTGTAATACATATTAAAACAATTTCTAAAAGCTTTACATGATTATTCAAAATTTATTATTGCAATGAGCGCAGTAGGTTTACATTTTATGATTAATTCTGACACCTAAAGTAGTAACTCTTTGTATAATATAGTCCCTTCCTCAAAGGAAGGGAAAAGTTTTGCTTTGAAATACAAAATATATTTGTACACGACTTCCAATTTTTTAAATGATGGAGACGAAATATCGTATGTTTAACTTCCGCAACATCACTCGCACGTTGTCATCTACATGTTGGTCTGCTAAAAATAAAAAAATGTATTAAAAAAATGTTAATTTTACTATTTATTATTTTTAATATGCTTAATAGTATTTATTCTTTTAACGTAATGCGTACCATAGCTTCATCCCTTTAACGTACCACTGCTGGGTACGAATCTCCGTAATTCATAGAGACGTTACATGTACGAGTATGTATGTCCTCTTCGTTTATAAACTGCCGAAAGACCCCAGTAAAACAATTAATATTAACTACATAAATTTAAGGTTTAATCACTGCTACCTAATGACGACTACCAGAATCGTCAGATATGCTGAACCGCGCTGCTTACTTAACCCAACATCGTTTGAAATAATTTGAGTTATGCTCGCGACAGAGTGTGAGCGTTGTCCTGTGTTTAATGTAATGAATCATGTGAAATGTATGTAAATAATGTTTATTATTCCTTTAAATGTTATGTGTTTAGTAGTGTTGTATAAACACTCGAGAACCCTTTGCATAAATCATACGAAATTTGCACAGTTCCGCTTGTACGTTTGTTTTGCGGTTGCGCGAAGCCGCAAAGTGTAGGTATCACTCAATTGCTCAGCGCAGTCGAGAGCCCAGTGTCTCATGCAGTTTTCGATTTCATTACCCTTGGCGCCCGACTTGTCCGCTGGTTCTTGGCGGTAACGCTAAGGATCGATGGCTCACAAGGTAACTCGCCTCCAGAACCTTGCACGCGATTCTCAACTTACCGTACGCCTCTCGAGCGATCGTGTGCGACAAAAATGGCATACTCAATTTGGCAGATGGTACTTTAAGCTCAGGGTCCGCGACAACTTTGCGGTAACTGGTCCGACGGTCTGGTGACCTTTGTAATCTGTTATACGATGAGTGCGAACATGTACTTATTATTTGCGTTACAAAGGCAGTTATTCTTGTCGGGAAGTGCAACAATTTAAACATAATGTTCATACATGTTCTGCTTACTTATTTTTAGACAATATTGATATTTATGTATTTACGCGTCAAGATATTTAATAATTGTCTTCCTTCGAACATAATACCTGTTTTTAAGCAGACTATTGTCGGCACATGAAGTACTTAATCGAATGGTAGAATTTAAACCCGTATTAAAATTCTTTAATATTAATGTACCCGCAACTTTTGATGTTATACCCAGTTGTGTATAATTAAGTGTGCGTTTTATTAATGTGTTCGTTTTTAATTTCCAGGTAGCAACCAAGCTCGATGATATTTATAAGACTGGAAAGCTAGCGCACGCGGAACTGGATGAGCGTGCGCTAGATGCCTTAAAAGAATTTCCATCCGACGGTGCTTTAAGTGTTCTTGGACAATTTTTAGATTCAAATCTCGAGCATGTATCTAATAAAAGTGCTTATTTATGTGGAGTCATGAAGACCTATAGGTGAGTACCGTGCACTTGTCTTTTTTTTTTCGCGCCCGGCAACCAAATCAAAATATTGGATGATGGCCAAATCACCGCTGTGTATCTGGGTCATCTTGAAAAATTGATTTGACACTTATCGCCCGCGTTGCGGACTGCGGTAGGCTTGCGATGACCACATTGTGCAGTGCTGCCATCTAGTATGATGACACGTAATCGCCCCGATAAAACGCTAGATCTACCAGACTCACCCTTCCCATTACAATTTTTTGCAAGAAAAAAAATCCTCTTAATCTAGGTCCGGCTCTCGAGTTGCCAGCGTCTTAGAAAAGTGGGTCGACGGATCTCTCGAGAGCTCCTCAGCACTATCTTCAAAGGGTGACATATCTACGACACTAGAAAAAGCTGAGAAACATGTGTATAACGGTCAAGCACACGTCAGACGGAAGTCTGCGCTTTGAATTGAAAGAAACAAAGCGGACGATTCTTTTCAGCCGGAGCAAGGTGTTGAAATTGTTATGACAATTTGACGCTGCAACTGAGATTAGATAGGGAGTGGTCATTATCCTTTGTGTGACGCACAATTCTGCGAATCGTACCTTCGTGCAGTTCGTTACCTCCGCTTTAATGTAATTCTTTATCCTTTTAAATTGCTCGACGATTCTCCGTACTTGATCGGTTATCATCGGAAACAAGAGTGGTGTGAATACGTTATCAGAGCGGCCTACTTAAGAAATTAGCACTGGTGGGTTAATTTTAATCTGGATATTATTTTTAAGAAAGTCACGAGTAATCCGACAGGTCTAAATAGGTCGCAGAGATCATATTACACGTTAGTATATTTGGTGTGGATAACGTATGGATATCGTATGTTTATTTGTTTAAAAGAAAAATAATATTTAGATAAATATCGCTTCTAAACAAATTGAATCATTTGAAAGTATAGATAGCAAGCAATATCTGAAATATAAAATAACTTTACCGCACATTTTACCTGGCTAGAGAGAAAATAGCTCACCTACAAAGTTGCTACGGAATAAATTTTCGGGTTGACTAAATAGATATCGTCAGCAGTAAATTCGACGGTAACCGGGAGCTTGCATGTTTTATGCGAACGCTGTATGCAATAACGGATTGAATAGAAACATCAGCTTACAGCGGAAAACTAAATCTTTTCACATACGATCAGCAAAATTAATGTACGCTACGTAAGCTCTGAAATGATCTCGATAATTAATATTTAAATTGTAGTATCTAGTAATGCAAAGAAAAAAATAGCCTAGTGGGGTTGGAGACTCGCGCACTGGTGGTTCCGTGCCACAATACAATATATATTTGTCGCACAAAACAGACCATATTATGTTGCGAATTTGTCATAAAAACTTTTCTTCTAGATAGAAATAATTTACTAAAATAGTGCAATATATAACTTGAGAACATTTTTTATAAAAAATAATTTTAATATTTTATAGTTCGTTTTGCGACACATAATGACATGTTTTATATGGAATTTTAATTACTAAACTACTAAAGGTGCCGGCAAATAAAACTAATATAAAAAATGTATTTAAATATGAGGTTTAAAGATAAATCTAAGAACGTTGGTATTTCATACGAAATGTAGAAATGTTTCATATACTCTTTACTGTCAAGATATAAAAAATAAGTAGAGAGTAGAAGTAGAGTCAGTAAGCGACTAATAGAAACTTTTTACTATATGAACGGAGTGATTCTCCCAAAAATATTTTGTTGTATATGTCGAATTGTTGCTTAGTGCTAATTGACATCTGTCCATGTACCTACATTTATATAAAATTAAAATAGATAAAAAGCTCTAACGGAAATCAGTGAGATGAGTCCCGAAACTCGGGGACTTTAACCTCCTGCTGCTCATGCACACACAAACAAACGTAGATTATCGGACCATCAGACTCTATCACTCACTCAGAGAAATTTGGATCATCATTCCTACCTCATATATGTCGCCAAGCCGTATTTAAACTGAACATACATGACATCGTCATGTAATCGTTGTTTACAGACTATAAAATTTTAATCCTCTATTTTTTCCGTATATATATAATATGTATGTATAATTGTTGTTTGCAGACAGAAAAGCCGCGCGGGGGCGCAGGGAGCGCCCGCGCTGGCCCCCTCTGTCCAGGTCAAGGGCCCTGACGAGGAGAAGATCAAACAGATCCTCGCCAGGACCGGCTATACGTTAGATGTTACTACAGGTGCGTACACTTCATAATGTAATTCAAGTATCAAGTAAATGACCCCGGGACTGCGCTTAAAATGTCTTGCTTAAGGGACTACAAAAAGTTAATTTTTACGTTCGCAAAACTTTTGTAATGTTTCCTAACTTTTGTTTTTGAACCTGAACAATAATAAAATGGTTCTGTTTTTGACTTAAAGAAAAAGTATAAATATTAATATTTTTTCGATGATTAAAAAGATTCTAGTAAGATTACTTTCAGATTTCAATTTTATATTTTCCTATTAGAATCGTATTGTAAAAATCTGCTTTTGTCTATGCTTTACTCTGGTTGTCTATGGTTCTCATTAGATTCTGTTAAGAATTTATGACACCCAATAGGGAAAAATTCTAGCTGTCTATGATTGTCTATGGTTCTTATTAGATTTAAGTTTCTTATTAAAGCAAAATTTTATATTAGTATTGTTTGCTTATTTATTATTTAGCATTAAAACTGAACATAAATATTTGAAGTTATATATAATTCATATATTCTTCATGTAGTTGTAATTTATTCAGTCAAGATTAATCAAATTTAAATTTTGGGATTTGGACGAGTTTCATTGCAAAAAATATTTGATTCGTGCAAATATTTGTAACGCAAATAACGTTACTCATAGTGTTTGTCAAACGCGTTGCAGGTCAACGCAAGTACGGGGGCCCGCCGCCGGGTTGGGAGGGGGGCACGCCCGGCGCCGGCTGCGAGGTGTTCTGCGGCAAGATCCCCAAGGACATGTACGAGGACGAGCTGATACCCCTGTTCGAGCGCTGCGGGACCATCTGGGACCTCCGCCTCATGATGGACCCGATGACCGGCACCAACCGCGGTTACGCGTTCGTCACGTTCACGACGCGGGACGCCACGCAGCGCGCCGTGCAAGAGGTACGCCCCACACCCCACTCTACCCCCCTCCATCGACGTGCGGCCTCTGCCCGAACTTTTTTCTAACTACTCTCTCTCTCCTTCTATGTAATTGTATAGTCGATGTTGTGACTTTTTTTACTTTCCTCTGTTATTTTTTTTTTGGTCAACGTAATTGATTTGGTTACCGCTTTGCGTTTACGACTCTATCCCCCCTGAAGATATCCAAACGCTGATTCATTATGTTGTTGCTAAGACGCAGTGTAGTTTGAGCGTTCATGGTCTGTAATTTGTATCATAAATAAAAAAAAAACTGTTAAACGATGTCTACCTAAATCGGAGCTCTAAAATTGACGCGTTAAATGTTTAGAAATAAGTTCGCGCATAGGAATAAAAATGGGTGTTGTTTACGTTGAGAGTGTGGTAAGTATTTGTGCAGTCATATGTGTTGTGGGTTTCTTGTCATTTAACGTTGCAATAACTCGGAAAGTCAGGTCAGTAACCAGTGAAAGGGCGTTAAAACTTGGTTCTAATATTTTGACCCATTTTGGCACTAAATCTTACCACCCTCTTAAACAATTTAGCAACAGTATTCAATATACATTCGATAGTGTTGCTAAAGAAATGTGGCAAAGATTGATGCCGGCTATCAAAATTGATAAAAACTTAAAGAATAATTTGTAATGTAATTCGCGTAATATATGTCATTAAATTAAATAATAAATAAATGTCGGCAGCAAAGACTCTACTGCTTTTGCTGGTATCCTGAAAAAGTATTTTAACCCTGCTTTTTCATTTTAATTCCGTGCCGCTGATTTCACGTTTAAGAAGTAAACGCTTCGTTGTAGTTGATTTTGCACATACTCTTGATGTTAAACGACTGCTCCAAGTTCTTACTATCTTCCTCCGGTTTCTTGTTTGATTGCGATGAGGTTACCAGAGCTGACGGTCGCCACCAGTCTTTGCGCACGCGATGGATGTTGTCGTGCACATCTGTTACAATACCGCAACATTTCCAGCACAGTGTTATTTGCAAAACGAACATCCGTGCCATTTTTATAATTGGTTTCACCAAATTGTGTCTAAACATCATTATATGAAACATTACATCTAGTTGTGTAATTGGTGAGATTATAAATCTGAAACAAAATTCTAATTTGACGTCTACTTTCCAGGTGACTCGCCGAATGTTATAAGTATAATCCCTTGAAAGATACAGAATCACAGCACGTTAGCTGCTAACAGTTTGGGCATTTCGCCTATTGTACATCATACATCATCTTCCTTTCGGGCGGAATCATCACGATTCATTTCCTACGAGCCGATGTCTTATTTCTTGAAAAAATCACATTTTGAATTCACAAAATTTATGAGCATGATGATTTTGGCCCCATCGAAGTTCTCAAACTGTGGCGTCACTTGCAAAATTACTCTTAAACGCAATCATCCGCTGGTACTTTTGCAAGTCCCAATCATTTGCCTGTCGAATGTATAATTCACAGTCACTCTTGGGAGATTTAGAATTAAGCTTTTATCATTTGAAAGCATGATATTAATAATATCCCACCGACGATTACCTCATTTGCATCAGTTTTGTGATAGTGTTAACATTGTAACTTAACGTAATTTTAATTTATGTAAATACTTTTATGTAAATGATCGAAAATAAGTATTACTCATCGTGCATATGATTAATTAATTCTATCGTCGTTAGCATTTTGTTTAAATTATATAGTTCTGTTTGAATCTAAAACTTGATTTCATTGGAGGTGCCGTGCTGATGCATTTGGGATCACGTCATATTATATATAATCACTGAATTGTGTAAATGTGCAAACATAACACCTTTAAACTGATCTAGCCTCGCTTGTCCTGAGATATCATCCCGTTCTTACTTTGCACCTCGTTCAATTTTAAGTTGCTTTCATTATTATTTTTTTTGTTTCCATCACACTTGTACTCGCTTCTTTTTATTTTCACTTCATCAAACGGTCCACTTACAGGGTTAACTCTTAATTGGCTTCAAAAAAGTTCTCCGGCTGAGAATTTAATATATCTCAGGCTCTCCTCTTTGCTCCGTTAAACACTTTCGGCTTATCATCCAAAATACAGTTAACTCATCTCGATTGGCTCTAACCGATATCATCGCTCCGCCGGCTCGGCCGCGACATCCTCCATCGGCTCCGGGACCGACTCGACCGATCGCGACGACCGCTCGCCCGACTCGGACCGATTCCAAAATTACACCTTTTCAAAATTTTTCCCTTGTTATTTTTCCCACAGCTCGATAATCACGAAATAAAACCAGGGAAGACTCTGAGAATTAAGATTAGCGTACCGAATCTGCGACTTTTCGTCGGCAACATTCCCAAGTCTAAAGGCAAAGAGGAGATACTGGAAGAGTTTGGTAAATTAACAGGTAAAGTGTCAATCGAATGAATTAAGGAGTTTAGAGTTGTTGGGTTGAGTGCGTGGGGCTTGGTGTGGACCGCTGAGGGTGCCCCGCTTGCGTCCCGCTTGTCCGCGTCCCGTCCCGCCTGCGTCCGCCCGACCCGCCCGGCGCTCGCGCCCGGCCCGGCCGTTGGCTATCCTCCCTCGAATTGTTCTTGCAGCTGAATGATTATGAAATTCGAAAGGGGAAAAAGATTGGCGTTACGGTTTCCTTTAACAATCACCGTTTATTCGTGGGGAATATCCCTAAGAATCGAGATCGGGACGATTTGTTTGAGGAGTTTACTAAGCACGCACGTAAGTCCTTGTCGAATTCATAATAAGTGCTATTCAGCCGGCGAGGCGCGCGGCCGGCCCGCGGGCCCGGCCCGCCCGCCGCGCGCCTCGCCGGCACGATATGTGTTAACCTACGATTGGCCTCCGCCTCGAGAATGCTCACTGGTTATGACTGGAGAATCTTGCTGTTGTTCTCTAGAATTAGATTTCTTCAGTACCGTATATGTTCTCCTGGAATATCGTTTGATTTGCTTCATATTTGTAGCGTTGAGGAATGAATTTTAAGCGAAGGGTTGGAGGGAAGCTTTTTACCGTAAATTTCCGTACGCCTGTGACCGCTTCTGGGGATTTTATTGATGTTGTATGATTGCAGCCGGACTCGTAGAAGTAATAATATATAGTTCGCCCGATGACAAGAAGAAAAATAGAGGATTTTGTTTTTTGGAATACGAGTCTCACAAAGCGGCGTCATTAGCTAAACGTAGACTGGGGACAGGTAGAATAAAGGTGAGAATTTGTTTATTCACGCTTTTGCTAAGTTTATATTTTAAAATATGTTTAATTGGTATTGTTTGTGCAGGTATGGGGCTGTGATATTATAGTGGATTGGGCTGATCCCCAAGAAGAACCCGACGAGCAAACAATGAGTAAAGTAAGTAACGTATTAAAATAATCCAATTTTTTTCGTTGGATAATTTGAAGTACTAAAACTATTTAAGTGCACTATAAAAAAGGATTTAAGAATTAAGTTAATATTAATTAAAATCTTCAATGTATATGTGCATTTTTTTGACCAGGTAAAGGTGTTATACGTTCGAAACCTGACTCAAGAGATCACCGAGGATTCGCTGAAAGAAGAATTTGAACGTTTCGGAACTGTGGAGCGCGTCAAGAAGATCAAGGATTACGCATTCGTCCATTTTGAAGACCGGGATTGTGCTGTTAAGGTTTGTTAACCTTTTGATAGAAGTCGTAAAACCTATGTGACGGGAGACCTTATACCTTATCACCTTTTAAAACATCCTACACGAATTGGTCTTTACCTGTCCTCGACACCAAATATTCATTGAAGTAGCCTGGTGGAGTACGCTCCAAGTCTTCACAGCTGTGGGGAGACACATACCAAACAGCCTAAAAGCAACTGAATATGATTTACGCGACTGCTTGGGTCACTGCCCGTACATTTCTTAATTAATGTTAATTTTAGTTCCCAGTATACATTTTTTGAGAACCCGTTATTAATAATCAATGTATCGTAATTTTTTCACACAAAAATTCGAAATTCGACAATTTCTAGTAGGCAAAAAATATCGAAACTTGGTATGCAAAACGTGGGATAGATTGATTATTCATAACGGCGATAAATCTACCATTGATTAATTCGATAAATTCTCAAAAGACCAATTCTTTCATACCTTAACGAATGGTAATTGCCGTGTCAGGCGATGCAAGAGCTCGACGGCAAGGAGTTGGGCGGCGCGCGGCTGGAGGTGTCGCTCGCGAAGCCGCCGTCCGACAAGAAGAAGAAGGAGGAGATATTGCGAGCGCGCGAGCGCCGCATGACGCAGATGATATACGGCCGCGGCGGGTGAGTCATACCGTCCTGTTTAGTAGATTTGTTTGTAGACTTGTAGGTAGATTTGTTGGTAGATTTGGTAGATTTTTTCAGATTTCAACGCCGGAAAATTTATATTAATCATGTATATGTATGAAAGAAAATTGGTGCTATGTGTACTTTGTGAGTTGTACTGATTATTAAGTTTATAAAATAATTATTAACGATACAGTCACAGATATTTTGCTTTATTAGTAAATTCTTTTACCAAAAATAGTAGACCGCAGTTGTAAGATTCCAATATATTTTTGATACATTACTGGCAGAGAAAACTTTGAGCAATAAATTTAATGATTTTTTCCATGTTGAAAATTAGACATACTTTTCTAATGCGTTTATTTATAAATTACCATGATCATTTATTATCAGCTGACATGGCAGAAAGACATTTCAATAATAAAAATTGTATAGAGAGGACTGTATTGTTGTGCAAAAAATGTGAATTTTCAAACTATTATTTCATGTTAATGTGTTTTAATAAATATACCTACTTTTAATGCCTACGATTTAATCGCTGTACGTTGTAACCCACACAAAAATTGGTACCTCGAGCCGGACAGCAGCGTTTACGGACCGCCAATGTACCGTTTGCGTAACGGTAACGCGACGTGCCTGTAATGTTAGATTTGATTGGTGCAGCTGCTCGACGGTGCATCAATGTTGAAACTTTAATTTTTTGTGTGTTTTATTAAATCTTTCTACTTTAATGCCTACGATTTAATTGCTGTACGTTGTAAAGTTGTAATCCACACAAAAATTGTTCCCTCGAGCCGGATTGCAGCGTTTACGTGGCCGTCAGTGTACCGTGTTCGTAGTGTTTTTTTTTTTTCAATATGGGAGTAGCAGACGATCATGCAGTCCACCTGATGGTAAGTGGCTATTGCCGCCCATGGACATTTGTAAACCACCCCAGATAGGATTAAACATTCCTACCTGGAGTCGGCCACAGGTGCGCCGCCACCCCTGAGGACTAAGCTGGAACGCCTCGAAAAAGTATGTCTCCCTTACCACACCCTTCAAACCGGAACACAGCAGCGCTCAACACTGCTGTTACGAGGCAGAGATAGGTGTGGCGGTGGTGCCGCCGGAGTCGAACCACAGAGTGTTCTACCACCTTCAAAACGGTAACGCGACGTGTCTGTAATGTCAGATTTGATTGGTGCAGCTGCTCGCCGGTGCACGGCGCGCTGCGCGGCCGCACGCCGCAGCCGCCGCCGCGACCGCCGCAGGCGCGCGGCGATTACGGTCAGTACTCGTGTGTAACACATGTGTAACACACGTTAATACGGACATGGAGGTTGTTTGGGGCGGTGCGGGTTTCTCGTTTCATGTTTGAGCGTGAAATTTTGATAGTAAGACCGGTGCTGGTTTATTGTGTGTTCGTGTTTGAGCTGCACGTAAAGTTTTTGTAATGATACTTAATATACTATTTTATAGCAAATTGTATATCAGTTTAAAATTTAAAACCAACGCGATATCATAACCAGATACCTGAATATATTGTGGAAAGAAAATTGTCCTATATCACTAGAGCTCTCTTTCATGCAAACGTCTGATAAAGAGTGCATTTAAAATACTTCGAAAAAAGGAAACGGGTTTATAAACTAAATGTTAAATTAATTAATAATAAATTAAATTGTGTTCATGTCAGTTCACAACAGCAAAAGGATTAGTAAAAAGTATAACGATCGTTAAACAAGAAACGTAAAAGTTTATCGAATAAAGAAAGCGAGAAACTCGCCTCGTCTAAATCGACCTATACACTACACAACACACGATACATCATGTTAATATATTATACATAGTTAATATGTTATACATTATGAGCGCGATGTACGTGATGTGAACGATGAATGAGCGTTGGTGGACGATAGGTCGACTTTTTGGAGATTTAAACTGAAAACTGACGGAATTGTGACGTCATAATGCCATAGATTTATACCCATATCTAGTAAGTAAGTATCTATGGTGAAAATGAAGGATTTCCGATTATAATTTTGTTGCTAAAAACCACTTTTGTAGACGAGGTTATCAAATTTAAATTTTAGCTGATGGTTTTTATAACTCATTTTTAATTACGGCAGCTGAGTTTGAAAATATTAAAAAAAAATTCAAAATTTTCCGTTTTAGTATCTGAAAAGTCAACTTATGGTCCGATGACCTAAACTAAAGCACGAAATAGCACCAGACGCTCATGTAAAAGGTTCTTGTCAAAACAATGTTCTTTTTATATTTTGATAAATAAAACATACCCAAAACACAAGAACCTTTTGAGGGCGTCTCTCCAACAGAAGACACTCACACAAACACAGGAATTACAAGTGTTAAAGTATACACGGTGTGGTCCACGCGCACACTCGCAAACTTCGCTACTGATCCCTTACTAACAACGAGCTACGACGATATCCTAATGAACAGATTACGGTGATTGATTTTAAAATTAATATGCTAATTTGACAAAGACGAATAAACGACAAAATTATAGTAGTTCCTAATAATAAATAAATATAGACTTTGAAAGAATGCCACGCTGGAGAAAGTGGTAGAGAAAGAATATGTCAATAATAAAGCTATGAAAAGTAGCGCGGTTAAGTCATAAGAAATATTAAATTTGCTTTATGTAAAGGAAGGTTATGTTAAGGATGGAAGGAATATTTCAGTTGCAATAAGTATGATAATTCTTTACTCAATGAATCGTTGAAAATTTCATCATATTTGTAGTTGCAGACATTGACACAAGCAGTCCATTTTGATATTGTCTTGTTCGTTTAGTTTATTTAATTTTATTGGTCTTTGTTTAAACTTTATAACATGGATATCGTCGTAACCACCGATACATGTGTCATTAACGCTATATTCTAGGCTAGATATTAATGAGAGCTAGGATTAGGACCTTGCATGGTTTCGGATTAAAGAATTTAGATACGGAAGACAGAAAAGATACAATGTAAAGAGAAAGGAACGAAGGGCTACACGTCGTCTATGTAATAACAAAACTTAACAAAAACTTCTGCATGCACAAATTTTGAAAACTAAAACTCATAATTCATTGATCCCGCAGCCTTTGGACCATGGAAACGAGCTACGATTTCCGATATCTCATCACCCTGTTTCACGACGCTTTCTGTGTAGGTTTCGGTGGTGGAATCAATAGAAGCGATTAGGAAAATTGTTTAATTAATAACTTACATTAATTAAAATTTGGCTAAAAATAAGAGTTCGGTGATAGCGCAGACTAGGAAGTTGGAAGATGCATGTGTTTTCCGTGTGTCGATATTTGACTACGCTTAAGTTCGTCAGGTGTGTGAAACGCAAAGGCGAGGAGAGGGCGCGGCGCGCGGTCGGTCCCGCGCCGGCAGCCGCCCGCCTGCCCTAGCTTGTAAGTTAGCGTTAGTTTAGCTTAGCCTCTAAAAGGCCTGTGTTGTGTGTTTATAGATTATGATTACGACTATTACGGGTACGGGGATTACCGAGGTGGCTACAATGAGCCATTTTACCGGTACGATGAGTTCTATTTTGATTACGCGGGGCCACCGCAACCGTCCGCCGTCCGCCAGCCTCCCAACAGAGCGCAACCGGTGGGTCCCACACACACTAACTAATGTTATCATTATTATTTTACTAGTCACTAGACGCTGTACTCATCATTGTTACTTTCGGTTTTTTTTGAGTTGCCAAATTTTTTCATCTATTTATTATTACATTTTTTTGTTTTTTTGGTTGAATCCCATCCTAGAAAGGAGTCAGTGACTCGGTAAATACGGTAGTGTGTAGGCCTGACGGTGGTGATCGATAGCGGCGGCGGCGCGCTCTCAGCGTCGGCGTCGTATAACGGGAGCTGCGCCGCCGCGTGCGCCGCGCGGGCCGCGCTCGCCGCCGACGCGGCCCGCGGCGCACGCGGCGGCGGCGGGGGTACGTGGGGCCGGGGTGGCTGTCGGCCGATCGCACCATCAGGTCTGCATAGCTGAGGCCACTCCGACTAACGTGCCCGTCTCACCCTCTCTTGTTGTTTTCAGTTGCCATTTCACGTTTGCCTCGCTTAGCGTCATCGCTCGTCATCCCCCATGTAGCGCCTCGCTTTGCTTTGTCACTAACCCGATAACACGCTTGGAGCTTTGCGACCCCCGCATCCCCTAGGTGAGGAATGTCGCGTGCTTCTCTCGGAACGCTCGAGTAACCTTATTTGTATTTTTCGCTGTTGTAACGACGTAGAGAATATGTTAAGAAGACTTACTGATCCGCTTGGTAAATGCCTCACTCAGGACGACGAGCTCGCTCTCGGGCCCAACTCGCTTTACTACGATGTAACCGGAGGCATTCAGGTACCAAACTGCAATATGTAATGCCCTACGTGTATGTACCGTTCAAATGTTTTATCATTGTTGTTGAATGTTAGCGATCAGTATTTATAGTTAGCTTACTTGTATACTCGTAGATTGATATTGATATTAATTGAATACAAAATTGCCTTGAAGCCTAGAATGTTATCGATATTAAGTATTATATTTTATAGTTTAGTAGTAGGTACCTGATTGACTTTTGTTTACAGTATTCATAGTCTAAGAACACTATAATCTTTACTTTTATTATGTAATTCTATCTACTCGCAGTTGTGTACTTACGATAATGTTATCTAAATGCAGTTGTTTATTTTGCAGCATGGTTATTTAGTGTTGAAACGTGTCCACATACGATGCTATACAATTACGTGTCTGGTAGCGTTTCTAATTGAGATATACACATGTTTATTGTTCGATATGATAATGTACCTACCTATTGAAATGTGTTGTTCTCATTGGGGCTCTTGATTGATTTTGTTGTATAATGATCGATCGAGAGCTACCTCGCGACCTAGCGATACCGTAGCATGAACCGTAATGCTTATCAGTAAACGAGAATGTTCTATTACTTAATCAATGATCGGTTGTGTTGCAAAATTTCGTTTAATTCGCATCTTGCGGGGATGAATGATACGTATACTTAAATACAAAAGAGTATATAATGTGTGGTAATGTCTTAAAACTTATCGTTTAGTACTTGAAGAACGGTCCACGCAAGATGTCAACATCATATAATTATATCGAAATTTTCGTCATTTATAATTTTCTATGCTTTGCTCACTAAACTCTGTCTCGTATATTAATTTCGTAAACGCCCACGCCTTTGGATGTACCTAAAATGAATCCTATGAACGGGTCTTCGTGTAACTTCAAATTTATATATTCTAGATTTGAATATTGAGTTGATTAATTCGGTTAATTGCAGTTGAACTAATACAAAAAAATAATCAATCTAAAAAGTCGTATGTGGTAGACAAAATTGTAGAGCCAAGTTATTGTATATTTTATCTTATTGTCACGTTTGCATATATAGTAAGTAGAGTTGTTATTACTATTACGATATTAGCTAACTATATCTCCATAGGAATATATATCTGAAGTTAACAACATATAATATATGAAACAACTATTGTTAGACTCACGACAGAGAGAGACATAGACCTTATATCCACTTCTTGCAAAGAAAAGAAAAAATATTCCGATGACGCCACTGTTATCAACGCGTGGGTGTTTGGGCGTTGGGCGTGGAGCGGGGCGTACCGAGGCAGAGCTTATGGGCGGTATCGCGGGTAGTGCATCGCTGGCACACTGGATACACCACAGAGTGATAATGGATAGAGCGAGCGTGCCTGGTACGAACATGTGACACAAGTCTGAACACCATCTCTACCTGCGGTGTAAGGCATACCCCAAAGTCAATTTCAAGTGGAGTGATTAACTAATTTTGTTGTTTTAATAGTACATTTAATAAAATTTTGCCAAAACAAGCCGTAAAAACTAGTAGTACATTTTACAGTATTAAGAAGCGATGGAACGTTTACCTGAGTTTCGTACTAAGGTTTTCAAGGCATGGACTCTATCCTAATTATTACTCTGAGGTATCGTTACGTAAGAAAGTAGGTCAACTTCGTACGCGACGCTCGTGTCGACGCACCCACTTGTAGGAGATAAGCACACGGTCGAGAGCTTTCGTCGGCCAATGGCGGCACAGTCGAGTGTGTGCTGCGCGGAGCATGGGTATTTTCGGGGCGTATATAATCTCTAAGAATGCACGTATTTTATCATTTTATACGTGATAACAATTTTTTATTGTATTGTCACTATTTCTAATTTGGTTTCGTTTGGCGAGCATACACAGAAGCTAACGAATTGCCAACAACGTCCATCTCTTTTTTCTATTAGTTGTAAACGCAAATGTATCTTAATTTTGTATTATTTAATGTGACTTGTAGTATTTTTATTAAAATAAATTAACAGCTTCTACGCTTCAAAATCTTATTTATATAAAATTTCTTTTAAATGGTAGGTTCTATTTGAACGTTAAATATTTTCCCTGAATGTGCAATTGTTTTCCATTTTTGATAAATTAAGCATAGCAAACACTATTATGACTGAACTAAGAATAAGCTTTTTTAGCAATAAAATCAATTAGTTTTATTTAAGATGGTAGTCGTTGGCTTCATTTATCGATATCAATCCTGTTCAAACCTAAATTAGTCATACGTATTGGTCTACGGAAGCTCCATGCAGCGTATTTCTAATGATTTTGAACGTTATGAGCTGCGAGCTACACAGTCGGTGCGTCGACATTACCGTCGTATCTACACCCAGTATGCGAGTGTATCGCGCGTGGGCTAACAGTGGGTATGTGTTGGGGCAGGCTGGGTCATGTGGGACGAGCGGCCGCTGGGCGCGTCGCGGGGCCGCGGCTGGGCCCCGTGGTGGTGCACGCCGCGCCGCTCGTGGCCGCCGCACGCCCAGCGCCATGCGTGGCAACCCGCGCGCCAAGCCAAGTTTACCAGGTCAGTTTATAACCTAATAGGTAATAGGTAAGTAGGTTGCTACACTTCATGTTTGATACTTCGAGGGTAAGGTTGTAATTTGGTAGAGTGAAAACATTTTTTCCAATAACGTAAAGGAAAAAGTGCGCTTAGGCCCAAATTTCACTGATTCCCTTGAACACCGAAGTATACAGATTTTACGGGTTTGATAAAAAATTAAATGTAATTTAGTAATAATCTTCACAGCAACCGAACATGTAACAATTTTAAAATATATATATTTTTTATCTGTCTGTCCATCTATATCTTTAATTTGGAAGCTACTGAACCGATTTAAAATGGAAGGATGAAAAATTATCGTGTATAATAGAACTACGTTTTATTTCTAAACTTTGCCACATGAAAAATATAAAACTATGGGTAAATTTAGAGTATTTACTCAGCCCACATATTCAGGCATCTGTAATTTGTCGTAATTTAGAAGAGTCTACTTATCCCACCTTCCTGTGTCCTATTTACCTATTTTTCTAATTATGCCATGAACTTATTTTTGGTTAAAATACGAGTACTGAAAGTCAAATAACACCCTTTAGTAATAAACGATCTTAGCCAATTTTTGCCTACCAAATTTAAAAAAATATATATCAGCTTTTCCAGGCAAGTTGTCAAATTTCGAACTGTAGATTAAGATTGACTAAGTATTACTTTATTATTAATAGTTATTACAAGTTCCTTTTTGATATAATATTACCGTACAAAGGAGATCTGTGCTCAATAAGATAAAATATTTATTTACAAAACTGAGTAGAGCCAATCTACCAATTTTATTTTACGAACTCTACTACTCTGTTTTGTGTACATTTGTGTATGTTACGTCATCAAATAGGTAAACGTTGTGTTTTACGTTATAATATAAATTTGTTTGTATAACAAAATGTATTATCAAAATTCTAAATTATTCTTGTATAAAACGTTGGACTCTCTCTCGGTCGTGTTAACGTCACAATGTTTTAACGTATCCTTTCGTTTCAGCGTGTTTGATGGTTTGCGTCTAATCCGGGTTAAGTTTTATATATTGGTAACTATCCTCTCCTACTCCATTCCTTTATCGTTCCTTAGGGCTACCACAAACTTTTAACCTTTAAATACCTTATTACGTCTAAATAAAGAGCTCGGTCGAGTAGCGAGTCCACGTTTTGTATTGTTTGTAAAAGTTTGTGGTATCTTTAACCTCATACCTGTTCCATTCTAAGTAGATTCAAGTATTTTTTTGATCGAATTTAGTATTACAATTTTACCAAGGTTGTGGGTTCGATTCCTTAAGTATTTTTTGTTGGAATTTAGATCAAACGAACGTTAATTCTAGCAATGCTGTAATTAATTATTTTGGTGAAAAATTACAGGCATTTTTTCTGACCATCCTCAATATTTTTTGGGAATTTTAATTATATTTCATTAAAAAAAATGTAAAGATTAATACATTTTTAAAACATAACTTTCAGGTGTCCGCTAACCCTACGTTTGGTTTGGTCTAAACGTAATATTTTCATGTTGTAATGTAGAAATAGTATATTCTATAGTGTCTATAATGTTGTATCTGACGTGTGCGTGTATGTGTCGCTAGGTAAACGTAAATACGACGGGGGTCACCAGAACCAAGGGGGGGACACGAAGCGGCGCCTGGGCGCGGCGGCGGCGGCGGCGTGCGGCTGGGGCGACGCGGCGGAGGCCAGCTAGCGCCGCCGCGGCCGCCGGGCGCGGGCGCGCGGGCCCCTGTCTCGGAGACACTACAAGCTGCGCAGGGGAGCACCTCGCGCGCCCGACGCGCTCGCTCGCGGTTCACGGTTACGTTTACGCCCGATTCTCCCAGTGTAACGAGAGGATCGTTCCACTTTTTTCTATATATGTGTTTTTTTATTTGATTTTCACGTTTTCAATTTTGTAACGCATCGATTCCGTAAAAATCTTAAAGTAGGACGTTATGAAATGTTTCGAATGTAAGTTTCCCGTTATGCTTATGTTTTCACTGTCGTATTAGCCGTATATATTTAATATATACTTTATTTTTGTGAGGGCGCGCGGCCGCGGTTGCCTGTTGGCGGCCGCGCGCGGGTCGCGGACCCGTCGACTGTCTGTTTTTTTTAATACATGTTATTCAATATATTTTATTCCTGCGAACGCATTTTGCGATGTGATGTGTATTTTAGCAGTAATTATTATATTATAAGGAGTTTGACTGTTGTTTTTTGACATACTTACAACTTAGGATACTTGAGGATGAATTGATGGAACGAAATGAACTCTGACTCTAGCAATTACGGCTAAAATAAAAACACCCCTGTAATCGATAACATTTCCCAACTGTGTTCCTGCTTTAGTTTTTTGCTTTATTTTATTACATAATTCCCCTTAAAATACATTAGTGTGAGGAAGTAGTATTGTAAAGTTCAGGATTTCTGTAATGTTTATTATCGCTGTACTACTAAACATTTTTTTTGTATTTCGACCACATAGCATGTCCATACTGTTAGAACTCTGACTTGTATCAATCTTGTATCAGTTTAATATGTGGAATAAATTTGCAAAACTGTGTTTGCCTTATTATATATATTTGTTTCCTTTCATAAAAATTGTTTTTCTATCCCTGGGATGCTGCCCTTACCTACCTTACGCTAATTTAATACTTATTGAACTCTAAGTTGTCAAATTAAATGATCAAAAATCATCAAAATACTGCAATACATTTCAATACATAAATGCTTTGACACTTGTTTGCGTAACTCTAGAAAGCAAAACTGAATGAATACAGATTCGGTATGAACCTAGTTTCAACTACCTAATAGGTTGATATCGCTTACAGCTGAGTTATATATCTGGGTCAAAATACTAAGTCTAGATTTAAAGCAGTATAAATTAAGATATTGTCTAATATAGACCCTTATTTTGCCCTAGTACATTGTCGTGTTTTAAAGTGTCCCAAACGCATCTGTGCGTTTATTACGCCAGCTATGAAGAAAGAACCTGCGTACGATGTCCAAGTGTATTCATCTCCTACTGACTTACGTTGCCCTGGTACATCGATGTGTTTCAATTTTCAATTTCTTAAAGTTATAATTCGTATGGGGCGTTTGGAATAAATATTTTTTACACAACCGATATTATGAACACATTTTTTTAATTTATTTATTAGCAACTTCATGTTTTAATACGGTGTTAAAAGTTAGTTCAGGTACCAGGGTAATATAACTATAGAGGAGGTCGTATTCAAAGATATTTATATTATTTTGTATCTCCCTTGCTCTAAGCGTGCGCAACAAGGTGTGAGCGAGACGCATATACAAAACACAGTTGGTCCTATTTACATTTTGTAACTTACTCGCACATAAGCGTGTACATTAATGTGCGAGTGAGACAAAATATTATGCGAATATATAAAATACTGCCATCTATGGATGAAATTAAATACTATTTAATTGTTTGGTTCTAGTTTTGCTTTATGGAGAAGTAGCATAACGTTTCCAAATAAAGTAGACCAAATATTACGGCGATGATGCTGTTATTATATAAGTTTCCAAATTGTTCGTATTATACTAAAGTTATCAATGGAAACAATTATTACACAACACTGTCAACCCCTCGCTGACAGATGGCGCTGTTAGAATTTAAACAGATCTTGGAGCAGATGGCGACACTGGACTGTTAACGGTATGGTCAATTTGAATTCGAACAGGGAAAGATTGTGTGAAAGTGCCTATGTTAATTAAATTGGACACGAAGTAATTCTGTTTATATAACTCTAAATTGTATATGAAGTTGTTGTGAAATAGAACTTATTTAAATTACGTCAATGCCTTTCTTTTGCCGCGAAATTTTGTAGCATCAACATTCGCATCGCATCGCAACGTACGAAAAACATTTATCATGTGTTTCCGACCATATATTGTAAAACATTTACTTCTATCATAGCAACGAACGAAAGGAACACGTATATAAACATTTTTGTGCGTGAACTGCCATAAAAATATTGCATTTTAAACTTATTGCGCTTTATACTCAGTGAAATGAAGACTTGACACGTAAGAATTTTATTGTTGTCACGACAGGTATTTTTACATTATAAAGTTGTTTTAAGTACGTTTCTAGTTCTAGGGTCAATCGACCATATTTATTTGTTTTTTTAAACCTCAAAGAAATACAACTTGTTATGTGCGTAGGTACATATTACACGCACGTTTTTTATGTGATATACATAGGTGTAGCATACAAGCATGCCAATTGATAGTGTCTACGATAGATAAATAAGTTTTTATTCCTACCTGAGGTCGGCCACAGACTTCACTACCCGTGAACACTAAGCTGGTATGCCTCAGAAAAGTATGTGTTCCTTAACATGTCCTTACCCTTCAAACTAGAAAAAACCACCCCGAAATAATAACGAACGCACGAAAATATTTACGCCGCTGTTATTAGGTAGAAATAGGTTTAGCGGTGGTGCCGCCGGGGTCGAATTACAGAGATTTCTACTATACTGTAATAGCTAGACCCATGTCTAGCTTCCTTGTCTGCGAAAATATTCTATCAAAACATATAATACGGCTTGCCAGGGGCACACGAACAACTTCTGTAGATATAAATGGAACCTAACATCAAGGATACATCTGTATTGATTATTGGTAAATATACCTTTTGAATAAATTATTTAGGGCGGGATTAAGAAATAGATAGTGTAATATTATTATGAATTATGTCAAAAGTCTCTATTATTATTTTAACAAAACTGTTTTTACCAAGAAACAAATGACATAAATTACCATTTTTGTATGGCATACGTTAAGTACAGGGATGTTAAGATCAAATATATAATGTATATTTTCTTCTCAGAAAAGCAAACTCTCCGAACTAGTAAAGTATTTATACAAGTATATTATTATGTAGTATTAACATTACACGTTTATAAAATTACATTACAAGAATGAATGTATGGCTCGACTTGACGGAGGCACTGCCGCGCCTCCAGATAATGCTTCAAAACAACTACCGTATATTATGCAACTAGCATAGACTTTTCCTCCAAACCCATTCTAAATATTTCGTTCTAAATAGTCGAAAATATTCTTCTACAACGTAGCACGTGTAGCATCGTAGATGTGGCGTCTACGCATTTAAGACGTCTACGGTGCGTTACGTAGATTTCCAAATTAAACTAAAAATGACAAATTCAACATTTTTATAAATTGTTTTGCACTTTTATTTAAAAGTTGAAGAAATAACAATATACAAAAACATATAACATTCCAAACGGTGTTGTTTTATTACATTTAGTTAAGGAATTGCTTATAAAATGTAAGGAAATATGTGAGTATATCGTAGACCTAGATGCTTTCCTTAGATTACTTAAATATTTAATGTTATTGTTTGTATATGACCCGAATTGTATAGTTGGAATACAGTTTAGCTTGATTGATTTTAGCTTGAAGATTGGAACACTTCATTGCGCGGTTTTAAGCTGATTTTTATTTAACTTATTGGAACTGAAAATAGACGAAATCAAAATCTATTTTTATTTTTATTTAAAAGATAATTATTACAATATACAAAACCTGAATAATATTGCTAACCTATACCGTTAGCAATTACACTTGTCAAGAAATTACTTGTAAATTTAAAAATGTAAGTACATCAATATTAACATTGCTTGTATGATTCATAAGTTTATATACTTTCAGTGTGCAATGTACCTATATCAGGAAGACTGGAATATTATATAATAATATTGAATCTCGACATTAATATATATCTGACATTCCGTGTGTCTTAGGGTGAACACATAGATTAGTAAAGATTACTCACTCCTAACAAGAAAATGTAACCAGTTTTGACAATTGAAATTGTCACCGTCATCTATATTCGTGTTTGAAAAATATTAAGATCACTTACGAATGAAACGATATTTCTCTGCACTTTTTCTTCGATTTCGTGTTTTTGCACCACTTAACAGCGCATATCGGCATTGTTCCGCGTAAATTACACCATGACAGCCGGCATGACAAATGTCTGACAGAATTGTCATCCGTTTAAGCTATTTAATGTCTTCCTTCAACAAGGCGGTGAGATATCTATACTTATCTATGGTTAGGGTGAGCAAGGTAAATAAAAGTCAATCGATACGTTAAAGTGTTGTATTGTGTGTACGGTGGGGGGGCCGTTCGTCATACGGTGTCGTGCGGCGCGGCGAGGCGGGCGGCGCAGCGCGGCGGCGGGCGCGGCGGCGGCGGGCGCGCGCGCGGGCCGGAGCGCCGCCGCCGCCGCCAGCACGCCGCCAGCGCCGCCGCGCCGCCGCCGCCCGCGCACGCCGCCACCCACCACGCCGCGCCGCCCGCGCCGCCCGCCGCCTCGCCGCCCGCGCCTGCACACGCCGCCTAGTACTCGCCACCGGTCACGAGTTACGTTACACACGCTCTACTTCACGTTTGCGAACCGATAACGGAGCTTTACACGCGGCAAATTCCCTCTTGAACATTATGTTATTTAAATTTTATATAAACACGTCTTTAACTACATGGTTACTACTCAACAGTACTGAAATTACAATAGAATTAAAGTACCAACCAAAGTAATTAAATAATATCTGATTGTATTGCGAATTTTAAAAATATTTCACATTGAGGAATTTGCCACGAATTCACTACACTTTTTTCCAAGACATTGAAAAAGCTTTGAACTAGACTGCCCGAATAATAACTCGAAAAACGATGATTTACAAGATTAAAATATAAATTTATATAAATACGATAACCGAAATTTGTGCTGTTCTTAACATTTCTATTAAAAATACTTGTTTATTTTTATAAAGAAACCATCAAGCATTATACTAGTTAATCCATTAATCTATTAGTACATGTATGCCTTTTTATAAACCACCATATGATGAATTTTGAAGAGTATATTTGATTGAGAACCAAAGAATGGTTTCTACAGACATTCACGGGCAATCTAGTTATTTTTTTAGTCACAAAACCTTTTTGTAAATGGTACCAATTAAATCCAATAAATGCTAAAGGATCACAATACAAGATTTACAAAATAAAATGCAGTTTAAAACGAAACAAATGCGACTGATCCATTCATTTTAAAATTTTGAAGGTTTTGCTAGAAGAATAATGTATTAAATGACGATTTTGAATAAACAAACTGCAACTATATATTTAAGTACCTACATAATATCTTGTAGAGTAAAATCACGCAGCACAAGTTTCAAGAACATTTATAATCTTTGGTCATGTTTACAACGCAAAGGTTCAAAATCGTCGATATGATATTTATATCCTTCTACACATTGGTGCGTTTTAATTCATCACTTTTAAATTTGCCTTTTTATTTTATGACATGCAACATTTAAATGTTTTGTTTAGACAGGAAGCACAACATGGCACATGATGAAGCGGTGTCGATTCTCGCTTACACGTAGTACTTACAACGTCATTCTTTCTTGCAATTTCTCATTACACAACAGAAAACTTGCTAGAAAGAATTTTTATAATCTGTGAAGCGCACGCAAAAGCTTTAGCACATGAAGCTTAAATTGCCTTGACGTAATTTTTATTAATTTTCGAGTTGATCCAAATAATAAAGTTCACTTTCACATTCAAAATACTTATAGACATTGTAGTTGTTATGACGTTTATATTAAAACTAGGATTATATATTATAATGCATAAATTTTAAGTGTAGTTTTCCTAGTTAACATTATATATATTTTTTAAATTAGTTCAAATTTAAAACAATTTATACATACTAAGTCTATTTATGTGAATGGAAATTTACTGTATTTCTTATTCTTTATATCATTATAAATAACGACAAATATTTGTAGTAGGATATCGGCTTGTCATAACAAGTGTTTTATATTAATAGTTACGTCTTCATTTACTCTACCACCGTCAACCCGTAACAAATGAATGAATTATGATATGGCGGTCGGAATCATGATCTGTGAGCACAGAGAGCGAAGCGGAAGCGCATGACGCACGACGATGAGAAGCGGAAGAGAATGGTCATGCTGGCGGGGTCGGAGCGGGGCGGGATGGTAGTAGACTCACGTGCGCAGCGCCCGGTCAGTGCGGGGCGGCGAGCACAAGCGAGAGGACGACGAGCGCGGCGCGCGGCGCGGCCCGGCCCGCCGCCGCACCGCCTGCGCACACCGCCGCGTCAGCCCTCGCACCCGCCGCCGGGCCTACTCTACAGCCCCAGCCCGGAAACCAACTGGATCTACCTCTAGCGATCCACGTTGCTTTCGGACACCGAAGCTATAGACACACGCTACCTGGCTCCGGCACCGATTCGACTGTCGCTCGTTTCGTTTCGAATACGGATACCGGCGAGACCAGGCGATTTTACCAACTTTCCTCGAATGAATGCAATCGATAAAATTGCACCGATTCCAGGAATAGTTGTTAATCGGAAGAAGTAAAGAAATACTCGCTCAATTTATGTCAATACTTCTTGATTGTTGAAATTTGGAGGTAAGCGAAGAAGAGATCGGCTAGGCACAATATAGCGAGATATTCGTTATTGGCACGTTTTGATACTTTATAGATGCATCGATATAGAAATTCAGCAGTTGCAGTGCCGGCAGAAGAGACAGCGAAAGCGGGGTAAATAAGAAGTAGTGACGTAAAATTGACAAAAGTATTTGAGCGGCGGCGCGGTGCCCCGGGCGTATAGTGCGATGACTCAATGCAAGCTTCGTCCCATTGGAATTTACTCCTATTTATTCCAAAATACACTAACTTCGACTGCGCTAATAAAAATATTGTTCAAAAAATTTAGCAATTTATATTCCAACTCTCCTGAGTCATCACAGTATTTGAGAAAAGGATAGAGACGATTTTAGAGAATTGTTAAGTGGAGCATTATATGGATGTAGAATGATTTTATGTGATAAAGTTTAAAAAGTAAATTTAAAGGGGGCGCTGTTTGTAAATAAAAACGGCCATAATCTTGCAACATCGTCAATATATTATACTATTTCACCAACAATTATTAATGTAATTTTGTTTAAAATCCTTCTAAACTCCTACCAACATAATAATAGTAAGTACATTTTGTTCGAACATCCTCTGAGACAAAGATTGCATTGAACCGTCAGTACTGAGAAGTTTAAAGTACAGTGAATATAACATTATTCATGTTATTTAAGGATCATAGTTTAACAGTACTACAGTGTTTAGATACAATATCTTACAATATAGAAGATGAAAGCAGGAGTAAGCAGCAAGACTGCTTTTAAACTGTAAGAGCGACTGTAGCATTATTCAAAGTAATTTTATACTCATTTTTCAGGCGACCTGCAAACTTTAACATACTTTTCCACTAAAACTTCGGGCCAATTATTTTTGTATCAACTGTAGCTTGTCTGTTACGTTGCTGCTTACTCCTTTAACAAGCTACATTTTAACATTGTTTTTTTATACTTCAAACTCGATTATGTTAAGATGCCACGACAAAATGCAACTGTGTAGAATACAATATCGTTACATGTGGAAATGCGAAGTGCGAACAACAGAATACAGGAGAGGTGAATAATTCTATCAGCGAAATTTTGAAAAGTCGGACACAAGAAAGAAATATTCCTTTCGAAGTAGCCAATCGGTGAGGAGATCAATAAAGAATTGTACTGTAGGTACCTACCGTTGGAAGTCACTTTTGGATATGTTATACTTTGATTCATATAACTTATTTTAATAATTTCTACTCAGTACCGGATTGCTAATTTTTAAGGACGTTTCGGCAACCCAGATCAGGTTTTCAACCCTCGTCTTAGCATAATCGTTACCTATTTTAGCCCCCTTATTATACAATACTATAATCTTTATCGAGTAGATATATTTCAATTTCAACTACATCAACAGACATAATATATTATATAAGTAGATAATCATAATTATTTATTAACCTTAATGATCTAAATTTAAAATTTGTTCATAGTTAATATATTATACTGTTAACTTATGCTATGGTGTGTTTGTGTGTAGCTGTGAGTATGCTGGGCTGTGCAGTATTAAACTTGTTCGATTGTCTCATAATTTTGTTGTCAAGATTGTACTGAATAAAGTAGGTTCTTCGTCGGATTTATAAATAGGTATTAATTTTGTCGAAAACCTGATAATGTTATTTCAGGTTTTTACTTTGTCGGCACATTGTTTATTTCTATTTTGAAGATTTGAATTAAAATGTACATAAAAGCCAATATACTATATAATATACATCTAGAGAAAATGATATAGCAGAGAAGCTCCATTTTAAATGTAACCGTTTCATGTCAAAAAGATTACTTGCGTTCTGGTAAATCAGGGTAAATTTACAATCATTATTATCATAATGCTGATTTATATTCCCTGATCATGGTGAGAAATTGTGACATTTGTCAAGCATTTTAGTAAGTGGCGTAGCTGTAATGTGAGCGTGTATTTAAAGTATATTAGTATGTGCGGCGCCGACGCGATGCAATAAGCCGGAGTTGTTCATATTGCAATACTGATGTAAATGCTGTGTCGAGTGGTTGTGTGTGTAATAGTGTATGTATGTATGTGTGTGCGTGCGTGTCTGTGTGAAAGAGAGAGAAGGGGAGAGATAAAGAGAAATAGATACCTAGGTTGTGTGTTTTAATATGTTATAATAATTGGACACAGCTTGGTTGCACGATATCAATACTTTGCTGTGAGATCTAGTTGGTGACGATATAATATTTCAGTAAGGTAAGCCAACAATGAGCGATAACCATACCATAGATAGTACACTTTTATGTATGTGAGCTACAAGAAGCTGGCCCGGTAGGCACGTCGTTGTTGGTGCACCTAGGTATCCAAAATCAATATCTATGTGGAAACTGATGTATGTGTATGGGTACGCATTTGTTTGTGTGAAGGCATCCCTGTATGAACGAGCGGGTGTAGATGTATATCCGATTAGAATGGTTCTAACTGAACCAGAATAACTGAATCTTACGTGTGTCACTCTCACCCTCCCTCCCTTTGCGTGTGTATATAATAAGATGTGTTTGCATATATGTGTGTGTGTGTGTGTGAGAGAGAGAGTGTGTGTGTGTGTGTGTATGTTTGTGTGTGTAAGTGTGTGTGAGAGAGAGTGTGTGTGTGTGTGTGTGTGTATGTTTGTGTGTGTAAGTGTGTGTGTGTGTGTGTGTGTGTCTGTTTGTGTGTGTGAGTAAGTGTGTGTGTGTGTGTGTCTGTTTGTGTGTGTGAGTAAGTGTTTGTGTGTGTGTGTATGTGACTGTGTGTGTGCGTGCGCGTGTGTTCGTGGTGCATACTAACAGTGCGCGGGGCGTTCCCGGGGCGCGCCGGCGCAGTGCTGCAGGCCGGAGCAGGCGGCGGCGGGCGGCAGGCAGGCGCCGGCGCAGGGCGCGCCGCACGCGTCGCTCGCCGGCGACACCTCCGTCCACACCGCGCGCCACCCCGCCGCGCCCACTGACTTGTCCGCGATTATGAACCTGCGGACGGGTTACAGACTTCTTTTGTATCACGTTAGTTTTAAAGGTTTGTAAGATGCGGTAACAGTAAGAGATATGAGTTATGTTTTACCGAGATTTGCACACCATTATACGGGAATAATAGAACATATTTATTCTGAAATTAAAATTTATTTATATTAGAATCCTATATTTGTATTTTCAATATTACGAGTAGTACCTATATAAAATTTATTTTAGACATTTTGTAACTGCGGCGAGTTAAAATTTTCAATTGACATCAATTTACTATGGCTAAAATTAACGAAATCGAACAATCAATCTAACGAAAGAATCTTTCGTAAATTTAAATATCAAGCTTCTCATTTAATATATAAATTAAGGTTTCCATTGTTATAACACAAATGATTTTTCAACTTTAATTTTTTTACCACCGTTCGGAAAATATTTTTAAATCCATCCAGATTTCAAATCTATCTGTCAAATCTTTCCGCTCGAGTCGTCATGGCATCATTGTATTGCCATATACGTGTTACTCACGAGAGGCGGATGGAATTGGAGGAGGAGAGGTACTGCCAGCGATCGCTGGGTGCCTTCTCGCCGCACAGCTCCAGCGGCGGCCCGGGGCTCTCGTACCACAGCCGCAACACCGCCGCCGGGCACCCGCGCTCTGCAAACATTACAATTATCTATATTTAGTATATTATATCTAAAACGCTAATGTTTACGTTTTATGATAAACGTCCTGCAATACTGGACATCTTCGAACCAATATTTATACGATTAATCTATGGTTAAAAAATAAGATACGGTAAAAATAAAACATCACATTACCAACTATTCTTTCTTACTTATAGCAAAACCTTTGTTGCCATATTGCGTAACGCAAAGACAAAAGACACAGGTGTGAGTCATGGAAAAGCCATGTCCACGAAAGAATACTATAGCAGTCTCGACATAGAATCTCTAGAAGAACTCCGCGGGATTTTGTTCTATGAAGAGTACGGCATAATATCCTCTCCATTTTTCCTGCGACTGGGAGGTACTCGTGCAGGATTACCCCACGTAAAAGAAAGTTACAAAAGGCGTACACAAATTTTGCTTGTAAAGAAACGACGTACCGGTGAGATGTCCCTCGACGGCGAAGTGCTCGAAGTTGAGCAGCAGGCGCTTGCCGGGGCGCGCCGTCACGAACCAGTTGCAGACGCGCGACGCGGAGCTGCGGCCCGGCGCCTCGTACGGCAGCGGGTAGCGCGGCGACGTGATCACGCCCCACTCCGCGCCCGACATGTTGCCGCCGCAGTCGCCGAATATCGACTTCGCCGGCTGCGACCCGTAGTAAAGTATCTTTAGCATTTCAACGCATAATGAAAAACGAAAGCTCTAGGTTGGAACGCTTTATGAAGAGCAAGTGCACTGTGTTACTTTAGCGATTTTTTTGCTTGGTCTGACATTGCTAGATTAACTCGGAAAAATAGGTCTATTCCGAATTTCATTCAATAAAATTTAAATTTCTAAATATAGATCAGTTAAAAAGCGTAGCGTAGCGTACCTCCCAATAATCGTTTTTTTTAAATTAAGTCTAATTTAGCACGGCTGCTTCTTATAATTTTTGATTTGTACCTGTATTACAGATGTCATTTTAAATTCTTAAAATATATTTTGCCAAAGGATTGAAAATAAATTCTATCTGCTCATGGCGCTAAAGCATATTAAGAAAAATTACTACTTGCATAAATTAGGAATACTAACTTTGTCGAAAAAGGATCGAATAAACTATAACATTATTCTTGAAATTTCATAAAAAAATCAGCATTTTTACAAATAGTATTCATCCTTAGACATAAAAATCTAAGTGTACAGTTAACTGATTTGAATAAATAGTTAACACACCTCAAAAATATAGCGCGCCTTGAACCCCGAGGCGACATTATCGTAGTCGGTGTGCAGCGCGATGAGCAGGCCGAGCGCGCCGCGCGGCGACTGCAGCGGGCCCGGCGTGGCCGCGCCGCACCAGCGCCCCAGCGGCACGCGCGAGCTGTCGCGCCCCGTCCACCACGCCTCCACCCAGTCCTCGCTGCACGTTGCGCCGCTACACAAATATATGTTGACACTTCGTAGATTAGGAGTATTAAAATTTATGATATTAGGGTGGTAGCATTCAGGTTGACAACCCGCATGGCAGAGGTAGACCGATATGGCACTCAAAGGGTTCCGAGAGAGATTCAGAGAGATGCGATATCTGGCCAAACAGACATCCGCTAGAAAGAAATATCCGCTATTAAGTATTAACCCTTCAGTGATTACGATAATTAGTGGTAGTAATAGGGTGAAAGCGTTTGGGTTGACGACCTGCGTGGCAGAGTAGTCATCATACTGATGTGACGCGTCAAAAATTCAGGTATGAGATCTGGGTGTGCGTGTATTTGTCTATGTAAAAGTCCATGGATCCATTTATCCATCCATTCATGCACAACACACTCATGACACAAGGAATTCTACTGTGAGGCTGTGAGTGTAAAAAGTGTCTTTTGAAGTTGGTAGAATCCTTTGTGCCAAGAGACACCACCTTCACATCTTCCATCTAATAACAGCAGAGTTCAGCACTACTGTATTCTGGTTTAAAGGGTGTGGTAAGGAGAACTTTACACAAAAGTGAAGTGTATCATGGTCATAGACCTTTGAAGATAACTTCCGGTGAAATCGGTCATGAAGGATGAATTTGGAATTCCTTACGTTTGACTAACCACGAAGAATTAACGTTTTAGACATGTATCATCAAACGACAATAGACAATTTAAGGAAAGTCGACGCATACTTTGTGGCGAAACGAATATTTTGAAAAAACTCACCTATACAAGCCAGCAGTCGCGTTCCACGCGTCCGCCTTAACCTTGAAGTGGTCGAACACGACGGTGACCTGCTCGTTGGGGGTGGCGTCGAGCGTGTACGTGCAGTTGGTGTGCGAGGGGTAGTTGGAGGGGTAGCGCGGCGAGTTGAACTCCCCGCGCTTCTTCGCCTCCGAGCGGTACGTGAACGCGCACTCGCCGCCCGGCGCCGCTGTGCCTGGAACTCGGTACTCTGGAAAATGGAGAAAATTGGTATTAAAATCACTAACTACCATTAATTCATTATATTAATCAATCTGTGGCATGTATTTTGTCTAGATTTATGCAAAGACTGATATACAAATCTCAGAACAATACTAGCAGCATGTTCTGAGATACAAATAAATAAAGCTTTTCATTTTCATAGCCCACAAGCCATAGACACACAAAAAAGCCGCATACCTCTGGTGTAGTGTCATTAGGTATAATGCGAATATCCAACATTAACATACATATTTGGACATGGACCATATTCTTAAGTCACTATGTATTGAAAGATTCACTGTGTTTAGTATTCGTCAAGGAAGTCTCGGATTCTCTTAAGAGTGATATCGATTATTCTTCGTGAAGTCCTTCCAAAATAGCATGTGTATTGAATATAACTCAACTTTGGAAAAAGCCTAGTTGCTTACACCCGTTATTAATAATCAATCTATCCAGTCTTTTGTTTCCCAAAGGTCAACATTTGAGAATTCACATTGATAAAGCCTAATTTCGAATTCCGATATGTAAAAACTGATTGTTCTTAATAACGGGCCTTAGTAAACCATAGTCCCATACGCAACTCACCAGTCTCAAAAGTATATTTAGCCTTGAACCCGCGGCCCTGGTGCTCGCCGGAGCTGAACACCATGACGAGGCGCGGCCCGTCCGAGAGCAGCGGCGGCGGGAAGGCGGGCGGGCCGGCCGCGCCCTCGCCGCACAGCTCCGCGTCGTGCTTGTCGTACGAGTCCGTCGCCTCCTGCCCGCGCAGGTACACCTTCAGGTAGCCGTCGTGGCACGTGCTCGCTGATCTAGACGGATTGGGATTGTTGGTGTAATGTATTGTACAGGTGTACGGAGGTTTTTTTTAGTTGTACCAAATGAGCATGCAGTCCACCTGATAATAAGTGGCTAGTGTCAACTGCTAGGTGTAGCGGTGAGCCGTCCAAGTCGAAACACAAAGGGTTCTTCGACATTTAAACTTAGTAAAGTATATAGTACTGTACTACTATCGGATTAGAATACGCTTTATAAGTTTTTTCTTTACTTGTCTAGATAATTCGCAGGTATGTGTTTAATATTGCAACCTAATTTTAAACAAGTTAATCTCAACCGATTGAACTGTAATTTTACATATACGAGTATATTTGGTTTGGATGATAGTGCATGATGAGTTTAGTGACGTCATTCTTTCTTCTTACAACCAGACACGTTAACCGATATAGATACAATAAAACAGTGCCATGACATTGATGTACACAAAAAGTATTAAGTATTAATAGATAATAAACTTAGAAGCCAGTTGAACAAGCTATACTTACTCCGGCTTCGGATTATCTACTTTTGGTATAGAAAAGTTCTGAAACTCCAGCCGGACTCTTTCCAAATTTTGTGAGTCTTGCATACCGTATATAAAATATCTGAAACAGTAATAAAAACTTTGATTGTATACCTATTTACTTGCCAATATTCGAAAGTTCTCAAAATACATGTTTACTTATTGGTAGAGACAGAGACATAGCTAACACTTACCTACAAACAACTTTTTGTATATAGGGGAATGGATAATTTGGATGGTACACGAATCCTGTAGATTCTTTTTTACTAAGGATTTTCTGGTCGCACTCGGAGCCCCTAATGTGCTCGGCGTCGTGTTTACTTATAAAATCTGAAAAAACAACAGATAGGCATTATATTTACAATTTAAAATGATTTTTATTTTATTTTACTAAGTAGGTATATTTTTTATTTTAAGCAATCGTTAACAAATGTTTATAATTTTAGAATAGTGTCTATGAAATAAATTCAACTATTTAACTAATTAACGTTTTCACGGTCTACAAATTTTCATTATTTTTATATCAAACATTATAATGTTAAATGTGGTTAAATGCTAGTTAAGAAATACTATTTGATTGACACGTTTGTATAATTTAGTAGGATATAACAAACATATAAATTGTGATTATTTCACTCACCTAACTTAACAAAACTCTCTGAGAATTCGAATATACCCTTGAAGCCGCGGTTCTGCGTGTTGGCGGCTCGTGGCAACGTGTAGAAGGTAACGAGCAATCGCTCGTCGCTGGAGTATAAAACTAGATTCCGTTGCTGGCCGCAGTACGTTCCGATCACCGCCGACGTGTTGTCCGGCCCGTCGTACACGCGGACCCAGTCGAAGGGGCAGCTGGTAGGAGTAGAGTTAGATTAGATCAAGGCTGGGTTTGAAACTCACTCCAGTTCCATTCGAGCAACAATTCCCCTGGTCGTTGCATTGCAGGCTTCTTGCTTTTAAAAGGAGTAGATTACCTCAAGATTAAGTTAATATGTAAATTTTTGTTGTGTGTCAAATAAACCAACCAAGAATTGCAGCCGGACTGGATACTTTTGGATGGATTGGTTTCCTCAAGCGGCAAATGTTGATTCGGTTTTCTTATCGTGGTCACCTTCATTGTAATTATATGTTCATAACTGCATGCAGTTGAAAGAAATCTTTTAGACCAGATAATTTACTAGGTTTTAGACAATAATTGTGAAGGATGTTTGTCTTCAATCCCCTAAATAATGACATGACAAGTATAATT
The DNA here is from genome assembly GCA_014595695.2 of Epargyreus clarus clarus. Classification (NCBI taxonomy): domain Eukaryota; kingdom Metazoa; phylum Arthropoda; class Insecta; order Lepidoptera; family Hesperiidae; genus Epargyreus; species Epargyreus clarus. The sequence goes on along the minus strand of JACTTY020000031.1, from coordinate 2,546,809 downwards.
ATCAATTTAAAATGAGAATTACCTAACTTATTTTTTTCCGCAATAGCACGAAAAATATTAAGCAAATCGTTCAATCATGTCTTCTATGTTTATTTATATTCGTAAAGTAAAGTATGAGAAAATAAATCAGGGAATGAGTACTCACTGGGGGCCGCCGAAGAAGAGATCGAAGTCGCGAAACTCGAGACGAATGCGTTGTCCTGGCTTGCCGGCGAACTGGTAGTTGCATGTGATGTCCTTGGGGTAGATGCCGGGGTACGTGGGGGACAGCAGCAGCCCCGTCTTGTTCTTGCTGGCGTTGATCACGAACGAGCACATTGTGTTGGGGATGGGCGTGCCCACCTCGAATTCCGCTGTACGATGAAACATAGAGAAATCGAACTCAAAATATGTTAACTCTATAAGTGTGTATAAACAACCATAAGAAGTGCATTTATCATCTCCTCATTGACCTATTACCGTCCTATTCGTCTATACGCCAGTATCCTCTCATTCGTTTCATAACGCAGGAATAGTGCGCATTAGTAAACTTCGCACAATAAGGAGTATTTTGAGAAAAACTCTGAGATATGTGGATTTTCCTCACGATGTCTTTCTTCAGCATTAAAACTACTAGTAGAAAATTATTTGTTATACCTACATAAGTTATTACGAAAATCTTGCAAAAATAAACCATATTGACAAACTAATATATCGACGACCAATAGGTATATTAGCAGTCGTATCACACGACTGGTCTATTGTCTCTTGTGGTCCATGGTCTATTTTCTATTTCACTATCATCTGGCAGCTAACACAACCTTAATACAAATAGAGACGGATTCACTTACACGCGTTGATGAAGCGGTAGGTGCCTGCGAAGAGCGTTGGCGGGGTGTAAGTGTTGTCGGTGAAGAAGGCGAGCGCGACCGCCCGGTAGAGCGACACGCGGCGCCGCGGCGGGATGGGCCCGCAGTACCGGCCGCCGAACGCCGAGTTGACCAACTCGCCGGCCTCCAGCGATGCCACCTCGGAGTATATGTCCATGTACTCGTGCATACATCTGGAGAAACGGCCATTATTAACACCAGTTAATGTTGTCTGAAGATCAAATTATCAAGCGATTTTAGGAGGACAGCTGCGTCTTCTTCTCTGCAAAGTTACTTCTCTTTCAACTTAACGTGTAAGGTTGACAATACATCTATTGTATCTTTAATCAACTTCACGTTGGATTCTTCTAATTAGAGTATAAAGTAACCACTTAACTGAATATTTGTCCCACTTATGATATTATGTTATATCCGGTGTAGCTATTACATAAATCTAAAATGTGCTTAACTTCAAGTGGATAGCTCTTATAGATACGCCTATTACTTCCACTATATACTTGGTTAGTGTTGCAGATACTATGGTTATTTACTGTTACGTATTCTTTCTTATTCATAAATAACTGTGGGAACAAAATTTTATTCATGGATTTTGAGGGTACACTTAAGACAAATTTTATTTCTTATAACCTGCAAGCAATCGTATTTAATCGTGGATTTTATAATATTATAAAAGAATTGTAAAAAAAATAGTGTGTTAAAGAAAACTTTGATGACAAAATACCTCTAAATTGCCACTAACATTGAAATAACTATAATAAATAAGGATGTTTATCCACAAAACAATAAATGTTTCGGTGAATCTTTCGTTCACTACAAATATAGCTTTCGGAAATCCTAATAAATAAATCAGTAGTTTCCAGTAAAGGTTCATAGGTCCCAGGAATAGTTTGACCCAATTCTGTCCGCCTGGTGTAACGGGCCCTTGTTATGCTTGAGGGAAAACATGTTTGTGTCTCATTTGTTTCCTTATTGAAAAAAATATGTTTGTTTGTATTCTTCTATTCCAACCTATTGCACATAGAACTAGGGTTATTTTTAGTTCTTTAATATTTGGTGCCGATTGCATTATGTGTCGATGGTTGATTAATTACGATCAAAATATTGGTATAGCAAGTTTTATAACTTGCATTCCCATTGAATAGATCATTATCATTAATTTATAAGTAACTAGTAGTGCTTCGATCGCGTTTTAAACAAATAATATGGCATACAGATAACTGAAAATTAGTACCTTCATTGAATTGACAGTGGTGCCATCTGTCGAAAATTAGTCTTAGGAACTCAGAAACTTTCGTAGGCACAACAACTTTGCTAAAGATCATCACATGATCAAATGCATAGTTTAGGATTCTATAAAGGACATACGGACAAACATTCATTTTTCTATATAAAGATAAGAAATACTCACGACGGCAATTCCCCCACTGCGGCTCCACTGAAAAAAATAACATTGAAAATATTACTCCAAATCTTAAAAGAACTTCATAGGTGTTATAACAATACCAATATTGTTAATATTCAGTATTTGGTACACCATTCACTTTCTCAAATATGTTAAACCTTTAATTAAAGCGCTATCTACTGCCACTCAATTTAATCCAAAGGCATTGATTTATCTTTGCTTCCGCTCACTAAATTTATTTTCGTAGCTTCCATTTCGGATGAATAAACGTTCAAGAGTCCTTTAGATTAGTCAGAAGTCAACATTTGTCGCTTATTGAGAGATAAATATCTGCATTGCTAGATATACTCAATATTCTAATCAAAAATGTCTATTAAGGTTTTTGACATTAAAGTATGGGTACTTATACTGTGCAATGGTGCAATATCATCGAATTTGTACCCAAATGACATGTTGAACTAAGAGTTATTTAATAAACATCTAGCAATTACATGAGGCATTCCAACTTAGTCCTGAAGAATAGAACTGTATCTCGAGCGGATCTCAGTGAGACTCCGATTGGCGTCTTACTAAACCCAAAATATTAATTTTGGGTTGATTACAGGTGTTTTTGGGCGACAGTGGATAGTTGCTTAAATTGTTCCATATGGATATATTTCTATTTTAACCTAACTTCAACATGTTGGTTCTCTGGTGGCTAGCTACACAGTTTGAACGTCGGAAACACGACGAGAACGCGCTGCTCCGAAACCGAGATAAAAGTGCTTTTTAAACTCTTTAGGGTCCCTACGGAGAGAATAAGCCATATTATTACTAGCTAAAACACCACGATATTTCTCTGGACGCACTTTGTCTGGACTACATGTACACACATTGCACTCGTCCGTGGTCCCGACATCAGTTCTAACCTAAACTAACCTCAACATATCGATACTCACTCTGGGGTTTGGCCGCGGAGGTCGAACGTCCGGAACTCGACGAGCACGCGCTGCCCCGGCGCCGCGAGGAAGGTGTACAGGCACTGCCGGCTGTGGTTGTTGGGGTTGAGCAGCTCCGGCGCGTGGAACGTGCCGTTGTCCGCCCCCCCGCGGCTCACGAACGTGCGGTCGCACTCTGTATCCAAACATCAATTTACATCACTTGTCTCTCCCACGCACGTAATGACAGTAAAGGATAGGTTGTCAAGCGATATTGTCTATACACATTTGAAGGTACGGAACGGATGAGTAATCAAAATACTGGGAATGTGTTTGTTACGTCACATTTTATCACGATAGAACATAGTTACGTTGCACGCAATTCAACACACTATAGTTTAATAGAGAACTTGTTGATCGCGATTCAACGATTGATGCGTGTTGCACAGCTATTATAGCACGAGTGCGACTGAATTATTATCATTAATTAATTGGACGCCAACAATCAATTGGATTGCTTCTCGTTCACACAGTAGGCATGCGCTGTTATCGCTTGATTGCGACTGTGTGAGTGGCATCACTTCATATTTACTCTCTACATTGCAAAAGTATAGGGACTGTGCGTTCTGTCAATATTACTGGTAGATGGAAAAATTACGAGAACGATATCGATTCGTCGAATAACACCTCCTACCTACTATCGACTTCTTAAAGAAGTATTTTTCTAATTTCTAAAAGTTTTAAGCAGTCACATCGTAATAAAAATGACTGAGATTATATGATTATTTATTTATTTATTTATCAAGTATATAATACCTCAACACTTTCGCTCCTGTACAGATCATTTTTGCTACATTACACAATCATTAGTAGGTATTACATAGTGTTGTAAATACCTAAACTTACACTTAATGTGTAAGTTGTGAATTGTAATTCATAAATCGGAGACTGTAGAAAGCGTCTGTGAGTATCGAGTTTCATAAGTGTTTCTACATTGGAAGACTGTTAATAAAATTTACTACCCTATTTACGAGTAGGTGTAATTTAGAACAACAGTAAAAATACATCAGCTGAAAATATGACAGCTCGGTGTAGATTGAATTTCGTCATAAAATGACGAAAATAAAAAACAATAAAACCGCCCGAGCGCGGAACGAAACATCCCCAAAAATTTCACAAACAAGTTCAAATCCCTCTTTTGTTTTCATGTTTTAATGTTGCCGAAAAACTCAGATAAAGGGCGAAAACGGCGTAAAACGCGTTTTGATTTTCGAAATTAATGTTTCATACCATTGTCTTATATTTTGATTCGATTTCCCGATCTTTTGATTATATTTGATAAATCAATATTTTTCCAATTATTTCGGTAACGGAATTTTGAGAGACAATTGAGGTGTTCGTTTATATTAAAAATTAATTAAAAATACAATTAACATTAGAAGATTACTAAATTTATTTCTTTGAATACATTTTAGTCAGTTTTATCATACAAAAAATTCGACGGTTTTATTAAGAATTGATATATCATATGATAATATACAATAATTTACTTTAAATGTCTTTTATTCAATTATCTTAAATCTAAAAATATTTTCTCGCACCTTTAGTTAGTTTCTACTGCCTTTTCTTTCTAAACGTAAGTTCACGGAGAATTTCCAACTCAATTCCATATAAGTACGCTGCATCAAAGAAGTTCTTTTAACTTCAAGACATTTGTAAGATTCTTAAGAAGGATTTATTCAGTCGTGAAAAGGTACGGAAGGAAATTGTAGCGAGAGCATTACGATATAACATGTGTGTTATGTTACACTGCATTTTAAGACTACTGTTACTTGAAAACAATACGGACAGTTGTAAAGACGGAAAGTATAACTGTTTTTTAAAAATTAATCCATTACCTATGTACTCAGTGGTAGGCAGTGCGAGGCCAAATGTAATGTATTGGCTTAAGCCGCGTCCCAAGCTAGGTGTACCTAATTGTAATCGTTACTATAACTAATTACTATATACCGTAACGATACATTATATAACAAAGTTATTATTTTTTGGGCATAATAACAAATTTAACAATTAACAAAGTTATTATTTTTTTTGGCATAAACAAATTATCAACGGAAGAACAAATAAATTATGTGTTACATAACCGCGTATAACTTCGTTACAGGCGAAAAATATTGTTTACATTGCACGCACAACTTCGACCCACGCCAGAACACTGATCTTTTCTCAAACGCGTCCGTTTTCCGAAGCATTTTCACGAGAATTTCCACCAACACAAACCACCTCTACGTACAAAGTACAAAGTAACTCGTTCCTGTGTCGCTGTGTCGTAACTGGTAAGCCGTAACATCGCATTAACGAAATATATTATTTACTTCCCCGCTCGCAAAGACGGCTTACTTATAAATAAATAGTTTTCGAATATTGTGCTGCAACTCGAATACACAATTCCCTCACTTCTTTTGAAAAGCAGTTTAATATAATACGAACGGAAGTGGGAGGAAGGAACTGAGCTAAGAGTTCATAAAAGCTTTTATTCCCTGTAGACATGTGTAGGACTAATTCTGAAAAATCCTTTCTTAGTGCTCAACTAAGTTATTTAATACAGTTCTATGAACATTCGATATATCGAGAGATTTTATACCCACCTGCTTAAGTTGAGCGTGCTCTGACCTCGAATGTTAACATTGACTAAGGACCTATATTTTGTAATATATAAATTTCTAAATATGTACTTTGCAGAAAAGAAATAAAAAGCAAAAATCTAGACTAAGAAGTTCCTTGTTTAATTTAAGGGATATTATTTTAGTTAACAAAAGTTTCTATGCTTATGCAAGCAAAACAATTCAACTTATCAAAAATGTTATCCCTGAGGACTAAGCTACTTTTAGGCATTCCACCTAGTAAAAGTAGCTATGTCCCCATTACCACCCCCGTCAAAAACATCAGCACTTAACACTGCTGTTATTGGGCAGAAATAGGTGTAGTTTCAGTAGTGCCGTCGAAGTCGAACCGCAGAGAATTCTACCACCTTCAAAAGTTGTTGTTGTGGAGTAAAATTAAATCGTACGTAATAACGTAAATAAAAGTATCAACAGACCAGAACAAAGCTCCATAAGTTTCGCTACAGTGGTGCCATTTGCAGGAAGAATCTTTCTCGCCTCGCTATTAATGAGACAAGGGGATTGAACCTGAATCTTTCGCCCACTCGTTCATTCGCTGTTAGCGGCCCATTAAAACTTTTCCTGCAACCCATGCTTCGCGGACTCGATTAAGAACTTCATTAAGCCGGATTTATGCAATAAAAGTACATTTCCAACGAAAGTAGCTTATATTTAGCTACTTTCCCTCTGTTTACATGTGTGTTTTTATTCACTGGGATTCAATTAAACTGCTTATGATATGATATGGTTAAATATTATTAAAACATTGTGCCGGGCATCTTGCACAATTTATTAAAGATATTTAAAGATTCATTGTTTTTAATGTAGACAGCTCCAGACGCTCTCCGTTTGGAGATGTCGAGGAAATACTTAAACGATATTTATTGCATCTCCAGTTTTCCTTGACATGATGTCGTGCTCTGCATATACTATGCACACACATTTTCTAGGATGCACTTCTTAGATTTCTACGACTTGACGTCGCAACGCTACACGATCGCTACGTATCACGATTCGTCGTTGTATTTTTTGTATTTGATTTGTGTTATATTCACTAACCCTATTGTACGATATAAAAAGTACACGATGTTGAGAATGTTATCATAGAACTATAGCAGAATTTATCATTGTATCAATACTTTAAACACAATTTTAATTTGAATTCAAAATATAATCCAATTAGTACAAATACGGTGATATTTCGCGTATCACTTTCAGCTTGTCAACAGAATAAAAATACGAGGTAACTGTTATATTGCAAATGGCGATAACCCTATGACACGTCAGGCAATTAGGGGGAATTGCAAACCAAATTTTCCCTTTCGTTATGTCGTTATTCGGCACGTAGAAGCTATAAAAGCGTTTTTATTGTTTTTAGAGATATATAGTATCTATTATCTAAAACACCGAACACGTACAAAGGGTTGGGATGTCAGCATACGCCCATTAGTAATAACCAACCTTTTCAATGTATTGCCTATCAAAGATCGAAAATGGACAATTTCTGCCTGCTAGAAATTGTCAATTTTTGAACAATGGGAAGCAAAAGATTTAGATTGATTATTTTTAATCGGCGATGGTGTCGCTAATTGGAACGGTGCTCGGATGTTAATAATGTGCACTGGTGACATGAGACAACACTAAATTGCCGCTGTAATAAGATCTCACTATATTATGTAATATGGGAATGCTACTACTCAAGCTATTGCACTACAAATGAACTTAATCATAATGAATTCCATCGTTAATCAAATCTATTTCAGATTTTACGAGTGTTCTTTACAAGTTACTAGCTACTAAGTTTTAATAAATAAATGCAAATGCAAAGTAAGTGTGAACGTTATTGTCATTTAATTTTCAACTAAAGTTTCTGTTTATGCGATACTTGTCAAAATTATTTACCCGCGCCACGACTCTGTCAGTCTTCGTAACGTATTGACTTAAATATCCATTAAAATCAGTTCAATCACTTCTTGAAACTTAATTAATTTATACCTGCTTCGGTGTTATTGTTCCGAATGATACAGCTGTGTGTTTATTTTTGATTTTAGAGATCTTATTAAGCGGACTGCGGTACTGTATCTATAAGTGAACGTACTTGGAAGCTTAGTAGGCGAGGGTTCAGCTAGCGAAGGCCCACTCGAGAGCTCCGTGGTCTCCCCGAGCACTGCACAGAAATAACAACCAGTTACAGTTATACCTACTTATTATAGTAATAAGGGGGTGTAGGTAGGTAACTGGGTAGGGAGAAGGTGGCTTTAATTCAAAGAGCCTTAGATATACATTACAAAATGTAATCTTAGACTTAACTGTTTCAAAAAGATATTTATAGCCCAAGAATATACGCATTTTATTAAGAAACAGGATTTATTGTTTTCTAAGACATAATAATTATAGTCAATAAACATCTGAACCTCTTACTTCCTAATAAAATGCTCAAGTTAGTTCATATATCAAAATAAAAATGTTTTTATAAATTTGGCCCTTTACTGTTTATTGTCTACACTAATAGTATAAAGAGGAAAACTTTGTTTGTTTGTTTGGTTGAAATGAATAGGCTCAAAAACAACTGGACCGATTTTAAAAATTCTTTCACCATTTGAAAGCTACATTATCTACGAGTAACATAGGCTATATTTTATATGAAATATATTTGATAAATAGATTTTGAGGCGGTACAAAGTTTGCCGGGTCAGCTAGTTAAGATATAAAGTAGTAAAATAATGTTGCTTTTGTAAGTAAACTAGCCGACTCCTTGCCTACTTTTAACGAAGTTACGTTATACAAAAAGTATTAATAGAAATTTTTATTTATATTTACTTACAAAAGTATTTTTATCATTTTTTTACCTTAGACTTTTGTTCAAAAAGAGTTATCGATTTCTCTTACCAACCTTCCCTTACATACTAACAAAATACCAACAGCATTATTTCATTATATTGTCAAACAATGTCGCCTTGTAACAACTTCCTCGCCTACATTTATGCACAGGCACGAGTTTCTGATTAATTAAATATGTGCAGAATCGTGACTTCTCACATTAATTACCGAAGAATTCGGCCGTATTCAAACTACAAAGCTCTTTCGTGAACAGAAGCGAAGTGAGAACAAACTTTCGGCTTCTCTTTGACAGTTCGCTTAAATTTCGCACTAAAGTCGTAAAGTCCCATGCCTACACTAAATTGCTTGACTTGAAGCATGTTGCACACTTTATGTCTTCAAAGGAAAGCTTACAGCAAAATACCGTGTGCGGCTTAAATTCTGATTTTTGGAAATAGTAAACGTAAAGATGTTTATGAAATTTTGGTTTTTTTTCCATGTTTTACTTACTTTGCAAATCGGTGGTGGGATTAAACAGAATTTTATAATAATCTATAATATTTTGACCAAAAATATTTTGATTTACTTTGCTACAGGAAATAGTAAAATGCTTTAGATGGCACATTACTTCTAATGTAGGGAGAACTTTCATGGGATAATGTTGCCGTACCTTTCAGTCTGTTCCATTGGATGTCATAGAAGGCGACTGCAGGAATAAATTCTACACCTAGGCTCAGACAATTTTTTTTTGGCAAGCACGGTTAACTCTGGTTAATATCTATTGGTCTATGTATCGTTTGCCAGCCGGACTCTATCCTGCGCGGGCCTCTTATTTACTCCTTGGCTGATGACTCAGCAAAATGGTTTTAAGTTCAAACTACTTGGAACACAGAAATTAAATAAAATGCATATCTCATCATAATTCCCGCTTCATTTACGACAGGGTGGTCGGCCAAAAATGAAAAAGTCGTCAAGATTTAATCTACCCTTTTTCTAGGTTTGTCTTCAAGACCAGTTTGTTTGTTTTCAAGGCCAGTCCAATTCAATCCTGACCATACGTAAGTAGATATAACATAAAATATTTCAATAATAATCAGTAACAAGTTTTATGAAGAGAACATCTCGGAATCCCTAGTATAAATTACCTACTGTCAAAATTACACATACTGTGAGAAATATTTTCATTATGAGAACCACTTGTCACCTTCTAAGCCTACTTCATAATACAAGAGACGAAAAATGATATTTCTTTTCATAAAGGAATTTTCGTAACATCTGATGTGGCACATCTCATATGGGATTAATGGATTAATGCGTCTAATTAATAAGATTCGCGCACTCATTTCACAAAGCTCTCAAAACTATGCCTCTTTGAACATTTCGTTACTAATGCTTTGAGCTAGTAAATAAGGAAATGAAGGGTTGGAAAGTTCCGCTAAGTAAAAAAAAACATTATTCTAGTAGCATTTTTAGAAGTTTTTCTTTCCCAAAAATTTATAGGTTTAAGATATAATTCACCAAGTTGGTAGCCCTCACACATTTTTGATATCTTAATTTTTAGAGTAGGTTTCTTATGATGTTTCCTTATGCCAATAATATATGTGACAATTAATTTCTTATATTAAATTTCAAAAATGTAGAGGTGCTCACCTAGGATATGAACTTCAGGCTCCTGGCATGTGAGGTTGAAATCCATACCATAGGATATCATTGCAGTAACTTCTAATCACTTAATATTTAAAAGTCAAACTTTTACTTAAACGACATAAAAACGTTAGAGACTAGATTCGCATTATATATTTATCCTTACCACAACAACTTACTTTTGAAATGTAATACTTGTGAGAATACTTTGTCAAAGGATGTCGCCCAAACGCTATCAAAGTATCGGAAATTGCATTTTATTCTAGGAAGCATCGTACCCTCTCAAAGATGTGTAAAGAGTTTCCTTTGATATGTATTGACTTGAGTGACGTCTCGGTTTAAAGTTTAAAATATCCAAAATACACAAAGTTAGATTGCTTTCAGTTCATAGGTTTTCGTATTTAGAGTAAATATAAACGCTTAGTTTTTAGAGCCAAGCATTAATTAAAAGAAGTAATAATTACATTTACACAATAAGGTAAATAAAAAAAATCATTTAGGCTTCCAGCGCTTCGAACTTCGATTCAAATTGTGGAAACTTACAACAAAACGGAAATACCACAAAACTGAAAAAGCTAATGCCTGAAATACCTAATGCCTAGTAACACATAATTTTTAATGTGATTTTTTATTAAATAAACGCATCGTCACAAAAACATACCACGACAACTTACATTTTTTGTGCGAATTGAAAACAAACATTCACTAATCCTATTAAATCGAACTCAGTGGAAGAAGGGTAACAATTTTCGAGTTCCCTTCAAAAGTTTTCAAGAAACATTTCAACGGTCCGGCGAATGAACTCTTCAGTCTCGGCTAGTATTAATAATGGGTGGCCATTTATCATTTAACGACTTAGGAGTTAATCACAAACTTACCTTTGTGAGAGATTTATTTTTCTTTTGTTTAAGGGTTCCGTACTCAAAGGGTAAAAGCGGTCCGCCTGACACAGGGCTTTATCTTTTGAACCGTATAGATAGATACTTGGAATGTGTACAGAGTATTTCTTGGAATGTGTAAGACACCTTCAAAAGGTACCGTGGGAGCGACGCCGGGTTATGTGGGATTTTTACCGCACTAAAACCCCCCCGGTGGTCGTCCTCAACGCTTGGTGGAGAACTCCGGGATCTCCGATGGAACACAACCGGAGACCTCCGAGCGCGATGCCCCGGTCGGGCTCTGTCCTGGGGAGAGCAGTTTACGCTCCTCCAGCACACCTGGTGTTTACGATGGCATGCGACCACACATGCCGCCGTCCTTCCCGGGGCTGCTTGCCGGACGGTTCGAGCTCCCACACTTGCCGCCGGCAACCCCGGACGCCCCCTTTTAGTCGCCTCTTACGACAGACAGGGGATACCGTAGCCCTATTCTAGTCCCGGAACTACAGGGACAAATGGTACGGTACCTACCATGTGCGAAATCGACTCCCACTTGAACAATTATGAAATAGACGTAGCAAACTAACGTGCAATAAACTGGATTCTAAGTGGTCACTATACTCGTGGACATTAATATCTCAGAGAGTTATAACCGACCAACGTACTTTTTCTTAAAATTAGACAATACAAGAAATACTTAACTTTGTAAAAAGTGTTATATTAAACTTGCAAAGTAAACCTCAATTCTAATAGACTCATTAAAGAGAATGATACTGTGGCGACCTCCCGCTACTCGTCAAGAGATGGCGCTACGAGTATTCTGAATCACGCTATCGAAGTTTTCTAAATATCTGGTATATATACAAGTTCCGAACTGAGACTGCCGGAGCGCGGCCGCTCCCCGGGCACGATCACCTAGCCCGCGGGAGATCTCCCTTTGCCAAAATACTATTTCCTCATTTAAATCTATTAATTTTTAACGAAAAGACTATCTTGAGGTAGAGCTTTTCTCGTGCAATGCAGTGGCATAATAGTTTAGTTTAGTTCAATCAATATTGCTACAACTACATAAATAAGTAAGTAACTTAGGTTTTTTTATAGTATTTATATAGATTTATGTATGGACATAAACACTATAAAAGGTATGAAAAATAAGTATGATCATAGAAAGAGTACAAATTAGGTTCTCAAAGTTTCGTCAAACATTAATATCGGGCGGTCATTTATCATGAAGGAGCCACAACTCGTCTTTCATAGTTGAGTCGGTAAGAAACTCCTTTGTGAGGTATTTTTACGGAACAAAAAACCGCTTTCAGGAAAAAGGCAATAAGAATTTCTATGATGAGAGAGAAAGTTTTATATAAATCCTTTTTTACTTCATACAAAGCTTAACTTTTTGGGACTTAGTAGTCAAGCGTAACGAGAATAACTTTGCTCGGTTACACACAGCGGTATTAAAAACTCTTAAGTAACTTTTTACGTAATTAATGCAGTCCATGACGCGGTGTAAGAGTCAGATGAACGTATCCACAAAAATATCTTGTTTGCTCACTATAATTATGAACCATTTCAACGTAAAAGTTCTTACGTGCGATTTTCACACTATTTTTGCTCTCCTGTAAAATTGACAAAATGTAGATACGCTCATCTGACACTTACACCGCGATGTGTTATCACTGAATAGTGTTATTAATGATAGATGCATTGCTAGCATTTAGTAATTCGTTAGAACTTCTCGTAATGAATGTTAAGTAAAACATCTGAAAGTAAATTAACCTTCACACACCCTTCGAACTAAAACTCATCAGCTCGAATATAATTGCTACAATTTAAACGTATATGGCAGTTCTGGAAATGGTATAGGTAATCCTAAAAAGGGGATTGTTTAGACAAACACAAAATATTAAAATTAAACCAGAGATCACATTTGCCACGGCTACTACACTTACCACTGATACTGATGACACGAGGGAGACAAATTTTACCTAGACAATATTGCAGCAAAGATAAGCAATCATCTTAACAGCCACTAAAGTTATCGTATAAGTTTCACCGACACGTTCCACCGGTCCAGTTGTTGAGAAGTGGGTCGAACTATGAGACGAAAGCAGTATAATACTATTTATCGATACTCTCAAGAGGCGAAGTGATATTAAATTGCAACATCAGGTTAATAAATGCTTAAATAATGTCCAAAAAACAGCATTTTCTTCTAAAAACGGATCCTGGAGGTTTACACATAAGCTCCGACTCGATTCTCACCGTCTTACTGGGATGCAATGATCATGTCGCCAGCAACAGATAAAAAAAATATTTAAAAAAATGTCAGCTACGTAATTGGTGACGATATATAGAGCTTTAAGTTATCTTCTATAAATTGTTCCGCTTGGTCCAGAGGTAACTTAAACTGCTTTTGTTGTTCTGCCAAGAATGTAGCGTTCATTTGAACCTTTCTTCTCCGTCGACTATCGTGTCTCGATTTTTTGTCTTTTTTTGCAAAAACTTGCCGATTCAGAGTCGTCGACTTCTAAATTTAATTTGTCACTGCAGATTCCTTTATGGAACTTATTTTTCTTTGTATATCATAACGCATCAAGCTCATACTGATCTAATTTGTGAGTAAACTATATTTGGAATTGCCTTAGTTAGCAGATTTCTTCATTTTTGCAATACTACAGACCTATAAGTTGTACCGCGCGCTTCATTGAACTAAACATTAATGTAATTATACTTAGTCGACCTAATAACTAGAATGGACGAAACAGAGTCCATTGGGAACATTTCCACTAAAGATAACCAATATTCTTCGGCAAAACGGTCCCTTTATACAAATACCGTAATGAAATTGAAGCTCTGCAAATACTGATAAAGAGAAAATTACAACGCGGAGTCATAAGGCAGCAATATAATCAAAATACCTTTTCTATTTTTACCCGATGCGACAGAGGGAGGGTTGTTTTTCGGATGCCTGTATGTATTTTTATATGTATGTATTTTGCATTGGTACGGGCTGTGTCTATATAAAGGATTAATAGCTCGCAACACATGGGGTATCGTTAGATCCCGCTTAAGAGCACGAGTAGCACTGTACCCTAACCATGAGTTTTTACGTTTTGACACATATGACTGTTTTGGTATTTGTTTACGTATTTGCCCATACAATTTCCAATCAGCGCCCCTAGCGGATTGTGCCAGAACTTGGAAATAGTATGGGTCAATACGTAAACAAATACCAAAACAGTCATATTTGTCAAAACGTAAAAACTCCTGGTAAGGGTACTGGTGTATATAAATTCTAAAATTGCGTTTTTAATTTGCTTTTTCTGGCGCGACTTATACAACTTATTTATCAATTTTCTCGCTTTTGCAATTGATGACAAATGTGTGATTAAGATAATTATAATCACAAATGAGCCATTCCTTAGTAGATACGGATAAATGAGCAAAAGCGTGTAAACATTTATAAGAAGGACACCCATTTACGTGACATTCAGCTGAGGTTCAATAAATTTTATCATATTAAACTTTTTATTTTTCTTTTATTTTATTGACTCTAACCACCTAGATGTACTGTAGCACTACCATGAGTTTACAAAAGTATTACTCGCTAGCGACTGCGTAAAATAAATGTATGAAAAATTGTACAGCGCCTCTGGTGGTTACTCGTAGAACTAAAATCCGTAGTGGCGTAACTCGATACGTAAAAAACCTATCGAAATCAAATCGCTAGCGAATGTCATTATGATCTATTGCCATACAAATTCGGTCCCATGAGTCATTAATTTGACAGACGTTGTCAAGAAATACCGTAACGATAGTAGTTATGTTATTCACTAGCAAAATGACAATAGTTTTCTATTTACAATTTCTATAGTGGCGTTTCTATGCCAACTCATGGTAGTGCTACTGTTATAAGTATTTACTCTTAGCCCTTAACTTAGATCATAACTCTTTCCAAATTTTTAAGACCCTTTATTTCAAAAAGTACTTTTTGTGGTAAAGCACACGTGGAGGTTTTACCAAAACAAATAAACATGTAGAAAAGAGTATTAAGTACAATTAATTACAAAAACCTGGCACGTACAAAATGATATACCATACTTTAGGTACAGATTATAAATTTGTTCCAACAACGTCCCAGTTAATACAAAACAATATTGTTCTCTGCAAAATAATCTTCTTAGAGATCGCTCGCCACCATTACTCATTGTAATCTACAAAGCATTGTATATAACAACGGAAACAATAAAGTATAAGTAAGTCACGATAATAGCTTAGTTGTTTGAAAGGCCTCTAACACTAGAGGTCCGGGATTCGAATCTCAACAGTCCAAATTAGTGCCTTATTCGATGTTGTTTACGTATTAAAAATTATTATCGCCATCTTTGACGATGAAGGGAAACCCCGTTTCTTCTGAGTTTAAAAAAAAATCTCAGGGTTTTGTGAAGTCAACCGATTCGCACTTGGCCAGCTTGGTGGACTATGGCTTAAACCCATTATATGAGATCCATCTCATATAATGGGTTTAACTACTGGGCACGGGTTCCAACCCGTGCCCAGTAGGGACAAAATGTAGGACAAATGATCCATGATTTCAAACTAATTTTAATAACGATATCAGCTATTTCCGAAAATTAAGTTTGCTTGTATATAAGTATATGATGAATAAATCTTTTAAATCTTAAAAAATCTTTTTAAATGAAAACGGAAGCCCAGCATTGATACTCGTACAATAATGGGTTGATGATAGTCTAATGAAAACGGAAATTCTAATTCGTACCCAGTCCCAAGAAACAGTTGTTTGCAAAGAAAACGGCTCGATTGTTTTCCTGCGCTGTAATAAGGAGAGACGAGAAGCGTGCAGTTTATACTGAGTGGGCTGCGTTTCTCAACCCGAACTGTTCACTGTTGTTATTGTACTCAAACTGATACAACAAGAACAACAGTGCAACAATAGTATTATTTGAGATGAAGATGTAAATCATGTAGAAATCGTTTGTATGATTTCGTTTGTATGATGACCCGCTACGGGAGGTAGTTTTTTATGTGTGTATGTACGTATCATTCTTTATTCCGCCTTACTGCCCAAACGGCTTGAATAATTTTACCGTATAAGGTTTCGTTGGATTTATCTAATTTGTAGAAGTGACATAGTTTAGACTTGGAGAGTTCACGAGGGTAGACTTCCATGTAATTGAAAATTATTAATTATTTTACTTGTATAAACTTATTATATATTTGTGACATATCATTAATTCATTTTAATTAAGATATATTTATTGGATATTTGATTTTTAATTCTCTATTGTAATGGTCATTTGATTTTAATCTGTTTAATTTGTTGCCTATTTGTTTTTATTTGACATTTAATTTGATTGTTATTGTTTTTCTTATTTGGATTTTATTATTGATTTTAATGCTATTTTTGACATTTAAAATATTTGGTTTAACTTAATGAAATTTTCTTTTATTTAATA
The DNA here is from genome assembly GCA_014595695.2 of Epargyreus clarus clarus. Classification (NCBI taxonomy): domain Eukaryota; kingdom Metazoa; phylum Arthropoda; class Insecta; order Lepidoptera; family Hesperiidae; genus Epargyreus; species Epargyreus clarus. Next base: position 2,530,139 of record JACTTY020000031.1, on the reverse strand, counting down.
TTTAATGTATTTTATGTAATTTGGACGTTAATTATTGTTATTTTTAAGCTACACTAACGCATTAGGATTTTTTTCCTGTAATGTTAGATGTAAGTTGTGAATAAATAAATAAATAAAGTTTATATGTTAGTTTTATAATAATTACTAAACAATACTTTGTAATGCTTCGGCATAGGTTAGCAACTTATCCCAACAGATTTGTATACGTTAGAAAGCATGCTAAAGTTATGAGACATACATACATACGTTCAAAAAACAAAACACGCCGCAGTCAAATAAAACACAATGCAAAAAAGTTTAAACTTAAACTACATCAAATAATAATAAATTTCTTGTACAATAAACTATGATTTAGGTCAATGCGATCATTGTTCGCATCATTAAGTTCGCGAGCAAAAAGTTTGAGTGCCGCTGGACGGAGAGCGCAGAGGCAACAGGCGGTGCAATTTGTTTCTCTCGACGAAAATAGATGGAAATCTCCTCGCGTACCCATGGGGTCTTATTGAACGTAAAATACCGCTGTCGTCTGATTGCAATGGCGGATTTTATCGAACTTTATTGAGAATCTGTTTCTTATTTCCAGGTCACAATATCTAGGTAATGTTTTTCTATTTACGTATCTGTTATCCCGATTATTATGAAACAGGGTGGTCGGTTCTTTTAAGCACCATAAAAAACAGTCAAACAGGGTTTTTTTAATAAGATTGGAGTTGCAAGCGAGCTGCAGTCTAACCAATGGTAAGCGCCGCCCATGGACATCTGCAACTTATTCCTTATAGAACGAATTCTACCCGAAGCTGATAACGAATGTATTGCCACCTCTGAGAGCTAAGATGGTCGCTCAGAACTGCTTCATGCTAGAAATTGATGTTGCGTTGGTACCTCCGTTCTCGAACTACTACCTTCTGAAAGCGACTTTATTCAAAACTATTTTACAACAAAAATACACCTGTAACACGAATAACTAATTAAATTAATATAAGAAGTGCCACCATTATAATTTACCTTTATTTAACTTTTACCAATATACTATTCAAAAATATCAAAGTAAGCTTACACAAAAACGGAGGTTTAAAAAGATTTTAGCCGAAGCGTTACTTGCAGCTGACAGCACTATCTTACCGCGGGCGATAAAATGTAATTGGTTTTAGCACTTTAAATCGACTCTATCAGTATTTTATTCTGAGACTTTCTTTTACAAAAGCTCCTCTAGACTAGGGGCTGAAATTACAAAAATCTTTTTTAAGTTTCATCTACATTAGCAAAGAGGTAATCTGGATAAAGACACGTTTTTTGGAAAAGGTTTAGGATATGCCTACGTTGTCTATTGGTCAATCCGTGTCGTATTAAGTAGATGACTGCAACTCTTTTGGCCTTCCTGCGTATGGACACAGATCTATCCCCACAACTGGGAGAGGCCTGGAGCGTTAAAACATGATATGACCCGTAACAATTGAAAAGGCTAGCCTGATTTTATGAGAACTCTGCTAGTCAACGGCTATTCAAAGATCACGTAACCTGTAATGCAAAATACAAAGCTTAAATATATATAGGTACGTACGTCGACAAATAGAAATGTTTTGAGAAAATCGCAGTCTCACTTCACGTGAAAAAGGAAGCGCTATCTCCTCATTATTTTCCATGAGAACCGTTTCATTGTTGCAAACCGTATCTATTCTCGCATTTCGTACCGAAAAATGAAAATATACGAATATTAAAGGTTAAATATTACTCATATAATACGGAGGAGAAAAGGCTTTGTTTATATATAGAGGTAATGTTGAAAATAGCTGCAGTTTCTAATTAGTCTTTCGATGGCAGATAGTTTTTATTCCTGTTTTTGAAAACCAGCGCGGCTCCGGACGCTCTCTTGTGCATGGTTTTTCGATTTTACGTAGGAGACTTCAATTATTACCACAATATGAAGCATACTACGTGCTACGAGTATGTAAAGTACTCTTAACATGAGACGAAATTTAAATGGGATAGATTTTTGTATAATAATCCCGTTAAATCGACGACTGATAACGGCTGGTCGACTTTAACTAGCACTTTAAAATATTGTACCCATTGTAGTGTATATTATTTCAGTATGATCAAAACCTTTAATTGTATATCAAAAAAACTTAACAATTTAATACCATTGGTATAAAATGTTATAGGTAATGCGATGGAAACCACGGCACACCTGTTTTAATTAATAGCTATCATTTGCTTTTCACGAAACACAAAAGAACTAAATTAACCTTCTAAATGTTTGTAGGTACACTATTCACGTATAAAATTTAATTTTCAGTTGTTCTTTTCACCTGCGGAATCTTCGTCTAAACCCTAAAACTGCACAAGAGCGTGTTTGAAAACATGACCAATTATTCCCCTGACAATATTTTCTCCACCATTACTTTACAACAGATACCATTAACGTTGACTTTGCACTTTGCTTAATTAATAATTCACAACAAATTTCAAATTTAGAACGCGCTACCCACAACGACAACACGCCAAAATCCTACCATCAACGTCGCAACATGGCGGCCGGATATTCCGCCATCTTGATTGTCTCGGGATATTGGTGTGCGCGGCGCCCGGCCGTGTAATTGCACTGATATTGCCTCTTGTTTACAGATAGGTAGCATCCTAGACGCTAGACCCTCGTGTAAAACTACCAGACTTACACCAGGCTATTAAAATACTTATTTTAAGATAACAAATTTAAATATCCAATTGGGTACTCCTATACATTGTCGGAAAAAAAATACTTTGTTGTATAAATGAAAATAAGCTGCATTAAATTAAACAAACAGTGTGTAAAACTTTAACTTTACGTAAATAAATGTCGAATTAAACTTTTATTTTACCTTTATGCTTGACCGTATATGTAGTGTTGTCTATGGGCATAGACATTAGTTGAGCCACGAATGTAAGAAAAGTTAAGCGTGTTGGAACCTAACCTCAACAATTGGTTTCAGACTTCAGTACAGTTTTACTGAAAGTGACGCGCGAACTTTTACACGTAGGGTGCGATAATAGCGCTATAAAAGCCACGTAAGATGTACGATACGAGTATATACGCACCGTAACCTTTAGCCTTAAGAGTTGTGTTCTCGGAAAGCAAGTTTCTGAATTACGGTGCTCGTAACTGAATTATTTACGTCACAGGCATATTAGTAAAGATACTTCGCCGCCTTAAAATTGAATGAAGCCACAAACGGCTTATTAGTAAGTTCTTTTTTTGAATTCTTGACAAATAAAAACATTTTTAGAGAAAATTTACGTATAAATAACTAATACTGTGCAATTTACATAATAAATAAATAATTATGTCAAATATTTTAGGGACATTTTAGCACAGACGTGGCAAAATTTTTTACGCAAATATTTCAATTCTCAAAACTGGGTACATTTTCTTGTTAGGAGTGAGTAATCTGTACTAATATGCCTCGGAAAGCAAGTTTCTGAATGACGGTGCTCGTAACTGAATTATTTCCGTCACGGGAACATTTTTCAAGTAAACACTTCGCGATGTGTCGACGTCGGTATTTCAATATTACGCTCGGGGCGTGAGCGGTCAAGTGGAAGTGCGTTGGAAGGCTCAGAACCTTCTTCCCATATTTGTTTCCTCGTTGAATAAATTTAAAACGAATTTATAAACATGTTTATAAGTGTTTTATATAAATCTGTTTTATACGTTGACAGGCAAACATTTTTTCCAATCTTCCTAACCAATGGTTCTTATTTGTAACGAATATTTACTCGTACATAAAGTTTATTGCATATTAGTTATCAAAACATTTTTAACAAAATTACAACCGACTTCTATGTCACTAAAAGTAAAAAATAATTGAAATAAATGTTGGTTTAGTACATATTTCTGATGTCGGCGCTCAATATATTTCGTTAGATAACAATTGAAACAGCGTGTCTAATATGAGCGCCGACTTCAGAAATTCGGTTAAAAACTATTTTTAATAATGTAACTAAAACCAACTTTAACTTTTTATTGGTTTATTTTATATTCGCGCTAAAAAGTATCAAATACATTCGCCATTTTGAACTCATTTCATTAGACAGAATGGCAACAGGGTCTATATTTTATTCACGAAGAATATTATAGTCGTTATACACCCTTATACGGAATATTCATTTAATTTAATTTAATCCATTAGACGTGCTTAAATCAATCTTGTACTGACAGCTTATGTAAAATGACTTAAGTACCTACCTAATTGAATTCCTACTATTTTGCCTAATAACAAAGTGTTAAGCGCTGCTGTGTTTTGGTTTGAAGGGTGTGGTAAGGGAGACATAATTTTCCGAGGCGTTCCAGCTTAGTCCTCAGGGGTAGCGGCGCATCTGTGGTTGACCTCAGGTTAGGAATATTTAATCATATAGTTACATAACATGCATCATCATCATCATCAGCAACTCATTTCTGTCCCACTACATAACATGCATAGCTAAGATAAAGTAACGAGTTACATTACACCGTACATGACCGTACACCGTACAAGACTTACATCTGTATATTTTAGTAAGGTATAACTTACCTTCTGTCTTCGGATACCTTGCATTAGTGTTATACTAAAAGCGGCAAGTGTTTTCCATGGGCATCAAGATACTTAAGCAAAATTTTAGGGGAGTGTATGCCATGTTTTTTCTTCTCTTAAACATGAAGAGATTTTTCAGTTCAACTTTAATAGTATTTTATATCGACATTCTCAGGTTCTTTCGCAATTCAGTAACAGGTACCTATCGATTAAAGAAGCCTCGAGAAATGGAACAATATAATAGCTGCAGAATATGAGAAAGCTAATACCTATTTACTGTAGTAAAAGAGAACGCCCAGAGAATTGTGTCGCTATATTTTTGTTGTACTAACATTTCCACTACTTCCCGCTTAGCAAGACTTAAATATTTTCAAGTTTCTTATATGTACCTTTCTTTATAAAACAAATAGTATAGCGTTCACATATAAAATATGTTCATATGTTCATTCAAATTTCATAGAATTATTCTTAACAATATACATCACAGAATATTGCCACAAATTTTAAAAAGGTTTGAGTTTACAATCTAGATTCGTGTTTGTAAAAGAGTAAATGAATACTAAGATTATTTTGTATGCTGTTTATTAATTATATTTTAATGCGAATAGAAAGTGTATGCAATGCATACGCACAAGAGCTCAACAGCGGCATAAGGCACAAAACATTAATAATTTAGATTTTACAGCTACATGTAACAGTAACTTTGTAATACGATAATATGTGTAATATATGTCTTCTACTAAAAGGGGAACGACGTGACAACCCATATATGGAGCGGATGAGTGTAAAATCAGAACTTCCAAAGCTTGTAAGTATCAACGACCTAAGGCGTAACAAAAATAAACCGAAAGCACACATCGTTAAATTGTTATGTATTTAATATCTATGTATAGATGTTTTGAATTAGTTAATTAATGTGCAATGTGCTAGTTAAGTTACTTAATATTACTATACCGATATAAAAACTTAGTTATAAACTCTACCTCTCAATCGAGGGGTCAAAGTTCGAATCCCATGCACCATCAATCTTTCAAAGTTATGTGCAATATAGAAAAATAAAAAGAACAAATAATAAACAAGTAATTTAATTAAAAAATCAAAAACCCGACTGCACTAAACAGGCTGAAGTAGAATTTCCAAAAACGGTGATACAAAGTTTCATAGTAGGTATCTGCTTCAAAATCAAAAGATGTTCAAACAATATTATCCTATTTTATCCTCGTAGTGCGAAATTACGCTATATAAATAACCTATGAGTATTTCCTTTGTTTTGATACCCTACTCGATAGGTTTGGTATTTTTTTAAAACGTGTTATTTCGCAAAAAAAAAAACACAATTTATGATCTATAAAAGATCTATCCGGTGATTATATTACCTCGTTAGGGGTAGAATTTCGTTATTTTTATCGAACATGCCTGATACAACATTTTATAGTGTTTGCTTCAAAATTGACGGTTGTTCAAATTAACTTTTAAGCCTTATTTTACCCTCTACGGGGTTGATTTTTCGGAAGGGGATAGATAGGTGTGTCTTTGTTCCTATCCAGAAAGCCAAATACTAAATTTTATAGTAGTTGCTTCAAAATTAAAGGATTTCAGGAAAACAGTTTTTCCCTATTTTACCCTCTTAGGGGTGGAATTTCCAAAAGGCCTTTCTTAGTACTTATTTACGCTATATAGTAAGCGTATGTGCAAAATTTCAGAACCCTAAGGTGAACAGTTTTGGATGTACGTTGATTTCTGAAAAATGAAAAAGTCATTTAATTAATCAGTCAGTCAGTCATCTTGCTGTTTTATATATATACAAATATGTTTTTATAATCTACGTTTAATTTACTTTCATTTGATACCCCACTCAATAGGTTCGGTTAACTTTTTTTTTGAAATGTGTTACTATTTCGCGCCAAAAATTCGCCCTTTTTGTTTTTTTTTTTCTAACACCTATCTAAGGACACTCGGGTCATTGAGACGAATATAAGGACACCTTAACTGTCGAAATTTATCCAGCCGTTTGTAAGATCGGATCAAATAAAGAAAGACAAACATACAAGATACGCGCGAAAAACATAACCCTTCCTTGGCAGTCGGGTAAAAAGAAGAAAAATACAAATAACTTATTCTTAGGAAACAATTTCGGAAAAAATGCATTATTTTACAATGAATAGTTAAGTTTATTTACATTATACGACATTACTGCCACATCTATTTCCATGTAATTAACTGCTGCTCTAATTTGGCTCAAAGAATATAATACTACAGAGACGTACCATATTAAGAAAAGAAAAACTTATTTTTTATATTCCTACAGCAACTCGACCTTAAAAGTATGTGCTTGAAATAGCATAATAATGAACATACAAATTTAAAACAATGTAGAAAAATCAGTGATACTCGTAGTTTTTTTATAGAGTCTTTTTCAAAATCCGTTTCAAGTTCTCAGTAACTTCGCAGTGTGAAAGTGCCAAAACAAACTTACCAAATAGATTTAACTTCGCGTTTCCGGGAATTGTGTTACGGCAAAGGGCACGATTGTCTAGGAAACTTTTAGAAAATTTTATTTACCGTCTAAATATATTTTGGTTTAGAAATCTTTTCACACGTCTCGGTAGCCCTATGTTTGCGGTTGTGTATCTTATCTGAAAACTGCGCGTGTGTGATTGTTAATAGGAGATTATAATCGAATGTATACTTACTTGTATCCTTGTAATGTCGTTTGTGTAGGGTAGTGATAGGCGCCAGAATTGTAAAATTGTTGATTTGTTTTTCAAGGTGTAGATGTTTTTATCCCTGTAGTTTCAAGGCTAGAAAAGAGCTACGGTAACCCCTGCCAATCGTGAGAGATGACTAAAGGGGTTCCGGAGTTGCGAGCCGCAAAAGTGGGACCTCGAACCGTCCAACCAACAACCCTGGGACGTGCCGCTGCCGCGACCTCCAGTGTCGATCCTACGGCACCGGGTACTTTTTTAAGATTTCTCCTCACGTCAAGGAAAAAAGTTTAAAGCGTTTTAACATTGGTACACATTGGTACAGTGGTAGTTGGTTGATAGTTATTACTTTAATTACACAAAAATCATTACATTAATCATCCACGTATGTAAGACGCTACATCTAAACTTATTAAAATTAATGGACGGCAGGTGTAAGGTAAGGTTGGAATCACTTTAGCCGCCCTAGATTAACGCTTGGGTATATTTTACAAGTACAAGAGTAACGAGCTAGGGAAATCGCTATTCATCTTCCATTATCCGGGGAATGAGATGCTAAGATGGGATTATAATGATTCATTTTGCATTTTCAACGCGATCTTCCAGGCACTGTATCACGCTCTGATGGTTAATATATTCTGACTTAAAAATGCTATTGGTGAAATATCTATTAAGACCAAAAAGTTAAAAGAATAATGTAGTTAGTCTATACTCTATTGTTTTTTTTTCGAATAAAATATCGTAAACAAGCAGTTTACAAATACAATTGAACTTAGACTTAGACTGACAGGCAGTCAGACAAATATGATATGCTAAATTTAGACAAACATACCCACATATTTAATACTAGAATATAATGCACTGCTGCAATTTCTATCTATCTATTTCCTTATAGAAGTGGCTTTAGCTAGGCACACAAGAAATACTTTGTTAATCTTTCCATCCAATTAAGTACTCATTAGATAAAATCAATAGAATTTCGTAGTAGATTTTACTATCTGTTTGATACACTTTAGTCACCGTCTTCAATTTCTAAGTCAATTGAAATATAGAAAGAACCACCTACATTTTGTATGACCCACATTTTGTAAATCGACATCAACGACAGCGGATTACACTAAAATAAACGGTGTTTTGTAAAAGGTGTTTTGTTTGTCTGTTTTTGGTTGTTGTTTTGTAGTTGGTGTAATGTTGTTTGTAACAGTATCTACGACAATTCCGATTACTTTTAAATAACAAAGGTTGAATAAAACTCCCGAAATACTTAGGATAAGCCCTTCGAAAGAAGAGGCTGGAATGGCAATCTCTGCTTAGGCCCGAAATTATCTCGCCTCAACGATTTCAGATAAAGATTACCCATTAAACTGGGGTCGGCCGTCTTTTCAATAGCTTTCGAACGTTCACCTGAATTTTGTAGCCTCAAAATTCAGAGAATTTTAATCCCGTTTGCGTATACATAAGGATTTTGTATATCTACAGACATTAAAGGTGTCAGACATGGACCGTATCGGACATACTTTTGCATGTTGGTTATCTGCGCGGCTGTTTTATATATTCGGACATAAATACCTTCTTTTGTAAGCATTATTGCATTTAATAATCCATTAAAAACATTAAAAACTCTTATACTTAAAAAAAGAAAAGGCCTTCATATTAATCGAATAGGAGAATACTTATTGTCTGCCACAGCACCCGTTCGACAGGCTCTGTGACTGTAAATGTGAGTGAACCCTAAATTGCACAGCCATACGTTTTCCTGATTTGACACTGCTTTATATTGATTATACATGAAGAAGACAAAAGTGGTACCGTACTTGGTTCTACTATGGAGGTACTACAAACACACAGTTCTGTTTTTTAATGTATCGTACATACACACCCATCAAAATAAAATACTCTGGTTTTAAGGATGTTATGATAAGGGAAAGATACGCGCCATTTCAACTTAGTTCCAATTGGTAGCAACGCATCCGTGGCCTCAGTTATAATTAAATACCATCTGAGATTATGTCAGATGCTTATGGCGGCAATGGTCATTTACCAATAGGTGGACTGTATATTATAAAATAATGAAAATGTATTTAATTAATTGTAAGCAATATTGCCATTAGTATAGCTCATTTAATGTTTCTCGTCGCATTGAATGTCTACAGTCATCAATCACTAGAATCAGATAACGATTCGTCTGAAAAAAGTTGCGGGGAAATTCTCTTGAAAGTTGCTTGATTAAAGAGATAAAGAGACTGTACGGGAAATTTAATTAATAGCACCTGGGGTTATCATGGTTTTGTGGCAGGGCTCTCATTTTGAGCTGTCTGAATCATATTGACGTTACGTGACTTACGTTTGCTAGTTACATAAAAAAACTTTTCTATAAAAATAAAGATAGCAAAAGACTATGCTGTTCACCTGAGGGTAAGTGGCCATTATCGCCTAGACCTATAGGTATTCAACCCTTTTTAGGCGTATTCAATAAAAAAGTAAATAAAATGTAAAAATATTTTGTTTCTTGCAAAACTTGCAATTTAAATATAAATATTTGAATATTTGAAAAAAAAACACTTTCTAATTTTTTTCGATAAGAAGTACCTATAGCTTCTATAATGGCCTTTGGAACATACTGGAAAGTTAATAAAGATTTTCCCAAGTCTATATTATACATTTATTTTCCTATAAAACTAAAATTAAATCCACCATACTCAACCCTACATTAGATACAGTAGTAGTAGTTATCTCATTTATCTCTCTCATGATAACGACAGTTCTGAAGCTTAGTCTTCGCCGGGCCATTTGTTTTTATACGTCTTGTCTGGGCTCGAGTGATGCAGACTCGCCTGACACGCAAGGGTTAAATAATGTACAAGATTTCCTCCCCACAGATAGTGGTCGTTATCTTGAAAACTATTCTAGGGTTTGTCTTTTGCGTATAAGCAAGACGTTATTCGTAAAAGACTGTTTAGAAAAGTGACCTGTGATTAAATTTTAATAGCTAAACATACTCTAATTTTGCAAAGCATACATTAAAATATCTAGAATTTCGGCTTCAAAATAAATATATTTTCAAAATTGTATGATGAAAACGCAAAGTGGCGCACTGATTAAAGGACCAATTTTTTAAAACCTACATTACCTATTAATTTACTTAAGTAAAAAAATCAAGTAAACACTAGGACAAAAATAACTAAAAACAAATTTGGCAGTGGTGGCCTTGTGGTTGAAAATTGGCTTCTTAATAAGAGAGTTCAATCCCAGGCCCGATTTTAAAAAATGCGTATTACAAATTAAATAGGACTTACAGTTGCTATAACGATACAGGAAAACATCAAATAAATACATCGTGGGAAACATACACTGTCTGAGAGTATTTTAAAAACATAAAGTTCTCAAAGGTGTGTGAAGTCTACCAAACCGCACTTGCTAGCACGGTGAACTATGACCTAAAGCCTCTCACTCCGAGAGGAGACCCGTACCCAGTGGAACAATAATGACTTAAAAACACTACGGAAGTCAAAAATACTATACCTAACTCAGCACTTGGGTAACAGTAAAGTATAAAGTGTAACAATGTGACTCTACGTAGAGTCGCTAAAATGGCGCTGCGAATAATTGACAGCCCTTCACAGAGCGAGCTCGGCTCAGACTTGTGGCCACGGCTAGTGACATTTTGAGGACAAAACGTTTCTTTTTGGTTTACGCTAACGTGAATAATTCTTACATTCACATGACTTAAAATGTGACATTTGACTTAACATTAAGGATAGTATTTTTACTTTTTGTATATAACATTTGTCTTAAAATAACAATTAAATTTTTTAATGGAAAATTCTCTAATATTGGTGTTGCACCATAGTTTTAATATGTCGTTTAGCTTACCTACATATTTCCATAGGCAACATTTTATATCAAGTGGACTGTATAGTGTATACTCCTTTGTCGCGTATTTTTTCAAAAAGGATATCTTTAACTGCAAGTTGTCAGTTGTTAAGTATTGTGGTGAAGCCCCGCTGGAAGGGTTAAATACAGAATTCAGGCTGGTTTACAGGTCCAATTTGCCGCATTTGAGCTGTAAGCCGCAACTCAGGTTATACTCACAGAAGAGTCGGAGCCGCCTGTTACTACGGAGTTCAAAGAACTGGCTAAGAAACAAGTTTGTAAAACTGACAATAAATTAAAAAACAAACCAAGCAAATGTGATATTTAATTCCTGTACCCTTACCATGAGTTTTTACGTTGTGACAAATATGACTGTTTTGGTATTTGTTTACGTACGAGTATTTGCGCATACTATTTCCAATCAGCACCCCTAGCTGATTACATCAGAACTTGGAAATTGTATGGACCAATACGTAAACAAATACCAAAACAGTCATATTTGTCGAAACGTAAAAAGTCATGGTAAGGGTACTGTTCAACATTAAATATCACAATTATTTTACAATATAACTCTCTTTCACTTATAATACAACGTAACAACGTGCTTCCACAAGGCAGCTACAGTCTGCAAAAATGGCGGCGCAAATAATTGAGAACTCTTCAGCGGCCGAGTAGACTGTGAAGCGGTCATGTTTTCAGTGAAAATAAAACATTATTTTTATTATATTCCAGTTATGATTTTGAACTTTTTCTCTAAACTTACTGCCTATCAGGAAAGTAGAGCATGAAGCGAATTTTCATCTATAATAAGCCATATTTGGGTTAACTTTTAATCACAGACATATAAAACAAATACAGGTGCTTTTAATAATACAATTGAGTTGATGCATCTGACGTAACGTCATTGCCCTATCATCTAGACGCACTACCTTGCGTCCACCAAATTCTTAACTATCATAAGTTGGATTAAAGTCTCTTGTAATGCAAAATAATGCATTTTAAAAAATTGTTTTAAAGTATATATTGTCGTGCCAATACATTCAAAGCTCAGGGACATAACGGCATTTAATAAAATAAAACAGCGGTAAAATTCAATCACTTAAATAATCACATAATAAATACAACTTAAGGTACAACAGATGTAAGATACAACGTAAGGCATGCCGTACAACAGATGGAAAATGCCGCCTTGAGAATTGGTCCAAGTGAACATGCTACTAAGACTATTTAAAAGTTTTTATATATAGGACTATTTAAAAGTATTTTTTTTTATAATATATGAGTAGCAGACGAGCATGCAGCCCACCTGATGGTAAGTGGCTCCAGCCGCCCATGGACATCTGTAATCAACCCCAGATAGGATTAGATATTCTACCTGAGGTCGGCCACAGATGCGCCGCTACCCCTGAAGACTAAGCTGGGACGCCTCAGAAAAGTCTGTCTCCTTACCACACCCTTCAATACGGAACACAGCAGCGCCTAACACTGCTGTTATGAGGTAGAAATAGGTGTGGCGGTGGTGCCACCGGAGTCGAACCACAAAGGGTTCTACCACCTTCAAAATTTTCTTTCGCACATTATCACAATAACTCGTATGTACAATTCTACAATCCAAAACCTAATTTAAAATAATATGTTATAGATTATTTGTCCAAAATGCATAAGCAAAATATAAATGCATAAGCATATACAAGCAATATAAGCTTCCCGATGGCAATAGAGAGTCTGCGTCGCACGTCAAGTGTGGGGGCGAGCCGTGATCACCGCGAGAGCCCTCCACCCGAGTTTGTCGAGTTCTCGAGCATTCGATCGCAACTATCGATTTATTGTTCCGTTGCTTAGATACAAGATTCTTTGTATCTATGATGATAAGGAGAAATTAGATAATAAGTAAGGACACTATGGAGAGTAAAATTGCAACAATTAAAGTAATGTGTATGTATTGCTACGTACGTGGTATTTACGTCCTTAACGCTCATTATTAATAATCAATCTGTCCCATATCTTTCTGTATACGGGTTAAGGCAAGTAACAATTATACACTACGAAGTTAAAATTAGATCTATGTACTACAGTGAAAATTTATTTTTGGCAAGAACATAAAACAAAATTAAATTTGCACTATATATTTTATTTAGATAAGCGAAACCTTATCTAAATTTAGAAGGAATTTTCATAAAACAATTTCACAATATTTTTATAAAAATTCTTTTCTTGATAGAAATATAAATAAACAACCATTCATACATACCCAGCCTACATCTAACCAATACTTTCTAAGTGTTTTCATTTCAGCCCGAGGCTAGGCTAGATTTATTCGCAAATATTAATCGTTTGTAACCCACTTGTGAATTAGAGCGTTTTGAGCTAAATACTCTATAGAAAGTTTATATGTGCGCTGTACACAAAACAAAAGGAAAACATACTCCTATAAATAAAATACTCGTAGTGTTGAAATAGACCTGCATTTTAAAATTTTCAGAAAATTAAAACAGATAAAAGCGTGTTAAAAGGAACTGGTATTAAAGGAACGAGATTTATTCTCAGTACCTCTAAGTAGCTTACTTTAAAAGACTGGAGATAAGAAACGTTGGAACTTATATTTAGCATTGCTCTGAAGCTTCTTAGTACTTTTTATTTATTTTTAAGAAAGTGGATCGACTACACGGATACTAAAAATGAACATTTTTTTGTGACACCAATACATGATACCTATCTACATACATATATAAAAACTTAGTTTTGGATCTTTTCTATATCATTATTTAATTTTAAGGCAAATTTTGAGTCTTATCTTAGATTTTCTGTTATTTTATGCAAAGAAGGACGAGAAGTGATATTGTCTATTTGTTATTAACAAAAGTTATTTTAAATTGTGTAGTTTGTATTTTAGGAAGTCATTTTAGTACTTTTTACTGCCATGCAGTTTCGAAGTTACATTATTTCACAAGTTACAATTAAGGTTAAAAGCCTTAAAGTAATATGTAATTATAATTTCTCCTTAATTAACAACAAACATATCGAAAAGCTTTACATAAAGAATGACACCATATTTTCTGTAGCCTTGTGACCCAAAAACGAGCATTTCCTTTTAATTATGAGATAAAATCCCCACATAATAGGCCTTCCGTGCTCTGTCGTAAGATAAGGTTCGGTGTCATAAACAGAGTTGCTGGTTCGACAATAAATTTATGATAATTTAAGACCACTTCATAAGACCCTTTCTTATACACCCGAAATATGCGACAGTGGGCCCTTCTTCACTTTACGATCAAATCAGTGATTTGTTACGGTTGAATTAATATTATGTGATGTGTTACGGTTGAATTCATACTTTTATGTATATGTTATAGGCAAACTCCGAAGCTCCCGCGCTCCTAGGTTGGACTGGTCAATCCTCAGGTCAGACTGAATGACTTAGTCAAAGCCCAAACAAATGTAAATTTTCGGCCTTTGACTAAACAATTTTCGTCAAACCTGGGAGAGACTAATTTGGTCAGGCAAACGTCAAAACACAATTTTATTAAATCGGGGTTTGACGAGTCAAACTCCGATATAGGTATGAAGTGTCTTGTCTTCGTATATTTGGAAGCATTTTATCATTTAAGCAGCTTTCAAGTCTTAAGAACCGCTTAACAATGCCAGTTCTGACACCTGATTGGTCAGCTTACGTGATTTTCACTTTTATATTTGAGATGCTTTGAGAGAATGCCGTGTGGCATTAGGCCCACCTTTTGTACGATGTGCAATAAAGTATAAAATAAATAAATAAATGCTTTGGAATATACGGAGGTTAGTTTGTAAGATTAGGTATAAAAAAATAACATTTTTAAAATTTTGATGTTTATTGTTTTAATAATTTAAAAAAACCTAACCTAACCTAACCTCACTCATCTTCAATTTTACACAATTACACGCCCGCACGCTCAATGAACGAACATGAAATGACAAAACAATCGGTCGGAACACCGCGAGAGACATTATGAACCTGTTTAAACATGTTCAGATCAACGTTTGACCGAGTTTTGCAGTCGCTTCTAGGATTGACTAGGCCAAAACCGAAACAGAATAATTTACTTTCGACGTTTGACTGAAAAGTTAGGAGCTCCTGGGTTTGACTAAAAATACTTCAGGCAAAGGGCGAAATTGAAATGTATTTCGGGGATTGCCTGATGGCTTTGGCCAAACCTAGGATAAACCAGTCCTTCCGCGAAGAGACTGTGTATCGGACTTTGACTATAACATATATACATTATTAGCTGACCCGGAAAACTTTGTACCGCCTCAAAATCTATTTATCAAATATATTTCATATCAAATATAGCCTATGTTACTCGTGGATAATGTAGCTTTCGAATGGTGAAAGAATTTAAAAACCGGTCCAGTAGTTTTTGAGCCTATTCATTACAATCAAACAAACAAAGATTTCCTCTTTATAATATTAGTATAGATAACTTACAGACTTACTTAAGTTATATCTTAGTTAAGGCTACGTTTGCAAAAGTGTATTACTGCTATATTTTAACTTCTACTTACTTGTTTTATAAATACGATACAAAACTCTCTAATTCTTATTTGAAATGTAGGATAAGCCGAATACACTTATATAAGGTATACTAGATTATACCTCAGGGCCAGCAGGGCATCTATAAATAAGTGACTTCAAATAAGACTCCAGTCCAATTTTAGGTCAGTCCCAGTTGTCTATCAGAATACCACTTCATTCAGCTCAGTTACATATTCATTCTCTATTTAAAGCGAATCAATATGGTTCAAAACTTAAATATTTGTTTTGAATTGTGTGGTCATATTTTTATAGGTTTTATTATCTTCTGAAGTCTCAATAATTTACTTATGGCTGTCATTGAAAGATTTATGATATTTCACATACCCTGGAAGGACTATCAACACAATGAATTGGTCATACTTTTCTCTATAAAACTCATTATATTTCTCAAATCTCAACGAAATTTTGACGAAGAAACATGCCCAGTTTGGGCATCATTCATCACTGGCATCAGTTCTTACTTCTCCTATAGACAGACTACGATTTACATACACCGTTTCCAAGGGTTTCCAGTCACGCTATATTTATCTCGCCGTTCTTGAGGTTGATTGCAGTTTAGTAAAGTGTCGTTTAATAATACAGGTATAGTGTGGATCTGCTCGACGCGAGGCCGCGGGCCATTGTCGCCTGCCTTTTGTTCTGCGCTGTCAGCATATGAGAATGTTAATAGGTCAAGCACACATTACGGGGCTGGAACTGTAAAATGTACAGACGAAAATCATTTCTTGAATATAAAGATGTGACTTCTCTAAGAGCAAGGTAGCAGCGTCTCACAAAAAATTTCCCCCTGTCAAATATCCAGAGATTATTCCCAGGAAAAGAAGAACAGCGTTTTCTACTAAATTACATCTGCGTGGTACATGCCTAGTGACTAGATTATAAGGGTGGTGATTGCACCAAAACATTACTATTTTAGAGATATGTAGCCAGTTAGTTCAGAACTGGACTTCAGCGCCGATGAAATAGAAGAAAGTTTATTGAAGGTTGTTTGTAATTACCCATTTCAAACTTACTAATCTCAAACTACTCAGTAGACTCTTATGGAATAGATACATAGTTCGGTGTTGTTTGGATATTAAGACCGACTTATAACTTTGTACGTAATCTCATATGAATAAGGTCAAATATGTAATACCAAACAACAATTATTAGTCAGTGAGTTTTATGACCTCATCAAGAAGCTCAGAAACATTTGCTTCAATTTAAAGGAAAAAGTAGTACACACCATAGTGTTAACATAAATCATTGCTTATAGAACTAGAACACAAGAAGTAGTACCCAAGATCGTAAATTTGGAACACAGCTACGACATAGTAAAACTTATTTACCCTTACACTTACAAGCACAGTTCATATTACGTTGGACGTTTCTTCATTATTTATGATGTCAAAAAATATCGTTAAAAAAATCGAGGTCAATTCAAAATATCGATGTAAAGTGGAGCATTGTTTAAGTCTCTGGAGGGGGCTTGGCCGGACGGCAAAGGGACGGCTGGAGAGCGGATTAGGGAGATAGCCGCCGCTCTAAACTGACTTCGTAGCTAATAAGAATTAAGAACAGTTTTGTTGTGCGGCATTTTTAATTTACTTCGAAGATATTTCTTAGATCTTCTTCTGAGATCTTCTGATTATTATATAGGAGAGATTTACCTGAAATTAGTAATGGTTTTTTCCATGCATCAAGACTAATGTAGAATGCCTCGAAATAAATAATAAAACGGCCTAAAATATAGCAACACTACTAAAAATAAAAGATGTATGACATGGCAGTTTTGTCACCGCAAGCAAATTATAAAGAAAAACAGTATAAGAGTGCATGCATACACATAAGATGGAAAAACTGAGTTCTTCTTTGCCACTCCTAGATATATATTACTTAGAAAAAATATTTCTTTCCGGTTTCAACGCATTTCTTTGCCGTTCTCTGTTCCGCCATTATTATATTTCAATTTAAAGAGTGGCTTAAATATTCAGTCCCGTTTTAGATCTGCTTCCTTAAGGTTCTGAACGTATTACCATTTCATTCATATTTACATATAAATAAAATATTTTTTCCTTCATATTCCAGTCCTAAGTCGTAGCAATTTCATTGTTTCATGGAAAGACGTCGTGTTCTTTTGTTTGTTAATATTAGATTTTCTCAGCAAACTACTCTCCTTTCTTTCCTTCTCTGCTTTCTTTTTTCTTAAGAAGATCATCAACTTCTAGAAATTATTAGAAAAATCTTCATTTTATATCATTTGACAGAATTAATAAAACTAAATTCTGAATACTAAATACGTACAAAATAGGCAAAAATATAAATGAACTATACGTTTATTTTGATACAAATAAATATTCTAGGTTTTTTTTCAAGTTTGTCAGCTTTTGACACATATACCAGGCGGACATAACTTAAGAAAATGAATGTTTAGAAGTGGCCACATCACGACTGCATATCACAGCAGTAGTAGGCTACCAATGCTGCTTCAACTGCACAAAAGGTTTCAGGATTCAATTTCCGGCATAAGAGTTTTCATGATAACTACTACATATACTACTGTAACATACTGTATATTGGCATCCAAATAGAGAGTCTCTTAATTGGGTCCTTAGCATAAAGGAAGATAGGTAAGGGCAAGGAAAAAATAACTATAAAAATATTTAAATAACTAATATAGTTATCATCAGAATACAACCACGAAGACTAACCGAGACACTTTTTGAAACTATACCATGCAGAAACTATTGGAACTCTGCCAAAGATCAGTGAACGTTAAGAAATTGATAAAAGATAAAGAAATATTACATGTCCACTACAGTAACCATCTGAATTCTAAAATTAAATTCTAAACTCAATTTTATGCTTCTAATAAAATAGTGTATTAAAAGCAAATGTCTAAGAGTTCACTATGTTTTTGAAAATATATTTTCACATATTTTTCCCCAAGTTTGAAATATGGTAGAATCCCTCGAGTTGGTGGAACCGCCATGCCTATTTCTACCTTATAACAGCAGTATTAAGCTATGTTTTGGTTTGAAGAGTGTGGTAAGGGAGACATACTTTTCCGAGGCGTTCCAGCTTAGTCCTCAGAGGTATCGGCGCATCTGTGGCCGACCTCAGGTAGGAATATCTAATCCTGTCTGGGGTTGATTACAGATGTCCAAGGGCGGCGGTAGCCACTTGACATCAGGTGGGCTGCATGCTCATCTGCTACCCCTATATTATAAAAAATACAATGTTATTTCCTTGTATGTAAAAACAAACAAACAAAACAAACAATCGTAGTGGGCGTAAAAACAAAATTAAACAATTTAACCAAAGTTTCCGTAATAACGTTGGAGCGGTTCTGTCTACGTTTGTTGAGCAGATTGGAATTGTTGGGGAAATAAAGAGTTCGTTACAGAGTGATAAAAGTTGGGTGTTTCATGAATAGATCCCGTATGTAGAGGGTGAGAGCGAACGAATGGAACACACACATCTGTATGTATATGAGTTTAAGGGGAAACAAATGCAGGATTGATATTAACAAAATTCTATTGCAAAAAGAACGTTAATCACCGTCACCAAACATTAAATTGACGGAGAAGCAAGGTCGAAGAGCAGATGCATACTTTTGCATATTAAATAATTTTAATGCAATAAAATCTCATTTCATTTTATGAAATAGCATTTGTAAAAGAAACGTGCATATAAAAATGAAAAAACTGACTTAATAAAAATGTATGTATGTAGGTAAACTTGTATTTCCTATAACTGTTTCTCAGAAACTACTGTTTCAATTTGGATGGAATTTTGGTCTTATGAAAGCATATCATACAAGGAAGGTTTTAGTATAAAATTAATACAGGGTCTTTTTTGTAAAGCAATTATTTTAATGGTCATTTGCTAAAGTAGCAAAAAAATAATATGGTAAATTCCAAACATTCATTTTGCTTATGAAAACCAATTTTTCTTTTACTAGGTACTTCCATGATAAATCGCATAGAAGTTCTCGAACAATTGCAAATCAGTTTTAATTTCTAGCAACAATCATTGCTACGCTCGTTCAGTTGTTAATCAACGATCTATCTCGTTCAAATCATCAGAGCGAGCTCTGATCATTGTTCCTCAAACACTGGGATCCCAATCAAAATATGCATTGAAACGAACAAATATCGTAGCACTCTGCAAAACGAAATGGACGTTTAGCTAATTAGTTCATTTCATTTATTAGATCCAGATTAAATTGAATAAATTATTTTATATACATTTTTGATGGCAATTTGCAACAGTTAGGTATACGCAGTTATATTATATTATACATTATACGTATATTATAATATTATACGTATATCATATTATACATAATAGTAGAACTGATTATCGAGATAGCTGCCTTTATATCTATTCGGAATATCGTATTTTTCTGTTACTGTACTGTTACTGAAAGTGGCTACTGCCGCCCATGGACATCTGTAATTAACCCCAGATAAATTCCTACCTGAGGTCGGCCATAGAGCTAGCGAGCTCTGAGATATAAGCTGGATTTACCCTGAAAAGTAGTGTTTTAAAACCTTGAACTCTAACATATGGATGTGTTATGTAGTTCTGTAATCTGCTATGGATGGAACATTCACAGATAATGTGGAGTCAATTGCAGCTCTAAAGACTCCAGGAGTTACTTAACATCAAATTAGTATGTCACTGCTACATTTTTACCGAAATCGACTTGCAGGAAATAAATTTAAAAAATCGCGCAAGGAAATGACGCATTACCGATAAGATTGGTTCAATGTTCGAAAGAAGACATTATCAGTATCAAAGGTACTTTACCGAATACGAATCTCCCTTTAAGTAAGTAAGAATTCAAGTAAGCGTCAGTAAAGTCCTTATGTAACTAACGATAGGGTTTCAGAAATCCGTAGATCCTCTAAGCCGTCTCGTATCGTGGCATCTTTTGGGGTCTCTCCTTATGAATATTTCACGTATCTCCTGAGTGGATGTTATTTTAATAACGTGAATGGAGCGTTTGGCGTAATCGTCTCATCGACATCACTTGTGCGTTGTTATTTGGGGCATTTGCGGCACTTTGCCTTTGACAAATGTCTGTTAAAATAACTTACAGAAATTATTATCGTGCTTAAATATTTGTAATTTGAATTTTGCCTACATTGCCTGTTGATGAATGCAAAAAAGGATTAAATGTGTAATATAGCGATTCACATGTGTGTATACCGAATTTTATATTTTATGAAAATAAAATTAAGGCTATTTAATATTAAATTAATATAAAAAATATGTTTAATTAAAAATTAAAAAAAAACCCAAATATAGAGAAAATAGAGCTCTAACGTCTAAATCCTTTTATTACGCATTTGAACTCATTTAAAAGCTGTACAATGAAATAAATCACGAGAAATAAAAGTAAAACCCGTAAGCCTCTAAACAGGTTTTTATTTATTACAGATAAATAATGATTGTATTATAGCTCTCAAGGGTCCCAGATTTATATCCCAGACAAACGTTCCTAATTTTAAAAGTCACATGTTAATTAAGAATTGTTTAAATGGCGTTCGCAAAGTTACATAAGCACCTACACATTTGAGCTTTTTCTTTGAAGTTTTGGAAAATAGTAAAGCTAACCAAGCCATCCTTGGATAGCACAGTCGTCAATGGCCTAAACGCTTCTCATTTTGAGACCCAATAATCCCTGTAGTCCCAATAACCCCATAATGTATTATTGTTCTGCCTGGAAGCGGAACAATAATAGATTATTTATGATAATTATGATATAAAAGCTACCACTCAAGAAATCAGTAGCGCGTACGAACGATTCATTCTCAGTTCAATTTCCGGTGAAAAACGTTTTATATGCATGACATGTACTATACCGAAACGTTTAGAAATCATCTTGTGGCTTTTAAGTGGAATACTATAAGCCATAATTTTTTTAAGCTCAGAACCTTATCTATTGCATTGTTAAAAGCTTGTACGTGTAGCCATCAAAATTTCCTCGTCTCTATTGTTACAATTTATATTAAATAATATAATTGAAAAATGCGTTATATATAAACATATTATTTTGTTTAGATTTCAATTTTAAATACAATAAAACATGTTTCTACAGTAACTTTAATATGAATTTATATTTTGTAGCTAGAACCGTTTAATAACAAAAACAATCTCCTAATAAGACAAGTTTTATCATACCATCAATTTTCTAATTTTGTTTTTGTAGCTATTCCAGTAAATCCAGTTACTTTTCATGTACAAAGCATTTACATTAACGTTTAACAGTGTGAAGCCATTACGTACAACTAAAGCTACACAGGTCCGCGTCTCGTCCCCAGCAAGCCAATCCGTCGCTCTCCGTTTCATTTCCGTAACAAAATGAATCCTCTACGTGCAAACTTCGAAGCCGGAGAAACGTACGTATTACGTACCAGTACAATACTACAGAAATACCGTTACAAATAAATTACATTGAAATGTCATGTCTTTGTAAAATACCCGCAATTTTCAAAACTTGTATGTTTAGAGCAAGAAAGTGATAGCCTATTTATTGAAGTATCTTAATAGAGAGATCAATGGTTCGAATCTCAAGCACAGGCTCTGATTATTTTTAAGTTATGTGCGTATTAGACATATATATCACTTGATATAACAGTAAAGGATAATAATAAACTAACCACTTTACATATAATAATAATAATAATAATCATTTATTGCCATACACATGAATAAAACAATAGAATACGATACATAACAAATATGTTTTTTTTTTAACAAACATGCGCTGGGGCAATAGGAAATGGCTCAGCTTTAGCTAACGCGGGATAGAAATCCCGCGCAGCGCTGTCATGCTGACATATACACTAGATGTTCCAATTTTTCAAGATAACGACTTATGATCACAATATTTTATTACTGTATAAATTGCATACGATTTTGTACTTCAATTTCATAAACAAAAATGAAACCCGTCTGTTTATCTTTCTCCGATTGATTGTCGATCGGTCTGCACTCTGCGTGTGCTAATATTTAGTCCGGTATCGTATGTAAACGGCCGAACCAATTTTAATAAAAGTTTCATACTTTTTCAGAATACATCGCTCTTATTACGTCGATGTGTCTAACGATTTATTTTTAATTTGAAAAATACCTAAAGAGGATGTCAAAATTGAGGTGTCTTCTGATACGAGTAAATGTATAATAGTAGCCCCATAGCAGTAAAAAATAATATAGATTATAAGTAAATTATTCCCGCAAGACATTTTATTTAATAAAATATCTAAAAACAGCTCCATTGTTTCTTATCTTTGTCAATCCGACAATCACACCGACAATCTTATCTTTGTCTATTAATACGACTAGACTACGACACCGTATTCTCTAAACATAATAACATCCTTCTTTCTTTCTATGTAGTTTCCCAATAGACTTTTATTCTCTAGAAATTAAATCGACTCTTATTAACATAATATAATTAAAGAAATATTAAATTGCTAGAAAAATATACCTTAAATTAATATACCTTTAAAATAAGTGGCGGTGAAAAATTAAATAATCATGGAAGGTCCTACGTAAGAAATATTTTCCCAATCCTACAAGTTTCTTTCCATTTGACCTTTTCCATTGCTCGAGGCTAGATGCGTGGGTGAAAAAATGTAATGTACAAATTATACGCGAATTCTACCTTATTCAATATAAGAAATATAGCCAGAGGATATTATTACAGGGGTCCTATTACAGGAGCGGAGGAAAATTACAAAAATACTGATATCTTAATGATATATTTGAAAAGGTTAAAGGTGACAGAACTCCTCATGTTTCGGTATTACGATGGTTAGGCTACAATTTCTAGTCAAAAACGATATTATTAGATTGTAATATTACTTATGTTAAATTGAACATAGTTATATGCATCAAATATTATTTGAAAAATAAATCTCTAAATTGAGATGAAATTTTTGTACGCGTACGATCCATCTGATATTTTAAAACATTCATTGCCATGAAATTTAGCCACTATCAATGTGCTGATGATCGACAAAAACACCCCTCGTCGCTCAATTTTGTAGATTGGTTTGAAGGTGGTAGAACCCTTAGTGGTTCGACTCCGGCGGCACCACGGCCACACCTATTTCTGCCTCATAACAACAGTGTTAAGCGCTGCTGTGTTCCGGTTTGAAGGGTGTGGTAAGGGAGACATACTTTTCCGAGGCGTACCACCGTTCTCCTCAGGGGTAGCGGCGCATCTGTGGCCGACCTCAGGTGGGACGATCCAATCCTATCTGGCGTTGATTACAGATGTCCATGGGCGGCAGGAGCCACTTATCGTCAGGTGGACTGCATGCTCGTCTGCTAATCCCATATTATAAAAAAGTGAAAAAAAAAGGTTACAATTTACGTCCAATATTAATCAATCAATCTAACCATTCAATTTTTACGTATAAAAGATCGAAGTTTGACAATGTCAAATATAAAGTAATTGTCAAATGTCGATCTTTAGTAGGTAGGCAAAACATTGGATAGATTGTTTATTAATAAGCAAGTTATACTTACCAAAGTCAACCAAGGAAGGGAAGTCTGCCAATCCGCATTTGGCTGGCTTAGGAGACTATTTCGTAAAACCTTCGAAACACATTATCCGCATACACATCACATACGCATTATATACATATCTATTAAGATAAAACTTTTACATCACGTTAACTTCTGAATACACGTCAAATTATCGTCACATATTTTTTCTTATTACGACAAAAGTTTGAGAAGCACTCTGGATGTGAGGGGGCGGCATTATTAAAAGACTTTTGTAGTTTACGGCACGGCAAAGTGTCATCCCAACTCTTCCGTGTCTTCCTTATGGGACAAAATGAAATATCTTTCAGTTATACGCTGAATTTGCTTTTTGTTATTCGTGCTACGAAACACATGTGTAGTCAAAAATTTAATGAAATAAAAAGAAAAGTTCTTTTTCTCTAGCTATTTTTTTGTAACCTGTAGATATATTTTTACGTAAATATGGAAGCAACAATTGAGCACGTAGAGAAATAAGGATAAACCTACGTGGTACGAACCTAGAGGCAATACCGCTTATTTCTGCTTTATAACAACTGTTTTAAGGGCTGCTGTGTTCTAGTTTCAGGGTGGAGTAAGGGAAAGATACTTACGAGTATACGATCCGTTCCAATTTAGCCTCCAGTAGCATTACCATGAGTTGGCATAGAAACGCCACTATAGAAATGGTAAATAGAAAACTATTGTCATTTTGCTAGTGAATAACATAACTACTATCGTTACGGTATTTCTTGACAACGTCTGTCAAATTAATGACTCATGGGACCGAATTTGTATGGCAATAGATCATAATGACATTCGCTAGCGATTTGATTTCGATAGGTTTTTTACGTATCGAGTTACGTCACTACGGATTTTAGTTCTACGAGTAACCACCAGAGGCGCTGTACAATTTTTCATACATTTATTTTACGCAGTCGCTAGCGAGTAATACTTTTGTAAACTCATGGTAGTCCTACTGGTGTCACAGCTCATATTTGTGACCGATTTAATATTCTTTAATAATAGCTGGAATCCATTGATGCGAGCTGTCCACAGGCAGCAATGGGCCTAACTTCAGGTGGACTACATGATCTTTTGCTACTTACATATTATAACACCTGATGTTATGCATTTCCTGTCCCCCATTCAACATTGTAAAGATTGATGAGGAACGCACAATATTAGTAGATATATGAGCATTGCCACACCCCTCAAACAAATACCACTTATACACTCAAGTCACAGCTACCAGAAATAGCAGTGACAGAGGTGCCACCGGAGACAAACTGCAAGAATCTACCACTTTTAATTTGACCTCAATAATAGACCCAAGGAACAATGATTGAAGAATAAATAGATCAACTTCTAGCTATAGGATTTTTATCAATGTGAAAAATGCCTTCTCTTAAAGAGACCTAAATGAAATTCTTATGCAAATTCTATGACTATTCTAACTAGTATTACAAAGACATCCAAGCCATATATTCACAACTTCTTTACGACATTCCAGTACACAAAATTAATATGAGGATTATAAATAACTTATGACGTCAGCGTTGACAAAAATATCACCAATTATATGCAAATTCATAATAAATAAAGCGTTTGTATGTTACACTTAATTTAAGTATCTCTCTAATTCATCTAAGCTTCTATTCTCTAAGTATATATTCATCTAATTCTCTTAGCTCATTCAAAATAAAACATTCTAGGAAAGGATACCCTTATACGAAGCGTTATGCGTCCCTACGGTAGCGCATATTTGGCCGCACTCAGGTACGATTTTTCCTATCTGGGGATGTCCATGAGGATTGCCACTTATCAACTGACTACATGCTCATTTGCTTGTCTTTAATATAAAAAAAAAACTCCTTTTTGTATATCTGTCTATTTAGAAACCGCTAAAATGAAGCCAAACATCAACACGAATGTAGAGTCAAACTTTACACTGACTAGAAAAGTAACACTTTTCACAACTTTCGTATAAAGATGAAAATATCCACTCTATTCGACCTTTCATAGCTCTGCAATCTCTCAACGAACAAAGATCAATGCACAATCAGCTGCACGTGTCACTGCCCTTTGATTCGCGGGAAAAGATAGCTAATTGTACGAATACAGCACAAAAAACGAACTGCAAAATATACGCTACGAATTGAGAAGCTCTTTTCTTTTCACAGTCGAAAAAAATACAGAGGAACGTTAAAATACGTAGTTACCTTGTGAACGCACCTTGGGCACGGATCCCCAGTACTGAGGAAGGCCAAAGCCAGCTCCAATGCGAATTGGTGGCGATGGTTTCATTTAAATCTCCTCAAATTTTGGAGTGTTGGTTTATGGAATTTAAATGTGTATGAATACAAAATCTATTATGATAGTTATATGTGAAAAGGTTAAAAAGGCTATTTCAGATAAGGAATACATCATTTCCGTCATTGTTATCTTCTTCATGCTAAAGTTCTATCTTTAGATATTACTAGCTGACCCGGCAAACATTGTGTTACCATATAAATAAAAAAAAATGTTAAGGATGAAAACCCTTATCACTTAGGGGTATGAAAAATAGATACTAGCCGATTCTCAGACCTACTGAATATGCATATAAAATCGGTAAGGCCGTTTCGGAGGAGTACGGTTACTAACATTGTGACACGAGAATTTTATATATAAAATTACTATATAATTATAGTTACTGATACATTATTTCAAATGAAATATACTCAAAATTATAATGCACGCGGGCAAAACATTTTCATGAAACACGATGAGAAATTCGTGAACACCCAGAAAGCAGAGAAAAAATAATACTACTACATTTTCGTAATTACTACGTTTCCATTGGGAGGCAAGTAAACTTCATTTGGAGCTTCAAATATATTGCACTATACGTGTTATGTTTTTGTTGTATATACTTTAAATGGAGGTGGTGAACCTTTTGTGGTTCGACTCCGGCGGCACCACCGCCACACCTATTTCTGCCTAATGACAGCAGTGTTAGGCGCTGCTGTTTTGTTTTGAAGGGTGTGGTAAGAGAGACATACTTTTCCGAGGCGTTCCAGCTTAGTCCTCAGGGGTAGCGGCGCATCTGTGGCCGACCTCAGGTAGGAATATCTAATCCTAGTATTATATATATATATATATATATATATATATATATATTATATATATATATATATATATATATATATATATATATATATATATATACTTTGAATGTATTACTTTCATACATACATATTATGTAATTTGTATGAAAGTAATTAGACTTTAACGATACTTATACTAACGTGTAAATTAATACATGTTATACGTATCCCTGATGCCTAAAGAAGCCTAGATACACCTTTAAAAACATACTTTGTTCAATAGCAAATATATGCAATACTATACCTAAAACGACTACTTATTGAGTATTACTACTTATTGATTTTGGTTTTGTTACCAAGTGTTTTTTTTACATTAGTAGTTAACGATAAAGCAGACGTGCTACCTGATAGAAAGTAGTTAACACTAGAAGAGTCGCCAATGCGTCGCCGGCTTTGAAGGAGAGTTCTTTTTGCACCTTCTTTGGAGAGCCCCATGTCATAGCGCTCCAACATATTTACCAAAAATGGCAAAAAAATATGTTTAATGACATAAAATCCTGTAATACAGCATACAAAGAAGACAATAGCATTCCCATATTTCAGCCAATCAATTAGAATTCAATCTTACCCCGTAACTTTTAATTGGCAAATTGTGTGGACCAATTTACCAATTAATTCAATTATTTCCAGTATCTCAACATCTACACGTGTTTTCAGTCGTTACTTACTATTGGTTAACAGTTTACACAATTTCGTAAGTAACCTATTTTATCACGCCGATAAAACACAAAAAAAAATACAGAAGACACTAACTAATGAACAATTATGACAAACAACAATACAACAAACTACATATTTCTAAATTAGAAAAATTTCTCATTAGAAAATTTATTTATATTTCCATTTAAGAAAAATAATTGTAGGTATACACTAAACGCAAACCATATTTTACTTCTTTTCAATGTAAAAGTAACGCTTTGTTTCATTAAATACATTTTTCATTTAACTGTTTTATTTTTTACTAAAAGTTCCCTAAAATCTAAAGCAGAGGGACTCAAAACAAACACCACTATCACCGTTCTCCCCAGATTGTAATTTCATTCCAATCTGTAAATAAACTGTTCGTAAGGGAATACCAGGAATTAGAAATCAAATTAAATTTCGCCTCCGTTCAAATATTTCAATGACAATGATAAGAAACATTAAAGACTCATATTTCACAAAATATAGATGTATTAATGCAATTAAAAACATCTTGAATATACATATCGTCCCTAGACGTTGGACATATTGGACAAGTTGTGTACGTTATCCAACGAAATATATTGAGCACCGACTTCAGAAATATGTACTAAGCCAACATTTATTTCAATTATTTTTTACCTTGTAGTGACATAGAAGTCGGTTCTATTTTTTTGTTAAAAAAAATCACTTATGCTAAAGCGAAGTCGTCTCACCTCTTCGAAAATATTGATCACGAAAATTATCAAATTTAATGTAACACGAATTGCCATTTTTATAAGCTTTTGTTTCTGATACCCATAGATTAGTAAAGATTACTCACTCCTAACAAGAAAATGCCACGTCTCCGTGCTAAAATGTCCCCAAAATATTTAAAATAATTATTTATTTATTATGTAAATTACGCAGTATTAGTTATTTATTCGTAAATTTTCTCTAAAAATGTTTTTATTTGTCAAGAATTCAAAAAAAGAACTTACTAATAAGCCGTTTGTGGCTTCAGTCAATTTCAAGGCGGCGAAGTATCTTTACTAATCTATGCTGGTACCTAATACTTTTTGAGTGATTTTAAAAGTGATAGATTAACGGCAACTAATCGAGATACTCGATCCAGCAGAATTGATATTCAGAGAGTCACTCCAGAGACCTTGGAGCGAGTACCGGCGATGGCCGAGAGCTCTGATGAAGGGCACCTCGTCAAGAGCTGGACAACAAATGACCCCGTAACTCCATAGAGCTTCAAAAATTCGTGATACATTTGAAATTATTTGCAATGATAACGGACACATACATAAAATATATGCAAAAAGTAATAGACAAATTGCTTATCCAGTGCAGAAAAAATAGCAATAAATATAATTAAAGATTTGATTTGTATTTGTTTATTTTAATGTCAAGATTATAATGTTATTATAAAATTAATAGTTACGCTATTAATTTGAAACTATTTAACCTAGAGTTTTTGCAATATCATCTGAATAAAATTAGTAGCAATAAATTACGGATTGATTTTGATTTCTTACTGCTTTAAAAATTCGGTACAATTGTAAACTACTGCAGTATCTTAACCTCATAAAAGCTACTAAGCAGGAACAGCTTAACAACTTGGTAACTGGTTACAAAGTTATACGACCTGTTCAAGTGAATGCAAAGTTTCACAGCGAAATACGTCATTTTAGTGGAAACTGAACTGGCCCTTTACGGCTTTAAAACTACTATGTCAGCCTTTTCCTTTCCTGTTTACCAGCACTACCCATTCAGCATAACTTATTATTCTAGTTTTGTATCGTTTGCACTTTTTTCTTGTCGTTTTAGGCGTAGTTTGTATATTGAGATACGCTTTTTGGAATCATTTGAGCTTTAGCAGCTTTTATCATAAATAAAATAAAAAAAAAATACGAAACGTACATCTAAATTCTATTGTAAGTACTTACCGGGTTACTGTTGTTTTCTACCATTGCCGAATTATGGGGAAGACATTTTTCGATATTAAATACACCTACCTCTCCACCGCTATGAGCCGCCCTTCACCTCCATGTTCTGGCCGACGACGATGATGAGCACGATGAACACGAGCAGCAGCACCAGGATGCAGCATATCGCGACGGCGAGCATGGCCGCGTGCTCGCCCAGCTTGGCGGCGCCCCGCGCGGCGCACGCCCGCGCCGCGGTTAGCGTCGCCGCGACCGTGCGCGCGCTAATCCTGCTTATACGTGCAACTCGTGCCGCATTTTCGTTTCTTTTGTAAGTCACTCGTTTTGATTAACACACGCTGTTTTGTAACGCTTGTTCTGATTTTTGTCGTTGGCGTGTTTTATTTACACACGTTTTTGTATCGTTTGCACTTTTCTATTCGTTTGCATGCACGAACTGTTTCCTTATTTTTGTTTAACTCACTCGTTTTTGTTTGCACTATTTCCTTTACATTCGGGTATACTGTCTTAAACCTTTGATGCGTTAATTTTTATTTTAGATGTACACTTCAATGTTAAATGTTTATATTTCGTATAACACTCGATTATAACGCTGACAGATTCGTAAAACTTTTGTCTTTATATTCAACGCTCAAACTTACACAACTTTTTAGTCAGTCTTCGACTCTTACGCCCATCACATTTCAAACCTTTTTATTAATATAAGGTTGATTACTACACTACAAAATAGAATTGTTATAAAAACCTAGAAAGCCAACTGCTTAAAAATAGCCTATGTTACTTTTATTTGACAACTTATAAAAATGCTACGGGACGTTCGAAAAATACATACATACATCCAAAAAGCTTTACCTTGCAATTGGGAAAAGAACAATTTTTAAAAAGTAGCAGTTTTAATGTTACGAAATAATCAATTTCCTCTCGACCTCAATTCCGCATGAGCGGTGAATTTTCAGCGTTTATTTGGGCAACATCAAGTACCCATTACGAGTTCTTACAATAGCTGGCCATAATTATGCAGTACGTAGCGATCATTAGAATGTTCATAATGGTCCCATCTTGAGATTAAAATTCTCGCAACATCTTCCTCATAGGGATGGCCTAGGACCGGTTATTCGAAGAATCGATGCTTGACCCCTATCGAGTTTTAATCATGAATACTAAGCCATGAAGTAATCTAGCAAATATGAGTCAGAAAAAATAAAATTGACATTATATTATTTAATAGTTAATAATCGAATTTTAGTATAAAGAAAATTGCTACTTTTTCGTGTTTATTTCTTGTTTTTTAGTTCATTAAATTTCTTTTATAAGTAGTATCTTTTATACGTTTCTACAGCAGCAAGAAAAATATAGCGACAATCGATTTTTGACCAATTGATCTACTAGTTCTCGACATGTTGAGGGATCGATTCTAGAGAATCGAATTTATTTCAAATTGGAATCTATTTCAGAATTGTATTCACAATTCTTGAATATTCATTCGGAGATTTCTTCGAATTCATGAGCTGAGAGAAAAAATGAAGCACTTCTTAACGAGTGGGCTCGCAATTGTGTGTTTCAAATAAAGTGTTCCAAATGACGGGTAAATGCCAGTCAGCTCTCGGCGCGGTGAAATGTTGCGGATAATTTAAATATTTTCTGTGTGCAATATTAATTTTTCTAATAGACTTTCACTATTAGAAGCTAAGACACCTTTTTTTGTTAAAAAGAGGAAAAAGTTCTAAAAGTACCCGGTGCCGTGGAAACGACACCCGGTTTTGTAGGATTATTACCTATATGTGGGATTAGAACCCACAAAAAGCCAGGAAGCCGTCCTAAGTGCTATATGGAGGGCTCCGGGATCTCCAACGGAGCACAACCGGAGTAGAAGCTTAAATACCTAATATAAGCGTTAGGTATTTAGATTAGTATGAGTTTTGAAAATGATGTCATTAACTATATGTCTTTTCTACCAGTTTCATCATTTAACATAGTATAATAGATTAAAACTTGAATTCTACCGACACACCTTTCTGTTATTACATCTTAAATATAACGTTCCCTTAAGCAACCCGTAAAATTATCCAAACCGTTCTGAGATAATTCCCCGAACTGTTTCTTTGTCAATAATATATCTAACATTACATAAATGACTCTAAGGCCATTCGACAATCTCAAGTCTTATTTAAACTAAATCATTCTTAAACAATGTTTATTTCTTTAAAAATTAACAGAATGAACGATGCACATATATTTTTAAATAACAGCATTTTCCAATAGCTTTTAATCCGTATCATAAGCTTATCGAACCAGAAATGCAGATTAAGCGTCCGGGCGAAGCTGGTATAAAACATTTTCGTATATAGGCGCCATACGACTTATTTCAATAAAGAATGTTCTCCAATAAAGCAACTTTTGTATATGCTTCTCTCTCACACATTATAGTAAACGAGTGAGAGGTTAGCAGCAAAGCCATTTTTGATTACAATCTTTATTAGGTCAAGTCAAGTTTATTAGGTACATCAAATTGCCCACTTTTATTAGCGTCCCGTTTTCATCTAAGTCCAATTTCGGTATAGCCCACGGTCATGCTAATGCGGTAATGCTATTTGGGCGTTCTTCCGAAGTTTCGGAACCACCGCACGGTGACCCTTGACTGAAATATTCTCGTCTATAACAGTCTGATTCGCAACGATTTAAATCGATATTTATATTTATCTATCACTTACGTTGTTTAAAAACAAAAGCCGCAATTTTGGGTAAAAATCTTCGTACCGTTTAAGCAAGTGATAATAATTAATTTCTAATACGCATATAACTTAAAATAAAAACAGAGGCGCGTGCCTGGAATTTGAACCTCGGACCCCTCGATCAAGAGGCCCAGTTTTTAACCACTAGGCTATGACATTAAATCGAGAACTATTAATAACTTCCCGCTTTCATCTAAAACGAATTTCAGTAACCCCGGAGCGCTAAGCGATTTGGACGTTTTTCGAAGTTGAAGCCACCGGGTGACAAATGGTAGATAGACAATAGGGAGTGAGGATTACGAATCCGTGTCTTTGATGCCCACCCGAATGGAAATTCAATCACGATCGGTTGGGAGCACAAATAATTCGGCGGATTTTCTCTGGCGGAATATTATTCTGACTGAATAGAGCTTGTATAGTTTCTGTTAGATCTAGTAACAAAAAGGAGCTGATTTATGATATGTCGCAAAAAATGGCGTGCGTTTGATCAGACGCTCGTTTTTATGTTTTTTTTTTATCTGCGAACATTTTATGTAAAAGTAATTCGGATAACTTTGTAAATTAAAAAAATATATAAGTAATGTCATGACCATAAATATTCATTACAGAATACCCAAAACAGTATTATATACTTAATTTGTATTTTCCTGCAAGCATTTTAATGTATATACTAACGCTAAACGTAGATCTAAAAACGCGCAAAAAAGCTTACAAAGCCCATTCAACTCCCGACCAAACCCGACCAACCCGACCAAAACCGAATTTCGCGTGGATCAGCTACGATATACACAAGCATGGGTGTATGAAAGAGGAATGTAGGAGGTTCGAACCCCTTCCCCAGCCTTCAAAATAGGCAAGAAAACAAATTCTTCAGACAATACGGTCCCTTTTTTCGCCGCTAAATTTGTAACCTAGGCGCTACGCTACGTCTACGCGTATTGCTACGCCCGTATCCACAAGCCATGAAATAACACCATTACTTGCTTCAGGGACAAAATTGAGTTATCTTATTACTTCAGGGTCATTAGGTAGGACAAAAACGTGTTGGTTTCCTCACGTTCTCTCAGATGTTTTTGCCGTGCGATTGACGAGCACCCCGCCAACCCTACGGTGTTGTGAAAATTAAGTAATTAGGCCAGTGTTCTGAAAAATTTCCCGCGGGTAACACTAACCGAAATTTACATTTAGAAAAGTTTTTATTTGTGTTAAATAGCACAAAATATTTAATAGTGTACTACCAGTATAATAATTACGATACACTACTCGTATATGTACTTGGTCGTCAACCAATTACTGTCCCACTGCTGGGCACGGGTCTCCTCTCAGAGTCCGAGAGGCTGTGGCCATGGTCTACCATGCTGGCCAAGTGCGGATTGCTAGACTTTACATACCTTTGAGAACTTTGTTTCTGAAACTTAAAAATATTTCACGATTTTTTCGTTCGCCGTTTAAAGAAGTGCAAATAAAATATTCAATTTCGTTTGATAAATTGCATTTACGTACGTTTAACGTTACTTTATTTCTTTATATAAATGTATAATAATATAGGTATACTAGCTGACCCGACGAATGTTATATTGACATATAAATATAAAAATGTTAAGGTAGAACAACCCTTATCACTTAAGTGTATGATAAATAGATAGTAGCCGATTTGCAGACCTACTGAATATGCATATAAAATTTGGTGAAAATCGGTAAAGCCGTTTCGGAGCAGCATGGTAACTAACATAGTGACGAAAAATTTATATATAAGATATACCTATAAAGAAAATCCCTATCCATCATTTCAACCCTCGCTTATATGAAATATTCTAAAACGCTATGACACCATCGCATGTTATGACGAGACAAGTATTCCAGTTATTCATATGACGTCTCAGGCGCTCCACTTGTGAAAGCAATGCAATAATGCTTAAAACAGGATTTTCTCACTAAGAGAAGACTAGTTCAGCTAAAATGGTGACAAAATGTAGAATAAATGAGGTCGAGGTTGGCGTTTTAACGTAATTAACAATTTCTGTAATTGCTTTCACAGTGCCATCTGGCAATTGGAAAATGCTAGGATTGCAAATTGTAAGCATTTTCCAAGTAATACTATAGATACAGGTAAAGTGTTAAAACACCACATTTAACGCAGGGATAAGCCACGTAAAATATTTAAAAATATCAAATTATGCAATAAATACTTACAGTTTGCTTGAAAAGATATTTAATATTTAAAAGCAATGTAATGTTAATAAAAAGTATTTCATAGATATATTTAAAAAACACATTAAAATGTATATTTTTATTTATATGTATATTTTTTTAACATTATGCGATTTAACTAATTATACAATTATAGCAATGTACCTAATTTGAACAATTTATATTTAATTTCTGGTAATATTTTTTTTCGCTGTGTACATTAATCAAGTATCAATGAAATTCTATCATTATTTTCATAAATACTACTCTAAAATTTTAACAACAATTAATTTACAGACTAAAACAGGTAGACAATTAGTACAAGTTCATTATATATAAACGTTTGCAGTAAGTTGGGACTGAATGAGAAGCAAAATTAGAATGAAACCGCAAACCACAGTCTGACAACGGATGTCCTTCCCAACTAGAGTAATTATTTGTACGGGATTGGGAGAAGCATGTCTAATAATCATAGTACAAAACGTTTTCTATGACGAACTAATTAACACAGGCTTGCTCCTCGTTGTGCTCAAGTGGATCGAACAAGAATATCCGAATTTTACTTTTACTCTTTGTCCCGTAATATGTCAATGTAGGTACAAGCTAAATTTCATACACTTAATAAGATTTGAACCGTAACCGTTATTACTTTAATACTAGCAGTAAGGTCCAGAATTTATAAATAATATAAAAAGTCGCCATGTAAGACCGGGACTAGGTAAATGATAGATATTTGCAGATTGAAGATCCATTTATTATTTACATTATAAGATCAATATGAGTTTATAAGGCTTTACTACACCACACAATAATTACAACTGATGGAAGACTTACCATCAGGTGGGAAGCTCCTATTCTACTTAAATTACATTACTAACCAGCCAACCTTTATACATTGGCACATTTGTGTCGACAACGGAATATTGGGCCCGGTGCTAAATGTGATTAGTAATTGTGGTGATAGCCCCGTTCCCGTTATTAACGAACAGCCTGACGTCAAAATATTACCACAGCTATTCATTTTCGTACGTGAAATATCATATTAGTACCTACGTAGAGTCAACTCGAGTAAATAAAGAATCGAAACGAAAATGGCTACATTTAGCAAAACATGCTTAGCATAGAAAGTATTTTTTTAAACATTCATTTTCTTTCTTTCTTTTTTTTTACTCTAATTAATCAATTATAATTAAATATAGAACTTACATTATTTTTCTTAATAACTTGATACTTACCTACTATTTTAATGTATATAAATATAATAATTTATTCTCGTATGTATTGTAAGTTATCTTAAATAAATATTTTAATATGAACTTACTCCTAAAGGTAATAAAATAAATTTTATGTGCGAAAGACTTATATTATTTAATCGCATTTCGTCAGTCGAAGACAGCGTGATATCGAACGTCTTTTATGATTCTATTCTTTAAGAACTCGAATTATACATACATTTTCATAAAGTTCTCCAATAGAAAAGTTATTGCGCGTTAAACGTGACTTGGGTTTTTATGTTTGGGTTATATATGGGGCTTCAAGATGGCGAGCTCCACCGCCGACAGATGTTACAAAGGCATTTTAGTCTGGGTATTAATATACCCTTCATCCTAATACTTTTCATCTATACTAATATTATTTTTATTTTTTTTTATTTAAACATTTGTTTCAGACAATATAAACATATTACAAAGAGGTAAAGCGTGTAACTTTGATTACTTGTTTGTAAGGGCTAATCTTCGGAAATACTGAACCGTTCATGAAAATTCTTTCACAATCCGAAAGCTACACTATTCAGGAGTGCTATAAAATTGGGAAAGACGCGATGCTTTACCGGCGTGCGCTGACTAAACGGTTAATATTCTTACATTAACACTAACTCTACTTTCAAGAATTTTGTATACCGGGTATCTGTAATCAACCCATAGATAAGTATACATATCTCACCGCCTTGTAATTGAAAAAAGCCATTAAATTACTTAAACGGCTCTTTCTGTCAGCCATTTAATGGCTGTCATGGTGTAATTTACGCGGACCAATGCCGACATGCGCAGTTAAGACACGAAATCGAAGAAATATCGTTTCATTCGTAAATGATCTAAAAACTACATTTTTTTAATATATTTCAAGCAGGAAAATAAATGACAGTGACAATTTCAATTGTCAAAAGGGGTTACATTTTTTTGTTAGGAGTGAGTAATCTTTACTAATCTATGAATCAACCAAGCAACCAAATAATAATAGAGTCATGATGTAGAACGTATAGGTTACTCCTGTGAATTAAGTTCGAATGTTTCGGTTGCCAAATTTCAAACCAAAACACAGCAACGATTACCAATTCTATTGTAAGAATAATAATGTTACAGTCGCCGCAGACGAACTTTAAAGGTTTCTATCACATTTTTACTAGGGCTTCCTGAGACGTAAGTCGTCGCCAAATTACGTAGGTATTTAGACGGAAACAAGTTTAAATTGAAGAATAAGTTATAACAGAAAACCGGATAGTGAACTCCCTACAATGTCCTATATGGCAGAACAATGGCAGATTTGCATACTCCTCCTCAAAAAAATAACAACATTTACATAAAAATAAATTCGTCTTACATTTTAAAGTTAAATCTTTCTCTAAAGGAACAATATCAGGGGTCGCTATAACGAATCGTTTCGGATCCCGCGGAAAAATTCCTGCCCCCTGAATTTCCATCAGTCTTCGGGACGTGTCGAGGAAAAATCGAACATAGTAAATTGATTTTTAATTCCGTTAACGCCTGTACCTACATTTATGGGCATTAAGGTCGGGATTACTAGAGCGTGTCTACTTCATTACGCCGGAAAAATCCACCTTAAACTTAAAAAAATAGAAAGTGCTTTAGAAGTTGTTTTTTCGTGGACGTATATAAAAATTGAACGTATTATAATAACTGGGTTTAAAATACACTTTAGAAGTTATACTTCTCGACGTAAATAAATGAAAATTTATTATAATAACAAACAGTAATACTAATAGGGAGATTACATAAGGGTAAATCTGTCACACGCGCACACGCTGGAGTCGTTTTTTTCTTAACTCATAAACGGGCAACACCTAAACAAAACAATAATAACAGGCGATTTAAGAAGGACCGCTTCGTCTTCATCACACAAGATACATTGATCATAAGAAAATAACCCGAATACCAACTGCCCGCGTCCCCAGAAATGTATATAAAATCTAGGATAAGTAAATCTTGCGTTTAAAATAAATAAGGAGAAAGTAACAATATTTGTAACATACAATTTTATTTTTTCCTTTTTTTACCCGACTATGTCAGAAATATTCTTTAATATGTAAAATCCTTTAAGGTTAATTATAAGTTAAACATGGATTTACAACAAAAGAGAATATCAATGACAATATTTCATCTTGTGTTTCAAATATCCTAATTTTAGTTTTTCGTTTTTCCCTGACAGCCCTAAAGAAGTTTAACTTCTAAATATCCTGCAAAGCGGGGCAACGGCGGATTATAGCTTATACAGTTTGCAATCATAAACATAAAGCATAGTGAAGACGTAGTAGCGATTTGAACCGGGAATAACTAGTTTCAGCCGGAAACCGGACAAGTTCAAAGTTATGAGTTTGCAATATCCGGGACAGGATTAGTGCAAATATATTTATACAATATTTATATATTTTTTTTATGTTCAATTTTATTTAACAAAAGTGACTGTAAAAAATAAAAACATTTTGGAAGAAATAAAATATAACTGACTTACATATATAGAAATAGTAAAATTCTGATGGGAATAGTACCTATGTAAGTCCTACAATTTGATGAATCCAACAACACCTCATATCTGAAAAAAAGCGTTTAGGCTGCAGGGATTGCCAAAGAATGTAAAAACATACATACATATGCTCGCTACTAAAAACTTAAAAAAAATGTATTAGTGTTTTTTTTTTTTTTTTTAATATAAATTAAAATAAATAATGTTTTATTAATCCTAATTTCTATTATAACAGATATAAAATTTAACAATTTAATTAATAATTAGGGTGCTACATCAATTTACACAATAGATCGTTCTAACGAGATTCCTATTAATTGTTTTTAGTAAATTACGATCCAATGAAATTAACAGAAATAACAAAGCAGTCCAATGCCATCACATCAATTAATTCGGAAATATAAATTGAATTCATAAATAATGGATGAATGTCTGATCCCCGAATTTACAATTAATAAACTTTCATTGTAACCAGATATCACTAACAGATTGCAAAATTTATATTTACGTGACCCATAGCGGTTATTTACTTCGATGAGTATTAAAATAATAATACACTTGAATTCGCCCTAATGTGCTTTTATCTGAGAATACCAATTGTATCGTACCGACTATATTAAGGGCCCTTAAAAATCGGTTCGGCAAATTCGATATTCGATAGGTCGACGAGAAAAATAGAAAATATTTGACAACTTTTAAGTGTTGAAAAAGTAAAAATACGTAAAAGTCTAAAAATGGGAGTTACTTTGAAGTCACAGAGGAATCCTGTGGTTTTATTTAATAATTTTTTTAAAAAGCAACTTTTCGATATGTTTACACACACAATCACGCACACACACGCAACACAATGACAAAGACACACACACAATGACAAAATCCGGCATTTATGAGAAGCTGACTTAACAGAAAATGTTCGACTCAATTTCATCATATAAGCCTAAGTCAATCTAATTATATCAATTCATAGTGATAAATGGAACGTAAAAGTAGGAGATTACGGTACTATAAGCAAATGGGAACATTGGCGTCGTAAGCTTCATAATTTAACTTAGCAACATTATGAAATAAACTGCGATCCAATTAGGTTAATTAGCGGTTTTACGATGAAACGAAACCTAATAAATGCAGAAGCAATTTCTCTTTAACTTATTTTATTTTCAAAACCTCTCAAAGATGGGGAATGAAAATTTTCCGCCGAGGTAGGTACTCTAAATAAAAATACTTGGTATAACTTTGGTGACAGCAAAAAATAAGTTGCATCATACTTGCTCGCATCACTTGAGTATGCTACTACGGCTCATAGACATCTATGAGTATAAGCGACATTAGTAAGATCGTTCCGAAGACCATCAGACTGACCAAGAGAGATGATTACACCAAAGCTGACTAATGGAAAGTACGAATTTGTAAGCTTCACATATGTTTCAACAATATATTTCTTTAAAAAGATCTCAAAGGTACGTAAAGTCTGTCGACTTGTACTTGGCCAGCCTAGTGAGTTGTGGCATAATCCTTCTCATTCTGAGATGGGGCCAGCGCTCAGTAGTCAGATTGTAACGGGTGGATGCTAACGAAAAAGACTTGTCAGACATATAGGTTTAGTGCCACTGTTTTAATTTGCAGTTAAAGCATTTGAAAATACACACAAGACATAAAAAAATAAACACATTTGTGCTTGGTATTTAAACCCAAACCTTTGGTGTTAGAAGTCGATTAAAGTCGACCATATATTAGTGTAAGGGTACATTTTCATTACAATACCTTTTAGTTAATTTATCTTAATGAGAGTCTATTGAATTGCTGGTAAGCAGCAATGTAGCGGGAAACTATATAAAAAGAAAGGAGGATATTGTGTTTTTTACAAAATAAGATGTCATGGAATGGATTGTCAGAGAAAATAAATAATGGAGTTGTAACTGAATCTTTTATTATATAAAATAGTATTGGAATAACGAGTTTACATTAGCAAACTAAAGGTTTAGAAATACAATTAAGCATGCGAAGTGAACAAACCACCACGCAGCGACAGAACCGGATGAAATCCGTTCAATACAACTCAAGTTCTAAGCAAACGCAGACGTTGCATTCGGAATTATCGTAGAAGCTTTCAAGGATTTGTGCAGCTGGAAATGTCTCGCTAAAACAGAGACACGACTCTATAGGTATTAGTGTAGGCAGCTTAGGTTTCGATTTTAGGTGAGATTTAAGTTTACTTAAGATAAAAAGTTTATCGAACGATATAAGAAAACTAAGAATGTTACAATTTTTAAACATAATAAAAGTAACTTTAACTTAGTGTCAAATTTTGGTGGATTTAGTTTTGTTTCATTCTAAGTAATTTTTGAGAATAATAGTAATTTGATCAAGCTAGCAAGACTAGTTAAAAACCGGGATTAATGCAACTCTCAAAGCAGAGAAAAAAGTGTTTGGCCACTAGCGATCACCCATCCAACTCCTCATCACTTTCGACGTTGTTTAACTTTTAAGTTCACAAACCTCAGGGTTATGGCCTCTTATAAATAGTGAAAGACTATAAAAAAATCAAAATAAATCAGACACTTCGTTCCAACATATAACGGAGCCTGAAGACTAAATTATTAAACAATGTTTAATTTTATTTCTAAAATGTCCGTTTTTAGAACAATGATAAATGACTTCTAATTAAAGCCAGTGGAAGTGGTCACAACTCATCCTTTGTTAAATGAAGCCATTAGTGAAGTAATTATGAAGTTGTTTTAATTGAATTTCGACGACTGGCTTCAGATGTTTGTTACTTCCTACTTTTAGGAACTTTCTTATTAATTACTATCTGGTCGACAAAGAACGTTCACTATGAAGTAGCTTAATGATTGTACCGTCCACCTGGGGTCTAACGGGAAATCTTTTGTGCCAAAACTAACACATAGTATAACGGTATGGAGGTATAGAACTTATATAAAAGTACAAGAACTATTGTAATTACTTTTAAAAGGTACTCTAGCAACCAACCTTATGTACACAGAAGAACAACGGCATAAATAAAATGCAATTTACGTAATTACAGAATAAAAATATTAAAAGAACAATGTTATGACAATATTGTTAGTATTCTTTTATATGTATACGTATATAGACCACAGCCATATCATGTTGCTCAAGTATAAGGATACACCCTTAAAATAAAGTGGCATCAATATAAGAATATTGTCTTCTTCATATTTTCAAACGCTTGTTTACGGAATCGGGTTTTATCTTTTAAACTTTTTTTATTACTTTAAAGGATCGTAATATATATTT
This sequence comes from Epargyreus clarus clarus, assembly GCA_014595695.2. Taxonomy (NCBI): domain Eukaryota; kingdom Metazoa; phylum Arthropoda; class Insecta; order Lepidoptera; family Hesperiidae; genus Epargyreus; species Epargyreus clarus. The sequence continues at coordinate 2,488,200 of JACTTY020000031.1, read as the reverse complement.
GGTTTATAACAGAACTAGCAAACCACCTGATGGTAAATGGCTATCTGTAATCAATCCCAGATAAAATTAACAATTGAAACCAGAAACCGTTTTCCAACCTTTAAAATAAACTAATTACGCCGTTAAATACATACTCTTTTTTGCCGTAGTCGCATAAAAGTAAACCTTTTTTGGCGAAGTTTCATTTACTTAAAGCACCAATAGTTACAATTGTCACTAACAGTCGTTAACTACCTACTAACTACACTAACTAATCAATTGATCAATCAATCAATCAATTGATGATTAAGGAGGTTATACGGCTTAAGATTAACTCTACGACGATATTACGAATATGTATTTAGAACCAAAATGAGTGTACCGAGTACATGTAACTTCCATCCCGTGTTTCACATATCCTTATATCACTTTTGCATTTTCTCGTCCAAGATAAAGAAGCATTTTTATTAGAAACATATAGTTTATAAATAACTTTATAAAAAACTAAAACCTACTTAGCTGTTAATCCTTATTGAAATAAAAACATTTTCTTTATTGTTTATCGTAACGATAAGGCAGACGTGCTACCTGATGGAAAGTAGTCAACGCCGCCTATGGACATTTGCAACACCAGAGGAGTAGCCAATGCATCGCCGGCTTTGTATGAGAGCTCTTTTTGCACTTTTTTGAAGAGACCCATGTCATAGCGCTCTGAGAATACCTCTACAAAATTTACTTTACAAAACTTAACACAATAAGTAGTCGGGTAAAAAGAAATGTTTTTTGGCGATTCATTTATTTGATATACCAGCCCCAATACCGGTAGTTTGGCACCATTGTCACTAACGATCGTTAACTACTAACTACACTAACTAATCAATTGATCAATGTTGGAGTGTAATTGGCTTAAAGAGATTATACGGTTATTGCATTCCGCTTCTTCTGAAAAGGTCAGTTTAAATCGATTTTGGATTTGTTACTTCGCCGTTTAACTCGAAAATGAATGAACCAAATAGATTCTGCATTGGTAGAATAGTAAGTGTGATTTTGCTACAGCATATTGCCAAAAGCAGTGGTTCCCTAGTGGTTGAAACTCAGCCTGTCGATCGAGGGGTCGATATTCAGGCACGCAACGCTGCTTTTTTAAAATGATACGTGCATATTACGAAACCGCATACCTGATGAAACTTAAAAAAAAGTTCTAAAAGGTATGTGTAGTCTACCAATAGGAACTTGGCCAGAACGGTACACACAGCTATGTCCTGTTGTTGAAAGAAATCAAGGGCTAAGTTTTATCCATGAATGTCTTACTGCGAAGCAATTCATCTTTTACGACCACTCCCGTTTAAGGAGGTCTGTGACCAGCAACGAACTTTTAAAGGCTGAAGAATAAAGACTATTGATCTCTCCTGTTCTAATTTTTATTAATTTTATTTTATTAGAAAATTAATCGTTAACGTCGAATCCAGCGATAGCAGTTAATCATTAACTGAAGTAAAGAAACAGCAAAATCTTATATGACTTTTCTTTCTTTTTGAAATGTAAGTTAAGACTACAGATATCAATATAAAAGCAACCTACCTCTATGTGGACCTTAAACAAGCACTAGTTACTAAGATAGTCATCGTCAAATAAAACTGGCAATTAAGCTTAGTTTCCACGTATCATATTTATGAGCGACAGAATCATTTCTTGGAGACTAACCCACACGTAAAAGCAGTGATAGCCTAGTGGTTAAGAAACGCGGCCTCTCGATCGAGGGGTCCGAGATTCGAATCCCAGGCTCGCACCTCAAATTTATGTGCGTATTAGAAATTAATTATCACTTGCTTAAAAAAACGGTGAAGGAAAACATCGTGAGGAAACCTGCATACCTGAGAGATTTATAAAAAAAAAAAAATAATCTTAAAGGTATGAGAAGTCTACCAATACGCACTTGGCCAGCGCGGTAGACTATGGCCTAATCCTTCTCACTCTGAGAGGAGACCCGTGCCCAGTAGTGAGACAGTAATGGGTTGATGATGATGAACCCACACGTCACTCTTAAATCTTAATACCTACGCAATACGCAAATACGCATAAGGGCTAAAAGTAAAGATGTGTAGGATGATGGAGTACTGACAAGGGTCGACGTAGAACCACGTCCCTAAATTCAACCTAGTGGAAAATTGAATAACATATTATCGTCTCGTCTCGAAAGATATAGCGAATAGCAAGTCGTTTTAATAACAATGTAAAAGTTTGAAAAACAAGTTATGAAAACTTTGTACGAAATACTCTGAAAGTTAAAACAATGTAAAATAAGTATACCATGTAGCCTTTCTACAGGATTAGGATTCGTATTTACACAAATACTTTGGCCTACCTTAGGTAGGAACCTAAGGTAGACCAAAGTATTTTTGTTTTGTCTTTTCTTTCGACTCTAAGAGCTTATAAGTTTCTTGACACTGATTTTCTTTACCGCTGCAGCGAGTAACAACTAATTAATAATAAGCACATAACTTAAAAAATCAAATGTCCGTGCTTGGGATTTAAATCACAGTCCCTCCGACTGAGGCAACAAGTTCATTCACTGTTATTTTTTTAACTCGAATATGCACACGAATTCAGATTATCAATAAAATTGAAAAATTCTATGATTGAACAAATTGAAACCACCTGCGTTGTAAATCCTTACTTAATATTATAAATCCGAAAGTAACTCTGTCTGTCTGTCTGTCTGTTAATCTCTTCTTCACGCCTAAACCACTCAACCGATTTTAATGAAATTTTGTACGAAGATAGTCTGTGACCCGAGAAAGGGCATAGGATAGTTTTTATCTCGGAAATCCCACGGGACCTAGAGATGCCGATCTAAGATCGATTAATCGGAGAATCGATCTTTTGGACCAAAAAAATCGATTATTTTCATATCATAATCTATATATGTCATATTATTTTCCTTTAAACGCGGGCGAAGCCGCGGGCAAAAGCTAGTCTAAATTAGTACCACTGAACTAGCAACAGACGAAGTCAATGAATCCTTACAAACGCTTTCCACAAAACTATTCCCGCATTTCAATAGCTAACAGTTGCAAAGCGAACTATTGCAAAATTCACAAGCAGCTCTACACCGCAACTGCGTGTTTTATTCTTTAAGTGCGCAACCGACGCAACAATGGCGGTTCAGAATAAAAACTGCATGGAATACATTTTATATTGCTTTGTTGAACTCGCCTAGCTTTGACTTTTACACGGCTTCTAATGTATAACCTATTTAAAGTTCATAACTATTGTAACTGGCCTCTCTAGTATGGGTACTATAACTACCAAAGCAAAAGTATTCAATTGTTAAACAGATTCATTTTGAGAATGATACACTTCTTAGTTCACTACACTACGAGTATTATCTTATATATAAAATTCTCGTGTCACAATGTTAGTTACCGTGCTCTTCCGAAACGGCCTTACCGATTTTCACCAAATTTTATATGCATACTCAGTAAGTCTGAGAATCGGCTATTATCTATTTTTCATACCCCTAAGTGTCAAGGCTTGATCACCCTTAACATTTTTTTTAATTATATGGCAACACAACGTTTGCCGGGTCAGCTAGTTTTATATAAAAATAGAAAACGAGCATGAAGATTGTAGTCCACTTAATGGTAAGAGGCCAGTGCCGCTCATGTGCATCTGTCATCAATCTTAGATGAGATTAGAGTCCTGCCGCAGATGCTTTGCTACCTTTGAGGACTTCATAGGAAAACTTTGGATTGGTATACAGCCCCTTTCAAACCAAAACATATAACTGCTTAACACTGCTGTTGTACAAAATTTGATTCTACGGTGATGTCTTCGGGGTCAAAACACGAGAGAGAGTTCAATATCTATGTAAGTATGGGCAAAATTAACTTTCAAAACTGACACCTAATAATTGATAGAATATATAACTTTTGCAAGACGGCTGGCTGGCATATAAAAGGTTTTGTATCTATATAGAGCCGATTACGGATATCCATTGACAGATATCACTTATCAAATGGAGTGTGTGCTAATTTGATACTTAAATCTAATAAAAAAAACATTGTATAGACTAACGAATATAAGAGTGAGACAATTTGGGCCTCTTCAATTTCGCGTATAATAATAAAACGAAATACAAAAATCAAGTGACGAAGATTTCAAGAAAATGAGATCCCAAAAATCCAATTAACTCTAACTAGAAAGTGAAAATGAAAAACAAAGACAGCAAGGAATTGCAATGTCTCCCAAATTGGAAAAAATTACTACGCGTCTTTCGAACAAGGGATTTCACTTTAGCGATAGCCGCCTTTGGAACTTAAGCTCTCGAAGATTGGCTTAATGACTTTTTATAATATGCCTCGGGAAAATATAACTCCCTTACCACACCCTTTAAACCATAACACTACAGCGATGAACACTGTTATTAGCTAGAAATATATGTGGTGATGGAGTCGAATCACAAAGGGTTCTATCACCTTTACAATCAAATTTTTCTAATCTAATCATTTTAACACAACGTCACGTTCTTAACTGTTAATCTTATTTGTTCAAGTTATAGTTATTATCAAGGTATAGTATTGCTACGCTTTTATTAGCTTGACCTGTCTATGATGTATCTAGGTATGTATGTAAATAACGGAATCTTTGAACTCGATTTTCACCCACTTAGAACGGTCAGCTTAATTCAAGATTTTGAACAATTATCAAGAACAGATGACAATATACGATTTTAATAATTGTGTCATATTACCCCTATTTTTCTTTATAATTGCCTACCGTAACTAAGTATTGTATGAATTTTAATGAAGTTCAGTACTTAATTAAGGAAGTAAGTAAAAGTTTTCACGTACAGTCAAGACAATCATAAAATAGAATCGTAAATGTGAATACGAAGAAAAAATGTAAATATTTTAACTGTGCATTTTTCATGTAATAACAAGATAATGCAATTTTCTGTGTAATAAAAATATGTCGTTGCAACTTTATTGTTTGCTGAACGTAAATAGAAATAATATGTTATAATAAATCATTCATAACAAATTAACGCAGAAATTAAATAAAATGAAATTACCTATTTTGTTAAATCTATGTAACTACGTACTGATAATCGTTTTTCTTTTTTATCTAGTTTATAATTAACTTGGTTAAATCAATTGTTTTTATACTCGATGTTGTATCCAATAACAATAATAGAAAATGCAATAAAATTAAAAAAAAATCACTGTAGAAGAACAAACCGGAAGTAGTTTTCACTTCACTTTCCACAATAAATTATAACATCAACACTACAACAACTATTTCAACAACTAGAACAACAACGACAACATCTAAAACACGATAATATTAAAATTTGACTACTAAAAAGTGAATATAAAATTTATTTATAACACTAATATTTTAAAATTTATATTTTCGTTTCAATTTTAATTTCGTGGTCTACTTTGTTATTTGATTTTTATTTATTGTTTTGTTTTTATGGACTACGTTTTTGTTTTATTTTTATTTATTGTTTTGTTTTTATTTTGCGCGAGTGGCATTTGCGCGGGGCGTACGACGCGAGCGAGATTCGGAACGGTACTGCCTGGCCGCGTAGGGCGGGCGGCCCAATCGCGGACCTATCGAGATGAACTCGGGGAGAGCACCTTAGCGACGCGCTATGATTTTTAATAAATCACTTCGTAGCGGAATAAACTGTTGTGAAATTTTATTTCAAAACATGAATAAAATATGAAAAAATGTATTTTCGTTCTTCAATAGAACTAATTGAAATTTCTTTTGAAAAGATGAAAGGTAGAATAAATTTGTAGTATAAAGTAAATTGTAATAAGATTAGCGAAGTTAGCAGTACTAAAAGTACTCGTTTTGCTCGTTGCTATGTGCCTTAATTTTCTATCTGAGTTGCAAATCAATATAAAATCCATGTATTTGGTACCTACGTATATTTAGTACCTATTTACTGTTATTCAATATGTCAATCGTATATCCAATGCTTTTCTATTAAAGATAGAAACTTGATTTTAGAATATTAAATATTCTAAAATCAAGTCAAATCATCTAAAATCAATTCTAAAATCAAAATATCAAAATTTGAGAATTTCTGCTTATTAGTAAGCAGGAATTCTCAAATTTTGATATTTTGATATTTCTTAGGTAAAAAATAGATTGATCATGTTATTATTAATGAAATGCAGAAGACACCTTGAATGATCAGTCATTTAGTTACAAAGTACTTACTAAGTTTTAACTCGCAATTTTAATTTTATCTCAATTTAAATATACAACGTCCATTTCGCTAATTAAATATTCAACATCTAAAAATGATACCTTAATGCTTGGGGCGGCTTGGGGTCGCTGTATGCAAAGCTTTTTAAGAGACGCGAGAATTAAATTTGATGAACAAAAGAAGTTTTTATAGAGTTTTTACAGTAAAAATTCTCGCTTTTAAGCGGTACTATCTCCGTTTCAATCAAATGTTTTTGTCAAATGAGTAAAGTACTCAAGTGTACAGTACCATGAGTTTTTACGTTTTGACAAATATGACTGTTTACGTATTTGCCCATACAATTTCCAATCAGCGCCCCTAGCGGATTGTATTAGAACTGTAGTGTCAGTAACGTAACATTAAATTCTAAATTGACAAAAATGACGCTTTATGTTTTGTCTCTCTTTTTTGCGAACATGTGAGGTAGACAAAAAGACTTGAGCACTTACTTATAGTTACGTTTACTCAGTCTACTGAAGCAAACTTAAGAATAATGGATTGAGTAAACGTAACGTAAAATTGTGGGATGTTTTGAAAACACATGGTAAGGGTACAGGACGACTTTTAAGCTGATCACACATTATTTACTATCGCCTGAGTAACTGATAGATACCCACTACCAGTAGATATTAATAATAATTTAACTTGATGAAATTTAACCCATGTTTGCCTACCAAAGTTCCAAGTTTAAAAATTATTTTCTAAAATTGTCAAATTTGGAATTTACAAAAATGTATTACTATTACTAACGAACGTTACCAATTAAGTAGGTAGTAGTTAACCACCGAGTACTTTAATAGTAAAATTATTTTCTAAAATTGTCAAATTTGGAATTTACAAAAATTTATTACTATTACTAACGAACGTTACCAATTAAGTAGGTAGTAGTTAACCACCGAGTACTTTATTAGTTACAATGAATAAGAATGAATGAATGAATTACAATGAATGAACGCAGTATCTCAGAAGTTGCACGGCGAGGGTTTAGTAGTTCACTCATCTGTCCTATAAAAGTTTTGATGGATGGAATACTTATTTACCTACTACTTCTAACACTATATTTACTTATATTACAATTTAGTTTTGTATGATTATATTATTTTATATGATTTTCTTTGTGCAGATAGGTACTTAAATTTTTCTATATATGCATTAATTTTCATAAATCATAAGAAACTAATCTTTACGATATGTAGTTACGGAAGTAGTACATAACAGTAGTATAGAAGCTGACAGAACTCGAAGGAAAAGTTATAAATAAATAGAAATATACACATATTTTCGTTGACATAACCACCCCTATTCATATTTCTTATGCGAATACTTAGGAGTAAACTCAGATCTCGCCGTAATTACGTTATTATACCCTATTATCACGGCTCGAGGGTGATTTGTGTAATACCTAATTACAGCTGAAGGCTACTGTTATTAACGTTGAGATAATAAGATAATAATGGTTATGTATTACCATTTTTTTCTTATAATATAGGAGTAGCAGACGGGCATGCAGTCCACCCGATGGTAAGTGGCTACTGCTGCCCATGGATATCTGTGATCAACACAGATAAGATTCGATTCATATCTGACGTCGGCCACAGAGGCGAAAGGTATGCCTCCCTTACCACACCCTTCAAAACACAGCAGCGCTTGACATTGCTGTTATTAGGCAGAAATAGGTATGGCTGTGGTGCCGCCGGAGTCGAACCACAGAGGGTTCTAGCACCTTCAACCTATTCAAATCATCAGGTATTATAAGTCTAAGAATGAAGATTGGGCGCCATTTAACAATATTTTCCATAGTCACTGTTCAGGGCTGTGTGTGTTACCAACACATGTGTAAAAATAAATAACTTAGCAGGAAAACACTGCATCATGAATGCACAACGCTACCAAGGAAACTCGATCAGGAGCATGTTGGATGATCGCTAGTTCCTCCACTAGACTATCTGGCTCATCAATGACCAATACGCATTGTTGTAATGCTACAAGCCACTTGTTGTAGTACAACGTAGGTAGGTTGTACATGTATATAGAGGGACACAGCCAATTCCAAATATCACTTATTCACATACCCTTTCATTTTACCCGCCGGAGCGACTCCAATCAATATCATCAGAAATATTCACCCCATTCGCATTGAAGTATTTAATAAACAATTCATATAACTATATATTTCACGTATTATTTTAGGCTTATGTTTTAAACATTACGTTCTTATTCTTACAGAGAATATTCCTGATTTTAACAACTCCAGATTACTACCAAGAACATAAATTAATTCATAAATACCTGCCTGGCCGAGGATCGAATCTGAAACTTCGAGACTAACACGACTGTTACAAGTAAACATTTTACAACTTCTTATTCTTATTAGTAGTTTTGTATAGGATGAAACATGAAATACTAGACTTGTTAGATAATCTATACTACCCGTCCATTAGTTATCTACATCGATAATACCGCACTGAGCAAACTTCGTGCAGTAACTAGAAAAGTAATTCCCGAGGAAACATAGACAATCACGATCCATCTTGCCTCCGACACGAGAGGGATCCACAAGAAACGTTGAATATGGATCGTAATAATTTCAGCTCAAATGGAGCTACGGCGACCAGGACTTGCATATATTTCAGGACACTTAATTTATCCAAATGATAGGAATTTGTCTGATAAAAGGATCAACAAAAACGATCAGTCGAAATAGGCAAGTGATAAAAGATCGAGCTAAATTTCCTAAATACTATGTTAGGTACGACTTTCCGAAAGACATCAAGAGATGGTCCTTCTGAATCACGGTCTCCAAGTTTTCTCAACATCTTGCATATATAAAAACTCCGAATTGAGACTATCTGAGCACGATGAGATCACATAGCTCGGCAGAAGATCTTCCTTGGCCGGCCTTGAATATTTAATAGGAAATGAGAGATATGATCAGAGATCCGGATAGTTAGTCACTTAACCATAATTTTTCTCTTCTTAATTAGGAACATATTATATTCCTGAGAACTAAGTAGGAATAGGTAGGTAAGTAACGACCACAGTTACGATTCCTGTCTAAGTGGTCGATACAGATGCTTAGAGGCAATGATAACATCAATTGCATGATCTTATTTGTTTTGTTTTATATTGTAACTATAATTGTAACGAACGACAAATTGTAAAACTTTTATGATGCTATTGACAATGTGTCTTTCTGAGAATAAATTCATTAAACCTAAACCTAAGTAGATTGCATGTCACTTTGCTGCCTCCATTATATAAATATGTGTAGATACACTTATCCCATTATTTTATCAGAATCTAAAACAAAAACATGTTTTTTATCCTGAATTTTCGTACCATCATCATGGTCATACTACTCACCGCTAACTAAAGGAAGCTTAATGTAAAATTTCTATAGATTACATAGACTAAGCGCTCGCAAAATCTTAATTAATTCTTACGCTAATTGCTATGACTGTTAAGATTCCAAGACAAGTATTTGATTCCCTTGAAATTATAATTCATCCGAACCAATTATTTTCTAAGTTAAGCAACGTCATCATTAATGTCTTTTACCTACTGTTCCAACGTTTTGTTAAAAAAGATAGCATTTTTACTCGTATATTAAAGAAATAGTGCTTCTATTTTATTGAACCGCCTTCAATTTATTTCTGCACATCCTCTAGGTTGACTGGGAGAAAATGCTATTTAGCATTAAGTCCGCCTTTTGCACCACAACTTGGAGGTAATAGAACCCTTTGTGGTTCAACTCCGGCGGCACCACCGCCACACCTATTTCTACCTAATAACAGCAGTGTTAGGCGCTGCTGTGTTCCGGTTTGAAGGGTGTGGTAAGGGAGACAGACAATTCCGAGGCGTTCCAGCTTAGACCTCAGGGTTAGCGGCGAATCTGTGGCTGACCTCAGGTAGGAATATCTAATCCTATCTGGGGTTGATTACTGATGTCCATGGGCGGCAGCAGCCACTTACCATTAGGACTGCATGCTCGTCTGCTACCCTTATATTATAAAAAAAAGTGTCTCTCTTACCAAACCCTGCAACCGTCTGGATTACTACGTTTTTAAAAAGAAATCATTTAGGCCCTATTCTGCCACGCTAGTGAAGAGGCTTGGTAAACTGTTTTTCATAATAATCAAGTAGTAAATAAACACGGAGTCCACCTGATGGTAAGTAGCCCCTGCTGCCCACAAACATATATAATCAATCCCATAACAAGGGTTCTATGAAATCAATTAAAAAAATTACCCGTAATGAGGTCAACTTTTGTGATTATCTTTTAAGGACGAATAAATAAATATACGGAAGATTTAGTTTTAGCATTAGATTAATAAGTAGCAGTGATAGCCTAGTGGTTAGGAATCTCGACCTCTCGATCGAGGGGTCCGAGGTTCAAATCCCAGGCACACACCTGTGATTTTTCAAAGTTATGTGTGTATTAGAAATTATTTATCACTTGCTTAAACGGTGAAGGAAAACATCGTGAGGAAACCTGCGTACCTGAGATTTATCAAACAAAATCGCAAAGGTATGTGAAGTCTACTAATACGCACTTGGCCAGCGCGGTGGACTATGGAATAATCCTTCTCATTCTGAGAGGAGACCCGTGCCCAGCAGTGCGACAGTAATGGGTTGTTGATGAAGTACTTGTGTAGACCGCCACCGATGAAGTACTTGTGTAGGCCTTAGCGTATACGAGTATAACCAATACTATTATAAACCATTGTCTTAATAAAACATATTTAATGTGTGAATTTGACCTCAATCGGTCAAGCTCAGAAATAACACTCACTAACAACATACCAAGGATTATACATACAATGAATATTCCACAAAGTTACATTTCCCTCACGTACTAGCTAACGTCTTTTACTTTTGTTAGAGATATTCTAAAAGAAAAAGAACTAAGATAATAAAGAAGTTCTCTGGGTTATGATATACATTTTATCTAGCTACAATTGTGAGAATCGTGAGATTTGTGGCAAAGTCGTGCCGCGGACATGACGACAAAGCCACAAGAACAGGCTTGTGGGACATTTAATCTGAGTTTCTTTGTGATATCACTATATCAGGAATAATATAACTGAGAAATTTACGACTCAAAGTATTGTGGGATGCTCTGGTATTGCTTCCACAGTCATAGGATGAAAATTTATTATTTTACTTGCAATACACCCATCGATTACTGTTGATCCGTATGGCATATTGATCACAATACCTGTCTGAGACGTGGAGGGTTCTGGGTTCAAACCGAGATCAGGTATTAAAATTATAAATTTAAATAGATACAAATATATATGTTTCGCTTAATAGAGTTTTTAATTATTTATATATATCCACAGTACGTATCGCATTTTTGTAGTGAAAATGCCTTTATTAGAAAATACTTATTAGCAAAGAAAGTAAAATTAATTGTTGAAATAATTTTAACTATTAAATGAAATTAGGAAAAGGTACTGTATATCCTCAAATAATGTAAAAATAATGTAAATAAAGCATTGAAATATACGTGAAACATGTTCTCGAAATTTACTACGTAAAAAGTTCTTTACAGCACAAAATTTGCGCGACAAAAACTCCGAACTTCCCTAAAATATGCTTATGAGCGCAGTTACCGTGGTGCAGTTACAATTTTTAACGAAAATAGCATTTTACAGAAAATGTACACTGTAGTGTGCGACGAAAGCGAAACAATTTTAACTTTTTACTCGCTGTTTTGAATATTTTCTGAATTCGTAGTTATATAAAAACTTGAAATAGTGATGTGAGATGTTCAGTCAAGATTTCTCTTCTTCGCTTCATGTCGGTAAAGGTCGATGTGACTAGAATTAAATAAACAAAACAAAACGAAATATATAAACAAAACGAAACACAATTTTATACCGTTTTTATATAACTGAAATAAGTGTTGCCGTAGTTCAACAAAGAATAATTGATAAACTACTATGTAAATATTTTCTTCAAAGCTTTTGGAGTGACCACCATTCCATATGAATTAAAGCCTCAAACATATTAAAATGTTTTAAAATATTCTCAACTTAACTTAAATTTTGTATATTAAGTTAATTATTACTTTTGTAGTTTATAAAAAAAACTGTTAAAGGTCATTTTCGCAATTATTTTATAGACTTATATTTTTTTTTTTTTTTATAATATAGGAGTAGCAGACGAGCATGCAGTCCACCTGATGGTAAGTGGCTACTGCCGCCCATGGACATCTGCAATCAACCCCAGATAGAATTAGATATTCCTACCTGAGGTCGGCCACAGATGCGCCGCTACCCCTGAGGACTCAGCTGGAACGCCTCGGAAAAGTCTGTCTCCCTTACCACACCCTTCAAACCGGAACACAGCAGCGCCTAACACTGCTGCTATTAAGTAGAAATAGATGTGGCGGTGGTGCCGCCGGAGTCGAACCACAAAGGGTTCTACCACCTTCTACTTATATATTTTATTTAAAATGTTTAGTGTGTAAAGTCAATATATGAGTAAGAAGTGAGTAACACATATAACATATGAGTAAGATGCAATAAATCTAATACATATATGATGTGATTTTTGATAACGTATACTCGTAGATTAGCATATAACATATAAAACGCATTAACGCAAGAAAACGCTACGTTTGTCGATAGCTTAAGGATCTCGAATAATGTAGCAAACATTATGAATGGCAATACATAACTAGGACCTTGACATATCTTCGACAAATACATAAACACGAATATTTATGGTTTTAGATTGAACAGATAATATTCCTATTTTGTTTTATGTGTAGGCGTCCAAAATTTAGTGATTTTTACAGTTGATTGACTTAACGCTTATTTCATCAAACACGTATTTCAATTTATAAAATACAAATTCCTATTTCGTGTAAAGATGTTTGAAACCTTCGTGGTTACTTAATCCCTATTTAAGACTGCCAAGTTCTGCCTTGTTCTAAAGTTCACTTCTTTCAGGTATTCAATAAATATATTGACCTATTTTAACGCTCAATGAGCAATTGAAAAATATTTTATACAGTAAACATTTAAAAAACAAATAAAACTGCACATGAGTTCTAAAAATATATTCATTCGTAATATCGTAGCTCCTATTCGTAGCTGTCTACGTCAAGAGCTACGGCGTAGATGGCATGAACTTGCCATGTATTCTGCCCCAAGCACTTTACGCTATGTATATCAAAGGCTATGTAAAACGTCCATTGAATTGTCTTGTATGCCAGTTTAAGCATCAAAATTTTATGGGAAAATATAATATTCTATAACATGTATCATAATATGGATTTGCTCACAATTTCGAGTAACAAGAAAATTATGCTATCGATTAACGTAAAAGTTCAATTTAAATTATGAATAAATAACAGTTGGATTGGAAATAGGTTTTTAATCATAACAAAAACGCTAAAGTAGTTAAGAAACCGAACTAGAACGTCTAACGTTGCTTCAACGAAACCATACTCATCAAAACCCAACACCAAATAAATAAACAAAATGTTACGGAAAACAAAAAGTCAGTGTATTTAGATGTAAGCCAAGCCACACCCGGTTTTGTAACGCACCTCTGAATTATGGATACCTTAACGCAAGCCATTCCGCGGCGTTTATTCATCCTCCCACAAAAATCATACATTACTAAGCACACGGCGTAACCTTGTTGCTCATTTTTACATGTCGTCATAATAAATTGGCGGCAAAATAACACGGCTTTGTCATAAGCTACATCTCTATTTAAGACGAATATTTCCCGAACAGTAACAGTTTTGTACGCATAGTGTAGTATAGCGGAATAGTCATAGTGTAGCGAATATATATGTACGTATGTGCGTATCATGTGTGTGCATGCGTGCATGCGTGTGTGCGTTCGTGCGTACGTGTGTGAGCCTACCGGCGAGCCAGGCGACTTTATAAACAAATTTATGTATTGATATAGGGAGCATAGCTATAGAGCTACATATGGATGAGTAGTAAGATTTGTTGAGTAAAGGACTTCTGTACTGATAGCCTCGCGCCTGACAGCCTGACGCCTGATAGCCTATTTTCATTTACCGAATCTCCCATACTTCTGACAATTTTCTTTCCAAGATTTAAAGAGGCAGTGATAGACGTAACAAACAAAAACTATAATTGCCCTGTATATGAAGCTCCATGCACATAAATACATTTAAAGTTCATGTTTATACTATAAGAATAAAAAAAAAGTGTGTGTGTGTCAGCTACGACGCACGATTGGAGTTTACTCCTTACGAACGATAATTATGATATATATCGAATAGAAAAAAAGGGTAAATAAACGTATCTGCTAAAATGATAAGAGAAACAAACATATATCTGTAATTATTCGGATTATTTATATTACTTCAATAATGCGTATTACATAAAGTATGTTACAAAATAATATAAATAATAATAATAATAAAAACATTAAAACTTGATGGTTAGGTTGCTGTTTATGTACGTTGTATATAGATGTATACAATAGATGCTACTATATGCATTTATTATACAGCATGCATACCCTGTACTCGGCAGCAGTATACAAGTTGTGGCAGAACTTCGTAATACGCAGGCGCGCAACACACACGTACAAACATACGCACACATTCAACTCTCAGACTGGAGGTAGTGAACTATACAGTGAGACTACGAAGTATCGCGCAAAGAGGAGATCCCGAGAATGAGATACGCTGTGTAATGTATTCCATCTCATTCTCTCTTTTACACGTTCAATCCTACAGATATATATGTTTGTCTCTTTCTACGTTACGCCTCAACTTTTCGTGTTACACTTGATTTTACTCCTCATAAAATTTCCGTACCGGGCCTTATAACTCAAATCGTTTCTTAAGGAGTAAACTCCAAAAATATCCTCTCGGCACGTGACATCTGTTATCAAATCTATAAACAAATGTTATACAAACAACGAAGTGTAGCTTAAAATAACCTTAGTTACACAGCGCAGCATCATTACAAGTGCAGTTCGTGGAAAAATAGCTTTAACATCACAATTTTTCCATGCCGCTCGAATCAAAGAAAGTTTACCTTATAACTTTTCATTGTTTAATATCCGAGTTATTTTTACTCTTAAGTCTAACTTAGACGTATTTTTATCGCAAGGCAAATAATCTTATATACAAAATTCTCGTGCCACAATGTTAGTTACCGTACTCCTCCGAAACGGCTTTACCGATTTTCACCAAATTTTATATGTATATTCAGTAGGTCTGAGATCTATTTTTCATACCACTAAGTGATAAGGGTTGTTCACCTTTAACATTTTTTTTATTTATATGGTAACACTACGTTTGCCAGGTCAGCTAGTAATTAATAAAATTGTTGTCAAGAAAAGACTTTCAACTAAATAATAGCAACAAACAGGTCATGGAGAGCAAAACTAACATCCACGAGTTATTACCAATTAGTAGTAAGTCGATCTGTCATATATTTAAACTGTAAATCAACCCGAAATAGTTTGAAATGCAAAGAAAGTTTTTGTATGAAAATCTTGACAATGCCCACTTCATAGACTTTACAATTTAATATCTTCGTTCCCAAACTCTCAAATAAATAACATTGTTGCGTAAACCGTTGTGAAGGTAACCATTTTCTGTGACCCTGTGCTTCTTACCCCTGTACTATAATAAAGAAAATATTTTATCGACGTTCAAACTTTTATAGTAGTATTGAGTTCATCCGTATATTTAGGGTTAGCTGGCCTCAGTATTACCTGCATGGATACTTATTGTCTCTATGTACAAGAAGTGAGACAATTACGAACTGTACGCTTACCATGAGTTTTTACGTTTCGACAAATATGACTGTTTTGGTATTTGTTTACGTATTTACCCATACTATTTCCAATCAGCGCCCCTAGCGGATTATATCAGAACTTGGAATTTGTTAAAACGTATAAACTAACTAAGTAAGGGTACTGAATACGTGTCATATGAAATATTTAATTTAACCCAGTTTACGGTATCGATTCAAGATGTCGGTGTTGTCAAACTAAATTCTCATATTTTTTCTCAAACGCGTCAAAAAAGTATAACTTCAATTAATTACTTTGTTTTATAATATGTTAATAAGTACACTATAGGTACAGATTTAGAGAAAGAAATAAAATTAAAATGTCTTTCTTTACTATATATATATAACCATTTTCTTATCATATTTTTTTTTTACACTGCATTTAGCAAAATATTCAAACAAATGTAATACATTTTGCCCGTCTTTATTTATATTTTAAAATCCATTTTGCAACGAGTATACATTACATAAATAAATGTTATTAGGAGTCTGTACCCTTACCATGAGTTTGCAAAACATCCCACAATTTTACGTTACGTTTACTCAATCCATTATTCTGTTCCGTTTGCTTCAGGAGACTGAGTAAACGTAACAATAAGTGCAAAAGATTTTTTGTCTGCCTCACATGTTCGCAAAAAAGAGAGACAAAATATTAAGCGCCATTTTGTCAAATTAGACATGTAATGTTACGTTACTGACACTATAGTTCTGATACAATCCACTAGGAGCGCTGATTGGAATTTGTATGGGCAAATATGTAAACAAATACAACAATGATATGTGTCAAAACGTAAAAACTCATGGTAAGGGTACTGTTTCGCTACATAATCTATGGTTTCATACATGAAACTAAATCACATGTATAGCCCTTAATTGCCTATCATGTTTACTCAGAGTAAACACATTTAACACGACACACCGCAGCTAATATTTGATGGGAAAACAGATTAGTCGAAACAGGAAACTAAATATATCTAAAGAGAGCATTTAACGTACATTCTAGTACATGATTTATACGATTATACATGCACCTGCAAATATTATTTTGACGACCCGCGTGGCGGAGCGGTCACCATACCGGACTGACGCTCAATGGGTCCCGGGTTTAATCCCCGGCCAGATAGAATTCTGAATGATGAATTTAGATTTCTGTTTCTGGGTCTGGGTGTTTGTGTATTTGTCTATGTGTGTGTCCATGGCACCCACGACACAGGGAATCCTAGTGTGGGGCTGTGAGTGTAGAAAGCGTTCATTATTTATTATTGTTATTATTATTATTCTTTGCAGAATATAATGCATTTACATTTACTTTTTCCTTTATTGTTGAAAATATAGTTAGTTTGCAACAAGTACATTACTTCGAAAGATTACTCAGGCAAGATCAAGTGCTCAGTATACCGCCTAAGTATTTCCGTGGATACGTAAAAAGGCAACGATATCGAAAGTTAAATATTTTCGAAATTCAATCAATATTTTCATATCAAAAACACTAGAATATTGACATCGAAAAACACTGCATCAATTTACCGGCTCATTGTATCAATGGATTATTAATGAGTATTGAAAAAAACCAGAAGATGGTCAGATTTCTTCTCGTTATTGATCTAGTGCGGTCACGAAGCTTCACGTTGACTGTACGTGTTACTGAAGACGTGACGACACAATACACATCTTTCTAGATAAGATCTTTTCCGCAGCAGTGGACCTATTTATACAAAGGACTCATGAATCAAACCTTAAACACCTTATCGTCACCAATCTATCACTTCTACATAGTTCACCACCGGGCTATCACTGCTTATTTCCAATAAATCGTATCAAACACGTCTCCACTAAGCTACGAGCGCTTCCTGAAGTGTACTATTATTAGCTATCGGCTGTTATTGCAGAGTTCCATGGCAGTTATCGTGTTATTTCAGAGTTATAGCGTTTCTATTATCGCCGGGACCTACGGCGTTTGGCTCGCTGTTATTTGTTATTGGCTTATTTTTCTAGCTGGGTTTCTATTTCGTTCAGTATGACCGTCAACAGAGTGAAAGTAATACGCTACAGTTCGGAGAAAAGTGTGAAGTATAAATATTTGTTCAATGTTAAAACAAGTTGACTTATATCAGGCGATCATCTTACATCTACATAGGGAAAGAGTAGATGAGGATGATGAAATGAGTTGAATAAGTGGAGCTGTACCCTTACCATGAGTTTTTACGTTTTGACAAATATGACTGTTTTGGTATTTGTTTACGTATTTGCCCATACAAATTCCAATCAGCGCCCCTAGCGGATTATATCAGAACTACAGTGTCAGTAACGTAACATTAAATGTCTAAATTGACAAAATGGCGTTTTATGTTTTGTCTCTCTTTTTTGCGAACCAGTGAGGCAGGGAAAAAGACTTACTACTTAAGCAAACGGAACAGAATAATGGATTGAGTAAACGTAACGTAAAATTGTGGGATGTTTTGAAAACTCATGGTAACGGTACAGGTAGCACTCCTATTGTGCATGGAGCTGGATACAAACATCCGTGGGCGGCAGTGATCACTTACCATCAGTAATACACGCGTGCATAAGTGATCAGTAATATATGATCAATTCTCAATATTACAAAGTTGTTTTTATCTTTGTTCATACGCCAAACTGGTATTATATTTGCTAATATTTATTTTCCAGCATACGGAATATGAACGTTTATCTGTGGCAAGTATTCCAGTTTTGGTTTAAGATATTCTTTTCCTCTAATCCTGTATAGATCACGTGCTGTACGCCACGTGTAACCCAAACTTAATGAGAAAATGGCTAACGTTAACGGATGAACCACGGTTTGAAAACTTAAACGAAAGAGGGCAGCACCTTCGATGCGAATGCGAAGTCTTATGGGCGGAAATCTTAAGGAAAGTCGTGGAAAATCGGCCGCAAATTTGTGTCAACGCTGGTGGAAGACACTTGACAGATATCATATTTTCAAATAGGCAAAATAAAAGTCCTGGTCCTGGTAAAGGTCCTGGTAAATACTCTATTACTCAAAATCACTTTTTTTAATCAGTAAGTACAAAAGTTATTCAAAAACAAAATAGGGTGATTAATTTTGCGCCACCCTATATTATTGTTAAAATCTATGGGCAAGAATGTACGGAAAAAGGTGCCCTTTTGTCCTTGTAATAAATATATTTCATAAATAAGAATAATTGGATATAATAATCAAAACATTTAGAATTAAAAATATAAGTAATATAATACAATACAAACGACCCCAAAACCACCTCAAAAGACTAAAAAATCTGATATTCAAAATCTAAATACAGTACACAAAATGATCTACATATTTCTACTAATATCTAGTTCCTAGGAATGCATCCTTCAGCTTAAGTAAATCTGAATTTTAAATAAGTCACTCGACTCCAGTAGGACTACCATGAGTTTACAAAAGTATTACTCGCTAGCGACTGCGTAAAATAAATGTATGAAAAATTGTACAGCGCCTCTGGTGGTTACTCGTAGAACTAAAATCCGTAGTGACGTAACTCGATACGTAAAAAACCTATCGAAATCAAATCGCTAGCGAATGTCATTATGATCTATTGCCATACAAATTCGGTCCCATGAGTCATTAATTTGACAGACGTTGTCAAGAAATACCGTAACGATAGTAGTTATGTTATTCACTAGCAAAATGACAATAGTTTTCTATTTACCATTTCTATAGTGGCGTTTCTATGCCAACTCATGGTAATGCTACAGGTAACAGAATTTCGCAAGTCGAGAGTAAATATTTGTGTGCATCGGAAATTCACAGAGCGAGATACTCATCTACACTTCCAGATGCTTTCCTGTGAGCGCACAAATCTATTTCTTTTAAAGTGCACATAAAAATAGATATACATTAGGGTGGAGCGACGTTGTATGGGATTTTTTTTTCTTTTTACGTTGGAGTTCTAATAGTGCGGAAAAGATGTATCATATAAAGACATTAAATTGTGATTTTTTTCAAATTTTTTGGATGTCATCTTATGCCTCCGCCTCGCTGTCTAAAATTGAGAAAAAGTAAAAAAATGCTATTTACTTACAAAGGCTACAAAAATATTGGAAATATTTTTTTAATAATTGCAAAAAAGGTGCAAAAATAAGAGAATATGATACAACTTTTTTGACCATTAACATATAAACAAAGAGCATTAAAGGAGGTACATAAAATTTTATAGTTATACCCTAAAATCTGTTTTTGTCTCAAATTTGGTAATTTTTGATCGAGACTCTAGTTTTCTTTTTATTAATTCAATGAATTAATTTCGGGCACAATAATGTAGATGAATCTATTGTAATCATTTACAGCTCTCTCGACAAGTTCACATGTTGCTTGGATGTGATATGTCATCGTAAGACCCCGGTCCAGAAGTACGACCGTTATGGTGGAGAAGCAAATGATGTATAGTCGCTCTTGTAATAATTGGGTAACTCCCACCATATTTACCGGTATTATAGATAGTTACCCCGAAGTTAATAGTTACAATATTCTCTTGAGGAATTATTGCATGGGCAAAATAGCCGCCGATGGCACACTTTATCCCTTTGGTTAAACCAGAATCAGAGCTGCGTAACTGGTGTAAACAGATCTGGGTTCTCTTACTAGCAAGATATGTTCTTTAAGGACTGTTTGTCTATATTTTTCCATATTTTATCCTATATATTAAAATGTAATCTTTCTTTCTGTCAAAATGCAATGCCGATATCTGAAGCATAAGCTTTCTTCTCAATACTATTTCGTCACCACTATTTATCCTGTCACCACGCAACCTATGACGGTGTATAACAGAAATATCTGCCATTACATTATACACAACATGTCTCAATGAACACAGTATATCTGTATTAAGTTGATAAGTTGGTTTCTAAGGTGTTTTGTAAACTGTTTGTAATAGAGATATCTATTTTTCCAATGATCATTGGCAGCGACGTTCTTTGATTCAACAAAAAGCTTTTATTCCTTTCTGGGTCTCTTCTTGTCTTTTGGACAACCAGATGGATCGAAATATTAGGACTTGTAAGAAGGGATATTAAAGGGAACTTCTCTCGCAGTCCGAAAATTCTATAATACTTCTTTTGAAAGTATTTTAATATATTTTAACAAGTTTTCTCATTTAAGTTATTTTGCATGTAAGCTTTTAACTTTTGCATCACGTTTTTTCGACTTTCAGTAGAAATTGAGTCTACATGTCATATTTATTCTATGCTGGAAACAACTACGCCTGCAATATCCGTAAATGATGATTCGCAAGAATGTCTTTTCGCGATTTTAACTGGCGTCTCTTCCATTGATAAAATTTCATAACATCTTCCTACACAGGCATAATATTCCGTCTTTATTTTAACTATTTCAACAAAAAGCGAATATATACATACATCAGTTACGTATTTATAATAAGAGAAGAAGATATTATAGTAATAATGTAAACATATTTTAACGAAAAAAGAAGATATGAAAAAAAGAGTCACTGGTGTAAGTAAACGATTAAATTGACTTACTTTGTAAGTTTTGCTTAACAAATACAGAGCATTTGCATTTTTATAATGACACTACTCATAATTATTATTATTTTATTTGTTAATGCTCTATAAAATAAAGCGAATAAAATAGAATAAATGTTTAAAAAAGTTATAGACACCTTCAGCTGTAATGTGCAAAGTATACACCAAAAATGTATATTTTTAAAAGTTCATTGACCTGGCGGAGGTTCTTACCCTTATCTGATCGGAATAATATTTTACACACTTTAGTTTTAACCATCAAGACATCTTTTCGTCACTATTACATATCCAAAAATAAAAAAAAGGAATTTCGCTCCACCCTAATATACATATAGATATTTTTACCAGGCTGCAAAGAATGTCTTTCGTAGCGTAAGCGTATGTATGTATGTATGTATGTCTCTTATTCTTAAACCACATTAAATTCAATGTGCCGTCGCGTATACCACGACACCCTACACCCTTGCTTGCCCACACTATATACAGAACTAATTTAGGACACCACTCCATTTTTCCTTGGTTATGCAGACTTCTGAAGGAATTTTTAACTAAAGATTGTACTATCGACCTTTTTCATGATGGACTTGAAGCCTTTAAAAGAAAAATATATAGAGTCTTGCACCCCATTCCCATCCATCCAAATCTAAAAGCTGTGTAATACCTGTTCTGTTTTTTTTTTTAAACTTTAGGCAACCTTATAATTTCCAATTTGTAATGTATTTTTTGTCATGTTATTAGTTGTGTACATCTATGTGTGTTTATGTACTTTTATATGCTAGCTGTCTTCATTTCTAATTGAAATTCCATGTTATTCCTTTTTGGCCTGTGTTATCTATAAGTTTTGTTGCATGTAATTTTGTTAATGAAGCAATAAATAAATAAATAAATAAATAAATTCTTTAGTATGCCTGACAGCCTAAACAGTTTGATGGATTTTATCATATGATTTGATAGAACCCTTACTTATTTCTGCCTATTAACAGTAGTGTTAAGCTGCTGTGTTCTGATTTGAAGGGTGTGGTAAGAGAGACATACTTTTCCGAGGCATTCCAGCTTAGTCCTCAAGGGTAGCGGAGCACCTGTGGTCGACTTCAGGTATTAGATTACTGAATCAACCCCAGATAAGATTAGATATTACTTTCTAAGGATGATAGGATTAGACATTTGTATGTCCATGTGCAGCAGTAGCGACTTACCATCAGGTGGACTGCATGCTCTTCAGCTACTATTATATGAAAAAAAGGGATGTGTTTGGGTTGTCTATATAATGATAGTAAGTGGACCAAATTCTTCCTTATCATATAAGTATGAATAGCTGGTTTTAAATTGAAGTAAAGTGGTAAAGATATACAGTTACGCGTGTCTTGCCTTAGTCCCCAGGGGCCGCATTTGTGACCGACCTCAGATAGAACCCCAATCTTATTTAAGCGTGATTACATTTTAATGGACAATAACCCTTTACCATCAAATGGACTGCGTGCTCGTTTACTACATAAATTTCATAAAAAATATACGTCTCTTTATACCGTGAAAATCCACTAAATATTTAAAATGATCGTATAATTTATGAGGCATTTAAATATGTATGCTAATGTAACACCACCAAGCATATGTAACACATATCTGCGTTCGCAAAGACCCGAATCGCTGTAACATTCGCATAAAGACGCATAGCTTATATGTATTTATTGCTCCACGACGGCCATAAACGCCAAAAAGATGAAAACAACGTGTCTCCAACAAACAGTAACCGTAAAACACCATTACAGAAAATTTTCATCCCTTACAGCGGCATCTTACTCAAATTTATAATCCGAACCCTTATTGATCGCCTTGCCATACAGTGCGAGGAGTACGGCCGAGTTTCCGCGTACGAGAGAGCGAGATGGGTAGAGACCCCGAAGGATACGGGTCCCAAAGAGGATATCTATAGCTTATTTGAGCGTAGTTCGGTCCCGAACCCCAGGGGTTAAGTAGCGACATATGTAACCGATTTCGGTTACTGCGATTTTATTTATTAGAATGTTTCGGTACCTTTCAGCCGCATGTAATTTAACTTCGTCGCCGCGAATACAATGATCACGCCATTTTATGAGCCGTGTCAATATTGACTTTCTACTTTTTACCATCTTTTTAAGTGTTAACGTTTTATGAGGTACTAGTTTTTGCCTGTGGCTTCGCCCGCGTTTAAAAGAAAATAATATAACATAGTAACATACATAAAACTGAAAATTCGTACCTCCCACTTCGCTAAAGATTACGATTTTTACGATTCAATCCTTACTATAATCGATCTTAGATCGCCATCCCTAGTTCCCGTGGGATTTCCGGGATAAAAACTATCCAATGTCCTTTCTCGGGTCTCAGACTATCTTTGTACAAAATTTCATTAAAATCGGTTCAGTGGTTTGGGCGTGAAGAAGAGACAACCAGACAGACAGACAGACAGACAAAGTTACTTTCGGATTTATAATATTAGTAGGGATTCGTAATGTAAATGGCAATCGCATGAATTACATGTAAGACTATCAACTTAGTTATCGGAAATAGTAAAGCGGCTTCAGGTAAATCCCCTGTTTTATCGCAGAGTTCCATCTTCGTTTGTCTGGGCGGGACAAACATCAACATGAATTTAAATTTAACTCTATAACTATATCTGTTTTGTTGTGTTTTATTTATTTAAAAAAATATTGCATCACCTCTAAGAAGAAATGTACAAAAGGGCAAACATAATGCCTGATGGCATTTTCTACCAGTCAACCCTGAGTGGATGAGGAGAATTTGCAGCAGGTGTTATGCTAAAGTAACAAAGAACGATAGACAATAACAGAAACAGCAGATATATCAATATAATATATTTTAATTGATGAATAAATAATTCTTGTTTAATGTTTAGGCAGCAATGTATTTTATGCTGCTATTGACGTAAGATTATTTTACAATTTATACCTAGGAAGAACAATATTGTTTTCACACGAAATTCTTACGTAGGCTTCATTAGATTATAACCGTGGGAGTATTATCTAAGATACCTCTTCATAGTTAATAACTCGAAACATTATAAAGAAACAAACAAGTAGGTAGGTACTATTTACAATATAATTCGTTTATTTTTTTATTTACACAACATTTTATAGCAACTGTCGGAAATATCACCGAAATAAGAACTTGATCTTCAATGAATAGCTCTTTAATTAGAATGAGCTAAATACAAATACCAACTCGAGAAAAACGCATTTGGAGCAGGCATTCTGTCTACAATACACTTTACGGTTTAACACAATTCCTTTTCAATCCGTAATTGAAATTCTTACAGTTAATTACACGAGTGTTGAATTGGATTGTTTAGCACTTTTAAAATGTTTGTTCTTATGTCATTACCACGCTTTTATTAGCTTGGGTTGTATGTATGTAACGGAATCTTTGAACTCGATTTTTACCCACTTTGAGCGGTCCGATTAATTTAAAATTTTGAACAATTATCAGGAACTGATGACAATACACGTTTTTACTAATTTTATCCCATTAACGATTTTCCTTCTGCGATTATAGCGTGGATTTTAGTTTTTGAACAATAACTTTTATTTTAATTATAAACCTGACTGTCCATTGGCCACTATCTTTTCAGCAATTAAATACTGGCAGCTTTCAAAAGGCAAACTGCCAGACTGCCAAAAGATGTTCAGTGACTATTTATGCATAATTACAGACGTTTTTAACTAGTAATATTTTAATGATTAATAGATTTTTGGAAAAAAATCAGACATGTTTTGCTCATCATCCGACGCCTGAGCAGCAGCGGCTTTAGCATCTGATCAGTAGCTTAAGTTATAAAATGGTAGCCTACACAACTATCGCTCAAGCTTTAGTACCCAACGGGGAGTTGGGCTTCGAATTAAATGCTCGAAGTACATGCATGTAGTACAAGTGTCTGACAGAATCGTCCGCTAAAATTCCAACTTCATATCGCAAACAGGTACTTTGTGACCTTGTTTATATGTAAAATATGAAAATTTGTGAGCCTACTACCTAGTTCGTCACCAATTACTCTGCTTATTAATCATCTCTCATTATTATTCAGCATCAGTATGACCAAAGATAAGAAGAACGCACTACTTATAATCACTTAACATGAGTTGAAATACGTACTCAGTTGCAATATTATTGAAAAAGATATTACAGAAGTTACAATCTGTAATTTACTGTTAATTGTGTATGCATTTATGAAATTCCAAGTTCATATCGCAAATCGAACTAACTAATGTCGGAAACTCGCTGCGGTTACAACCGAGCGAACTTGGACCGCTTCAAGCTTTTCCGGTCCTACCTGCACTATTGAAGTTAGCGCTTGTGGCCGTGTTTATATGTAAAATATGAAAAATAATGAGCCAGAACGCCTAGTTCATCACCCATTACTCTGCTTATTAATCAGCATCAGTATCGTCAAAGTTAAGAAGGATGCACTACTCATAATCACTTAATATGAGTTAAAATACATACTCAGTTGCAATATTATTGAAAAAGATATTACAGAAGTAACAATCTGCAATTTACAGTTAATTGTGTTAGCATTTATGAAATTCCAAGTTAATATCGCAAACCGAACTAACTAACGTCGGAAGCTCGCTGCGGGTACAACCGAGCGAACTTGGACCGCTTCAAGCTTTTCCGGTCCTACCTACACTATTGAAGTTAGCGCTTGTGGCCTTGTTTATATGTAGAACAAGCATTTCAGAAGTGGCAGATGATTTTGATATATTAGTATATGACCTGGAGCTAGGGATGTAGACAAAGACCTCATTCTTAATTTCGGTATTTCCCAAACAGCAATCGACCCCAGAACTCAAACCAGAGCTCTAGTAGGTAGTTCAAAAGAAATAAGAAATTATAATTACTTTCTATAACGACGAAAATACACACGAAACCCACACGTCTGAGAAATTTAAAAAAAACTTAGTGATGTATGCAGTTTACCAATTTGCATTTGTTCAGCGCGGTAGACTAAACATAATGTGCACTAAACACTGCATTGCCTACGACACTTTTTAATCTATTCAATTGTAAGGTATAACACTAAGTAGTAAAATGTATTCATACGAAACAATATCGTAGTATCTACTTAGGAAAAACCCCTAGAACATAGATGGCGATAACGCCTCGATCAAGCCATTCTTACCACCCTTAACTGGTCGTTTAGATATTCTCGACGTTTATCTAACTAGCTACACGTGTTCAGTTTGTGAGTAAAAACTGTGATATCAAGGAAATAACTTTATTACCTACTTAGGTATTAACGTATTTAACTAGTAATAATGAGACATCATCATCATCATCATCAACCCATTACTGTCGCACTGCTGGGCACGGGTCTCTTGTCAGAATGAGAAGGATTAGGCCATAGTCCACCGCGCTGGCCAAGTGCGTATTGGTAGACTTCACATACCTTTAAGATTTTTATCTCTCAGGTATGCAGGTTTCCTCACGATGTTTTCCTTCACCGTTTAAGCAAGTGATAATTAATTTCTAATACGCACATAAATTTGAAAATCAGAGGTGCGTGCCTGGGATTTGAACCTCGGACCCCTCGATCGAGAGGCCGCGTTTCTTAACCACTAGGCTATCACTGCCAAATAATGAGATTCATTGTGATTACCTAAGTATGACGTATAGATTTGTTTGATAAGTAAATAAATTACTCTTCATGACTTTCTATAATATATATAAGCAAAATTCATAATTACGACTATTTAATCTGAAGTACCATTTTGGATTTCATAAGCGGTGTTAATTAATATTAAAAACAGAACTAATCGTAAAGTCATAAGTATGTAAATACAAACGATCGGTTGA
This sequence comes from Epargyreus clarus clarus, assembly GCA_014595695.2. Lineage (NCBI taxonomy): Eukaryota > Metazoa > Arthropoda > Insecta > Lepidoptera > Hesperiidae > Epargyreus > Epargyreus clarus. Next base: position 2,460,777 of record JACTTY020000031.1, on the reverse strand, counting down.
TTTTAAGCATCAGTCTCAACTGTACCCTTACCATGAGTTTTTACGTTTTGACAAATATGACTGTTTTGGTATTTGTTTACGTATTGGCCCATACAATTTCCAAGTTCTGACACAATCCGCTAGGGGCGCTGATTGGAAATTATATGGGCAAATACGTAAACAAATACCAAAACAGTTATATTTGTCAAAACCTAAAAACTCATGGTAAGGGTACTGATCATTTGAACCCGTCACTAAACAGTAATCGAATGTCTAAGATTTTCAGAAATTTCTATTATATCCTGTCAACCAGCCTGTATAATATAAAACTAATAATTCATTACTTCAATACTGAAAACTATACTCATACTAAATGAGGTCAGAGGCAAAATCTTTCATTTAAACGTAGTTAATTCGCACCTTCCAAGAGTAATTTCAATACATCCCTATATAATTAGTACCACTTTACTAAAAGCACCTCTTAAAGCCCCAAAACATCTGCTTGAGTGGCTCTAAATAACTCGCTGTTGTTTGCAAGAGAAATTCTGAGGACGCTTTACATATAAATAATTAATTCAGTGGAAATACTATGTCGAAACAGTACAAGGGAGTTTATAATTAAAGTTTTAGTAGGTACAATTCGAGCGTAAAACACAAAAACATGCATAGTATTCATGTAATATTTTTTATTAAAATATTTTTTCTGACGTATATTTCTACATATTTCGGAATGTGAAATATCCTTGTTAGTTTCAGATCTATAAGACGTCATTCCTTAGCTCTCAATCCTCATTGTCTAAAGCTGTCACCATCGCCACAACGTGGTCACTTGCCCATAGACATTCTTAAAATTCGTTGAAGAGAGTCATGCCAACAACAGCTGACTAAATCAGAACGATTTCTAAACTATAGTCCGATTCAGAATTAGGTGTCCAACATGTAAACAAAGAAATGTATTTGTCAAAATAGGATTACATGTATTGTAAACCTTAATAAATTAATAAGAATCTAAAACTTTAACAAACTCAAGAAAAGAAATTAATAACTATACACAATTTAACAAATGCGCTATGAAAACGAGAAAACATTAGAAATCCACCACGATCACGAAAATGAATAACATCAATTACGAAACTTAAAAATGGCGGCACAAAAAATGTTTTGGATCCCGATTGTGTTACCATTATCACATTTTAATTTTGTACCCTAAACCATGTTTTTTATTATTATTACTGTATGGAACGAAATTCAGTTAATATATATATTGGAAAATATTAATTGATATTAATTTATTTAGATTATAATTTTATTATCGTTGTATTACTTTAATATCGTCAAAAATAATAAATTACCATTTCAAACGTATTTTCTTGATAGGTCAACACCTTTGTTTACATTTTGGGCACCTAATTATGAATCGCACTATACATGTTATTATTCGGGACAAAAAAATCACGAATATTTCTTCTAAGATGTGAAAGTGGAATTATAAAGGAAAAATTTCCTAGTGGCCGTATTTCCATCAGTTTGCATTAACCAATATATAACACGTATAATATTATAATACCTGGACTATGAATACATGTTAATATGTAACAGGTACTCACGGTACGCGGTATTTAATTTCTTTTTGCCGATATTTCTAACCAGTTGCATGAATCGTGGACGAAATATCGCCAAAACTAAATTAAAAAACGCGTATCGTGAGTACCCGTTATATATTAAAATGTGTCAATTCCGCGATAATATTAGTCTAAAATCATATACTAATATGTACTCACCGCTCGTAACTTGAAGAGTAGTAGCGAAGAGGCAAAGCAGCGACAGCGACAGGCAACCGAGCGAGTTGAGCCAATGTGCCGCGGCCATACTGTGTCCTGGAATGCAATAGGACTGTTACACGGGGATTTTGTTATTCAAGCCCTATAATTATGTCGAATAAATTGCAAATGTCGAAAAATGAAAATTCACTATATGTGATCTTATTCCACATTGATATGATTAGTTTATAATGATTGACAGTTATAAAATTATAAACCATCAAAACTAAAACTAAGGCTATTTTCAATTTGAATACATGTTAAATGAATGATACCTTTTATCAAATAAATATCCAAGTTTTATCAATTCTTTTACATTATCAAAATCTGTAGGAAAGCTTATAAAGCAATTTTAATGTATGAAGTTAAATTAATGGCGTCACTAATTAAGTAAAATTTCAAGTTTTATAAATTGTTTTACATTGGTGTACAACATTTGCAAGAATAGAATAAATGCAGAAAGAAGTAAAAACAAAAGATGAACTACATTTAATATGAACATACTACAACCGCCACCTAGCGGGTGGAGCAAGAACTACGACGTGGTGGCGCGAATACACCGCAAAGCTAGCGACATCTACACAGTGAATGTTGTTTTAAGAAAGGAAGACTAGATGGCGCTAGTGAGAACATTTTTGTACAGATAGATGGCGTGCTTGTGCTTAAAGTTATAATATTTTAGCAAAGAAATCAATGCATTATTATTTTAGTATTTTAGCTTAATCTTCATCTTAAATTTAATCTTAATAGCACATCATTATGTTTATGACACTTATCTCCGTAACCCCTCAGAAATTTTGTGAGTATCTTAGGTTAGTTTCAGCTTGTTTGTTAAAATACTTTTGCACACAATAGATGGCGTTACTGTCGAGATCCATTCTATCGTTGCAGGACAACGTTTGCCCACTGGGGTATCATAGTGGCGATGGGACATAATGATTTGGTCATGGACACTATAGACATTTTTCTTTTTATTGTGATACCTCGTTATAAGATTAGTGTAATGATACAACTTAGTAGAAATCTACATTTCTACGACTTTTTAATTATTATGTATACATTTGAAATTATTAATGTCCATATTTATTGTATATAACATGAATCGGAACAAAGTGGTACTTAAAGATAAAAACAACAAATTACTTATAAAAAGTAGTTTGTATATAAAATTTTATGTAGATATTTAAGATAAGGTACAAAAAAAAATCAAAACATTCAATATTTTTGAAATATAAAAATATTCTTACCATATCGTCCGCATGTGGGATCTTGCCGCGGCCATCCGCTACCCACCACTAATCACCTGTAATTAAACAATTAACACATATTAAACAAAAGTGTTAAATTAAAATGCACAATTACATATACATAAGTAGCTCAAAAATTACAGTAAACCAAATGTTTAGATCCACTAAATTAAGTAATTTAAAAAAATACTTCGACATTGAAATTTCTGGTTAACTGTTTGGCACAAGAAGATCTCCCGCTGGGCTAGGTGATCATGCCCGGGGAGCGGCCGCACTCCGACAGTGTCAGTTCGGAACTTGTATATATGCAGGATATTTAGAAAACTTCGATAGCGTGATTCATAATCCTCGTGGCGCCATCTCTTGTCGAGTAGCAGGAAGTCGCCACAACTGTATTGTAATTAGTAAAAAACCAAAACATTTAAATAAGTAATTATTTTGTGGTTTGAATCTGGAAGCATCACCGCCTCTTTTCCGTCGTATAACCACAGAGATAATTGGTTGTGTTACAATTAAAGGGGTGTGCTACGGGAGAATTACCTACTAATATGACGTTCTAACTTAAACTTTAGGGGTAACAAAGCATCTTTAGCCGACCTCATGTATCACTATAATTGTATCTAGGTTTGATTGGGAGGCAGTTGCCGCTTACCACCAGATAGACTGCATATACGTTTGCTATTTCACATTTAATTATAATATGGTGAAAAAAAAAACTCTGAAAAAACGTCGGCATAGTGCAGGGTATATAGTAGGGTATAGGGTGCATAGTAAAGGCGAACCTTTATGCTTCAACGTGCCATTTTTTCTAAAGAATGTTTGATGGGGTCATTGAAGTGCCATCAAATAATTTTGACTTTCTGATTATTTGTAAAATAATAATAATAAATACTATCAAATCTCTTTATTTAATACAAGGTACAATGTACAAAGGTACATTTTGGATTTTTTTTATTACATGCATAATTTAAATTACTGTAAAATTAGTGTGACTTCTGTTACTGGAGGTTAGATGATAAATAATTTATTTTAGGATTGAAAGATGTTACTTTTTGCAAAATGCATGTTGAACTGGATTCTGCGAAACGGTTTCAAACCGAGTTTTTAATGTTTCTTGATCTGCGACGTGCCCAAATATTATGTCACGCATGCCACTGGTTCGCCATCCCTTCCATAGTGTGTCATATTTCTGTGTATACCATAACAAATTATAATTTTCAACTGCATTGAAATACAAAACAAAACCGTAGTTGGTTTTATTTTTTATTACATCCGAAAGTATCACACGGAAAAACCATGATTAGGAAATTCGTCACGAAAGCAAAAAAATATATACGGTCGAATTGAGTAACCTCCTCCTTTTTCGAAGTCGGTTAAAAATAAGAAAAGTCAATACTTCTTGTCTGCGTTGATTCAACTGTGCAAAGTGACTTTTCCACTTCATTGATTCGTACACGCGCCGTAGCGGCCCTACGGCGTAGACGTAGTAAACCTCTACGCTACTACGAGGCGTAGTATTCATATCTACAGAGTTTCATCACTCACATTATTACCGTTTTATTTTGGTATATATTATGTCATTCAGATATGATATGACAAATTAATATAATTATTAACTTAATTAACAAAAACATAATTCATAGCTTTTATTTATTTATTAAAAGTTTATATATTATAACTTTTTATACATAGATGTCTAGTTTAATTTCACTTATGGAATGTAATAATGTCGAAGGAGGTAGAACCATCTGTGGTTTGATTCCTGCGACAACACCGCCACAACTATTTCTCCCTAATAACATTAGTGTCAAGTGCTGCTGTGTTTTGATTGATGTGGTAAGGGAGACATACTTATGCGAGGCTTTCCAACTTAGTCCTTAAGGGCTGCTTCTGTTGCCGACTTCAGTACCCTTACCATGAGCTTTTACGTTTTGACAAATATGACTGTTTCGGTATTTGTTAACGTATTTTCCCATACAATTTCCAATCAGCTCCCCTATCGGAATGTATCAGAACTATAGTGTCAGTAAAGTAACATTAAATGTCTAAATTGACAAAATGGCGCTTTATGTTTTGTTTATCTTTTTTGCGAACATATGAGGCAGACAGAAAGACTTGAGCACTTACTTATTGTTACGTTTACTCAGTCTACTGTAGCAAACAGAACAAAATATTGGATTGAATAAATGTAACATAAAATTGTGGGATGTTTTGAAAATGGTAATATACAGGTAGGAATCATATGAGTATCGTATGTTCACGAGCGGCAGTAGCCACATATCATGAAGCCATGTAGCCACATACTTCATTATTCTAAAAAGGTTATATTCATATTATATTCGTTCTTATGACAAGTAAGGATACTGCTAACTTGCAAAGTCACGCACACGAAATTTTTATTTAATTAATCGCTTATTCGCAATTAACAACTCGATAATAACTTCAATATGTGACACTTTCCTAAAATGAATTTGTGCATATTTTTACAAAAATAATATTTTTATAAACGGTATTTAATTCTAAACAAGCTTTCTCAAATGAAAACAGTTCCAGCATTTGCTCAAACTTACAAAGTTATGCGAGTACCACAAAGAAAGATAAAAAGTTTGATAAAGCCGCCGTTTCAATTCTTAAATATACTCTTAATTTTTTATTGAAATAGAAACAAACTTCGTCTCCTTTGATATGAAATAATTAAACTTTTAAAACATTTTATCATTCTCTTCTCGTCTTAAATATATTAATTGTGACTAGAAATAGATTAGTAAATATTACTCACTCCTAACAAGAAAATGTACCCAGTTTTGAGAATTGAAATCGTTGCGTAAAAAAGTTTATCCACGTCTCCGTGCTAAAATGTCCCTAAAATATTTGAAATAATTATTTATTAATTATGTAAATTACGCAGTATTAGTTATTTATTCGTAAATTGTCTCTAACAATGTTTTTATTTGTCAAGAATTCAAAAAAAGAACTTACTATAATAAGCTGTTTGTGGCTTCATTCAATTGCAAGGCGGCGAAGTATCTTTATTAATCTATGACTATTACAAACAATATCTAATTTTGTGTTAGTCTAATTTCGACCTCGCAAACTACACTTCCTATTTAAAATTACGTGTAAATGAAGTAGACAATGAACACATAGTCCACCGAAAAATAAGTGACTACTGTCGAGCATGAACATCTGCAGGGTGAATTTTTCAAATAAGCTTTCAGGGCTAAATCCGAAACTATAAGGATTAGCGAAAAATGCTGAAAGGAGTTCGAAATTAACTCCTCGATTCCCGGCTAGGGAAAGGATATTTAAAAAAGTAATGATGCAGTTTTAGTTTTTATCAAAATCGGCCTCGTAACTCCTTTGGGACTTGGCCCTGAAGACCCGTTTGAAAAATTCACCCTGTATAATTAACTCCATATAAGATTTAAGTCCTATCTGAAGTCGGTCACATATAAGTTACTTCATTTGAGGCCTAAATTGAGATGCCTTTAAGACTAAATTAAATCTTCTTCGAACCAGAACACTTCAGCGGTTAACGCTGCTGTAATAAGGCATAAATAGGTGTGGTGCCGTCAAAGCTAGAATGAAACTAGATGGATTCTACCAACTTTCAATAAAATAAAACATTTTCATAATAAAAAAGTAAACATATAATAAAAGTTACCAGAGATAATGATCCTGTCATGCCGGCCATAAAGTAAATATTTCTTTTCCTGATTTGTCACGATGAAACAAAGAGCACAAAAGCTATGTATGAAACTTTTCATTTCAATGATTTGTTCCAACTGAACAAAGGTTTGAGGATGCTTATTAAAACATAACATGTACTTAATATCGACTGTGCAATGAGTGAATGGAAAGGTATATTATGTCTAAATATTGAAAGTAATTATGAGATGAAGGTAGTTATATAATTGAGTGTGATATAACAAAATTCCTTCCCAACCCTAAAGAAAGCTACACAAAATGGCGGTACGTAACATTGTTACGTCTCTCCAGCGATGCAGTTACGTGAATAATTAAACTGATAATGCGCCGCGCCCTGCTTCTTACTCAAAATTCCATTCTACCACAACATTCTAGCCAAAATGGTTATATACGAGAGTATAACTTTATATTGAATAATGTTTAAAATATGCTTATGTAAGACATAGAATAATTCATTAATATCACTACTTCTTACAAGGTATTATTAGTGTTAAGTATTGAACACAACTTATAAAAAACACTTAATATTTTTCTTGCAGGAATGTTATAAATTCTGGACTTGAAGGTAATTTGGGTGAAAAAAATGGTATAGGAGTGTATATTGTCTACTCTAAACACATCTTTTATCATACGTTTATTAAGTGTACCTTATAATATACATATACCTTATACATATAATATATATGATATACATTTAGATATACCACGCATGTAATATAAGCCAACACTTAATATTGAAAAGTACAAAAAAAACAACAAACAATTAATAACTATAATATTGGAAATGCGCATAAAATTGGTATATTTAAAAAAAAATAACAAAAAATACAACCGACTTCTATGTCACTACAAAGTAAAAAATAATTCAAATAAATGTTGGATTAGTACATATTTCTGAAGTCGGCGCTCTATATATTTCGTTGGATAACGATGTAAACAGCGTGTCTAATGTGATATAAAGTCGGTTGTATTTTTTTGTTAAAAATTTTTTTTCACCCTTTTTAGTGATGACTTAATAAAATCTATATTAATACAATATAAAGTTTCTACACTACACACGCTTTCTACACTAAGCAGCCCCACACTAGAATTCCCTGTGTCGTGGGTGCCATGGACACACACATAGACAAATACACAAACACCCAGACCCAGAAACAGAAATCTAAATTCATCATTTAGATTTCTGTCTGGCCGGGGATCGAACCCGGGACCCTTTGCGCGTCAGACCGGTATGGTGGCCGCTCCGCCACACGGGTCGTCAAAAGTTGTATAAACGTGATCATGAATTAAGGTAAGGTCTAAATTTACATTGATTGGAACCGCTCGCTCGCAGGGCGCTACCGCGCCCTGCTCACTTAGTTTTATATTGTCTTATATGTTCCAACCTAACCTAACTAAATAGTCAATGATGAACTGGCTTTGTAGTTTCATTAGAACCTACACCAAATATCTTCAAAAACAACTCAATTATTCCCATCGGTTGAGGAGTTACATATTTTGTCTCCGAGCCACATTATCAGACCCTTAAATAGTCAATGATGAACTGGCTTTGCAATTTGATTAGAACCTACAACAAATATCTTCAAACACAACTCAATTATTCCCATCGGTTGAGGACTTACATATTTTGTCTCCAGAACCCACTCTGATCGTCATCATATTTAAATGGGACCAACTTGTAGAAATAACACACGAAATTAAAGGCATTAAAATAGGTTCATAAACGGCGAAGCTATGGCTGTTATATTTACATGGGTGGACGAGTTCCCCTTATTTTCTCCAAAACCCATCGATGGATCCTAACCATATTTAAATGGGACCAACTTCCAGCTCGTCTCTACACAATAAAAAAAGAATTATTAAAATCGGTTCACTAACGGCGGAGTAATTCGTGTACATACATAAAAAAAAAGATACCGGCCGAATTTATAACCACCTCCTTTTTGAAGTCGGTTAAAAATATTATTTATAATACTCATCCATACAACACCCAACATTGTAAATTTATTGCAATTATTAATCACTTCTACTATTCTCAAACACGTTAAAGATATCTCAGGCAACTGGCAACAGCCAAGCTCCTTTCGAAATTCCACACACCCGCAGAATGCACGCGCAAATTACGTCAAAGGAGCTTGTAAATAATTCAGGCGGCCGCACCCGCTCGCTGCTATGTACATAATGTATGTAACGCCTTAAGGAGTAACAATGAACCTTTAGGAGTCGGGAACTTCGCGTGTTAGCGTAACCAACTCACTACTGTAATGTTAATCAACTATGGCTAATCTTGTGTGGGAATTTAGCTTTTACAGCATAATATTACTTTCTGATTCGACTCCTGAGGTATCAGTAATATACTAATTACTGCGTTATAATAGCAATTTAAGTTCCGCTGTGTTCTGGATTGAAGGGTGAAGTGAGGTAAGGAAAAAGTGTGGTAAGCATAGCATTTGCAGTCAACCTCAGATAAAACTGTAATCCTATCTGGAGTTGATTACAACTGTCCATAAACGGCAGTTGCCACTTGCCATCATGCGGACCACATGCACGTTTGCTACTTCTAAATTATAATAAAAAAAAATATTAGTTACACTTTTACAAACATTTACGAACACGTTAAAGATATCTCAGGCAACTGGCAACAGCCAAGCTCCTTTCGAAATTCCACACTCCCGCAGAATGCACGCGCAAATTATGTCAAAGGAGCTTGTAAATAATTCAGGCGGCCGCACCCGCTCGCTGCTATGTACATAATGTATGTAGCGCCTTAAGGAGTAACAATGAACCTTTAGGAGCCGCGAACTTCGCGTCTTAGCGTAACCAACTCACTACTGTTATGTTAATCAACCATGGGTAACCTTTTTTGGAAATTTTGGCTGCTACAATATAATAAAAGGTAGTGAAACTTTGGAGTTCGGCTCCGAAGGCGCCACCGCTGTAACTCTTCCTTTCTTTTAACAACAGTGTAAGCTCTGCTGCGTTCTGGTTTAAAAGACGTGGATTTTTTATAATATAGGAGTAGCAGAGGAGCATGCAGTCCACCTGATGGTAAGTGGCATGGACATCTGTAATCAACCCCAAATAGGATTAAATATTCCTACCTGAGATCACACACACAGATGCACCGCTACCCCTGAGGATTAAGCTGGAATGCCTCGGAAAAGTACGTCTACCACACCCTTCAAACCAGAACACAGCAGCGCTTAACACTGCTGTTATGAGGCAGAAATAGATGTGGCGATGGTGCCGCTGGATCGAACCACAAAGGGTTCGACCATCTTCAAACTCACTTCATATTTAATCTACTACTACTAACATACTAACTGTTACGCACTGATATTCTTATGGCTAATGTAGAGTTTTTTTTTTTTATAATATCAGAGTAGCAGACGAGCTTGCAGTCCACCTGATGGTAAGTGGCTACTGCCGCCCATGGACATTTGTAATCAATCCCAGATAGGATTTGATATTCCTACCTGAGGTCGGCCACAGATGCGCCGCTACCCCTGAGGACTAAGATGGAACGCCTCGGAAAAGTCTGTCTCCCTTACCACACCCTTCAAACCGGAACACAGCAGTGCCTAACACTGCTGTTATTAGGTAGAAATAGGTGTGGCGGTGGTGCCGCCGGAGTCGAACCACAAAGGGTCCTACCACCTTCACAAAGTATGACAATGAGTATGACAATGAGTAATATAAAATTGATGATATACACTCAATACAAGAATGAGTATATGTAAGTTTATTATCCAGCTATGTACATGTATAGTTAGACTTGTACAATGAACCTTTACGAGTTACCGGCAACTCGCGTCAATGTGAGCAACTTGCAGCTGCTACATTGTATAAAACTATGTGGATCTGAACACGAATACAAAGTTATGGAGTCGAGTAGATTAGTTAGGTAAACTGTGTTTTGGCTTACGTTTAGTATGAGGTGGGGAAAACTGTGGATTATTCGACTATATTGGAACAGGGTGATAGTAGTGAAATAAATATAATATACAAATAAATAATAAACGCTTTCTACACTCACAGATTTCCCACCCCTACTAGGATTCCCTGTATTGTAGATAAATGGGACACACACAAAGACGGATAGACAAACACTGAGACCCAGAACAGATAGCTAAATTCATCATTCAGATACACTAAGGATTAGGGGTTCAAATGCTGGATACGTATCTGCATTTTTTGGATATATACATTTTACAAATTCATATCAGTCATTTTTCTAAAATATCGGTGATTTATAGCAAAAGACTACCCGGATGGATAGTAGATGAAATCCATAGAGAACGGGAATCTACCTGAAACCGATCACACTTGTGCTGCTACTCCTGAGCATTAAGACGGTCAGCTCTTATGTAATTTAGTTCACACCCATCCAGCAAAACACAAAAACTGCTTCATGTTAGAAATAGATGTTCCAGTGGTATATTCCCGGTGGAACCTGTAGTATACTCCTTTCACTAACTTGCAAAAAATGTTCACATTAAGAAATAAATCTTCAAAACCAGCGAACTATCCTTATCATCGCCGATATCAAGTTAAAACTCCGCCCTATAGTTCAACCGATCCGACGCAGGAAATTAAATAAGTTTTAGTGAAGTCCATTTTGGTTCGGAACCAATTAGATCTAAAAGATCCGTAGCGTTCAGCGGTATTCTGACACGAAATATTGAGGATTAGTTTTGAACCGTGATTAAAGATTCTTCATCCGCAGTTTTACGACTTCCGGGGTGAAAATAAGGGAATGATTGGAATTGCATTATAACGTAGATTACGTTTCCAGGTAAGGCATGGAGATTATCTTTTCGTTCGGAAATGAAATTTAATGATATAGAAATTTGTTTGGGTGTGAAAATTTTCGCCTGTTATTTTTGGTGAAAGGAAAGGTTTAAAAACAGGCCAAGTTTAGTTCGAAATTAAAAAACTTTTTTATTTATTCAATGTTTAAAACAACAGAATTAATTAATATGCGAATTAATTACTAATATACATATTAATTTCTTTAAAAATGTTTTGTAATTTAATAATTATTATCATACATAATTATTTATTATTTAAACAATTCTTATGACGACTCAAAAAAGGGTGTTTAAAATAAATTGAAATCTAAAAATTTTTTTAAGCGGAGAAATAAAGACAAATTAATGTCCATTTTAAAGATAATAAAAAATATATTTCAATATAAATAATTGTGTTATTAATTAATAAACCGCGCTACCATTAACCCATATCAATCTACAGAGGAATCTCCAACACTTAGTCCAGTCAGAACTTTAGTTCACAAAAAGTAGATTGCTCTTCTAAATTCGCATTCGTATGAGATGAACAACTTCGCAACGTAAGAATGTAATTAATGAAATTCCAACAGTTTTCTAATAGGGCTGTCACATTTAGATTTGAAGACGAATCACTGTGAAAGGTCTTCAGATTTTATGTAAAATTTCTGGTAAATATGCTTCGCAACTACGTGGAATATTCACTAGAGAAGAACATGTATTTTATACACTCATAGCCCCCTATTAAAGGCACTTTACCTCTCGCGCGTGTTTGCGCTCGCACGCGCGTCCAAACCGCACGCGTGTCACTTGCCTTCTACTGTTTCATACCCACATGCACACGAGTCGCGAACAGTAAAAACTCTTTGTAAGGGTACTCTTACCAGGAGTTTTTAGGTTTTAACAAATATGACTGTTTTGATATTGGTTTACGTATTTGCCCATACAATTCCCAATCAGCGCCCCTAGCGGATTGTATCAGAACTATAGTATCAGTAACGTAACATTAAATGTCTAAATTGACAAAATGGCGCTTTATGTTTTGTCTCTCTTTTTTGCGAACATGTGAAGCAGACAAAAAGACTGGAGCACTTATATATTGTTACGTTTTCTCAGTCTTCTGAAGTAAACAGAACAGAGTAATGGATTGAGTAAACGTAACGTAAAATTGTGGGATGTTTTGAAAACTCATGGTAAGGGTACAAACCACAGCGAGTTAGTTCATGCGTGCGGTACACGCGCGACAGGAAGAGCTTATTAACATTTCCCTACATCATGCGTGCTATTGACATATACAAAACCACAGAGTAGATACATATTCAGTAGGGAAATTGAGAAATTTATGCTTTAGAAATGTATGTACGAGTATCTTCGGCCATTCCTTGACCATTTACGTAACTAAATTATTTGAATTAAAATACATGGCAAAATTGAAACTTGTCAACTTTAGTTAATAGTATAGCAAAATATATACAGGAAAATATTACAGTGTTTGACAATATTTCCAAAGCCGAACTAAAAAAAACCCAACCTATAAAAATGTGTTTTGTCAAAATTTACATTTACGTAACACGTGATGGGTATTTTGTTAATAGGACTGTGACAAGGAGCCCCGCAGGCCTGCTGCATTTACATGTCAAAGAGGTTTATTGCGTTGGGTGTAAAAGTATTTTAACTGAAAATTATGGAATACAAAAATGTGTAAACGTACCTTTATATAGTACAGAGTGTTAGTCTGCTACATACCATCGCCAAATTTATTTCTGCCTTATACGTAAACTAGTTTTTGCCCGCGGCTTCGCCCGCGTTAATAAATATAACATACTAACATACATAAAACTGAAAATTTGTACCTTAAAACTTTGCTAAAGATCACCACTTGATCAAATGCATAGTTTACGATTCAATATCGATAAAAATACCATCAATTAAAATAACCTAAACTAAATCTAAAACTAATATCGATTAAAATAATCGATGTTTTGTGTCCAAAAGATCGATTCTCCGATTAATCGACCTTAGATCGCCATCCCTAGTTCCCCTGGGATTTCCGGGATAAAAACTATCCCATGTCCTTTCTGGGGTCTCAGACTATCTTTGTACAAAATGTTATTAAAATCGGTTCAGTGGTTTAGGCGTGAAGAAGAGACAACCAGACAGACAGACAGTTACTTTCGGATTTATAATATTAGTAAGGACCTGTGCTTAGGGAAACTTGTTTCAATAAATTAGTAAGGAAGATACACACGAGGCTCACCAAGATGGTAAGCCTCGTGTGTATCCTAGTCCTTAAAAGTAACAACTCAGTGGTAATTCTAAAGTATGAATATTATCTATAAATATAATTAGAGGGGACAGTAGATCCGTCGCACTTGTTATTGCAGAATTAAAGATTACAGATACCTTCGGTGGAGGTGACCACCTACCACCCAATTAAATTATAATCAAAAAGAGAACAAAAATAGTTCTTTGAAGATGATAAGAAAATATACACACATAACCACACACATATTCAAGTCGATACACACATTTGTCAACAGCGTCACCGATTTCGTCAAGAACATTTCTATCAACTAAATCTGTTACCAAAACATAATCAAAGAAGGCAGTGATTAGCTAAACAACCATTTAATTAACACAATTATACTAGATAAGATACTGCCCTACAATTATACTGTACTGACAGCCCTGAGTCCCCTTTAATTAAACCTCTGATAAGAGCGTTCAGAAATAACTTATCAACTTCTTTCCTCGCCAGCTAATTGTGCGCTTTGTCTACTACTTAAGCTATTCTCGCCCTTATCAACTGTTTTATAATGTAGAAATAGCAAACGCACATGCAGACCAACATTTTATTTATAATATTATAGAAATAGCAGACGAGCATGCAGTCCACCTGATGATAAGTGCCTGCTGCCGCCCATGATAAACCCCATATAGGATTAGATATTACTACCTGAGGTCAGCCACAGATGTGCCACTATCTCTGAGGACTAAGCTGGAACGCCTCGGATAAGTATATCTCCCTTACCTTACCTTTCAAACCAGAACACCGGAGCGATTAACACCTTATTTATATTTTCAAGATGGTAAAACCCTTTGAGTTTCGACTCCGGCGGCACCACCGCCACACCTCTTTCTGCCTAATAACAGTGTTAGGCGCTGCTGTGTTCCGTTTTGAAGGGTGTGGTAAGGGAGATACGGTTTTCTGAGGCGTTCCAGCTTAGTCCTCAGGGGTAGCGGCGCATCTGTGGCCGACCTCGGGTAGGAATATCTAATCCTATCTGGGGTTGATTACAGATGTCCATGGGCGGCAGTAGCCATTTACCATCAGGCGGACTGCATGCTCGTCTGCTACTCCTATATTATAAAAAACATCTATATTACTTGGATTTATCCACCAAATAATTTCCTGTATTAAAACTGGTAGTAAATCGAAAATAAATCAAATATTACATAAATAATACAGTTACGAAAAACATTGAAATAAATCCTGGTAGTGAACGTCCGCGGCAGTGCGTCACGAGTTACAATTCATGCAGCATTGTGTCTATTTATTGTGTGCTATAAACTGGTAAGAACAATGCAGTTTTCATTTGGCCGCTCCTAGCGGGAACACTGACACCGGTTGTCGCTGATATTTACCGTACATGGACACATTCGGAGTTATGAGCTTCGTGGGATTTAAAATAGTTTGTTGCTCAGATGTTAAATAGTGTAATGGCAAGTAAAATCTTTATATATATATATCTTATGTGCGTGTGTATGTCACTGCACTCCTAAACGACTGGAATGATTTTTATGAAATTTGTTGTGTGTGTTTAAGGGGACTTGAGAATGGTTTAGATTCACAATTTAGTCCGTGGGAAAAGGTTTTTTTAATTCGTAAGTAGTTGTTAATTTAGGAATGTTTCACAGACTTCGCTGCCATCGCAGTTTCAAATATTCTATCTATTTTTCAAATCCGTTATCACTTATAAGGGTTGTTCAACCTTAACATTTTTTTTTTATTTATATGGCAACACAACGTTTGCCGGGTCAGCTATTAGTACAATAGGGACGTACTATTACACTATTGAACTCACAGAATGTTCCTACGGCTTACGGAGAGAAGAACGTTGTGTTGGTCCTCACTTTAAAAATGATAGAGCAATTCGTGGGTTGACTAAAGTGCGGCAATGACGGTATGGTAACACGTAGCTTCCAATTTAGTCCTTAAAGTTACTCCTTAAAAACTATGTACTTTTCTACTGCAAAGATTCCTACCGCAACGCATCTGTCGTATAGGATCAGTCGGCAAGGCTTAAATTTTATCTCCGTTTTTATCTTCCGTAAGTTTTTATCTTTAATACTTCATACGGTCATAAATTATTTAAAAAATATTCTTACATGTTGTATGTCATTTAACACACATATCATATAGTACATTGCATCTCTCTATGTATATATTATGAAAATACAAGAGTTATCCTTATATTTCTTATGTGCGTGTGTATGTTACTACACTCCTCCTAAACGACTGGAATGATTTTTATGAAATTTGTTGTGTGTTCAAGGGGACTTGAGAATGTTTTAGATTCACAATTTAGTCCGTGGGAAAAAGTTTTTTAAATTCATTTTTTATTCGTAAGTACTCGTAGTTCTTGATTTTGTAATGTTTCACATTGGATTCGACAGACTTCGCTACCATCGCAATTTCAAATATTCTATTTTTCAAACCCGTAAGTGATAAGGGTTGTTCACCCTTAATTTTTTTTATTTATATGGCAACACAACGTTTGCCGGGTCAGCTAGTATATATATATTTCTTATGTGCGTGTGTATGTCACTGAACTCCTCCTAAACTACTGGACTAATTTTGATGAAATGTGTTGTGTGTGGTCCGTGGGAAAAGGTTTTTTTAATTATTTTTTAATTCGTTAGTAGTTATAGAATCGGAAACTATGCATTTGATCAAGTGATGATCTTTAGCAAAGTTGTTGTCCAAGAGCCCACGAAGGTTTGGGAGTTGGTAAGACCAATTTTCGATAGATGGCACCACTGTCATTCCAATGCAGGTACAAATTTTCCCTTTTATGTATGTCATATTATTTCTTTAAAATGCGGGCGAAGCCGCGGGCACGACTAGTATAACTATACTTATTTACAATTTTACGCTCTAAACTTTTACATGGTAAGAATCTATCCACAACTGAATTGTGAAGTGGGACGAGACTATATCGTTGTCACTAAACTAAAACTTGGGTACAGTTTTTATAAACTTCTAACAATGTTACAGTTTGGAACAAACACACATTTATATTAGTTTTTCGATGCTTCTATTACTTTTATTATTATTATAAAATAACATATTAACCTCACCTAACCTATTAGAAATGGATTACTGATATCCGTAGAAGTCAGTGAATACTTAACATCTAATAATAAGTAGGCATTATCCTATTTATTATATTATTGTTGTTTTTCTGTTCGTTTGTCATACAAAAATATTATAACCTATTTATTATTATTGAGCTGTTGTTGTGCTCTTCGAGTGTCATAAAAAACAATTTAACATAATTTTATTTTGATAATATTTCATTTATTTTAATATTCTTTATTTTTCTAAAGAAAGAATGAAGTATTTCTTTCATATATTTATATTTATCACACACAAAACCGTAGCATAAGCCAGTTTATTATAAAACTAGTGTGCTCTGCTACTTCAGTGGCTTTACGCTTTATGATGGAAAAACATTGGTTAGACGCAAGCGGAATATAATCAACTACGTATTATTTGAAGGTTTGTCTCACAAAATGTATATTATTTCAAGCTTTTATTTAACAACCCTGTCATTCCGTTTCATTCTAATGTGAGATCTTAGTGACAGTAAGTACATGAAGTACTGTTTTCATGATATTAAGGAAATAACTTAGAAACTTTACAAGGTTGGGAAATCCCTAACAGTTCTCTAAAGTGACTGAAATTGGGCTTCCAACGTCGACTACCATGGTCTCATCGTTTATTAATAATCGAGATGATATTATTTTGCAGATAAAGATAATAAGCAGTTAATTTATTGATCGAAACAGTAAACAATAAAAATAGCGTAAGGAATTTTAACGGTAAGAATTCTTCCACACGCTTAGCGGAGCGTACAGGAAAAATACGCGACAATTTCAATGTGTCATCCCTTCTTCCTGAACGATTTTCGGCTTACGAAATATATGTACACATACAAATAACTGGCGGAAATACGTTTACCACCGTTTGTGAAAAGTACAGGAAAACGCGTGTTGATTTTAAATGGTTAATATTTCTTTTTATATCCTGGAAACAATTTTCTATGTGCTTACAGACAATTCGTAACAGTGGAATGTTTAGGTTTTATTTGTTTTATAACTAGCAACTTCTAATTGTCTGCTTTGTAACAGCTTTAAGCGTTTTAATGCCATATTTGAGGGAAACTATTTATATCATAATGTTAAAGGAGTCGAATCCTATTAGGGATTGATTACTGATCAGTGGCGGATTTACCAGCAGGCTGAGTAGGCTTCAGCCTAGGGCGGCAAATTTTTGGGGCGGCAAATTTGGGGACCGATTTTTTTTTTGCTAATTAGGAAGCTAGTTCGTTCATGCCTTAAACGTGTCATGAACTGGCGTGACGAGCAAAAAAGAAGAACGGGAACCGTATCATGAGCCGATGCGGCGAGCAAATAAAAAATAAAAAAAGGAAACCGTGTTACGAGGTGACGAGCAAAAAAAAAAACGGGAACCGTATCATGAGCCGTGGCGAGCAAAAAAAAACAGGACCGCAAACTACCTAATCCGATAAACAGCCTAGTCCGATAAACTACCTGACATGACAATAGTAGAAGCAGGGGCGGCAAAAACTGTACAGGCTAGACCTTAATTTTTTTTTAATTCGCCACTGTTACTGATGTCTGTAGGAGTCAGTGACTACTTACAATCAGGTGGACTGCATGCTCGTTTGATACTTATGTAGAATAATATTATAAAATAAAGTCGCTATTAATATTATAAAAAAAACACTACATGATTATAAAAACTTAATAAACTGAATAAAAATCGAATATCTACATAAAAACTGAAAAAGAGATACAGGCCTGCCAGCCAAATCGTATCCATTCCTCGCCAATACACGTGTAAATTCCTATCGTAGAAACACGAAAAAGACAGGAAAATGCACATAAATGCAAACCTCTCCAATTCTCCATTTTCCGGTTCTGTCCCGAATTTGGACCGATTTTCGGCTGAGCGAACGACTCTTGACAACCGTCGATTCGTTTTGTGAATGTTCCAAAAGTTCTAAAATCCGGTTGATACTACACGTATACTTTGATATTTATTTATTTTTGTACACCTTAAACTAAGGGTTACAAAGGGTAAACTTAATGCCTAATGGCATTCTCTGCCAGTCGACCCTGGGTGATGGCGATAACATGTGGTAGGCTTAAACAGGAAATACAAACTGTAAGAAAAAACATACAATATCTACATAGTATAATAATAAATATAAATAATATATAAATATATAATACAAATAATAATATATAACACAGTGAGTTAAGGAAAATTGGAAGACTCAAGTATTGGAGGACACGCGTAAGTAATGCTCCCGAACCATTCTCTTGAAGGTGTTCCTACAAGTGGCTTTTCTGATGTTTTCGGGCAGGGCGTTCCAAGCGATATTGTATCGATGTAATACGATTTTTTCTCAAAATCAGCCTTTCTGAAACGATGACTAATGATCCGCAGCGTCACTAGAAGTGGTCCGCGAGACTAAGAAGTGGGCCTCGAAGTTTTCAATTACATATTTACCTATTATTAAAGGACTTCTATTTTTATACTTTATTTCTTAGCCGGTCGGTATCAATGAAAGAGAGTTTTTTCTTTAAATAAGCGTTTCTAAACCGATGGCTAATCACTAATGGTCCGCAGCGTCACTAGAAGTAGTCCGCGAGAGTAAGAAGTGCTCGTTGAAATTTTAATTACTTGCCTACTATTAAAGGACTTGTTTTTAATACTTTCTGAATTTGATAAGCATTTATTATAAATTCAAAAAGGATTCTAATCCTAATTGAGTGATTGAGAGGCTTGTAGAGGCTTATTAAAACCTACACAAAATACGGAGAATTTCCTTCGATAAACGTAAACATGAAATAAAATTGTATTGTTCTTGTTTATTTTGTATCTTATACAGGGTGTCCCGTAAGTACCACGACAAACTTGGGGAGAACATAGGTGAAGGTCTGACCTCTCTGGGAAATAAAATTACCTTAGTAAAAGTGTCACCGATTTTGCACTATCAATTGTTTTAGATTTTTGGAGAAATTCAGCCCTCTTCATCTTCTTTCGTTAACTGCGTCAGTTGTGTTCCAAGATGTCAAATTATGGTATTGTCATTCAAATTACACACATGCACGAAGTTTCACTTCGAAACGACAGTTCAACAACAACAACAGTAGGTGAAAATTGAGTTAATAAATTGTATTACTTTGTTTGCTAGTTAGTTACTAAATTGTTTTATTACAAATGTAGAATGATATTTTTAAATTCATATAGATATTCATATAGAACAGGGATTATTCTTGAAACCAATCAGAGTTGCGTTGCCACTGAGGACGAGAAGCTCGCTTTATAAGTAATAGAGCCCGTTACTATCGTAAAATTTTTGAACGCGATTAAAATTTGTTTGTAATTGATAAGTGCACCATCCGAAGAACTCATACGCCACTGATTTACGAATAAATATGATAAAGTCTTACTGAATAGAGATCGCTCACAGCACAAGAACATGTATTAATACTATAATACGTTTTACTTACTGAAAACATCTACCAAAATCCAAAAGAATCACTGAAGAAGATAAAAAGATGATAAGAACATTTCATACATAAAAATTAGAGAACCTCCAAAAATAATCACTTAATCTACATCTCCAGGTAAGCGGCGTTTATCTGTACCAATACCAAACCATGAAACCAAGGAACTTAAAATTTAAGTCACGTTTGTCCCTTATGACAAAGCGGTCTAACAAAGGATTTGTGGAAATTCAACCCGAAAAGGCGAAAAGGGTGAAAAATGGGCAGTACAATAAAGAAAACGAGATGCGCTGAAGATGAAATGGGTCCTAAAACGTTTTTTACAATACGTCTCAGATTTATCAAGTCGTGGTTAAGAAACCGTAGTGAAAATGTGTTGAGGACAGTGTTAGGGTTTACACTTACTTTTGGGATAAAAATTTGTTTAATAAATAATTTCGTATGTTTTTAGGTATATGAAACGGTAAGACGGGCTACCTGGTGGAAAGCAGTCACCGTCGCCTACGAACATTTGCAACACCAGAGGAGTCGCCAATGAATCGCCGTCTTTGAAGGTTGAACTCTTTTTACCCCCTTCTTGAAGAGATACCTTTAAAGAATAAAAACAAAGACACACAAAATTGCTTATATTCTACATTAAAGTTTTATGTATCTTAGCGCCACACGTTAGGGATCCACGTTCGAAACCAAAACATCCCTGTTTTTACTAACTTTTTCTTTGTATTGAATTAAATATTAAAACTAATCAACCACGCTGATTAGAGAACTTAAAAATAAAGTATTAAGTTTGGTAAACTCAATTTGATATAATTAAAACATAAGACAATAGAATTTTTATAATCTAAATTTAGCCCAACTACTAGCTTTACTTTACTGTTTAGCTCGGCAATGTTCATCCTTGTAATAATGTCGTAAAATAAAAATAATAGTTACTTCCCACATTCATTCCAGAACAATAAAATTCAAATTGTACCCCATACAACTCTCCTAACATTCCGTACGTGCATTTACTTTAATCTAACCACGGACATCGGTTCTAGAACCACTAAACGTCGTAGACATCTCCGGAAACTATATTAAAAGAAAGAGCTATTGGAAATAAATGCCAAGCCCTTAAGACCCGGTCTCGAATTCCCAATTCCGAATAGCGATAGCTTTGCTCTAGTTCCAAAGGAAAATCCCGATCAAATACCATCCGTTAGTAACACGACAGGGCGTTTAGGAAATAATTCCACGAGCAGCGAATGGGCGATTAGCGGTGTACGCCAATTATTAATAAATCGATTTATCCAATGTTTTGCTCGCCAAAGATTGAAATATGACAATTCTAATAGGCAGAAAATGTATTTAAAGAAAGAAAGAAATATTTATTTGTAAAAAATACTACAACATTATATGGCATAAATAATAGTCAACATGATTTTTAAAATCAGAACATTGCTGCAATAAAATTTAACAAAAGGGTCCACACTCAGCTTCACCGCGGCGAACCACGGCCACTGATTTTCAGTGTATTTCGATCTTTGGTCGGAAAAAAATAGATTGATTTATCTATAACGGATGTTAGACTTAAAACTGGCGCACATGAAGCTAAACAGACATTTGTAAATGCAAACAGTCATCTAACTGTCGCAGGTTTAAATAAATTCAACGGCCTTATTTACTTCTTTCTGAATACCTACTATAATGCGTTTATGGATAATGTCGCATCATGGATTCAGTTTTTAACAACTCATGATGATCATTTTAATCCAAAATAAAAAGAATTACACAATACAGAAAAACAATCCTCAGTCGTATCTAAACCTCATTTATCCAACACGTAATATCTATAACAAATGTTTTATTTAAAGAAAATATACAAAATGTCTCCGATGAAAATGTATATTTGTTCAGCTTATAAGTACCTAACAAATCTAAAGTGCGATTAGTATATCAATCTACATACTGTCCGGCTTCTAGGAATTTTACTACCAAATTTTTGAAGCATTTTTGTAAATTTTAGCACACATAACGCGCGGTCCACTCCATAAAAACACGACGGAGCGACTAAATTCTTTCAAACAAGATAGTACTTACATAGTTACCACGAAATACATCGTACACTTCAACGAACACACAAAACGTACACTTTTCAATTAAAAATACATCATGTGACAATTATTTATTCACAGTAACAACACAATCTCGCTTTCCATTCGCAGCAGTCGGTGGTGCAACAAGAGCCTAATACACGGAAGGCTATCCATTGGACCGGACGGGAGTGTGAATTAGCATTTAAATGGGAGAAGTCGCGGCCACCACACTCTTATACATATTTTATTCCGCGTTAGGGGTCGTGTCACAACGTCGGGAACATGATTATGGGGGTAATTGAACTAATATTTAGCTTCTATCGCCTTTTGTTTTTATCGCCTAGCAGTGCTAGCCTAGTGGTTAAGAAACTCGGCCTCCCGATCGAGGGTTCCGAGGTTCAAATCCCAGGCAAGCACCTCTGATTTTCAAAATATGTGCGTATTAGAAATTAATTATCACTTGCTTAAACGGTGAAGGAAAACAATGTGAGGAAACCTGCATACCTGAGAGATTTATAAAAAAAAAATTTCAAAGGTATGTGAAGTCTACCAATACGCACTTGGCCTACGCGGTGGACTATGGCCAAATCCTTCTCATTCTGAGAGGAGACCCGTGCGCAGCAGTGAGACAGTAATGGGTTGTTGATGATGATTGATGATGATGATGCCTTTTGTTTGCGTTTAACTTATGATATGACCCATAGATTACACTTGTTTTCAGTGTCAAAACTTTTGCTTTATTCTTTATGAATTTATGTATATGACTTGTTTCTTATTATACATATATCTAATTTTATGAATGTATAAATTCTATAGCTCTCGGCTTGCAGCGGGACATAAGAAGTTTTGCAGAAATTCAGTTGGCAGTGCAACTAAAAATTGTTATTACTTTAAAAGCTTTCATTGATCTCAGGAGCATGGATCAAACTTTGCATCCACTTACTCAAATTCAAATCTCACTTTTTCGAAATTGATTCATATAGAACTCTTTTTGAACGTCAGCAAACCAGAGCTTCGGAAGGTGTTTCGCTATGGAGAAGAAACGGGGAAAGAAACTCCATACGATTGCAAATTTGCATCTAACCATAATCTCATAATCTTTTTTTTTTTATAATATAAGAGTAGCAGACGAGCATGCAGTCCACCTGATGGTAAGTGGCTACTGCCGCCCATGGACATCTGTAATTAACCCCAGATAGGATTAGATGTTCCTACCTGAGGTCGGCCACAGATGCGCCGCTACCCCTGAGGACTAAGCTGGAACGCCTCGGAAAAGTCTCTCTTACCACACCCTTCAAACCGGAACACAGCAGCGCTTAACACTGCTGTTATTAGGTAGAAATAGGTGTGGCGGTGGTGCCGCCGGAGTCGAACCACAAAGGGTTCTACCACCTTCAACATCTTAACCCATATAAGTAGCTGTTTGTAATATTTATCTAACTTTGATGATAATGCTACAATAAGCTACATTATTGATCTGATCTGTGATGGATCCGGATGCTGGTCTTATTAAAGTCCCGACTAATGAAATACATTTTATTGTTTTCTATTGGCCTGTAATTTGTGGTCCAAAAATATATGTATTTATTCTTTTTCGTGTTTTGTTATGGGAACTAAGATGTAATAGGCTAATTCGATACGTTCTAGTACACAAGTTAAATAAAAGCTTTTATATAAAAATATTTTATTTCTATAATTTATAATTATTTCATTTTAAATATTTAATAATTATTTTAAATATTCCTTTATTTTATGTGAATTTGTGTATTTTGAATTTGGTTTTTAAGTAATATCTTTGTCACTAACGTAAACAGAGATCTTCGAATGTACATTATGTTCAGGGATAACGCCATATCATTCTGTCTACACACTAGCCTAACATTGTAAAGTTCACTCATTTTTGAGCACATTATGAAGAACACTCAGACGTGTAGGTTTCTTTAAGTTTTTCTTCAACGTTAAAGCAAGTGATAATAATATTTTTTGCTCCAAAAACAAACGTATTATTCTAGACTTTTACTACTTATATTTATTGATTGTTTCAGACCCCATTTAAAATAAAAGTTATTCAGTTAATTTAGCAATGTTTGTATGAATAAAAAAATATAACAAACAAAAAAAAAACCATATATAAGTACGGTCGAATTGAGTAGCCTCCTCCTTGTTTGAAGTCGGTTAAAAATAAAATAAGTAAGGTGATTAAATTCTTCGTCGGCTTTGAATCACCTTCGCTATTTGTGACTTCAAAAGGTAGGTTAGGCGCTGCTGTGTTGTATTTTGAAGAGTCAGAAGAAAGGTCTACAACAACAAATAAAATTCCTTTAACACCGAAAATACCTTTCTACGTTAAATTATAAAACTATGCACTTGAATGCATACAGGGGGAGCCACACGCGTGGGTCGTTATTAATGTGTTAAGCCTTTGACGCCCCCTCGTAGCTAATTCTATCGATATGAGATATGTAATACGCCACAGCGCTCAGTAACGCTGTTAGGTATGGTAACAATGTAACAATGTTAGGTATTTACAGTGACCACGAACTAGACCAAACTAATAATTGACTTGCATGTAGATAGAACAAGTTGTTTGCACGGGAGTTTGGTTCATAATTAAACCGGCTCAAGTCTATTCATACCCTTACCATGAGTTTTAACGTTTTGACAATGATATGACAGTTTTGGTTATTGTTTACGTATTGGCCCATACGATTTCCTAGTTCTGATACAATCCGCTAGGGGCGCTGATTGGTGTTTGTATGGGCAAATACGTAAACAAATACCAAAAGAGTAATATTTGTCTAAACGTAAAAACTCATGGTAAGGGTACTGATGGCGGTAGCACCCATGCATTTAGCATCAGCGATTCGAGTTTTGGCGATTGCATTAATAAACACCTATAACAACAGTGTTTAGGTTTGTAGGAAGTGAACATACTTTACTGAGGCATTCCAGCTTAGTCCTCTGGGGTAGCGGCGCATCTGTGGCCGACCTCAGGTAAGTATCTAATAATTATCTGGGATTTATTACAATGTCCATAGATTGCTACTTATCATCTTTAATGCTTTATTAATTATATGTAAAAATAATGGCATTTAAAAAAAATGAAAAAGAGAATAATTATTTTTAAAATTAAAAAAGACAAACCCACTGAGTTTCTTACCGGATCTTCTCAGTAGAGGTCGCGTTCCGATCCGGTAGTAGTTTAAAAAAATATTGTAACTGACAATTTGTAAGTGCCGTTGGCCTATACAAATAAATATATTTCATATTTCATCAGATAGACTGCATGCTGACAGCATAATTTTTCGCGTTCTGTTGCTGTATGAAGCGTCCAAGAGTAGTTGCGACTGGCGCTCAAACGTGCACCGGGCGGAGGTATAACGTTTGCTCGCTGTATCAAATTTCCAAAAAGCGCTGATGCCAAATTGTGTGTCCGCTGGGTCCCTAAACACTTATATGGTCCAAAGTAAGGATAGCTAGTTAATACGACTATATATAACATGAGATGTAACATTCTCCTACCACCTATCCTATATAGGCGGTAGGAGAATACTAAGCGGATTTTTAATTTTGAAAGTATGGAGCATACTATAAATTAATTTTCACATGCTTTACAATGTCAAAGGATCTACGTTACAGAAAGTTACTATTAGTTATTATCATGATGTACTCAGAGTTTTGTGAAGTCTACTAATAGGTATGTATTTGCCTGTAATGACCTTAATATTTATCTGGGTTTTTCTATAGTAAGTGCAAACGTAAAGGGTCAATGATGATGTGCGTAATAGGAATTAAATTAAAGTACTTTAACAATGTAGCTACATATCATAAGGTACTTTACGTGCCTTAGAATTCGCACTACGTACACATTTACGCACTTATCCAGCTTAGTGGATGGCTTCTTTCTCATTCTGAGATAATCTAAGATAACCAACATTTAAACGGTAAGCCGGACATATGTACCTAAATCAGATATCATAAATTAGTCCTCACGGACAGTTAGCGCCTTGACAGTTTTTTGTGTTAATTACTTATATAGGTTATGAAAACTACTCGTTTCTTTTTACATTAAAGACCAATACGAGCTATACAAGTGACGGAGAAATCACCTATGTGTTTTTTTTAAAGATTCAAGCAGACCACCTGACCAATGCTGCCTTCGTGGACCTCTGTTACGAACTGAATTTGAGAGGCGTTGTTAAAGTCGATCACCTGAAAACTTAGATAACCGCCACATATACAGGGTGAATTTTTCAAATAGGCCTTCAGGGCCAAATCCGAAACTATAAGGATTAGCGAAAAATGCTGAAAGGAGTTACGAGGCCAATTTTCATAAAAATTAAAACTGCATCATTAATTTTTGAAAATATATTTTTCCCTAGCCGGAAATCGAACGAGTTCATTTTGAAAAAAAAATACACCTCTATATTATTCCACTATTTCATAGTGTAATAAGGATCAAAATCTGGGAAGTAATGATAAATGACAAACTAAAGGAATTTCACACTGTATAAGTCAGCAGGCAC
This sequence comes from Epargyreus clarus clarus, assembly GCA_014595695.2. Lineage (NCBI taxonomy): Eukaryota > Metazoa > Arthropoda > Insecta > Lepidoptera > Hesperiidae > Epargyreus > Epargyreus clarus. The sequence goes on along the minus strand of JACTTY020000031.1, from coordinate 2,433,809 downwards.
ATCCTGGATGGATGTGCTGTACGCTAGAAATAGGTATAGTGGTGGTATGCTCGAACCTGCTTCTATCTTTCAATATATAGTTAAGTGATGTCCGTTCACGAACACCACATAACTATCAACTATCCGCTCCGAACTGATGTTCAATCAAAGATGGTTAATAGTTCGACTGTACATTGCAAAATTCACCCTCGAATTTACTGAAATCGGAAGGAAATTTACACATTATGGCTAAGAAATACATTTAGGATCATCTTAGTAACTTGTAACTGATATTGATGTTATATACAGGCGATCTGACCTTTTTTTTCTTGAAGTTCTTAAACCAAAGTACTCCTCAAGGATTAGCTGCCTTGATACTATTGAATAGAATACTATTGATAAGAATTTTGTAAAGCGGTTATGATGGATAAAGTATTTTAAATTATTTCTTAAAGATAACTTTCGTACGAGGTGAACATCTGAGTCCTGAGACGTATCAACGCAGAGTAAGTTGGAAAGCTTCGTATAAATCTTTCTCTTGCCACAACCTTTAAACCAGTACCTGCTAATACTGATGTTATTTATCTACACTAATATTATAAAGAGGAAAACTTTGTTTGGTTGTAATGAATAGGCTCAAAAGCTACTGGACCGATTTTAAAAATTCTTTCACCATTCGTAAGCTACATTATCCACTAGTAACATGGCTATATTTTATATGAAATATATATTTGATATATAGATATTGAGGCGGTACAAAGTTTGCCGGGTCAGCTAGTCAGAAATAAATGTGGCGATGGAACCTCCCAAGTCAAAACGCCAAGGGTTCTTCTAATAAGATTTAAATTCTTTGCGTTCATCGATACCATATAATACGGAATTTTATTCCAAAAATATACCAGACTAGCATAGCAAAAATTTGTTTTAATATCGGTATATTTCCTAACAACTGTCAATCAACCAGAGAGAATTTCCTACACGGCAAAGCGGGTCAATCTCTGCGGATTCAAAATTCAGTTAGGCTCAAAGACTTGACATGTCCCAATAACCGAAGCTTGATTGTTTGCAAAAACAAGACATAACTTTGTTGTTTCAGACAGAATTGGTCTTGTAGCTATTTCTACCCTATGAAACAGTTTATGCTCCTGAGTTTCGGTTTAAAGGTCAAGATCAATCGGGAAGGGTGGTAAGGTAAGGAATTACAAGTAGTGGTAAGGGGAACATGCTTTTCCGAGGCACTCCAACTTATTCCTCAGGGGTAACAACGCATCTGTCACAGACCTCAAGTAAGACCTAAACTTATATATAACCAGGAGAGTAGAGGCCATTTTTTATCAGGTGACTCATAGATTAGTAAAGATTACTCACTCCTAACAAGAAAATGTAACCAGTTTTGACAATTGAAATTGTCACTGTCATCTATTTTCGTGTTTGAAAAATATTAAAAAAATGTAGTTTTTATATCATTTACGAAATGGAACGTTATTTCTCCGCACTTTTTTTTCGATTTCGTGTTGCACTAATTAACTGCGCATGTCGCCATTGTTCTGCGTAAATTACACCATGACAGCCATTAAATATCTGAGAGAATTGTCTGCCGTTTAAGCCATTTAATGGCTTCCTTCAATTACAAGGCTGTGAGATATCTATACTTATCTATGGGTGGACTATATATCACGCAAGATAAGGTATTACCTCGTATTCTAAGGTTGTTGTTATATGTGTAATAGTTATAAGACTTTGAGAACCGTTGGGTGATGCAGCCCATTAACCACTCAATATCAAGACTGCCCTTAGAGTCCTTATATAAAGTAAAAAAATAACCTATATGGTTTCAACTAAGAGCTACTCTTAGCTACGAATAGGGAATTAACGGACTACGCTGTGCTACGAATTTGCTACGAAATGCATTACTTTTTTAAAATTATAGATTCTAGAACTTTTTTAACGACAATAAAAAATAAAAATTACAAAACAAATATTTCTGTTTCAATAAAATCTCATAATAATATGATACTTTAGTATTCGATTTTTGAGTAATTTTGAATAATGTGGGTAACAGACAAATAAAAAGTTGGATTTATGTCGCATAAACGTAAAACTAGAATTTGATTTAATTTAATGGTGATGCCGCTATGTACTCGTAAATCACCAATGATTCTACAAACTTCAAGCTTAACATCTTTTACATTAAGCCAATCGATTTTTTTACATATAGTAAATCTATCATTGTTTCACAACACAAGAAACTTTGCGAATAAGGTTGCGTGAAAAATTAGAACATTTTTTACGACTCAAATTCTTTATCTTTGCTTAAAAAACAATCTTCCTGTAACCAACAAAAAACTGTAATATTTTCCTAAAACATCCTTCGTATCACAGCAGCACATCAGAAAACAGTTTTACTGAAAGCTGAAAATTCAATAACCCGGCATATCCGGACATGGTCCCGTGGGACAAAGCCTGTTTCAGGCGAAATTCAGCTTGTTTTCCAGTAACCCGGGCCTGCGCTTGCCTGCAACTCAATTCACTTATCATTTTCAATTCACGTAACTAATATAAATTGGTTCCATAAAAGTACAAAACACAAATCAGTGCTTTGATGATTATAGACATAATCGTTATTAAGTTAAGATTAAAATTACTTCGCAACAATCCGCTACAAATATGTATCATAGTATATATTTTATACCATGCAGTATGTACCCTCCCTCCCACAAAGGATGCATGCAGATACAAAAAAATAAAAATATACACCACCATACATACCACCACCAACACGTGTTTCGCTCCAAAATGGAGCATCATCAGGGTACTCTACGACGGTAAATCATTATGTGACGCTGTCAACCTAATGCAAGCCTTTTATAATGGTATTCAACCCATTCCAATCCAAGGGTTGGATACCATACTGCATGGTTTAAAAAATATATACCATCATACATATTTGTAGCGGATTGTTGCGAAGTAGTATTAATCTTAACTTAATAGCATGGATTTCCGGAAATAAACGCCTGATACAATCGTTGTTATAGAACGAAACTCTTGGATTATGAGTTTAGTCCATTGTCTATCATTATGACCAGATGTTCCTCGATACACTATAAACAGCTTTAAAACATCATATACGAGTATATAAGCTTTGTACCTTACAAGAGATGTAAATTTTCTTACAATATTTTTCGTCACTGTTGAACAGTGTTGACACACTACAAAACGATGTTCTAGAGGTAGTAGAATCCCACATGGTTCGACTGCAGAGAAACCACTATCAATAATTGTGAAAGCTAAATTAAGTCTTAAGACGGCTATGTTCTGTATTGTGCCTACAATCTTCTGGTTGTGAAATTGTAGCCAACCTCAAGTAAGGCTCTTGTCCTATTGGTCAGTAATGATCAATTTTACATATTTTTATTTTGGTGTGGTAAGGGAGATATACTTTTTCGAGGCGTTCCAGCTTAGTCCTCAAGGGTAGCAGCGCATCTGTGACCGACCTCAGGTAGGAATATCTATTCCTATCTGGGGTTGATTACAGATGTCCATGGGCGGCAGTAGCCACTTACCATCAGGTGGACTGCATGCTCGTCTGCTACTCCTATATTATAAAAAAACAAAAACACGCTTATGGTTATGATTATAGTTTATGGTCGTCTTCTACTTAAATTTACCTAAGTTTTATTCATGAGATTAATTCTATACGTAGTAAAATTTTTAGTGGTTCCACAAATATTTGTACCTTATATTGTTCCTACATACATGGCTTGTAGACCCTATTTAAAAGGTGTTCAAGGTAACAAGGCGTAATACTTCTCATTATTTTAATCACTGACTTTTCCCTTGACACAATTAAGTAGTCAGAACGGCTTCTAAAAGACAAAACAGTTGCCATACTGTCTTAAGACGCACCTAACCTACTTTTCCTAAACGTACATTTAATATCTTATTAAAGGTTGAGTAAGAATATTTTCTTATAAAAACGCGTCGGCTAAACGCTTTATATTAAACTTTCAGCCTTAATTTCACTTTATTTTCCGCCTGTAGCGTCTGCATAGCCTTCCCACGCGGGGCTTTCACGCCGATAAAAGTGAAAGTCTATGAAAAAACGATACAATGAATATTGGAACTTATTTTCTTGCTTGTCAATAAATTTGCCTCCAGTAAATAGATAAGCATACATCCCATAGTGATATAAATGTGAGTGTCGCACACACAGACGTGTATGATTTTGCTAAACAACAATTATCATCTACCAATTAAAAAAAACAATGATAGGGTTGTGTTTGAGACTCGGCCTCTCAATCGGGCGATCCGTGGTTTAAACCGCAGCGACGCACCTCTGATTTTTGAAAGTTATGTGCGTATTAAGTGCAAATTAATGATCACTTGCTATGACGGTATAGCAACACATGTAGAAAATCTACACACCCAAGAGATTTTAAAAATAAATTCCAAAAGTGTGTGATTTCTACCATTTTGTGCTTAGCCAACGTGGTAGACTATAGCATAAACCCGTGCCCAGCTGTGGAACAGTCACGGGCTGACAACAAAGACCTACCAAGTCACCCCATTTTGAATGAAAATAAACTAAATTCTTAAACATAATCAAAGATTCTATTCTAACGTGATTTCATCTAAAAATTCAACTGCAATAATCAATAAATGGCAAGACATAGAATCTTATACCAATGATTTAAAACAACTAACCAGCTGTACAGCGAAATCAATTATGCACCTTTTGCCCTCCCTGACACTAAGGGTGGCCAGTGGTCGAAGCCACGTTGTTCCAGTGTAAATTGGGTTATACAACTCAAATCATTAATTATACATAGTAGGCACTTGTAACATGGAAAGGGCGGTCAAAGACTCCTGCAGATGGCGCCTGTATCCTATGATATATGGACTAATTAATATTTTGCTAAAAAGAAGAAGAAGAGGGAAGAAATTACTTAGAAGTCACGCTCCCTGTCAGAATGTTGATGATGCAGTTAGAAATAAATTTTGTCTTTGTCAAAAATTGTTGCTCTCTGTGAAATTCCCCATTTTGGTCGACTTTCACTTGCGTTACAGAAACATGGTAACAGTATTTCGACATGTTTGTACCATGACATGGAATAGTTATGACTTAAGAACACTAAAACTACTCCCCACTAAATGCATACGAGTGAGTTAAGTCAGTTGTATTGTAGTAACATAAATCTATTCCCATATTTATTTACTTTAATTAAGTATGTTTTACGTATTTCCGCCACATATATGGTTAGCATGAAGCAGTTCATCGTTTCCGTGGATAGTGTGGACGCCAGCTAATTTAGGTACATACGAGGCCATCATCTTAGCCCTCAGAAGAAGCAAGGCTTGTGAACTTCTGTGATCGACTTCAGGTATGTTACGAAGTCCTGTTCAGTTTTGTAAATTGCAGAGATGCTTAGCTAAGTTAAAAAAACGGATGAAAACAATTATAATTGGTGGCCTTTTTTATAAAATAACAATTCTTGACAAATCGGGAGTATTCACGCAAAAAACTATGAAAGAAATATGAAGAAGGAAATGTCTTTAGTTAATGAGAAATTCTTTCATAATATTTTCTTAAAATAATAAGCACAATGGCTCAGTACAGGCAAACAATTTACCTAATTGCGTTCCTTTTAAGATATTTCTCAGTACAACTAATGCTAGCATTTATTATCTGTTATTAGTACTCATTGTACACAGTTTATATCATTTTATGTAAAAGCTATTCAGTAAAGTGGATCGAACAATACCAATCACTTTTCTATCGTATTTGTTTAGAAATTCAGATTGAATGAAACCGTTCAGTGCTCAATATAATAAACTCCAATATAAATGACAAAACTGCAGGGCAAAGACCTCGAACATTGAACTTATTTTTGTGCAAGACAGATAATTTCAGCATAACCAAATTCGCGACTGCGTGTTGACGTTCTCAGTAACCGTATTTACGTATAAGTCAACGTGATTCAGCAGAATTTCAAATTAAGCATCTGTGCCAGTCATTTAAAACCACTTAACCTATATTAAGCCAATATAAATCTAAAGTCAAGGCGATATTAAATACGAATCCATAACGAACCTTCAAAGCTAACCATTTAAAAATAGATTCGCGGATAGGAGGCAGAAGGAGCGAACAAATGACATATTAATGCCTCCGGACGGCTAATTTCCAGAAAGAACTGTGTCCCGAACGTAAAGGCCAACACGAGTTATCAAGATCTGCATGCAGCTGAATCTTAGACACTGCGACAGCATACATAACTGTATCTCGGACGCAATCTTCGGAAAGGAAAATCGATAAGCACACAGAGATGGCTCTTCATTTCTGTATTAAACAGTTTATATAAGTAATGTAACAGTTTGTTGACAGTAGCAGCATTCTTATCAGGCGGCTCGATACGCGGAGGACGTTCGCTCCGTCCCGTTACCACGCCCACAACCCGCGGATGCTGCGTGGACCGCGAATATGAGGATACGTGCGTATAGGTTACGAACTGTACTAACGAAAGTGAGTGATGATATGACTTACCCGTGGGAGCGAGGTCCCAGTTTGGGCGCCATTTATCGCGTGGTGGTGGCGCGGGATGGGTGTACGGCGAGGTACGGGCGCGACGACGGCCAGCGCGCGACTGACGCGGCGGCACGGAGCGCGTGCGTGCGTCAGGCTGGCGCACGCGCGGAACTACCCTCCATTTGTTTTGCTCTCGAACCTTATCGGTAGGAGAAAACGAGATTACGCCGTGCTATAGATGCGGCACGCTGCAGGGCATTCCAATGAACGTTGGAACTTCATGGTGGCATCGCTGGCATTTATTAGCGTCGTTTGTCACGAACCGTATGGGATATAAAACTGGTGCGGTAAAGATAAACATAACTTCCCCTAGTATAACAGTTTATAACGCCGATTTACTGCTTTTCCTTCGATACGGCCGCTGAGTGATAAACGTTTAACGTAATATTAAGCATATTGCGAATATGTGTAAAAATATTGGTAGCTTTTGCACATTCAACATCATAAATTTACCTTTAACCTTTTTAAATATCACAAAACCCAAAAGCATAGTTTAAGCAAAGTAACTGATAACATAAATCATATGGCGATAACAATTCAGAAGAATTATATGCACCTACCTTTAAATACATCTATCTACTTCTTTACCATATGAGTTACTTAATATATACAATAACTACACTTTAAGCGATAAGCGATTTCTGAGAAGTTTGAACCACGAAACACCCAATAGGTTAGTGTTTAACAGTGTTATGTTCTGATTCGAAGAGTGTAGTAAGGTAGACATACTTTTCCGATGCATTCCAGCTTAGTCCTCAAGAGTACCGACACGTTTAGGGCTGACTATCTAAATCTAATCTTATTTGGTGTTGATTACAGATGTCCGTGGAACTCATTAGCTACTTAGGATCAGGTAGACTGCATGTTCGTCTGCTACTCTTATATTATAAAAAAAAACCACAATAGATGTTCGATTCTCAGTTTGATCACAATCCAGTTTGTGGAATAGAACCGCATGCCCAGCCATGGGTTTGTGAGAAACAATAATTAGATAGCTTAACTTAATTTATATTACAACCGGAAGAAGTTAATAATCATAAAATATAGTAATAAACTTATTTACGAGGGCAAGATGTGACTCTTATTAACATTTTAGCAATAGAAGTTATTAATCTTCTCTTAATATAAGAGTCAGAGGTACTATTAAGTATTGTAGATAGGACCTGCATATAAATATCTTGCTTGGTTAGAGAAGTTCTTTGCAAAATGAATTATACCCGTATACCACTCCGAAGAACGGGCAAAGTAGCGTAACCACCATTTGGAGGGCAACATTGGACAAGAACATCGTCACCTGGCACAGTCCTGAATACTTATTCCATTCTAGAAACTAACCAGCCGCTATCTTACTACGTTCTTCTACTCAATCGCGAAGCAATGCAGACCAGTACAAGACCAGTACAGTATCGGTACATTCATTATTGGACAGATTAGTTAAGATGGACGGAATCCTTGATCTAACTCTTTAAATATTAATAAATCGTTTATTTTAAAAGATTGAAGCGTCTTTATTTTTCTTTAAAATCCCCATCCGGCAGTCAAATTATTAATTTTCTTTTTCTTTTGTTTTTTTTTTTTAAATTCATGAATTAATAAATATAGCTCCTTTCGAACGTCTCCAGTAAATTATGAGGAGTAACTTCCAACTATTATATAAGACGTTACAATAAAATACGACCAGCTAAATTAGAGATCTATGTTTATGATCTATGATTAATCCTAAGGTGTTCATTGATTTAATCCTTAGTAATTTATGCTTCCAAGGGAGTGCACAGCGCTTTCTAACCTATTACTTACAATCAGTCTTACAACCAAATATTAATACTTGTAACCAAAAAGGTTCATTTTGTTAAATAAATACAAAAATTAACTGACAATAAAATAAAATCATTTTATAACTGGCACAAAGAACTTTTTAGTAACTGGCAATAAACAAAGCATGTGTCATCGTCTTTTGCACATTGGCAACACAGTTCTTTCTTCCAGAATCAAAAAAGTGTGACGAGCGTTTATTTCACTGTTTCTGTGTTAATTTTTCAATAAAAATGTCGACACTTGCAGCACCGTTGACCATCGCGGGGACAAGATTCTCGGGAGCACCAGTAAGAAGCCAAAATGGTAATGGTTCACTAAGTTTTACCCACGCAAGTCTTGCCCCGGTAGATCACATGCATTGCCTCATACGGTTTCGATTTTTGTAAATATTCGCACAAAATCTCTTTCATTTATCACGATACCCGTCATAAATGCCCTGAAATATAGTAAAATTTAAGTTATTGTAACTAAATTAGTCTTATAGGCAGTATTTAAATTGTATTCATAAAAAATAACCTATACGATGCTTGAATCACTATAATACGATTATGTTAATGACCAACACCTGTATGGAAAAGTATAAAACTAAAATACGCTGACAGCTTTACATAGGAATATTAATGGACAGCACTATAACGTTTGATACAAAGAAATGAATAGACAACTTTGTATTATGTATCTCATTTTAGTACTAAGATGTACCTATTTTTTTTTCTTCAACTGCAGGCTTATGGAATAATTTCAATTAAAGAAGCAATGATAAAGTTTATTTATCATCTTTCATTGTTTTGCTAAAGGTTACAGAAAACAGTGCTTCAAAATAATCATGCAGTGAAAAATAGAAATGAAAACTTTGGTCTTTATGTAGATGTATAGAATGTATGGTAGATAATGAAAATTGCAAAAAATATTTCAAACCAATGGTGTCAAATTATTTGATCAATATTATTTTTTTATAAGACTAGAATAGCGAATGAGCTTACAGTTCACCTGATAGATTCATTTAAGCATGCATATATCAACATTTACTTAAGATCTAATGTATGTAGCATGTAAAAACTTTTGTGGATAACTAATTAAGTGAAACTAAAGAAACCTTTAATATGTTTAAACAGTGAGTGCAGCTTCTGCCATCGCCAACATAGTGAAGAGCTCCCTGGGACCCGTGGGGCTGGATAAGATGCTTGTGGATGACATTGGTGATGTCACAGTCACAAACGATGGTGCTACCATTCTCAAGTAAGGACCTTATTCTAAACATTATTTTTATACTTCCTTGATGTCTTACATACAATAAAGAAAAACATGTAAAAAAATAGTTATGCTGACTTTAAAATAATAGGTTCTACATGCTATAATTCTTATAAAGAATGGTATTTCACAATAAACAAGGTAAATAATAATAAATAAAATAAAAATAAAATTGTTTTATTGATTAAAGTACAATACAATTGTAATAACAAGGTGCAAGGGATCCTGTACTGGGTTCGTAGATAAAAATGATTTACCAACAAAAAAAATTAAATTGCGAAAATACTAGAATAAGTTGTTTTTACTACTGAACAAATGGACAAAAATCAGTATATATATTGGTTTTTATAGAATAATATTTATAATATGTTCATATATCACCCAGGATGTTAGATGTGGAGCACCCAGCAGCAAAGGTGTTGGTGGAGCTGGCCCAGCTGCAGGATGAGGAAGTCGGAGATGGCACCACATCAGTTGTTATTATTGCCGCTGAGCTTTTGAAGGTTTGCCAAATTCTTTTATCTATTTCACTAACAAACCCACTGGGATTGACTATCAAATGAGGGATGATTCAAATGTTACAAATTACTAAAGGGGAGTGATGAGTCTTTATTGTTTACTTTAGCTGACAAGGGAGAGGGGGTTAAGCTACTAAAATTGTAAAATTTATAAAATTCTGTTGTTATAATATTTAAATGCCCATTTTATTAATTTCTCACTATAGTTCTTGATATAATGGATATCTGTGACCTAGGACAGGGGATCCTATTTAAAGTTAATTACAGATGTATTGCTACTCCTACGGACATGCTTAAAATCTATCTTTTAACTGTAAATAAACATAATACACAAATAATGTTGCAATAGGCAGAAATATAAATCCCAGCAAAATTGCTGCAATCCATTATGAGTTCTACATTTTATTTATATGACAAACATCTTTCCAACAGAATGCAGATGAGCTTGTAAAGAACAAGATTCATCCCACCAGCATAATCTCAGGGTACAGGCTGGCCTGCAAGGAGGCAGTGAAGTACATCCAGGACAACCTCACAGTTACCGTGGAGTCGATCGGCAAGACCTCCATCATCAACGCTGCCAAGACCACAATGTCTTCTAAGCTTATTGGAGCGTATCCTTTTCAAACTGATTATATTTTTATTTTATTATATGATACATTTTAAACATAATAATGCAGGAAATTATAATTAAAAAGTCTTAAGTTCATCAAGTCAAACCATGTTCTGTTTATTAAGTTATAAGCATTAGGATTAACTTGGTTACATCAATAATGTCTACAAAATTACAATTTTGAAATTCTTCTACCTTTGTTAACTTTATTAAAGAGTCATTCATATATCCATATGTAAAAAGGCTATAATATTGCCTTTCCTGCTGTTTCTAATTTATGAAAATTCTACAACAATTTCTTCATAATTTCCTCAACAACAAACAAACAGTGATGCAGACTTCTTCTCCGAAATGATAGTGGACGCAGCACAGGCAGTCAAAACCCTAGACCCTAGAGGTAACGCCATCTACCCGATCAAAGCTGTGAACATTCTGAAGGCGCACGGGCGGAGCGCCCGCGAGAGCGTGCTAGTGAAGGGCTACGCCCTAAACTGCACTATCGCGTCGCAAGCCATGCCCAAGAAGATTGTCAACGCCAAAATCGCCTGTCTCGATTTCTCCCTGCAGAAGACTAAGATGAAACTTGGTGTTCAGGTGAGATATGAACTGCATATAAACGCTTGTATGTTGTGGATATGAAGCATGGTTTAGAAAATTTACGAAGTCTAAAATAAATAAAAGAGATGTACATTTGTATGAATAAATTTATTATGCCATACATGTATGTAAATTTAGGTATAATATGCCCATTCACAACAACTCAAGAAAAGATTATATTTTCTTTTAATATTTTACTTTTTAATTTTCGATGTGAAAAGGGTGGAGTAAGTTTAACATGTGTTTTACACAGATAGAACTATTTTCTTTGCCATGTTTGAAGACCATCAGCTATTTAGTTGTGAGTTAGAGGTTTCTTAAATTTCATAATTTAAATTTTATTCATATTTACATCTTTATCCTGTTATTTATCCTGTTATTTAGGTACTTGTATCAGACCCAGAGAAATTGGAAGCGATTCGCGCCCGCGAGTTAGACATCACTAAGGAGCGGCTGCAGAAGATACTGGCCACCGGTGTTAATGTGATCCTCTGCTCGGGCGGTATTGATGACCTGTGCCTGAAGTACTTCGTGGAGGCCGGCGCTATGGGCGTGCGGCGCTGCAAGAAGGCGGACCTCAAGAGGATCGCCAAAGCCACGGGAGCGGCCTTCCTAACGTCATTGACTAATATGGATGGTAATTTACTAATCATCAGCTAGCATAGTTTTGGAACTCTGTAATTTCATATTTTACATACATTATTGTTTATTATTTCATTATAGTAATTTTACTATTTGTGTTTCTTTATGTTATATTTTATGTGTGTCCATTAGACTTCCAATGGAGAACTCTATATTTTAATCGTAATAATTATATATTTATGATGTTAAAAATATTATATTGTTTCAGGTGAAGAAGTGTTTGAGCCCAGCATGATGGGCGAGGCAGCTGAAGTCGTTCAGGAACAAATCTGTGATGATGAACTCATTTTGATTAAGGGGTAAATTATTGTTCTTATCACCTATGTATCTTACAAAAATATTGTGAATTTTATATGTTTTATTTCGATTTATCTCCATGACTATAAGTCGCAAAAATTGGTCTAAAATATTTTATTCTTCTCAGAGATTCATTAAGTTTCTTTACCATCACTAAAACCACTCAATATTTTGTGGGTGGCATACCCATTGTTTCGTAATTCAACTACACAATAACTAATCTACTCTTAGACTGAAAAAGACTGACTAAAAGGAAAAAAATTATTAACTTAGTGTGTCTGTAAGCTTATATATAAAATTCTCGTGTCACAATATTAGTTACCATACTCCTTCGAAACGGCTTTACCGATTTTCACCAAATTTTATATGCATATTCAGTAGGTCTGAGAATCGGCTACTATCTATTTTTCATACCCCTAAGTGATAAGGGTTGTTCACCCTTAACATCTTTTATTTATATGGCAATACAATGTTTGCCGGGTCAGCTAGTTATTTATTATATTTATTTGCTACAGACCTGTAGCGCGTACAGCAGCCTCGATCATCCTCCGAGGTCCGACAGACGCTTATTGCGATGAGATGGAACGATCAGCCCACGACGCTCTGTGCGCGGTACGAAGAGTACTGGAATCAGGCCGTTTGGTGCCTGGTGGTGGCGCAGTGGAGGCCGCGCTGTCGATATACTTGGATAACTTCGCTACGACACTGGTGAGTGTTAGGTGGAATAACATAGAGAAAAATGCTCAAAACGCAAATTACCGCTAGTTTCTACTAGTTAGAAGTAATCAATATATTAACAGCTGAAGGAAGTTGAATATACGATTTAGCTAATACATAAATTGAGGCTGTTAGAACCAGAGTAGCCTAACTACAAAAAATGGTTTTTAATATGGAGAAAAGTAAACGTGTATAGTCCGCTCTGAAGTTGTTGCGCGTAGGTGTAGTCATACAGTTTACTATGGCGACGCGATTTATTTCTATATTCAGAGTGAACTAGCAGTTTTACGCGGACTATATAACACTCTCAAATTATGAAAATACAGATAGGTCAAAAATCATTAAAGCTCTGGTTCTAACAGACTCAATTAGGTGTTGAATAGACAACTTAAATAATTACCTAAATAATAATTATAACTGTATAACTTATTTATTTTTAATCAACCAATGGTGCCAAAGTGTGTTTGTTAATGAATACATAATGAACCAGTTGATGGAATTAATACTGTATTTCAATAATATACTAAGTTCCCAAGGGGATATTTACACAATAGACAGAAACTGTGTAGGCTGCAGTTGTCTTCCATCAACATTCAGTATTAACACATCTTTTTGTCAGTCTATGCTAGAGGCTCATTTTTTTATCAGCCAACTAGTAAAATAAGCTTACGATCCGCACTAATGGAAACGTTACGATCGTTAAGTGGAACTCACCTATTCCAATCAGCATAACCAAAGTCGTTATGGTCGTTGAGTGGAACTCACCTATTCCATGACTATGGTTGCAGAGCTCCCGCGAGCAACTGGCGATAGCAGCATTCGCGCAATCGCTGCTGGTGATCCCGAAGACGCTGGCGGTGAATGCGGCGCGCGACGCCACCGACCTGGTCGCCAAGCTTCGCGCTTACCACAACTCTTCGCAAACAAAGGTACACACACGGCATTTATTGCTGTATTTAATGAATATATTAATCCCATATCATGTCATATCGCATCATACTTAAAAAATTAATATAATAAAAGTAATTTAATACGTAGTGTACTCAGTTCGTACCCTATTTGGAAAAACGGGCAAGATTACATACTAGCTACAGTATCGATTTTAGATTTCGTTTTGTAAAAAAATACTGTAATTATCTTTCCTAAATACTCCAAAAGTAGCAACTTCAATAAATGCATAATCACAATAATAAATTCATGTCTTTAACTTAATCTCCTTAATCCTTAAAAAGATAATATTTTTAATGAACAACTTGCCCTTACAGGTAGAACACGCAAACCTCAAATGGGTAGGGCTGGACCTAACAGAAGGAACACTACGTGACAACCTCGCCGCAGGTGTCCTTGAGCCCGCCATCTCCAAGGTCAAATCCCTGAAGTTCGCCACCGAAGCCGCCATCACGATCCTCCGCATCGACGACATGATCAAACTGGATCCTGAACAAAAGGGCAAGACCTACGAAGACGCCTGCAACGCCGGCGAACTCGACTAAGGATAGTGTTGAAGACTCAGTAATGGACTAAGTGCAACGCCGACTCTGAAGTGACTAGAAAATGTCTTTAATAAAGTGATAGAGTGAGAAATCACAGCGTTTTTCATCTGCCGCCGCACGTGATAGCGGAATAGCTGTTGTATTTGTAAACACTTCACGTCAACCGACTTCCGTAGCGGCCGCGAAATGCCGTGGCGAGCGCGATTCGACTATTTGCCCGCCGATTAGGTGGAAACCGCAAATAATCACGTTCACCGCGGAAATAAAACGCGCTGTGAATACTGCAACGGTCATTTACCTACATTATCCTAAGTCTAGGCGTGGTGCGGTTCCGCTCTGCGCGTGTGAGCCGAAGAAAAACGCTGATTTTCTAAGCCTTACACGTGAATGCTTCATGTCAGTATCCTCCAAAATACTTTAAATGTTTATGTTACATAAAGATATACAAAAGACAGAAGAGTTGTATTTACAGCACTACCAAGCAAAAAAGATTATATTTTCTAGTTCATATAACTTCATTATTACCATATTAGACCATGCTGAGGTCTTGTAGCATTATGATTATTGATGAGTGCTTGAGGTGCCTGATTGTTGTCTATTGCTTGTATTCTACACAATTTTGGTGCGGTGATTTGTAGGATGGATTGAACAATAACTAAAGCCACATTTCTGAATAATGATTGTCCAAAAATAGTGATAAACTAAACCATTTTAATGGGATGATAGAATAATGGAAAAAGTATTATCCTGAGGCCTTATGTTATGAAACATACATAAAGATTTTTTTGTTTTTGACCAAAATGTTTGTAACAAAAACAGAAGTTATTACACACTTTAGGCTTCTGATTTACAACACATCATTTTTTAAATATAAAATGTAGCAATATTTAATATGCACACACTCTTTGAAACATATTGTATTAATTGTTCTAAAAATATATGTGAACATAAATACCCATGTAAAAAGTGGTCTTGTTGTGGACACAATGATTATAATTATATGTTTTATTCGTAACTAAAATTATTTCATCGACATTATCAAAGAATTACATTAGAATAAAATAATTCCTAATTGGACCACCCTCCCATACCCTATTAGGGTATTTATGTTCACAGAAATAACTACATTGGTGAATAACATTTGTTTTTGTATTCATAATGTTTACACGGTAACTTGATGTACTTGTGCAGGGTTCAACGTATTGTCACAATGCCAGTTAAATTTGTTAAAGCATTCTGATGGAATAATTTAAATTATTTTAACCAAATAATGGTTTCTTTGCTTTTAACATTTAATGCTAGATTAAAATCGCTAGGGCGTTAACAACGTCGGTAAATAAATAATTTTTAATACTATTCGTATTTTTTAATTTCCTCCTACCTTTCATTTTATTCTTAGGACCTTATCTTAATCATTGTTTACTTTTGTTTATGAAGGGTAGAATTTATGTTCATAAATTACAATCAGAGAATACAAAAAATACACGGCGATGGTGCAGCTACTTTTATATGATTTTTACACGTGTAAAGTATATTACATGGTTACCTCTGCAACTGCTGGAGCTGCGTCATCTAGAAAAAGTGGAAGTGATCCTGCCTTGATCACTTAATTTTGCCAATGTTGGTATTCACCTCTAGATGCAATTTCTAACTTTAGCTTAAAAGTCTAGAGTTCAAAACCTTCTACTTTACATCACAGAGAAAGTGAAGTTGAGTAGTGCTATTTTAGGGCAGCAGCAGCACGGCACAACTAAAATGTATTGTTTAATTTAATAACTACATAATATAGTTAATTTATATTGTTCAATTTTGGTCGAAAAATGCGTTAAGTCTGTGGTTATGCTCATGATAACCATAGACAATTAATACATTGACAGATATAACTTATATTTGTCAAAAGACGAAAACAAAAAGTCGTATATTATCTTATCATTTATCAGACCGTATCTTTGTAAATAGTTTAGCATGTATTTATAAGTGAAAACGTGTAAAAATGATAATTTTACGAAGTATTATATCCCCTATTATCAAGGGGCACAATTTCAGAGCTTCCCGTGTGTTCCTTTCAACTTCGGTTTATAAGGTTTTTCATATTTTAAATTATGTAAATTTATAATCATTCGTTCTGGAAACTTGAAGGTCGATTGAAAGATTATGTTGTTTATACAGTTTATAGCTATATTTAAGTGAACATTACACTGATTTTACTCAGAAAACCAGCGAAAATTATTCTTTAAATATAATAACGAAAGCATTAACTTTTACATAGCAATATGTTTCAGGAAGAGAAAATCAATGTTGGGAAATATAATATAAACTATTTGAAAGTCGGAAATGGCGCGCACAGCGTACTTTGTATGCCGGGAGCGCTTGGCAGCATATGGACTGATTTTAAGCCTCAGATCGAAGGGTTTGACAGAGAGAAGTTCAGTGTGATCGCATGGGACCCGCCGGGTTATGGGAAAAGCAGACCACCGGAAAGAGAATTCCCCAATGATTTCTATGAAAAGGATGCTGATGCTGCCTTTGAATTTATGAAGGTAATTTAGTATTTTCGTTACTATTCGTAATTTCAAGTATTTACTCAAATAATAAATATATAGCAAAATACATAAAATTATATAATAGGTCATATGCATATAAAAAATATAGTAATCAACTAATAAATGTAAGTATAGTAACATTTATTAGTTGATTACTATATGATTGATTACTATATGTAAGTAATTCATTATTTAAACTCCATATCCTACATTCAACATCAACATTACAACAACTTAGTATCAATTTTTCATATTATAATATGTTAGTGAGTGGCTATAATAACAGTTATGCCATCCTACAACCAAGATACTAAACCATCCTTTAATATAAAGTAGAGCTGTATTTGTTAATAGTAACTTTAATACTTTACATGTCTATAAAAATATTTTTGATGCAGACTCTGAACATCCCAAAATTTTCATTAATGGGTTGGAGCGATGGAGGCATATCCAGCATCATACTTGCAGCAAAATACCCTGAAGCTGTCAAGAAAATGGTCATTTGGGGTGCCAATTCATTCATACTGCCTCATGAGCTAGAGTCATATAAAAGTATGTTATTTACTATTTTATACTACTATAAACTATATTTACTGGTTGACTGCATACTCATTTTCACCTTCATATAAAAATTTAATCTATATTCATTGTGCTTAATACTCTTATCATTGTTTTACTCTAAAGTATGAGTATTTATTCCATTGCAAATATATTTAGTACTTAAAATAGTGTTCAAAATGTCATTCCAGAAATAAAAGATGTAAGTAATTGGTCTGAAAAAATGCGAAAGCCAATGGTGGCGCTCTACGGTGAAGACAGATTCCCTAAGCTTTGGGCAGAGTGGATAGATGCAATGGTGGCTGTTTATGAAGCGAATGATGGTAACATATGTTCAGACCATTTGAAGGATGTCACCTGCCCAACATTTATTTTGTATGGGGAGAAAGACCCACTAGTGGACAATGTTCATGTAACACATCTGCACACACACATTCAGGGAGCTAGGTATGTGTGGATGCTTTTTCATTTAGTATAGAGTCCATCCTCTGGACAAATAGATTTGATAATAATCCTACAAATCAAAGTTATACTATTTGATAAAAGCTATAGATTATAGAATTGTGATTTAAATCAATACACTGTATTTTCTTCCAGAATTCATCTTTATCCTGAAGGTAAGCACAACATTCATATCAGATATGCTGAAGATTTTAATAAAAAAGTGCAAGACTTCTTACTACAAAAATGAGAAAGGTATTATTTAAACTACATACAAAATATTATTATTTATAAAGTGCTTTTTACGGAAAAATAATTTATTTGATCATATTGTTCCTTTAATAAACTGTTGGATTTTACAATGTGTTTACTTTGAAGGGACCAAACAAAAGAAATCAACAAAATTCCCATATTTTATTTTCATTTACTTCTTATAAGCATGTTTCATTTTAGAATAAAACAATTTACATTCAATAACACATAATTTAAGGTTTGAAGTGACTCATTTATATGATACTGTATGTACAAGTGAAGAGTTCCCTAAGCACAAACAAGCTTGATCATAACATAGCTGCTGAAGTCACACGGGTCCTTTGTTCATCTAGAAATTGTTATTCGGTTTGCGAACTACACATTACAAGGATTGTTAGTGAAAACAATTACATTTGCATTTTATACTAATGTTCGACTGGCTAATACTTCAAGTGGTATCCAATAATACAGATGTGCGGTGAAGATAGGAAAATGTTTTGTAAAAAATTATCAGATTCATTACTTTCCTATCAACGCCACTGTGCTTTGGTAAAATATCTTCTTTGCGTGAGTTTCAATGGATACCAACTTTAAGTATGCAGTTGAATAAATTATTCATACATAGCAAATAAGAAATGCGAGCTTGTTTCATGTTAATAAATACGTATTGCACTCTATACAATATTGACTTATCAAAAACCGGTCCAATTTGGTTAACGCCGATTACACGTTGCAAAGATTTACATTTCTAATTGTTGTAAAGTTATATTTAATAAGGCACCATTCACGAGTCTGTAGTTAATGGAAGCACATACTATTATGTACCACCTCATTTATGCCAAAAGTTTTAAGACTGTTAATGTAAATGACTTCATAAGTTACGGTTTACATTAATATAAACAAACACACATAACCGTCCTACCATGATAAATACATAAGAAAATATAGTGAATAAACATTCACTAAACCACGTAAGCTTGTTCTTATCTCATAAATAATTTCTCTAGTTACAAAAATAGTATACAGTGAATGGAACAACGCTGCCCGACGCCTCGAGCGTCGCCGCACTACCAATCGCGTTCTAAGAGCACCATTATTACACCGGCTATGTACTAATGTGATCCATTCATTACACGGAACTAGTAACCAAATAGGCTCCCAATGCACAACATATTTCGTGGTAACACATCATTAATAGGTAAGAAACATTTAGCTTGGTGACATGAAAAAATTGTTATATTTAAAAAAAAGATTCAATTTTTTTTACTTAGTACTGTACTGTAACATGAAAATGAAAGACTGTAAAATGAAAGATAATTACTTAATTATATTTTTATAAAAACCTATTTGTCATATTATATGGCGCTTATTTCTATCAGCACATAGTTATCAACCCATATCTGTATGAAAAAATTATTACCTATTAGAAGCCTATTCGGTTACATCGTCCATGATTCATTACATATATTACAAATAAAATAAGATTACTCTTACAAATACATAACGATACAATATTACAACATTATCACCGGGATTATTAACAATACGGTATTAAAATTAAAGAATTTAAATACGTTACATTCGTTATGTTTACAATTACAAAAAAAAGTACTAACGTTTTAATAGAGAGAGTCAAAGGCACACACTTCGTAAAAAAAATCCTACAAGTTAGTCTCAGTGTCTCTTTCACTTGGGGCTCAGACGTACACTGGGCCCTGGTTGTCGTTGTCGTCGAGGTTAATTTTGTTCGTGTAGCCGTCGTCGAAGAATCTTCTGAAGGTGAATTCGAAGAAGCCGTGGAAGGTTTTGCCGTTGTCCAACAGCTCGCTGTCCGACTTGTTGGAGTCCGAGCTGGCAGAGTTTCGGAGCTTGTCGGGGTCGATCGGGTCGAAGTTGGATGTGTCAGTTGGGTATTCGATTTTCGGTATGTGTGGCGCGGCTTGCCTTCGGAGGCCCTTGTCGAAGTCGATACCCATTAAGAAGGGGTGGTTCTTCACTTCGTTGGCGTCTTTACCCAGCCTGGTCTCTTGGCCGGAGCACAGCTGGAGTATCAGGTCCTTGCTCTCGCGAGATAGGTTCGCCGCGTCCGGTATGTGAAGAGTGCTTTCCCAATTAATTACCTGAAAGAAGATACATAATTCATCAATATTAATAATATAAATTTTCCGATATATGCAGGTCATACATTTCACATTAGGCTCCTCTGTTTATTATAATAGGGACTTATGCAATTCTTATACCAAATACATTATTATTTTCCGTCCACTGCGTAAGAACCAGTAACATTCCGACACAATTAAAACAGTGCATAGCCAAGGGTAATGGCTAGGACCTTATAATTCAGATGAATTCACCAAACAGATAAAGCACCAATTTTTTTACGCACTCAGAATGGACCTTAGGCACTTTTTTATAAGAAACTAGCTGACCCGGCAAACGTTGTGTTGCCATATAAATTAAAAATGTTAAGGGTGAACAACCCTTATCACTTAGGGGTATTAAAAATCGATAGTAGCCGATTCTCAGACCTACTGAATATGCATATAAAATTTAGTGAAATCGGTAAAGCCGTGTCGCCTCCGACATTGTACGGTAACTAACATTGTGACACGAGAATTTTATATATAATAGAATCGCTGTCTTATTTATAAAAAAGAAGAATCCTAATAGATACCATAACTCAAGCTTACAATATTTAATACAGAGCAATACGAACTTTGAACTGTGTATCAGCGGGCGTCGCGGCCAAGAAGGGCGGCGAACCCACCAACATCTCGTACAGGATGACGCCCACCGACCACCAGTCACACAGCTGCGTGTAACCGGTGCGTTGGAGAACTTCCGGAGCAATGTAGTTAGGCGTGCCCACTAGGGAGTGAGCGAGACACCGCTGGTGCTCTCTCTTGCGCCGCCTCTCCAAAGGTTTCAGCTGATGGCAGCGGCACTCGCCCATCGCGCCCCATTCGCCGTCTACTGGGTCCATCGAGTCTTGTCGGCCGTGGTCTGAAACACGTAGGTATTTGTTAGGTTTTGGATTTACGATTTAGGTTTTTTTTTATATATAAAATGGGGGTAGCAGACGAGCATGCAGTCCACCTGATGGTACGTGGCTACTGCCGCCCATGGACATCTGTAATCAACCACAGGATCAGATATTCCTACCTGAGGTCGGTCACAGATGTGCCGCTACCCCTGAGGACTAAGCTGGAACGCCTCGGAAGAGTATGTCTCCCTTACCACACCCTTCAAACCAGAACACAACAGCGCTTAACGCTGTTGTTATAAAGCAGAAATAAGTATGGCGGTGAGGCCGCCGGAGTCGCACCACAAAGGGTTCTACCACTTTCAAAAAGAAGAAGGTGAGAGCTTAGGTTACATTACACTAGCGTTCACGAGATTAATCTATTGGTACATAAACTTCTATTCCCTGTGAAGATTGGCTAATCCGTTTTTGCATATGGTCCAAAGTATGTGACAATATTTCACTGACAAGTCCTATCAAAATCTACTTTGCCATTTTCCAGATTAACTGGACAAAGTTAAATATAAGCTATAAAAAACTGACTTGACTTGTATTTAAAAAAATATCAGCTAGGAAAATTTTGGAAACAGATTTAGAATTTTAAATTTTATAAAGATATTATGTGCTCACCATTTCTCTGATAGTATTTTGAGTTGTGCGTCCATCTGAAGCCTGTACATAACCCGAAGTCTGTCAACTTGATGTGCCCGTCGCGATCTATGAGGATGTTGTCAGGTTTTATATCCCTATGAATAAAGCCCATTTTGTGTACACTCTCCACCGCGCACGTGAGCTCCGCGATGTAGAATCTGGCCAGATTCTCCTCAAATATACCCAACTTTATTAACAACGACATCAGATCGCCGCCGGGGATGTAGTCCATCACAAAATATAAATTATCCTTATCCTGGAAGCTGTAATACAATTTCACTACCCATTCGTTGTCGGCCTCAGCCAATATGTCCCTTTCAGCTTTGACGTGCGCCACCTGGTTCCGCTTCAGGACGTCAGCTTTCCGTAGTGTTTTCATGGCATATAGATGACTAGTATCAATTTTCTTCACCAACGTCACCTCCCCGAACGCACCTACACCGATCGGCTTTATTTTGGTGAACATGGACTTGTCCATTTTCGCCCGTTTCAGCCTGATATAGTTCGATTCCTTCTGGGACAACATCTTCCTCATCTGGCACTGCGCTTCCGCACTGAGACCTATTTTGGTCATCTCCTTCTCCAATTGCATTCTACGATAAGTTCGTTGCTTATAAGATTTTAAT
The DNA here is from genome assembly GCA_014595695.2 of Epargyreus clarus clarus. Classification (NCBI taxonomy): domain Eukaryota; kingdom Metazoa; phylum Arthropoda; class Insecta; order Lepidoptera; family Hesperiidae; genus Epargyreus; species Epargyreus clarus. The sequence continues at coordinate 2,411,211 of JACTTY020000031.1, read as the reverse complement.
ATATTCTCCACATGCTGCTCCATAAAGAATTTAAACGCTTGCGGAGAATAATTCCTAACTTTACAATCTCTCCTTTCGTCTTCCTTTTCTTTACTGATGTTTTTCCGTTCAGGTATCGGTGATTGATGTCTAATTTTGTCCGGCAAACCTTTCGGTCGCCGTTCCGACGAGCCATTTGAGCTTTTATCTGAACCCGATGGAACCATACTGTCTTTAAGTAGATTGCAGTTCTGATTCGGACATTTGATTTCGTGCCCTTGAGAGGTCTCTCCTTTGACATCACAGTTGTTCGAGAACTTTTTATGAAGAGGTGAATGGTGGGAATTAACGGTAGTCGTGTTGTCGTTTTGATTACCGTACGGCGGCGGAGGTATCGGATGCATGCCTCGTTGGACGGCCAGCGCTTGCATCGTGATAGCGTAACTAGGGGGTTCCGTGGTCGGGACGGTGGGTGTGGTGGCCGTGATGACGGGCGGCGTGGAGCCCGGCGACGACGGCTTCGGCGCCAGCGGGTAGCTCGGCGGCGTCTGCGCTTGCTGCTTCTGCTGTATCGAGCAAGCGTACGACGGCGGCGGGGGCTGCACTGAGCTCGCGACGGGCGGTGGGGCGACCGGTGCGATAGCAGTCTGCAGGATGGGCTTTTGGACTTGCGTACTTTTCACAGATTGCATAATGATAGGAGCTTGCACCGCTTGTCTCGCCGTTCGCGACTGGATTGGCGTGGGGCGAGTCATACCCGAGGAGGAGCCGGTCGATTGCGTCACCGTAATCGGGCTCGGCGAACCGGCAGACGTGCCTCCCGAGTAGATGCCCGACGACGGACTCTTCCGATAGTCCTGAGACTGGGTCGGGCTTTGTCTGTTCTGCATAGACACAGAGTAAGACGGTGGCGGGGGTACGCCAGAGAGGGGATAAGGGGGTGGTAATTCCGCACCGGCTGCACCCGTCTGATAAATACTCAGGGCCTGAATTTGCTGTGTCAACTGTTGTTGCACTTGAGGTCCGTTTTGTACTATCATCGGTTGCCTCGCGGGCGGCGTGGGTGCCCCGGCAGCTACGGGACTCGTGCCTCGCGCGGGAGGCAGCGGGGGAGCTGGGGACATGCGCTTCATGAGCTGCTGGACAGATGGCGGCACGGGAGGTGTGGAGGGACATCTTGGTGGCGGCGGGGGCGGCGGCTCTGAGAAATTCGAAGGGGAGTACTGACGACTCAACTTCTCGTGAGGATGGGGAGCGTCGGGTTGTCGCGGACTATCCGACCGTGAACTCCCCGCTCCGGAATCTAGAGCAGGACTTCCTCTATGAAGGTTAATTTCGCGCTCTAGACTTGGTTTTCTTATTAGCTTCGTGCTAAGAGCGCTTATAGTACTAGACTTTAATACGCCATTCAGGGGTTCCTGCTGTCTTTGCGACAAGTGGTCGACGGCAGCATCAAACCGCCCTCCAGCAAACTTCAGTGCTTTTATTGCTGGATCCTGTAAAGTCAAAAGAGACCATATTAAACAAACATTGAATTACGCCATTTTTAAGTGTTATTTTCTTAAAAATGAAAATTTTTGCACAAGCATTGCAAAAATGTCTTATCAGAAATAACAGTGAATTCTTACAGAATTCTGATGAGTCTTGTCTGATCTCATAAGAATCAATATATCCCTTATATGTCATTTTTGTATGATATTTCAAATAGGTATAATTGGGACTCAATAACACATGAATGTAATAATATAGATCAATACTCAAAAATATTAAATACATATAATTCCAAATTATGAAATAATATAATACATTATTATAATGATATGAAATAATAAAATCCGTTTAGTTAAAGCCAGCTATGGATGTACAGTATTCAATTTTCATATAAACATATAGTCATAATATCAACATGCTTATAACAGAAACTATTTGATTCTCAGCTGATCACATATGGAAAACAACTGAACTTCTCAGAAAATTCAATAAAGACAAAAAAAAAACTAAAGATAATATTTATTTTTGATTCAATAGAAATAGAACTCATACTTATATGTTGTTTATTAACATATCCTCAACTGATTGTACTAAGGTGTAAACAGTATGATTGATGTACAACAATGTTATAAAACACCTATAAGAAATACTTCATAATTTTTTATTCTACCTTCTATGACCCCTGGGGGTCCCAGAGTATATGTATGGGGATTCGCGGTGTCATCTCTATACTATACATAAATCACTCATTAAAAGCAAAAGGGCCACTTTACTGATTTTTTCAACCACATACCTATATGAAAAGGCATTCTCTACTCTTGTTTATACAAAAAAACGAATACAGAAACAGATTATCTGTAATAAGTAAAATAAACACCTAATCCATTTTTTTTGCTGTTTATTTTATTAAGGGGGTCCGTGAAAACTGTGCTTGTTTTCCTAAGGGTCCGTGGACTGAAAAATGCTGGGAAACGCTGTTCTATAACACTAAAGTAGCAAACAAGCACACAGTCCGTGTGATGGTAAATTATCATTACTTCCTATGGCCACCGGGACCAACTACATATAAAACATGTTCTGCCTGAAGCCAGTCATAGATACATTTCTAAACCTGAAGATTAAGAGAATCGCCTGATATATAGTTATTGCCTGTTAGTACCTAGAGTACTAACTATAGTCTGGAATCTGCTGTTTTTGAAAATATTCTTGCACCAGGTTACAACAAAAATAGGCTAACTTTTTAAAGTTTTGACTCCCACTAAAATTTACCATTGAACGCATTCTAAACAGAGACAACCCGCGTCTGACCTGGGTGCTAGTTTTAGCCTATCTATCGGTGCCCATATAGATGATAATGGTTTTGTACTACAAAAAGTTATGTAGGAACAATACACTTACCTCATCATATCCAAGAGCAAGGAGTTGATTTAGTGACTGAGGTAGCACATTCAAATCCTTATCGAGCCCATTTCCTGATGAAGAACTGAATCCGGAGCTCACACCGGAGCTTACTGTGCTGGCGGCGGACGATCCAGGAGGTTCCGAGCTCCCAATATTAGCAAACGGGAGCAATGAGTTACGGATTTCGGCGAGCGCCTTCTGGTTGTACCCTGAGGAGCGCGTGGCCGTCTTGCCGGGCGCCGGCGGGTTCATGGCGCCCGCGCCCGAGCGCCTCACCTCTCACCCCACCCCTCCCATCACATGAACACACCGCTCCCACACTTTCCACTCACAATTCGCATTTATACTCCTTGATAGTCACCACTTTGTTACAACTGTTCAAATGTCTCCACAAAAATCACAAGTCCCAATCTGTTAATGTTTTACTCCTTTTAGCATTATATGGTTCTGTTTGTACTATTGAAATCTCCTTGTATATCACTGAAAAAAGAAAGTTATTATAGTTACAGTGGTTAAGAAATTAATCAAATATTTCTAATGAACTTAAGTAGCCTTGTGTAATGTGTTAGTACAGAGTTGGAAATTTGGAATCATTTGAAAATGTTATGGACATTTCAAATAGATTTTATAGAATTATGGCATAATTTGTTATTTGTTTAGCAAATAGTAATAATCGTAACATTTCGAGGGATCTGGTAACTTAGAAAATTATTTTTAAACAGAATTCAATTCGATAAATATACAAGAGTGTACCAGAATATCGAGTGTGAAATAGGAATACAAGTTATAAACACTATAAACAAACTCTTTAAATGTAACTTAGAACAATAACAAACACAAAACAAACCAAGTTATATCTATATTTAACTAATGTTCCATTTTAAAAACAGAAAGTACAGTAAAAAACTAAAGGAATGTTCAGTACGAATCATTTCTGACATAGACCTGAGGAATGTTAAAATTAGAGCCCGCTTTGTTTTACACACAGCGCCAAAAACAGATATCGGTTACCAAAGCTAGCAAATAATTTAGTTACCTGAAAATTTTTCACCCTTTGCAAATCCGAATAGGAATCCTAAACGTCATAATCACGTAAAATAAAAATGCTAGACGAGTGCTCTCACATTACCGATGACATCTTTCACGCACACCACTAATTGCGATTGCAGAAACTGTATTCATGCATATACAAAACAGCGAAGGACAGAATGAACTTGGGTCTGGTTATCAAAAAATATCGAAGAAATAATGAAAACAAAGAACTCTAAAACACAGACATGCAAGTTGGCAAACCATACAAAGCGACCATTTTGAAGAATTACCACATTCTTTAGTGTGTTCGAAAAGTTACGCTAAGTGACGTTTACGATTGAAACTTATTCAAAGATTTTAAAATGTAATTTTATTTTTATTATTTACTTCATATTAAATTATGTCTAGTTTACCAAAACTATTGTAGTTAGTATACTACTATATTTTTATGTTCATAGAAATACATGTAAATATAAATATTATAATCTGTATATGAAAATACAGATGATAAAAAACCGATAATCAAATAAATACCGATTATTTTGTCTATAAAAATAAACAGATTAAAATTGGTATGAAAGGGGCAATTTTTCATTTGATTACATTTAAAAACCTTGTAAATTGGCTACTTGACACTTTTTGGGAAACTGTTTTAATGAATTCATATACGTATTATATATGCCTTTCATTGATCACTTTTTCGAAAAAGGGCTATTTATTAATAAAAAACATATTTTTATTACGGTAAACGGAACGTTACGCCAAAACAGGCGGTCAAGTGTCATTTCGTAGCGTGACGTCAACACATTGAAAATATAGAAATAAACTTCGACGTTACACATACTTCAGGTTTCGATGTGATCGACAGGTTTCGATGTAGTGACGTCACAAGACATTTGAGGCAGCACTGTCGCCGTTTTGGGATTTAAAATCCACAGATAAAAAATCGAAAATTTCTTTTTAAAAATTAAAATACTTAGAACATATTAAAAAATAAACGAAATACTGCATAATTTATGTTTACCTATAAGCTATCATATCCAACATATTTCATATTTTATTGTTATAACTGTCAAGTACCCAATTGGGTACAGCGTAAAAAAATTACCGTATATTAGATATGCTTTCACAAAATTAATTCCGGTTTTTAAATACGTGTAACTCTGTAAGGAGTGTGCCACATACTGTACGGAATTATAATATCAATTTTTTATAAAAGACATGAAAAGGTGGGATAAAACAGTTTTTTGAAAAATAATATCTATCGTACATATCGACTCTTTATTCTCGATCTGACACGACAATACGTCCGTTTAATCAGTGTCAGAAATGACACTTGACAGCGTGAGTTTCGGGAGCAAAATGTACCTATAAATAATTAAATTAAAAATATCGAATGTCGATACAAGTTTAATTAACTGTGAACTTATATAAATAAGCATACGTGTAAAAAATATATAGGAGTTTGAAACACGCTTCCCGTCAATTTGTATCGAAAATGAAGACCGTTACATTGATGCAATCGTGTTCATTGGTTTTAATCTTATTTTTCCCTCATTTTGTGATGCTTGACGAAAATTCTGTGTACGAATACGATCCAGGTATATTCAGGCAACAAATAGAAGACTTAGACGGGAATTTTATTATGTTTTACGCTCCATGGTTAGTAATGTATATCATTTTCTGCAGAATTTTTGTTGCCCTGTGAATACCATAGATTCATTCTTATATAAAATATTTACATAAGTAATAATGTTCACAGGAATAATTGAATTACTCATTTACTTTACACCTACTTATTTCTTCCACACAATAATGTTGTACCATTCTAGTCTACCTTTCTAATGTAGTATGGTAGACTTGCTATCAGTATGAAATCAAATTTTTTTTCACTATTAAAGAGGCCTTTCTTAAGGTGTGCCATCAAGCTAAATGTACTGCCACTTGACTTGCAGTCAGACTTTTTTATTTAAATAACTTAATCCTAAGGTTAAGGTATAGTAATGCCGCTCCCACGGCACTGGGTACCTATTGAAGGTTTCCCCCTCGTCAACAAAAAAAAAAACTAGTAATGCATCTGTACTAAGACTTCAAGGATCACTGTGTTCATTACAGGTGTTGTTATTACGATATGAAAGTACAAATAACAGTTATTGCTTCAAAAAAACATATTGATATGTATAAATAGCTAATTCTAGTAATCATTTGTTTAGGTGTCGGTATTGCACAGAGTTCATGCCAATCTGGCAGGGGCTGGCAGAATTAGTGAATACAAAGGACTCCAAGTTTGCTATTGCTCAAGTGGACTGCACTCAGTACGCCTCGCTGTGTAACGAGATTGATATTACTGGTAATTATTCATTTATGAAAAATTATCTAATAACAAATATTTGCTTTATTTGCCTCTGTAACTGAATTACTGAAGCCATTTCACTAATTTATCATCATCATCATCATCAACCCATTATTGTCCCACTGCTGGGCATGGGTCTCCAGAATCCCGGTCGGAGCATAATGAGAAGGTTTAGGCCATAGTCTACCGCGCTGGCCAAGTGCATATTGGTAGACTTCACATACCTTTGATATGTATATATTTTTATATATCTCTCAGGTATGCAGGTTTCCTCACAATGTTTTTCTTCACCATTTAAGCAAGTGATAATTAATTTCTAATATGCACATAATTTTGAAAAATCAGAGGTGCGTGCCTGGGATTTGAACCTCGGGCCCCTCAATCGAGAGGCTGAGTTTCTTAACCACTAGGCTATCACTGCTTTTTTTCAATAATTTATAAAAAAGCAATATTTTAAGCATTTCATTCTTCATTTTATTTAGACACACAGCAGTGCATTGGACAAATTTGAGACTTTCAACAGTGCAAAATGCTCTAGCTTGTACGCACAAGCATGTGCGTACAAGCTAGAGCATATATGTAGTATACGCATACTACATAAAATGTTTTAGTGTGTTTTTCCTCCTATCAAAATTAAAAAATGATTATCAATTTCAGGTTTTCCTACATTATTGTATTTTTACAAGCACTCATTTTTACCAGTTGAGTATAAGGGAACAAGAGACATGCCAGCACTAACACTATTCCTCAGTGAAGTTTTTAAAAAATATGATGAGGTACGTACACAAGCTGTCCTTGTGACAAATGACTTATATTCACATCATCTGTAATATAACCTGATACATCCATAACAATTACATATTTCAGAAAAAGGAGAAAAATGGAGAGAATGAAGTTCAAATTTACAGTGGCATGGCTTATCTGACTGACCACAATATAGAAAAGTTTTTAGTAAAAGGGCAACACTTCATAATGTTCTATGCACCGTGGTGTAAAGAATCTCAGGTATGGTATGCACAACATTGGTAATAGTTTTGTAGACTGTGGACTAAATTGGCCAATGGCAGATCCTTGTGGGGAAGAAGAATCCTCCCCTGGATTTGTGGATAAAAAAATTTGTGCTCACCTATGATTTCTGGAGTTAAATAGCAGAATTTTTTCTTTCACAAATTTTAGAGACTTTCTTATATTTCTGCTCGTAGGAAGACCTTTTGTCTACCATACATTTATCTGTATAATCTATAATTCAAATATTTAGATTAGTTGTTCAACGTAAAACAGATATTACCTTATTTCTTTAAATTAATTGTTGAAGGTTTGAGTGACATTTGCATATCAATTAATTTCATGAACGAGATTTAGTAATATCAAGTAAATCTTGGAAGTAATTTAAACTCAACGTATTGGGTAAAGACTGGCAGTGAATTAAACATAATTGAATTTTTTTTACAGAGACTAGCCCCCATATGGGCGGACCTCGCCGTGCAGTATGCTCACAACAGATATATCCAGATTGGTAAGGTCAACTGCTTGGAAAACGAGATGACATGCAAGAGTTTTGAGATCAAACAATACCCTTATTTACTATGGATTGTCAATGGCAGAGTTGTAAGTGTGTTGACTCAGTATCATATTTTATATCAGTAAGATTAAACTAAACAATGATTACAAGTTTTGTTTATACAACAATGTTTGCTTGAACTTCGTTTATCTTTTTCATTAGTCATATTGTTTAATAAAAACATCTAATATGAGTTTCAATGAGTACAAATTATGGTCAGTTAAGAGTTAAAATTTATCATTTTAATGCATTCAGGCTGAGCTATCACATTCTTAATAATATGATTGAATTTATTAAATTCATTATTATAGAGGCATTTTTCATATTTTCAGATGGGAGTCTCCAACGAAAAGACCTTATTAGGTCTCCAGGAGTTTATTGAAAAAATGGCGTTAGCCGAGAATCATGACCCAGAAAAATTTATGTCAAAGAAAAAAGCGCTACCAGTAGCCAGAATAACAGAGGAGACCTATGATACATTTTTAGAAAAAGATTTGGTGTTTGTCCACTTTTTTGCACCATGGTGAATATTTTTGTATCTTATAAGAAAGGTGATAGAAGGGAATAAATGTTGTGCACGAGCGCGCACACACACGATAGATGTTTGTGTATATGTGTGCGTGCGTGCGTTAATAGTTTAATACATATACAGAGATGGCATAATATATTTTAATAAGTCTTTTTTTCCAGGTGTGCACATTGCATGCAAATAAATCCTCTTTGGGTTCAGCTTGGAGAAACGTTTTTGAATGAAGAACGAGTTATAATAGCGGATATAGACTGCGTGCGGTCGAAACCCATTTGTGACTCAGAGAAGGTACGATTCAAAAATGCTATAATTAAAAAGGTCGTTTTTAAAAATGCTCACTGTTCACAGAATTTTCTCAAGACTCAAACGAGTCAATTAATGTATAGAGAGTCCAATTCCCTTAATCCACAAAGAAACATTTCGTAATGCCCATATGTTAGTAAGTTAAATAAGTAAGCATGTCTGTAACAACAACCGGTTTTTTTTTCAGATAAATGTACTGCCCACGTTGATATTATATAAAAGCAAGAAGATCGTCAGCTTAGACCATGGAGGACAGTCTCTTGAGACCCTAATTGCTCTGGTAAATGAAAATCTGAAGAGTCTAAATGAAAGAGTAACTTTTATCACAGAAAATCCTCTCGAAGAACAAACAAATGAAGTGAAATTGGATGAAGAATCAAACAAGGTAGAAAAGAAGTCAGCTCCAACCAAAGATGAACTATAATAAATATGTTTGTAATAGGTAGATAAAATTAAATTATTAGAATTATAATCACCTTGTTTTATTTACCTTTTTGCATAAGATTAGCAGCAAATAAACTTGCAATCCACCTGATAGAAAGGTTTATAGAAAAGGTTTTACCTAAAGCCAATTACATATATGCTGTCCCTTCTAGCGGCTTAACGGGCGGAAGGGGCGGTCTGCCCTGAGGCCTCGATCTGGGGGAGCCTCCAAACAATCTATGAAATGTGTATCAGTCAGCGAAAAAAAAAGAAGGTCACCATATTACAGGCGAATTTTTTACAATGGGGACCTCCATTCAACTTTCCACCCCGGACCTCCGACGACCTAGTCCGCCACTAGCTGTCCCTACTAACAACCAAGATTTACCGCCTCAAATGTAAGTCAATACAATTCAACACACAAGTAACTCCTTGGATCATCATCAACCCATTGCTGTCCCACTGCCGGTCTCTTTTTATAATGAGAAGGATTAGGCCATAGTACACCGCCCTGGCCAAGTGCGTATTGCTAGCACATACAGTCATACAGGTAGTCACATACCTTTGCGATTTTTTTTATATATCTCTCAGGTTTCCTCATGATTTTTCCTTCACCATTTAGCAAGTGATAATTAATTTTTAATACGCACATAACTTTGAAAAATCAGAGGTGCGTGCCTGGGATTTGAACCTCGGACCCCTCGATCAAGAGGCCGAGTTTCTTAACCACTAGGCTATCACCGCTATAAAATAAACAACTCCTTGGATGAGAAATAAAAAATAATTTTATTATTTATTTTATTGGACCAAATAGAACTAAAACCTATTTTTATTACAACAATAAATGCTTTAAATATCATGTTACATATATGTAAAATATTAGTAACATGCCTGCTAACACAATGTGCTATCCACAAATTCAATAAATTTTCATTGTTCAAACCATAATATTAATTGTTTCAAAGACATTAGTACTTCTGATTTTGTTTACCTAAGTAAAAACTAAAAAAGCTATCTGAGAAAGTGAATTAATAAGAAAGTATTCTGAAGAATTTCTTTTGTAAATATTTATCCAGTAAGTAAATAGGTACCTATATTGTTTATACAATTTCGAAAATCCTATTAGAGGGATTAGAATACAATATAATATTAACATTTTAAATAGTATTTTGAACTTCAATTTTAAAGATAGGGAATAAATTGTTGTGCCAATTTTTTATACCACCTCTAAAGGTTTATAAACCTTAAAGAAACCAATATCCACTATGTTGCAGTGTATTTTCATACTATATTTCTTCCTACTACTTACGGCAACACAATATGAACCAACCCAATCCCAAATGAATATTTAAATTCTATATTTGTGAAAATACTTTTGTAGATACCAACTCTATATAAACTAAAACTAATGTGTATGTGCACTTAACTTTTCCTAATATCCCATTTTTTTATCAACAGTTTGTGATTGGAAAAATGCACCGTCTGCCTGTGTTGCTTGTTTGTTGATTTGCTTGTGTCGTTCACGAGGAACTATTTCTTCAAGCACCTCACCATCACCCTTTATTAACCTGAAAACAGGACACAACTGAGAGATGGCACAAACAAAAGAATCTGACAAATGTATAAGAAAATAAATTCTTAATTTAATTATGAGTTAATTTGCTACTGATAGGAGTTCTAAGTTTACTTTATGTTATACAATACAGCTCAACCAATGTTAAGAACTAAACTAAAATGTTAAAAGAACTGACAAAAAAATGTTGAAAAGAAAGACATCTCACAGAAAATGACGTTAATACTTGTGTAAGTGAATTTGAATAATAGAATGCCCTTCCACCTGAGATATGAGGAAACTAAGATGTGTCAAATCCAACATATTTTTATTCAATCAAAATCATCAATTACAGTGGTGACCTTATGATGAATTTCAATAATATTACAAGTATTAACTTTAAATGTTGCATCAAGTTATTTTTACGGCATTTAATATTATATCCAAGCGATTTTTCCGCAATAATTTATTACTATTAAACAAAAATTTAATGTTCCTATTAATTATAGCTGTAAATATATTAAATATTGTTGAAATTTGTGTTGCTTTGTAAGAAGGATAGGATAACCTGTATCTCCCAGACTCTTCATCTAGAACCCGTCTAATCACACTTTGACGCTGTTCCCACTCCTCCTTAGTCATCGGGGCCATGGCTTTAGACTTTTCCATCAGTTCTGTAACATAAGAAAGAAAAATAGGTAAAGTCATATATAGTAATTATTTTTAAATAGCAACTTTTTTATAAGATGTAACACTGAGCACACACACTTAGTCCACATGCTAGTAGGTGGTTGCTGCTGCCCATGGATAACTATAATCAAATCCATATAGAAAAGGATTCCTATCTGAGGCCAATTGTAGATACATTGCTGAGAAATGAAAAGGTTGACTTGTATGTAACTGAGCTGACGTTGACACTCTTTCACAAAAATGCAAAGAATACTACACACTAGAAGACAGATGAAGAAACAGTATCTTCCGAACCATACTTTTAGTAATCAGCTGCTAACTACGATAACAAATGTTAGAAGCGTATAAATATGTTAGGTATTTAAAGAAAAAGCACCGGTAATTTTTGAAGTCAGCCTACTATAAGTTTTACGTTCCAAAATTAAATTTTACATAATATTTCGAATCATTATAAAATAAATACCAATAGGAATATCCGCAGCAGGACCGTCCTCGAAGTTGTCTTCTTGTTCACTCTGCCGCTTCTTTTTCATCTTCTTCTTTTCTTCCTTCATTTTCTTCTTTAGCAGCTTCTCAGTTCTCTTCTGTTCTTTCTTCAGTTTCTTCTTTAGCTTGCGTAGTTTCCTCTTTTCACGTTCAGAATCAGAACTGCTCGAGCTAGAACTGCTGTCGGCTGATGTTGATGATCTTCGCCGTTTTTTAGACTTTTCTTTGCCCATTTCGATACCTTTTCAATGGTGAGTTTCTGAAGATTTTTCACCGATCAGATAATTTCACTTTTTTAAGTATTCATATTGACAAACATCAATCGAACATATTGTGACATTTCATATTTTCAGACATTCATAAAGCGGATACAACGACCACAACGGATACAAATGTAATATTTTAACTGTATTTATATTATCTTTGAATAATCAAAGAAACTTGTGAGTCGTTTTCATAGTTAAGTGGAATACAAAATGATTTTTTTATTTGGAATTTGGATTTGGATTGACTTTTGATTTTGACACTAGTTCGAATTATGTACTTCGAAAACTACTTCACGGATTTTAATGAATTTTATGGATGAGAGCTTTTTTAGGAGCAATTATACATTATTATTCACGTATATTTTATGAAAAATAGGTTTTAAATATCTAGGCTGTCGAACAATTATAATACATTGCATGTCGATCGATTTATGTAAAACGTAATTTCGCGTTAATCCTTATTAAAATAAATTATTGTAAAAACATAAAAATCATTTAAAATTTGATCTGAAATTTGGGTATAAAGTATAGATTTAGAAGATATTATGAGTATAATATTTACCATTTTTTTTTATTTACAGTAAAACATGAAATTCAGCTTGACCCATTTGAAACACGCATTAATATATGAGGAGGTCATTAAATAACAAAAAAAAACTCAGTGATTCAATGAAACCCTTCGGGCTTTAGTTCGAAAAATCCCTACAGACACTTATGATACACAGCTATAACATTATAGAACTTTATGCAAATATTTAATAATCAATATAAATATTAAATGTTTATAGTAGAAGATCCGAAGCTAAGTCGAACTGGACCGAGCTGATAATAGAATGAAACTCATTTTATAACGAAATTAGTACATTGGGTAATACATTAAAAATGGGTTTGCTAAAAAAATCCTGGACAGGATAATTTTAATTATTTTTTGAAAAATTAATTTTCATTTTGCAGACAACCCTATATCAACGTGTTCACAATAAAACAGCGCTTCTACTGATATAAAATTTTATCTATTATCATCATGAGTGAAAGTAGTTGCCAGCGAAATACCTGTTTATACCTGACAACCCAGTAGTTCGTCCACGTAAATAATAGGCAACCCAAAACCTGCACATTCTGTATGTTTTTAACATTCACTCAGAATAGAATTTTCTTATTATCTTGATGTTGCAAAATTTAATTTTCAATTAAATTTTAATTTTTCAAAAAATAATTAAAATTATCCTGTCCAGGATTTTTTTAGCAAACCCATTTTTAATGTATTACCCAATGTACTCATTTCATTATAAAATGAGTTTCATTCTATTATCAGCTCGGTCCAGTTCGATTTAGCTTCGGATCTTAGACCATTACTATTCATTTTACTATAAGTAACTTCCTTTCGGACATTGATCAACCTGCATATTTCTGACATAGAAACCTATACTTAGTCCGAAAGTTTCAGAGTTCCAGCCACTATCATTTTTTTTACTCAATCAGATAATATAACATATATCAGATAACTTGACATTTAAAATATTTGTTTTAACTTAATGAAATTTTCTTTTATTTAATATTTAATGTAATTACTTAATGTATTTTATGTAATTTGGACGTTAATTATTGTTATTTTTAAGCTACACTAACGCATTAGGATTTTTTTCCTGTTATGTTAGATGTAAGTTGTGAACAAATAAATAAATAAATATTACATAAATAAATAAATAAAAATGGTGATCTGCAGTCGACTTTTGGTTAGTAAGAAATAAGTAAAGTAGGTAGGTACCTAGTGGTTTTTCCACAATCGAATTCAGCATAGGTTTTCCCGTTATAAAATTATGATAAAGAGCTTAAGCCTCTGGAAAGTATAATTAATTTATTCGTGTCACGAATATGAATTTTGGAGTAGGTAGAGACTTAAAGTCAAAACTAAATTGTTTTATTAAACCGAAGAAAAGTTAAATTTCTTTGTTCACCAGTTTGTTCTGCTTTCTAAGTAGGTATTACAGTTTTTCAGCAGTACTGAAGTACTGTTGCATTACAATTCTATTTGCTATTACAAGTATAGAAGGAGTTCCTTATTACATGAACTCATTATCGTCTCATTACTCCTTAGCAATCATCATTTAAAGAATATTTTAACCTATATAGTTATATATTGTATCGTTTATATTTGTTATTAATCTTGGTCCATACAAATATATTTTTTATATTACAGAATTTTCAGAAACTATTCAGAAGTCGACAAGATGGTAAGTAGCCACTGCCGTCCATGGACATGAGACACCCACCCCAGATGAAATTTGAGTTATACCACGGTACAAATATCTATTATACTGTGGTTATACTTGAGGTGGCCGTATGCGTTGCTACCCTTTAGTCTAAGTAGGATCGCTGCGGATAAGTATGTCTTACTACACCCTTTAAACCAGAACACAGTAGAGCTTAACACTGCTGTTAGTGGAGGTGGGGCCTCCGCAATCAAACCACAAAGGGTTCTACAACCCATAGTATATTTTTATATTAAGAAATTCATAATACTAGGTATAGAATGGTATAAAATGAGCTGCCTCGAGGCTAGCATGCTTTTTCCGTGCTTTTAAAGAATAATCAAGCTAGAAGTCTGAAAGAAGCATACAAATTTTCAGTAAAAATAACTGCTCCGTATAATAGCAGCGCGGCTTACAAAGGGCGTGCAAAAGCTTGAATAGATACCAACGTAGCGAGGTAGCCCTACTAGCTATAACTACACGTAGTCTAACGAAGAAATAGGTTTAATAGCGCACCCTAATACCTACGGCACGCATAGCGCGGCTCGCATTGAGCGCTGGCTGACACGTCACGGGAGACCCGATGAATAATTGAGAGGCGAGCGCGCATGCGCGGCCACAATTGCACGACGGCATCTCACACCACTTAACACATATTGTTCCGCTAATACGCTAAAACGACGCTAAAATGACTGCAGTTTTCAATATTTGAAGCTCGTACATGTTTTTGGTGAAAATGTGCCGGGTATAAGTAGTGGGGATCGGTTGTGACGGGTACACAGTGCACAAAATGCAGGCAGGGGGCCCGGATAGTGCGGCGGTCTCGGAAGCCCCCAGTAGCGGCAGCGAGGAGTCTGACTGCGAGCCGGGAGTAGAGCACGACGCGGACCTCGCCCTTACTGAGGAGTGGGCGAAGGAGCTGCTGACTGAGGCGGGCGTGGTCGATGCCCAAGAGGTATGTCTGGAATAGTAAATATGATTTAACTTTCGCTTTCATTAAGTAGAACAATGAAAGCATTGTAAATTTTTCCTTTTCTGTACTGATTCATAGTGTGATTTATTGGTCTCCCATCCTTTCTTAATAGTAATTTTATATCAATGTTTTAATAATTAATTAAATAACAAATTGTAATAATAACTAATGTTATTATAATTGTACTAAAATAATAGTATTACTTAATAACACATAAATAGGCATTTCAATTATGTATATTTTTAACCTTCCATAGTAACAACATGCGACATTCATTGTCGTGACAAAGAACTGTATCCTTTAATTACTTTTAATAAAGCATACTGGAATCATCATTTCACATATTTCGTGGAAGTGTAATCTAATAAATTAACATTTCTGATGGCAGGTACGTGTAGAGTCTCGAAACGGTGTCGCAGGAGCCTTAAGCCGGGTCCTAGCCGTCACAGTGAGATACGAATCTGAAGGCGAACGCTGTGCCCTCCCCCTGGTCGTGAAGCTACCACCGAAAGACCCGTTTGGTCGGCTCTTTGTCGCTGAAGCCCAGTTCGACACGCGAGAAATACTGTTCTATACAGAGCTAGCGCCAGTTCTGAATAAACTGGCTGAAGAGGCCCTGGGACCAGGGAACGGTTTAGCAATCCCGCGATGCGTGAACGCCAAGTTGCCAGGTGAGACACGTACTGTTGGATTGCATTTCATGTCCTTCATGTTATAATACATAACATTATATTATAGTAATTTGAAAGTAAATAGTTACGAACTTTACAAATTACTCAATTTACAAAATTCATGTCTATGTCTATGTCGAGGATTTTTAATATTATTACTTACATATTAAGAATATATAATTTTAGCCATACGTCATAAAAATCAATAATTCAGACCCAGCTTTGAACCCGGTTCACTAATGTAGAAGGCCAATAACACTATACTTAAGTAATTTAATTGAAATCGCTATCAAAGCGTAAGAAAATCTTTCAATAAGAATTATAATACGTAAATAACGTAGAATATAAAGGATATTGCGAATGCTTTCAGAATAAGTATACGTAAACACTGTATCCACCTGAATCAATAAAATATTTATGTAAATGTAATTCAGTCTCTGGAAAATTATTTTAGTCGCTCTCCAAGGTTATTGCATTGGAGATTCCTGGGAGATAAATTTAGGATGTCTCTAGACGATTTCGTTTTATCATCTTAAAGCTTGATTTAGGCATTTCAGATGGTCTTTATGCAATCATGAAATAAATTTAACGGTAAATGTTTGCTGTGCTTAGGTACAAAATTAGTTTTGGTAATGTAAATTTCGATGGACACATGAAGTTTTCTTTGTATCTGCTGTAGTTAATATTTCCCCATACCTACTGTCCCAGTTAAAAAACACATTGCATACGTCACTGAATAGGTACGCTTATAGACAATTCGCGATCGCTAAGAGAATTCGTAATGCCTAGCCATAAATCAGATTCCCACTGAATACGCAACATACGTGACCCGATTGCAATATTCCTAATATTTTACAACAGATGTCAATAAATAGCTAATTTTTAGCATGGTTTAAAGAAAATATCCCTGTCTGACTGTCCCTGTAGTTCCGGGACCAGAATAGGGTTACGGTCCTGCCTATCGTAAGAGGCGACTAAAAGGGGCTTTCGGAGTTGCGGGCGGCAAGAGTGGGAGCCCGGCTAGCGACCCCGGGAAGGACGGCGGTATGTGTGGTCGCATTCCGTCGTATACACCAGACGGTGTGGTGATACAAACTCACCTGGGCGGAGCCCGACGGGGCAGTGCGCTGAGAGGACTCCGGTCGCGATCCTTTGGAAATCCCGGAGTCCTCTACGCAGCTCCGAGGATGGCCACCGAGGGGGGTTGTAGTGTGGGAAAAGTCCCACATAACCCCGCGTCGTTCCCACGGCACCGGGTAGCTTTTGAAGGTTTTCTCATCGAAAAAAAAGGCTATTCCAAAATATAGGGACCTTTGCCCACGCCCAACAATGGCACAGAAAAAGTGTTGTTTCCAAATATTCGTAGATTCGAAACGGTGTAATTGTATAAACAAAACAATGCATTAAGAGAAATTAAAATCTTTTTGGGACATCCTATTTTAAAGTCTTTCATGACATTGCAATTAAAACGTTGAAAAGATCTGAGTCAACAAAGCCGCTACGCTGCAGTCATGTTGCGGTGAAAAAATAGAAAAAATATGTCGCATTCAAAGGCCTTAAACAGCTGCGTCTGTAGCACGCTCTAGAAAATATATTTGCAAAATTTTACCTACGAACCAGTTCAACGTTGCCAAAAACTTATTTATATTATAAAAGAAAAATGTATCATATACATGACAATTATAACTCCTTATTTTTTTTTTCAGATGAAATCGGTGGCGATAGTGAGCTCGTGTTGGAAGACGTGACATCGAATGGTTACGTACCGGTCGATTTTGCGGAGGGTCTTACTGTGGATCGAGCCAAGGCGGCGCTTATTGCAGCAGCACGCCTTCACGCATTATCCCTTGCATTACGAGAACGAGAAGGTCCTCTAGATCAAAGATTCGATTTTCTCTTCCCCTGTGAAAGAGCTGCTGCCGGATACCTGCGCCTTGTGCGACGTGGATTACCACAACTCGAAGCTTTTCTTCGAGGCCGGCCTGATTGCGTTGCAGAAGCCGCTGCTGTATCAGCGCTGAGCGCACGAGCACCTGCCCTTCTTGGAACCTTGTTGCGACCGGCCGAACCAGCGCCTCTAGCTCACGCCGATTTCTGGAGCGGTAATCTTTTGTTTAGAGAAAGAGAAGGAGTCAGCGAATGTATTGCACTTGACTGGCAAATGGTGTCGTTAGGAAGACCAATGGATGACGTTGCTCTACTGGTGTTATCGTCTCTATCTCCAGAATTAAGAAGGGAAGCTGGTGAAGCGTTGATTACGAGATACGGAGAGCGTTTGGAATATGAATGCACTAGATTTGGTGCAGCTGCCTCAGGGAAACTGGCTAGACGAGGTTTACAAGCAGATTGGCCGAGAGCCGCGTTGCGGGCTCTTCTTTTGTGCGCCGGAAGCGTTGATGTAGCTTTGGGAGAGCCAAGGGCCGAGAGACGGCTCTTAGAGGCAGTACGCGATCTCTACGCACAAGGCGTTTTGGATCTTAAACCTGACACAGATGCGTGAGTGACAAACGCGATACGAATAGTGCCAAGAGCGTGCTGAAATTTAAAATCAACCGTTCATTGAATAAGTCCAAAGCATAGTGTATATTTGTTTTTGTATAAGCACAA
This sequence comes from Epargyreus clarus clarus, assembly GCA_014595695.2. Classification (NCBI taxonomy): domain Eukaryota; kingdom Metazoa; phylum Arthropoda; class Insecta; order Lepidoptera; family Hesperiidae; genus Epargyreus; species Epargyreus clarus. Next base: position 2,392,642 of record JACTTY020000031.1, on the reverse strand, counting down.
ACAACATTGGTGTATTCGTGAATTTTGATTAGAGTTGACAATGATCGTATTGAATGGAGACGCGCTTTGCGAAACTCAGATCTGGTATGGAAGGTGCAGAGTCTGAAAAAAGACTGAATTTATTCGTCTACAGCGTGTCTATGTAGGCCTACAAAATTGTGTCGTAAATATTGTTGACAAGGACGATACTTTGTCGACAATTGTAGGTGATTTTTGCTCAGCGTATCAAAGGCTAGAAGCTAATCGAGGTCTATTGACTATTATTTAATCGAAATTAAATTATTAAGTAAACCCTGTTTTCTTTAACCTATTTTATATTATTATAATTTGATGTAAGTACTATTGGAAAAAAATAAACAACAAATGGATTTTTTATATAAAATATTTTCTGGTTTTCCCTAGTAATCGTAGACTATTAAAACCGTTTCTAAACTGTATTCTATCCTGATTGTCTCGTGTTATATACACATAAGTACCTAAATAAAATCAACTTGTGTTGCCGTCTATGATACGTCATGTACCATATACATAGAGCGTTCCAACATCTATGACCGACTTTATCTAGGTCACGATCCAATTTAAAGGTTACTTGTGACGATGAACGGCACGAAGTAAAAACTGGGTGTGAAGTTTCATGTTTGAGTAATCACTGTCGCTAATGGACGTTCATTACCAACTTTAAACAGAACGATTGTACTATCTTAAGTTAATCACAGGTGTGTTAATAGTTGCATAGGTACTACACAGTTACATATAAAAATTAATCTGCATATCTGTAACTTACAAGTTAAAAAATAACAATGCAAATAATACTGTAGAGCAATAACAAATACTTGTGACGTAAAATTTGAAGCACATATTGCCAAAGAGTATACCTATGGGACATATGACTCCAAGAACGTATTTTAATTAAATTATAAATCAAATAACATAATATTCAAGAGACCGTATGATTTTTTTCTGTATGAACTTTTTATGGTAAATGGTTACTATCAATAACTAGTTACTAACAGCAGAATTTTTATTTTTATAATACAGGAGTAGCAAACGAACATGCAGTCCACCTGATGGTAAGTGGCTACTGCCGCCCATGGACGTCTGTAATCAATCCCAATCCCAGATAGGTTGATAGATATTCCTACCTCAAGTCGGCCACAGGTGTGCCGTTACCCTTGAGGACTAAGCTGGAACGCCTTGGAAAAGTATGTCTCCCTTACCACACCCTTCAAAACGGAACACAGCAGCAATTAATACTGCTGTTATTAGGCAGAAATAGGTGTGGCGGTGGCGCCACCGGAGTCGAACCACAAAGGGTTCTTACCACCTTCAACTTATTACTATATTCTGATTTGAAGAGCGTGGTGTTGGAGACGCTTATCATAAGCGTTACAAATTAGTTGTTAGGGGTGGCAATTTTAATTTTCCTGGAATTGATTACAGTTGTTCGTTAGTTACATCGTAAAAAAAGGCTAGTACGAGGCCAACATTTACATGGCTATACCAATGGTAACTACACATCAACCGACCACATATTGCACATCTAACCTTTCTATGGCTACTATAACCAAACAAAATATGCGTAGATATACATCAGCAGCAGTCACCATAAAACTATCCCTATGAGTTATACGTTATGAATACCACATTAAATTATGTTATGTTCGTACTTCTCCAGTTTTATTTTTCTTGAAGAGACTGATGTTCCAAATTAAAATTATTATGATATAATATCGTCGGTACCCATTCTCAACTTTATAAAAAAGAACTTTCATGTTTAAAAACCGAACTCTATTGAAAACGTATTTTAGAAACTATTGTTTTAGTATGTATTTGGTTTAAGATTTGTGAAAAGACTTTACAGGTCTTCGAAGACGATATTGCATTATTGCTTGTGTTAACAATTAATTACCTAGCAATAGCACCAGAAAACGTTAAGCAAAACTATACTTTACTTGCTATGTTAACTATGGCCTGCAAGGCTATTGCTTGAAACATATTAATATTTGGCACTAATTTTAGTTTATGAATGACTCAACTTAAATAGTCAAATCAAGTAGGCGCTACGGAGAATTTAAAGCTGGTATAATTTTAATACTTAGCGTATTATTTTATTTTTTATACCGTTACAGCACATCATGTATAGCATATTTATAACCTATAGTATGACATAGGCAAACTGACGACACAATTTAAAAGAGCATCTGTCGTTTTAATGGTCAAGTGGAATCCCGAGAAAACCTATTGATCATATTTTGACACTAAAACTTGTCATTTGTCAGTCTGACATTAAATTTTGCGTTGACCTTCGTGCTGTAGCCACAATATTTTGGAAATGATAGTGCTGATTCCTTGATAATTACGTCCAGTTTCATCTTATACAAACATGGCTCAATCAAGTCAAGTTAATTTGGACATAGAAGAAGAGTCTCCAACGGAAAATGCACCTCGTAATCCACTCAACAGGATGGATTCTGTTCCGAGAGCCTTGGGTGGAAATAGAAATAATCTTGGTTTAGGTGACCGCTTGAACAACGTTTTCAGGGAAATCCGGCCTCTTGTGGAAAATGCACGAATGGTAACAACCTTTTTATATACCTCTCATAATATTGAAGTGATTTCCTCATTAAGTAGTACCTTTTATCTTTAACTTATTGATTACACAGTTATTAAATTACTCGGTTAACTTTTTGTGCTTTTTACTTTTCACGGTGATGACTAATTCTATTTTCGAAGTGAGATCAGTGTTTCTTATAGTGGTGGTTAACTTAATGTATTGTATTTTACTTGCAATGTGCTTCAATAAGCAAAAACAATATAATTATAAGAGACACAATACATGTTAAATAGTACATCTCGTAGTTTACGCTTTCTCCAAAGCTCTGACTTCTTTTAGTAGTGTAAGATTAATATTGTAAGTCACAATTTTTAACGGTGAGTTGATATACGTAAGTATATAAGAGATTGTGTATAAGCAGGGCCTGATTAACTCTTAGGCTAATTTGGCTGCAGCCTAGGGCGCGACGATCGGGGGGGAGCGCCAAAATTGTGTCTTCAGCACTTTTAATTTCATGCTAGTAAACAAAGTCAAAGCTAATATATTACTTTTGTGGTCTATCGTAATGGTGGGGGTGCGTCTTCATAATTAGCCTAGGGTAGTCAGAACTCTTGATCCGTCGCTGTGTATAAGAGACCTGTGTTTACATCACCATTATGTGGGTTTGTTACCAAGAAAAAACTGCTCAGTAGGGCTGAACTCCAAGACCTGCAAAGGAACACAACCTTTGATCCTCTGAGAGTGGTGCCCCCTATTGGGCTTCATGCAGGCATTTAATAGGATCAAAGAGAGTGTAAACATATACAAAATAAATATATTTATTTTCTTTGATTATTGGATATAAGATTTAAAAAAGTAGAGCTTTGTCTATGATTAACACAAATATTTCAAATTCATACATTTTCAATATCAATATTATTAGGTTGTGATAATGGGATTGGCAATAATTAGTTAAACATTTTTGATTATCCGGTAGTGGTTGCGTAGTTCACATGTTGATCACTGTCATACAAATTTCATCATTGTACTGGTTTCTGTTAGTTCAATAAACTATTACATTCATTTCAGGGTAACAATGCAAGGCTGTCACTGCCGACATGGCTGCCACGTCCCCCGCCAGGCACACACGGAGAGGCACAACAAAGACCGCAAAGTTCTATAGCACACGTCACAACTAACGCTGCATCACAGACATACTTCTACCTAGAAAGAGGCACTCAAGCACCAAGTGCCGGTATCAGCAACAGTGAATCAAATGAATCAAATATTTCTGATAACAGTCAACCGCAAGAGATTAATGTTTCAGTAAATCCAGCTAACAATAACAATATTAATGATAATATTGATAATGAGAGTCAGAGTGATGATGGCACCAACCAGGTATGTTTCTGTTTCATTCTGTGGGTCAAATTGTAGGCAAACAGTGAAATATTCTTTTTGAGTCAATGTTTGTACGATACATATTATGTGTGTAAGTGTGTACTTAGGTGGCTCTGCATAACTATCAGATGTGACATTATATGAGTGATCTATCTTAATGAGTGAAAACCCAGAAAAAATGTTGACACAAATGATGGCAAACAATCCCATAAGAATACACAATGAGGCAAATATATACTTATACTTTTGTACATAATTTTTATCTGTACAAAAAATTAGAAAGTAACTTTAACTAAAAAGAAAAAAACATGCTTTCTACACTGACCGCCCAACACTAGGATTAGAGTCTGCACCAAACTTCTGAATATGATGTGTATCACAACAGCAAATTGTAAATATTAGTGGAACAAAGCCAGCGCGGAAGGCGCTGACTTCGTTCCGCTCAGGTGCCCCCTCACGCCCATGGGTACGTAGCTGCATTAGTGTGTCCTTACAGTTGCTACAGAGTATATGCTTGTAGTTGTGTTCAACCTCATTGGCTCTCTAACTACACCTGCACACAACAACTTCAGTGCGGACTAGAAGTTTGGCGCAGACTATACCTGTATACACAAATACACATACCTGGAACAGGCATCTAAATTAAGTTAGATATCTGTCTGGCTGGGGATCAGACCTGGAACCCTTTGCATGTTATAGCAGTATGGTGACCACTTCTCCATGTGGACCATCAAAATTAACAAAATTTTATAACCAATGTGGACTACCTGCATATTACATAAATAGTTAAATAAATAAGTATAGTGCACATATCGTGCATAGTAATATGAATTATTGTTATTTTTTTTTGTAGGTGGTGGATGTACGAGCGACACTGAACCTGTTGATCCGTTACGCACCCTTCTATTTAATATTATTTATTAAGTTTATGTATGATAGCAGAGAAGGAATCTTCACATTTATTATCTTATTTTGCACATTCTCACATAGCAACAGTTTAGTAAGAAGGTAAGTTTAATTTGCCCCTACGGACATATACTAAATTTTGTTCTTCATAATGTTAAAACAACTACTCTATAGAAAGTCCTCTATCAATGCTTAAAATATCTCCTTTCTTTGTCCCAAGCAAAAGTAGCTTATATTACTTCTCTCTTATTCCAGCAAAACAAATCGTATTTTAGATTCTACTTTATTAATACTAGATTTTTACGATTTGGTACTGACAAAGATTCCTAATGGATTAGCTTTTTTTTTTGGTAAAAATAACCTTTTCTAAATACTATGGAACCTGGTTATTGCCAGATCGAAGGTTTTATTAAGTAGAACTTCACTCTTTGTTTACTTTTTTTATTTTACAGAGAACACGGAAAACAAATGAACAGAAGCATAGTGTCGCTATTCAGCGAACTAGTGTTCACAGTCAGTAGCATTATAATCGTCCACTTCTTATTCGGGCATGGGAAGCTTCTACCCAATGTGATCATGTTCCCTGGGTACACGGAGCCCATAGACGTGTGGGAGCTGATATGGCTGGTTGTTCTGACTGACCTTGTGGTGAAGATTATCACGGTGGATATCAAGATTCTGGTGACCATGCTACCCGCGTTTATACTACCGTTCCAGAAGAGGGTATGTATAAAATGCTAATGTAATTTTAATGATTACGATGTTTCTGTTCAATTTGTAATTACTGTGTAATTATATTGGTGATAAGTTCTTAGAGCCTTTGTCGTGAAAGAAATACTGTTGCGGAAGTTGACCATTTCTGAACTCTTATTGTATGAAGACTAGGTAAGAAGAGCAGGTAAAGGTTCAGTCATGTAAAATTTTGCAATTACCCGTCTGTTTTATATATTATTTGTAATTGCTACATTTTCCTTAATTAGTTTTATTTGAGATATGAAATGGGTTATCACTGTTAGTAGGTATATAGAAAACATTGTTAGAAACTATTTTTAATTCATTAAGATCCTTTAATTTTTCAGGGCAAGGTATACCTGTTCACCGAGGCAGTATCCCAACTGTACCGCACCCTTCTAACCATCCAACCATGGATATTCTTCCTCATGCAGTCCTATGAAGGCTCGGAGAAGATGGTGGGCATGTTCCTCACATCCATATATGTCATCTCGAAGGTCGTGGAGATGTTGATGCGTTTAAGATTATTCAAGAATGCAACATGGACTTTGTTGCAAAGTGTGGTGAGTATTGAAAGTGGGATTAAATTGAAGTGGAAGTAATGTGGGATTCATGTTTTAGCATTTGGGTATAAGTGATCTAACGTAAGAGGTCATAGTATTTTTTTTAAGTTTCTGTAAGTTAAGTACAGAAAACTATACATTAAAATTATTGAACCAATGAGTCTGTTTAAGCTGCAAGTATTTGTGGTTTTTAGTTAAATAGATTGCGTCATTATAAATATTCATTAATAATTTATTCAATGAGTTAAAATATCAAAACTTAACCCTTTCCAATTGTAATAATATTGTTAAGTAACTTGACAAATGTGATGACGTATTGCATACTAGCATTTATGCGGCGTTATATACAATTTCCTTTCGCCCCAGAACCTCGGCACGAAGCCGACCTGCGAGCAGCTGATCTCCGCCGGCGACTCGTGTCCGATCTGCCACGACGACTACACGACGCCGGTGCGGCTCGGCTGCAGCCACATCTTCTGCGAGCTCTGCATCGCGGCCTGGCTCGACCGGGAACACACCTGCCCGCTCTGCCGCGCCAAGGTCACAGACGAACCCACTTGGAGAGACGGCTCCACTACGTATGATTTTCAACTGTACTAAAATTAAATGGCATACTGAACATCAATATTGTTAAAGCAGTGTGTGTGTCATAATGGTAACTTAAATATGGCATTGAACATCGTAACCGCTAATGTCGTTTTTAAGTTATACAATTATTAAAAAATGGCATTGTGAACATCAATATCGCCAAAACAAAATATTCCCGTTTGGGAATGTAACAAAAAAATTAGAGATTTATTAGTCTGTTGCGTCAAGTTAATGATATTATAAATAACATCAAAATGTACAAAAGTGGCATCATTCATATAAAAAGTTTTTAAGCGTTTGCATATAATTACCAGCTTTATTCTTCAACAAGTCTGTTAGATAATTCTTGAAAAATGGCATCTTCGACATTGAAATTGGTAAAGCGGACGGATATATCAGAATTATAATGGTTCAGACTTATGCTATTAAAAAACAGCCAGTAATGCTACTTCTCTGATTTCTCATTTGTCTGATGTTTTATATTTGATTTTCTAAGTTAGGCCTTGTAATTTAAGCATTTTTAAAAGTAAGTGTCATAAAAATTGGGCTAACTTAAAACCTAAGTAACATAATTCTGCCGTATTGAAGACTATTAAATGCTATTTTGTTGTTCGCATGTTCGAAGGAAATGTAAATACAAGCATTTTTGATTAAAAAAAGCGTATAAGTGCCGATACTTGAAAATATCCTGCGGCTTACAACAATATGAAGTGCTGTCTGTTATAATATTAATCGTATGTTTAGATAATACTGATAAGTCACACCATGACTCTATGTAATAATTTTACTGTGTTGTGCCAAAGTTTCATAATTTTCCCATTGATTTACTAACAAATGGATATCTGTTTGGATACTTAAATTCCCAGAAAATACAAAGGAACCCATTAAATTAAGGGAAGTTTAGCATCTACACTAGAACTATCTTTAGATTCTTCATCTATTGTACATGCGGTTTGCGGGTATAAGACCGGGGTCAAAATATAACATTACGATCTCACACTTTATCGTAATCATTATTTTGTAATTTAAACCGACGATGTTCCCACAGGCTGGGCCTCGGTGGGAAACGTAGGAAACGGTAGTCATCCACTTCCTCACTTCTGACCCATTAGTAATTCAAATTGATAATTCAAAAATTGGTAAGTCAATTTGAAATATAGCTTAACCGTAAATGAAGCTGAGATTATGTTAGTGTGAAGCGAGATGAAAATATTTGAATGAAAATCTTGACAATGTTTACTCTATAACTCTAGCAATGAAACATGTTTAAACGAGCTTTTGCCAACGGCTTCGCTCGCGTTACGAAGTAATATTTTCATCCCCTATTTTAACCCCTTGGGGGTTGAATTAATCAAAATCCTTTCTAAGCGGATGCCTACGTCATAACATCTACCTGCATGCCATATTTCAGCCCGATCCGTCCAGTGGTTTGGGCTGTGCGTTGATAGATCACTGTGTCAGTCAGTCGCCTTTGAGTTATATATATTTAGATTGCAAACAACAATTTTCGTTCACTTTTGCGGTGATTTTTTGCATAGTTTTTGCCACACAACACGGCCTTCTTAATGTGTAATTCATTATTAGGGTAAATTAGAACTGACCGGCCGCCTTTTTAGCTCATTCTTTTTAGACATTTTTGAAGGTAGACCCAGACTTCATTAGTTAGAAAATCAATGGCTTTCCTGAAGTCGATCCATTCCATTTTCAAATATGTATGTTGGCAATTTTGAATTATTCAATCATTTATATAATAACATAATACTGTCTCTCTTTATAAGTCATAGGGATTTATGTCGTGTCATATGTTGCTTATATGAGCTACATACAATGTAAGGTATATTCTATCGCATTTGACATTTCAGCCAAATATATATTGTTAATTTACATAGTACTAAGAATTAATACGTGTTTAAAAATACGGTTTTTATTATTATTATTTTTGCAGTTTATTTTAAAGATATAGATTCATAATTATGTTGTTAAAACCTATTATATACTTATAACTATATATTATTATTAAGTTTTAAAACAGCGTATACATATATCCTAAAACACATTTGTAACTCTACTCTTGTCATGAATTATTGTAACGCCGTCTGAATTAGAAATATGTTATTTCTACTGCACGTCAAGAGATGGCGTCACGTGCGTCCTCAATCACGCTATTAATGTTTTGTAAATATCCTAGACGATCGGGCGCTCACCATTAACTAAAATCTGTATAATCTAAGCTGGATTAAATTATCATAAAGTAAACCTATAAAATCTGAAGCATGAAAACATTCCCTCATTATTGTCGCAAAACTTAAATAAGAAATGTAATGGTGTGCATTTAATTTTAATTGATATTATTTAAAAATAGTAACATATTATATTCCGCGCTTTTAGGCGCCTCATTAAAAATAAATACCTAAAACAACATAAATTCAATCTATTTAACATTTCCACTTATTTATTCAGATGTTTATAATTAATTTTGTATGTATCATTATATCTTTATGTACATATGTAAATATTAAATAATTGAAGACGAATTTCTATGTTATCGTAATATATAGGTACATGATTATACGTAAGTTTACGTTTAACAGTTTAATTATATTATAGTATATGGACCCATGTTATAGAGTCTATATTTAGATATCTGGTAATTATTTTTGAGTAAATTAGGTCTCAGTTGTAACCAGTATTACGCTGCATTTGAAAACAGGACACTTTCAAAGAAATTTTATGACTCAACATTTTTTAAATCTAGCCTTGTCTAAGATATTTATTTCTCAGTATTTGGAAGTAATTTGCAGCTTATGTTTAAATAACTTTTTAAAAACGTTTAATAACGCTATTCCAAGTCAGCAGCTATCGGCTATACTGTTTCATGAATATTTGCGGTTAACCATTTATTCGCTTAAAATTATTTGGCGCAACCAACAAGGTGCAGTGTTTTGCTGTGTGAACACGGGCTTATATTTAGCTATGTAGCACTAAGAACTATTACTATTTAATGTAGAATCTGAAAAAAAAACAAAAAGACTATTCATAATTCAACAATACGAACATGCCAACTCGAATACTAAGTAATAGCAATTTCTTGGTTTAAATAATAGATAAGTATATTATAATGAAGCTGCATTTTTCATTGCTTTCATCAATAAAACGTATTCCCTTATGTTATAAGACACCGTAATATTAAGTAAAATGGTTTGATACGGTTTTAATAGAAAATGGCGGCATTTCTATTTGCCTCTAGCTCGTTTACAGTATGTAGACGAGAAACATATACAAAAGCCACCATCCAAAATCTAGTGTTAATTGTACTAAGTTATATAGACTATACTTTCTCATTTAAATCAATCGCCTTCACTTTAAATATTGTGTCTGTTTCTGCTATTTCAAATGTTTACAAGTCAAAGTCTTCACACAGACCTATTTAATTTCTGTATATAATTTAAAATTTTGTTGTATATAATTTAATGTTTCTTCTTCTTCTTTCTCCATTACTACATCATTATGTAAAAGTATAAATTACAAGATAAGTATAATGAGCTACATTTTTATTATTTAAGAGATCATTTAGATTATATTTAAGTCGTATGTGTGGCTAACAAACGCTCAATATGTTTAAAAAATAGAAGATTCAAGACACTCACATGTTCTGTGGCCGTATATTAAAAGGGGGCATAGTCAAAGAGTTTACATGCTCTGAGACCACTCATGCAACCTTTATGGGTCAGAAAGATGTGGGTTTTATGCGACTGTACGATATGACATAGCCGCTCATTTTCATAGAAAAATAAAAATCCATGTGTAGTGCTACAGGGATCTTAACTTTTACAATACACGATTACAATGCTAGCTACTCTCATGCTCTCATAAACACTACTTATGTTTATTTCACCAGTTAGTATTTTTAAGTAAGACTTGTGTTTTAACAAGTAGAAAACACAGGAAAATTGAAATTTGAAAATTGTATTACAATTCAAAAAACCCACTTATGTATCAAATTTAATTGGATATACCAGATGTCTATTTATTTTGTCTGTTTAATCTATTAAATTGGTATGTAGAAATATATAAAATATATTTTAATAGGTAGCTTCATGCATAAACGCCTATTGGTAAAGATAAGTGTAAAGAAAAAACTTAGAAATCTTGAATATCTAAGTGTCATGTACCATTAATTAATACTTGATCAATATCGGCCTAAATTTTCGTGCAAAATTGTAAATATCTAGAAATCAGTAGCACTAGGTAATGTGGTGTCATCCGTTTGGAATAGAATAGGTCCCCCGTTCAATTTCCAAGTGAGACCTAAATTGTTAATCATAATTTCTCTTAATCGTGAGTCCCAGTGTAACTCATAACAAGTAAATTATTCAGATAATGAAATACAACATATATTTAATTTATTATTATTTATGTCATGATAAGTGTCTTCAATTTTGAATTCAGCAGATTATTGGTGAATTTCTTATATAAATGTAAAAACATGTATTCAATGTAATCTACTATTTCTACTTCGACTTCAAACTAACTTCTTGTTCTTCTAAGTACTATATTATCTTACTATAGATTTACGACTATCGTTTTATATTCTTAAACTTAATAATAATATTTCCATATTATAATGTATTACTTTAAGTGAAAATTAACATTATATTAGAATGATTACTATAAGCGTAATGTGATAATATAAGCAAATAAATGTTATAAGTGCATTTTATTCATATAATTTATAAGTATCAATCATGTTATGTACCCATTTATTATAAATAGAAGATATTGTTGATGTTAATAAATTTAATTTAAGACATTTATTTGCAGTTATTTAATCATTGAAATATATTACCAAATTATCCTTTTAATTATAATATAGCACTTACTTTTATGGTTCGGTATGAAAACCTTATTTTGCAGCGAATGAAATGTATAGAGATTGTGTAGTAGTATCACTTAAATCCCATTTGGCTCACTGACGCACTAACACGCCCGTACTCACCGACGGATTAGCATGACTGCCCTCACACAGTCCGCTCTCATTCCGTGTCGTATACGCTCGAGACAAACTACCCACGAGGTGATACACTACAGAATGGCTTTCAACATGGAATGTTTAATATAACCACCAACTAAGAGTTAAATAATTTTAAAAATAACCAAAAAATATTATTTTACGAAACTTGGTTAAAAAAAATTACTAACTATTGGTGACATCAATGTACATACTTTCTTAGGTTAGATTTTTGACATAAAATCATGGCGCCCCTGTAAATTAGGCAATCTTCCCTAATTACAGTTATTTTTTCATTATCAGAAACTAGCAAAAAATATCACACAGAATATGAACAAAAACAACAGATAGATTTAATCAAGATTTTAATCATAGTTTTACACTTTATATAATTCACGTAACATAATAATTATCGCTTAAAATTACATTTCGCCTACAAACGTGAAAAATTAAATAATTTAGATCATTAATAGTAATTATTATTCAAAGTATCACAAATATCGGATAGAGTAACATTGCACTGTAAGCGCGAAGCGTCTATCGTAGAATTCCAGCCGTCCGGTGCTAACATACGTACATACATACAATGTACGGACGAAGGAAACAAATAGGCTCCTAATACGAGACATACACTTACACACTACATAAATCATTTTAACCGCGTCTGTGGCCCGTGAATATTTCTGCTACTGCAACTAATTGTATTAAAAAAAAGTTAAACAAATCAATACTCAAACTGAAATAACATAACATTGGTAAGTATTTTCTTAATTATTTTTAACAGCACAAAAACATTGGTTACGAAATAATTCGTCAAAATTCCGCTAATTATCGAGCCCCCGTCCTTGCATATTACAGCTACCTATCAGTCGTCTATTTCGTTCCTTCGTCCGCAATACAATATAACTATGTAACATTTTGGCGAATTTTATAACTAATTAAGTTGTCTCAAGTTGTTTCGAAATAATAGTAACCAACTAACTACAATATCGAGCTCCCTCGCTGTAATGACTGCTTAAGTAAACCACGGCAACATTAAGATATATTTACATAAAACTAAATCGCTTATTTACATCGTATAGGTAAGTATTATTTCTACACCATCGAGATCACTTATTGGCAGCGGCTTAGGGTATAGCGAGCCATTTAGTGGGTACCCGGAGCTTCCATACACAAAATAGTTTAAATCCTTGCATAGTAAATGTAGGTTGTGAATCTCAGTTACCATAACTAATCCAAGTCGAATGTCTGCTCGCGACGAAACATACACCTTATATTATTATATACTGACTCCGGTAAATAATTCACAAAAATAACTCCTAAAGCGGTTGATGATGCTCCTTAAAATTACTTTAATAACCTATATGTTGTCAAGCGTAAAGGATTTTCGAAGCTACGGGTACCCTTTACCAAGATATTTACCCAAATACAATTGGGTGAGAAGTCCAACTAAAAAAAAAAAAACTATCATAATCATCAAAGGTACAGGTTGGCAACAATCACATACTAATATCAACTTTCGTATACCGAATTGTTAAATTAAACTTAAAACAGTCCAATTGCAGTCCAACGCGTTAACATAAGTGATATATACGTTCGGTTCGCGAGACGGTACGATCGCACCGACAATATTGAAATTAATCAACGATTGCTATTACGACAAAACAACGACGACATCGGGATAAAGTCTTTTATGGTTTTACGTTCACATCGATGTATGAGACGTTACGCTTTGTCAATTTCAAATTCTGGATAGGATAAATATCAGTTCATCATCGATATCTTATATCGATGTATTACATATCCGGTTGCTCACATATAGGTTTGGTGAACTCGTTCGGAAAATCCGGTTTCCATGTTTAGGGTTAACAAAACCAGGACAAACATTAGTCTTTTATGTTCACATCGATGTAAGCGATTGTCACGATCGTTGCGAGCGCCTGTCCACCTGTTCGCTTTATGGATCCGGCGTCGAGGTCAGTGTCGCTCTGCCGGACGGAGGCGGTTGCGAGCGCTCGGGGCTGGCGCGCTGGATCTCGCACGTGTCCGTGTGTTGGGCGGGGCCGGGGGCGGGGTCGTCCACGGGGTTTGGAACTGAAGGACCGGCTTCGAGGTCAGTGTCGCGGACGTGCGGGACGGTTAGTTACGAGCGCTCCGGGCTGGCGCGCTGGATCTCGCACGTGTCCGTGAGCTGCGCGGGGCCGACCACGGGGTTGGGGGCTGAAGGGCCCGCTTCAAGGTCGGGCGGCGCGGCGGAGCCGTACAGGAACAGGCTGCGGAGTCGTGCAGCGGAGCGGGTGGAGGACGTGGAGGGGATGTCGAGGGGCCAGCTGGCGGCGCTGGCGCAGTCGTCGGCGGGGTCGGTGCGCAGCGCGGCGGGCGAGGCGGCGTCGGGGCCGCCCAGCGAGCCCGCCAGCGCCGCCAGCGACGGCGCGCGCGCCTCCGCGTGCTGAGAACCCGCCGATAGAGATGCGTCGCCTGCGGACACGGAATAAGTTACAATCAATTTAAACTAAACCAATCTATGTGTGATGTAGAGACTGAAAGGTAGAAGATGAATTGTTCAACCGGGGAGGTGTCACTACAGCATGAAGCATTTCGTGCGCATCGGTGGAAGAATGAGTATGCCAGCTGACGTACATATGTGATAGCCATCAGAGTCTTCAGAAGTAGCCAACCTTCTATAATCTGCTTCAGGTAAGGCTCTTCTATTCAGATAGACTAATCTATATGGTGTTGGGCATCTAACTTATCGTCAATTTTTTTTTTTATAATATTGCAATAGCAAACCAGCGTCCATCCATTTGATAGTAAAAAAACTACTGCCGCCCGTCTATGATCAATCCTAGAATCCAACCCAAGGTTAACCACAGATACATTACTACCCCTAAAATTGAATTGGAACGCATCTCGGATATACCTATTAAACCCTTCAAAGCGGTTGTGCTGCTATCCCTAAAGGTTACCAGAAAGAGTTCTACCACCATAATTAGTATCGCAACCTTATATAACACAACCTACCTATGCTAGGCTCGAGTCGTCGCGACGCCGCGTCTAGATCGTGCGGTTGTTCCGGCGGGGCGGAGCGCGCGGGCGAGGCGCAGCCCCCCGCGCGGCACAGCGACACCGGCACCACGCCGTACACGTAGAACAGCAGGATCGGCACGCCGATACCCACCGCCAAGCCCGCCACTAACGGCGACACTACCAACTGTGAGCAGAGAAATAGGATAAGCACATTAAAATACATCGCGGTGGTTTACAATATTTGTAATACAAGGAGTTATAAAAATTTAAGCGTTAGTCAAATTACTGATTATTGAACAATAAAAATGTTTTTACATCGTGAATCATAAAAATATATTATATTGACATCATTAAAAGTAAGAACAATTTACAAGATACACTGCATATTACAGAAAATTTTATTACATAACATGGAATATTAAGGAATACAAGTTGCCCTCAAAGCTGCAGCTCGTCTCGCCGGCTTGTCTCACGGTGACAGTGGCTACACCACAAACAGAGCAAACAACGTGACGCTCATCACGACGACGATATAAGCAAAACGTAAAACAAAGCAAGTTCCACTCACAGCAGCAGCTACGGCGGCGCAGCGTCTCGCGCGCTTCGCCCGTCTTAGTCGTCGGTGCGCCGGTCGCCCCGCCCACAGCGGCAAGTCCACCAACAATACCGGCATCTGACACGACGGCTATTCCGAAGAGGAACTACAATAATTCTACTCACAGCAGCAGCATCAGCCGCATCAACGGCAGCGCTGCGTCTCGCCGGCTCCGCCCGTCGCAGTGGTCGGTGCGCCGGTCGCCCGGCCCACAGCGGCAAGCCCACTAAAAACGCGGGCAGCGCGATGCTCATCACCACAGCGATACCAAAATAGAAAAGCATGTTCCACTCACAGCAGCAGCAACAGCAGCAGCGACGGCGGCGCGGCGTCTCGCCGGCTTCGCCCGTCTCAGTCGTCGGTGCGCCCGTCGCCCCGCCCACAGCGGCAAGCCCACCAGCAACGCGGGCAGCGCCACGCCCGCCACGACGGCGATGCCGAGCGGCGCGCCCGCCAGCGTGCCGAGCTGCCACAGCAGCTTCTTCTTGCGCGACCACGGCTTCTTGCCCCAGAACGTGCAACCGCTCGGACTGGAACAAACCAATATCATGTTATTATCAATAAGAACGAGAATTCAAGTTCTACGTAAGTAAAATATTAGTAATTTTTAACTTGGGCAATAGTTAGATTAAATCCCTTGTTAGAAAAAGTAAGAAAATCTCGTGCCCTTTTCCTGTGCTTATGTATTATATAAAAATATTAGTATGTTTTAAATTTTGCAAAAATTGCTGACGAAAACACCATGCAGACCCTTGGGCTAACCCACATTCATGTCATACAAAATAAGAAAATCAAATGTCACCATCTTGGTATTCTTTTTTTTTGGTCGACTTGAATGAAATCAACTTGAATTCTGATCGAATTGCAAGTACAATATATAAAATTTACCCACGACCAATCAAAATTCCTAAATTTGACAACTCACCTAAGGTAATGTAGATCGGAGACCTCCTTCATGCAGAGCCAGCAGAACTCGGCGCCGCACACGCAGCACACCATGTGGTTGCAGGAGCCGTCCTCCACCTTCACGATCAGCACCGAGCACCGCGGACATGGCTTCACTTCACCTGGAAGATTACATTAACTAAATGAAAATATGAATACTGAATATAATCTGTAATGTCCCTCCCTGATCTACCTATGCTGATCATCGATTCAATGACAGCCTGAGTGTGTCAGTGGTAATTGTGTAGCAGCCAAATGATAGCTGTTTCACATTAGCACTATTAGCCAGTCATTCCTTTAGATTTACTAGTCTGTCAGAAGTGTTACAACTAACAACTGCTCCGCCATTGTAGCATTTTCCAATCTTGCAACAGTTTTTTGTTTATTTATATACCTAACGATAAGGGCTACGTGGTTGAAAGCAGTTACCTTCGCCTACGGAATTTTTACAATACCAGAGAAATTGTCAATGCATCGCCGGAATCGAAGGAGCGGTCTTTTTTGTAAAAAAGCACCTGAACCTTTCTTGCAAAAAGAGTTTTTTTCACGAAACGGTCAACGATATAACACTGAACTGACCGTGCTCCATCTCGCTGTGGCTGGTGACGGGCGCGCGCGGCGGCGGCTGGCGGGAGCGGCGCGCGGCGTCGCACGTCTGCGTGGGGTGCCACGCCGCCTTGCAGTGGTAGCAGAACGACGCGCCGCACCCGGGCGCCAGGCACGTCAGCTTCGGGCACGACGCGCAACCGCTCGCGACCACCGCGAAACTGGGGGGTGGGAAAATTGGTATTAAGTAGGGGGAAAAAGTTGGTCATAAGTTTAGAAAGCCTTCAAGCTTAAGCGTAATCGCTCGCCATTACCACGAAACTGGGGGTAGGAAAAGTTGGGAATAAGTAAGGAGACACGAGGGGAAACAAATAGGTCGTAAGTGTTGACATCAGGCAGGCATCAGCTTCAGTGTAACCGCTCGCCACCATCGCGAAATTGGGGGGTGGGAAGTGGGCAATAAGTAGGGGGAATCTAGAAGGAATACGTTAGTCACAAATAAACAGACAGACAGACAGACACGTCAGCTTCGGGCACGAGGCGCAACCGCTCGCGACCACCGCGAAACTGGGGGGGCTGGAACAGCAACCCTGCTATGCTTATTGCTACGTTATATTATGTTTCACTATGAATGTTATGTTTAATGGTGTATGCAAAAATGGGTTATAGTAACACATAAAATAGAAAATCAATAAGAATACAGATTGGCAATCGACTAGCGATAAAATGGCTTAAAAAATATCACAATTTATCAAAGGAAGCTGGGTTATTAAATAAACGATGAAAACGTTAAGACCAAAGGAAACATTACATACCTACTTAACGTCGGAAAAGGTCAGAGTTATCACATAAAAGTAATTCTCATGAATAACGCGCGAATAAATCTTATAAGGAGAGATTCGGCAGTAACAACGCATTAGAGACACCTACGTGTGACTAACACATATAGACTAACACGTATTTGGGAGGAGCATTAACGTTTAGATGATTAATTAATTCCTAACGACACGACTATGATATGAGATGGGTGATATGTAGAACGAATGTTAGACGTATTCATTACAATTTACGAATAAAGCTTGAACTCTCCCATTGTTTTACTTAAACGTTAAATTGGGGTACTAAAAAGTCACTGTCTATAATTGCGATAAAATCAAGTGTTTGAAGGTGGTAGGACCCTTTGTGGTTCGACTCCGGCGGCACCACCGTCACACCAATTTCTACCTAATAACAGCAGTGTTAGGCGCTGCTGTGTTCCGGTTTGAAGGGTGTGGTAAGGGAGACAAGATTTTTCCGAGGCGTTCCAGCTTAGTCCTCAGGGGTAGCGGCGCATCTGTGGCCGACCTCAGGTAGGAATATCTAATCCTGTCTGGGGTTGATTACAGATGTCCATGGGCGGCAGTAGCCACTTACCATCAGGTGGACTGTATGCTCTGCTACTCCTATATTATAAAAAAAAAACAAAAAAAGTGAAAACTAGTTTAATCCTTTTCATGATTTACTCGGATTTACAAAACAACAAACGAATAGTAAAGTTTCTTAAAAGTTGATGTAATAATTTAAATAAGATAATCATAATGAATTTAGAAAAGATAGTAATAGATAACACAGAGACACTTAAACTTATTTCGCTTTTGTACACATATCGTGTCGTAACCGTAACCGTCTCGTCGTATGTAAATAGCACTCTAATTACCCTTTTAATTATTTCATTCGATTTACATCAGAGACACTTGTGCGCCGGGTAATTAGGTTTATTGGATTAATTAATGGGACACATAGAGTGTAATAATTTAGTCTTTCTTGTTTATAGAATGGAATTAGTTAAAGACTTCAATATGTACGCCTCATTTTAGGTAAATGTTGTTTATTCAAGACCAACTTCATATAGGACATAAATCCTTGGTGACAAACGAACATACACTACACCTGATGGCTACTGCCATCCATGGACATCTGTAATCAACCTCAGATAAGGTGAGACTCCTATCTGAGCTTGCCCACAGATGCGATTCTACGCCTTAGAGTTAAGTTGAAACGCTTCGAAAAAGTATGTCCTTACGACGCATTTGATAGCAGAACACAGCAGCGCTAATGCTGTTATGTGACAGTGGTCCCTCCGGAATCGAACCAAAAACAATTCCACCACCTTTAACATTGTATTGCGGCTAATACTTAATTAGGAAATTTCCGAACTAAACTTTTTAAACTCGTCTTAAATTCACGAGCACGATGTCGCAGGTTCAACTACAAGGATACAAAAGTGTGTGACCCGGGTACCAACCTGCAGTCGGGCGCGGGACACCACCTCGTGTCGGGGTCGGCGGCGAGCGCGCGCCGCACCGAGAACTCCTCATATTTGTCGTACAACACCTGGTTGTCCACTATTCGACGGACATCTGGAATTATACAAAGTTTACGTTAATCTTCAATACATACTTCTTCTGTCTATATAAAGAATATAATTAAAGCTGTGATTTTTTTTTATATTAGGTACTCATGTTTGTTTGACCTAACAATCACTTGCTAAGTAAGGGGAGCTTACACACATCTGTTATGTAACCCCAGATAGGACTAGAGCCTTAAAACCTCCCCGGTGGCCGTCCTCGGCGCTGCGTAGAGGACTCCGGGATCTCCAACGGAACGCAACCGGAGTCCTCTTAGCGCGGTGCCCCGTCGGGCTCCGCCCAGGTGAGCTTGTCGCTCGCCACACCGTCTGGTGTGCACGACCGTATGAGACCACACATACCCCGGGACCCCGGAAGCCCCCTTTTAGTCGCCTCTTACAACAGGCAGAGGATACCGTAGCCCTATTCTAGTCCCGGAACTACAGGGAAAAGATAGGATTAGAGCCCAACCTGAGTTCAGCCACCCATGTGTTACCATCTCTGAGGATTAAGTTAGAAAACTTCATGTAACCAAACAAAACCAATCCATTCAATGAGAACACAACAGTTGCTGCACACTGTACACTGTTATAAGACAGAAATATGTGTGGCGATGGTGACGGTTTTAGTTTCTATCTATCCCCAAAATAAAATCAATGACTTTGAGTCACCATAAGTACTGAATATAAAGACAATTTCTAAGACAAACCTAATAACTTATTAATTTAATAAGTAAAGGCGCTTAATAATATAAACAATAATCTTCATCCCCCGTCATAGCCTCGTTCAGTGTTCTGTGTAGCCTATCATTAGGGCCTGTTCAGCGCCATATGGGAATTAATTGATCATTGGTCTATACGAAATTCTAATTAACGGATCGTTAAAATGTCGTATTTATATCACGAACACGCCTCTGACATTTATCATTCGGGCTTTGTTTACGCAAAATGTGTTTTGAATTTCAAAATGAATTTTATAATGGATGATCAGTTATATTATTATATCATCTTTATTTCTATATCTTTGTATACAATGGCCTGGAAAAGTTTTTGTTCAGATGGTCTAATAAATAAGAGCACATAGGACTTATGGGTCTATGTGGCGGACCTCAATCCAGACTTCAGTCCTATCTAAGATTGATGAAGTCACTTACGATCAGGTGCATGCTCGTTTGCTATTTCTATATCATAATAAGATCTTGGGATCTTGGCATCGTATACAAGTGAAAGTCTTTCACATAAAAGCCATCAAATTCTAAACACACCCGGTGTTGCTCCCGCAGTCGGTTCACGAAGGTTTCCCTTCTCTCATTAATAGCTTCGTACCTATACCTATCAATTTATTTCACAAAATGCTGGCAAATAATTCGTTCGCTTATTGTAAAAAAAACATTTCTCTGGCATTTCGTTTTTCGTACTTCCTAATGAGTTCACTATCTTGAAGTGGGTCGCGCGTTAGTTTCGCGAAAAAATTTAGGGTTACTTGTTAGTCACATTTAAAACAACTTTAAAATTTACACATATTGTCTACATAAACTATGAATCTAGATAATTATTATAACATATTTGTAAATTTTCGTTACATGCGATTTACCTTAAGAGTAGAAGAGACATTAAATTTTTTTTTCGTACACAATTTCGTATAATTATCGAATAACACTATGCACACTTATAAATTACTAAAATAGTGGTCCTATGATCCTATATTGTCCACCCAGTGCTAAAAATTGTACCATAATCATAAAGTTTCCAAAAATGTTTGTCGATAATACTAAATCTCGTCAATACCAGCTAGCTATCATAAAAAACAATCTTTTGAGAAACAAACTATAAAAGTTGCCCTATTTGTATATCCTGACTGTGTAATATTGCATTAGCAAACATCTTTACCCCATTTCCATTTTCGCTGACAAATTTACAAAGTGACAACCCTATTTAAAGACTATTTTAGTTCCCTGTCACCAAACCTAGTTTCTATTGAAATATCGCTTTTTAGGTCACATCGTGAAAATATGGTCCGCGCGGTCTATTATGACTGGAGCCGGACCGAATTTCAGAGCTTTTAAACTCTATTTAAAGAAAGCTCCGCGAAGCCTTTGTTATTTTATTCCACTTTAATCAACTGACGTCAAACGAGTCTATCAATTTAGAAATTTGAAAAATGTATTTCTATCAATCTATTTGTCTCTTTTGTGTAAGATAAAATGAAAGAAACTCCAAATTTTTATTGTTGAATAAAACGTGCTAGAGATTTTTATGTTATGTAGCATTAATAGTGACATGAATTTCAGTTTCTTTTGGCTCGTATTCCAGGCGGGCACATTATTTTTCAAACTTATGAAGACAACAGGTAGTAAGCATCATTTTTATTAACAGTCAAGAAATCTGTTTTGTGGACACCTGAATTCTTAGTAATTTGTGTACATCCTCGGGAATTCCCAGTAAAGTTCTCATGTCTGTGAAGTCTACCATTCTGTACTTGACTAACTTTGTGGATTACGAATAGCCTAAACCTTTATTAAATTTTGAGAGAAGACCGAGGCCTAGGCCAAGTAGTGGTACATCAAACAGTTTATAAACTCAAACTTTGCCAAACTTAAAAAAAAATGAATTTAGGACACACATCACATAGATGCAACAGGAATTGCATTTATCGACGCTACATCACTAATGGCTCATAAAATAAAGTTGTTATATAAGCCCGCTTCCGTTATGTATTCATTGAGCTTTGCAGTAATACTGAAATAGATCCCAGTACGTATTGGATTTAATCTTTTATCGCTCGGGGCAATACTAGTGATTGCACCGCGGTAAAGCAATAAGCACAGAATGTACATCGCGTAGAAATGCACGCTTGTGATAATTTTATATGAATAAAACATGTGCGAATCTTGGAACGGATATTTCTATCGACCTTATTTCATGTTTATACGTATGTATCTATATAACATTTCTACATCTTGTATATTTTTCTCACATTTTATTATTTTTCATGAACATTGGAAAATCTCTTTGTGGCATGAAATGAAATGGAAGCAACAAAAGAATCACTAACATTCGCGGACAAAACTACGCGACGTAAAATAAAACAAAAATCCCATGAGGTCGAGCAAACACGGGTTGTAATCCTTTGGGGGATAAGTTAGAGCACCTCAAAATAATACCATTGCCTTAATATACTTTTCAAAGAACTTAGCTTTCGCCGCCATATCACGATAAGTTTAACATTTTTTTTTTATAACATTTAAGTAGCAAAACGAGCTTGCAGTTTACCTGATGGTAAGTGGTCACAAAATACATTCTACCTGAAGCCAATTACAGATGCACTGTAACTCCTGAGGACTAAGGTGCTCGAAGATGATGATACAATTTTGAATCTACAACTGTTTCGTCATTAGTCAATTGGTACCATTAAATTTTTCAACATACATAAGTAGGTACCTAAATTTTGAAGCAAAAGCAAACGTTTAACAAAATTATGAAGTGAGTGTCATTTCTACACGACGTTTAAACATATTTCGCGTTGAAATCGTCGGATAATGAAAAGTGGGCGGGCGGATTAGTTCAGCGGCGCGAACGTTCCGCTCTTAAGCTATTGTAAATTGACTTTTAATAGTCTGCGCCTCAATTTATTTTGGGTCATAACTCAATTATCGTTCAGCGCTCGATCAATATCACCTCGGCTGTACATTACGTTAATGTAGGATGGAATACAGATTCAGTGCAGTAGAGTTCGTTTGAGTTTAATTGTTTATAAGCTTTCATTTTACTTGCTTTTTAGGTCGGATGCACGTAAGGGTGAAATATTGCAATTGAATTTTAATCCAGTTAACCGTTCTTTTGGTTGAAATTCTGCACACACGCTTGCTTTGGATGACAGTTTAATAACATCATGGCATGATTAGCTTAATAATATAATTCTAAATTTTATATGGCGGACGCCCCAACATATCGGCCCAATTATTTTTTATGTACTCTATCCTATCGGTATTTAAGTACCTAAAGTAAAAATTAGGGGCCTTCTGAGAAAAAATTGAATAAGAAAATTAGTTTTCAAAAAAGCTTCTGCATAAAATATTTTTTTTTCATCTTATTTATTAGGTAAGTACCTATTAGTATTTGTAGGTACCTATGTATGGTAGGTATGGACATATCCTTTTAAAGAAAGATTTTTTTTGACCCCATAAGTCGCGCAAAGAGAGGAATTTAAATATAACTTGTGATATACTGTGAATATTTTAACATGCAGTTTTAAGTACCGGTTCAACTTGAGCTACGATGATGCAACGATGATGATGTAACGTGTGGTCAAAGCTTAAAAGATCTTAAAAAATACATTTAATACCGCAACAAACATCAATGATGACATTCTTTTGACTTTAGCAAAATTTGAAACGGTAAATAAAAACCAAATACTTAAAAATAGCTAAACCAATGTACCTATATGTAACTAAGTAAAATGAAGAATATGTTCGCGATTTATAGTACGAAATTGTCATTTTGTATGCTCATATGCTCATTCATCTGAATGTCGAGGCCGTCCAGCCTCACGACTCCACAGTCTGCGAGAAGACTTAAAAGGACAAAGCCTTTGAATTACTATTCCAACATAGTGCAGTTGCAGAATAAGTTTACATTGTACAACTGACTTATAGAACACAAGAACAATGTGTGGAAACCATTATGTAGTGAGAACTATATGAAGTGATTTCAAAGGCTTCATTCTTAATTACTTCGATTTAGCAACTCATTAGGACTTAGAGTACCTTTCCATCTGAAATATACGAGGTAGCTAAACCATAGACGTGGGTAATCCACTCCTAGGAAATGTTTCATTTTTAATTAACAAAATTTCTCTCAATAAAACTTATCTATCATCTATTGGCAGATTTGATACAATCGTATCTATAAATAAATAGAAAATAGCTTTCCCCCTTTTCAGTTTTGTCTGTCTGTTTGTCTCTTTCTCGGTTCGTCTGCGCTTACTTTATGATAACTAAGGGTGACTATCACCGAGATAAGAAATATTAACAAGAACTAACATTACAAACGTTTTGCCTCAATTTCTGCGTAAAAACGGAAATCCCGTGGATTACCGCGCAACGGCGTTCATACGAAACAACCTGTTAGCACAACTTCCATAGTAACCAGGTACATTTACAACAATGCTAACCACTTAATCCAATTCAACCCAACGTTCAATATAAATCACATTGAATAATACGCAATCATAAATCGTTGCATTTCGCGAAACAAATAAACATATCAGTACACGGAATCGATTGAGAGTTCCGGTCCATTTGTACGGTTTTCAAACACTGTTTTCAAGGAATTAACTTCGCGTATAAAATAAAATGTGTTTTCAGGCCGTTTATTATAATTAATTGAACTTTATAAGGACGTGATATATAATAATTTTCTTGCAAAGTTCAAAGACGCTGTTATTAAATTTTATTGTTTACCTGTATGATGTAATGTTGGAAACATATACGATATACATCGAGGATCGAGTTGGACAAGATTTTTACGTGATAATAATGAATATAAGACAATTAGTTAAATAAATATTGAAGGTGGTAGAACCCTTTGTGGTTCGACTCCGGCGGCACCACCACCACACCTATTTCTACCTAATAACAGCAGTGTTAGGCGCTTCTGTGTCCCGGTTTGAACGGTGTGGTAAGGGAGACAGACTTTTCCGAGGCGTTCTAGCTTAGTCCTCAGGAGTAGCGGCACATCTGTGGCCAGCCTCAAGTAGGAATATCTAATCTTATCTGAGTTGATTACAGATGTCCATGGACGGCAGTAGTCACTTACCATCTGGTGGACTGTATGCTCGTCTGCTGCTCCTATATTATAAAAAATCAAATAAAAAAAACATTAAATAGACATATCAATAAATGCCACCGAACGAGAAGTCCGGTCGATAGTATCTTTTAAAAACTACTCCAAACGACTATGACAGTCATACATTACCACTTCAGTTTGAAATGAAATGTAGTCTACAATAGGTAGATTCAATATTAGTATCACTCCAGTTTGTCCCACTTACTCTTGTGCAATAACGATGTTTGCTACCGAAGTTCTAACTTAACTTCCCAACTTAATCCTCAGGATAATAGCAATTGTAATCGACTTGTACTAGCGTAGTTACGAGTCAACGTGAGGCATGTTTCTGTACTTAAATTACTTAATATTCAAGTAAGAATTTATTGCTAGAAGCGGTCCCTATAAATCATTAGTTAAATTCAAACAATCCCAGAGTATCTGTCATTCTTCTCGAATAACGCTAGAAATGGCAGACATTTATTGGTCCGTTTCGTTCATTTGTGGAATGCACACAAATATTTGCAGTAACCGTTCAATATTCAACGTGCCAATTACGCCTCACCTCCAACTGTCAACGGGGGGTGGGGTTGGACGTAGTCGCGTCTATAAACGACGTTTGAACGACACTCTTGCATTCAAACTGTCCATTAAATTATTGCTAAATCTGCTATTTTCTTCCATTTAAATCACGCTTGACACGCCCTGGTGGCGGTAAGTTTTACGACATTTAATTTGTATTTAGGTTAATGTAACAAATTAAGTGATATTGCACTTCTTCATAAACAAAAGGATTGATTTAGAATCTTAACAATAGATCGATCGAGAGACGAGTGCGTGAGAGCGGGCAGCGGACAGGGGCGAGGGCCTCCGCGCTCTCTTTGTCCCACCAATATCTACAATTTGCTGTTGCAACACGACTCGCTTCTATATTCCGGGCGGACTAAAAGTTTGGCGCGGACTATAACATGGAGTTCATAACTTCGCGTGTATTAAATTACACTGCAAGCAACTCACCTGAGGGATGCATGTTCTCGTGACAGACCGGACAGTTGACCGGCACCCTCGCCTCGGAGATCTCGATGGCGAGGTACTGCCGCAGACAGGACTCGCAGCAGCGGTGCGCGCACCACGCGAGCCGCACCATGCTCGCCGCGCTGAACGCGGACAGGCACAGCGGACAGTCGAGCACATCGCCCTAGAACAATATGATAGTGTTACTGTAGTTACGATTCCTGACAAAGGTTTTAAATGTTTGGATGCATTAAAGAGAAAAGTTGTGGCGAGTTTGTTTTCATCTTACTTGTAACACTATTTGCTTATGGTTCACTAAAACATACTTGAGATCTCTAGATGAGAAAATACGTAATTAACTTTGTCTTGATGGGATAGCAGCAAACTTTGTTCTTAAAAATAGTACAAAAAATAAAAGCTTAGCATATTTCACTTAGGTACGATGCTGTTTTCAGATATATAATGTTAACCTAAATACAATTTTATTAAGAATTTAAATCAAATTTGCCGTCTCCAAAGTCCAATTTATAAGTCCCTAAAATAGTCGTACTCAAAGTCATGAGTGTCAGCGAGTAGTGTAGCTGTAAAATACATTATCACATGTGTTAGTTACAATAATACGATTCAAGGATTCTGGTAACATTCCAATCACAGAGTCGCTTAAAAAATGTAATAATAAAACAAAAAGCAGTTCAGGGTTACTTTAGCGAAGATTTCAAGAAAATAGAATAATCTCCCAAGGACGCGGCAAAATTACTAAAATCACAAAATTCCAGCTTAAATTGTGCTTTTCAGTATATTACAATGAATTGGCCATTTCCGAAAATTTTGACAAAGAGAAAGGTTTATCAAATAACAATACAATCGGAATTAATGCGAAAGATTAAACCTACAATTTGGGGCAGTCGTATAGTTTATAATTAAGTTGTGAATTTCGCGGGAAAATCTTGAATATTCAGGGCACCTACTATGTAATGCAGAGATGAAACCCTTCGTGTTTCAGACAGGAGCTGAATCGTAAACAATGAATAATTTCATACGGGTCCGGGGGCCGTGAGCCCGATGTGACGACAATCTGAGCGTCATCGTGACGTCAAACAGGAGATAACGGCTTTATTGCCCGACGAATACTGGAACGTCATTCCTTTCGTTATCGTACATTAAATCTTTTCGACGTTCTGATTTAGGAAGGTTAAACATCTTAGGTCTTCGACTCGTCTTTGTATAACATAGTACTATGAGAGACTAGAGAATTATTGTAAAACCATACAACCCGACGGCTTAGAAATATCCAGCGACACCTCATATCTTATTTCATCAAGCCGTTTGTACCAGGGTTGTTGCTGATGCAGGTTTTTACTAGATCAGCTGATGCTGATGCTGATGCAGATTTTTTCAGATTAATATCAGCTGATGCTGATGCTGATGCTGATATTTAAAAATACTAAATAATAAATATATTTTATACTGAGGTATTTGTACGTCTCTTACGAGAATAGTCTTTTTTAACCAACTTCACAAAATGAGGAGGTTTCTCAATTCTACCATATGTCTTTTTTATGTTTGTTCGCGGATAACTTCGTCGTTTATGAACCAAACTGCATGATTTTTATTTTGTTGGAAAAAAAGATATTTCCAAAGTAGTTCCATTATAAGAAAATAAGGGTCTGATCACCAGAGAAATCGAGGGGAACTTTCAAAAATCGTAAGGGCGACTAGTGCATTTGTAAGATTTTTAGTATGTCATCACTAAAAAAGGTGAAAAAAAAAAAAATAATTAAAAAATACAATCGACTTCCATGCCACTACAAAGCAAAAATCAACTGAAACAAATTTTGGCTCAGCACATATCTCCGAAGCCGGCGCTCATATTGAACACGCTGTTTACGCCGTTATCCAACGAAATATAGAAGCACCGACTTCAGAACCATGTACCAAACCAACATCCACTTCAGCTACCCTCCACTCTGCAGTGACACAGAAGTCGGCATTTATTTGTTATTTTTTTTACAAATACTACACTGTGTCGTATCTTTGTTCAATAACGAAATATTTGGTCATATTGCACTTTTCACTGGATGTGGCATTATGAATTGAATACATAATTCTGTTATTGATTGATTGAACTATGATCGAAAGTTATTGATGTCTGACCAAATTACGTTGTCAATACAATCGAATGATTGTTTGATGACAACTTGTGTTTATAAACTTCTGTGATTGGCTAAAACTCCACGTGATTTAAGCTCGGTCCCGCCTTCAACGAACACGTTACAATTTCAATATCAGCATTAAATATCAGCATCTTTTGTTGCGGATGCGGATGCTGATGCTGATATTTAAAAGAAAGCTGATAATCAGCGGATGCTGATGCTGATGCTGATATTCGCAACAACCCTAGTTTGTACGGCAGGACTTGACAAGACAAAGAATGAGACACATACATATACATACACTCGAAAAACATTACCTTTCGCAGTCTGGTAAAAAAATAGAACTCTCTACATCCAAGCTCAGAACTTATTCTCGTAACAATTCATTAATTTTACAAGAACCTGAGCGGTTGCGTTTGAATGGTACGCTATCTTAACTGAGGCAAATTGTGCGCCGACTTTTAATCTTGATAGTGCTTTGGCCATAGAGGCCGACTTTACAAGGTTGATAAATGGTTTAGACCTTTGAGAGACATAGCATGGTCAGTTGATTTATAATTTTGATACCCTTCAAGTTACAACCGATTATATAAGAGAAATAACGTAATTGTACTTTAAAATAGCTTTTGTACAATGGCCACGACTCATGACACTGCAATAAAGATGCGATTGTTGCAGTCGTTAAAAGATTGTCACGTTTAAAAAACATTGTTTGTTATAAATATAGAAAAAATACAACATAAAATGTCCTACTAGCGACATCGAATATTCTATCTGATTTAGAACACTTATTCCTGACAGATGATATTGTCCATTTTCGTTCAATTGTCAAGACATATCTATTTCTGCCTGAAAGGTGTGGTATGTACGAGACGTTAAAAAGGTGAAAGGGACTCTAGTATGTTCGAAAGGTGTAATAAGGCAGAGAGAGATTGGTACCCCTACCAATGCATCTCTGGGTTTATTTTAGGTAGAACTTGAACTTTCTGATTATGTATGTACATAAATTACGGTTTGTGTTAGTGACCTATTACCATCATCTACTCATAATAGATGCTCATTTGTTACCTCATATTACTAAAAACCACAGTCAGTCAGTCAATCACATTGAAGGTGGTAGAACCCTTTGTGGTTCGACTCCTGCGGCACCACCGCCACACCTATTTCTACCTAATAACAGCAGTGTTAGGCGCTGCTGTGTTCCGGTTTGAAGAGTGTGGTAAGGGAGACAGACTTTTCCGAGGCGTTCCAGCTTAGTCCTCAGGGGTAGCGGCGCATCTGTGGCCGACCTCAGGTAGGAATATCTTGTCCTATCTGGGGTTGATTACAGATGTCCATGGGCGGCAGTAGCCACTTACCATCAGGTGGACTGCATGCTCGTCTGCTACTCTTATATTATAAAAAAAGATCAAGTCTACAATTCAATGAAATAAACAGTCTATCACTAAGGCAGTACGGGTAATACAATTCCGTTAGAACCAACCAAGTACACTCCTTGAACACCTGCAAAATTTATATTGTCCAACTTCAGCCTTCAGCAAGACTTTACGCCGAATCAAATGATTTATTATACATTATTGCTGCCTCGCACCAACATCGTATATCAAGACGCTATGCCAAAACATAATTACACCGCTGAGAGACAAATCTATTTGCGGGATTGGGATTATTGTTCTGTTTTAATAGAATCTATGTTTATAGTTTTGCTTCTACAACGATTATTATTTTATATCACTAGTCACAATAGAGATTATTAAGCTTCTGATGCTATTGATTCTAATGTTTATTCTTATCTGTTAATCAGTTCATAGTCATATTACGGACGGTATTATGACCATGATTTCATAATTATCTATTAGGGGAGATCCACAAATTACGTGAGGTGTTTTTTTGAATTTTCTGTCCCTCCCTCCCCCCCTGGTGAGATGTCGTTAGATTTTATTCAACCCCCTCCCCCATCCCCCAATCTCACGTGAGATTTTTCAAAATGTGCGTTTCTTAAATATGTAAACGTGTTGGAGTGTTATTGTAAACAGAAAAAAAAAATGCTTCGTACTTTTATTTACGACTAGTTAAGACTAGTAATCAATATTGCTGAGTTATAAGTGTAATAAAAATTTAACAATAGAATACTTAAATCGTAACTAATGCGATTAAAAAAAAATATCTACTCTAATTCAGTCCATGGAGAATTATTTTCTTTCGAACGAATTAGTGAATGATCTTAATCGTATTACAGTTATGCTTAAATCTTAAGCATGTAGAATCTGGATAATGGGTCAAAATAGTATAGTTTTTTTTGTTTCAATAAGAAAAAAAATTGCGTGATATTTGCCGAGACCCCCCCTCTCTCCAACGTAAGATTAGATGAGATTTGACTCGACCCCCCCTCCCCCTTAAACATCTCACGTAATTTGTGGATCTCCCCTTAACAATGAGTAGATTTATCAGACATAATGCGGAGCAATAGATGAGCGTTTATTTAGTTTTTTTTAATCATCAATAATGAAAACACTTTCTTTATATTCTATTTCATTACCAATCGATAGGTACCTATATATAAAGCGGAACAGATTGTTTGTTTGCTTGAACGCACTTAATTTTAGAAGTACAGATCCGATTTCAATAATTAATATTAAACTGTATAGAAATAGAATAAGCATTTTCTTGAAATAGAACTTTGGCACAAGTTTTCATGTTAATTATTTTTAAATTAGACACGTTTCACGTTGGATTGCTACTGTTTTGCAGCGTTCAAGTTATTTAGCACAAACGTGGAATTTCCAAGTTGAGATTTGCTTGTATTATGTATATAGGTACTAGTTGTACCCGCGACCTCGTCCACGTATAAATAATCCATTTCACTTGTATGTTTATCTATCTGTACACCATAAGAAATGTAAACACCAGTTAAGTCGTATATACTAACTTATGGAGTTATCTACATAATATTTACATTTTCATTATTATTTAAACGGTCCATTAAACTTAAATCTGCATACGCTTATTGTAATGCAAAAAAATGTTTATGAGTAGGGGTGTTATATAAACGAATATCTTATACGAAATATATGAAATCTATAATGCCTCTATATGCCCTGATGATCTATCCGACAAGATGACCTCATGAGCTTTCAGAACGAAGATTGCAATGAACTAGCTCTCATCTATACAAAACTAGGAAAATAATATTTATATTTCTTTGTTTGTTTTCAAAACTTATGGTTATACTTATATTATGGTTCAATTTTGACCAGTGGGAGAACATAAATACAGGGCCGACTAACAATTTATAACCATAACTTCATATTATGTGATGTACTTGACTAATCCTAAAGAATTTTCGTTTACTTTACGAATATATTAGACAATTTTCTCTGTGCTAAGCTATGTCAAACTGTATTAATTTACCGCCAAACTGAGATTGTCATTTTTAGTTTTAACGTCTACAAAAATTCGCTTATGGGGCAAACGAAAATGTAAAAGTTATTTTATGGTTCGTTGGTAATGACGTTACAGTTTTTGTATTCATAGTGCAATTCCAGTTAGACTTGTTTCATGGTAGATGTAAAAACTTTATAACTGCTAACTCAGTGATGTGAGAAATTGTCTCCGACACAATTTGACGTAAGTCGAGCAGAGAGCTAGGCGGAAAGCGTTGCAAACGTGAACTATTATATTTCTTGCACAGTTAAATTGCTAGCAAAGTTTCTAACAAATTAGTTTACGACAGTCATGAAGTTGAGAAAATCAGAAAATCGTTCTATTTTTTCATCAGAACATTTCTTCCACTGTTTGTTATTTATAAACGTAATATGTGATGCTAGAAAATATTAATACGTTTTAGTAATAAAGTTTCTATGAAGTTGGCTTCAACAAACTCAACATTGCAATTACATTTAATGAATTTTAATCGTCCCTAATGTGATTAAAATATTACGATTAACTTTGGTTTAAGTAATATTATGGTTATGACAATAAACGATTTAGGAAGGTAACACACGGGCTACACTGAGCTACTGCATGAGCAACAGTGCGCTACAGCTCGAGCGACAGTGACATTTTCCGCGTTATTTTCATAATGTTTTTTAATTAATACGCAACTATCGTGTGTTACCCTTGCAATTAAGCGTGATCATTTATCACTTGCTTCTACATTATGACATTAAACAAAAGTCAATAATTAATAGTTCCCACAATCCATTAACGCTTCCGCCGAAACACTCATCTACATTTTAAAGGTACATAGAGTAGGTACCACAAATCTGAATAAAATTCGACAAAATTATGATCATTTATTATCATCTAAATACATATTTTTTATCAATTTTCTTACTAGAGTGTTTATAAGGAAATCAAAGCAAGACTAATGAATACCCACGACTTGGACTCTAAAATGGAGTCTACAGAGAATTACAAAGAAATATTTGTGTAACTGTTATGGCGTAATTAACTATCAAAAGTAAACAATTACGTCTACAGGAATAATTGCAAAATTAAAATTATATTATTATTTAAATGGTTATATCTGAAGTATGAATCGCCGTGGCTCGGGAGCGTTTGCCGCTTGGCTACACCCCAGAGTAACAACAGAGGCGAATCCAATATGAACTTGTATATTACCTCGTTCCACATACACGTGACTCGAGTTATTACAAATTCTGTTCGGAATATTCAGATTGCCAGTATTCATACTGAGAGTTGAGGGTTCATAGAGTTATTGGAGAATTCTACGTACCAGGTAGGTTTATTAATAATTAACAATTGAATATAATGATTTTATATTCGAATATATAGCAGTGTTATCATTATTTTACATCGTACTATAATATAAATGTACTCGTATTTATTTTGTATAGGCCTGCAGAGGCACTTACAAATATCAATATTTATATTATGTTACTACCGGATAGGAGCAAGCTTTCGTGTAGTCCATCTGATGGTAAGTGATAATGCTGCTATTAAGAAAACATAAGTACCTATAGCGGTAGTGGCGCTGCAACCAAACATTATGATTTGTTAGAAAAAAATCAGTATTTAATTTCACTAGACAATCTAAAATGAAAAGCGACGCGACACTCCCTCGAGAAACGGGGAAATTCGTGGAATTAACGAGATTATACATAACGGACGTACATAAGACTTATTGCAAGTGTAGTCCAAAACGTGTTATTAAAGTGGCGAAAGAGGTAATACTTACGATTGTAATCCAAATAATTCTAACCACTAGCTACTTGCTAATCTACTTGATACAATAATCAGACTCTTTTATTTTAAATGAAAAAGACGTGGGGGAAGTAGTGGACCTCTTCGGGGGAAACAGAGGAAAGTCGTTGAATTAAAGCGGAGATTGTTAACAATTATTTTATATTGTAATACTTATTACTGATGTTCAAAGAGTTATACACTCTATTCATCAGATTATTAATAAAATGGAGCTGTACGATTCTCTTATTTCTAAAGACAATCCAAAATGAAAAGTGGGATGAGACTCCTTGGAGGGAGGTGAGGGAAATTCGTGGAATGAAATATGACATTGGTAATAACGATTCCACGTAATACTCTATTAGTATTATTCAAAAAATTGTCACGACTATCCATCCGTTTAACAAATGAAAATATAGACATTTACGATTCTATTTCTTGAGACAACTTAAAATTAAAAGCGACGAGACACTCCCTTGGGGGGAACTAGGGGAAATTCGTGGAATTAAAGTGGAAGATTGTTAATAACGGTTCCACGTAATACTTATTAGTTTCAGCGATCCGCCCTAGTTTCGCCCGAGAGCTTTTTCATTTACCCCAGAGCTGTGTTGCCTTTGACATTCATTACATTAGCTTCTCGCTACAGGGAGTATTTTTAGAAACTTCGTAGTTTGCGACATTTTTTTGCTTCGAGGCGTCTCTATCTGGAGGCACGGCAGTGCCTCCGCCAAGTCGAGCCAAAAGAAGCGGCACGGCCGTACCATACTTTTCCCGAAGCAATTCGGCCCATTTTTGACCCCCTGTATATATTATACTTTACATGTTTGATAAATATCTTACAATATAGTTTATTTTTAAATATTGCAGTAGTAAACGAGCATGTAGTCCAATGATGGTAAGTGGCTACTGTCGCCCCCTGGATATCTCATCAATCCCAGATAAGATTAGATTCCTACCTGAGGTCGGCCTCACATGCGTTGCGACCTGCTAATCCTGAGAATGAACCACACAATTATACGGAAGACAAAGGTGCAGCGGTGGTGCCTCTAAAGTCGTACCAGAAATATTAGCGCAGGCGGTTAATATGGTGGGTCTTTGGATACCCATGTAGATAATGTAACATTGTCTATCTATGTTTAGCCCGCACATACTTATACGGAAGATTCTATAGGCCATTTTCGCAGAAGATAAAAACATATTAATAATATTGACTTTAGATCATCCAACCAATTTTTATCACACGTCTATAAAACAGAGTTACTAATACACAGGGTTACCATACGTTTAACCGGGACATAAATATTCTGCAATTACTCGTAGAACGTACTAATAAATACTTCATGTCTCCTAAATCCGAGTCAATGTTTAAAATCATATTTTTTTATGTTACTGAATTTTGTTTTTTTTCTTAGTATGTTTTATTATTTCTTTTTATATATTATTTCTTATCAGACACACATATTTTATTTACTATATACCGTGGTTTAAAAACGAAATTCATTAAATGACGACAAAGTGTTGACTCAGTACGAACAAAATTTCCTGCCGGACATTCCACTCACACTTTGCAAGTAGGACAAATCTGGCAAAAACGCGGACAGATTGCAAACCCTACTAACACATAAACAGCAATAAAATTCCACACAAGTTTACGTTAGCTACCCAATAATTACCTCGTCAAGCAATTATTAGGATGCGGCATTCGATGAGATAATCCCGCGGAGGTAGGGCTACCAGATATATCCGGATTAAATCGGGTTTTCCCGCTTTAATCCGGCTAAACGTCGTATAAGTATTAATCGATCAGCTTTGTTAATTTTAGCGGTCGGTACTTATAAAATTGAAATGATTACTGTAAATAATTAGGAAACCACATGGTTTGTGATTGACAGATGTGTATAGTATGTATTGTGGGAGAAATATTTGTGTATCGAATTTACTTTTTATTTAAATACTTGTAACAAAGCTTGTAACCCATAGAAATTCCAACATTTGGTGCTAAAAGGCAAGTACAACTGGGATTGGTATTGCATCTACATTATTATTAGATGAATATGATAAAGCCCTTTGTGGTGGCGAGGCATCATCGTCACGCAATTTCTGAATAAAAACAGTAGTGTGAAGCGCTGATGTGATCTGGTATAAAGGGTAACAAATACGTAATATATTATTAGAGGCGTTCCGACTTTGACCTGCGGGGATAGCAACTTGTGGGCGATCTCAGGTAACACTCTAATCTTATCTAGGGTTGATGACACATGTATGAGGATGGTAGTAGCCATTACCATCATTTTGACGACATGCTCATTAGCTACTCCAATATTATACTGCTTTATGCTACGCTATTATTACGCTGACCCGGCAAACGTTGTGTTGCCATATAAATAAAAAAAAACGTTAAGGGTGAACAACCTTTATCACTTAGGGGTATGAAAAATAGATAGTACTAGATTCTCAGACCTACTGAATATGCATATAAAATTTGGTGAAAATCGGTAAAGCCGTTTCGGAGGAGTACGGTAACTAACATTGTGACACGAGAATTTTATATATAAGATATCACGTTGAATAACAAGTGATAATACTAACTCAGAACACGCAACCCTATACAAACTCATAAGAATAACATTATAATATGATAATTTAATCACCTGTACACACAACTTCATTCGCATTTTGTGGTCGTATCAAACACACATAACTACACATACAAAATACAAACCACATACAAAACGACTAACTAATAAAATAACTTATAACATTATATTATAACTCATACATAAACAGTATGCATTTAAATAGAAAACTGAATACTAAATAGTAAACAAACAAAAACACTTTGTATACACTTCGTGATAAATTCAAATAACAACAAAATCTTAATACCGACTAACAGCTTCGGGCACGCATTTAATTGATATATTAAAGGAATTATCTCTTTAGATAAGATGGTAGGTACATGTGTTCATGTACTGCGTAGTGATTTATTGAAAAATGTCAAAATACCGACTATCGATGACCCTCTTTCTATTTACACATTTCTAGATAGTGTATCGTAACGATGTTTATCGAAGTGAACTTAATTTGCACGCTATCAAAGAAGCCTTCTTATGACGTTACTATATTAATAAATTAGAAAAAATGCCTTAGTAACAAATTAAAATTACTCTATTACTAAAGTCACGAGACAAAGTGTTCGAAAAAATATGTCAAAAAATGAGGTCGTTTGGCAAAGTAACTGTTGTTAGGCACGTCGATTAGATATTTCATAACCAATCAAACATTTTCTAACAAAAATATTATTAAAAACTTAATTTGTAGTAATGAAATATGTTTGAAAAATAATCTCTGATCTTTTACTTTTGCAGTGACTTTTTCGATCGGAAAAATGACAACGGGTCCGAAATTGTAGCACTTAAAGTTTAAACATTTTAGAGTGCAAAAAATAGGTCAATGTTATTAACCATTGTTATTAACATTGAAGGTGGTAGAACCCTTTGTGTTCGACTCCGGCGGCACCACCGCCTCACCTATTTCTACCTAATAACAGCAGTGTTAGGCGCTATTCCGGTTTGAATGGTGTGGTAAGGGAGACAGACTTTTCCGAGGCGTTCCAGCTTAGTCCTCAGGGGTAGCGGCGCATCTGTGGCCGAACTTAGGTAGGAATATCTAATCCTATCTGGGGTTGATAACATGGGCGGCAGTAGCCACTTACCATCAGATGGACTGCATGCTCGTCTGCTACTACTATATTATGAAAAAAAAAACATAATTAAAAGATTCTGAAGTTTCCCTTTTTCTCTTATTTATCTCTCATACGTTAAACCAGCAATGGAGTCCTTCATGCCCTGGGGTAATTATTTTCATACTCAACATTAAGTTTAGTGATGTCCGCTCGTGTGTTACATCTCTTACTTGACTATTATAACAATAGAATCACCTAAAACCTCATAATATTATTATCTACACATTAATAACTTTATTTTCTGTTTGAAATCACCTCATTAACATTGGCCATTGACAGATAAAGTGACATTTTGTGACATAAAAAGAAAAACAAAATTTTTAATTTTGTAGACAATTCACCTTGTTGTTGATTACATTGTTTTGTACATAATAAATGTCGATCGGAAGTTTGAACAAACACACATCAACAAAAGAAAAATATCTACGACTTTGACAGCTCAATACAATGATTTTATCAGTTGTTGATATAATATTGTATGTTTACAAAAAATCTACTTCCGTGTGTCCAAATCATGAAAAGTCGATATATTGACTTCACGTGTCGTTATATACGTTTTTTATAAGATAGGAGTAGCAGACGAGCATGCAGTCCATCTGATGGTAAGTAACTACTGCCGCCCATGAACGTCTCCTATCTACCCCAGATAAGATAAGATTCCTACCTGAGGTCGCAGATGCGCCGCTACCCCTAAGCTGGAATGCCTCGTAAAAGTATGCCTCCCTTACCACTCCCTTCAACCCAGAACACAGCAGTACTCAACACTAATTCATAAAACATACCCAATACACATATTATATTGCATCGCATAGGACAGTAAACTTTTCAATTATCTCGAAACAGCAGCAACACTACATCACGCAGACGTTTTATTGCTCTTTTAAATCACCGAGAGTACCAACGGGGGATTAAAGGAGCTGGCTAGTTGTGTAAAGGAATCTAACCTTGGATATTACGAGTCAAGTAATGAAAAACCCGTGTTGCATTTCATAATTGCATTATAGGTCACCACTTCACTGACCTAATGGTGGCATGAGTGACACATAATTATTATAAATTTCTATAAATATATTTTATTAAGTACATCAGTAATTGCACAATTTTTTTTCTGCGCTTTGATGACAAAGTGTTATCTTTACAATTTTGCCAACTTTATGCATAGGTATATCTAAATACCCATACAGACACATATACATACACTAAATGGCTAGTGTTTGTGAAAATGTTATTAATTCCTTCTCCTATCACCAACTAGATAGCTAAACTAAACTAAACGCTTTCTACACTCACAGCCCCACACTAGGATTCCCTGTATCGTGGGTGCTATGGACACACACAGAGACAAATACACAAACACCCAGACCCAGAAACAGAAATCTAAATTCATCATTTAGACATCTGTCTGGCCGGGGATCGAACCCGGGACCCTGTGCGCGTCAGACCGGTATGGTGGCCGCTCCGCCACGCTCAACTATAGCTAAACTAATACAACACTTAAGATTTGGAACGCATGAAGATTTTTTGTTTGAGGACAATCTGTTACGTAGAAGTGTACAAAAAATGGTCAATTTGATATACATGTGAAGCTATAAACAGTTTAAGAGCTGACATTCCTTATCAAACACAGAACCGGTTTATGTCACATGGTGTTAATATGCAAATGGTAGACAAATTGTCTTTTCGACTATTTTCGCAACGACAAGAATTTACATTTGAATAATTTATCATAATACTTAATATAAATAAACGTAGACGTCTGAACACCATTAACATCGAATATTATCTAGCCGATTTTTTATCGAGCCTTAAAGCCTACTAGACTAGGCAGAAATTGATGTGTTGGTGTCTCCTGAGTCGAACTACAGAAGGTATAGTCCGCGTAAAACTGCTAGTCCGCTCTGAATATAGAAATGAATCGCGTCGCCATACATACTACATCTGCTCGCAACTACTTCAGAGCGGACTAGCAGATTGGCGCGGGCTACAATTAAAAAAAAAAAGTTAAGTCTGTCTAAAAGACTTCAGTTGCATTGCTGAGGCCTAAATTCGACCTTTTCATAATACGCCTTACAGCATCCACCAAAGAACAAAGAGGTTCAAGGTGATAGTGCGAATTAGACAAAGTTTTTGCAGATACCTACAATCGAAGAGAAAGGCGTTTAGCACTATTACAACACACCGCTAAGGTAATCTAGTTGCGGGGCGAGTTGTGCGATACACGTGCGAGTTTGCGCACTGTTGAGTGTGTTGGACTAAATCATTCTCGATAACTAAACTTAATCATAATCTAAAGTATGATTACTTAGTCTTGTAAGTTTGTTGTATGATTGAATGAGCAAACGAGCTTACTGTATTTTTTTTTATAATATAGGAGTAGCAGACGAGCATGCAGCCCACCTAATGGTAAGTGGCTACTGCCGCCCATGGACGTCTGTAATCACCCCCAGATTGAATTAGATATTCCTACCTGAGTTCGGCTACAGATGCGCTGCTACCTCTGAGGACTAAGCTGGAACGCCTCGGAAAAGTCTGTCACCGTACTGAATAACACTGCTGTTATTCGGTAGAAATAGGTGTGGCGGTGGTGCCGCCGGAGTCGAACCACAAAGGGTTATACCACCTTCAAACTCAGATTGTGAGTCCTCACTGCCACCCGTGGACATTTGTGACCAACTCCACATCGCCGATCGCAGATCCGTTGCCACTTCTGAGGACTAAAATCCCGGTAAACTTATATAAGATGACCTAATATGAGGTCATCATATCCATCCGACCACCATCCACACCCTCCTACTAAAACGCAGAACTACTTCACGCTAACAATAGATGTGACGGTGGTACCTCCCCGGTCTATTAATACCGGCTTTCAAGTGGATTGATTAGGGTTGCTACGAGATGAAATACGTAAATTTTTGAGTGTATTCGACGAAGTAATAACTAAGGCAGAAAGACCAGAAATCAATCCTGAAATAGGTTGATAAATGACCGGTGCGAAAATTAGGGCCAAGTATTATTATTCCCAGCGTGTGAGGGTTGGCAATATTCTTTAATTACTTATTTGTGACATCTTCCGAATCTCACCGACAGCTCGATCCCAAAACAATTAAAATATTATTCATCAATGCCACCACCGGACACGTAAGAAGTCTTTGTATGGAAATATCTCTAATTTTCGTCACAAACATATTATTGTTTACAAACATAGAGAATGAAACAATAGCAAATTAAACCACTAATATATTACATTGTTTGCGTGTTTGTGTAAGGCTAACACGCGATCCAAATTGAAAATATATAACGAACGAGTTTGGATCGAGCATGTATGTAAGGAACGTAATAATTTGCATACAATTACACGTTATATTACATATGTGTTACGCACTTACGTGTTACTTGTTTATCCGAATGAGAAATGTGGGTTTGGTAAGGGAAAGCGGATAGAATTCGAAAACGATGCTACAAACTTATTTGCTAATAAGAAACTTTTTCTTAATGTGCAGTTATCTGTGCATAGTAAGTGCGTAAATAAATCCTCACTCCAGCGATTGGCATAAACATTTGTAGTGTATGTATTGTATGTATATGCAAAAATCCACTAATTTATTCAATAATTTATTCAATACATAAAACCAGGATAATATTTTTTTTATTTGAAATATACCACCACCCGTTCTGACCAATGATTTTCTTAACGTATTGAATTAACAAAAATACTAAAAAGAAACGCATTTGTAACTCTAAATACACTCAAAAATCTATATAGTGGGTAATCCTTATTCAAAAATATGTCATTGAAATTCCATGAATATAATTATTCTAATAGTATTCCTACAATATGCAGTTAGATTTAATTTATACGTGAAATAGTTTAAACCACTCAAATACCGAATAACATTAATATTGAACAGTGAACAATTGGTTCAAAAATCCAATGGGTCAATGTCGTCTTGTAATCGTATATGTAATAGAAGCTAAATGGATGCGTTAAA
Organism: Epargyreus clarus clarus; assembly: GCA_014595695.2. Taxonomy (NCBI): domain Eukaryota; kingdom Metazoa; phylum Arthropoda; class Insecta; order Lepidoptera; family Hesperiidae; genus Epargyreus; species Epargyreus clarus. The sequence goes on along the minus strand of JACTTY020000031.1, from coordinate 2,351,480 downwards.
AATGTAAGTTACAAAATATAAACACATTTTGAAAAACACTTAGATATGGTAATATAATATAAGTAATAGATAAAGGTAGAACCCTTTGTGGTTCAACTCCGGCGGCTGCATCGCCACACCTATTTCTACCTAATAACAGCGGATTTAAGCGCTGCTGTGTTTTGGTTTGAAGGGAGTAGGGGAGACAAACTTTTCCGAGGCGTTCCAGCTTAGTTCTCAGGGGTAGCGGCGCATCTGTGGCCGACGTCAGATAGGAATATCTAATAATGACTGGGGTTCATTACAGACGTCCATGGGTGGCAGTCCAATTACCATCAGGTGGACTGCATGCTCGTTTGCTACTTCTATGTTATAAAAAAAATATTTCATATCAGTGTTTTTCATGAAGAAGTATTGGCTCATTCACGAGCAATTGAGTCATATCCTAGAATCCAAGAGACAAGACTCACCTTAATGTACATATTCACTTTTGTTTGTTTAACCTATGTTAACCAACATTCATAATGAATGACATTATTCAATATGTGAGAAAGTATTTCCAGTCTGAAATAACCCTTATTACTCATCAATTTTTACACGCAAATTCCATGCTAAAATAAGTTCACATTTTCCATGACAACTTTAACGTGACACGGACACAAAAATTGCAAACAGGTTTTGGTTTTTCCACATGAGGTTAAGCAATGTCATGAGTCATTTTAATATCAAATAGCTGACATTTTAATTTAACTCTTATTTATTTATGAAGTTATGCCACGTCAGGGGTTCCGATCTCATCATCATCTCATCTCATCATTTTATCTTTTCTTGGTTAAGGATCACTTTTATGCCATTCTTGTTAGCAGGGACCATATATGTAGGACCAACATAGTTATATACGTAGAGTCTACGTAAAATCGCCTCCGTGAAAGGTTTTTCAATGTTACGCAGGAACAAAATCATTACAGGAAAGAAAAGTAGCAAAAAAAAAATTTACTCATCTGAAAATAGCAGACAGACCTACCCTATAAAGCTGCGTGGTTCAAAGAGTCGCATCGATCTGACACGCATAGTTCCGTGTTCCGTGTCCAGACAGGAGTCGACATAAAGAATTTGATTTATTTTGGATCTGCATTTACTGCCTGTATAGTACTCATCACACATACAAATTTACATACAATCAAATATTTTTCGAATTGAGTAAAAAAAACCGTTATTTATAAATGTTATAAAATTAATTTATTTGTATAGATTTGTATCTTCAACTCAAGTCTACAAATCACTTCAGTAGTACGTACTCCTAAGTTTAAGAGGAGCAAACAGACGGGGTTCTCGAGACTGGTGTACGTGTAACATGTGAGGATGTGCAAGATGCACTTCATACTCAAGGAGGAAACTTGTAAGAGACGTTCGTGTATTTCGTACAATTAACAGTGTCCCTGTAATATTTTAATAGAAATGCCAATGCTATTTTTTTTTTCAAGTATTTGAATAAAAAGGGGATTAAAGGAATTTGTTTGAATAAAATCATGCCCTAATACTTTCATTGCCACCAAAAACAAAAATAAAATGTACTAGTGAACAAAAAATATAGGCCATTGATTTAGTCGACTGTCGTAGCTTTGTTAAAAAAAATTTAGAACATTTTTATTCAAATTTGTTTTGTTAAACTGAGAAAAATACGGTAAAAATAGGGGTGATTTATTTTTTGTCCACTGTAAATGTTTAACGCCTTCTATTCTTATAGACCTCCATTAAATCCTAGTGTGCGTGTCACAGACATTGGTAGCATGACCGGAAATCGAACCTGAAACTCTTTTCGCGACAGATTGTTATAATAACCTTACTGAGCCTTACGAATTCTTTTACTAAAGGTGACTACAATTAACGAAATATCCAAAGTCTATTGCGAAGTACGAAATGTATACAAAATTACAAATAACTTGAGTTCAACACCCTATAATCAGTTTAATATTATTAACTTAATAATAAACTGTAATACATTCCAAAAAGGAACTCAAACAATAATAATTAAATGTGTTCCAGATAAAACAATGCGAAAATCATAAAGAAATAAGCACATTCTGTATTAAATTCCACTACTTCATCTTACTCATATAATATTTTTTATAAAGTTCAATGGTCCATTGAATACGAGACGGTGTGAGGTCATTAACATCATAACAGGTAGTTAAACCTATTTCTATTAATACAGTTTTAGGCAACCACAATAAACATCATTACTTCAAGTATTAATACATACGTACCACCTGGAGGTAAGTACATCTAACTAATGAATATCTGTTCTGCCGCTGAATAGGATTAAAATCATAATATTATTTGAGTTGGATTAGAGAAACGTTGCTGCCTCGTAGGAATAAGTTCAAATGCCTTACATAAATAATTATAGATACCTTACCACGCCCTTAAAACTAAAATATAACAGCTTAGTTACAATCGTGAAACGTATAAATCATACGGGTTATATAATTATGTGGTGGTGCGGTGGCATCAGAGTCGAATAAGTTTTAACTGTTAAAGAACCACTCTTTCGTCATTGTTGATGGCTAATTGTATCAGCTATGTCATCATCGTTATCATCATCTATATCTTCTCTCAAAATGTAGATTTCCTGACAATGTTCTCCATCACTAATAACTTTACAAATCCTGCTCTTATCATCTACCAATCTTGAAGTAAGATTTGAACTATTGACCGGAAGTTGTGTCAGAAGTGTCTGATACCGATAATCCGTGATGCAGATATTAATACCTCTAAGTTAACACCGGTCATGTAAATGTAATTCGTACTATTTCAATTGAAACAAAAACGCGAGTATTTACAAATTATACGATAGCTTTCGCAATCGGCCGCTTTGCATGCGTCCGGTGCGGTGCGAAAGTGAAGTTTCGTTCCACGGAGGCAATGGAACTGTGATTGGCACGTGACCGGCCGATCGATTAATTATGTGTCGGAACATGAACTCCGAATTGTACTAACTATGCATTGTATAGGTACGTAAGGTGTTTTCACTTTCCTTTAAATCGTGCATTCGTGAACATGGAGCATTCGTCACGTACTATGCAATGACATTTTATACTAGACACGTTATACGCCCGCTAACTTAAGAGAAAACTTGAGCGAAACTGCTTTGATAGCACACATGCACGTTTTTTATTTTACTTACCTTTACTACATAGACAAATGTTCTATAAGGGACAGAGCTATTAGAACAATGTGATAAAAAAAGACAACTAGTGTTTGACCTTGCGTTTCAAGTCTACGCAAACGTAAATATTGACCATGGAATATAGTGACCAATGATTACTTCAGTCAAAACGGGACATCGATTTTTTTAAGTCAAATACTTTTTACTTGAAAAAATATAGTTAAATACTAAAAAACACGCTTTTATGATAAAATTAACTAAAAAGTAGAAAATAATTTTCAATCTATGAATCATTTAAGGAACAGTAAATAGTATAATTGTGGAAAAAATGTGGGGCGCTTTTTACAAAACTGGTAAATGGAGCACCCCATGTTTTTTTTCATAATTATACTATATACTGTTACTTAATTGACAATGGCAACGGTTCATTTCGGAGACAACGGCACGAAGCATCGGAAAAAGGGACTGTCCCGTTAAAAACGGGACGTATGGTGGCTATCCCATTGATCCGCATGCTTGTCAAAGACAATGAAATAATGGAACAGAAGGTAAAAAATGTCCAAAACTGTCGATAATAGTTTTAGTACGTCGTTTACGTAGAAATGTTATAGTACAGTTTAACTAAATAAATAATTATTAAATAAAAATATAATTTGAAAGAATGTATCTATACAGATGTATCGACTGGTTTAAAATATATGATTTAAAAATAGTTTATATTTATTATCATAGATTAGTAAATATTACTCACTCCTAACAAGAAAATGTACCCAGTTTTGAGAATTGAAATAGTTCTGTAAAAAAGTTTTGCCACGTCTCCGTGCTAAAATGTCTCTAAAATATTTGAAATAATTATTTATTTATTATGTAAATTACGCAGTATTAGTTATTTATGCGTATATTTTCTCTAAAAATGTTTTTATTTGTCAAGAATTCAAAAAAAGAACTTACTATTAAGCCGTTTGTGGCTTATTTCAATTTCAAGGCGGCGAAGTATCTTTACTAATCTATGTTTATTATTATCAGTTTTATTTTACACACGACCATTAATTGCAAAGTTGTGTAAATTTTATAAATGTACTAGCTGACCCAGCAAACATTGTGTTGCCATATAAATAAAAAAAATGTTAAGGGTGAACAACCCTTATCACTTAAGAGATATGAAAAATAGATAGTAGCTAATTCTCAGACTTACTGAATATGCATATAAATTTTGGTGAAAATCAGTAAAGCCGTTTCGCAGGAGTAGGTACAGTAACTAACATTGTGACATGAGAATTTTATATATAAGATTCTAATTTTACCGTGGTCTTTTTGAGGATTAATTTCTGGCTATACAAAGATTATTTATTAAATTATGTTTAGGTTAAGGAAGAAATACGACCTTAATGATTGAAATATTTATTCAATTAAAGAAATTTTAAAATACCGTATACTATCCTATATAAATTTTATGGTAATATTTTTTATTATTTACCACAGGTATCGAAGGAAATTTAAAGATTAGGATACAGAATTTCCCATATATCGATTTTATTTTATTAAAATAAACCATAAAATGTTATATTTTGACTAAAAACACACTAATATAAAAATTAAGCAGTGGGATCTTAAACTATAACATACGACATATGAACATCGTCAGATTCAATAAAATGTCACTTCTGTTCTGTTGATCTATGACCATGCATTTTGCGTCTTTATCACTTTCATTGACAAAAACATACTTTGTCTCTTTCTGGTTACTCACGTAATCATGGCGGATCGAACACGAAAAATAAACGAAATTTAATAATTTCTCTTCATTTACGTGTGATAGGTGATTCCATGAAGTTTGTTTCTTTTTCGAGCATAATTTTTGCATTTACGCATTGCACAAGAAGGCATTTTGAGGCTTTAAATTCAAAATAATGACGTTCAACGTGTTCCGTGACATTCGTGTGTATTACTACGCCGCGCGAGAGCGACTGGACTTGGCTGAAGTCGTTTTACACCACTTGCCGTATTTTGTATGTTTCAAGTTTTGCCCGCTTGTGGCGGATCTTTATATTTATAGATCAATGGTACTATGTATGTATGTACGTGACATTATTAGATTTGAAAGATTTATTATTAAAATTGTATTTATTTGAGTGGTACTTGTTGATAGATTTAAAAAAATAATAATCCAAAGGTTTGCATCTTGCATTTTTAATAATAATTTTAGTACCATAATCACTTATTGGTTACGAGTATCTTCCAATTTTAAAAGTTTAAAATTAATATAAATAATATCTTATTATAACATAAATATTATTGATGATAAAAAACTAGGTTTAAAAGATTTAACAGTGTGAAACATAAAATAGCTCTCCTTTGTCTCATTTCAATTTTAAATTATTTTCAAAAAGTAGGTATATCAGATGAAGAATGTAAGATCACAGTATCGTCGAACAAATTCATTAACCTGGCGGAACTATTTGGCAAGATTTCAATTCTCGTGAAGCACGATTTACAATGGAAATAAACAACCTGTTCTTTGTCCTAATCGAAAAAAAAACAACGAGCCAACCATTGGAATAATGAGAAAATTGTTACGGTAGTAGAAATACCGCAAGGGGGTATAAAAACATAGGATAGAAATAAAAACGCACGAAAGCAACAAGAAAATGCAAATTGTCAAAAAGTTTTAAATGTGTAAATAAGTTTGGACAAGACACTAGAGACTATAATCACTTGATAAAGCTTAGGAATCAAATCATTATGTACGCAAAGTTACGTAGTAATTGCATTGTACATTGAGTTATAAGAAATAGAAGAGAAGAGAATGAATTTACCTCTACTTAGATTTGTATCATGTCGTTTAATGACTTAGAGAAACAAAAAACAAATTGACATGAGGATCATGTTAATCTTCAAAATTAGCGTTTAAACAAACAGCGTGTGAATGTGAATGGCATCAAACAATGCATAAATAGTAAAGTCGTGACTCGCTCTGATGACTTCAATTTGCAAAACTTATGAAACCATCCGAAAAGTTAAACAATCTTCGTCGACTTTAATATTATCCGCGTATAAAGCAATATTTTGACCTTTTGCGTTTTATTAATCGAATAATAAATCTTCGTTAGCATCACGATTTCATTTATCAAGCGTTTGTTTTACTTAGCTTCTCGCAATTTTCATATCAGCAGACGTTTGCGCTTCAAAATGGCACGTTCATTTTTGAACTATACCTACAACGTTGCTTCCAATAAGCCTAGTCAACAATTTCTAATAGCCTTGTCACGCAATTTACTTGCAAAATTTATTGAATTTCTCGTTAAATCGGGGACGAAGCTGAGCAAGGTCGATCTGTCGCGACGGATCAGCAAAATGGTGGTTACCACAGAATCAATCCGCCGCGCTCCATTAGCGATAAAATGGGACAAGTTCGCGATTTATTTTTAAAAGTGTAAAATGGAACATTCCGATACGATCTCACCAAGTTTATAGAAAGTTTTTATTCGCGGAAATTTCTGTCAACGGCCACACTCCCCAACAACTATAAAACTCCTGCTTTTAAAAACAAGAGCAACAAGTTTATTATGCGTGTCGATTCGTGTACGGTTCTCATGAGTTCAGAATTATCTTACGTAAATACCAGTTTATTTAATATCATTTTGATGATCATAACGTAAAATTTAGTAAACTTATGCTTGTTATTAATAAAACAATTTTTACTAATTTTTGCCCACCAATTCCTTCGTGACATTTTATCTAAGCAATTAATGTCTTTGTAACTTTGGTAGACAACATTGATTAAGATTGATCTTTACCTAAAGGGCATGAGGAGTCTATTATTGTATTGACATTCAAAAAGTGCTTAGTGAAAGTGTAAAGAACCTATTTTGAATAAAAAAAAAATTGATTTGATTTGATTATTATAAAATTGATAGATTAATTAGTAAAGAAAGTTTTAAAAATATGTAGAATCCTTACCTCCTCATCTTCAGCGATGAATTGGACTGCTGTCTGCTGTACAGCTTGTGTCTGTTCTGTGGCACTTCGTTTCACCGGCCTCGCGTCTCCTTGATCCAGTACTGAAACAATAAAAACGAAAATTATTAAACAATTGTCTAAGTTTTAATCACTAAAATGCGATGAATTGTTGAAATAGAGGAAAAAAGTCGGCTAAATCGTTTTCACGTTTGATTTGATCGGAAATGTACCATTTGAAAATAATGAAACATAATAAAACTTTTTTGGTTCGTTCGATTCAGTTCAATTCAATTACAGTTTTACTAACGGAAGGATAACCTCAAACTTCGAGGTTCACGGTTGAAGAAAAACATTACGATTAAAACAATCCGTGGAATGTTCTTAATGTTCAAAATCGGCATAACATTTAGAAATCGGTTAGTGAGGTTAATAGTGTCGTTGTATTAAAACAGATGGATATTAAATGCCGTAGTAACGTGCCAATGTCAATATGAATCAGTGGCTGAGTACCTAAAATAGAAAGAGGTATCTATATGAGTAAGTACTATATGCATAATACTTGGAAAATGAGTGGGCGTAAAGTACTATGTAAAATGGAATAGGAAATACAGAATCTGAATCAGCTGACCTACATATGAGCCAACCATCTTAGTCCTTAGGCAACAGCACTTATGATCGGCTTTAGGCGCAACCACTGTTATGGAATGGAATGGATGGAGTTGGCTACAGCTGTCCATGGGCGGCAGACCAACTTACCATACGATGATGCAGTCCATCTGATCGTTTGCGGCTAAAATCTTATAAAAATAAGAATTGAAGAAGAATTGCGTAGTAACAATAAGACCTGAAGACGTATATATGCATATGTTATTTAAACCAAGATGTTATATCTTATGAACATAATTAATTATTATTTCTGACCAGTAATATAGTGAAACACGCAAGTATACACCTTTAATATAAATTATTAATGGAAAACATACACACAATTAAAATTATTCACTACTTATGTAACTACTTAATAATTATCAAATACTAAATTAATAACTTATAGTTTTCCTTTTAATTTTCTTCACTATAATAAATATATTTTAAAGGTTATTTATAACCAAAATTACGTAATCATAATTTATCGTTAAAATTGTTTTGATAACTTAAGGTCATATTTTAATAAACAATCATTTTCCTCTATTAAATGGTTACAGACATCAGTGGGAACGTACCTACATACATATTTAATGACATGATATTGTAAGCGCTACATACTACAGATGGACGGATAGACGGATAAACAAGAAAGGAACAGGATACATAGAAGGATAGATAGGTTTAAAGTCACTTCGTAGATTAATATCACTTATCGCATTATATTAGGAATTAACAACACCTGCGTTGTGGTTTTATACGAACGGGCAACGCAACCGCACGCTTGTCATTGAATTAGGGTTGCCACTCGCACTATAATATTTGGTATCGTAATATATTTTATTATATTTTAATACTTAATGATTTATCATTTTTGCACACCTTAAGCTAAGGATTGTAGCAAACGGTGAAAATACCATTATATTAAGAATTAAATAATAAGAAATATAACCTAATCTTTTAACCATAATATATATTATAGAAAAATATTTTGTACTATATATTATACAACAATAAATTGTTTTCTTCGTTAATGCAGGTATGGCGGCTTTAGTACAACACAAAAAAGCGTCAAAAATCTTTATACCTACTTTTTTTTTTGGGAATAAATAATATTTGCCTTCATAAAAACGTGGCAACCCAACATACTCATTCTCACTGATGTGAGCACGTTATTAAACCACCGGATCGCCGTCTCAAATCGCACGGCAAGCCGCCTTAAAGACATATCATTAGAATACAATGCGAACTGAATACATGAACATTAGCCGATTGATGTTGCGAAGCCCTTGGGTTAGATGCAATCGGAATGGCATGCGCGAATAAATCAAAACAAAACGATATCTCTTATCTTGTATAGATACAGTACAAATCGATATGTCAATGTAAAATGTGAGGACGGCCGATCGAAGGTTTTTTACACATTTTAAAATGTAACAAATAAATCAATCGACCTGTAGGAATAATGGGATCTTTCAATAAATGTAGCTGATAGGAAATATAACTGCAAGAAAAAAAATATTTTTACGTTAAACGTATTTTTGTGAAAGCTGCATTTTAAACGATTAATCGGTATTGCAGTGGTCAGTCAGGATAGATAAAGTAAATGCTATACTAGCAGTGTTTGTACAACACAGCTCTACAAATGAAGTGGTTATGTAAATAATCGCTATCCGTTATCCTTATGTGAGAGATAAGCGGTGAGAATGTGAGTCACATTGTGTTCGTGGTTGTACATATTCTAGTAACATAATTGCTTAAGTGCACTGTGTACATATTTCCGGAAACGTCTCGAGTGTACTTTTACGAACATTTAGTTAGAAAAAAAAGAAAAAATATTTTTATTACTTTTTAAAATAACTTTTTTGCACTATTGCTGGTCAATGGTCATAAAACACGTTAAGGGGGAGAGAGAGGGTTGACGAAGTGTGACAATGTTTGATTAAGGGTGGGAGTTCTAAATTTCGTGACGTGACATTTCAAAACGTAATATTATGTACAATTTTATTTAAATAAGAATAAAAATAATTTGGGGACTGCTGTTCATATTTAATAATTTCTAGGTGTAAAAAAAAATACGTGTCGAATAGATAACCTTTAGGAAGTCGGTTAAAAAATAAATAAAATATGTGATGTTACATTAGAGAGGGGATCTCACAAAATGTAACTAACAAGGACAATGATGAGAGACGTGGAAAAATTAAGAAATTTGTGTAACGTAATTTATACATGGCCCCTTATGATTGATTCATACAAAGATACAGTTGTTTTCTTACGATTGATTGATCGAAAAAATGGAACACGAAAGAGATTAATGGTTGTGTTTACTCTTAACATATTCAAATACAAAAAACATGACGGAAGTAGGAATGAAAATAGCGGCTGTCGTTTTTGCGGATCTGACGAGTGATGGCTCCGATAGACGACCGCTTGTCGTATTACGTCACTAATAGTGTAGATCCGTTTTAAGCTAGGTGCCGATTGAGATCTGTATGCACTACGCACCATTCATTCTTATTTCTCTTGCATGATGTAAGATTAAAAATATCATAAGTATCCTTTTTTTAACGGGTGTGTCCTCAACTTTATGATGTTGAGTGGGTTCTATCGCCTACAAATATTGTACGATAAAATTTTGGAGAACAGCTTAAAATTAAATGCTTACATTTATATTAAACGAGCCCAAATCGAACTAAGTGAACTATTAGCAGAGCCTTCTAATTTATTATCATTTCAATTTATTCATGTGTGTGTATAGATAAATTGAAAACGTTTTATCACTCTTTAATTAAAACTGAGAAATGTTTTTTCTGACAAGACATGCTCACTTTGATCAGAAGGAATAGTAACGAAACTTGTTCAGAAACAGTTAGGTTAACAGTTAACTTGCGGCTACTTTTACTATAATTTCCTACCACAGAAAAGGCTCAGATAAAATCACACATGCGCAATCAGGATCAAAAGAAACTAGTGTGCAATAAATGCCTTATTCGAGGAAAACGTGATGCGACGAGAGCTCACGTCGGCATTCTTTTGCGTTGTATGTCATTACATCATTTGTAAGCACAAGTTCTGTACACGATTGAACGAAGAGCAAGATATAATAAAAAGTTTTAAATATAGCGTTGAATGAATCTTATAACGCATTACGCATGTATGTGTAAATTATACTTTCATCAGTCACCACCTTTAAATACCTGTAAATGCGGAAATTTGCAGATTGCATTTGATAATGAAATTTGCAGGACGAAGCTGCTGCCCGTCCCTTGATTTTTTAAAGTTTCATGTAGCAAATGAGAATGCTGTATGAATAGAATCTGATGGAAGAGATTGATGAGTGTAGAATATAGCTACAACTTGAACTGTCTTCAAGTTGTAGCTATATTCTACACTCATCACAGATAGTAGTATCAACACAGCGGAAAGTAGTATCAAGTATGTAATTATATGTACAGCCTCATACGTAAGTCAGCCGTTTTTTTCTAGTAATTGAAGTTCACTATTCACTTAGAAGTCTCCCTCAACGTTAATTCACGTTAAAATATCCCTTAAGCCAGAGAACGGTGCTAATGTAATTCGCCAACTTGTGAGGTAATTTAAATAATTCTCAAGTGTGTACTAACTTTGGATGGACTCATGAATTATGAGCAAAGCTGGTCTGCGGTGTACCTTTTGTTACATGTATAACAGACCATCGACCGCGAATGGACTGTCTGACACAAACTTTACTAAACTAGTAAATTTATGAAATGCGACAGGTTAGGGAGCGCCGCTCGCTACTTATGTATGCTCCATAACCACCAGATATCAGCATGGCTTTTGGATAAATCGTTTTACATACCGTACGTATACAACCTTTTCACTCAATATAGTTTGGCAATAGAACCCTTTGTGGTTCGACACCAGAGGCACCACTGCCTTTTCTGTTTTTCTGCTATACAAAAGCCGTGTTAAATTCGGCTGACTTTAATGGATATGGTAAAGGAGATTACACTGTGTATTGTGACTAGTTCCTTAGGGTAGGTTATGTATCTGTTGCCAAACTCAGGTAGAATCGATCATATTTGGAGTTGATTACAAAGTAACCGTTTGGACTGCATGGTCTAGTACATCATAAAAAAATCTCAAAGCGGATAGCGACACTGAACGGACGCGCTCCAAGTATTTTCGTTTCATCCACCCGGCAATACATTGTTCGCTAATCGAATACCAGTCACAAATCACAATGCTCCATTGACAGAATGCATGCTGCAACATTGTTAGTTTTTGCAACTACGAGCCGAAGGTAACTTTATACAGTTTCAATATTGTTGGACAGATTTTCGTAGGAATATGTACCTTTATACATTAGATGTCAAGTTAAGTGGTCATTGCCGGACATCCAAAATTAAACCTAAACAAGACTAGTAACTAGTCTCGTCTTATGTCCGCTACAAGTGGATTTATAATCTCGGAGGACTAAGTTGGTCATATTAGAATCTTTTCCTAATATGAGGCATGACGTGGTGACCACACCTTTGAAACGAACATAGATGTAATATTTCATTTAGTGCAATACTTTAAGTTTCATTTTACAACTTTTGACTTTCTAGAATGTATATACATTATACGTTTTGTAATTTTCACTAAACCTTATTATCAGGGTATTTCAGTATAGTTTTCTTATACGTTAAAAATATTAATTACTTCTTTTGTTTAATCATTTAACTAAATCTTTGTTTTAAAGATTTTACGGTTATTTTTTTATAGAATTTCGAGGTGATGCCCACTACACAGGCCCATAAACGAATACTAATCTAAATATATATAATTCAAAGGTGCCTGATTGACATAGTGATCTATCAACGCTCAGCCCAAACCACTGGACGGATCGGGCTGAAATTTGGCATGCAAGTAGATGTTATGACGTAGGCATCCGCTAAGAAAGGATTTTGATCAATTCTACCCCCAAGAGAATAAAATAGGGGATGAAAGTTTGTATAAATCTTTTTAGTTAATAATATTACTTCGTAACGCGAGCGAAGCCGCGGGCAAAAGCTCGTCATTCATAATACTCCAGTGACTGCACGTATGTTCCAATGTAATGTTTTTCCCGCTAAGTTCTGAAGGCGTCGGTGCAGTTACGCAATTATTGAACTGTCGTTTCGGAGAAGACAGTGACGACTTAACTGCCGCCGTGCGAATTTTCGCAACACATACGAGTCGTGTTTATCTTTACGTATTTCCTTTAAATTATTTGTTAGTTTTTTTTTTCAAAAGCTATTTTTAAGTACCTAACAGTTGTGAGCCGTGACATAATACATGTTTATAAGCATTTGCTTGCCAATGACATAATGTGAGTAATGTGGCTTATATCTATAAAAATATGTACAAAATGTGCTACGCTAGTCCAACGCTAGAATTCCGTGTGTCATGGGAAAGTACAACAAACGCACACAAAGACAAGTACTAGAACAGAAAACGAATTTCATAATTTCAATTTTTGGCTGCCTGGGCATATAACTCGGAACCATTTGCAAGAGTCATCAAAGTGCGGTCTTCTCGAAGAAAACTTTACTAACAGAGCTTCTAGAAACTTAACACAAACTATGTAACAGTGATGTGAATTCAATAGTTAACCCACTTTGAAGTAAACGTGCTACTGTTTTCCAAATTAGGAAACTTGAGCCTTGAGAGCCAATCCATTCCCACACGACAAATATAATTAACGATATGTTTGTTAGTAACATGAACCTTATGGATTGATATTGATTCTATCGAAATAAAGACAAACTTTACACGCGACCCACCTGGCGCAGCGGTTACGATACCGGCGTGAAAAGAGTTCATAACAATAGGTCGGCGAAAAAAGGTCGTCAAGATTTTGAAACTACATTGATTAGGATAATTCACTTTCTAGAAAATATTGTCAGAAGCATTTAGCTGTTCATGACTACGACACTGCCGACATGTTGACCGATCCGCCTCACATTTATTGAAAACATACAAATCTTTCTAAATATACTTGCCAATTCTTAGATTAAACTGAAGTGATAAATAAACTCGCATTATTTAAGAATATTTGTGACATTCAACAGCGGATACATCCACGGGAAATCATCTTGGCAACCGTTACCGCAGCGGTCTCGCAAATTACCGTTGGTGTCATTAAATGAACATTATTGTGTAGCTTTCCGGGCTATTATTTATATTTTGTAACCACATTATCCTATTAAAAACAACCACACAGAGTACTGTATGAATATTATTGCAAATTTAATTTTGCTGAAGGTGGAAGAACGCTTTGTGTTTCGGCTCCAGAGGCACCACCGCCACACTTTATAACAGCTGTGTTCAGCGCTGCTATGTAGCCGGCATAAAATGTGTGATAACTGATACCGGATACATACTTATCAGAGGCGTTCCAACTTAGTCCTTAGAAGTAACCTCGCAGCTTTGACCGACCTCAGGTATGATTCTTATCTTTGTCCCTGTAGCTCCGGGACCAGAATAGGGCTACGGTATCCCCTGCCTGTCGTAAGAGGCGACTAATTGGGGGCTCCGGGGTTGCGGGCGGCGAGAGTGGGAGATCGAACCGTCTAGCAAGCGACCCCTGGAAGGACGGCGGTATGTGTGGTCGCATAGCGTCGTAAACACCAGACGGTGTGGCGAGCTCTGAAGCTCATCCGGGCGGAGCCCGAAGGGGCAATGCGTTCAGAGGACTCTGGTTGCGTTCCGTAGGAGATCCCGGAGTCCTCCTCTATAATAATGTGAAGCATTGATATAAAATTAAACTTTATTCAATAAAATAAATATTATAATAACGATGTAGTTTATTCTCGTGATCGTGCTCTTTGAAGCGTAACCACCACAATGACGGGAAGATGGCTTTCTGGGTTACACACTGGAATAGCCCAGGCGCACATTGCGGTGGCCATGTTTCCCGTACCATAGGGCAAGCGCACATTGCATATAAAAATAATACGTACCTATATTTTTATTAACTTTAAATTATAAATGAGCATATTTTATTTATATGATGCAAGCAGCAAAGGAGCTTGCAGTCCGCCTGATGGTAAGCCATCACTGTCGTTCATGGACATGTGTAACTAACTCTATATAGTACAGGGGTTTTACCAGGGATATGATTGCCACTCCTGAATATTAAGACAGCCGACATATAAATCGGTCGGCATTAGGGTGTGAATACCGAAACAGAAAACTGCTTCACACTAGATAAAAAGTGGCGGTAGAGCATGCCGCCCAATTGATGAGGGTGGTCTCTCTATTAAATCTAAAACTAAGCCTTCATATGATTGTAGCGCTAGCTGCATTCGTTCATAGAACGGCTGTAGTCATTGCATGAAATTCAAACAAAGCAGAACTTAACACGGTTCAACTTAATGCCCTCAATAGCAGCAATTGGTGAGACGAGAATGTGACAGAATTGATATTAAAATGTATATTTAGTATATCTTTATGTTTATCTTTGAGGCTTCAACGTGGACTGAAGCTAATTTCATATACACAGCGTTGCATCGTGATCTAAGCTTGGCAATGTTGCAATGCAATTCATCATTATGCACGAACCTTTACATGCATCGTTAAATAATTTGATTCATCGGGGAATACCAGGCGGTCAGAAGAAATTTCTGTCGAGCATAGACCCTTACTTTTATAAAGATATCGTATCTTCGCAAGTCAATCAGACTTTATATAGCATAAAATAAATGGTACCTACTGCCAAGATGATAATGTTCATGAGTAACTAACTAGCTTTCATATTTAATACAGGTTTGAAAATATTTTTCCTTGTAAATTTAAAAGATTAAGACTTCATTAGAGGTCCTATGTTGAAACAACTTAACGAAGTGGTAAGTATTAGCAATAAAATAATAAGGTTGTCATATTAAAAGCCATGGAAAAGAACTTATGTATGTTTTAAAATAAAAATCCAATTTTGGTTAAATAAAATAAATTTCACTTTTTTTTTATCAAATGTTCGTTTTCTAATTTGATTAGCATATTTATAAAATTGTTTTATTATTCACAATCCCTGCATTACGATTGGTTTAATATTTCAGATTCTGCGCCATTTTAAAAGTCAACTTCACTAATAATAATTATATGAGACCAAACCACTTTAAAAACCAAGAAAATTAAAAGAAAAATAGCATCACATTCGAAATTGAAATGAAAAATATAGTGTTTGAAAATACGATTGGAGATCCAATGCTTGCTCAACATCTCCTTGCTAGATTGCTCGTTACACATCAAAAATTTAAGCTCTATAGAGATTTATTCGCTATTCATTGGCAATAAGGAAAACACGGTGAAATCCCACGGGTGGCGTGCGCGAAACTAAATCATTATTGCTTCGTAAACAATTCCTTAGTCGAGAATACGGCCACTACGGAGGCGCGGGCGGTGCCTACGCTCTAGTTGCTACCTTTGTACTTTTCATTCTATTTCGTTCAGAGCTTTCTTTTCCAAATTAGTTTAAGTGAATCATTGTTACTTAACGAATCAAAGAAAAAATCTTTCGACGTTTACTATCACTAAAATAGTAATATTATACTTAAAACATAAAAAAACTTATTATATAAATATGTAAACATTATCTCCAAAAATTACGTCAATTAATTATGTCAAGGACGTGCAAAAATGTGTTTTTTCCAACAAAAATACAACGTTCGACGGTAAATGTTTTATCGTTCGTCGATAGGTACGGGTATTTTTTGTGAAAACCCCTTTTGTAAAATAGCAGTGACATTTCCTGTTTTGTTAAAAACTAGTTAGCGGTCTGTGGATAAGGAACAACAGGAAGACGGCGTAGGCACTGAACGCGACCCATGTATACTTTCCGGCATACACGATCCTGCTATTACTGGAAACAGCCTTAACCAGGTAATTTATCGGTTTCAGGGAGGCCCGTTGAATAATCTTTAACCACCGCTACAAAGGATCGAATCTTGTATGAAACTGTGGTATCGTGAGATACAACGATTAAGGGAAACATTTTCCTTCATGTAACTATCAATTTGTACAAAATATGGTCATTGGTTTATCTCCCAGCTATTTGTGTACAATTAGCGTCTCGAACACAATGTGGAAACAATCTTTTATGATACAAATAAAAGTAAGTAGTTTGAATAAAGATAACGATATCATCCGAAGGGCCCTTGTTACCATCAACGTGCCGGCTTGCCTTGAGCCGAATGGTATTGCACGTGATGATGGCAAGCGGCCCGACGGTATGACTCTCGTTCCCTGGAAACAGGGGAGGTCACTTGTATGGGATGCGACTTGCGTGGATACGCTGGCTCCATCCCATATTTCAGTGACCTCGACGCATGCAGGAGGTGCGGCAGAGGCGGCTGAATCTGTGAAGCGGCGCAAATATGCAGCCTTGGGGGATGGCTACATATTTGTGCCGTTTGCGGTAGAGACTTTGGGTCCGTAGGGGCCAGAAGCACGACGGTTCTTCAAAGAAATGTCGTCGCGTCTGGTTGACGTTTCTGGAGACCCAAGAGCTGGTGCGTACTTTGGCCAAAGATTAAGTTTGGCCATACAACGCGGCAACGCAGCCAGCATTCTTGGGACTCTACCGGGAGGCAGTGATTTGGACTCATTGTTTTATATTTAATTATTTAAGTTTTAATATTTCTTTTTTTGTTTAAATTATATTTTTTGTGTATATTGTGTATAGATTTTAAGTTTGTAAATAGATAGATATATTATGTAATATAAAGTTATACAATAAAAAAAAATAACAATTAATTATAGTTTGAATAAATCCCTAATTATTGACAGTAATATATACAGTGCCTACGTAGATTATAAAAACTATTGGGCGTATTTTCATAGGCTTATACCTTCGATCACTAATAAGAACTAGATACACAATCCCATACAAAAATGAACTTAAAAAGTGGCGTCAAATTGACGCTAAAAACAAAGAAAAAAAAAATTAACGACCGTGGTTTGTCACTTGGACAAGGAATTAGTGGAGACGAACTGTCATTACTTTTAATATTTTTATTAGGTCGAAGTAATTAATTTTAATGAACATAATAATAATTTATCAATGAAAGTAAGTAATATGCAGTCACAATTTATTATAATAAAAATATTATAAGTTTAAAATTAAAATATAACCAAATACAAGTAATTTAATTAAAAAATCAACAAGCTGTTTACGCCGTTATCCAACGAAATATATTGCCCACGACTAAATAAATATGTAGTAAACCAACATTTATTTCAATTATTTTTACCTGACTGCCAAGGAAGGGTTATGTTTTTCGCGCGTATCTTGTATGTTTGTCTTTATTTATTTGATCGGATCTAACAAACGGCTGGATGAATGTCGACAATTAAGGTGTCATTATATTCGTCTCAATGACCCGAGTGTCCTTAGATAGGTGTTAGAAAAAAAAATCAAGATGGCGGATTTTTGGCGCGAAATAGTAATATTTCAAAAAAAGTTAACCGAACCTATCGAGTATGATATCAAATGAAAGGAAATTAAACGGAGATTATAAAAACATATAATTTGTATATATATAAAATAGCAAGGTGACTGACTGATTGACTGACTAAATGATTTTTTCATTTTTCAGAAATCAACGTACAGCCAAAACCGCTTAATTTAGAGTTCTGAAATTTTGCACATGGGTTCGCTATATAGCGTAAATAAGTACTAAGAAAGGCCTTTTGGAAATTCTACCCCTAAGAGGGTAAAACAGGGGATGACAGTTTTTTTCAAATCCTTTAATTTTGAAGCAACTACTGTAAAATTTAGTATTTGGCTTTCTGGATAGGAATAAAGACACACCTATTTATCCCTTTCCGAAAAATCAACCCCATAGAGGGCAAAATAAGGGTTAAAAGTTAATTTGAACAACCGTCAATTTTGACGCAAACACTATGAAATTTTGTATCTGGCTTGTTGGATAAAAATAATGAAATTCTACCCCTAACGATATAAAATAATTACTAGAACTTTGAATTACTGAAGTTATATATTCTATAAATCGTAAATGGTGGATGTTTTTCCGAAATAGTAACACGTTTTAAAAAAAGTTAACCAAAACTGGAGTGGAGTGGGGTATCAAAATAAAGGAAATTAAAAGGTGATTACACACATATTATATGATATATACATGTGTATAACACATCGATGTGACTGTCTGACTAAATGCGTAAGTTGCTGCGCCAGACACCAACGTAAAGGGAAACCGCGGATCTTTAGCGTGCTGGAATTTTACACATAGGTTCTTTATATAGCGTAAATGAGCCCTACGAAGATAAAATAGTATAATATTGTTTGAACATCTTTTGTTTTTGAAGCAGATACCTATTATAAAACTTTTTTTTGGCTTTCTTGCTAAAAAATGATGAAACGCCTATTTCACTGTTTTTGAAAATTCTACTTCAGCCTTTATAGTGCAGTCGGGTTTTTGATTATTTTAATTAAATTACTTGATTACTTTGTAGTGACAGAAATCCGTTGTATATTTCTTCTTAAATTTAGAGTTTTTTCCAACACCTATCTAAGGACATTTGGATATTTGAGACGAATATAATGACACCTTAACTGTCGAAATTCACCCAGCCGTATGTTAGATCCGAGGGAATAAAATGCAGTGCAGCTAAAGTCCGCTTATAAAGATACATACAAGATACGTGCAAAAAACATAACCCTTCCTTGGCAGTCGAGTAAAAATAAAAGTATGGAATCAACAGGATGCCATTAATTCCCTTGAATAAAGTGAGTTTATTGGAAAACAGTCTTTTCGATGGATTTTTATTTTTTTTCCGTATCTTTTTTGGCTATGTTAAGCAATTTTATTTTAGTGTATCTTTCGACAATAGACTTTATTATAATAATTCTATGACTATTGTCGCGGCAGTTGGATGAAAAGACATCATAAAATATATTAAATAATAATTTACTTAATAATTTAATTTCGCTCATTTACTATTTACTCATTGCCTATGTTTAATTATTATACAAAACAAATATTTTTATATAACAAAAAAAAGAAAAAAAAATTAAATTAAAGAAAAAAATATAAAACAATAGCGTCTCCATTCAAGTTAGAACAGAGTCACCATGTAACCCGAACAAATCAAGTGGGCTTGCAATAGTAAGAATTGTACGTTTGGTAACAGACTTTACAATTTCAATGGTTTATACATTCTGTTGATTTTTGTTGATAATTTTTAAAACTTAAAAATAAATTATTTACGAACGAAATAGCAGTATTTATAATTGAGTGATAGCAATTACCTACTTATAATAATAATACTTACCGAAAATACGATATTCCATCATTTGTTAGCGTACTAGACGTGTGATTTTTGCAGTTTTGAACGAGCACTGAGGCATGTTTATTCTCCGAACGTTCAAACACTACTAACCTAAAAGCGCACCCAAATGTCTATTTGGGTGCTCTTTTCGTCGCGCCATTTTTTTGTCGCTGATTGTGTATCTAGTTCTTATTAGTGATCGAAGGCTTATACATACGAATACATTGAAAATATTCCATTTAACAAGCTTAACGGATCTTTCGTAAATAAGTTACTCCGGTAAAATTGCTGATTAAGTACCAGTTTTAATATAAATTAAATATTTAAGTGACCTTTTGAATCAGACGAAAAAATACATAATAATTATATGTAAAATTAATGTAATTCATAAATGATATGCAAAATATGTAATTAAGAATATTAATTGTGTGTTGAATGATGAAAACAATTAATAAATATAAGAAACATACACACATATAACATAACACAACACATGACTACTATGCATCATCTATCATATCACTTATGCTAAGGATGAGTGCAAATATGGTTTGATATGTGTGTAAAGAATTGAAATAAATTAATGGGATGAGTAATTTAATTGATACCTACATATTATAAGTAGTAATCGAACGTGCCTTCCATCTCAATCAGAATAGTTACTGAAGCTCAAGGAAATTAAGAATTTTGCCTGAACCCAATCCCACATGCGTTGCTATATTTAAAGACCAAATTTAAAAGGCTCCTCGAAGTATCTCAACTCTACCACACACTTCGTACTAAAAGGAACAGATCACCAACACACCAACCCTTCTTCTTCTTGCGGTGCCTCTCCAACTAGTGAAGGTCGGCTATCAGCTGTCTTAATCCCTCACGGTTTTTAGAGACGCGAAATAGTTTAGCTGCGCTTGCTATCCCCGTCCACTCTCAAATGTTACGCAGCCAAGATTTTTCTTCCCCGATACCAACCCTTAGAGAAAAAAGATGTTCCTAAATTAACACTAGCTAGTATATACGTATGGACGTTACCGTTAAAGCATCATCAAGCAGATTATGACGTCATCATGATTAGTGATCGTGATGCAATTGTAAGACACTTTCGCATTACATATCTTAGAACTAGAAACGTCACTTCCCCAATTTACTGTACAATAAACCGGGAAATTACGAGTGTGGGTAAGTATGTGAGATGCAAAATATGCAAAATTCATATGCGGAAATGTAACATAATAAGACTATTAGTATCTATGACTTCTTACGACTGGTTGCATCATACATGGTTGGTTGCGACATGTATAGACAGACAGAGCAATTTTGTAAACTGGTTTAGTCTTGCATATAAAAATATGTAAATTAGATTTTCTATTTTTATCAGAACCAAAAACTTGATCGTTTTATAATACCTAATATAGAATTTATTCAAAACTAAAAATAAAATTATATGTTACAGAAGTATATAATTTTATTTTAAAAGTATTTTTATATCAATTAACGAAAGTTTTATAAATGAACATTAGCAATCATGTTAGGTATAACCTTCAAATTAATATGCATTGAATATTAAAAAGCAGCATTTTGTAATTAATATTTAATTTACATCAAAGTTTTACTATAGTAATATAATTTTGCTTATTTAAATACTTGGTAGGTCAACGAATGTATATAATATAAATAATGCATAAGTGTAACTGAAGTAGTAAAAGAATTAAATAGTCGGTGTCTGCTGTTCCGTTCGCTTGTACCTATCTAATTTTATTTAAATTGTATGCTCAATTTACAATTTCTTTTTATAATATAGGAGTAGCAGACGAGCATGCAGTTCGCCTCATGGTAAGTAGCTACTGCCTCCCATGGAGATATGTAATCAATCCCAAACAGGGTTAGATATTCCTACCTGAGTCGGAAAAGTATGTCCCCCTTACCACCCCCTTCAAACCAGAACACAGGAGCGCTTAACACTACAGTTAATAGGCCGAAATAGGTGTGGCGGTGCAGCTGAATAGATACAAACAATAGCCATCTTACCGTATATGATAAATATTATCTATTTCAATATCTTTTCCTATACCTATTTGGTAAGATTACAATCTACAAAAGCATATTTTACCTCGTATCATAACGAAATTTTATGAAATAGGAAAGTCCGTAATGGGTATTTCGTTCGTTTAGTTTTCCTGCCAAACAAGGAACTGAAGCAAAAAATTAGGCATATGCGCATTTAAAACTTAAAACTAAGTATAATTGTTTGTGTATAATTTTAGACAAAAAATGTATGTTTCTTATTTAACGTTGTCATATAATATGTTTTCTTAAACTTTACCTTTAAAGTATTTAAAAAGAGTTTACATATCGTTTGATTAAAAATAATATCGTGTTAATAGATCATTCCTCATCCTCAAAAAGGATCCTCAAAAAGGGGGAATAGTTGAAAAGTGAACTATCGTATAGGTTTACATATGAACAGAGCCACGAGAGCCACATTTCACATAAGCAGTGAAAATTCAATAAGAGCTCGAGAGATATCGATTCATCTTCTCACCGAGCGAACTGAGAGCGTTGAAGAGATAAATGCATCTTGAAAATGCATCCGCAAAGAGTTTGATGATCAAGGTTCGCTCCACACGTGCCAAGGTTGCTGAAGAACCACTTACAGATTATATCTATTCGAGTGTTCTTACTTCATATCATATTATGTGGTTAATACATGTTACATGTTGTAATAAATTCATGTAATAGTAAATATATACATGCAAGTATTAACGTCATATTGCACTGGGCTTGAAGGTCTACTGCGCGCTAAATCGATCGACGGTGATCGTCCACGGCGTCCTTTAAATAAATTTTAAAAGCTTACGATGTCGTACACTCGTCGGTTTTCGATCTTTGTTCTTTCTATCAGTATCTGTCGAATAGCAAAAGCTATGCGTTTAATAGTTAAAGATATAACAACAATCGATCGAGGTCAATCAGCCTTTGATTTGACCGAAGATCGATCGATTGATGTGTGGTCATCATAATTTCCTCTGATATTTCGAGTAATTCCAAATCCGTTGCACTTATAAATATCTGTTTTTAAACGTTATATGCTTTTTATTGCTAAAAATACTGCTAAAGGATATGCCGCATTATTTAAACCCTGTTGGAAAAGTATTTCACCACTTTAAAATAGCAGAGAACTTTTGTATCTTTTACATTAACATCAGTGAATCAGTGTGAGCCTGTAGGCAAATATACGTAGCAACTTGTTTTAATAACAGTCCAAGTACGGAAGATAATAACGGATAGCTTTTTGAAGACTTTCAAGTTCGGAGCTTAGTGTACGGAAAACCCAAATTCCAAGAATGCCTGACTGTGCGCTGATGAGCTGGCTTTTCGTTTTATTAATTTTTTATGAAATCACCCGACCGTAAACTTAAATTTTCCCTGTATTATGCATAACAGGCAAAAATTTTGGAATAAACTTAAAAATATATCTTTAAATACCGTTTTACATACCGTAATTATACAAGAGATAATGCGAATTTTTGTCTGAAAATAATTAAACTACTTCTGCCGGCAATGTACAATACGAGTAATGTACATACGTTAAAATAAAATTATCACAAATTTAATCAGCGAACAATTAAGGTGCACTCAATTTGCTTCAATTCGACGATTGTAGTCGGTTCTTAATTGGCATTGGTTTCATTTGTACTTTAAATTTGTTTCAATATATTGATATGTCGCTGCTACATTGCGCCTATAAAAATAAAGCAGAACGATTTGAATATATTTTTCGCAGTCTGTACTGTAATTAATGTTGACACAGAAAATCCAAATATAGAATGGTGTAGGATACAGTATTTAATGGGAGGGAGTAATCCACACAATATCACATATTGTTACAAAGTAGGCATCATAAATCTTATAATTTAATTTACCTATCTTAATTGCTATAATAACCTAACCTAACCTATCCTATGATAAATTATTAATCAAGTAGTCCGTAAAAATAATGTTCCAACAAACTTCCTAATATTTGACCTGACAAGAGGAGCACTATAAGGCCCGCCTACGTCATGCAGAAACTGTCACCAACTCATTTAACTTTCCCCACAGTTGCCGAAAGTTTGTCTCGAAAACAAAATGCCGAAGCACGTCCCCAAACTTCCTAATGAACAGGTACAATTGACCAAGTGCGAGTCCAACTCGCACTGAGGGTTCCGTACCACCAAATTTTCATTTATTTTTAGTATTTGTTATCCATAGCAGCCATATAAGAAAATGCATTTTATCTACTTATTAAGATTCAAAAGATAAAACGAAAAACGTGGAAAAATTACGGTTTCTTGTACGAGTATAGTGACTCCATTTATTTTCAAGATTTTTTATTCTTATTATTTGTTATTATAGCGACCACCGTTACTGAAATACTGTTACACCGTTGCTAAAAAAAATTAAATGTCTATCTGTTACGGTTCAAACGATAAAGCCCATTAACAGACGGACAGACAGCGGAGGCTTAGTAGGCAGGGTTCTATATCTACCCATTGGATACGGAACCCTAAAAAGTTACAATTACGAAGCCGGGACGATCAGAGGGTCACTCAACTTCGACTTGCAGGCCCCGTGCTCGACTTGGCGGCCATTAACTTTGGAAAAGATCAACTTTGATATCGTACTGCGATACTGTTAACCTTTCACGAGTAGTAGAAATTGGCCTGTTTCTATATATTGGGCCCGAAAATCCTTGAACAACTTACGAAGGAAAGTACCTAAATTGATTGATGAAATCGGAATCCCTTTTATCTCTTAAGTGTAAGTACGTTCTCTAAAATGTTTTATTGAAAGGTACCTAATACGTAAAAGTAGTTTATTTAATAAAGAGAATCTTCGAGAACTTGTATCTATCTACGAGTACTAGTAAATTTGTAATGATCAGAAATCATATATAATACAATGTAGGTATGTAACCCACCAGCACCGACTTAAGATAAGATCTAATTCTACAACGGTATAGAAAGTGTTAAGTAGAATACTTGATTTTTATTTCTAGTATAACATAAACATGTTAATAAATAAAGTATAATAAAAACAAAAGTGGGTATTAATATACCCTTTCTCTGAGATACGGTTAATACAATTATAATATTAACGAAACAGAATAATGAATTTCGTATTTGCATAATTGCAATTTGTAGTGGAGTGCTATTAAAACTCTTTTAATTTAACTTAGTCCTGCGCGGTGCTTAGACAAAAAATCCCTTTAACACCACAACAGCACTCAGGTTTATTAACATTTTATAAGAAGGATGAGTTTACTTACACAAAATTAGAGAATGTAATTACTTAGGTATCATTAACAAATGTAATGAACAATAACACTACAGGTACAGTCAGCGCCAAACTGCTAGTCTAATAACCGTACATTTTATCAATATCTATACTAATATTATAAAGAGGAAAACTTTGTTTGTTTGATTGTAATGAATAGGCTCAAAAACTACTGGACAGAAAGCTACATTATCCACGAGTAACATAGGCTATATTTTATATGAAATATATTGATATTTGATAAATAGATTTTGAGGCGGTACAAAGTTTGCCGGGTCAGCTAGTGTATAATAAATGAAACAAGATTTGTTAACTTAAAATTGCAAATGAGCATACAGTCCACCTGACCGTGACTGATTCCGCCGTCTATGGTCATTTATCAAATCGTATTGGATTCCTACCAAGTTTGACCACAGACGCGTTGGTACCTCTTGCCTTGTAAAGTGCATCTTACCACACTGCACAAACATATAGCGCTTAATACTGCTTTTATAAGACAACAATAAGTGCTGTGATGTCCCCTTAGTCAGACTATTTCTAGCACATATCTAAAACTCAGGCGACCTAAAAAGACTGTTCTAAAAGTAGCATCTATATATCATATTCAAAACTATGTCTCAGCTCACACTAACATATTCTAGGGCGGCCTATTTCCACGTAACCTAGGTCACACCTAGCACCCAGGGCGGGCTATTGTGCTCGCGTCTTGAAACCTTTTCAGTCGGAACAAAACGTTTCAGGTTTCGTAAACACTTCACGCTGTCATTTTAATTTTATATGCAACACCGTTTAAGGATGGAGCGGGACTTTCACATGGCAACTTTTGCAACTTTTTTGTGAAGCTACTCTTCAGCTATTTGGACTGTAATGTATAAAGTATAATTGTTGTAGCCGAGTTACTTTTGTGAAGGGATTATCAGACCTTTTGTTCTTCGTACATAATCAGAATCAGACAGACAGATTATCAGGTCGTACTATTTAAAATTTAATTAATTGTTGGCAATAAGCTTTACTTTACTGACTGGGTGGCTAGGTGCAACGCTTTCAAGGAGTCTTTCCACAATTGGAAGAGGTTTAGTCACACTACCTTACTGCAGGGAACATTGCAATTACTTCAAAATCCATTTCGAAGATTTTCGCGCAACTAAAACGCCTATAAGATCATTATCCTAACGAGTATCCGATCCACCCAGTGACTGGCACACTACAAGCAACTCCAAATATGATTTCAAGTACATAATTGCCATTGTATCCAAACTCGTGGGTTCTTCAACTTCTCTTTGACAAGTAAACAAGCTCCCTATTCGCCAATCATTCGCCACTAGACGAACCGAGCGCCCACTGCATGAGATCACAATCGCGACCAGTTTTCGCATGTCTATATAGGTAATGCTATTTATTAAATTTCTTACCTAACGTTTTTATGGCTTATACAAATGACCTAACGTTGCCGTCGTTAGTCATGTGCGGTTGTAACGGTTATATCGTGTGTTTGAGTACCATGACTTATGGCTTTGAAACATTAGTGATACTGGGGAATAACTTAACCATCTAAACAAGTGTTCAGAACGTAAACGTTTTTATACCTAGAAGGTTCAATAACAATAGCAGTTTGAACTGAACAGTTTAAGACCGATACACACATACGTTGCGGTGTCGCGCCGCTTTTGTATGCCAGCTTTAACAAATGGGACGAAAGACCAAGCAGCACTTTTACAGGAGTTCCTTGTATGTTTTTTTTTAATATAGGAGTAGCAGACGAGCGTGAAATCCACCTGATGGTAAGTGACTACTGTCGCCCATAGATATCTATAATCAACCCCAGATAAGATTAGATATTCCTACCTGAGTTCGGCCACAGATGCGCCGCTACCCCTGAGGACTAAGCTGAAACGCCTCGAAAGAGTATGTCTGCCTTACCACACCCTTCAAACCAGAACACAGCAGCGTTTAACACTGCTGATATGAGGCAGAAGTAGGTAGTGCCGCCGGAGACAAACCACGAAGGGTTCTACCACCTTCACATATGTATAACGTAAATGAGCACTTTGAAGGAATTTTAAGGAGCTTAGAGAGTATAAAAATATAGAGCACGAAAGCGCATGCACTAAAAGATTATATAAAGTACCTAAATCATTTATTTTGCTGAATACACATACTATCAATTAGTTGTTTAATCGACGTTTAAATATATGTAGTATCATGACTTATACATGATTACGAATGACATAATTTCGTAGAGGCTGAATCAGATAAGACAATTTGCGAGTAATAAAATCTAATCTAATCAAATTTATTCGTATAATGATGTGTCATTAAAAAGGATTCTTGTCTGCTTGATTTAATCACATCCTAAAGTTTCATGAGTAAACTTGTATAAATAACATAATTATATAGGTATACATGTATATTGGGGTTCACGTGTAGTTTTTTGTACAGTCTGAGACCATTAGTCAATCAATCAATTAATCAATCATTATACGTTAATTAATGTGTTAACATGTAATATAAGTACAATGTTCACTTGTTTTAGCCACGATATATAAATTATATTAATACAAATTGTTTACAATGAGTATAAGCAGATTCATTATAATTATTACATACGTTATTTTAATAATTTGGATTAGTAAATAAGCAATTCCGTCGCAACATAGTCATCTGCAATCAATTTCAAAGATTCTTAAGTATAATCGATAGCGTTGCCTCATACATACGTAAGACAGCCGGTGTCCCCTTGTCATACCCTTCCATCGTGTGACGGTAGTATCTCTCCATGCTCTGCCACCATTCAAAGGATGTTTTAAGATCATGAAAGATCAAAAGGTCATGTTAAGGTGACTTATCGTATAACACAGTACAAGCTTCGAGAAAATTCCCGACATCAAATATTTGACTGACAAGACTGAATCCTTAGTAAGGTAAGCTCTCTTTTAAGCGTCCAAAAAAATAAAATTAACAGAAATTTCATCAGATAATTGCGATTTTACTTCCAGACAGTCGCGAAACTTCGTAGTCCGCTGAGAGATGTGTACTCTAGTTACTCTTTGTCTCGGATGTCTTACTGTAAGATATTACGAGATTCCTACAAAGGCTTCCAACGTCTCCAGTTAAACCTATTAATACTTCTTAGTTAAGACAAGATACACAAAGCGCGTTATACAATACTTTACGCAAACGACTTGTTACATACATAACATCCATAATTCCATTTGTTCCTGTGAGAAGTCTATCAAATGGCTGTAAAATATTGATTTCTTGAAGTGTAACTTGTGGCTACGTTGGCTCTGCGGCGTCGTTGTAGGAAATCAATACACGATATAAATATACTAGTACGAACAACTGAGGGGCTAGGCTATAAACATCATAAATATTTCCGTGCAGAAGAGGACACGAAAGGAAATGCAATCGATCCTCACAAATATTATTAGTTGTTATATTTTATTAGAGGATACAAAATATTCCATCATGTGTTTTGATCACTATTTCTTACTACAATCGTACCGAAATGACAGTAGAGTATGGTCTTCTATGTCATATCTTAATCCCTAGATATCCTTCCTGCCAATAGCTACCTATACGGTGCTGTGCCAGGATCTCAAGTTAAGGTTTCGAGTCTAATAGATCCATTTTTGAAATTGCGCATCTATTAGAAAGTTAACATCGCTTACTATAATATAAGTAAAACAATGACAAAACCTCATCGTGTAAGAGTTCTCCATAATTCATACTTGGCCTGCGTTCAATGGTTCTCGATAAAGTAGCCTTACTCAGAACAGACCCGATACATACCAGATCCATACACAGTAATGAGATAATCATGGGTTGATTATGGTCCATGCAAAGAAGGATATGCATGGGTTCGAACGGACGGTTCAGTATAACATGCATTGCATGCACGAATGTTATTATGAAGTCGAAACTGAATTGTTTATCAAGGTTTGTGAATGGTATTTCACATTCAATTGCATGCCGACATTTTCTCTGCATTTTTTTTAGTGGTCGGTGTGTTCGATCAATTTGTAAAAGTCGGTTAACGTGTTACAAATTACAAATGTTTCATTAAGATAGATTTGTTAAAAGAAATCGCAATTTTGAATAAGCTTGTAGATTTCTGGATCATTTCGCATCAGTCGTATTAGGGGAAAAAGTGCTTTGTCATAGAACGAAAATATTTTTATAAGCTTATTTAGTAAACGAGTATACAGTCCTCCTTGACAAAGGATACCTGTAGTTCCATCTGCAGTCCTATTGAGAACCAGAGGTCCTATCTGAAGTTCTAAAGCCGATCACATATCCGTTTCCACTCCTTAGGATGAAGGCAGTCACCTCATATACTAACTACGTGATCAAAAACATCGGTAATTTTGGGTAAATTTGTAAACAAATTGTCAGGGTAATTTAGGCGACACAGTGTGATGGATAAAAATATCCCATAGTTAAACAAGCAAGGAAAAACAGTGTTTTGTCGGGGTGGAATTTTATTACGCAATGTCTAGACGGAAATTTTGGGTACGCTTATAGATTGGTTGATGTCTAATTTAACATCGCAGCGTGATGCATTATAATAGCACGTAATAAAATAAATCAAATTAGGGAAAAGCAAAGATAATATTATGTCGAAATGCGAAAATAACTACGTGATGTCTATCAGCGGTATCGCAATTGGTTTTGCCGGCGGGAATTTATCTTCTTATAAAGATTATTCTTCTTATAAACCTAACTCATGTACAAAAACTAATTGCTCATGTATATGTTCGTTTGTCCATTTAATTGCGATGAAGCATTTGTCTAATGTTGTTGTTAGCTTCCCTAGTTATCCTTATCAAATATTAGAAAAAATCATAACAAGTAATATGCAACGCAACGCAAATGCAGTATTTCTTTTTTAAAAAAGTTCTGTATAACCGTAAATGACCAAAAATGGAATCCATCATTAATTTCAATTATGCAAAACGGTAAAAATTAAATTCATAGCAATTACATAAGTCACGATTGTCGTTCTAAGGCTGTTACGCCCCCGTTTACCTTTATCCTATAGTTTTATTAAAAGGATGTTGGAAAATATCGCAGTCGTAAATTTATTTGTTACACGAGATATTGACATCATGCCAATGACAGAGTTGACACTTAGAACGGAATAAAAAATCAGAATAATATTAAGAAAGAAATACTCTGTGAAAAATCCGTGGTTTGAATTGTTAACGACCCTAGGAAATGAAATGAAATGAAATATATTTATTTTGTATAGGCCAACGGCGGCACTTACAAATTGTCAGTTACAATATTTTCTTAAGTTACTACCGGATCGGAACGCGACCTCTACTGAGAAGATCCGGTAAGAAACTCAGTGGGTTTGTCTTTTTTAATTTTAAAAATAATTATTCTCTTTTTAATTTTTTTTAAATGCCATTATTTTTAAATGCCATTTAGGATCGCTGATCACTTACAATATGAAATGTAAGACGAAACAGGTGACACTGAATGCTGCTGCTGTGAATGCTCCATAAAAATGTTCGATAAGTTTACGTCACCATCCCTCCATCAGACTAAATGTCAAAACACTAAGTTTCCAACCACCTCAACGGCACTTGTGGTGGTTTGAGGTGAACCGGAAAGTTTGTTAAAAATCTGCAAATTTTGAAACAAGGAATATTAAAATGAGGATTTGGCTTGTTTCAACGTGTTAGAAAAATCTTCCTCTAAAGGTATAAATACGGGTTGAATGTATGTGTTATATGCTATAGCTTGCGCGTAAGATCTCGCGGGCGTCAGCTAGGAGATCCCAAGTTAGAACTCTACGCTTGAAACCAGAGTGCATCAGCGCTACAGCTACTCGTATAATACACAAATAGGTATTGTATTACAGTCGTTACATCTGTTTATAATCACTTTTCATTGTTTTGTACGTACAATGCCATACTAAGTAAGTTTACGATTACGTAGGCGGTGTATAGCGGTGCGTGCTAAGTGTAGGGTCTCCCACGCTTGTTTTTATAGGGTTATGTGAACGACTCAATACTTGGTAATGGTTGTATAGATTGCTTTAGTGTTGTACGAAGTGGGGTATAAAAATGTTAATTGAATACGAGATTTAATAGCGAAGTGGCTAATAGTCTCTTAACCGTAAGTAATAAAGTACAGTTATTATAATGAAACCACAGGCATCTGTTAAGATACTAATATAAATATTATTTTGCTTTGCTACATTCAAGTATGCATGTGCAGTAACATGTTGGAACGTTTCAGCAGATTTTGAAGAATCTTTCATTTTCGACACATCAAACAATAACACAATTATTATTTTGAAGGTTGTCAACTCTAACAGTATAAAAGGAGGGGAAGGTGGTCCTTAGCTTCCTTTCATTTCTTTGTTTGACATGTTTCAATTCTTACCAAGCAACACCCGATATAAATATAGCTGAACACTCCATTAACTACTTGTAAAAGACATGATTAAATTGAGGATATTTTTGGAGTTAAATTTAGATAATTTCGCTACCAAACCAGATAATGTAGATGAATTTCAATCCATGATACCTTAAACGCAGGTGCTGCCGGCGGCGGTAAGCTAAATATATTTAAAGATTGCATGGTTGATCCGCAGCGCAAGGCCCGCTCAACCTTGCCGCTTATTGATCACCTCCTACCCACTGATCTATGATGAGCTATGCCTACGTGCGCCGGTTTCGCTTACGTTATACTGAACCAAGTTTCACGGAAGTAAATTATCTGTTATACGTATACTTGACTATCTTACCTGCGATCTTACTCGTTACTTCACTAGATTTTTCATATATTAAATTAAATGTCTCGTCTATTACGACCCTATATTTAGTTTTCGTGGAGAAATATTTCAAGAGATCTGAAAATCATTGGTTTAACTATTCAGCATCTTGCTGATTCAAAATTCTCGTCTTATAAATTGATTGTAAACTTTTTGCAATCTCGACTTAGATTCAATCTTCGGTAAATCATATCTGAATTTGAGTAAGATTTCGTTTGTCCGTACACCAATATGCAATACGAAACGGGAACAACACTAAAAGGACCACCAATGGTTCACGTGTTACAACACTATACGAGGAAGTAATATAACCTCTCGTCCTACGTAAGTAATATATTGTTTCCAGCTCTTCCAGGAAGGAGTAAGGAAGCTGAAAGGTTATTGAACATGTCTCAGTAATGTTCAATTTCCTTCGATACGAATATTATTAAATTTACTTAGACAATAAATACACTTTGCAAAGACGTAGTACTCGTTCGTACCGTATATCATTTTCAAGAGCGACCTTCCGCGCACTTCAGTACGAGAAACGGGTAAATACGTAGATGTTGGAAAAAATACCAGTCCATTGTTTTCAAACAATGAGTAACACGAATATATGTATCGATGTGAGGGTGTATCCTCATTTATCCGCAACGTTGAAGGATACATCGAAAATAACTACGTCAAGGATAAATTCCAAATTATCAAGGTTCCAAATTACCAACTGAGGATAATTTATTAAACGATATTACATTTTCCCGCGACTCTGTTATTTACCAGTGACCTTCCTTATCTCAAATATTATAATTATGAGTAATATGACGATGTATCAACCATAT
Source organism: Epargyreus clarus clarus (assembly GCA_014595695.2). Classification (NCBI taxonomy): domain Eukaryota; kingdom Metazoa; phylum Arthropoda; class Insecta; order Lepidoptera; family Hesperiidae; genus Epargyreus; species Epargyreus clarus. Next base: position 2,318,512 of record JACTTY020000031.1, on the reverse strand, counting down.
AAAAAACTTTTGAACGACTCCCCTTTTTTATAATATAAGAGTAGCAGACGAGCATGCAGTCCACCTGATGGTAAGTGGCTACTGCCGCCCATGGACATCTGTAATCAACCCCAGATAGGATTAGATATTCCTACCTGAGGTCGGCCAAAGATGCGCCGCTACCCCTGAGGACTAAGCTGGAACGCTTCGGAAAAGTCTGTCTCCCTTCAAACCGGAACACAGCAGCGCCTAACACTGCTGTTATTAGGTAGAAATAGGTGTGGCGGTGGTGCCGCCGGAGTCGAACCACAAAGGGTTCTACCACCTTCATATTAAACCCAACAAACTAAAACCAGGTATTCTAAAATGTTTCCTTCTCTAGTTTTACATCTAAATGATTATTCATCGTTTAAAACTGAAAGCTTAAACAAGTATTTCTAATTCATCCTAAATTTTAAATTCAAAAAGAACCGTCTCGATTTATCACGAATTGCATCAAAAACTCCAATCGATTCTGTTCCGAATAATTCCGATAAATGTCGGGCCGGCTACGCTTGCCAGCGAAGCGTTCATTAGAATTCCGTTCACGTAGTTTCCTTGTGTTGACAGCTAATATCATGATCTCCGACAATGGAGACGAGCGTTTTCGGCGGGGAATACGAATTAATTCCATACACATTTCAGATTGCGGACCAGCACTATACATTGTATACAATGTAACTAATGTATATGCGTTCTAAAACTTGTACACATAAACAAGTCGTTTAAAGGTGTGCCGTTGTTTGCGGCGGCACCAACGTCACATCTAAACGAATGAAACTTACATAGGACATATTAAACTGTTGCTGCTTCTGCTCTATAAACATTCGAACTAATATTACTACACAAAAAGAACAAGATGAATGTTCGCGTCTCTTTAAATGCACGTAGACGAAGTCACGTTTACTAAATCCAATCTGCAGGTGCGAACACGACTGTCGAGTTCAAAGTACACTCAGAGAATTCATTGGAAACATTCCCAACTTCAGCCTTAGACAATGTCAATGTCCGCCAGGGCATGGCGAGTTTCCTATATGGTAATGTAATCCTAGTGACGTCTGGCATTGCCAGTCTATTATAGCACAGAGGAAGTTAAACTTAGCCAAGGTTCGTCGGTGCATAGAAATAGCTATGGTTCGTTTGTTTGTAGATAAGATCGTCATGCATATATGTTACTTTAGTATTCATGTAATACGTGCAAAGAGACGTACGTTAAAGGTTCTTTATTTATTAGGTTTTAGAAGCAAACGAGCATGTAGGCCGTCTAATGGTAGGAAGGTATCCCTGAGGAATAAGTTATAATGCTGTATTATGTGTCCCTTAGCACATCCTTTAAACCAGAACATAGTTTGCTTTATAAAGTTTCTCTCAAGTGTTTGTAGACAGACACATACATATGTGCAAATAAGCTTTTCTTAAGAGAAATATCGAAATATTTCACAAAGAAGCCCTTATTGATAATCTTCAGAAATATCTATGTAACCACAATATCGAGATTTCACTTCTCAGAATTCCTTCAAAAATAATCCGTCGGTTATGATTGTACTTGTATGGTTATAAGAACAATATCTAATACATATTGACTTACGTCGAACTATAAGGCATCTCAAATTTGTATAAAGGTATATGTATATTACTTGGCAGAATAAGACACTTGTTAAGTTTATATGACACATAACTAAATTTAATATTATTCGTAAACTTATTAAAACAACGAACGTATAAAGTGGTTTTTAAATGCATATACACACGTGTGTTTTATGTATATCATAACATATCATCACTGAAAAGGCTAAAGTCTAACACGCAAAGGGGCTTCTTTCCAAGCGATATAGTTGCTTATATTTGTACAAGGACAATTCAGCCAAAAAGCCGCCAAAGGATTTGTAAGCAAACATTTTTGTCGAAACATCAGCAATTTTCCTGATAAAACAGGGAAGGACCCATCCTCTACCCGAGATATATATCTACGGGACGTGTTTATTCGTAATCCGGGTGTCGGCGCTGTAAGCCCGTGATAAGTGGGTATTTTAGCCTGAACCGGGCGCTTGCATGTGTTGACTTAAGTGGAAACTTTGGGAAACCCAAGTATTTGCATTTTCTTGTTAGACGCACGTGAAAGTCTGGGAGTCTAGACGGTATCCTAACTTACTTATATAATTTGCTCCTTCTTCTCCACAAATATGTCCTTTACTTTACAATTTATGTCAAAATACATTGGCTGTTAACACTGCTGTTATTAGAAGTAGATGCGGCAGTATAACAGGAGTCTAACCACGAAGAATTCCAACACCGTATCCCTTACTTTTTAATTAGTTTTTCGAAGCAGGGAAACGTAGGTATTTCACCCCGAAACCACATGTTTTCGCAAATGTCGAGTAGTTCGAATAGAAAGCCATTTCGATAGTCGCAGTTGAATTTAGATGGAACTATGCACAAACTTTTCACATTTTAGTTAGCAAACCTACATAGTATTCATAGAAGCTTCCAAATTAAATTCTATATTAAATAGTCACTAAAGCGTATTCTCGTTTTCCTCTCATTTTCTCACAACTCAGTAATTTCCGTAATATTTCTTTTAATCTGGGGATTTTATCTCTACACGAAATAAGTATTTTTCCCAGCGGAGTTTTTCTTTTTCCCCGACGATCCTAGAAGCTCCGCCTCTAGTCTGAACGACGGATTATAAGTATAAAGTGTCGTTAGTTACATCTTCATTTGAAGAATGCTATATTTTATTTACTTTAAATATTTAAACTTCTCAAACTATTTTTACTTCTTGTGTTGTTTACTTCTTTTCAGTTATTTCTGTGGCTTTTTTTGTAATTCAAATTATTAATTTCGTAAATGCTAGTACCTACTTTTGTTTCTAACAATAAGACATCTATTTTAGTAACTTATGCGTAAATGATCACAAATGTGGAGGAAAATCACCATTCATTGTTTATCATAAAAATTGTAGACAATATAAATCTACGTTGGAATTATTTTGGGCATGTCTTATATTATCTTTGTACTATTCTTTTATCTTTTTCACTAAGCCAAGACAATATAAGTCTATCTAGACTGATCTAGGTACCTTCGTCGAAATAATCACCCAGTAGCTAGGACGTACCTGAGCCGGCAATAAGCATTTATTTTATTGGAGTCTGAAGCCGTGTTCCGGCATTATAATATGTTGGCACGTTGAATCGATAGCAACTGGCGAGACGGTAGACACCTTGCTATACTACAGTAGGTATGCTGACAATGTTGTCTAAAAATAATTTATCAATGAATCATTTGACAGTGATTTGAAAATTAGCACCCTCTTCTAAGGTAATAATTTGTACGATACAACAATTTCTGAGATCGTCTTGTTTTCGACAGTCAGACATACAAAAAAAAACGACTTCATAATAATAATTGCAAAACAAGTTTAAAAAGTATATTTTCAAGGTAAAATGTCTTGTTGCGTTAAAACGAACGCTACAAAAAAAAATTAAACCAGAATTTTAAGTTAAACCTCGCTTCCTGTTCTACAAAATGACTTCCAGTTACCTCACTTATGTAAGTGCATGTGAGTAGACATTTCCTGAACATACGAGTAAGTCGAATATTCGGCTGGTTTTAAATGTTAAATTTCCGTTTCCAATCCTTCCATACGGAGTGGTCACTTTCTATTTTTCTAGACGTGTTTACTATTACTGTTATAATATTGTCTTCTGTCCATATTTTCCAGTTTAATAGGTAACCAAAAATACAGGAGATGGGCGAAGCGACAAATGACCACTTGACGCCGGAAGTTCAATGGTACAAAAAACCGTTGCTTCTATGTTACTAAGAAGTAATTTAGGACCTTCTAATATTATTTGGTAGAAGTTTTGGAAACATTAAACAATTTTGTATAACTAATCTATTCAATTTTTCGTAATATCCAAGTCATAACATAGCTAAAGAAACCTAACTATTCCAGATAAGGTAACTGAATCGATTTTCAAACAACCAATTACCATAGTATAAAATTATTGTAATTTATTTACATTCCTAATACTTTTTCTTATAGAGCGATATGAATTAGGGCTGTCACTAGCTTATAGTATCGTTTTATATTTAAGAATATTCTAATTTTTTTCGAAGTCATGACTTCAGGGACTCTCCTCCAAATTAGGTTCATAAGCAGTGAAGTTCATGAGTATATTTCAAACGGCTCAACACAGAAAAGATCGTATTACACAATAAAGACCTATATTAAAGCGAGTCAACGTAAAAAAGAACCAAAATGTATTTCGTCTTTGTCTATTTGAAAGTGAGTCAGCGAAAAATCACGATGCACATTTTTTTCCTAATAAATTATCTTTTACGATGTTTTTGTAAGAAACAAGAAGAAATGTGACAACCCTAACAAACCGTCCTCGTTGTAACGTACGTAGACAATAGGCGTACGGCAATGAAGCGTGAAATCTGTCGAGTTATCTCATTTCGTCACGCTTATTTTCACCGAGAGAAATATAATGCAAATTATTTTTTATACACATTACTCACGTTCACACATTGTTCTATTTACTTTTAGTTAAACCGATTTATTTACGTTTCCATGCCGAATGTGCCTTGACAGTAACAATATTTTTTTTTTTTTTTTATTAGTGCCCATGTATGTTCACCGTATAGTATAAGGAATTCATATGAAAAATATCATTGTATTAAACTCAGCAGCTGTGCGTTGTCGACCAATGTTATTCAGAAGATTTATCTAAAACATGTACCTAATGCAAGAAACACACTAGGGAACATACTCGTAGTATCCTTCTCCTCCACATCGATAGAAAGTAAGTTCTTTTTCACACAAACAGTACGTTTTGAATCAGTCTTTAATACATTTGTATATCTTCGTAACCCATGCAGATGTACCCATTTAAATAGTAATCTACCACGCTGTTTCAATGCAATTCAGGTAGATTTATCTTCACAATATTGAAATCTAATGTAACCCTATTTAAATTGAAAAGAAATAATAGTATCGCTTCATAAGAAAATAAAAATTTCTTTATTTAAACTGCTGATTATACACACAAAACCGATAACTATATTTTTCTGTTGTTTTCCTTCAATTTAAGGCAAGCGATAATTGAGGTCAAATATACACATGTCAAAAATCTGAAGTTGGGATTAATACTCTGGTCTCCAATGTCCAAAAGTTAAAACATAAGCCAGGTTTCAATGCCCGTACACTGGAATAATTAATACACGTCACAAATGAACATATTGGAACATTTACCAGTTGTCTGTTGCGTCCATTTGACGTCAAATGAGAAAACAATCCGTTGCACTTGTGAACGCAATTAATTATTGTGGCACTTCTGACATAATTGTCTCTGTAATAACTAGTAAGGAAATACACTTATTACGTAATTAAGAAATTGAGGACGGCTGCCAAGTTTGGTCACTGGGAGAGCGTGAACTTGATGTCGTGTAATGTCCGTGTGAACGGTATTGTTGAACGACGATCGGCTCGATCAATCTGCTCAATCACATCTCCTTAATGGTACTGATCACTGACATTAAGGGTTCAATCAAATATCAGTTCAATCAATAATTAAATGACCTACTCAATATAGGTAAGTTAATTGTCACGATAGGAAAATCTTAGGATTTTTTTAAAGTAGCTTACACCGTGTTACCTCATTTTGATGGGATGTGAAGCAGCCGAACTTACCCTATACACGTATGCGATAATTTAATGCAAATTGCGTAAATAGGATCCCTGTCTGGATCCTATTTACGCTATTTACTGGATCCCAAACCATGCTGGACTAGCATACAAAACTTTATGATTTTCTCAAATGTTGGGAAAAGTCACAGGTCCACCAGTGGGACATAAATGGCTACTCTCAATGACTTCCATTGTACCGTCATGAAAAGAATCCACACTAATGCACAATAATAGCGGCCCTTCCCGCTTCAGCGTTTCAGTTCTATTGTTCTCCGGATTATCGCTTTCCATTCAAACTCGCTGAAATGGAGATTAATGGAAATTATTTTTATAGTTTATTGCTAACTATTGTGGAAACTATTCGCAAGTATGTTAGTTCGTGTGTTTGTTTGCGAAGTAAATTGGTTGGTGCGGGAGAAATGAAGATTAATTGGCCGTGCTAATTGATAAGGAAGATAATAATAAAAGAATTGTTATTTCGGAGATACTTAGTGTGAAGAATCGCGTGGTTCGTGTTCCTGGAAACTTTTTCAAACTTCTGGTATGAAGTCTTTGATAAATCTCGTAGCTTAACTTTAAAGTTTTGTCACTTGTAGCGTGAGTCTGACATGTCGTTTATATTAAATTGTTCAGATAGAAAGATTGTTTTTTCAAGATCATAAATAAATTTTATGTCCCTCTCCACGACTTAGACTTCGTAATAAAAATATTACGAAGAGCCATCCTTCCAGATCGCTGGAAATACTTATAATCTAGCTTATACTGGATAGCTGTGAGCATAAAAATAAGCCCACAAAATGATTGAGCAAACTTTGTGAAATCTACACTAAAATTATTGACTCGTTTATCATTCACATCACGTATTCCTACATACATACATATGGATACGTATTTATTTTACAAAGCACACAAAGCAATAATTTGTACAACATACACACGTTCCCATATACGCCCGACTGACGTGTGACGCTAACGAACTCCATTCATAGTTGATTTACCACTTCAATATTTGGTCTGCTGGAATGTACGAGAAGGTTGCATCATCATCATTGGCCCTTGGTTGCTATGCTGTAGACTATGGGTGTTCTCTCAGAAAAACTCATAGGAAAGCGCTAGGATTGTGGCACTGGTGTTTTCTGGGAATGCCACTGTCACCCACACTTGGGCAAGTTGTCTGTCGCGCGTGTTAATGCCCCCACCGCGTCCCTCCCATAAACATGGAAAACTCGCTGCAGTCTCTTCCCGACTTAGGAAATAATTAGGATGAAAGTCGCGCCTGCACATCCACATCATTAAACGCTGAGAGACATATCGGTTTAAATTAGTTAACCATCACATCCATCAATCGATCGTCGATGGACATCACCGCTCCGAGAAGAGACCCGTGCTCAGGAGTGGGACAGTCTTCGCCGAAGACTTATCAAGTCAACACTAACAACGAATATGTCTACCTATTATTTCAATTCGGACGAAATCACGATACACCGTTCGTATTGTAAACATATGTGTATGAAAATTTACATACATCACGGTTTGTACTGATACTGAGCAGAAGAAATGCGAGCTTGTTTATTTACACGACCTTATCTCACTTACGGTGAAAACGAAATTCTGAATTATTTTAATATGAAGATATCGCTTCATATCTCTTTCATACAATGTGTGTTAACACCTTATTGTTTATCATCTATTTACTATATCATTGTTTATTGTTTATGATCGTTTATGTTAATCTGTTCTGTAATTAAAAAGTCGCTTTCTTCTCTCACTGTGTTTATTCTTTGGGTACCTCGAACATTTACAAAAACCAATACCAAAAAAAAAATGAACTTTCAACCGAGAGTCCTGTATTATAAGATGAATAACTGATTTAGAACAGTACAAAAATAGAAGAGAACAAAAGAAATACTTAATAATAAAAAAAATAGAAGACTGACCTAGTCATAAAATTCTAATCGCTACAGATGTAAAGAAATACGGCAAGGAAAAGAAAGATAAATTATCTCGGAAACTTTTAATTATGAAAGGGTATAAACTTTGATCATTAATGCGATTGGGTAATATTAAACTAGATAACTAGATAACTAAGCTAAATTAGCAACTAAACTAAAACGGAAAGTTATTTAATAACAATGAATTAAATGCTTTTCGGGCTTATTTACTGTCTGTTATCACCATGATTTTAAATCTGATAACACACATATACCAAAAATGCAATTTTAAATCATTGTTAATCTTAAGGTGAAATAATACTATATTTTAGAATTAATAAATAATAATTAAGTATTAAGTGTTGTACAAATGTATGCCTAGATATCTTTATATCTTAATTTCTACGAATACACGAGTGCACATGAGCAAAGCCAAAGTTAAGTATACTGTATATTAAGCTTTAACCAATTATTAAGTGTTGTACAAATGTATGCCTAGATATCTTTATATCTTAATCTCTACGAACACACGAGTGCACATGAGCAAAGCCAAAGTTAAGTATACTGTATATTAAGCATTAACCAATTATTAAGTGTTGTACAAATGTATGCCTAGATATCTTTATATCTTAATCTCTACGAACACACGAGTGCACATGAGCAAAGCCAAAGTTAAGTATACTGTATAGTAAGTATTAACCAACAAATATGGCAAGGAGTACAATTAATTGGCCATTTATTATAACAGCTACGGCGCAAGTAGAGCGCGACGGGCGCAGGTGTGTTGCGATTGATTGATTGGCCACCGGCTGTTGCTAGACATTGCGTTTTATTTTATTCCGGACTCGTTGTACACGATAGGTGGATCTTTTTGACTGTAGGGCTGATGTTTTCTGTTCCTTTAAGTAGCTTACGAGGTTGGGTTTGATGATACATGTTCACTGCCGTCCATAGACATCTATAACCGATTCCATATAGGGGTTCTACTGGAAGCGCATCACAGACGTGTAGTCACTTTTAAGAACTAAGCTTTGCCTCATTTGTAGTTTAGTCGGCATCTACACTCTCTCTGGTGGTGGTACCTCATCGATCGAATTCTACTGACATGGAGCGTCTTCACTTAGTTCTCAGAAGTATCTTTAATCCGCATCTTTAATCAGTTCGGTGTTTGCGCTATTGTGTTCTAGTTTGATGTTAAGTCGTCTGACATTGGGTATCCCAATTTAGTCTTCACGAGTATTGGCGCATTAGTGATTTTTTGTTAGGTGTTTATGAAATATAGTGGTCACTTCATTATCAAAATAAAGTTTCCTAAGTAAGGGTCGTAACATGCAGCCCAGTGACGTCACTAAGCCGCCATTTCTCTTTTCTTTTACGGTTTTTACTACGCTTTCGCGTTACAATACAAAACTCTACATTTTACGTGAAACGTACGGATTAACTTAGTACCTACAGTGTGTTGGTTTTTATCAGTATGTAAATACCTGCACGCACTATACAGATTATAAATATTAGCTATGTACCTAATTTAATCTTCTACTATAGCTTTAATTACTGCAGATTAGTTTTATTTTTTATTAGTTTACTTAAAAGACATGTAATGTAGATATCACTTCGATATAATTCTACAAATAGTCCTTGTATACCTTTTAGCATAATACCTAACATAGGTATTACCTACATACAAGCGAAATGACCGTGAACTTCTCGGAAAATCGTTATCTATAAGTATTTTAGCTGTACGAGCTAATTTATCGATAACGGTATTAACATTTTTGACTGATAAATTTATTTTCATCAATATGTTAACCTGTCACAGTACCACATTTATCAACGAAACATCATTAATCATCAATCCCCATAGTTGGACACCACTAATCCACTCCGACAGAGATACTTACACGAAGCATTCCAATTTAGTCATCATAGCAACACGACGACATACATACATGAACGTTACACTTTCCTAATTCTGAAATTTCATACAAAATAAAGTAATAACTAATTTTTACTACGCTATCAAATACAAAAATTCAGAAGCTATTCTGGGATTCAAAACCAAACCAACAGTATGGGAGAGCTAAATTCATACCTATCACTGCTCTACTCTAAATAACAGTACCAAAATGGTGCAGAATACTGCATAGTCTGTACTCGATTTTGCTATAGGAGCGGGCTGTTCAAACTATCTGTGTCCACAGATCGAAACGTTTACACAGAACGGGTGCCGAACAACCGTATTGAAAGTACAGTGTACATAATACTTCATCGTATAGCGCGACATCGTGTATGACGCTGTAAATTGTAAGATTATGTCATAGAAATAAATTAAATATAATTTCAATTCCCAATAGAATATTTACATAAAGTTAGGACCACTTTGCTACCCAAAAATCTCAGCCTCTTAAAAAAGATACTGAGATCTAAAACTAGGTCAAGTTCTGTACATTTAAATTCAAAATAAATTCATAACATATCCAACACATACATTCCATACCCAACACACCTTTCTCGTCTCAATGAGACGTACCTCCATATACCTCAGTGTCTACCTATTATGCGAGTTTAACTTAATTGCCAATATTTCCTAGCTTTCTTCGGCCATAACTTTGCTGTTCCACTTTTTTACTTGGCAAGTTTTTTACAGTTATGCTCTCTGTATTAATAAAGAAACAAAGGATTTGGAAATGGAACACACTTCTCATTCAAATCATACAAATGAGATGTGTCATAGAAATTGACAGCTAAATAAATTATCATTCTAAAGGTTGTTTATGTATGTGGTATGTGGCTTATATATTTAGTGAATACAATGTTCACCTTGACGAACACTTGACATACATTACGACGTATATCCCAATAAGTTATAAATAGTCTACAATATATTTCATTTTACAATAAAATTCGTATAACTGAACCACTGTTGCTGCGTTGGGCGAAAAAATTGTAACAGTCAGTGTTTGACAATATAATTTCATCTTTGGCATAGGTTTCCTTTCAATGAAGGGTTAAGGTAGACTTCACACACCTTTGAGACCAATATCGAAAAATGTCCAACCAGAATGTCTTTTAAACTCTTATTACCGTTAAAACAACTTCATTTATATTAGGCTATCACAATCATCATGAAGAGACGCAGATCATTCCATGCAGCGATGAACCCGCGGACATAAGCCAGTTCAACCGAAGTCTTTATTTAGTATACTTCAAGTTTACTTGTGGATATCAGGTTACTAAGACCGTGGTCTCATTGTGACCGCGACTGCACTGTAATCGGATCGAAATGGACATACAAGTACAAAGTAAATAACGAGATAGATTATCTTCTAAACAAGCAACACGATAGTGGAATAGATGAGCTATTCTCCCCGATATTATTAATATTATGTCGATTTGATTTGCTTGGTACAAAAATAAACATACACTTCGATCATAGAATAGATTCTAAAAATACATGATATTAAGTTTGATAAGGATCCTGATAATCGAATGCATGAATTTTTATTAACCAATTAAGCATGTCCAACTCATACCTCTTTAGTTTCATTTTTGATTTTCGCGCAGAATCCATAAATATTTTTTGAGGTAAAATGTAGATGATGACAATATAACTAAAGCTACCAGCCCAAGTAGATCCACTATTAGCTCTTTATTTATATACATTGAAAACAAAAAACATGAAAACTGATTTATTTAGAATTCGATATTTATTCTGAAATATAAAAATTTAAACTTTATTTATCTTCACACTTTTACAGTCACCTACATATAAATTGAAATTTATTTTCATGTAATATTATTTCAGAAAATGTTGACCTAATTATTCAAAGCATAATCAGTCCAACGCTGACAGGATTAATAAAGTCCAGAGGTAAAATTAAAACAAAACTGTGTTTAAAATGTTTACACGGAGCAGTAAAAGTTTAGACGGCGAATTAAGCAATACCCGGCGAAGTGAGCGTCCGCTAAGTGGCTTATACTCTTAATCCGGTGCTTACAGAGAATTAAGAACCCACACCCCTTCCCGCTGCCTTTGTCTACCACTAAGCTCAGTAAACAGGAGTACACAATGAACTGATCTAGTTACTAGGCGGTTATGAAGTGCTAGACGTCCATGAAGGCACGCTAAGCCGGTCCTGTTATTATCATTGGATAGAAGTCGTCAAACCTTGGCAATGGCCTCATGAACTTTACAGCACGGGTGAGCAGATATGTGCGTTCAGTTAAATCCGATACAGTTGGCATCTGACTCCATCGGCAGGTAGTGATGCAGACTTTTTCAGTCGTAAGGAGAAACCCGTTGCTACTAGTAGCACAAATAAAGGATAGCCAAACATCCATAACGAACATGATATTCATAAGCATGGCTTTTGCCGGTCGCATATTTCTTAGATATATAGAAGAATGTAAGTAATATTTCTGTGAAATACCTATACAAGAGATCCTCAGGCCTTTGAAGACATGATAACTTTAAAAAAATACATATTCTTTTATGTGTTCAACAAACATTTTGCAGATAAAGTAACAAAGGCAAGAAGTTATGAACATTTGGCACCGAGTTAGAAAAGGTCGAACAATAATCGTTTTGCGGACACCAATCCTGCCAACTCCTAAAGGGGTTCGCTAAAGCTAATTGCGAAAGCTGAACAAGTTGTAGGGGCTAAAACCAGAGCGAGTATTAGATAGCTGTCTCTTTCACTCATATGTAAACTGTAACTGAGGAAAAGAGAAGGTTGAGGGTTTTTTATTTTTGTTGGCATAAAATTTGCGTCAAGACCATATGCTAAATTACGGAGCGATAACGCAGCTAGCTGGTATAAGATTCCGGGTGCCAGAAAATTGGCTATTTGGAGGCCAGTGAGATAAAAGCGACCTTTCTTTTAGCCTGAAGGCCAATCCGGGATAAACGTGACGCTTCAAGTTCAAAACGATAGACTTAAGTGTTTAGGTAATTCGTGGAAAGTTAAAGTTTATTTACGTAAGAAATTTCATTCTAAAATGCAAAAGTTTTCAACGTAATAAATGTTAGACTTAGATACACGCATAGTTAGATGTGAATTCATATTGATTTAATAAGTAGAATATTTTTAATAAGTAGTTTACCTTGACATCATTATTCCTTGTGCAAATCAAAGGTCAAATTATAATTTGTGGATTACCTGAAATGAGAAAAAAATACGATTAATATATTATATTCTAGTGAAGGATTATAGGTACCAGTTGTGTTAGGCGCTGCTGTTCTACTTTAAAGAGTGTGATCAGAAGTGTTCTAACTTCAAATTAGTCCGCGAGATGGAAATTCATCTGTGATCTACTTCAGGGAAGAAATCCTATTTGGACTTAATTACACATGATCCATAGATATCTGGAATCAATTTCAAATAGTTGCTGATACGCCAATAATAATACCACATGACCACAGGTAATGCAAATATATCTGTTAATACGACCCTATGTCAATTCACATTAAGCCGTTGACTCTGATCACGTGTTACGTAAAACAAGAAATTACTCAACACCGCTTTCATAATAAATTATTCAATACATTAATAATGGGCACAATCACAGCTTCCGGACGACAGTTCCTTGGCCGGCACAGTTTTTATACGTTTCCGCTACTGTTACACAACGACACACTAGGTCAAAGCTAACATTCTATACGCGATAAGATAGCGCTATCTGCATTCGTGGATGCAACGGATGCATTCGCGTACAGAACAGTGCGTGTGTTTACATACTATGATAGTAAAGGCACTATTTTTATTCTCATACACCTTTTTTTGTTTTTTTTTTTTTGTTTTTGAGGGCGAACTCTTCAAAAGGTTCTCGGTGCCGTCGAGGCGACACAGGATAGGAAACGTAACGGAACTGTTAACTTCTTTATATCAAGTCTGTAATGTTTAACGTGCATTTTTATTAGGAAGATATTCTATTTGATGTGGAGTGGACAGTGCCACATAATGATATTTGCAATCGATGAAATCGATCACAGATTTACTAGCACTGATAGGCTAGTCTAAGTGATAGCAAAGACATTAAGTAAGCCTGCATTAATTGCATCCCTTGCATCAAATGCAATCCATATAGCAATTTAATATAGACTTTCCTATTCGCTTTTTCGCAATTTTATAATTTGTAAATGATCTGGGGATGACATGAAAAGCAATCCGCGTATCATTCGAATCGTGAATAGCTCAATCCCCGATGAAATCAACGTATACTCTTTTATATTTTAACGCTTATTGAAGTATTGACACACAGATTCAATTAAGGTTTTCATAGCGTTCATTTTTATTTTCGTCGAATCGAATCTCTAGTGGGGGATTTTATGGCGCGTAATATGTGGTGTTTGATTGCCTTTTTAGCATACTAATATTACTTTCGAGACATCGGCATATTCAATAGGTTAAAAATAGTCTTAAAAGGCAATAAAAATGTAATTATTTACTTAAGAGTTAAATTGCTATAGTAAATGCGCATTCCGCACACTACAATTACAAGTTTAGTGTTCATTGTAATTTGTAACTAATAGTAATAAAAAGGATAAAACAAGAAATCATACAATTTTCTGAACTTTAACTTTATTTCAGTTTCTTATGCCTACTACTACTACATTCAGTTTCATTTCTAAAAAGAAAGTGACAATATTTAATCTGTTTTATTTTCCATTTAAACAGCCGTAAGTTAGTACCACAGGCGAAATCATTTTTTATTCTAATAAAGAGAATGTCTGTAAAATATAAGGCGCACGACACATGAAAAGCTCCAACGATGCGGAAAACTGCCTTGTTTTCCCATCTATTGACACTCGAGCTCCAATGAACGCGCCGTCAGCTCGCTCATATTTGTTTTCGTCGTTTCAAGAGACACAATTGACTGTTGTGAGAGCTACGACATTTATGACGATGTTTTGTTTGCTTGCTGTAGCTATTTTGGAACAGTAATTCCGTTTCTGTCATTGTCAACCCATTCTGTCCCACTACAGAGCATGGGTCTGTTCTCAGAAAGAGAAGGGGTCCACCGCGTTGGTAGACTTCGTCTTTACCATTTTATTTTTAATTTAAATAATATCTGATTTTTAATTTATAATAAATCATTACTTAAATTAAGTATTGCTATTAATTTAAAAATAAATAAAAAAACATTATTTTATTTGTCTGTCATTCTTCAGGTCTCCACAAACGGTAGAAACCACGGCAATTCCTGGCTATGATTAAATGTAGGTAATGAACTACGAACTAGACGTTATTTTCTTTCATACAGGTCAAAAAATCTGTATCTTCATAAACAGTGAAGTTAATTAAACTCAAATTGGACCAACAACAAGTAATTCGAAATACGTGACAAAGAACATGTTTCTATAGAGCACGTGAACGGTTCAATTCAGCGGTAACTGCCTTCATGTCGCGTTTATTGACACTTAGCCGTCATACATCTCCATTAGAGCGCTGTATGTTTTCACCGATTGGAAAGAACGAAATCACCTTCGGCGTGATTTTACTATGTAACGCACGAAAGGTGGTTTTGTTTATTAACAGCCCTAGTACTAATGTTATTTTTAGCATCAAATATTCGCGTATTAGCGATTACGTACCTTTTTTAATTGCAAATTCTTTGTCAAATTTTTCGTTCAATTGCATCGAGCGTCAGACAAGTGGTACAACGTGTGCGAGCTGTGCCATTTGACCGCTGCAGCTCATCGATTACCCATGCTAAAAGTAGCTGGTCTGCCGGGGCTCTGTGTAGATATTTTGACACAATCGCGGTCACGGGCACCAATTGTAGAAAATTCTAAAACCTAAATCTAATTAGATTTTCGTTTTAGATACCAAATCAACACTCAAAAAGAGCATATTCTAGTACACCCGATAGTCACGTACCAAATCAACACTAGTACACCATATAGTCACTACTTTGGAATTTCATTACTAAATCGTTATGTTTCTCTTGTAGTTATTAGATCACATATCGGCAGTTTATTAGAACGAAATACAATCCCGGTAAGGGGACCACGTAATCATGCGATGTCGTAAACGTAACCAAAACTGGTTTCTACGAGCTGACTTCTCGAACATGCCGTCTGTTTGTGGTTGGTGTTATATAATAAGGAGGATGGTGACATACCTTGTTTCGGATTAAGGCCCAGTTTATAATTATTTACAGGCATTAAGCGCGCCAAACACGGGCCGTGTCAGACACGACGATATTTTTCTATAGAATACTTTGACAGGCGCAGCGGTTGAGTGCGCAGTCTTATTAAGGATATTTAACTTTTTTATTGTATTTAAATTTTATTATTACGACATAGGAAAAGTAGACAAAAAAATCAAACGAGAATAACATAAAATATTTGTTTAACAATTCGACGTCTAAATGCAACAATTAATAAGACCAAGGCTTTGCAGCTAAGAATTAGTGGTTAGCAAACAAAACGATGTCTAAATGGAGCAACTTCTAAAATTGGCCCGTAAAGATGGATGACACATGCACTCGTGACTATCTAAAGTATCTACAGTTACACCCAATCGGGACCAATTCTCCATCTGGTCTGGAGGTCGGATGGCGGTCGAGTGATTCGTTACCTTATAGGTCGGGATCAGCTGAGGATAACACGAGCCATCTATACAATGAAGGAGCTTAGTACGTGTTTCGTTTACCGTAAATAGTTCGATGAACCACCATTGTGAAGACGGGTTCGAAAGATTGAACTGCAGAACGAAATAGACAAACTACGGCAAATTTAGTCTTAGATTGGACAACGTGATTTTTCAGTCTTTCAGTTTTATATTTTTAAAATATAATATTTATAATATATAACTTAAAATACCGTGGTTATTTTTGCCGAATTACCTATCAAAATACACTTTATTATAAATAACCCATAAAGTAAATAACATATTAAAATTACGTACCATTTACAACTATGGCTGCCGGGCCAGTTAATAGTTAGCATAGTAGAACATCTTCCACAAGACATATTATTAATTATAGTATCACCCTACGTGACCGTGGGCCCCAGAAGCAGTAGCGCAATATCCATACAGCATACGCTACCACGAAGACTACACGGTCATTTACTACTTCTACATTATAAAAGTAAATTACGCAAAGAAATCCTCAGCGCCGACACGTGAGCTTTCACGTCAACATTTCCAAGTACTTCATTAAACCGTAAGAGGCTCTTGAAAAAAGCTCGTTTAATACACACATACATACACGACGGCACGTGTACACAGTACACAGAACCGGGTCACTGGTTTAAGGTGTCGCGTTCCATAGAACGGTGCCACTTCATCTCACGATTGACTTATATTAGAATATTAGAAATGTAAGAAACAAAAAAAGCAGTCACGTTTTTCATTCGGAAACCATTTGCTTATATCATGTGAAAGAAGTTGGATAGAAACTAGTTATACGATCGAACCAGCAATTTCCAGCATTTTTTACCAGTAAATAGAAAAATACCGTTCATGATATGCGATACAATGTTCGAGCATACAGAACTGTTAAATGTAAAGATTCAGATATTTACATTAAATATATTTCGCGGCCATAGTTAATTCAAGGTTCGGAGACACTGATCAAATTGCTCGAATTCATCAAGATGCAAAAGATCTAAAAAACTCTGAGGCTCTAAAGGTCTGAACAGTGTGTTTTCATTGACCGATTCTGATATCACGTGGACAACGACACCGCACCAATGTCGATGGTAATAAAACAGAACATCATGTTCTATTGACAAACTAGTGACGTGTTAGTAGTTGAATGATAGAAAAGCGTCGCGATGGGGCACATTATGTGACGCAAGGTTTGCTAATGAGGCATCTACGCACACGCATTAGTATGTCATTATGTCACACATCCTTGATTTCATCTAGACGATTCGATAAGGAGCGTAGTGGCAATTCTGTCATTGCCAATACTTTGTAGTGATGACGACGATGACATATCTATAATCGTTATCGTGTCGGTTAGTGAAAAAACGCACTTTTTAAAACTTTCTTTTGCTTTTAAAAGCTGACTTTTGTAAATGCTTCTAAAATTTTAATATTATATACTAATTATTTGTAATTAAATTGTGTCAAAATAGAATAAAATAATTTTCGTTTGTAAACATTTTAAGAAATTACAACGAAAATATGTATTAGCAGCTGTAAAGTATTTACAAAACTAACATAATAAATAATAACAAAAAAGTAACAACATTTATTAAAATGCGATATTAATTTATAAAATCATTAAATTTTACAACAGCCGCGTCAAGTTAGTAATTTAATTAAATCCTCGTACTTAATCGCATAAAAAGTTCGTGACGTTCAGCTCTACGGTTACCATGACAAGGCATTAAAATATACAGAAAAAATAAATAATGCACTTCATTAACATGAAAACCACGTACGGCCATTCGAAATAGTTTTGTAAAAATACAGTGAAGCAAAATGAAAAGTTATGCTGTAATATACATAGGAAAATTTGTTCCCTCCACGTTCATACCGCTGCCAAAAACCGGCCGAGCGACCCACATAGTGTGTACAGAGAAAAGAACTCAAATAATAATAAATAAAGCGGTCAAGAGCGAATTGTACTCCCTTGCACTCGTCCGTAAAAGGAATCTGAGAAGTATGTCGGTAACACATACAAGTAGGCGAAATTGTAATGTTTGTTTGTATTTTTAAAGCAGATGCAATATTGAAAATGTTATTTTTTTTTACCAAAACATAAATACAGTTTTTACACAGTAACTTCAGGTGGAGGTATGTGTGTATGTATGGAATTGTGACGTATGTGTATATATGTGTGTCTATGTGCGTGTACACGGTATCAGATTGCACGCGGATTTATTTGTAGCCGACTACGAGTTCTATGTATAAAAAACCTAAAAATATAAAAGCTTCTGGGTAAAAAAACAGTGCGATGCCGAGCGGGAGCACTCGTTTCCAATATTCTCGTTGCCAACTGTGTAACTTAACGAAGCCAACTCCGCTCAAATTCAACTAAAGATATTGTTTGTACCATGTTGCATTGTATTTTATACAGTTGTTACCTTGCCAAGTTTTGAAATCATATTCTATCAATAAATACAGGCTTAATACAAATAAATAGGATTGTCGCCGACAGCTGTGACGTGTGTGCGAAATATTAGCCAACGTGTAAAAAAAAATATACTACGCACGATGTACGAACACGCGATTATCAGTTGTGTCCACAACGGTGACGTAAGGAATATTGTAGTATTGTTTGATGTTCATATAGTAAATGAAAAATAATCATTTGCTAGCTAATACGTACAAATAAATCTAATTCAATTGTCTGTCTGTAATATCGCGTGCTGCAGTTGTCACCATAGACAAAGAGCGGCTTACAGGTTCTTACATTGTTTATCTATTCATTTGATCTAGACGTCAACTTACTTCAAGTGTTTGCATAATCTCCGATGCCTATTAGCGCAAAACAAAACCATAAATGTACATAATTATACAAAGTTATTACAACTTGGGTATTACCCAATAATCATCAATAATATAAGGTAAACAAAATATCAGTTGCAAACAATTCTGCAAATTCCGATGCAGTGTGCTCGATGACGCATAATAAAACTGCACAGTATGTAAGATGTCGGTCGATTTGTTTGGAGTTTTCAGTGAATAATGGAAAAGACCTAGCAACAACGTACTAGATGACTAGAGGTTTATTTCTGTGTTCGAGAGCACGTTTATTCGTCAAGTTCGACTATTAAATCTTAATCAACAGGTGGATTGGTCAAAAAATTTACGAAAAAGGTGGTAGAACCCTTTGTAAAGGTGGTAGAACCCTTTGTGGTTCGACTCCGGCGGCACCACCGCTACACCTATTTCTACCTAATAACAGCAGTGATAAGCGCTGCTGTGTTCCGGTTTGAAGGGTGTGGTAAGGGAGACAGACTTTTCCGAGGCGTTCCAGCTTAGTCCTCAGGGGTAGCGGCGCATCTGTGGCCGACCTCAGGTAGGAATATCTAATCCTATCTGGGGTTGATTACAGATGTCCATGGGCGGCAGTAGCCACTTACCATCAGGTGGACTGCATGCTCGTCTGCTACTCTTATATTATAAAAAAAAAAAAAAAAAAAAAAAGGTTCTTCCACGAGTCGTACTCATACGTGAAGCAACGTGGTTCAGTATAATCCAGACCTCACCAGTCTGAACCACCTGGTATTAGATCTAAAAATTGTTGGAGCTAGAGGTCAACGGGCCACGCGCGTCACATCACATCCGGTGGACACTCATTTGCAAATTCCGCAATATGAAAAAAAGAAATCGCAACCCGTTACATACAATTATGTGTGTACATGCATATGTAGGTGTTTAGCAACCGACTTAAACAGACAAAAGTTTTGAACCAAACATTTTGTATACGATTAAGGTTACCTACTTACAGACAATACGGCGGGCGAAAATAAACATCTCACTCGCATAACACTCACTTTCTCTACCGTCACTCACATCACACATATGAGCCGCGTTTAAAAATGAAACCGAGTACAGCGTAGGGTTGCCAATCATGCTACATAGCTATTATAGGAGCGTCTTGTATTTTAGTAAATATTAGACTGTATCTTATAGAAAAATATGATGTACATGTATCAATTTTTTTATCGTTGTTTTAGATGTTGCGACTTTCAGGTGATCCCCTTCCCGTAAACACTGAATGACTTATAAGCAGGGGCATACCTACTGTGGGTTATGTTTAGAATAGGAAAGAAAGGAAAAGGTCGGAGTGAAAAAGACAAGGTTATCCATGTAATTATATTACAGTTTGTCGATAGTCCCCGAAAAATATGCATACAAAAATAAATAAGTATTTTGCACTATTTATTTACTATAATACTCTTTATTTTTA
The DNA here is from genome assembly GCA_014595695.2 of Epargyreus clarus clarus. Lineage (NCBI taxonomy): Eukaryota > Metazoa > Arthropoda > Insecta > Lepidoptera > Hesperiidae > Epargyreus > Epargyreus clarus. The sequence continues at coordinate 2,297,995 of JACTTY020000031.1, read as the reverse complement.
CTTAAATAAAATTCTTTGAAAAACATGGTGTAAACCCTAGTACAGCGCCAACGGAAACGAATCGTGGACTACACGTAAATATTTAATCGTTAATTTAATATTCCACCTTCGAGATTTCTTTACGCACCTTTGTCGTACGACAATTAAGGTCACAAGGGAGTGATTAAATTATAAAGTAATTATTAATTTCATGACATTTTGTGGGCATTAAGATATTATACCTACTTTGTTATTATATATTGTTTTTCTATATGTATAGAATGTTTTTTCGTCATACATATGGATATCATACGCTCACTTATGGATTTACATAAAAACACTTTTCTTTAATGACTCGTAAAGTACAACTGTCTGGCCTTCAAGTTACCGTGTATACCGCACAACATAAAGAAATACCTACCACTAACTCCGCATACTCAATCTTACCACCGAGAGACGTAATATATGCACATATATTGAGAGTTTATTACTTTACAAGCAACAAAATAACATACCATGTAAATGATTAATCACTGAGATATAGCAATTTCATTAAAAATCCAAATTAGCAAATAAATGTAAATGAGTAATAAAACTCGGTATTAGCACCGAATATTTCACTTATAAAAGCTGATAAACTCTGAAAATCGGGTCACTTGGATTTTCAGTCCGACATTATATGTATAAGCAACCATTCGATTTCTGGGTCGAGATATAATTTTTAAATGTAATTACGTATTCTGTTGTATAAGAAATAAAAATTGGAAGCGTTGGAAGCTCCTTTGAGCATTGTTTGCTATTATATTTTCATGAACGCCTTCTTTAGAAATCATCTATTAGCGTCTGAAATCTGGTTCGAATCTATTAAGCGCCTCCCACAAAATCCACAGGAATAAAGGAAGTGATGATATTTAGATAATACTTTAATAAAAATACGTGTGGCACTCGGAGACTGCCGCGGTAAAGCTATCGCATAGAATTTTTTATAAACTTATGCAATTACAATTATATATTTATTTAATTTATGCAGTATGCAAAAAGTCATTAACCCGTCAACTCGCGTGTGCGCCCCGGGGCGCACAGATCGCTACTAAAAAGTATCACCGCTGTGCCGGTCGGAGTGGGGGGTGTTAGGTTTTTTTCGTTACGGAATTTCTGGATTCGGTCTCCACGCTCAAGGCCCGCGATAGAAGCTGTGCAATAGCTTAAAAAAATACACCTGACAGGAAGCTACTTTTTGCACCTAAAATATTAAGGGTACCGCAAACACCGAAAAACCATCCAACATGCAAGCCGACGCACATGGAAAGCCCGTAGTAGGTATAACAGACCCTATAACAGACGACAACAATTAAATTGCGTCAGCACCATCGATGTTATAACGACGGAGCGGAAGTTTCTCTTTCCTCAAAGAAATATCTTTCTTGTTTACGAGTGATTCATGGCCCATGTTGAACAATGGGCGATCGATCTATCGGGCGTACGGTCATTAAGCTCAATATTTTATGTGAGAACGAGGTTAGATGAAGTATTGCCCGATAGCATCATTATGTAAGCAAATAGATAAAATTGATATCTGTTTGTATCGTAAGGACGTTTGACTCACAGGTACCATATAATAATCTGACTTATGCGGAGGCTACTTTTCTTTTAAAAAAATTGTAGTGCCGCGCAGAAAAAATAAAATTCATGAAATCTTTTGACAATTTACACTTTCAAACGCGGGACACAGCTCGTAGTGTAATATATAATATGAAAACACGTCTATCCCCTTCATGGAACAAAAAAGACTAATCCCCTTGTTGGGATTATCGGGTTCCGTACGTCAAAACGATCAAACAGTTTTGTCTGTCCGCCTGACTCAAGTGTTTGGTACTTATATATAATATATATGCATTTATATGCCCCAAATACAGACATCAGAAGCAAATAAATTTAATCTTGAATATAAGAGTGGCTTTCAAGAGGCAAATTAGGCAATTAACAACTTTTTTCTGTGTGATATATCAATCGACAGGTCACATTTTATGTGGGAATGAGGTAAGATGAAGTATTGTTCGATACCATCATTATGGATATGCAACATACCCGATGACTTGACTTCTGTGTACTTTTTGCGTTTCGTCTCATTACGGCGTGATCTCAGAAGTCATTTGCAAGGTGCAAAAAATGTCATTTGTAAAATTTTGGACAAATTATAGATGTTGCGGCACTTATTCATCATTCTACGGCAAAACGAATCGAAATATGACCATTAACCACTACTTGCACGGTACACTTAAAACGTATATGAATAATAGAAGTACCAATATAATATGTAGTCAGTGTTGCTTGGAACCTAACCCAAATAGGAGCAGAGTCCAATGTTAGGTAAGTAGTAGGTAGTAAAGAGTAGGTCAAAAAGGCATGGCTACATTAGAGTCCTAAAATGGACCGTCTTTATCTGCAAACTAGCTGACCCGGCAAACTTTGTACCGCCTGAAAATCTATTTATCAAATATATTTCTTATAAAATATAGCCTATGTTACTCGTGGATAATGTAGCTTTCGAATGGTGAAAGAATTTTTAAAATCGATCGAGTAGTTTTTGAGCTTATTCATTACAACCAAACAAATAAACAAAGTTTTCCTCTTTATAATATTAGTGTAGACAGGACACTTAAGGAAAACTACTGCAGGTATGACGACGATATACCTACCCAAATATAACTGTGATTAACCTTAAACCTTCCCATATCCAATAATAATAACAGAAATCAAGAATGTATGCCATATCAACAATACCAAGTATTGTATACGTGAAATAAAGGCAAAAACAACAAATGATTACTGAATCAGTATTTTCCCAGATGTCGAATACAGAATGTTATTGTGTCATTTCAATTCAACAGAGTGTCGATAAATTCGAGCTTGAATTTATTCATTCGTGTAAATCAATAAATTTAAAACTTCTCGACATTCAGGCTAAACAACAAGCAAGTCACTGCTTATCATATCATAAGCAGTGATAGCCTAGTGGTTAAGAAACTCGGCCTCTCGATCGAGGGGTCCTAGGTTCAAATCCCAGGCACGCACCTCTGATTTTTCAAAAGTTATGTGCGTATTAGAAATTAATTATCACTTAATGGTGAAGGAAAACCTCGTGAGGAAACCTGCATACCTGAGAGATTTATAAAAAAAATCTTAAAGGTATGTAAAGTCTACCAATACACACTTGGCCAGCGCGGTGGACTATGGCCTAATCCTTCTCATTATGAGAGGAGACCCGTGCCCAGCAGTGGGACAGTAATGGGTTGATGATGATGATGATGAACACGCAAGTATCAAGTTATGATGCCACGAATGTTTAGGTTATGAAGTTTTTATCCTCTAGCTTATCGTTATTCTAATCTAATGCTACACTCAGTTCATTGACACTCAGGGAAATTACTTACGTATGTATACAATTTGGATTTTTAAAGAATTGTTATTTGTAGATTATGGACTACTTCAAGCCAACATAAATTATTTACCAATTCAATCGAATTGGTAAATAATTTATGTTGGCTTGGTAAATTATTTATGTCGGTGGTTTTGGATGTTATTAACTCACACCACACACACACACACACACACACATACATACTGGGTGGTACATACTGCATGGTTTAAAATATACCATCATACATATTTGTACCGGATTGTTGCGAAGTAGTTTTAATCTTAAGTTAATAGCATGGATATCCGCAAAGACACGCCGGATACAATTAACGATCATTTTAGTTTTGAGAAACTACTCATACCGGTACCGAATCGCGTTGACCACATACTCATCCATACCATCACTTACCGTACTATAGCACACAAAGGCGAGCATATGATTAATGGTAATGGCTGTTTGCTCCGACCGTCCCTGGGTTTCCAATTTTGATAGAATTCTACATAATCGACGTATTGTTTGCTAATTAATTGGGGAAAACCAATTACGCCGTTTATTGAGATATATGTGCAGTTGTCGGAATAAGGTAAAGTTATTCCGTCAAACAACATAATATCTCGTTACTTAAATTATATTTGTAATATTAGTAACATTGTAAACAATAGCCATAATAATAATAATAGTGTGAATATAATGAATTTATATTCACACTAGCTGACCCGGCAAACGTTGTGTTGCCATATAAATAAAAAAGGTTAAAGGTGAACAACCCTTATCACTTAGAGATATGAAAAATAGATAGTAGCCGATTCTCAGACCAACTGAATATGCATATAAAATTTGGTGAAAATCGGTAGAGCCGTTTCGGAGGAGTACGGTAACTAACATTGTGACACGAGAATTTTATATATAAGATAAAAGTACGGAAATATTAATAACATTGACTTAGAAGAAAAATCGTTCAGTTGAGAATATTTTATTTAATTTGTAAGCCCTGAAAACCAATTATAGAGAGTCTGAAACTTAAGACATCAAAGCCGAATTTGGTAGAAATACGAATGACGGTGGTACCTACTTCTGGAGTAGAACCAAATCTGGATAGTATCATAATGAATAGAACGGTTTGACGGTGGTAGAACCCTTTGTGGTTCGACTCCGGCGGCACCACCGTCAAACCTATTTCTGCCTCATAACAGAAGTGTTAAGTGCTGCTGTGTTACGGTTTGAAGAGTGTGATAATGGAGACATACTTTTCCGAGGCGTTCCAGCTTAGTCCTCAGGGGTAGCGGCGCATCACCTCACCTCAGGCAGGAATGTCTAATCCTATCTGCGGTTGATTACGGATGTCCATGGGCTGCAGTAGCCACTTACCATAAGGTGGACTGCATGCTCGTCTGCTACTCCTATATTATAAAAAAAAGAATAATAGAATCACCTTGACCGGAATAATAAGAATCTAGTTAAAATACGATTAAAAAATTCACCAATTAGCAAAACTAAATCAAAGGTTGTAAAAAATCAATTATACACAGACGATCTCCTTGACCCTACCTAAAAATATGTATCGTATGTATGTTAATTAACTTGGCATCCTCAAAGTGTTTTAATTTTAAAACATTTGCTCGCCGACTTTCCTTCTAGTTTCGGACGTGTGTAAAAACTTTACTGTAGGTACATTTAATTAAATTCACTTTGAACGTTGAGGGAATTTCATTTTTTTGTGGCAGAAACATACCAAATTACTTTTAGGTATCTATGTGTTTTCCGTAGAAATATATAACATAATATTTTTATTGTTACAAATGGGTATTAATTATCATGGGTATGGATATAAAATTAAAACTACTTGAACTACTTGGCAAAAATAAAGATTATTTAATTAAACAAAAGCTATAATATTAATAAAACAAAAATATTTTTCTCCGGAGCAATAAGACGACAGAATGAACTTTGTAAATAACAAAGTAAATCAAACAGATGCACATATAGCTACGTAATTAAAACCAAAACGTAACGTAACACACAACTGTAACCAAATCGAACGTTACCGATGTTATCAGCGTTAAGTAAGATTAGTTCGCAGTTCGCTGGCGAACGCGTACATAATTTTGTAACACATAACGAGTAACACATATTGGGCATACGGCATACCTAAAGTGACCAGACGTCCCGTTTCGAACGAGACTGTCCCATTTTCCGGTAGTCCATCCCGATGTCCCCAATGTTAACCGCGGAACTCACAAATGTCCCGTTTTTTCGAAATGGCGTGAAAATTTGATCGATCGTAATTTGATGGGAAGGCGACAAGTTTGCGTTAAACTCTGATTCATAATTTTAGACTTCTAATTATGAATCAGACTTATAAGGTCACACATTAGATGATCTCGTACATGTTGACCTTGAGTTCGCCCTTATCACCAAAGTAATAGGCGCTATATTTGCAATGCAAGTGTTTCGTGCGGCGTTGTTTTTTTTCGTCACGAAACCTGCAAATTGACGAAAAACTCAGTGTCCCGTCTTGAGCCGAAAATAAAATGGTCAGGTTAGGCACCGCACCGCATACAACAATCACGCACATACAATTAATTAATCATAACAAACTCGGCGAGCATACATTTCTTTTTGATTACACATAACGTGTCCATCGGAGCGTGCGCTGGGGTTACGCAAGGCGTTGCTCAATGAAAATAAAATATTAAGTAAGTTGATGGCATGCGACACGTGTGAATAGTTCGGGTGTGGTTAGTAAGGCTAACATTGTAACAACAGGATTAAAACAACTCCAAAATGAATTATATGGACGTGAGTATTATTACTTAAAATAAATTGAAATTAAATCGATTACTGCTAATACCATTAAAGTTCTTATGAGTGACAACAAAATTAAAAGTAATGGGTTCAAAAGATTAATATTTTTATTAGTTTATAGTTTTTATTTTAATCATTATTTATTTTCATGTTTTAAATATATTTAGTAATACTGTAATGTTCAAAAGTGGTAGAACTCCATCGTATATTGTCTGCGAAGACACTATCACCATATCTATTTCTATCTGATTGATAACAACATTTTGAGCATTCAATTCATCTCGAGCAGAACTCTAATCATATGAAGCTGGTCACAGAAGCTCACAGGCAGTGCTTGGTCGTATCGGTAGTATGCGTTTGGTATGTACTTCATTTCATATAAAGAACGCAAATACTATCCAACGGTACGAATAAAACATTTCTTGATCCACACAATATGTAGTTCTGGGCTAAGTTAGAAGGATTTGGCAGACAAACGCGCAACGCAAGTGCAATCACCAACACTATTAACTACACTCGTTACATGTTTATTTAAACTAGTATTAGAGAGAGCAGAGATAATGTGACTAAACGAAAATATTTGCTTTGTGATTTAGGAACTATTGTGTGTATAGTAGATAAGTCACAAACCACTTAACGTTAGTAATGGAACGCCGAGATAACAGATACACGTAACTTGTTTTTAATCCCCATCAAGTTTCCACTTCCTTATTAACATAATTGACAGTGACTTGGTTTAACAATTACTTCGCCCGAAGAAATGGAGATTACGTATTTGTGTTTAATCCAGTTATTAATTTCACATTCCTGAGAAATTTCGTTCTTCCATTTAAAGGTCTGAGCAGTGTATAAACCCATACTTATGTGAAATGCGATCCTCTCTTCAGGGGTGTAGCCATTTCTGTATTAACGGGTCCGAATCAGTGTCGTGGTCATATGTAGGTTCCCGACGTACGACCAAAAAAAATGCGTCTAGTTTCTAACATTTTTTGCCGCAAACAAGGTCCTCATACATCCTAAGAGTAGCAGAAAATATAATATCTAAAATTTGTCCCTGAAACCAAAAAAATGGAGAACCTTTTTTATGTAGGAACACGTCCTAAAGTATCGACGTCACCACGCCGTACAAATACATGAACACTTACTATTTATTAGGTATAAGAAAAAAAAAATTGCGCCGGTCAGTATATTATCATATCATGTAGTAAATATTATTATTCCATCAACAAAATACTTGACCTTATGCGTCGATTATCGTGTTATCGTGTTATATTTTATGCGTACTGATATGTGATACTTTTATAACAGCAGTGTTAAGCGCTGCTGTGTTCCGGTTTGAAGGGTGTGGTAAGGGAGACAGACTTTTCCGAGGCGTTCCAGCTTAGTCCTCAGGGGTAGCGGCGCATCTGTGGCCGACCTCAGGTAGGAATATCTAATCCCATCTGGATTGATTACAGATGTCCATGGGCGGCAGTAGCCACTTATCATCAGGTGGACTGCATGCTCGTCTGCTACTCTTTTATTATAAAAAAAAAAAATACTTCCTTGATGCATACGGAACTGGTGGAAAAACCTCTGATATTTTCATAGTTAAGTAATGCTCACAGCGGTCTATGGCATTTTTTCTGCAAATAATAATTCATAATAATGTCTGTTTGAAGGTAAAGTGCAAACTGTATTTAATGATTAGTATATGTAATGAACTAATGCTGATTATATCTCATTATTTGTTTGTCATGAACTGAACTGAATAGGCTGATTCCTGAAACTTTAGTCTGAAGTTTAACAAATTATAGAGTAGACATGGAGTAGCCAGACAATACTTGGTAGCCAATTTTTCATGTCATTAGAAATATATAATATTTTATTTTTATTCAGTAGTGATAAATATGGTTAAGAACCAGGTTCGTTTCACAACCGAAAGTACTTGATTTTATGGAGATACACATAAATGCGTTGCTACTTACTATCTTTAAGAGCTATTTACGATCTCTTTAAATCAGAACCTACTTCTTACGCATTACCAAAATCTTTTCAAACCAAGTACAGTAGCGCTGAACTTCAACTGTGAACCAGATACGAGGGTGATAATGCAACAAAATGGGAACCACGCAAAGACATGCCCTTTCAAACAATTATTTATTACACATACGTTGCCATTTGATTAAAAAGTACTAGTTTTGGAAAGTAGTTAACCTTTTTGGTGCGCAATGTAAAGCTGCTCAACTTCGCTCTTATGCGAGGACGTAGATAGCAGCTCAAACTGTTTCCAAACTGCAAGGCGGGGGTCAGGGGGCCAGCCGTTCTTGACATCTCGAATGTTACATAACTCTCACACAAATGCAATATTGACTGTAGGAGCTAGGCAAGCGTATGGTCTATGTTGTTGTACACATGTCCCACTACTAGCGAGATGCTGCAACAGATACAATTTCTTAGCTACGGCCTTGATAATGGAATGTCCAAAGTAGGAACACAAGATTCACGATGAAGAAACTGGAATCTGGACAAATTATCTTGTGCCATTTCCTCTTCAACTATCATAACTTCGTAAGTAAAAAAATATGATAGTTTGAATAGCGGTATAAAACTTCTTCGTTAATTAAAAAATACATAGAGTGGGCCATGGATATATGTAAAAACTTTAAATAAGCATGGCGTTGTTGTCGCCGCAGTGGAAAGAAATAATTTACCATCGTTTAGTTTTCCGCTCATCCGCTTACGGTAAGCAGTGAGACTATTGCAGCGTAGGATGTTGTACGCCAACCAATTACCGACTCCGAATTCGGAGCCTCGCTCTCTTCCTGCGGGTTGGCAATGACGGTTTCTAATTAAAACGTTGCATAATTTGACGTATTTCAAATGTTGCCTTCTGTATTTACTAGTTACACGACAAATCTTAATATTTTTGCGCATTTCTATTTTTATTAAATTAAATATACGTATATTTTATTTACCTATCGAGTACATGAGCAGATATTAATATTATGTACCTAAGTGACAAAAATTTATCACATTTTATTAATATTCAATAGTATCTTATAAATCACATCAACCGCATAGCATTAATTTTAAAATGTGAAACATGAATTTTATTTGTCCTTTCATAAATGATATTGAATAAAAATTATAAGTAAACAATTTTTTACGTGACGTTTTACTGACATTGCAATTAAATATAATTAGGTACATTTTCTCATCAAAATGGCGCATACATTAACATAATCTGAAAAATCAGTATAATCATAAATATATTTTAAGCGACTTCAAAAAGGAGGTGGTTATCAATTCAGCCGGTATCTTTTTTTTATGTATGTACACGAATTACTCCGCCGTTAGTGGACCGATTTTAATAATTCTCATATTAGACAAGCTGTTTACATCGTTATCCAACGAAATACATTAAGCGCCGACTTCAGAAATATGTACTAAACCAACATTTATTTCAATTATTTTTTACTTTGTAGTGACATAGAAGTCGGTTGTATTTTTTTGTAAAAACTTTTTGACGTTTTCAAACACCTACCTAAATCAAAATAAATATGTTCTAGAGCATAATTAATTTAGTAGTAGTAGGTATGTGTGTATTTACTGAAAAAATCAAATTACCACGAAATTAATTTCCTCACAATTAAACGAGTAACGTGATATACAAGGATAACTAATACGTAGAACTGGTGTATTTTGATACTATAGCTACATACATTTTGTACTTAGGACAACAAAACAGGATGTATTCATACCACTCAAATTAATGCTTATCTTTCAACCAAAGTTCATATTAATATTCGCAGAATACTATGTACAAGTTTAATAAAATTTGATTTCGTACAAAATATTTTCTGCTTTAAACCGACTCTCCTAACCTAACCATTTCAAAAACGCAGTGCAGTTTGCAGTGGTAGTTTGACAGTAGTCTTCGACAGTAGTGTAGCTGTAGAGTAATGATAGTAATATGAAAAAAATAATGATATAAAAAATGTTTTTATTTTTACGACGACGACGTCTTTCATTTAAAATTAAGTACACATTTAAAAGCCCGTTTTCATGTTTCAACGTTAACTTTTACAAACTTCCAGAACCAACTCACTAATTAATTTGACTTCAGTACAAAATTCTTGGTAAATATTAATTAGTGTTGACATACCTCGTAGCTTCAACAAATTGATTTGACTCAAGTGCAATTTCGATTTAAAATTCGTTATGCTGCTTCAAACTCGTAAACCGAAGTTCCCATGAATACGTTCACATAATAATAGTTATTAATTAACGCGAATGCCTCGTGGCACCTTAACCCAATTGTTTGAGGCCAAGTTTTAAAATTAAGCGCTATCTTAATTTAATTTACAAATTTATTTTCTGACGGAAGGTCGGTATAAGACTTATCAAATTTTTCTATTACCTTGGTAGTTATAGATACATCATCCCCAGAATTTATTTTGTTCCATAATGTATCTTTTTTAAGAGCTATCTATGTATAGCTATATGTCATGCATGACAATGTGGCCATGATATGGTCATAAAAACAGGATATGGTCAATACTGACCACACTGAATGAAATAAATAAATTAATAGGTTTATTTCATGAATACACGCCTTCTATTAATAAGTAAAAAAAAATCAGAAAAAAATAAGCGATACGTTGACAAAACAGCCGGCATTAAAGCCTATATTACTATGTCATATTAATGTCATTCATTCATTCATTCAAAATGGATTAATGCTTACTTATGCAGCCCGGGCGGTTAAGAACTTATTTGCTTGCTGCAAGGAAAAATAGTTAATAAGATAACATTACACTAATAGTATTTAAGATTAAGTCTTGGATCAACAATTATTGCTAACTATTACTAATTGTTTATCGAAGGATTACGTATGCGGTAAGTACAGCAGTTACCTAGAAATTTAATTGTTATAGTAGACACGTGTGTAAAATGTAATTATTTTTTTCTAAAAGTAGGGAGTTGAGCATGATAATGTATATTATGTGTGACGTCACTACACCAAGCTAGACGTCACTTCTTGCAAGTTGATACGTTGTGTACCTACCAGTGCAGAAATGTCTAAAACTTTAAAATTTATGGCTGACATTTAGCAAAGAGATGGAGTTCTTCGCCTTTAATCATATATCACATCCTAGTACAGTTCCAGATTACATTCAAACAAGTAATTATGTAGTTCTTAAATGAAAGGTCACACAATTTTAATTGCTTCCGCTGCTCGATCAAATTAAACAACTCCAGCAGCTCTTATCAGCAAGGGACGTGAAACGTGGACGGGAAACGTACTTCCACATCTAATTAACGTTCAAAATAGAATTATAAATACCATTGAACTATTCGTCTATAATTTTAAAATAGCAAAAACATAATACGTACAATATTGTTTAATATTACAAAAAATGTTTAATATGTCAAAAGTAGTAAACGTTCATATAGCCTACTCGATGTTACATGGTCACTATTGCCCTTCGACTTTAGTAGCAAACCCTATTTAGATCAGTAATCGAGCCCGAATATCAGATACTCCTATAGAGTTAGTAGCGTAGCTTACATAGACAGACCACACCAAATTCAAAATTAATTACAAATGTTCATGAGCTACAATGATAGACACCATCAAGTATACGAATAAAGCATGGTAGTTAGCGGTTAATATGTCAAAAAAACACATATTTACAACAATGCACGCAGGCGCAGGTGTGCGGGGATTCATACGCTCATTATTATTCTCTGGTTATAAAAATATTTGTTAAATTGCTCAGAAATCTTCATCGCCTAAAGTACACACATTTTAACTATTAATAACACATTTCCAAACAGTAATCAACATTGTTTTATCAATAGAACAATTGTGTTCATATCGAAGCGGTTCCTGCCGTCCCGTCTGGTCCGGACGTTGGTTGAGGAAGGAAGATCTTACGTGCACATCCCGATACGGGTGCTGCGCCCCAGTTTATTATAGGTGCCATTTGTCGAGTGGGACAATGATCCCGGCCACCATATCTATATATAGACCATTGTGCAAGGGGAAAATCAATGTAAGTGGGATTGTGTAAGCCATGTCATACATGCCATAGTTGGTTTAAGGACAGTCAGAATATAGACGGACGGAACGGAATTTACGCATGACGTCATAATTACAAGGTAATCAATTATTACAACAATCCGCATGGCGCAGCGGTCATCAAGTCATGTTGTCCAGGTCGATGTTAGGTCAACCATAAATCTGAATGACGAGATGTCTCTCCTATATCTAGCTTCAATGGCCTTTATACTTTTTTGTATAAGTCAAATCAAATCAAATCAAATTTTTTTATTCAAAATAGGTCCTTTACAGAGCACTTTTTGAATGTCAATACAACTACCACCAGTTCACAAGGTGTTTCGTTATGGAGAAGAAGTCCTTGTTTCATTACTAGTAAAATCATTCGAACATTGACCGAAGAGTACATAAAAAGATATTATGGAATTATTGATAGAAAAAATCTAACATTCCTAAACAGGAATATGTACGTAGCATTCTTATATTTCTTATGCTATGACTTGATATTTTTATAGAGTTCATAAAGTTTTTACCGCTATGCATCCTTTGTGTTTGACCGCGACCTTGTCTATAAATGAGACATGGTTCTACTGAGTCTCATAAACTTTCTATCTAACGTATATATTAATTATCAACTACAGTTTTTTTACAAAAAATTATACTGACAAACCGCAAACTATACCTTTTTTCGTTTGTAAATAAAATTAATACTAATAAACCGAATCACTTTTAAGATAATGAACCAACTAAACTTTGATAGTTTAATTAAATAATTGCAAACAGAAAATAAAATAACAAATGTGTAACTAATTTACTCCAACTCTATTGAAATCACCATTAATTTGAAATTACGCGCCTACGTCTTTTCATATGCCGATTTTATATACGAATAAAATAATACTAGGATTAAATCGATAATCAATTCAATAATGAATTAATAAATATGAATGTAGTGCGTTTTGTCGCAGTTATAAAAACTAAAATGTTTATTAAGCTATTTTAAACGGCACATAAACGTTACAAAAAATTCCTTTACATATAATACAATGTACAATCATAATTAATTGCATTGGTTAGATAAATTGATTGAATAGTTCTGATATCACATTATGATTGTATTTTATTAGATAACTTGTATATTATGTCAGCTTGAACTATCATGCCGTTTCATACTCGCATGCCGTTTATATACAATTAAGATTTACCATTACCATTTTTATAAGTCGAGTGAAATAGAAAACGAGCGTGCAGAACAGACCAGAACGTGCAAACCAGAAAACAGCATTTGATATTGCCGCTATAAGGCAGATAAGTGGTATCTATAAAGTTAAATAACTTGGGTATACCCGCTTACTACTGCTCAAAAACTCCAATATATTATAATTGCATATATGCTAGAGCAGATATTTAGAACAATTTAAAATTCTTATGTAAATTAATCATAAATATTTAATTCACATCTGTATGGGGTCCTCGGAAAAATTTATAATTGTACAATCTCTTTCACTTTGTTATTGTATTTTATGTACATTTTTCCTTGTAGATAGTGTGCAAAATAATACTTATTAGTAGTCCTTGAGCGCGCAATAAAATGTTGTATTGTATGTTTATTATATTCCAAATGCAACAAAAACAATAGACTCACAAAAAAGTAAAAATGTACGTATATAAATATATTATTCAAATAAAATCATCGCAAAATGTGTCATTTAAATTCCTTAAATTTCAAAACACATTATAATTTTAAATAAAATGTACGCTCTAATGTATTCGATTTTATAAATGTATGCCTCTTTTACAAAAACAAAATATATTGGTTTCGAAAATAAAATAAAAAACAATGCACATATTTATAGGATATCCATTTTAAAACAATAGGTGATGAAAGATTTATTCAACTAACCTTAACGTGATTAGTGACGTACTTGTAAAGGCAGAACTCAGTATGTCTTTAAAGCCCCTTTTCCTGTCGCGCGTGTTACGTCTCCTCGCGTAACTCACACCCTCACAAGTAAATTAACTCACTGCAGTCTTTTCGCGAATGCGTATGCGTGTAAAGAAACGATAAGATGTAAGTGGTATGCGTGCGGGTTGGACGCGTCACACGTTTGCCGGAGTAAACACGCGTGCGAGAAAAAATGCGCCCTTATACAATGCATACAAGACTACCTCATATAGTGTTCTACTAGTTATCCGTAAGCTATCTTAAACAATTTGTCCACACCATACATGCATGTTTACAAAAAGTACTTTATTGCACTTTGTGATGCAAATTGCAATTAATTCGATGCGAACATTTTACAAAATAACTCTCGTACAGCGTGCGGGTTAAAACGTGACTAGAGTCGCGTACCGGCGTCGTGGAAGACCTCGAAATTCAACTTTTAATTCCCGACCACGACTTTTACGAGCTCGCTTAACGTGAGCACATTCTTCAAGCTAAAGGTCCTTTCTTTAAAATGAATGATCGCGTACGAGATTATTTTTAACACACGTCAAAGATTGAAAGGTGGTTTTAGGTCGCCGCGATTTTTATTTATTTACAAATATTGAATACAAATATATTTGAAAGGTATTTTATCAAGTGTTATAACAAACGTTTCATGACTGGCATTTTCTTGTAAGGATCGAAATAGAATTCGGAGTATGTATTCCTTCACTTTGTTTATATATATCGCAGTGACCTATTTCAACTATCAAATTGAACTGATATAGATACGTAGAAATATAAAGCCACATTCCCTATAAAGCCTATAAATCTATAAAACGTACACTGTATAATATAATGACTTGCTTACTCTTACACTAAGATGTACGAGATTATGTGTAATTGAAGAATAATCCATTTATCACAGTTCGTATGAATTTGTCGTGTCGAACGAAATTTTGAACCTTATTAAAGATGGCAGCGCACGTCGCCTTAACTCATTGTTATTATAAACAATTCTAAAATATACAACTTGTTTAGACACTCTCCAACACCAGAAAAGGTTACGAACGAGAGTAAATACTTAAGCCATCGAAAGACAACTTGCGACATAGAACAGTATTTATATACTGGAGTACGTGAAGAACATAAGTATTGAGTACCTACTTAAAAGGCGCGATTACACTTGTACCTATTCGGAATAATTAGCAATCCTCATTTACTGATTACCCTTTACGCAAAGTTCGATAGCGATATTTTGATAACATAAAACATCAATACATTTCATATCTATCGGGAAGTTTACATTTAAAACTGGCAATTAGAGATAAAAACATGAAAGTAATATCGCTCGGAATTTCCTAAAATATACAATGTTCTTAGTGTGTAATAAATAGTAAGGGTGTAATATCTAATATATAAAATTCTCGTGTCACAGTTTTCGTTGCCATACTCCTCCGAAACGGCTTGACCGATTTTGATGAAATTTTTTGTGCTTATCCGGTATCTATGAGAATCGGCCAACATCTATTTTTCATCCCCCTAAGTGATAAGGGTTGCTCACCCTTAACATTTTTTTTATTTATACGGCAATGCAACGTTTGCCGGGTCAGCTAGTTTTAGTATAGTGATGATGACTAATGTGCATAACCTATACAGTGACGGACTAAGCTTGTCGGAGGCCCGGGGTCGAAATGTTGAATGAGGTCCCGGACTGAAAGTTGAATGTGGCACCCAGTCTAAGTTGATCTAATTTTACAAGCTTTTAAATCAAATCAAATCTCATTTATTCAAAATTGATTCATATAGAATACTTTTTGAAAGTCAACCAACTAGCACCGCTTCGGAAGGTGTTTCGCTATGGAGAAGAAGCGGCGCAAGAAACTCCATACGTGTGCAAATTTGCATCTTTTAAAGGGAAAATAGTATACAATTTAACATAGTTGTACATATAATTAATTATTGATGTTGGAGCTGAAGTTGTCATACCATGCGCATTTATCATTTAAGTACTGATTAACATTATAATAATCTTTTTTACATAGAGTTAATTTTATAGTAGATTTAAACCTTTTCTCGGATAGGTCGATACTGTCTTTTGGTATTTTATTGTAGAAACGAATACAGTTCCCCATAAAATAATTACACACCTTGCTTAATCTAAATTGAGGTATGGCCAGTTTATCTTTATTTCTAGTATTATTATAACTATGCCTATATTTTTTTCCAAACAAGAATGTTAATTAGAAAGAATAATAATTTACATACAAGAGTACTTGTACAGTATTTTCGCCCCTGAACCTTACTCCGGCTATTGAAACTATAGCTACAATATTTAATGGTAAATATGAATTAATAGAAACTTCCATCAAAGGTTTTTACTTCTACCAACAATAAGCACCTCGTAAAAGACCTCAACATGTTTTACGATCAAATCTGTTTTATTTACGACTTTGTTTGCTACGATCCCTTTGCTATACTTCTAATCGTATATCACTAAAAATAGCGTTGTTTGTATGATATATCACAAAAAATGTTTGTTATGTTGCTATATCATAGCATTATCAAGTTTGTTATTGTTACGTATGTAGTTAATCTAATAATAGTTCCACAATTTAATGTTAGAGTCCGATTGATGTAGTATCCGAGAAACATCAAAAACAACATAATATCAAGCAAAATAGATGAACAATACTAGTGCAATTTCCCGTCTAGACAGAAGCGAGTTAAATAAAAGACTACATAAAACAGTCTATAGTTTGAAAAATTGCTGTAAAATAAATCTAATGTATGCAATTTTGAAGGGACTAATATTGATACGATATAATTCCGCCGACGAGCAGTTATAAATGACTGCATTTATAAATGTTGTTTTGTAAATACAACAATGTATGCAAAGTTTCGATTTATATTACGAGTAAAGTCGCTAAAAGCTTTATCGTGTGTGTGCGGTGAAGTTAGAAACTAACTAACACTAACATCGTTACTAGCTAGACTACTACGGGAAACTAAATACATTTTGAGTTTGGGCTTTACGCTTTCACCTTCGTCTAAACACGCACATCGGATAATGAGTAAAATCGAATTCGACATGGACAAGGACGTGACGAAGCTTGTTTTAAAAGAGTATCCTAATCAATATTATAATTGTGAATGTGAGTTTGTTTGTTTGTTACACTTTCACGCCTTAAATAACTACATAAACGATTTTTTTTTAAATTTTGTACACACGTTGTCAGAGGTCCAGAAATAGACATAGGGTAATATTTATTCCGAAAAAAGTAACATTCCAAAGGGTGCGAGCGAAGCCGCGGGTAAAAGCTATATTTTGTATAAGTACAGAACTACTAAGTACTGTGGACATTGGACAGACATACCAACCAGACTGAAACAGCCATTACTGCTAACAATTATAGCAATGCTTTAATCTTGTTTTAAAAATGTAATCAAGCATATCCACTTTCATTTCTATTCTATTTCCATGTTATCTATAGTCTATCTATCTATAGATAGCAGTTGCCATTTGACATTTCGTAAACGTTTTTTCGTTGCAAACTTTTTGTTTTTTTTTATATACCATGCCCAATGTAAGGAATGTATAATATGTAAGGTATACTTAACATATTATTATATATACTGTTGTTGTAGCCATAAAATGAAGCCTATTTCCCAAGCCATTGCTAAACAATGAGTAATTATTTTTCCATGAACTTTTATGAGCAACTAGATGCATTATAATAAAATATATAGTTTTCAATCATTCTTAATACTTTGTAATAATAAAGAACTATGAATATTATCCGACTACCCTTGACTTCTAAGGAGATGATCCTTGGAAGGTATGCAGTACACAAATAAAATTAGGATTGTATTCTAACCTATTATTTTTATATTTTTCCTAAAAAAAATTTGCAGTAATTGTCATTGAGGAAAAGATCTTTCTGGCTATTTTTGTAAGAAATTTTGAAATGTGAAGTACAGAAAATTAATTCTTCCTTTAATATGTGTGTAAGTATGTAAACTATGCATAATTTCAATTGCAAAGAATTTGATATAATGAGTAATTAATTTATAAAATTCATACACAACTAACTAACCATTCATGTTTTGCTAACCAGCATTAGCATACATAAAACAACAGAACCATGGCCTTCCATACTTCATGAATACTGATTGATTAGGATTTTATCAGTGAGAACTGGAAACACTTTACATCCACTACAGGCTGAATAAAACAGGTCATAACATGATCAATTGAAATGTGATACACTAATAATAATCAATGTGTAAAACTGAAAAATTATGTTTGAAATTTGTGACAAGTTATATGATACAACTAACCACTTATGACCATATTTGACTATAAAATTAATAATACTAATGCAATCAACACAAAACAATACTAAAGATTTGTAAAATAGTTTCCTATTTAAAACAAACAAGGTAAATTTGTGTGATATTGGCACTGGGGTAAAACCATTTGAAGCAAATTGCAAATGAATTGTTTTTTTTTTTAATTGGTAATATTATATATGATACCTCAAAATGGAATATGTATAAGACACTACCAATTTAACTGCACGGCAAAGATATGACCAAAACACCCTACAATTGAAATGTCATACAGTTTACCTAGTGCTAATATTTAACTTATCTCAAGTACTTGAATATACAAGTTTTTACAAATAAAAAATCTGTCACATATACAAACAAATAATCCTATACTTCTTACATATAATTAATTGTCAATTCTATTTATAAACCGTAGGACAAGTGCATCAACTAACAATGATCCATAAATGATGTACCCTAAAGGTCATATTAGCATAACATCAAAGTGAATGGCATTGACCTGTTTGATTGGAGACCTTATTGTTTCAATGTCTTGCAATTGGTAATGGTCATAAAATATTACTATAATTGGTTTTGTGTCCCCATACAGGCTGGATGCTGTAATGCATCTTATACTAACTCATAGAATCCATAGTGGTATAAGAAAAAATATTTTAACTGGCAATTTATAAGTGCTTCTGCAGGGCTATATAAATATATTTAATTTAATTTCAGGCATCAAAATGTAGTAGAGTCGGTATGGTTTAACCACTACCAATTCTAACGTGATGCAGATTTTGGTGATAAGTTATAGATACCCGATGACTTAACTAAGAGGTGATCTTAGTCCTTATCAATGTTATCCTTGTATTCCTACCTACGTCCCCAAACTGCACTGGGTCTGGAGCCCACCCTTCATTGGAGCAGCACAGTGGAGTACGCTCCATACCACACATTTGTGGGGAGACCTATACCCAACAGTGTAACATAAGAATGGGTTGCACCTAACTTATGTAAGCCCACATTCCCATTTATTGAATTATTAAAAAAATAATATATGTGGGTAGTCCAACAAAAACATTGACATAAAATACACGCAATCCGTAATTAAACATTTATAATGTTGATTCATGTTATAGATCTTTTTATGTAGTTTTATTTTTTATATCACCATTGTTATTTCATACTAGTTACTTCACTGGGAAAGAATGATTTGATCACTTTATCCACCTTTGTATAAAGTTTTTTGTATGGTACAAAAAAACCTTAAATAAATTAATATGCAAAATTGATAGAGTACATATTCAATGATAATATTTGCATAATGAAGAAGTGTTTGTCAATAAAGTTTGTTTTTACAATAAAATAAAATAAAAAGTCACAAACAATAATAAATAAGATAGCTTGAGTTTTCTAAATATTTAATAATTTAAAATTGTTGCTCGCATACTGCTTTTCACTCAAGTTGACGATATAGGTAGACTTATAGACACTTATCAGATAAAAAAAACTCACCTGAATGAGCAAGTCTCCTGCCGACGAGGGGGCTGTCCAGCAGCAGGCGGCGCAGGGACCACCGGCCCAGCACGCCGCCGCCCCAGCCGCACCCGCCGCGCCGCATGCCCTCCCGCTCGACCATCACTGACCCTCGCACATCACACCTATCACCTCACCCAGCCTACCACGCACTGCCGTTAAACATTAACGAGGGAGCCTTTACACAACCGCTTGTTGAGTAACTCGCAATGCATCAACGAGAGAAAGTGCCGATCAACAGAGATGAACCGTGAGCGACCGCTCGCAGATGCAATTTCAGACGGGAAAGGATCGCGCTCCCATTGTCAACGTAGATACGTTCACTGATATAACACCCCGAACACCGAACAATGTCGACTCAGCTTATTGTTAATCCGAACGGACGACAATAATCGAGAACGGTCAAAATGGCAATGCCATTTGATCAAAATACGATACAAAAGCCCAAGCGACAACAGCGCAACAGCGAACAGAACACAACTGTCAGGTAAAGCTCCTAGTAAATTCCCCAACTATCGCAGTCGGATACTTGGATTGATTTAAAATATTTTAAAATTATTTTGTAAAGTATTCTACTCGGTATTATTGGCATTTCAAAATATATTTTGAATAATATCATAAAATTATATTTATGTTATTTCATGTACTTTTATTTAATAAAAAAAATTTGGCTTCAGTGGTACATTTTTTACATTTGTTTAACATGACTGGCAACATTATTTCATTTATATCCGGTTGTAATATATTTGCAACTGTCACTGTCACTGTCAAGTGTCAACCTAATCCATGGAAATTGGTTGGCAAGTTGTTGCTCAATTCAACTT
Organism: Epargyreus clarus clarus; assembly: GCA_014595695.2. Classification (NCBI taxonomy): domain Eukaryota; kingdom Metazoa; phylum Arthropoda; class Insecta; order Lepidoptera; family Hesperiidae; genus Epargyreus; species Epargyreus clarus. The sequence goes on along the minus strand of JACTTY020000031.1, from coordinate 2,277,125 downwards.
TGTATTTAAATATCGGGAAATATACCATATAGTTCATTAAAATATTATTTGCTAGATTTTTTTTATAAGCAATTGTGTTCGTAGCTGTAGCATAAGTTTGCAAGATGCTATTGCCAAAGTTTACGATTCCTACATTTATAGTGTTCGCTGTATTGTTATGCTGTGTTTTATGTGAAAACAAATATTCGAGGTCTGCTAATGAGAAAAAGAAGAAAGATGATGTCAATTTCAAAACTTTGGAGAAACCTTTTCGTATGAATAAGTTGAATATGCTATGGAGTAAGGCACAACAGGTATGTTTAACATATCGCCGGCTATTTTTCGATTTAAGATATTTAAGCATTACAATATTTATTGCTTTTAAATTACTAATTAAAATATAAATTACTAATTAAAATATGAATTAGTAATTCAAATTGTAACATAAATATCCCAAATTCATGCAGTATGTTTTATGAAATTAAGAGGTACGCCCACAATAGTTCTATGACCTGTCTTGTTATCTCTTTCACCTCATGCCAAAACTTGATAAGAAATGAACTGATTGATGTTAATAAAACCAGATGTCCGTATCTGAGTCTACATTATAAACATTTTATTTTGTTAAATATTTTAACATAAAAGATATTATTTAGAACAACTCTTATCGCTTTAAAGATCATTCATTTAATGTAGAAAATCAGTACATTGTCATATTTCTTCCAGCGTTTAGGTGAAACTAAGTTAAAGTCACTATTCAGTGACTTAATGATACAAGACAAGGAAGAGATTACATACAAGAGGTTTAAAAGCGATGGGGGTGACAAGGAGGGGCTGAAGGAGACAGAGCTGAGGCGGAAACTTACTACTATCATGAACAACTATGGTTTACGAGAACATTTTGAGGATGTATCTATAAAACAGAAGCATGAAAATGTAAGCTCTACAATTTGATTACTTTAGCAGATGGTTTGTTGAATCATTATTCAAAAGTTGAGATTATAGACTATGGTTTACACTACAGCTTGTTTTAGATTTATATCGCAACTATTCTTTACATTTTTGTGTTACTTTGTAACATACATTTGCTTTGGTATACAGGGTGAATTTTTAAAACGGGCCTTCAGGGCCAAATCCGAAACTATAAGGATTAGCGAAAAATGCTGAAAGGAGTTACGAGGCCGATTTTGATAAAAACTAAAACTGCATCGTTTCTTTTTTAAAATAACTTTTTCCCTAGCCGGGAATCGAACGAGTTCATTTTGAAAAAAAATGCACCCTCTGTGTTATTCCACTATCTGATAGTGTTGCTTATAAAGATCAAAATCTGGAAAGTAATAATAAATGACAAACTAAAGGAAAAGCCTCAATTTTAAGAAAATACATATTTTTTCATATTAATTTGGCAGTTAAGTTCCCGCCATTCATCATTTTAAACATTTCGTGTATTAACATTTTTTTTGGCTCAATGTTTCTAATCATTCGAAATTGACGTTTCGTTTCCCAATAATTTATATTTTTATGTCCGACTTAGCTAAGGTTATTTTTAGGATCATTAAAATAGATTTACTTGTTATGGGCGGCGTTTCGTTTAATACAGATGTAAAGTTGACAATTTGCGAGAATTACTTTTTAGAGTCAAATTCGAGTGATTACTAAAAAAAGAGATATAGAAAATCATATTTAACGTTGAAACGAAGTTGAAAAACAACACACAATAATAATTTACTATTTAATCAGTTATCTATTTTCATTAAAAAATAAATCCCAAAAACGGCGGTAACTTATTTGCCAAACTATTACTTTCTCATACTAAGCCGTATGTCATAGTAATACTCGTAACATCGAATAATTAGTTGATTAACCAACAAATTCTTCAATGGTATGACTTATGTCTGTTTCTAAAGAATTATACATAAATCATTTGTTATGTATAATCCTTAAGGATTAGTATGCCAATGTATGGAAAAATACGTATTTTCTTCAAAATTTTCCTTTTCCTTTAATTTGTCACATAACATTACTTCCCAGAATTTGATCCTTATAAGCGACACTATCAGATAGTGAAATAATATAGAGGTGTCATTTTTTTCAAAATGAACTCGTTCGATTCCCGGCTAAGGAAAAAAATATTTTAAAAAACTAATGATGCAGTTTTCGTTTTTATCAAAATCGGCCTCGTAACTCCTTTCAGCATTTTTCGCTAATCCTTATACTTTCGGATTTGGCCCTGAAGGCCCGTTTTAAAAATTCACCCTGTATATGTCTTAAATGTAGAGTCTCTAACTCTCACTCAAGTCTCAACTATATTTATTTTCCTCATCTTTTTTTAATATAGTTAAAATTTCTGAGAGTTACTTTATTTATTTTATAGTTAGTTATAGTGTCACATGAGTAAAAATGGCTGCATCCTAACATGCTCTCTGTTTGCCATTGCCAGACATTGTGTTCAGTATAACTGAACATCACCTTTGAAAAATATATATAAACTTTAGGTATGTAACAAGATGTTTTATGGTGTTACAATCTGTTTCTTATATATAACAACCTTTTGCCCGCAGCTTTGTTTGTGTTATGAAGTGATATTATTAACTAAGAAGACTTTTTATACAAACTTTCATAGTAGAATTGATCAAAATCCTTTTTTAGCGGATGCCTACTTCATAACATCTACCTGCATGCCAAATTTCAGCCCGATCCATCCAGTGGTTTGGGCTGTGCGTTGATAGATCACTATGTCAGTCAGTCACCTTTGAGTTATATATATTTAAGATTACATTATAATTTAATTTGCAGATTCATAATGAAGCATCTGATTCACACATAAACAAAAGCTTGTTCAAAGATAAGAAACTGAACATGCTGTGGCAAAAGGCAGAGTCGTCAGGATTCACCAGTGAAGAGTTAGCAGCTTTGAAGGAAGAGTTTGTGCATCATCAGGAGAAGATTGATCAGTACTATGACTTGCTTGAAAAGGTCGACAAAGGAGAAGATATTGAGGGCTATAAAAGTATGTTAATTTTAATCAATGTAATGTTAATTTTCTAATAGTTGGCAGCATGGTATATGGCAATCATTTACTGTTTTTTATTAGATTTGTTATTGTTTATCCTATGTCATAATATTGCTACTAATCAGAGCCGGTGCATACGAGGACCGCGGCGCCGCAACAGCGGGACGTACCTGCATACTATTAATATAAATTAACATCTTGTCTTGCGGATTGTAAGTGCTGGAACACACGGCATGATGTTCTATGAATATATGTAAGTAAAACACCAGAGTACAATTTTAAAATAATATTTTTACATAATGTTGTTTCAGATGCAGTGAATGAAGAGGAATTGGAAAAGTTTAATGAAATCAGATCTATGCCAGAAGAAGGCAGTGAAGGCCTGTCGCATGATTTCATTGGGAAGGCCAACTTAGTTCGTGATAAACACAGGGACTTGCGTGATGGATATGACAAATTAATGAGAGTTGCTTCACGAGGTAATTAAACAACAAAGAGTTTTAATGCCAAATAAGGGTAATACTCAAGTTATAACTACAATAATTTTCATGTGAAACTGAAACATACGTGACAACAAAAATTAGTTAATATTTTATGTAGCTTGGTAAATTTTAACTTAAAAATTTTGAGTTTTCGTCAAACTGAAGCATGTCTATTTGTTAAACATGTAATCAAGTAATGTTTTAGTGATTGTACAAGTAATTTAGATAAAAAAAACTATCAATAGAATTAGTAAATCCTGTAACATTATATCTCTTTGTCAGGTCCAAACAACAGAGAGTTTATAGAGCCTAAAGTACAAGGTCTGTGGCGTTTGGCAGTTGCAGGCAACTTTACAGTTGATGAACTGGAATCCTTGAAGGTATATAACTTTTTTTATCATTACTCAAATATTATGTAATATGTAGCATTTCATGGATTTCATTGATGCATTCTAAATAGGATAGTATTTTTAGTAGGAATTAAGTTAAATAAAACCTCATATATTATCTTATGTAAAGAAGTTATTACTTGGAAATGACTTCTACATCACATGTTTTGAACCATTATTCACTTGTAATATGCAGATAACACATTATTTTAATTTATTCAGACAGCATATAATAAGATTTGTTAATAAGAATTTATCATGAGTCACTATATGATACTCTCATGAGTTAATAATATGTAAACAAAGTAATGAAACATGTTTTATCACGTTCCAATATTGTTATTGTAATATTGTTTTGCAGGTGGAGCTTCAGCACTATGAAAACCGGTTGTTAAAACTGCGCACTCTGCAGGCAGATCATGTAAGCAACCTAAACAAGCATCACAGTAAGGTAGTTATCATATGCACACTTTTTGTTTCTTGTTTTCGCTTGATTTATTCTGTATCAATCTATTTTATTATTGAACATTCTACAAAAGTAGGAAATTATATTCATAAGTAATGAATTTATTAATTAAGAATTTGTTTTATGTTTTGTTTTATTTGTTGTTGTCTTAAGCCGGGTATCCGCTATGTTCGCGAAATAACTGTGCTCAGCGCATCTGCAACCGCTCTAATGGAAACGGTAAGCGTTGAGCGTACACGTCGTAACTAGTGGCTAGTGCCGCATTTATTTTATTTCATTTTCTCCTCGAAGATTTATGGAAGCCCTGCCCTCGCTTTTAGGTGTCCACTAAGTGGAGCAGTTGCAGGAGCGTGGAGCGTACGGGTTCGCGAACATAGTGTATACCCGGCTTTAGACCCCATTTTTGGCTTTGAAATTAAGAACAGTGAAGATATTTTACTCCCCTGAATCTGCAAATATACATGAATACTAGATAATAATTTATCGATTTTGTTTGCTTTTTTGCATTTGTTATTCATCTTTCATGCATTTTGATTCACATGAACTAAAATGTTCAACAGTTGTGTACGATTAAAATGATGTGTATTAAATTATGTAATTATGTGTATTAAAACGTAGGTGGCCGCAGCAGGAGACAAGATGGACATGTTCGCAGACCAACAGCAGCAGATCAAGAAGCACACGCGCAAGGTGGAGAAGATGCACGAACACCTCGAGACTAAGATCCTTGAACGGCACACGGAGTTGTAACACTGCAGCTGCATTCTGTACTTCTACGAGAGTGACATGATTTGAAGGTGGATCTGGATATAGGATACTCTAGAATGCATAGTTTCTAGTGTAATGTAAGGTATGACGCTGTTCTAGATATTTATTTTTTTAAATCCATAGTAAATCATCACAATGAAATCCAAACTGTAACATAGAAGAATATGCCTTTTTGTTACTTTATGACGTTGGATTTGATAGAGCCTAGCTGACCGGTAAATTTATATGATTGTATTAAAAACAGCTGTGACGATATTATTGATATACAGCACATGCATTTATCATATTTGGACTACCAACCCTTGAATATGAAGATTTTATTCACCTGGTACATTTCCATGCCTAGAAATTGTATATTGATTTATGGCAGCTACATATGGTACATAGTTGTAAGTTTTGTTTATGTTCTATTCCAATTCTTATTGGCGCAGTGTGGATGATGCCCTAGGATTGCCCTGGAGACTTTGCCGCTATGATTCTATCTGCGTACAGCCAGTGCATTTCATAGTTAATTGTTAAGTTAATTATTTTTGGGCGTTTGTTGTAATATTATAAGAATGAGCCAAAGAACTGTTGTAAACATCAAGCATCAGCATCGGCATAAATTATTTTTTGCACAAAATATGTTTTATCTATTTTCTTCTTTCAGTTATGTCCGTCAATGTTTTAATATAAACTCATATAGACTTAATTTGTTTTGTAAACCTTTTATTAGTCCTATATTTTGATATATTGTATCATGAATATCCAAGCACCCAACTAGTGTTATGTGAACGATAATAATATTTAAGTACAATATTCTGAATATTACAAAATCATATCTAATATATTTTTACTGAAAATAAAATGAATCTCAATATTCTAATAAAGGTTTTTTCTTTCGGAAATGTTTCTTATATTATTTTGGAATGAAAGATTTACGACTTTGTTCTTGTCTATAAAATTTCTCAAAACGTTTATTCACCAGCCTTACTTAACATCGTACATCGTATAGGAATTACTATAATGTATCTTGAATTTCACCTAGGCATATTTAGGAATCTGTGGGTGTGATAGATCTTGCGATTAATTCTTCTGCGCCAGCGACCTTGAATTTAAAACAAACGACGCCAGGAAGTGACCTTACCGCCCCATACCCCTCTGCTGTACTTACTGTTCATGTAGCTCATAGCCATTTTTACATGATAAAGGAGTCCTCAACGTCTGTCCCATAGAGTTGAATGCTAGAGGGCCTATTCAAGAACACACTCATGATACTTTGACAACGGTTTATTTGCCTAGAACTTACCGCATATCCTGTTTAATCATATTCGAGACAATGTAAGTTCTCAGTAATAATTTACTTATAAATATACACATTACCCAAATAAACCTATTAAAAAAAGAAATAATTGAAAAAACAGGTGGTATTATTAAAAACACCAGTGGATACAGTGCATCAATATATGATATTTAATCTTCATGTACAAGCAAATTTATTAATACACGTTTAATAATCCGTCACGGCTTGCGAGCGTATCAATCATCGAAATTAATATCGTATTATGCCATTATATAGTGTAAAATATGTATATAATACGCGGGCGCGGCGGCCCGCAAGGCAACGCAAAACACTCAGCGGCGTCGGAATCACATTCCAAGCTACCTACTATTACACCTTTACGCGTATATCTACATCAGATGAAACGGCGCCGACTATAACAACTATAATTCGTCTAATCGCGGTCGCGAGCGGCAGTAACAAATAAAACTACATCCGGCTCCCCACGAGGTTCATTATAATGAATCGTTTAATGCTCACTTCAGTCGATCGTACAGTATAAGTAGTTCTCTTCTCGATAGGACATTTTCTCTATTATGTATATAGATACTCTGTATAATATAATCTTTCTCACTAATATCTACACCGTTTCCAAGGGTTACAATTATATATAATCCTGGCGGGCCGGCGCGCTATCGGTCGGCAGTGCTCCGGCGCTCTAGTGGCTCCATTTGCTCCAAGTTTGCTGCAACAAAGTACACATTATTATTATTATATTATCTTACTTGTCAATGTTCACTTACAAAATATGGGACATTTCATAGTGTGAATGGGATTATATGGAGCTGTCACACTCGCACAATATTCTCGATAAAACGCAAAAGAAAATTAAATTCATCTATTAATGTCGATATACGCTTGTATCCCTTATTATAATCCTAAAAAATCTAGTAGATTGTTACGTATGGTAACGAGTGCAATGATCTAACACTAGTCGGTGTAGCTCTTATAAACGTTAAAGTTAATAAATCGTACGGTGTCATATCGTTTACCTGTTTGTTTACCTGTTTGTCGGGTGTGTGGTGCGGCTGCTGGTCCCAGTGGTGGTGGTCTGTAGGCACGGGCTGCAGGTAGTGCAGCGGCAGCGTGTGCATGAGCGAGAGAGCCGCCGCGGTCGCCGCGCCGCCGCCGCCGTACGCCTCGCCCACGCCCACGCCCACGTTGCCCACGCCGCCCACGCCCGACGACACGCCGCTCACGCTGCCGACGCCCACGTGGCCGCTGCCCACGCTCACGCCGACACCACTCATTCCGCTTACTCCTTGCTGTAATAACAAGCAAATTATAACAAAATGTATTTAATTAAAATATTATACAACCAACCTTTGTATAAAAAAATAAAACATATATGAAGGTAAAGTCACAAACGGTAAAAATAAGACCAAAGGTTAACGTCGGATGCAATAGTACGTAATACTAAGCAACGTACTATTTACATAAAATGTTATGTTTTGCAAAATATGCCAGACACTCCGCACAAACAAATATACCGCTCAGGGACTAAATGTTCTAACACCGCAACATAACGCCGTACACGCTCTGTCTCACCACTTACTACTCAGGACAACACAACACGGCGCTACAGCGCGGCGTCAGCATCTAGCGTCCTATCGGTAAGCTTGTGGTTCACAGAGAAGAAAGACAGTACTACCAAATCAATTAAAACGCTCCATAACCAAGACATACCTGGTATCTGTCATGATCGGTGCGGTGCGGCCAGTCGTCGGGCGCGTTCAGTTTCCAGGCGCGCTCGGTGCCGATGGGGCGCGGCTTGCGCTCCTCCTCCTCGCCGCCGGCCGCGCCCCAGCCGCCCACGCCCACGCCGGACGTGTTCACGCCCATGCCCACGCCGCGCTCCAGCAGCGACTGGAAACAGTCGTTCTGTTTCTTGTTATTACATTTGATTTTCTACTACTGCTGTTTTTGTGTAAATATTTGACTATAGTCGAAACGGTTTTGAAGGTGGTAGAACGCTTTGTGGTTCCACTCCGGCTGCACCACCGCCTCACCTATTTCTACCTAATAACAGCAGTGTTAGGCGCTGCTGTGTTCCGGTTTGAAGGGTGTGGTAAGGGAGACAGACTTTTACGAGGCGTTCCAGCTTAGTCCTCAGGGGTAGCGGCGCATCTGTGGCCGACCTCAGGTAGGAATATCTAATCCTATCTGGGGTTAATTACAGATGTCCATGGGCGGTAGTAGCCACTTACCATCAGGTGGACTGTATGCTCGTCTGCTACTCCATATTATAAATAAAAAACGGTGTTATGCTTTTGAGTATTTTTCGTGACAAGTTTACTATTATTTTTACGTTTATTACATTTACTTGCACTGGAATTATTGGTTATTATTTCTAAATAAATATATAGGCGTATTTCTTTAAGGGACCTCTGCAATATCTTGATATGTAGAGTGTAATTTTTTGAGGTTATGTGTAATCACAAGTACGTCATAATGTTTTAACTTTTACTATATATTGTTGTACAATGTAATGACAATGCCAAACGGACTATAGACAAAAATATATAAAAGATCAGTAAATAGTTACCTGGTAAGGATGATGTTGTTGCGGTGGCGGGTGCGACATCGGCTTAGTCTGCTGCTGGTACGACATCAGCAGCGAGCTCAGGTTGCCGGAGTTGCCGCCGCCAGAGAATAGCTGGACAAACATACATCGGTTTTATTCCACATGTATAACATGTCATTACGTCAAGCAGATTTGAACGACTAGCAACGATACCTATGGACATCTAAAACAGCTTCCAAGTACTTAATACTTAGGTTTAATGAATTTATTCTCAAAAAAGACACATTGTCACTTACTTGAGAACAATAGCATCATAAAAGTTTTACAGTTTGTCGTTCGTTACAGTTATAGTTACACTATAAAACAAACAAATAAGATTATGCAATTTGCTCAAAAATAAAAAGATATAAAAAATGAAATAAGATAAGGTTGATAGGTAGTTCTTAATTTGTAATATTGTGTATTTTGTATATATTTCAATCTTAAAGTAATTAAAAATGATCTGTAATGTATTGGGCAAGTTGTTTTTTGAATTGTTTAGGTGAAGTTATATTTTTTAATGATGAGGGTAATTTGTTATAAAGCCTTGCGCCGTCGTAACTTATAGTCTTCCTACCGTAATTTGTTCGGATCTTAGGCGTAACTATAAAACTCGCACGACGCGTGGACCGAGACGTTGTTTGTTTAACTTTTGTAAATGATAAGTTAGTATGGAGTGAGTTGTTCAAAATTTTTCTAATTAGTATGCAAGTATTATATGTGTATAACTGTTTTACGTTCATTAATTTAGTTTCCGTATATAATTTTGAAGTTGGAGTTAGAAAGTGGTAGTTAAAAAGTACTTTTATAATTTTATTTTGCATGACTTGGAGAGTAGCAATCTTAGTTTTTGCTGCACTGCCCCAGACTTCCAGCAAGTACAGTAAATGTGGTTTCACTAGAGAATTGTATATTGTATAGCGTATTTGACGCGGAATGCATCTGACGATGAGTCTTAATGATCCGACTAGTGACGTTAACTTAGTTACGTAATACGTAATACTTAAGATGAATCACAGATGCATTGCTTTTCTAATACATTCTTCACACCGAAAATCATCACCAGTATATTTAAATGAATATGCAAATGCAGATGATTATCTTGGAAAGCACTGATAGATTTGAAATTTAAACGCAAGATGACACTGAAAATTGTACCTTCAGGAACAAAGTAAAGTAACATATTAAATATTTACCCTATAAATTTTACTGTTGGCGCGCCCTTGACTTTTTTGTGGCAACACAATTTTGTATCTGTGGTATTATAAATCAAAATTTTGTATCGTTGAAAAATCTTCGTTTTAAATTAGTCACCGAATGTTCCGCTAAAGACACTTACTATTATTTAAAAAAATAGAAGTGTGAACGATTCAATCCTTGCAAGATGTATAATTATGTATGAGTGTGTGTGTGTGCGCGCGCGCGTGGAAGCTTATGTGTGTGTGTGTGAATGTATGTGTACGTGCGCGCGTGGGAGCTATGTGTCTATGTTTTGACGACCCATGTGGCGGAGGCGTCACCATACCGGTCTGACACGCAGAAGGTCCCGGGTTCGATCCTCGGCCAGACAGATATCTAAAATGATGAATTTAGATTTCTGGGTCTGGGTGTTTGTGTATTTGTCTATGTGTGTGTCCATGGCACCCACGACACAGGGAATCCTAATGTGGGGCTGTGAGTGTGGAAAGAGTCTTTTTTTTATGTGTGTGTGTACGGTGCGATGTCATCTCCATACCTGCGAGTGCTTGTGCTGATTGTGGTGCAGCAGCGGGTGGCGCTGCGCGAAGTCGGGCGCGCGCGGGTTGAGCCGCGAGACGCCCTCGACGCCCACGTAGCCGAGCCCGAGCGACGAGGCGCCCATGCCGGACACGCCGCCCACGCTGCCCACGCCCGACACGCCGCCCACGTTCGACATCGATACCTGCGTGATGTACATCCACTTTTTATGACAACTGTACGAGCTATCACATCGTACATGATATGCACGTACATGTGTATTGCGTACACATTTTCATTATTTAAAATAAGCATTTTATTTAGTAAAATTTATTGTTAAAACTGCACTCGTTGGGTTTACTCATTTTTAACCCTCAAAACTGGACACACATTACAACACAAAATGGACACACAATGGGAAAAATTATGGGAGAAAAATCCAAAGTCATAATCATAATCTACTGTCATAAACATAGTTAATATTGAGTCTCATCTAACTTATTAATTTTTCACAATCTTAAATGGAATATAATACTGATCACTTCACTTTATAACACTTGAAAAGTGTAATTATACAAAAAAAAAATTAATCTTACCATCATATTATGTCCATTGCGTGAATTATCCTGGTACATAGGTCCATTCCGGGAAAGGCCACTCATATCCATGGCGTTAACTGTATTACCTGAAAATAAACACAAACATACTAATTGAGTCACCAATATTCATAGTTATTCTGTAGTACGAATAACCATTTATCTCATCATTTACGAGAAAGACTATAAACAGACAATTCACTTAATTTTCATATAAGTCCAACTGATTTAGTGATAAAATGATCCAATTCTTGTCTGGAAATTTTTTAGACCAATATGTATCTAGAATTATTTTGTCCAAGAACGTAAATAATATGGCTCTGTATTAATTGACGAATTAACGGCATAATATTGGTAAAAACGGAGACAAGTGAAGCGCTCACCCATAGTCTGTTGCTGATGTTGCTGGTGGGCGTTCGAGTGCTGGTGCTGGTGTTGCTGGTGCTGCTGGTGCTGCGGCGGGCCGATGGGCAGCGGCGTGTGGTAGGGCGGCGGCGGCGGCGGCGGCGTGGAGCCGTGCGACGACGTGCGCGAGCACGGCGAGCACCCGCCCCCGCCACCGCGGTACCCGGGCGCCTTGTTCGCGTCCACCTTTACAATAAATAATGACTCTTTATCCATTCGCGATTGTAAAAAATGTTATCTGTACGCGCCCCTAGCGGACTGTATCAGAACTGATTGAAAATGTATGGGAAATACGTAAACAAATACAAAAATAGTCATTTTTGTAAAAACGTAAAAACACACACTAAAGGTACAGATTAAGTTTTATAATTTTCTTGTTATGGCCGCTACATTTTGTAAACACTTGAAGTATCTACCTGTGATGATTCAAGACACAGGTCTGTAATGGACAGATGGAAATTACAGCTTTAGCAATAGGCATTTTGTTATGAAACATTAATTAAAAATCAAAAGTGTAACGAAATTAAAAACTTTCATAATATAACTTTTAAGCTATATGTAGTTTGTTTTCTACAACTGAGCGCATCCTATCAGTCCCATTTTGATATAAATTACAAGTCCACAAGTGTCCATAGCCAACAAGTTACATATTGGAACGTTGCTTCCACTATAAAAAAATATAACGACTAAAATGTTGTTTCCGAGTATTAAACAGCCTATTTTATCCTAGCCAGTGTTAGTCAGTTCCGTTAGGCTAGGTACCCACCTGCGGCGGCGGCGGGTCCACGTTGTGGTCGGCGGCGCCCCACACGGCGGCGGCGGCGCCCGACACGTCCTTGAACAGCGAGTACTGCTGCGCGCCCCCGCCCGAGGCCACGCCCACACTCGACTGGAAACGTACGGGCATCGTTACATTTATGTAAACATTCGTACATAAGTCAGTAACGCCGTCTACATTCAAATCTTACATTAACATTCCTATACTCAGGAAGTACTCAGACATGGAAGATATATTTAAATTTTCATCGATGAGAATGAGACGATTCCCGATCAAAATTATGATTATCCATTTCTGTAAGTATATTTTCAAACAAAACATATCAATTTGTGATGCAATCAATATTGTGTTTTGCAGATTATTTATGATCCAATTTATACAATGACTCACCTGTGGTGTAGTATTAATATGAAGGGCAGTAGAAGTATTCACTGGGATATCGTCATTACCGCTCCAAGAGCTTGAATTATCTGGGCTTAGCTGTGAACAAAATTACAAGTTTGAATTTATTACGCATATATTTCTAACAATTTCTAAACTCGTTCATATATCTTTGCAGATAAGCAATGACGTTACCATCATCATGGATACATTTTTTTGACATTATTCACATATTCGCCAACGCATTATCGCTGGTATTGACACAAACAAAATGTACGCATCAAAATGTACGCAGGTGTAAGTGGCATGATGGTGACACAAGATGGTTTGCGTGGTCACTACCAAACAACTGACCTGCAGCGTATGATCGAGGGTCCTCGCGGGCCTGTCCTCCTCGAGCTTGTGCTGCGCGGGCGGCGCGTGCGGCGGTGCAGCATGCTGCGGAGCGGCGTGGGGCGGAGCGGAGTGCGGCGGTGCGGAGTGCGGCGGGGCGGCGGGCGGCGAGTCGGCCGCCTTGCGCGGGGACGCCGCGGCGCACGCGGCCGGCGACGGCGGCGCCAGGCTCACCGCCGCCGCGCTGCTCGTCACCACCTGCGGGACCACGAACTGCGACCCATCATTATAGAGAACGTTCCACAAACTGTTTCAACCTATGCGTCTTATCGTATATAAAGGTACGTTTATCTTTCTGACATGTTTTTCTAAGCAAGCAAAATTAAGTTTTATGTTTAAGCATTATTATTATTACTAATTTAACAATTTGTTTACTTCGTTTCTAGGTTGAATTCTAATTAATAATGATTGTTTAACATTAAATATATAGAACATAGGCGCGAAGTTGATAATTGTTACCTAAAACGTAAAAATAAATATTATCAAAAGTTTTCAATATTAACAATTTATAAACACCATTGTTTTTCATCAATCTTTTGTTACTTTGTTGCTTAAAACAACTATATTAGCGTTTTATCTTAGAACTATATATATTCTCAGAGCTATAAAACAGTTCATTATAATACATACCTGTGGCGGCTTGGTGGGTTTAGCTTCGGCGCTGGGTGTGGCAGTGAGTTTCGCTGCGAACGTGTGGGAACGTGCGCCGACAATGGCGCCCGTGTACGACAGCGCCTTCGCCACGCCGCTGCCCACCACGCTGCCCACTGTGGGGGCGCTGGGCGCGTTGCTGCTCGGCGCGGTGCCCACGATCGGGGTGCTCGCTGTGCGCTTCTCGGCGACGGTCACTGAATCGGAAACTACATATTTTATTTATAGTTTCATTTTATGAATAGGACACCCTAGAGATATGGGTTTTTATTGAAATAAGGCGAAGATTTTTATAAAGCTTTTCAACTTATTCTTAGGTTCTAATGTAAGCTTCTATTTGATTTGGTATTTAATTTAAAGGTGTTTAGGCAGCACTAGTCTGCTTGATTCTTCAATATTAAGATTCAGGTATATATCATTGTAATATATGCAATAATAATTAGACGAACGATAATACATATATACTAATTGGACATAAGAAAATCATTATAATAATTTCGCCACTTTTTACGACGTGATATTAAATGTTTAAAACGCTTGTTAAATGTGCTAAATACTATCTTCCCATTTGTGTAAGTGACGTAAAATCTAGTAATATTTCATCTACACTAATATTATAAAGAGGAAAATTTTTGTTTGTTTGTTTGATCGTAATGAATAGGCTCAAAAACTACTGGACCGATTTTAAAAATTCTTTGACCATTCGAAACCTACATTATCCACGAGTAACATAGGCTATTATTTTATATGAAATATATTTGATAAATAGTTTTTGAGGCGGTACAAAGTTTGCCACGTCAGCTAGTAGAGGATACGCACCTTGGTGTGTCTGCAGGCGTGCGGGCGGCGCGCGCGCGGCGGCGTGCTGCTTGGCGGGCGCGCGGCTCGGCGGCGTCGCGCGGCTGCTGGCGCTCGCGCTCGCCGCCGTCTGCTGCACCACACACACCACACATATTGCATTATCACATTACATTTTGAATTAAAAAACAAAACACTTTGTCTCTATAACCATACGATACGAATTCTGTTGATTTGCGTACACGATTGCGGATCATGCTTTCAGATACAAGCAAATTTGGATAAATGTTTATGTTGTTATACAATATAAATTTATGCTAATATAATTTAAAAAGCCATAATTTTAAATGGTTTTGTGGGACACATTAATAATGGACAACTATGGCTTATAATTACTAAAACATATTCCACCTATTCTCGTCTCTAATTAAAAAAAAAATACTTGTATATAAATATGTATATAAAAATGATAATATACAGCAATTTGTACTTATGATTTTAAAAATATATTCATATAAAAGTTTTTAACGTTATTTATAAAAGTATGTAATTAAAATGTTATTGTAAATTACCTTAGTGGGCGGCTGCTTGGGCGGCTTGGGCGCGGGCGGCGGCTGCGGCGGCGGCAGCTTGGCGCGCGGCAGCAGCTGCGCGATGTCCGCCTCGGGGTCGCGGATCATCGCCGCGATCAGGCTCGCCGCCTGCTTCGTCGCCTCCACGCCGCCCCTGGACATCACCACGAATTATTGTGATTTTAAACTTAATTATTCACGAAAACATTAATCGTAATCTCGATAAAAGTCAAAATTCAACAAGGTGTATCGACGCGAAAATCCGTACCATATAAAATGAAAAAAGATTATTCTGTTAGGAACAAGGTAAAAGAAAGGCAAACGTTTGACGACCCGCGTGGCGGAGCGGTCACCATACCGGTCTGACACGCAGAGGGTCCCGGGTTCGATCCCCGGCCAGACGAATATCTAAATGATGAATTTAGATTTCTGTGGGTGTTTGTGTATTTGTCTATGTGTGTGTCCATGGCACCCACGATACAGGGAATCCTAGTGTGGGGCTGTGAGTGTAGAAAGCGTTTGTTTGCGTTTGTTTAAGACTGGCAAAGACTAGTCATCATGATATTAAAATAATGTCAAAACTACCCAAGAAGTGGAAAATTTTAACGATTGCATTTACCAATACTCTACATAGTTTTACGAAATATTAATATTATTTTTTTTTTGACAAATAACAAGATATCTATTTTTAATTTGTAGGAACTGAAAGATTGCTGGCAATAAATTACTGTTTCCTAAACCGCCACACGCACAGAAGTTTGTCGGATATAATAAACGATAACGACGATAGCAACCATCGTGATCCAACGACGGTTCGTTATTGACGAACCTCTTAACCTGACAATCCCGATCTTAAAGCATTGTAGTATACAGGGTGAATTTTTCAAACGGGCCTTCAGGGCCAAATCCGAAACTATAAGGATTAGCGAAAAATGCTGAAAGGAGTTACGAGGCCGATTTTGATAAAAATTAAAACCTGATCATTACTTTTTTAAAATAACTTTTTCCCTAGCCGGGAATCGAACGAGGTCATTTTAAAAAAAAATACACCCTGTATATTATTCCACTATCTGATAGTGTTGCTTTTAAGGATCAATTTCTGGGAAGTAATGATAAATGACAAACCAAAGGAATAGCCCCAATTTTAAGAAAATACATATTTTTTCATATTAATTTGGCAGTTAAGTTCCCGCCATTCATCAATTTAAACATTACGCGTATTAACATTTTTTTGGCTCAATGTTCCAAATCATTTGAAACGGACGTTTTATTCTCCAAGAATTTATATTTTAATGTCCGACTTAGTTAAGGTTATTTTTAGGACCATTATAATTGATTTAACTTGCTATGGACGGAGTTTCGTTTAATACAGATGTAAAGTTGACTATTTGTGATAATGACTTTTTCTAGTCAAATCCGAGTGATTACTAAACAAAGAGATATAGAAAATCATATTTAACGTTGAAACGAAGTTGTAAACAACAAACAATAAGAATTTACTATTTAATCAGTTATCTATTTTTATTAAAAAATAAATCCTAAAAACGGCGGTAACTTATTTGCCAAACTATTACTTTCTCATACTAAGCCGTACGTCATGGTCATAATATCGAATAATAAGTTGATTAACCAACAAATTCTTCAATGGTATGACTTATGTATGTTTCTAAAGAATTATACATAAATTATTTGTTATGTATAATCCTTAAGGATTAGTATGCCAATGTATGGAAAAATATGTATTTTCTTCAAAATTTTCCTTTTCCTTTAATTTGTCACATAACATTACTTCCCAGAATTTGATCCTTATAAGCGACACTATCAAATAGAGGAATAATATAGAGGGTGTAATTTTTTTCAAAATGAACTCGTTCGATTCCCGCTTAAGTTAAAAGATTTATTAAAAAACTAATGATGCAGTTTTAGTTTTTATCAAAATCGGCCTCGTAACTCCTTTCAGCATTTTTCGCTAATCCTTATAGTTTCGGATTTGGCCCTGAAGGCCCGTTTGAAAAATTCACCCTGTATATATAGAAGGGTTCCTCACTTGATGGTGATGATGCGTTCGCCCTGGCCCTTGCTCTGCTTGTCGACCTCGATGTGCGCGCCGGTGGCGGAGCGGATCGCGTTGATGTTGCTGCCGGCGCGACCGATCACGCGCGAGATCGCGTGCGACGCCACCGACACCTTCTTGCACCTGGACACACGATCATTACACTTGTTAGCACATATCCACATACATAAACATGTACGTTATTTGAAAAAGGTCGTACATAGTAGTATGAAGGCGGTCGTCGATCGGTTACAACAATCATTATTATTAAATTATATACATATGCAACTGTTTTAAGTAATAGGGATAACATAGTTAGGATAGTTTTCAAACTATAGTTTGAAAACTTTTTACCCACGTGTCATGCTAAGAACATTCAAATACAGAAGCATTTGTATGGAATTTAATATTATATTGAGATTAAAATGATGTACAACAATTAGACCTATTTCATTATGAAATATTATAAAATTCACATGCGACGTAACAATACCACTTACTATACACGTATTCCTTGTTTTCTATTATATTACATTTAGAAATAAACACAAGTCCATTAATACACAATTCACGATTAAAACATGTAGGCAATGTATTCTTAACCGGGTATAGTCCACGCCAAACTGCTAGTCCGCTCTGAAGTTGTTGCAAGTGTAGTCAGAGAGCCAATGCGGTCATAACACAAGAACACAACTACAGCCATATACTTCATAGCATCAGTAAGGGCACACTGACGCATCTATGTAACCGCAGGCGACAGCGGACTATACCAAGCCCAGGTTACATATCAGATACGAGTTATGTGAGTCAACGTACCCGGGCTCGACGGTGGAGAGCGTTTGCACGCTGGACTTGCGCACGACCTCCTTCCAGCCCTCCTCGCGGCGCCCGCCCACGCAGCCGCCACTCTTCGGGGACGTGCTCTTGCCCTCCGTCTCCCATCTAATCATTAAAACATTTATTAAGCGGCAATATTTTTATAAAAATATTCACTTTTAATCTATAGTCTGATTCATAATTAGGTGTCCAAAATGTAAACAAAGAAATGTCACTGTCAAAATTAACAAGAAACAGAAACTGTAACAAACTCAACAAAAACGAAAATTTAACAAATATACACAATTTAACAAACGCGTTATGTAAACGAGAAAATATTCCAGTTCAATCACAATCACGAAAATGAATAATATCAGTTACGAAACTTAAATGACAGCACAAGAAATGTCTTGGATTCCGATTGTGTTACCATTATCACATTTTAATTTTCTACCATAAACTTTGTTTTTTATTATTATTATTGTATGGGACAAAATTGAGGTGATATAAATATTAGAAAATGGGAATTAATCTTAATTTATTTAGATTATTATTTTATTATTGTTGTATTACTTTAATATCGACAAAAATAAGAAACTACCATTTCTAACGTATTTTCTTGAAAGGTCAACACCTTTGTTTACATTTTGGACACCTAATTATGAATCAGTATATATAGTTGATTCACTATTCAAATGTTCATTGTACATATAAAGTATTTAGTCATTTTTTGTAAAAATGTTTTAATGTATTTATAAACGTCTTTATACAGGGACTAAGGACCTAATTTATAAGTGCGTTTCAAATATATGTTTTATTTATTAAAAAAACAAAAATCCAAATGTGATCCAAACCGCCATGGCCGAAGCGCATATAAATCATATAATTTTTACAAGGTCTTAAAAAGCCTCAACATCAAAACTGGTCATGCAATATAATAATTAAGCTACACACAACATTGTTAACTATTCAAAACTAAACACTACATGCTTCGTTTATACTTATTTGTATAGACACAATACGGTTTTGCTGGAAATGCAAATGCAATAAGGGGAATGATAAAATGTTGAAAAGGAAATAAAGACTCAGACTACGCAATATTACTGTTATTTTTTACTATCACAGTGGAATAGTGAAATTTAAATTGTATTTTATATATGTTTGATATATATTTTATTGGAACTTTGTTTTTAAAAACTACTGTACTTAACATTACACGTAGTATAAAGTGTCCATGTTCATGCATCAATAACCTGCCTTAAATAGGATCAGAACAATAACGACTGTTAGAACGTATTTACCAACACATTCTGTTATGAAGCATTTAGCTGAGACCCCAAACTTCGGGTAAAGTATACACAAAAGTAGCATAAAAGTTGATCAATACAAAGTCTACCAACTATATACTATGTTGGAACTCCACAAAATATTTATGCCTTCTTGTGGCCAGTGACTTATGCGATTTGAAACCATAGTGACATCACCATCACCCCATTTGTAAAATGTATGTAGATGTTCACCAACTTACTGATTATTGTGCGTTTTTTTGTTTTTGTCTGTCGTGTCGACATCATCTTTGTCCACATTGTGCCTTGTGGATTCAAACACTTGACTCTTTCGGGAGTTATTCCCCAATTTGTTAGAGTTCTGTACTGAAATACTCTTTGCTTCCTCATCTGGTTTTCTGTAAAAATATTCACGCCTTTAACCCCCTGTATCCTTGTATTATATAACTTAAGACGATGTATAAACAAAAGTTGGAATTCCTTAGGAGTATTTCGTCTAATGATACCAGGAGGAGTCGGGAGAGTCCCGAAACCTTGTAATCTAGCATACTTGTTTTAATAAAGGATTTTTGATTTGATTTGATTTGAATGGTGTTTACGTAAATAACTTCGTTGTTCTTGGAGGTTACGTAAAATAAACTCACAAAAGCATTACACAATCAAAACATTTTATAAGAACAGTATAAAATAAATCAAGCCAACCAACATATTAACCGACCGATAAAATAAGCGCGCATGCCACTTACACAATCTATTTACAAATACAAAATGGCCACGCACAATTTACCAACCTTAAATAATTTATTCGATAATTTACACTAACTACGAGAAAGTTTCCTTGTAAAGTCAACAGTAACTACTCCAATATAGTCAAATTATCATGCATTAATTTCGACATACATAAATATATCACGAGAAAATATTAGAGCAGGATCTTTAGTCAGCAATATTTAAAAAAAATAAAACACAATCAAAAAAACAAACCAACATTAAAAATCACTTTCATACAAACACCAATATACAATGTAGAATTAAAGACAAAGTAACCAAATAGACTCTCTGACATGTTTGTTTGTTTAATATAGATTTGTCTGATTTAATTCATATAGGAGAATCTATGAATACAACCTTTTCAATTTGATAGTAAACTTGTGCCAACAATGGCACAGTGATGATAACATTGTATGACTTGCATAGTGATATGCCCGATATACGTAACTACTTATAAAAAAGATGCACGCTCAACAGTCTCAACTGAGAGAAAGGTTGATTTCCTTATCCATATTCCATGTACAAATGTACACGTTTTTATGACCCGGTACATCACTGGCCTTACCAAGGAGTCTATTGATCGCTTAGTCCACAACCCCAACATATCACACACTACAACACAACACTACAAGTCACGAGGCGAGCGGTACTAACTTGTCCTTCTTCTCGGCGGGGCGGCGGTCGGGCGCGGGCTTGGCGGGCGTGGCGGGCGGCGAGCTCGGCGCCACGTTCTCCTTCTCCTGCTTCTTGTCCGCTTTCGCAGCGCTCTCCTTCTCCGGTTTTGTCTCCACCTTGGGTTTTGCCTGCGAAATTTATGACATATCGGAAATGTCCAATATATATTCCAGAGCAAACATAATAAATTTAACATTTCAAGCTTTGTGTAAAAGAAATCAAAATTGGTTTATGTTATACTAACTATTATATGTTGGATGTCTACTTTAAAGTTAGAACACAGATCTCGACGAACCAGAAGCGCCCTGCAAACTCGTCAGAATATGATTGCAAGTCTACTAGAAAAATATCTTTATGCGTTAACGGTTTTGCAGCAAAAATCGATAGAAAACCGCACACGCCGTGCTAATAAATTAGATATACAATGAAACTGGTAACTAAGAAACGTATTGCGGTTCTGCGACCGAGCACTGAGACGGTTGAAAATCACTCCGTGTTTTCTAAGCCTAAAGCGGCAGGGAAGCTATAAGTCGACACTTCGATAGTGAATCTTAACCCGTTAAGCCTAAGTTTTGTTCTCTGCAAACATGCAAACAACATTGCAACACAACTCACTTTGTCCGGTTGCTTCTTAGCGGGCGGGGGCGCGGACGGCTTATCGTCCTTCTTCTTCTTCTTGAGCTTCGCGTTTTGCGCCGGCGGTGCCTTCACGTCCGACGACGAGCACGAGCCCTACACAATTTTAAATATTTCCATTCATATTTAAACTTCTATTAACGTGATATGGGATTGCATGATGTTATTGCAATATTATATATGTATATTTCGTATGGCAAAACAAGCATAATTAAAAGATCAAACCGCTTCGGCAAGAGGGCACGAAAAAAAGCAATACACATTCCTTTTTCGCTATCCTCCTACGTACTATGATAGTTTCGTAAAAAACCATAAACCTACCAATCATTTAGATTATCTGAAAGTGGAAAGAAAAAGACACAAAGAAAGAAAGTTGAAAAAGTGTAATTATTCAAGAGATTATTTGACTGATAAATTTGTATGGTTAGATGTAGCTCCAGCTCCACACATTCCAACCGCATAGATTGTCATTATGTATGAAAATTCTATTAAAAAATATGTAACACTGAATATTGTTCACCGCTACTCCATCCTTACGAAATGATGGTACATTATTGACGCTAAAAAAGTGTTCTGAAAATAAACTACTTTGAATAAAGTATTTTACCATTTTTGCGGTCAGCTATTCCTAATTTTATGGTAAAAATGTTAGCAGGTTACCTGTGAGTTGGCGTCGATGCCGCTGTCGCCCTCCTCCTTGGCCGCGGGCTCGTCGTCCGGCTCGCCGCCCTCGGAGCACTCGCCGAGCGCCTTCTCGCTGTATTCGCTGTTCTTGTCGTTCTCCGCCTGCAATTTGCGACGCTCCTCCTATTTCATAGGTTTATGCTACGTTTTTATCAGATAGATGGGGCCCCGCCCGCGACCTTGCCACCGATAGTTGGATATTTTCGTTGTACTATCTCTGCTTCCCGTCGTAGTCATGTTCGATTCGATATACTTAGGTCGAACCTTGCCGTGCATTTGTTGTTACATTATACGTATTGTACAACATATAGATTTGTAAACACTAAAATAACTAAGTATATTATAATGTATATAGTAAATGTTTTGCAGAAATGAATTTATGAACAAAGAAAAATGTCATCACTCAACACTCGTGGCGAAAAGGTCGCGCGCAGAGAGCAGGCTGTTAGTTCGTGGAATGTTGCGAAAAAATGATTGTTTATTATGAAAATAATGCCGCTTAACGTATAATATAGTACAAGAATTTTAAAACAGTTATTTAATCCGTGAATAGAGTACATCCCTAATCATGTCATAACATCGTGATGAAATATGATAAGCCGTCGTACCCCTAATTCGAACCTCACTTGAGGTATTTGGTAGAGTACTGACCGAGAAGAAATTGTGTTGGCTACGAACCTTCATCTATTTCTCCCTTTAAGAGGAGACCTGCACTTTGAAAGGGGACAATAAAATGTTTTTCATGCTGATGATGACAAAGATGTAGGTGACAATGATGATGATGATGATGAAATGTTTCAATGTCTAGTGTCATTCTGTGTAGGTGTGCGGTGTACGTCGATAAGCGTTGTTAACGTGTGATGTATGTTAATTGTGTTCATGTGTGTGGTGTGTCGGTGTAAGCGTGCGTACCTTCTTCTCCATCTTCTTCTTCTTCTTGCGCTCGCGTCTACGCGCGGCGGCCTGGCGGCGGCTCTCCTCGCGGCAGCGCTCCGCGTCGAGCTCCTCGAGCAGGATGGTCGCGTTCTGGTTCGCGCGCGCCGCCTGCGTCTCCTTCGCCGCGCGGATCACGCGCACGCACTCCTGACACTTCTCCAGCAGCTCCTTGTCCGAGATCGTGCAGATGTACCTGCGCATAACGTGTGTTATTTAGATATCCACTGTTGAAGTGTGGAGGTGAAGACGACACTCTATTGTCTCCATTGTCACATTTATACATGAGATATACACAGTAACACCACTGTGGGACGACTGTGGGGACAGTGTCGTACGCTGGAGCGTCGATATTATATTTCACCATCAGCACATTATTACAACGTCTCTATATCTACTAAATGGTCACCAATATGTAGGTTTAAAATATGACTTATAACAATGCTCTTGCAATTTGCAATGCAATTGACTTGAAAAATATTTTTTTACCAGAACACAATAAACTTTCCTATCTAAACACATTTCTCAGTTACATAAAATATTATGAATGATATTCTTTATATTTGTAGACACTAGTTCAATCTTATACTACGAGAATCGTGTAATTAATAATATTTAAAAAAACTTGATAAAAAATAAGAATAAACAAAAGAAGTATTATGACAAACTAATTTACCTCGTCATTTCCTGGTCGGAGGGGAATTGCGTGACGACGCCGACCATCCATTTGACCACTTTGGTGTGGCCCTTCCGGAAGGCGGCCATCAGGCAAGACACCTAAAACACATTTATTATTAACTTGGTTATTATAAATGTTATTAATATTGAAAACCTATACTTTGTAATAAAAGATATAGGGACAAATTAAATACATTTTCAAGGTGGTAGAATCGTTTGTGGTTTGACTTCGGCGGCACCACCGCCAAACCTATTGCTGACTAATAACAGCAGTGTTAGACGCTGCTGTGTTCCGTTTTGAAGGGTGTGGTAAGGGAGACATACTTTTCCGAGGCGTCCCAGCTTAGTCCTTAGGAGTAGCGGCATATCTGTGGCCGACCTCAGGTAGGAATATCTAATCCTATCTGGGGTTGATTACAGATGTCCATGGGCGGCAGTAGCCATTTACCATCAGGTGGACTGCATGCTCGTCTGTTACTCCTATATTATAAAAAAAAAGTATTGTTACGCACCTTTCTATTGTCCTGTGAGTCGATGTCAGCGCCGGCTGCGTACAGCATCTCGACGACGGCGAGGTGGCCCCCGTTGGCCGCCAGCCACAGTGGGGAATTGCCTTTCTTGTTCTTCACCTCTACTGCCGCCCGTCTGTTACGATCACGTAATCATTTCAATGTTTTCTTGATGTGTTACGTTTTAATATGTTTTACAATAAATATTCGACAAATGTATACCTTTTCTTTACTCATAAGCCA
The DNA here is from genome assembly GCA_014595695.2 of Epargyreus clarus clarus. Classification (NCBI taxonomy): domain Eukaryota; kingdom Metazoa; phylum Arthropoda; class Insecta; order Lepidoptera; family Hesperiidae; genus Epargyreus; species Epargyreus clarus. The sequence goes on along the minus strand of JACTTY020000031.1, from coordinate 2,252,570 downwards.
GTTAAATACATTTAATGAATATGATGATATTGTATCAATTTCATATTTTATGTAGTTTACAAATTTTAAAGTTTATAATTTGTATGGGTGCAGAGTATAGTAAAACTTCATTGCGTACTGTTCCCCTCGGTTGTCTTTAATTTATTATTTAATTGACTTATTCTTTAAGTAATTAAAAAAATATTATTTAGACAATGACGAAAGAAATGTAAACGGTAAAATTTTTCAATGTTTACATTATTATGTTTATTTCCATCATATATGTAGAGTATTAATTATTAATTATCTTATACACTGTAAAGTACATAAGATAATTAATCTTTGAAACGATAATATAGCACAAATATGTTTTTTACTTAAACCACACGATAGTTAATGTATCAGGATGGTTTAAAAAATATATACCGTCATACATATTTGTAGCGGATTATTGCGAAGTAGTTTTAATCTTAACTTAATATCTAACTTATTAGACCACACGTTTTAAAAATTGACACACGCAACGTACTCGGCTCATTCCTTCATTACCTCTGCAGCAGCAGCTCGACGAACTTAGTGTGTCCCTTGTCGGCGGCGATAGTGAGCGCGGTGTCGCGCGAGGACGGCACGGGCGGCGCGTTGACGTCCGCGCCCTTGTCGAGCAGCACGCGGCCGACCTCCACGTAGCCGCCGCTCGCCGCCTCCATCAGCGGCGTGAGGCCCGTCTTCGCGCGGTGCTCCACGTTCGCCTTGCGGTCGAGCAGCAGGCTCACCACCTCGTGACGACCTGACCGACGTACCGAACATTATATTGGACGGGAGTTTACGTATAGAACATAACAAAACATGTTATGTAAGACGTACTTGCCCAAATATTCGATTTTTTTATAACTATGTTATAGTTGGGAGTTTTTTAAGGATATTCAATAGAAAAAGAAATTCATACACGCAATACAACGAATCTTATAATAACATTCCAAGGCTAATGACCCCATTGTATGTGCTATGTCACTGTACGGTCTTCGACCACACAGGTACCACTATGCTTGCTGTAATATTTAATATAGCATACGCAAAGTCCCTATCATACTTTGTATACTGTAAGACAGCTGAAGAACAAACTATTCTCTAAAATTGGAACTCGGCATCATTTTGAAATTCATAATGGATAAAAACAGACACAAGGTTTTTAAATCAATCTAAAGCAATATGACGCCACCTCCTAACGAGTAGCAGGAAATGGCAATAGAACTTCGAACCCAGAATTGAAAAACAAACTCATAGCAACAATAATGAAGATCAGTAACATACCTTGGAAGCATGCGAGCGTGAGCGCGGTGTTCCTGTTGGTCTCGATCTGTGCGTTGATGTCGGAGCCGCAGTCGAGCAGCAGCCTCACGGCCGCCGTGTGCCCGTTCATAGCGGCCAGCATCAGGGGGGATATGCCGAGTTTCGAGCCCGTACGGGAGTTGATCTCCGCCTACACGATGAAACACAAAATATGTCTTTTAAAATGCAACAATAGTAACATGTAACAACTAGTGTTAGTTTTAGTTTAATTATACAAGTAAAATAAAATACAAAATATATAGACATATTATACAGTTATTAAGAAATAATGTGTACAAAAGGATGGATAGCTTTTAATATCGATTAACTTGCTCTTATTTCGCTAGAATTCTAACTATTTATACACATATAATCCTATATAAATGACTTTTAAACATTGTCCGAGTCCTTTCGCTGTAAACGCAAAACTTTGAGACAATGACGTCGAAAAGTGTTCATAACAAGATCTAAATAAAGTCGCCTAAGATATCTATTACAATACTCTCACATACCTGGTGGTGCAACAGCAGGCGGATGATGTTGACGTAGCCGCCGGACGCGGCGAGCGACAGCGGCGTGTAGTCGGACACGTTGCGGTGCTCCTTGTTCGCGCCGCGGCCGAGGATCAGCTCCACCACCTCGTAGCGGCCGCCGGAGCACGCGAGCGACAGCGGCGTGTCCTTCGTGCGCTCCGACTGCGCCTCGATGTCGGCGCCGTGGTTCAGAAGGATCTCGACTATCTTCTCGTGGCCCGCGGTCGCTGCCAGGATAAGCGGCGTGAAGCCCTGTACGCACATAAATCAGTTGTAATCATAATAATATTGTAGTGATAACAATGCAGATGTCGTTAAAAACATATATGTTAGAATAGCCTTTTTACCATTAATTTAACTTAACATTAATTTTGTTGTTTATTGCACCCGCTGGTTATTATCATACAACTGAATACTAGTGATTCTCTTTTTTTTAATATGTAATCTAACAATAAGGCAGACGGGCTACCTGATGGGAAGTAGTCACCGTCGGCTATGGACATTTGCAACACCAGAGGAGTTGACAATGGATCGCCGGCTTTGAAGGACAGCTCTTTTTACACCCCTCTTGAAGATGTCATAGTCCTGAGGGAATACCTCAGGAGGAAGTTCATTCCACATTTTGCACATTTGCACGATTCTAGTAGTAGTCTCTCTAGAGCGACGCAAGCAAAAACTCCCAGTGTGTAAGGGCCTAACAGTTTAGTGATACGGACCTTCTTGTCGCGATGCTCGATGTCAGCGCCGCGCGAGAGCAGCAGCTCGACGAGGTCCTCGTGACCGCCGGCGCAGGCGAGCGTGAGCGCCGTGTCGTGGTTGGAGTCGGTCTCGCCGTCCACGTCCATCGCGGAGTAGGCGGCGGGCGCGGGCTGCGGGGGCGTCGCGCCGCCGAACGCCTCCGCCCGCCCGCCGCGCGCGCTGCCCGCGAACCGACCCTAAGAACACACATACGTTTAAACTTCGCTCAATATCGATGGAGAATCTATTAGAAGACTCATATGAACTAGTGAGCTAGTGACATGACATAGTGTTACAACGTTACTGAAATAGTGATTTATTTACATCATAGGACACATGTGACCACTTCTGTAGAAGTGCAGTGTCACAGAACGCTTTCTTCAATAAATAATTTGTTAACTAGTTTTGAAATATTAATGAGGCGACTAAAAGTTATTGTCCCCTTACACATAACATATGACTATTCCTTTATACTAGACACTTTCAAATTTCGTACTTCAATAGGAAAAAAATGTATAGATCTATTATTAATAACGGGCGAAAAAGGTAGCTAATTCACATTAATTCTATTTACGATTTAAATAAACATCTATAAAAGCTAATAGGTAACATAGTGATAATTTGTAAAACTATAGTACTCTTAATTCGTAGTTAAATATGGACGTATAAAATATCGTAAAGTTGTATCACCTTCTTCTTGAGCGCGGTGGTGTTGGCGTGGTGGTGCTGGTCGCGCTTGGCGTGCGGCGGCGCGGCCGGCTGCGCGCCGCCCGCCGTCGCGCGCGCCGCCATCTCCTTCGCCGTCACCGACAGGCCCGCCAGCACGCCCGCCCTGACGTACAACACGCAACGTTTTTAATGAGACTACTATTTATCTGGAAGTAGCTACTTATATGTTTTCTTCTATTTTTTGTTTTGGTATAGTATTTATATTTAATATTTATAATATAAGGGGGTACAAAACATGTGTATACAAACTGAGCATATACTTTGCCAACAAACTGTATGTACAGTTTGGCAAGCTATAATTAAATGTATTTTATGTGTACCAATTTTTAAATTAAATAAATAAAAAAATATATGGTTATGTTTAGAAAAATACGGTTGTATTGTAACCGTATTTTTTTAATTTTTTATGTAAATATTGCATGATTAACGTTGGCTTTATTGAAAATTAAACGAAAGGCTCCACACATCGATCGATGTCGTTTAAATTATAATTAATTTTTCCTCTAAACAATCGATCTAGATAAAATTGAAGTTAGCGCAACATCAGAATCTACCACAAAGCTGGGGGTAAAAATGTCTTCAATGCACGTTTATTCATTTCTCGCCCACGGATCCATAGCTGCATTCGTGTGCTCTTACTGATGCTATGGAGTATATAGCTGTAGTTGTGTTCGACCGCAATGGCTCTCTGACTACACGTGCGCGCAACAACTTTAGAGCGGACTAAAATTTTGGCACTGACTATATTAGTTTACAAGGCAAAATGTGTCACCTGTACGCGTTCTTGATGTTGGGCGGCGGCAGCGCGAAGTGTGGCATGGGGTCTGGCTGCGCGGGCGGCGCGGGCTGCGCGGGCGCCGCGGGCGGCTCGGCCGCGCCCGCCGGCGACGGCGGCCGCACGCGGTAGCCGCACGCACCCGCCGCTTGCTGTACACACATCACTCAAATAAATCGCGTAGCTATTACAATGGAAAGACATGCTTATTTACACTATAATGATGGTGATAGAACCCTTAGTGGTACAACTCGGCACCACCGCCACACCTATTTCTGCCTTATAACAGCAGTGTTAAGCGTAGCTGTGTTCCGTTTTGAAGGGTGTGGTAAGGGAGACATACTTTTCCGAGGCGTTCTAGCTTAGTCCTCAGGGGTAGCGGCGCATCTGTAGCCGACCTCAGGTAGGAATATCTTATCCTATCTGGTGTTGATTACAGATGTACATGGGCGGCAGTAACTACTTACCATTAGGTGGACTGCATGCTCGTCTGATACTCCTATATTATAAAAAAAAAACTACGCGTTTCATATTCATTCGGCTGGTATTCATATTTATCTGGCAAATTTCTTGAACTTTGAATTAAACCTCGGACTTCATACTTAGAAACCCGTTTTTAATATACAAGCATGCAGTCTGATAGTGACTAATGCCATAGATGGATATCTGTAATCAACCCATAAAATCCTGAGGTCGAGGTCAGGTGGTAACACCAATGACTTTTTAGAATGCTTCGGATACCCTTACCGCACTCTTCAAACAAGAACACAGCAACAGTAAACACTGCAGTTATTAGACAGAAATAGGTGCGGCTGTGGTGCTTCCGAATTCGAACCTTTATGAAGTTACGAAATACCTTTCATAGTCGTGGTAGATTATATTGACGTTCCAAACAATTTGTAATAATCTACTTTAAATAAAATATTTTGTTGTTCCTTTTCCTATTCACAGTCGAATTCTACCACTTTCACCCGTGATGCGATCGGTGACGTACCGCGAGCTCCTGCGGGTAGTGCGCCTGCCAGTCGGCGGTGAGCGCCTCCTCGGCGGCGGCGAGCAGGCGCCGCGCGTGGCGCTCCTCGCCCTCCTCGCGCGCGCCATCGCCCTCCGGACACTTCGACAGGATCTCGTGAGACTTCTGCTGCATCACCTAACATCACACCCGGGGTTAAGCCTATCATGTACTACGGTACAAGACATACAGACATTGAACTTGTTAGATACGTCAACAAGTTCAATGTCTGTAGTAGTATACAACCAAACCATAACCTAATGCATCGCTGACAAACATTAAATTATTAATTTATTAACCTTTTTAAAATTTTAATAAGATGGCAAAATTGTCTATTATTAAAAGTTCCAACATATTTTTTTGGTTTCATATAAATTACCTATATAATGTGCATATATTCAAACTACATAGCATGTCGATGTAGAAGTCTATGAATTAATTATATGCTCCATTTGAGACATTAACCATCATGATATCTTCAATGATACGCATCGCGTGGAATCGCGCGATAGATAATTATATGACAAGGCGTTTAGTGTCGTTTACATGGCAAAATAGAGATTAAATAAAAAGAAAGTTCATGATTAAACAGGATCTCGACAGGGGAGGAAACAAAAATAATATTAAGTATTAACAATTCAGAATCAACCATTCAAATGTATAGGTTAGGTTATAATTTCATAACTTAATAATGTTCTTTCATGTATGAGGATTAGATCGACCATTATATATATTAATAAAAAAATATATATTTTTTTTCATAAAACGCAAAAAATGACCGTACGTACAGTCGAACTCATGATAAGTGATCATTGTCAGTCGTAAATGTCGGAAATAAATTTCAAATAGAACAGTAGTTTTGCTTAAAGTCGATCATAGACCCTTCGCAGCTCCTGAGGACGCCCTTTATTAATAATCAATCTATCGAAATTTGTCATAAAACTCTTATACGTCTGAAAATGTTTGGTAGTCAAAACATTGGATAGATTAATTAATAGTAACGGGCGTTAAACAGTCGTCTCGTATGTATGTCATCTAGTATCAAGTGAACCGCAACAGCAGCTCGACTCCAGCTGTACGTACCTGCAGCACGAGCGAGCGCAGCTCGTTGGGCGGCAGCGCGACGAGCGAGGGCACCTCCCGCTGCAGGTAGGCGAGCACGGCGCCCAGCTCGCGCGCCTCCGCCGCGCTCGCCGCCGCCTCCTCGCCCGCGCCGCCCTCCGCCGCGCCCGCCACCGCCTGGAGACACACCACACAGTTAACACTTGGCTGATTCTTCGATACATACAGTCACCGACTCTTTCGTATATTTCATGTTTTTTTATATTTTTTTATATAAATAACATCAGTTTCTACTGGTAATTGCATGTTACAATCTCTAGCGGACTTAATGCCGGAAGGGGCGATGCGGAAAATAAAATAAAATTTCACCATAGAGATTGAAAAAAAATAGCTATTCCAACTTTGAAGATTGACAAATTAACTCATGAAGTGTCCTTAGATATACAAAAGAATAAAAAAAATAAATGAACTTGAAAGGGATATATTAAAACAAATATAATTCTGTGAGCTTACCTGAGGCATGTAGGCGTCAGGCCTCTGAAGGTCATATTGTTGCTGCTGCTGCTGCTGTTGTTGTTGCTGTTGCAACTGCTGCTGTTGTTGCAACTGTTGTTGATGGAGCAGCTGTTGCTGTTGTTGTTGCTGCTGCTGCTGCTGTTGTTGGAGATTTTGCTTTTTCTGTTGCTGCGCCTGTTGTTGCTGTTGGTGTTGTGCTTGTTGTTGCACCTGCTGTTGCTGCTGTTGCTGTTGTAGCGCCGCCAACTGCTGCAGCTGTTGATGCTGAAGTTCTTGCAGTTGGTGCTAAAAATGACACGTATAATTTGTCTATCATTATTATTCGGGAGGGAAAAAAATAAAACTATAAAATCTTTTGCCTTTTGTCTTTACGAGGGTTTGTGTGATCTAAATATACTGCTATAATAAGTGGACGTAAACTAATGCGATATAAACAGTTGTATTTTCATTATACAATAATTCCCCAGTAATTACTGATATTCATTACGCTATGAAACAGCATTATTAGCTAATTACTTAAATTCAATAAATTGCTAATAAGATTTGTTGGTATGTTCTAAGATATACATCGATATAAGATACGATAGATTACACTAAAGTATATCGATTACAATCCCGAACTACAAAAGGTATAATTCCCGGCACGACTCTTGAACTCCGGACCGTTAATTGCGCGGATTTTTTAATTAATTCAGTGGAACAAATTGGATACAAAGTATGATTGTACCGATTGGCTCTTAACATTGTCTCGATTGAATCAATCGATGCGTCGTTAAGCCTACGTGCACACACACGTATGTATACGTACATGCGCAAGCTCACCCACACTGCGGTCGGAGCTCGAGAGTCGTGCCGGGAACTACGTGTGGATCTTTAATGTTCACCTACATCGTTAACATGTTGCCCGAGGCGCTGCAACGCTTCCAGTAGGAGGTACTTGCAACCGAACTTCGCGTATTTTCGCGTCGCTTTAACGCGAGGCCGGTCTTGTATGGGCGTGTTCTATATCATATTGATGACGTAAGTGAGAAAAACAAGTAATTTCACATTTTCACTCAAGAGAATTGTGTTAGAAAAAACGCTTAAACGTAAGAAATACGGGTTACAGAACGACGGTAGTGTACGTTCCATGGGTATTAGTAAATTGTGCGTACGTTTGAAATAGTACGCAATAATTTGCTTATAACAATAATAAATACGATCACTTGCATGTTTGATTGAAATCGACGTGCATATGTTGCAAACAATGACAGAGGTTAATTCAGGAAGCACATTGTTAAGTTATTTTTTTTACAAATATTCACATTCGTTGCTGATCAATAAAACGATATAAGCACGGCAACGCAAGAGGCATTTTACATATTACGGTTTGAACGGGAAGTTTTTTGAAAGCACTTGATAACGCGTATATTTTGTGATGAGTGGAATTCGAATTATAATTAATTTTAAGGCTACGTTCTTAATGTCTAGAAAAGGAAAATATCAGGCCGATAGAGTGGAGACAGAAATTGTCGGTCTCCACCCAAAACACACATACATACAGGAGCTGAAATTGTTAACTTTAGAGGTAAAACTATATCACGTGAACCATTGGTGATCTTGGAAATATAACTTGCCAGAATACAAAATGTATAATTTAATTAAGAAACGTGTTGCCTTATAAATAACATCGTGTAAAGCAGTTATAATTCCGAGTTAATCATTGGTTTCAGATTAGACACAGAATTTGTTTGCACCGACAATTTTGTATGCATATTTACGTGAAGAAACAGTATGGACTTGCAGTTCATATGAATATGACAGATGGCACCAGCTTTCTAACATCAAAAACCGACCTAAATGAGGACTCAAAGGCGATCACAGATGTGCCAGTATATCTAAACAATAGATTGAACTTCTATCTGAATGCAGGCTGTTTATTATACTTTTCGTGTCGAAAAACAAGTTGTTTCACGCCAATACACATACAATATTTCATACACTTAATTGCAATTATTTTCAACCGACTTCAAAAATTACTATATACAATATATCCGAGATTGAAGAAGATTTATACTTCCTTTTCATAAAAAAACTGCTATAGGTATAAAATACGATGATAGATACAGTAGCAGTTAAGAACCACACCCAATTTTATCTTCAACTGAAATTACTAGTCTTTTATCTTCATTATGAGAAATTGAAGTCGGTTAATTGTATCTTAAAGTTGTCTGTAAACAGGTATATATGAACTTACCTGGTTAAGGTTAGCGGTTAGCTGCTGCACTGGGAATAGTTGCTGCGGAGGCGGGTACGGCGGGGTGGCGGGCGGATGGATCGTCGTCACACCTGTTGTCGACACACTCGTTAATTTTCTTCACACTTACCATAGATTAGTAAAGATACTTCGCTGCATTGAAATTGGGTGAAGTGGCTTCATTCAATTTCAATGCGGCTAAAGGCTGATTTATCAGTTATTTTTTTGAACTCTTGACAAATAAAAAACATTTTTAGAGAAAATTTACGAATAAATAACTAATACTGCGTATTTACATAATAAATAAATAAGTATTTCAAATATTTTAAGGACATTTTAGCACGGAGATGTGGCAAAACTTTTTTACGCTACTATTTCAATTCTCAAAAATGCTTACATTTTGTCTTAGGAGTGAGTAATCTTTACTAATCTATGACACTTACACATACTTTAAAGGTTGCCCGATGATTGATATTAGCCGTATATTCCTACCAAAAGCGATTGCTGTCGTGTGTGAACTAAGTTGGAACGCCTTAATGTATGCTATACGCACTCTCAGAATCCACTACAAAACAGCTTCAGCAATGCTGTTATTAAGCAAAAATGGGCGGTATATATGTAGTGATACTTTACAACTTTGTAAAAAGATTTCTATGACCCTTAATTTAAAATCCGGGTAATTTAAGAATGATTACATGTTTTAATGGATTGATCTATTAAATAAATACTACTCTTCCCGAGTGAATATCTATTACTGCATTGCACATACACCACACTAAGCAAAAACAAGGTACGAATAATGAATTCGCTTATTGAAATATTTTCCCATAGAATATTATTATTATTTAATTGAATTATAAATAATCTAAATACACTTCTAATACATGTACTGATTAGTTGAACTTTAAAATAATATATACGAATATTGGTGATGTTATTTATTATATGGCGCAGTTTGTGAACTCTTCACACACAACAACTTGTTCTTATTGTTCATTAATCCTTTACAATACTTAATGTAAACCGAAAGAAAAAAATCAAAAGTATGAAAGTATTATTATTCATTAAGAGTCAACTTGGCTATCTGAATTAAAGTAATTCATATCACATGGTATATAAAGTTTCAGATGTTCAAACTTTCCCCAAAAGATGCGCATACGACTTACCTCACATTTTCTGTACATGGCGCGAAATTAATGGTAACATTAGATGTTATAATGAACATTATTGTTATTATTGGTGCGCAACAAACAGCAAACAAAACGTAGCGGACGTATTATACATTAAGCACAAATTAGTACTGTTACCGGTTATGATACATCTATAATATCTTTTGGATACATAATGATTTGAGCTCTAATAACTGACATTTTATACAAGTCGCATATTAACCTAACCTAACAAAGCATTTTACATGCCATTTTAATTGTTGAAGATGTTTATTTAATAACATTACTTAGATTCAAATTTACGCATGTTTTGCGGTGACATGATTGTCCTGGATTACTATTGCAATTTCATATTTAATTTTCTAAGATTATCTCATCATATTTTGTACATATGCATGACAAGAAGCTTCCGTATGTTTGTGTTATTAATACTCAAAAAGTAGACAATTAATTTACGAATGGTTCTTAATGCTTTTACGTAAAAACTCATGGAAGCAGGAAATTCCTTAATAATTATTATTATCTAGTTAACCCACTTGGACTTAGGTTGTTTTGAATAAATGCTTCATTACAAACACACCGGTTCATCTAAGGAAAACTGTTCACATTAGAGCTCAAACCACAAAGCGAACACCCAACGCCAACACTCCCCACAACAATGGACATGAGCGGGTACGAGGCGACGGTTACACATGGGCGGTATCGGTACGGAGGCGACTTGCCTTGCGCGCAGAACTGTAGGTCCAGGGCGTGCAGCGCCGACGTGGCGAGCGTGGGCGGACCTTCGTAAATAATCGCTGCTTGAATATGTGTACAGTAACCCTAACGAGCTAACGACGTGAAATGTAATGAGAAGTGTAATACATTGTGTTCTGATGGATATTCAAAAGGAATCATTCAAAGGGGGGAAAAGTATATGAAATTGTAATTGTGGTTTTTTTACTGTTGCTTTAAAATAATATAAAAGATAATGTCCAACTTAATTGTAAATAAATATAAATAAATAAATTGGGTTCACCAATAAGGGCCTAACATCGTAAGCTTAATATATAGATATAATAGAAAATAATTGAAAAAAAAATAACGAGTGTTTCATAAAATCTAATGGTTACTAATTCAGATAGAACTGTGTGTGTGTATGTGTAGTGAATATAATAATATGGATATTTGAAGGATGGGATCCATGGTACTTACCGGTGGGATCAGCTAATTCGAGCATGCTCCTCTCAGTCTCTGGCAGTGATTCGTTGCGTGGCTGACCCGCTAATACATCGGGTCTCTGCAAGTTATTAATATTTTTTATAGCTACTTTTTGTATTCACAAAATAGTGTAATTAGTTACAATTGTACTAGTAAGTTTGTTATTAATTAACATATGATTTGTCATAAATGGTCTATATTGTTCTAATTTTTTTCTACATTCATATAGTGCTTTTCAAACAGTTGCACTTTTAAGTGTCAACTATTTATTCTAGAATTCCTTTTATAAACCTACAATATCTAAATACATGTGATCTATTGTTACCTACAGCAAGTTAAAATAAACGAACTACTTCACTAAAACGAAGTAACGATTTACAAATAAATTACATTAGTTATGGGAATACCATGAATATCCTATGATCCTATTATGTCATGTAATATCATTGTGACAAATTCACTTTACGACACTCACACAAATCAATTTCTCAATTCCATGTTTACTTTTAAATTTCTTGGTAACATCCATCCATGTAAATCCGGGAGGGAGGGATAATTTTGCTATATCTTGATGAAATATCTAATTTGAAGAAAAGGAGTTAGTCAATATACAAATTATTCACGAGTATGTTTAAATTAAATACGTCGTGTCGTATTTTAATAGTCATACGATTCAAAACAACTACAACCCTGATATTGTGTAATATTTTTTCTATTCCCCTTATGTACGTCGACTAATCTAATGTTCGTTGTTCAGAGGTATCGTAGATATAGGTATATAAGTTCATTTGTTACTACCATATAACAAAAATTACGTATTTGCACGCAGCAATACTTGTGTTTCCATAGAATCTGTTACAACTGTTCACTTGTATGGGATATTATGTGATAATAATATGCGTGCCAATGTCCATGTCCACGCACCTGGTCGTCGAGCATGTCAGGTATTCGTGTTATGTGTGAACCGACCTGGTCGTCGAGTATGTCAGGCGGCGGCGGCAGGTGGTGGTCGGAGTGCGCGGGCGGCGCGCGGCTCTTGCGCGGGCACTTGTGCTTGCCGCCCGCCGCCGCCGCCGCGCCCGCGCCCGCGCCCGCCGCCGCGCCGCCGCCGCCCGCCGCCGTGCCGCTCGCCGCGCCCGCGCCCTTCTTGCGAACTGTGTATGAACATAGTCACGTTTTATCACCGAACGCATATTTTAGCGCCGCGCGGATTTACTACTAGCGCTAACGCCCTAGCGCGGCGCTAGAATACTCGCTCTGTGTGGCCAGGCCTTTAATGGTAAATTGTAAAATATGTAAAAGCGTATATAAAATGAAATGAAATATATTTATGTGCGTCGGCCTGCAGAGACACATACAAATTGTCGGTCACAATATTTTTCTCTTATACTACTACCGGATCGTACCGGATATCTATAACGTGTGTATGTTCTTATGTACCCTAGTGTAGTAATATTTCTAAGCATAGAATGAAACATTTCAACAAATGAATGGATTATAGTCAGTTTAGATTAACTCCACAATTTAGATGATCCTTTTACCCTGGAAGACATAAACTGACTTACTGGGCAAACTAAATTGACAACCTTTAATCGTAAATCGTAATAAGGTTACTAATTGTTTGAAAATGTACTCACCGTCAAGGTAAACCTTGTTAAAGTTGGCAGGAAGGTCTGGCGCTGGGGCGAGTGCGGGCGCGGGCGTCGGCGCTGGGGCTGGCACCGCGTGCTGCTGCTGCTGCGGCTGCAAGGGGAGTTGCTGCTGCTGCTGCAGGGGGAGTGGCTGCTGCTGCTGCTGCTGCAGGGGGAGTTGCTGCGGCGGCTGCTGCTGCAGCGCGTGCTGCGGGAGTGGCGGCTGTTGCTGCAGGGGGAGTGGCTGCTGCGGCTGTTGCTGCAGCGCGTGCTGCGGGAGCGGCTGCTGCGGCTGCTGCAGCGCGTGCTGCGGGTGCGCGGGGAGCAGCGCGCGCTGCGCGGGGGCCCCCGGCGCGGGCGCGTGGCTCAGCCCGAGGGACGCCGCCTGCGCTGCGCTCAGCCCGCCGCTTTCTTCAGCGCCCGTGTTACCTGGTAAACAATTTATAATACGCTAGAGAAACGAACATACATTACCATTCATTATTGTAAATTTCATTTTTATTAAGTTAAAATTGCAAAATATGAAACGCATTGAAACAAAATCATAAGCAAAGATTTAAAATCGATAACACTTTACTGCAATTGCATGCAGTCCACCTGATAGTAAGTGGTCACTGCTGTGTTGCGTCCATGAGTATCTATGATTACAAATGCGTTGTGCGATGATGTTGCCACTCTTAAAGACTAAGGACCATCCATACTGCTACATCCATACATCTGCTATCGTTCAATATAAGTTATGTGTTGTTTATTAGAAAATAGTTAAAATAAGAGTCACCAACCTCTCGGCAACATGACGGAGTGCGGGTAGTCGAGCAGCAGCTGCACGACAGCGGTGTGTCCGCCCTTGGCCGCCTCGATGAGCGTGCTGGAGTTGTCTTTGAGCTTGCGGAAGGGGTCCGCGTCGCACGCCAACAGGAACTTGACCACGTCCACGTGGCCGCCCGCGCACGCGAGCGACAGCGGCGTGTGGTCGCCGTTCGCCGTCATGCGGTTCACGTCGGCACCTTGCTGCGGGTGGTTTGCACGTTATAAACGTCGGCAATAATTACTTTCGATTCCAACAGAAAGTTCCCTAGCTGAGGGACGAAAATTGATTCCTTTTTCGTAGATTACTTGCATGTTGTACTATTGCAAGTACCAGACAAGATTGCTTCAAGTAAATAGGAGAAAATTTAAACATAATGCGTATTACTCTATCTACAATTTAAAGTTGCAGCAGTCAACTGTTTTAAGTCAACCAAAGGCAACTAATAGTACTATCGGTGGAAATTCATAGAGTAGAATGTTTTAAAGTTTTAAATGAATAGTTGGAGAAAATAGGAGCGTAGGTACTAAAACTCATGTACCATATAAATAAAACTATCACAATCTCCAAATTCACAGCAATAATGTAAACAAGCAGTAACCTATAAGGCGCTGCGTGTACGCGTGTACTGTACGCGTGCTGAAGTAAATTTAACATTTAGTTCCTACACGCTCATGATAACCCTACAGCAACATCACTAAAGCAGCGCAATAACACAACACCAACCTTCCCGACGAGGAACTGCACGGTGCACACGTGCCCCGCGCGGCACGACTTCATGAGCGGCGTGCGGCCGCCCTCGCTCTCGTGCTCGAGCTGGGCGCCCGCGCGCAGCAGCAGGTCCGCGACGTCCGTGTGGCCGTTCTCGCACGCGTACGTCAGCGCCGTGTCGCCCGTCTGCGTCTGGGCGTGCACGTCCGCACCCGCGTTCAACAGGTACCTGGACAGACGAACATTATTATTTTAAATGTACGTCACACTTACCAACAAAACCTTAACAGTATCTATTCATTGTTAAGATGTATAACAGATTAATATTCTTCTAATAAATATTATTGAAACCCTAAAGACGTATAATAAAACAAATGCAAAAAATAGTAGTAGAATAGTAGTAGAAGCAAAGAATAGTAAATATATTTGACAATATTAAAAAGGTTAAATTGATTTTAATTATGGTAGAGAATTAATCTAAAAAAATCCACAATACAGATCGATGTATTTTTATTCTGCAAATTAAAATATCTAGAACTGCTCCAATTAGACAATCTTAAAACGCATACAATATTTGTATCTATCTTCAGTAAAAAAATCCTTCGTGTCGGATTGAAATAGATCATTTGTTCACAAATGCTGAAATACATGACACAAGACATCCAAGAACACACAATCTAATGTATTAAACTTACTCCGGTGGTTCGTCGACCCAAAGTGACTCTTGGCCTCCAATACGAGAAGTCGCCATTTCCCCCGACCCTGTGTATATAAACTATACGTAACACATTCAAAACAGCCATGCACCGACCTCACGAGCTCGATATGCCCCTCCTGCGAGGCCTCCATGAGCGGCGTGGAGGCGCCGAGCTCCGCGTCCGCGCCCGCCTTGATGAGGAAGTCCGCGACCTCGAGGAAGCCGCCGCAGCACGCGAGCGTCAGCGCCGTCTCCTGCGTCTCGTCCGTCTGCGCGTTGATCGACGCGCCCTGGCCGAGCAGCAGCGCCACCATCTCCTCGTGACCTACACAACATAATTATTGTACATATTTAACTAATTAGTTCATTAAACCAAACGGTACAATGTGCATATAATAATTACATAAGCCTAAAAATTTAATAAACATACCTTCCTTGGCTATTGGGTAGAATTATGACTGAATTAAACGTCTTTCTAGTAGTAAATACAACGTGAATATTTAAAGCATTTTGATTAATATACAAATTATCAAGAAGGCGTGATGTTCTATAGTTTCATATTAGTCGCTCCTAAACGCTAGTACAAAACTTATTAACTTGCAATAAGTCTATCGCGCCAATAACCAACTTTATTGTCCTAACATAATTTAACATTTTGATAGAAAATAATAATCACAAGTCTTGAAGTCAAAACATTATATATAGCATAGATTTCTATAATAAAAATGTCGATTGATAGAACCACACCCGATTCCAGACATTAAATACAAGTTAACACTCATCCAGTGTCTAGCGTTAGTGACGTCATAAATCGTCACATAACGACGCAGTCACATAACAACAGCGTAGCACTACGGGCGGTCTACGCTCGTCACGCACATATCAATTTAAATATTTAATTGTTTCTGTGTCCGCGGCTTGATACTGAAATGCGCCATTCTCATTATAGATTTTTATTACTTTGTTCAATTAATTAGCAACCGAGAATGTACGTCCAGCATGAAGAAGCACGAACAAAGAGTCCATCTGACGGTAAGTAACCACTGTAGCCCATAGTTTATAACTAACTTAGATACTACATAGAATAGTTTTTACATGAAGTCTATCACAAATGCGATGCCACCCTTCTTCATCCGTCAGGATTGATGTAACTTCTCATAATTATGTAAAATCAGCCAGCATCCACACCCTTCCATCTAAATACTTCAAGTTAGGAATTGCAATGGCAGTAATAGCTCTCGCTCAAACCATACAAATTCCACCTCATTCCAAGTTCGTACAGTTTATGTATAACGTACCCTCCCTAGCGGCCTCCATGAGCGGCGTGTAGCCCTCGTCGTTGACCTCCTCGATGTTGGCGCCGCGCTCCAGCAGCAGCATGGCGAGCTCCACGTGGCCGCCGCACGCCGCCAGCGTCAGCGGCGACTCGAAGCTGTCCGTCGGCATGTTCACCTGCCACCGGAGAACAATATTATGTTATGTTTTAATATACTAACAAGATGGGTTTATTCAAAACAGATTCATTGCGGAATTTTTTTAGAACGTTCATAACATCATTTTCTAAGTGAAATGTAAGTAACAAACTTGTATACCATAATCACGCTAAAGTCTATGATTACAAATTAACCACAAATAGGTACAAAATTACTTATTTAAAGACTTGTGAATGTTATTGATACTATGTATGTGGCGTAAGGAACGTAAATTCTTTGTTATATAGCTAAATTTTATTTTCGAAAATTCATGTAATATCTGATTTTTAATCTAACATTATTTTAATCCAAATACATATTTAATATCATTTTTTAATATTAAGATCCACTTACAATTTCCCGACTTACGTAAGGCTCTATGTCCAACTAACTCTCACAGTTACGTCACTCGCATTAAAACCTATGCGTGAACTGACGCAAGCCACTGATACTATGGTCGTTTATAAGACGTTCAATAAATCACACTGATTGAATAGTATGTCACAATTACTTTCTATGATGAAAAAGGAAATTTTAAATATGTGCATTACATAAATTATAAATCATATCACACGTCTTGTAAACTCGATCCATTCATACCGCAATTGCACTCTGGTAAACTGTTATTTTATGAAAAACAACGGCAGGCTAAATTTATACTTAACATTTTAGATTGAATCCGACCAGATGAGTAAAAAGCAAAGGACAAGGCTTACATGGCCAGGTCTCTTAGTAAGTAATTAGTAGTATAAATAGGCTAGAAGTATAAGTTACGTCTTGGGATCCGAATACAGGGGGTGGAATTCAAGAAGACTCCCTATTAGTGATTTGTGCGTTTGCAACACGTCCGTCTCTCGCCGCTACCGAATCAAGACTGACAGTTATCAATTGACGGGTTGAAATCTCATATTTATTATAATAAAAAGCGGGTAGTACAACACACTAACGACAGCACATATCAATTTTTAACTAGCACCACTTTATTGACATTATATTTTTAAATAATAAATAGCTTATGAACACGTAGTTCATCTGATTCACGCCTCATATGTGCAAGGCTACATTACATATCCGCAGATGATAACAACACAAAACAAAAGCGTCACACGAAACCCAAATGTCTCCCGACCCTCAATAATCAGCCTCTAATTGGCCTTACGTCATCGTCTCACCATACATACACCTTCACCATTCATCACGGCACACATCACAACATACACCACACAATAAATTATATTCTAATAAATATACATAATATATATCGAACTGTAATATATCAGCAACTAACACCAACCTGCGCGCCCGAGTCCAGCAGCAGCCGGGCGACCTCCACGTGTCCGTCCATGCTCGCCTCCATGAGCGCCGTGTGCATCTCGTCCGTCTTGTGCTCGCGGTCCGCGCCCGCGGCCAGCAGGAAGCGCACCATGTCGAGGTGGCCCTTGTAGCACGCGAGCGTCAGCGCCGACTCCTTGAACTCGTTGGAGTGTGTGTTGATGCCGGCGCCGTGCTCGAGGAGGATCTTCGCTACGCCCACATGGCCCGCGGACGCCGCCTGTGGATAATGAACGATTGAGTTTAGAATTTAATTTCATTTTTGCAACATAGTCAATGGCTGCAATTGATTAAGGTCAAATTGCATTTGGAGTACATGTAGTCCGAAAGGAATATTGCAAAATAAATAAGCATTCCATCTTCATTTTTCGCATTATAAAAGCTATGTGAAGATTTGTATTCTAATTTGAAAGGAGGGTTATAAGATTACCTACACATTAGGGGTGGAAAGATGTATCATCTTTCCACCCCTAATGTGTATCTTTGATATTAAGGACATCAAAGTCCTCACAGTCATCATTGTTATAAATTACAAATGTCCATTGACAATAGGACTGCATGTTAGTGTATAACTTTAGATTACTTGAGCCAATCTGATCTAGAGCCATTAGAACTTAGGATGTAGTGGGTAGAGGCATGAACTGAAGAAAGCCATTTGTTTACCTACTTTTCAATCTCCACAGTCCACTCCACTTACAGACCCACGCACCGATCAAATTATACTTATGAACGCAACGTACCTCCATAAGCGGCGTATGCCCATTCTCGTTGTGGTCCTCGACGTGAGCGCCGTTCTCGAGCAGCGCTCGCACGCACTCCTCGTGTCCGCCGGCGCACGCGTACATGAGCGGCGTGTTCCCGGAGCCGGACACAGCGTTCGCGTCCGCGCCGTGGGCGATCAGCAAGCGCACGATGTCCACGTGGCCCGCGCTCGCCGCCTCCATCAGGGGTGTGCAGTCGCCCTAAACATGAAAGAATAACGAATATATTTTCTGAATTCGATGTAATATTATTTTAATTGAATGTTTATGTTTAATATTGCAACCTTATGTAGGTATTCGTATAATACAATAATAGTATAATGTTTACGAGTAAACGCTGCAATACAATATTCCTTGAAAAACTGAGATTAGGAATTTAATAAGTAAATACTAAATAATCAGTAGATAAACTTCGGTAACATTTCAAAGTGGCTTCTGCATTCAAGATAACACAACACAACAGACACAAATATAACATTAATAAAAAGAAAACTAAATGAATGAAAAGCAGGCTTTGAATCAAATGACAAACTTGATTATTAATGATAATCGTCGTCTACATATATAAAAAAAAATATTGCATTGCCATGCTCATGTATTTGCATTTGAAATTGCAGTGTATGGTTCTCTTGAGAAGGAAGTTGTTTTTGCGCGTTAGAGAAGACATGAGAACATATTTCCTGTTAGGCCAAACATTCATGCTAGTGAAGCAGCCGCGTTCTAATGGACGGAACACTTACGCTTAGTGGATATTAATTAAAAAGACAACGTGATACGCAAAAATAGGGTGTGACTGAGCTTTATATTTATTTTATGCACTTCCACTAAAAACGTTACATAGATATTCAACGGTATTTATTAGATTATTGAATATGAAGGCAACCAAACAATAATATTTTGTGACATTTCGAATTACAAATCTGTCGAAATGAACAAATGTCAAGGATTAAACAGCAATAGGTAGATCATAAATCGCAAATTCAGTAGTAATATATAAAATAATGACATTTTATTTACTTATCTTATAAATGGCTTTACAAATATTACCTTGATAATCGGAACATAAATCTCGTTTGCAGCTATAATATCGTGATTGTAAACGTTTGTTTGTCAATAAATATTTTAGCGATAACATTTATAAAGTTAATTAACTACAAAGAACTTCGTGCAAAAGGAAGCCATCTATCTATCTATTGCCGTGTATCGGCAACGCAAAGTTAGACGATACAATCTCCTAGACTGACCTTGATGCCGCGATCCTCAACGCTCGCGTGCATAGCGAGCAGCACCTGCGCGAGTTCGTAGTAGCCGGCGGAGCAGGCGAGCGAGAGGAGGGACTCGCCCTCCTCCGTGGTCTCGTGCACGGAGCGCCCCTCCGTGAGCAGCTTGCGCACGGTGCCCACGTCGCCGTCCGAGCACGCCTCCGCCAGCGACGGCGCGCCGTCCGCGCCCACCGCCGCGCCGCCCGTCGGCGTCGTGCCCGTCGCCGTCGACCCGCATTGCGTCCTTACACCACCAAACGTACCACACTCAGCGACCACATCGAAACGAAACTGTCTTCCGACATTCGCTAAATGTTATCAGATAAGATCAAAGCTTCACGAATCATTGTCACAGGCCGCGTCGATCGGACAGACCGGAGAATCAGACCGTGAGGTCGATTCGATCGCAATCTGCCCGAGAGGCAGGCCCGATTTCCGACTCTATCTCGGATTATCATCATTTAAGTTATGCGACGAAACGTTTGAACAAATAGAATCGTATATATTTTTCACGTGAACAAAATAAGGAAAGTTCGAACGCTTGGAAAGTGGTCTCCGTTTTACGTAATACGATATAATAACTATAACGATCCGCGTTTCTTAGAACACATCGAATGGACGTCACTCACTTGATCATTATAATAATTGTAAAATTATATGCAACTAATCGCACTCGATAGGCCCCAAGAAATCGTATTGCATATTCATAGCGCTCATAAGACTTTCTTTGGATACATTAATATTAAAGTGTCATAATGTACCGTAGTAGAGAATCCACATTCATGTCCATCATTCGTTTATTTGATAAATTATTATCTGTTTTTTTGTTTGTAGAGAAAACACAACATTATTATAATTAGTATTAACATGTCATAAAAATATTACGCAGTATGAGTTATTTATACGACCAGGTGCTAGTTTTCTTTCTTATAGAAATTATACTTTTAAATAAACTACCCCCGGATTAAAACCTAAGCAAAATTTCATTCCATATTATGTTATTTTATGTATAGTGTATAAAAACTTTCCATAGCGTTCAATCCACGAATGTGTGATTTGGGCTAACACAGCCAGATCTTAGACTACTCTAAGATCTGGCTGTGTTAGTACAAATCACACATCGATTCTACAAACGTCCACACAAGTTACGCATAGACACCTATAATTTAGTGCTTACGGCTTGTCCTGTTGGGGCAGGCGGAGTTGCGCGGGCGGCTGGTCGCTGCGCATGCGGGTGAGCGCCGCGGCCGCCTCGTCGAGCGCGCACGACACGGACGACGTGAGCCGCCTCAGCACCTCCGGGTCCGCGAGGTGCTTGCCCTCGCCGGACAGCTTGCCGATACCTGCGATAAAGGTTAAACTATGTAGATTGATCTCTTTACATGAACATTCTTCCCCGCCGTTTTAGGTAACATAAGTTGTTGTAAATGAAATTACGGGAGGGTGTGGACACACTCCGGTGATCCAGTTTAAATAGAATTTTTACATTGAAAGTGGATGACAGATGCATTGTTGCCTATAAGAAATAGTCAATTGAAGGTAATTATTTTTGGTAAATGTGGTTTAAAAGGTTTATTAAACAAGATTCATCCATAGTGGTAAAGTCGCCAATACTCCTAAATGTGGCGATGCTTTCATTGTAATCAAACCGTGTAGAGTTCTACCACCAAATTTCACAGTTAATTCTATAAAAGCAAGAGAGAATAGTTCAACTTTTCTCTCTTGCTTTAGTCTTCATAGTGTACCAGTGAAATAACAGAAATGTTGACGTAAAACTCTATGTCTATACCATAAATGTATAGTGTGGGCGATGATGACCCGTCTGTAGTAAACGTCGAAAAAAAACTATGTCGGCGGCCTACGCTTCTCTTATTTATTTAAATTTGATAGACAATTTACCTTCTCGGCATAAAGCCCGCTTTTAATACGTTTTTATTAGCTGCAGTTGTATACAACTAACAAACGAACTATGTAAACAAATGTAGGAAGTCGATTTTAACCTATTTCCAATGTAACTATTTGAAAACTTTAATACAATACATTACTTTAGTAGCATCGTGTTGATCTGATCATGGAGACATTCGTTCGATAAAAAACGTCTTTAAAAGTGGATTCATTTGAGTCCTCTTAACGAGTCTAATACATATACACTTGGTCACGAGGTCTAATGATATAATCAGATGGAAAGCGAAACGTTAATAGCATATCTTTATAGTTTTTAACCAATTTCGAAAAAAAGAAGAGATAAGTTGTATCTTCGTATCTATTTTAATATTTTGTATTTTAAATAAACTATAATTTATGGTTATTAAACGTCTTATTCAACCTCAAAATGTTTGAGATCTAAATATTATTGGCGCAGATATCTATGCATACGGAAGAGGATGTTGAAACTATGCTTCCACCCGCGGCACCGCCTCGCATGCAGTTCCACGAACTGTGTTCCGATATTTAAGCAGAAATCATACATGTTTTCCAAGTAAAAACATTCTATGTCATTTGTAACATAGTCTTTTATCAGTTCCCTTCAACATTGGTTCATGTAATATAATTGTTAGCATATGTAAACAAAAATTAAATTAAACAGGTTTACGAGTTTTGGCTTTTGTGCAATTAAATTGCTACCCATCAAAAAACATGTTTTGCAAAAAACAAATATACAAAATTCATGTTGTGTTCATAATTATGTATTCGGCAACTGTATATAGCTTCGTAATTTACAAGGTAAGTGATCTGCATATAACTTGGAGCTATGAACATTTAGTTCAAAGAGTCATTCATGTCTTCATCTTTGCAAGAACAGCAACTATCGATTGCGCCGAGTTCGCACGAGGCCAGTGCTTAAAGCTACGAGCATGATAGTATTATCGTGCTAGATAGCTCGTGCAATATCTTTATAACAATATCTGCTATATTTTTAGATGATTCTTTGAAAATTTAAAGCCTTTAAACATTTCCATTGTTATACCTATTTCCGTCTGCAAAAATTGCAGTACTTGCGTGAAATCTTCAAACTTAAGTTTTCTGGGATGCTAACGCTTTCTGCATCATATGTAAAAAAGGTCTCGGTAAAGCAGATCCTGTCTTTGTCAGATTACTAATTGCATTTTTCATGTAGGCCTGCTGTTCTATATGAAGTTACAGTCAGGTGAACTGTTTGCAAAAAAACCAATGATCCTGTCCTGGAGAGTAATTCCAGTATGCTAAATATTATACAATACTGTTTAGAATGAAACCATTTAATAACATTGCATTATCCAAATGACGTCACCGTGTAAATGCAACTTGACAACAATCATAGACAGTTATCGAAACCGGCTCTTGACAAATGAAGACTATATATTTTTAGCACTCGGCCGAATTAAATGATTGTGAACTAAATATACCTTATGAATATTCAACCGTTGCATTTGGTGAATACGGTATCTGTCATCAATCTTAGACAGTTGAAAGGGTTAATCAGTTGATTTATTATAATTACAATGAAAACACTGCACTAATATATAAAAAATGAAACTTTGGTGCAAATTATTTTTTAAAAGTATTCGAGATTCGAGGCTGTCGCTTGCACCCACAAGAGACGCCACCTATATAAATACGATCGATATGATAATCTAACGATATCAACACTACGACACACTTTGGCCGCCCTTCTTCGAAACCAAAATAATTCGCCCGCCGACTTATACACCCAAATACATATCGACATCCTTCACGAAGCCTTTGCAGTGTATCTGCATGGCTTAAGACTGACCGAGTAGGCATAAGCGATCAGACACACAGGAAATGACCTCCAAAAAAATTGCACTCAACACAAACCAATGTCGACTTGTGTCTATTAATGTAATTTTAGTAGTAAGCACACAAGGGCGACGTTGGCTAGTATTAACCGAGTCCCGAGCACCCGGCGAAAGGTTCTGCGTGACATAATCGCGAGTAATTGGCATTACAATAATCACCAGGGCTGTACAAGTAAATTCTGTAACGTGGTTATTGTTCTAAAGGTTGCTGGCGAAAGCGAAACGATTTTATTATTACATCTCTTTTCTTATTACATCTCAAAATGCTTTCTATTTGTAGATAGCACAGTTTCTTTCAGAATATGTTAGCGTTGTACTTAATTGTCAAAACACGCGACGAAATGAGAACCTCTTTCCTTGAGAAGTCGGTTAAATATACAGTCACCGACCATTCTAAGTATATGGTGACTGACCCCATAAACTGCGATGGTCCATGGATCATAAAACGACCAAAAAGTGCATCCATGAGACAGAACAACGGTATTTGTAAACCAACTTTTTGAAATCGTTTGAGAACTATCGACGTATTTGATAACTTATTTTTAACAAAATGAAATCGTTACAGAACCCGACGGCGCTACGCGACTTCGCACAAATCAAAGAGCGACCAAGTTTTATAACTTTAATTCTGAAAGCAAAGTTACTTGACTGTCGCTACAGCCAGCTGAGTTCTACTTGTATTGCACATAGTAGTTGAACATAATAACTTTTAAGGGTGTTGTTACGTCATAAACGCGAGTAATATAAGTTTTTTTACAGGTGGTAGAACGCCTCATACTTTTCACTCTGGAGGCAACACCGTCCCACCAGCTATTTCTGCAATCGATACATACAGTAATAAGCGCTGATGTGTTATGTTCTGATTCAATGGTTATGGTAAATGCTTATGAAGAGTTTATGAAGTATTCCAAATTAGTGTGAAACAAGTGTTTCCAGCCCTAGGTAGAAATGTATTCTTATCCTGAGATTGATTATAGACGTCCAATTTATCATATATCACTTATCATCAGGTAGACTGTATCTTGTTATCTACTTCATTAAAATAAAATAAAAAAACAGAGCGAGTTGTGTCTAATGCTGGCAAGTTCAACCTCGGCATATGGGTCGAGTGTCCAGACGGAGTTCGGGTCAGATGGCAATCGCGACGCGAGAACCTTCCTCCTACATAATTTACGCAGATTCCACCTGGACACTCGTAATAGAATGTAAATGTTTGCTTTAGTCTTATGTACCCCGCGATAGATTGTTTTCTGTTAACGGGAACAATGCCGATAATGATGTTATGACATAATAGGTACGATAGTACATATTAAAATCAATTAAATATTACATGGATCGCAGTGCTAGCGCCGCACTATTAGGATCCGTGTAAGATAATTTTAATTACCTATAAAGATATAAATCTTTCGAATAACTAACTATGATTGGCAGTTTATTGTTTTGCTTAAATGGTAAATGCTGCATTCAAACAATATTTGTAAGGGGATAAAAAATGATTAACCAACTTAAAAATGAGATTCTCAATGTGATTTTTTGTGTCTTGCAGATCAAATGTCGTCCTAGAGATCTATATCAGACAAATTGTATATAACTATAGTAGTGAAAGTACTTACGCTCTATAATAAAGACACCGTCATACAACGTACAGTTAAAATGAATATCTAATGATCCTTTAATGTCGGATATAATATTGTCTCTTCGCCGATATTGTATCGTTCGTTGACACGTTTACCAAAATACTGAGCTTTACAAAGAGGTGCGCAATATTCGCGACGTCACGCCACCGATAACATTGACGGTATATAATGAATGAAAACGGCGTACAGTTTTGGATTCTACGTGCCCTTTTATCAGCATACAGACATCGGCGCCGGCGGTAATGAAAAAGCACTAAAGATAGACATTCAAATAAATGAACGTTTTTCCCATGTCTGGGGTTTAAGAGGAAATATATATTCTTTAATAATAATCATCCACCTTGTTATACAACTGTGGGATCCATTCATTGCGAAACGACGCGTGGAGAGCGGTATGAAAACATGTAGGTACAACGACATCTATCGATCATGGATTAATTAAATAGTTCCAAGTAATTAAAGAGGAAGAAATTAATTGGAACAATATCGTGGAACAGTATCGTAAATATAACTGATGATATGGTAATGGAGACGAATTTCTCACGACTGAACCACAAGCGATACTCAATTGTTTCTAACATTTTCAGACTAAAAAAATATAGGCTACATTAATTCATCTACTATTGCGTGAAAAATCAGTCACAGTCATTTTAGAAATTTCTAAAATTAGACGGACAGACTAAATTATAAAACTAATTGTATGCTCTGTAGCCGAACAAATGAGCATATGAGTGTAGAGTCACGGACATTTCACATTTCAGTTATATTTGTTTGCACAGATGTAAATATAAATGTGCAATAGTATTAAGTAAAGCGGCGGACAACATCCCACGTAGATACTTAATAGGTTGTTTTGCAGAAGTCCAATTATAGAAGTATTCGAAGCGAGTTTACAATTTCATATCACTATAACGCAGATATGGTTGTATACAACCGATATTTCGTTTTCACATCAATATGGAAAACTGTTTATAAAAATCAATACCGGAAGCGCACCGTGTCACCTATGTAGAGTTGATAATTTTTCATTAACTCATATTGGATTGATTTGCATTCGCTTCGTCTCTTTTCGCCGCAATGATCGTTTGAAGATAAAAAGCGACGTAAAAAATAAAGATTTAAAAAATGATTTTAGTACCACCTTTGGTAATTTGGTTTTGTGCACTTGTCGATGTCGATGGTTTTGCTTTAACAGTAAGCTTTGTGTAGTATATTGATATGATACGATATTAACGAAAACGGTTTCCAGTTAGGTTATGATATATCGGTACTACGCCTACAATAACGATATTGCGTATCATAAAGTAAAATTACCCTTAGTAGGGGCCAAAGTAGATTATCGATCACATGAGTAGTAGGTTGGTGCGATTCCATGAACTGCATTGTCATTGGTCGCCAGTCGTCAGGTCTTCGTCCATTCTCCATTCATGTTTACAAACGTGTAATGTTCGTCCTAATTAGCGTGGCCGTATAGTAAGCGCTATGTTAAGTTGTATGTCAGCGTGTTGTAATATGATAATTCATGTACCTACCTAGTACCTTCATTATATGAAACTCGTGAAGTTTTAGTTTAGGTCTCTCTATATAATAGCAACCAACGAAATAAAGTGTATGATTAATGTATGGGTCTATAAAACAAAATGTCTCACGTATAACATTTTCCGTTTTGCATTCGTATGCTGTATAGCCGACACACTTCCTAAATGTCTTAAAGCAATGCTGCTATAATGGTCTGAAAGATACGATACGTAAATAAAAATGGAAAGTCTCATATTTATCAAGTCCTCCCCAATGCAATACAAGACACATGGACCTATATTTCCTACTTCAACAACAACAAAACTAGTTGGAAACAATTCCAAGAAATCGCCATTACAATTCTATGATACATTGCATTAATATTTTACATACATTTGCTCGGCTCCTTCGCTAAATGCAGCCTTCGGGCTTTCCCAGTATCGATTTTCGGTCGATACAAATATTTACATAGCAGACGAGAGCTTGTTTGTTCTACATCTAGGTAGGCATTCACTTGAACTAAACGCACATTGCATACGTACATGTTATTATATGATAAACTTATTTTCATATATTAATATTGTTATCTTATTGCAATGTAGGTATATAATTATAATCAATTTAATCACTACACATAAATAATCATGTAAATTTTGCGTGTGTGTATTTGAAATTCAAAGTAAATGGACCTCTTGTGTGAATTATAGTCATTTACTTAATCTCCGCCCCTAATTTTCCGGATAGGATGGACGATCTCGATAGTATATTTAGGTTTATGATTTTAGACTAAAATTATCGCGGAATTGAGACATTTTATTATGTAACGGGTACTCACGATATGCGTTTTTTATTGCCGATATTTCGACCCAGTTGCATGGATCGTGGTCACGGCGAAACTGAGGTGGAGGGGAGAAACCGTTGACAAGTACTAGTGGTAGATTAATCTATCTACCCTACGTCTAGTTCGTTTTTCTTTTCTAGGTTTCATATCACGACACACAACACTGACAATATCCTTACGCTCCGTACTTTGCACTATTTGTGACTTGCATAAACTAACCACTGGATTCCACGTTTGGGCTAACTTAAAACCATCTTCTCTATTGAAGTTCCTAGGATGTTTCTTGATCTCTATTGCTTCTCTTACTAAACGAGGAAAGTAATGACGCTCAGTGGAGATCACCTGAGGTTTGTGTAATTCAATCCAGTGGTTACAACCTGAACTGAGGATGTGTTCGGCTACCGCAGATTTCTTAGGGTCATTATTTTTGACTGCGCTGATATGTTCCTTAATGCGTTGTGATATGGCTCGTTTGTCTGCCCAATATACGAGCTACCACAACTACAGTCAACCTTATAGACCCCTGGGCACTGGTATGGAATAGTATCCTTGGGGGAACGAAGATAGGCCGCGAGCTTTTTAAAAGGCGTAAATATACTTTTTATGTTATATTTTCGATCTAAAATCCTCCCTATCTTATCCGTGACACCTTTCACATACGGGAAATATGCGGAATGCCTTTCTACTACGCTGGTGGTGTTATGATTCCGTTCAGTTCGTTTGGCTATAGTTACGTGGCCATTGAGACGCAGGACCTTCTCCAGGTGTTCCAACTCCTGCGCCAAATGATCATTGTCACATAATTCATAGGCCCGGTTCGTGAGGGACTTTGCAACCGAAGCTAAGTGTCTGGGGTGGTGGTGTGAAGTGCCGTGTAAGTATCTATCCGTGTGAGTAGGTTTCCGGTAAACTGCGTGACTAAATGTACCATCAGGGCGGGGCCTCTAATGCGACATCCAAGAATGCCAACTTCCCATTGTCCTCCATTTCGCAAGTGAATTTTATACTGGCATGTACCGAGTTCAGATAATCTAAATAACTTTCTACCTGTCCCCGTCCTCCTGTTTATGATGGCAAAGATGTCATCTACATATCTTCTCCAAACTCTAACGCAATTGGGCCCAGTAGCAATGGCTATCCCCTCAAAATATTCCATCCATATGTTTGCGACTACTGGAGCGACTGGACTAACCCATGGCTACAACCATTTATTTGAAGAAAATATTTACCGTTATACAGAAAGTAACCAGACCGGAGACAGTGTTCTAATAATTTGACGTAATCTGTGTGCATATTATTATTACGAAGAACATCAGTAACTACCCGTAGACAATTCAGTGATTGGAACGTTTGTAAACAAAGATTCAACATCAAAACTAACCATACAATCACTTTTTCTAACTTAATGTCTTTTACGATACTCACGAAATGCCGGGAATCCTTTATGTAAGATGTTGTCCTACCTACCAGCGGGCTGCAGCACTCCCGCTACATGTTTTGCAAGTTCGTACGTAGGGGAGTCAATTTGACTGACTATAGGTCTTAAAGGAACGCCGGGTTTGTGAACTTTTGGTAGGCCATAAAGTTTGGGGTGGTTGTACTATACGGGGTTTAAGTAAGTATTTAACTGTATCCCTCCCCTAATATAGACTGACATTCCTGAACAATTTTACGTGTATGTCGTGTCACTCTAGCAGTCGGGGTCGTAATTGACTACTTGGTAAGTGGAGGTGTCGCATAAAAGGTTTGCAATTTTCTGCTCGTAATCCGCACTATTTAAAACGACCGTCGCATTGCCCTTATCTGACTTTAAAATGATAATGTTTTTGTTGTCACGTAACTCCCTAATCGCCGACCGTTCTTCGGGTTTTACGTTGGATGATGGAGGTTTCGACTGCCTTAGTATGATGGAGACATCTTGTCTGAGAGCCTCAGCGTCATTTGGTGGTATTTTATTTCTATTAATAGTCTCCTCGATGTTTCCAATTATCTTTTCATACGGGATATGCTTCGGTGTCGGTGTGTGATATGAAACCTAGAAAAGAAAAACGAACTAGACGTAGGGTAGATAGATTAATCTACCACTAGTACTTGTCAACGGTTTCTCCCCTCCACCTCAGTTTCGCCGTGACCACGATCCATGCAACTGGGTCGAAATATCGGCAATAAAAAACGCATATCGTGAGTACCCGTTACATAATAAAATATATTTAGGTTATTTTATGATGTGAACTTATTTAGCTCTACATAGTTCATAATACAGCCAAATTTATAAAAATGCATGTTTATCATACAAATACACTTCGCAGGGAAAAAGAGTAACAAAAGGTAGAAGCAATTATTTTTTTATAAATATGGTAGTACAATTATTTCTATGTGAATAGACATAATTTATTTATGCTAATCATTCCTAAATAGAAATTCCATGGAACAACCCCCATACAATAGCGCCCTCATGAGATATAATCATGTAATCATCTATTGGAAAATTCCCTCTCTTTATATATTTGTCGTATTAAAGAGTAATTTGTATTTGTATTGAATAATTATTTTAATTCGTCCAATACAATTTCAATGAAACTAATCTACGTTTATTCCTCAAGAAAAATGCTTAAATGATTACCATTATTAATAATCAATCAATCCAAGGTTTAAATTTAAATTTGATAATTTCTTGTATGCGGAAATTTCGATCTTTGATAGGATAAATTTAGATAGATAGAGTACTAATAACGCGCGAATTAAACATACAATTACTTCTTTACGGGACTTCCAGTGACAACCGCTCTCAGACAAGCTGAAGACCGGGTAGCATGGAAGCAACTCGTCAGATCTTCCACAGAGGCTTACCAGAACGAGCACGACCTTCAGAAATGAAGAAAACGACAAAGAAGTACTTCTTTGCAATTAATTTTTCTTAACTTCAAGTTAGTAACTAATACGAATATCTGAATAATGAAGGCATTATGCAAATGTGACTAGCATTTAGCGCTATAATTTTCTAATAGCATAATAAGGCATTAGACATTAAATCGATAGCCGGGGGGTGCGGTGCGTTCGTTACACCGTGGAATTGCGTTAAATAATGCAATAGGCTTTGTTTCTTCTGACCTACATTATTCCTTATTTTATAATATACTAACTGACCCGGCAAACGTTGTGTTGCCATATAAATAAAAAAATGTTAAGGATGAACAACCCTTATCACTTAGGGGTATGAAAAATAGATAGTAACCGATTCTCAGACCTACAGAATATGTATATAAAATTTGGTGAAAATCGGTGAAGCCGTTTCGGAGGAGTACGGTAACGTACGTGACACGACAATTTTATATATAAGATATTTTTAATATATGCATATTTAAATACAAAGGTACCTTTAAGGTAGTGGATCCCATCATTATTTTACTGCGACAGAAGCAGTGTTTCAACAGCATTATCAATCATTGTTGTATTTTGGTTTGAAGGACATTCCCTAGAGATAAGACTCAATTTGCAATCTGGGTCGATTGTGCACACCTTCCACCGAAACCCATAAATGTTTCCGCTAGATATAAGCGTTCTACAAACTACCTTCCGCCATCTACACTGCTACTGCTTCAATCAGAAAGCATATAGCTATTTCATTTTTTTTTACCGGAGACACTGAACTGAGGTGTACAGTCATTAATCATTCATTCATTCAACAAAATATCATGACCGAGTATCGATTTTAGAGTTTGTTTGAAAATTGTAACGTCAAATTTATTCCGACTACATTTTTGCAACACATGTTCCAGGTCGAACTGAATAGCTTTGGGACACTCTTAATCATACGAGTCTCAAAATATGACAAAATAAAAATTGACTTCGCATCTCAATGGGGTGCCAGTAACTAGTTAATCATGGTTCGAATACCACCTGTATTCCTACTACTCTATAACGACAAAATAAATATAAATCCGATTCAGAGACGAATTTTTATTTCGTATCGAGTAGTAGTTGTAAATCTTTTTATTATGCAGATGCCGATCCGAAGCACACTTGTGGTGCGAGCGTGCAAGGAGCACGTGTGAACATCATTAATGTTTTGACGGTTTTTTTTTTGTTGGACATCAAGTACATCGGAATTCAGATCACAAGTCCACATGCACGAACCACATTTCCACCATACAGTTGACGTAATAACTGTTCGGGGCATATAACGAGCGTATTTAAAACATCTAACGGACCAAGCCGCAGACATGAGTAATGTGAAAAATACATTTACAATTTACATACTAGGTCCGAACCAACGAAGTTATTGGTTAAGTAAGGTATACAAATCTAAACCTAGGTTCCATTTCAATTTCGCGTCAAGTTCCATGGACAGGAAGACGTATGTTAGATCATTTACTATCAGTTCTTGGCTTGAATAATTTTGTATTTTCTTTTTTTCCTCATTAATTACTAATCTTAACATCTTTATTTTTAGTTACAAATATTATCCCGTTCCCCATATTCACAAATATACAAACGCCGGCGAGAACTAAGTACTCTCAGAGCGAATTATTCACCGTAAACCCATCTCGAATGCACCGCCAAGATTAATCGGGAAACCGAACTTTCCCCAGTGAAACTCGTTAATTCTCTAAATTAGATTTCCTAATGCCGACACCTCGCAACTTTCTAGGAGTTTAAACTCGTCCTTGTTTTTCCTATAGGTCCTCGGGTTAGTGATTAGGTTTATGTCCAAAATTGTAGTTCGTCTAAGTATACCGTTCTCGTATAACATTGAAAGTACATTTTGTTTCTTTTCAAAGTATCACGTAATCATTCTTAAAACATTTCAAGTCAAAGGTCCTTTGTATCGAAAAAGTGATTGTATGAGGAATCTTTATAATTTAATTCTTT
This sequence comes from Epargyreus clarus clarus, assembly GCA_014595695.2. NCBI lineage: Eukaryota > Metazoa > Arthropoda > Insecta > Lepidoptera > Hesperiidae > Epargyreus > Epargyreus clarus. Next base: position 2,219,950 of record JACTTY020000031.1, on the reverse strand, counting down.
ACTCGGTCACGTGGCTCTTGTAAAATAAAATTCTTTGTGGGATGGAAAATTTATTGACTTTTCCAAACAAAACTCAAGGAAACGTGAGCTACAAAAATGAGTTTACTAACTAAAGTCAACTAAGAGCAAAGTACCCGTTATTTATGTTACGTTATACGGGAAAAGGTCGTTTGCTAGACTCAATTGCATTTACCGTCCAGACAAGTCTCACATTGATACACCTATCAAAACACAAAAGATTAAAGTTTGTAAAAAGTGAGATATTGAATTTTATGGAAATTTGTAGCCATCGTGCATGAAACGGAACCGCATAAGAAAAAAGAAGTGCCCACAAAAAGAATTGAAATCCCATCAAAGGCATTCCTGTAAAAAATTATAAAAGTCTTGCAACACTTTCGCCGTAATGTTTTGAGATCCCAAGAAGAACCAAGTCAACCATTCTATGACTTTTACTAAAGATTAGCTAATTGCTCAGTAGCTGTTTAAGGTTTCATATTTTTGTAAATGTTCGCAACAAATCACCAAATTAAATATAATTTCTAACAATGATTTTAGATAGTATATGTTTCAATTTTGCCATTTCCGAGAGTTTATATGAAGTAGTTGTAACTAGACATTTTTTCTCCATAACACACAAGCTCAAAACACACGATAAAATATAAAAACAAATTATAATCCATAAGGTTATTGAATTACGCAGTTCGGTAACAATACATCATCATTACTATTTGTTGTATAAATATAAAGTTTTTCAAGGTAACGAACTGCAGCGGGCCAAAGGCCACAAGGGAGTCGCTGTAGTTAATTCAAATATCAGAACTAGTAATACATTAATTATTATGATGGAGTGGTGAAAAGAGTATTTTAAGTACGTATAAAAAGGTAAAAATAACACGGAACGACGCCGACGTTTCTTCGAGAGGTCCGTGCACAAATGGGCGAAGGATTCGTTGTGGAGTGACTTCAGAATCACTACCAACAAATCTATTTATGCTGTACACCAATAGTATACGCAGATTTGAGATGCTTCGTAAGTAGTCAGTCGGCTATCAACATCCAAAATCCAAACCCTTCCACCGATACGCTGAATTGCTTCACGCTAGAAATCGGTATGGCGATAACTCCCCGGTCGATCCATATTAGCTCTACCACCGTTCAATTTCAACGATAATGTCAGGTGAACTCCATGCCCGGTAGCTGTATTATGTCAAAGAGAATTATCTCAATTCAGACTAATATTATAAAAGCGAATCTGAGTTTGTTTATTCGTATGTTTCCTACACTTCTTAACTACACACACGTCTTAACTAGGTACATAATCGATTGTCATGAAATTTGTACATACGCTTTCAGGGGTTTGGAAAATAACCGTTTGCACCTATAAGTGAAGTGACACTTATTGCTCATATACATATAAAGTGTACCATAGATTTAACAGTGATTACTTCGTTGGTGCAACTTATAATAAATAAATAACCTAAGTACCCTTTTATCCCGAAAAAAAGTATCGTTCCCGAGGGATAGATAAAAACCTCTGAATGCGAGCGAAGTCGCGTGTAAAGGCTAGTAGTATATCTGATAGAGACACAGAGAAGTTAATAATGTCTGCGTCACGTTTATTTACCATTAATACCCACACACCCGACCAAAAATAGAACCTTATTAAGAGTTTGAAAAGTGCTACTTTAGACCTTTCTATACACGAGACGTTTTCTGAGAACTTTCTTTCGGCTTAAAGAGTTATTCGTATACTCATAGTAGACACGAGTTCGTTACAAAAGTACGTGGATTAGTTATTGATCCCCTAGCCTCTTAGACTATTTTAATGAATTTACCACGAGCGTAGAAAACCTTCGCAGTTATATCGATTAAACATAAAGGTGAGGTCATGTACACCAAAAAATGAACTATGGTTAATGTATTCTATGTGACGTTTCAGTATTTTGTAATGTAGACCAGACGAAACTCCTAATGGGTAGAATCTTTTTGGAAATAATGAGTCTGTGTGAATTAGCAACCTTATACGGGGGTAGAGGACAGCATGCTGATTGGTTCACCTAGTGAATTATGACTAACCACTGATTGGCTTTCGGCAAGTCGCAACGCATAACGAGACCTATAATATTTATACCTATGAGTGAAGCTTCATATAGGATCTACTTGACACATTTTGTACTAGAACATTTCCTATGTCTTTCTTTAGATATGTATTTGGTTGTTTGCCTATGATTTTTGTATAAAAGAGAGAAAAAAAGAACAAGTGATTGCTGTCGCAAAGCCGATGAAAGATCACTGTAGATCTATCAAGTAAATTGTTAACAACACTAAAATCTTTGAACACCAATATCCAAAGTCATAATAGTACGTCGTACGAAGTCAGAATGAAACTCATTTCACAGTATGAGCGTCAGTAATAGCACAGTTAAGCTATTACGCGGCGACGCCATGGAGGAGCATGACGTTTTAAACTTTCCATTGGCTCGCGAGCGCCGAGTGCCACGTCCGATCGATCGCTGGGAAGCGAAGCCATAAAGTCCTGAACGCAGCCGAAAACCGCTAAATATTGTAAGAGGGGCCACCTAAAAACCAATATGAAGTTATCGTCTCGGCGACCTTTTGCGTACGTTTTACGTTTACTGCCGGGCGTAGTGTGAAGCGATTGCGGGTGCAATGCGTCTGGGGTACACAATAACATAGATTACTAAACTATTCATGTGAATACCTAAGCGCATTCAGTACTAAACTATACAGGTTTTCAAGCTGTATCGTTAAAAAGATATTAAACTAGTGTGAGATATATAAAACTTCGAGTAATAAGGAGGACGATAGAATGCGTCGTATAAACTGAACGTTTGCTTCTAAATGTGCAAAATAAGGTTTTAAGAATGTTTGCGAGGATAGTGTCTGCGCCTCTTATCTTATAGTACTCCAATGAATTCGTTACACATAAACATTAAAATATTAACAATGCTGACGTTGGTAGAAGACATTTTCATATTACATCTACAAGGAGTACAAAAAATTTGGTTACACCGACCTAACTTTGTACCTGCAAAGTGACAATTAAATCTTATTGCTGAGGAAACAATGGGAGGGAGATGATTTACGAAACATGAGCGGTGGCGCTCTGCAGTACTGTAAGTAAAATGGCAGGTTATAATTATTCAACAAAGTCCCAGTAGACATCTACATTTAACGTTTCATCGGAACGTTGAGTTTGTTATCTCATAAGGGTTAAAAACTGTTAATATCAAATCACTTAAGACATAAATAGTGAGCAATTTTCCACACAACATCTATGCTAACTAATAAACGTCGGTTATAGCATTAATACCATAGTTAAATAAGCTATATTTGGAACCAAGCTAAATCTTGGTAATAAAAACATTTTATATTAATTTAAAAAGTAAATCGTTGAAACTTATAGATTCAACTGTAGCACAAATCGTAAACAAAATTTTGTCCGCTTGCACAGTGACTCAAAAACGGTTATTACAGTATTAACCAAACAAGTACATGCTATAATACATAGTATTATACTACATCGGATAGGTCAACACGCGGCCTTTCGTTAATATCACGCTTAGGCCCTCGTGGGCACCGATCGTGTAATTAGAGACGAAGGCGAGGAATTACACTTACAATGTCTGTTTCACGGCGCTGTATCGATCAGGCTCGCTTGACCTCACCAACCGACTGATGCAAGCCTGGCGCAGATCGGACCAAATGTGTGTATGATACAATTACAGACTTTGTTATTGTTTATGAGATTGAAGTATCAAACGAGCTTGCAGTAGGTACACTTAATGCTAAGTGGTCACTGCCGCTCATTGACATCTGTATCTGATCATAGATGCCACTCCTGAAGACTTAGATGGTCGCCTTATATAAGTCAGCCGACATTAACATCCTTACACCGAAACGCCGATCTGTTTCACACTAGAAATAAATGTGTCGGTGGTACCTCCGCGGTCATACTATACTATTTCTACAATATTTCAAAATTTCTCCCCCTCTTATGTATGAAATGGACGATCTATAATATTAAAAATATCTTAAACTAACCCGAATAAGGGTTAGTTTTCTGACTGAAGCTGTAATTTGCAGTATCGTGCAATGTAGTGGGCACAAATAGCAACTATTTGTGTGCAATCTCAGTATAGCTGGGCAATTCTGCAGTTAGAGAAGCCACACCGTATTCGAAGTTAAGCGGGCTAGATTGCAGTGTTGCACAATGGAACACAACATTGCAGCACCACAATATCGCTGGCAACATTGCTGCGCGAGTTCGAGCAAGGTTTCCAGCAAGATGCAACTTATACAGACCACATTGGACAAAAGCTTGAATAAGATAAAATGCTGCATTGCCTACGAAAATGCAGATTTACAGTAGGTATCATTTAAAGATACACATGACAAAAACTTTTTAAGTTAAATGAATTTATAATGTTAATGAATTTATTTTAGTTCGAGTTAGTAGCATATTGATGACTCGCATATTGACGCGGCGCGTCACGGCGGCGTGCTGCGCAATTACACCAGACAGGCAAGTCTCGGGTTCGATCGAAGTTAGATGAGAATTTAAATTACGACTTTCTGCAACTTCCTGACTTTAGGTGGTTAATTGCTTACTTCTGAAAATGGTAAAAACCTCTATGGTTCAATCCATCGGCACCACCACCTATATCTGCTTAATAACAGCAGTATTAAGCGCTGTTGTGTTCTGGTTTGAAGGGTGTAGTAAGGGAGACATACTTTTCAGAGACATTCCAGCATAGTCCTCAGGGGTAGCGGCGCATCTGTGGCGGACCTCAGAATCTAATCTCACCTGGGGTTGATTACAGATGTCCATGGGCGGCAACAGTCACTTACAATCAGGGGAACTGCATGCTCGTCTGCTACTCCTATATTGTAAACAAACAAAAACATTGTTTGTGTCAGCGCCGCCCACAATCGGCCATGCGCTCTCAGCGAACTGAGTACGATGAACGCATCGTAAAATATCGAGTGTATTCTGTAATTTTCAACGCCAAGTAATTTCTTATAACGGCAATTGGAGTTTATAAATAACGCTCAAGTTATTCATGTAACTTAGAGTGAAACTATTGATTTAACGTATCACTCGGTACGTTGAACCCCAGTAACGAGAATGACTGTTAGAAATCATTTATTCACCTTTCATAGTTTTTTTATCTATCAATAGAGGTATAGGTACTTATACTATCAAAAACAACTCGATTTTCGATCAAGGTTATTTTGTATCAAAGGTCGATGTGACGAAAAACATCTATATTTATAATAGTTTATTTTTTATGTAATAGATACATAGGGCAGAACTGACTGCTGTAGCTATCAGGTGGAATTCGGGCTATTAGTACATTAGATCTTTATAATTCTATTTTTGTATCACCGATATTATAATTACAAGAATGAGTAAGTTTGTTTATATTTTTATCTCTTTAATATTTACGGCTTCCTAGAGCCATTTATACATAACAACTGTCTTCAAGGAGTATATACATATAGGTAATAAATTCTTCAAGGGCAACAATGCATCTGTAATCTTATTTTGCGTGATAACTGATAATCAGATGATTTGTTTTAAAGGTAAAATGTGTTACTGTTCGCCTGCGAAGACTCCTTCTTGCTATGTGTTGTTATGTTTTTGTTTGCTTGGTATAAGACAAGAACGCGATGGGTTTACACTACATCTCGTCTTAAGGGGGACGCCACAGCTGTGGCTGAAATCAGGTAAGACACAAATCTTATGTGTCGGCACCAGAGATCACTAACTATTAGGTGACTTGCATTTTCGTTAACTATTTCAATAAAAATGTTCTACTTGCGTTCTAAATAGAATTAAAAATATTACACCGCTACTAAAAGTTATTACCCAAGGGATGTAATTCACGATACTGTAAAATTAATATTAATGCACTTTTATGAATTTCTTTACTTTATAGCACTCGAGAATACATCGCCATTTCCTCATTTAAATGCGGATCCATCATTTACAGGTAGAGAAAAAAATAAAATTCTATTTCACAAATCACGCATCGATACACAGTGACAATTCTAGCAGTCGGGATATAAAAATATCCTTTTTCAATCCATTTTTCTTTGTTTATTTTGAACGGCGGTTCAAGTATAGAGCTCTGTGGCGTCCCCTCACATAAATACGTGTAAACGAGCAAAAAAAACGTAAGACCGGTGTGTTGATCGTACCACGGTATGCTATGTGTCAAGAGTCGAAATTGACCATTCAAAACACACGTTCAAAATAGATTTAAAAAACGTGACGAAAGCTTTGGATTTTAGTGATTAGAAAAGTAGAACCGAACTAATGCAATTGTGCCATACGAAAAAGGTCAAGGCGGGTGAGCGCTCTGCATCATTGTTTCAACTCGTGTACGACAATTACTTAGCGATCGTTATATTTCACTATTACACATTGAATATACGAGCACAATATAGTCTGTAATAAACTATGGTTGGGAAAATGATTTCGTATAGGCGTTTGACAGCGGTTATAACAAAAATCGCGGTGTTTACTTTCCGAGCGTGGCGCGGACGGCGCGGTGGGAGCGCGTCGAGAACATCTGGCCGGCGCGTCCGTGCCATGAGTCGTGTAAAGCCGAAGAGAGTATAATGTAGGCGCCCGCTGATCAATTGCTGGTATGGGGCAGACTGCGCGTGGTACGCTTCACAAGCGACAGCGAGTAGCGACCGAATAGTCACAACTAACAAGTATCTTTAATTTATTCAAATAATTTGCATACACAAAAAAAAAAATAAGAAGACTGACGTCATCTAATTTTTGGTCCCAAAGCGAACTTGATTTTAGAGGCATAAGATAAAGGCAGATAGTAACACTGATTATAATATTTTCTATGAAAACAAAAACAAGTAGGAAATTCCATCAACGTTACCTCATTGACATAGTTATCGCAGATCATAATCATTTGCGTTGGCTGTTAATTACTAGAATAAATCTATGGAAATTAATAGGCAATTAATAGGTACATTATTAAAGTCAAGTTGTATTTTTTTGTAAAAAATATAAAAAGTAAAGTGCATATACTTTAAGTTGCCGATAATTACGTAATAATGATCTCTCTTAACTTAGACCATTGTCGAAGTCTGTTTGCCGTCGGCTATCGCGCCCGCTTATGAGTGACGTTGCACGCCGACCGCACGTCACACATCTAACCTAACCCGACATACCTAGAACTTGAAGTTCAAAATCAAACACCAACAAACCAGCATCAGCAACCGTACCCACGTATGTATTCAAATCGCATTTTGTTCAGCGATACGTGATAGAGTGTATGCATGACGCCTTTAGACTCTCATTTCCATTATGAATTTAAAACAAAAAAAAAAATTAACGTATAAGTAGGTACGGAAATGGAAATCGAATGAATCAACGAAATAGGTATCGCAAAATCTTTCCTGCACCTTGTCGCGGATAGTGAACGGTATATAACACGAACGTTTAATAAGGCCACGAGCATTCGCCAGGTGTCCTTCTCTATTAACGAATTAATATAACCATCCCAAGTACGGACATATCCGATGTGTCCGAAATCCTACGGCAATATCCGGTTACACAAGCGAACATCAGTCGAAGCCACTTATGAATAAGAACTGTTTTGTTTGACCATTCATAAACCAAACAAGCGAACTATGCAAACACAATAAAACCTTTACGTAAACAGATCAAATCTGCAATCAGTAGGTATCCAGCTGATATTATCTGAAATGTGCATAGTGTAATGCAATTTAACCGTAACGATACATAGTTTAATTGCATGCGCGAAACGGCAACAGCCGAATTTCATTCGTTAACTAAACCACGACTAAAGCTCTACTTGAATCATTAACGCATTCCGACAGCGCCGTGTTGCAATGATTGCACCTTAAGACGAAGCTATGGTCATTCATTACGGAAGAAAACTCTAGTGAAATTGTGTACTTCTTGTGACATTTATGAAATGCTAACACGATCCTATAGTTACGATTTTTAATCGATATAATATGTTGTTAACGAGGATTACAGTTCGTATTTCTTTAACATATAGACGATAATTGAGCGATGATTAATGGTCAATAAACATGTGTAGTAGCACTTATTAGTACATATAAATAAATGGAGCGCATTGTGCCACGCGTGGATAGTCACAGAACGAATTCTCAATTTTATAATTATTTTTAAGTAAATAATTTATCTATTAAATTCTGCGCGGATAGTCCACAGGATTAAGTTCAACGGTAAAATAAATTTTAATTTAACTACATATCGTTTTATCTCTCGTTTTACCTCATGGTCAAGGTTTCTAACCACTAATTACTGTATTTTCCCTATTTTCGTCCTCCTTGGTACCATACAACCCATACAAGTATTTACATTATCCCTAATAAATAATTAATCAATGAATTTAATTTTTATTAACTCAATTAGAACCATCGTTCAAAATAAAACGGATAGTAATTCCCTTTATATGCATAGTGTAATCAATAAACAATACACAAGCTCAATAACATAACTTAATATTTCTGTCACCGCATACATCATCATCAGCTCTTTAGTGATTTCCTTACACTAATTTCATTACTTATAGGTGCGACATCAACAGCCCGCATCACATATTTGAATATAAGAATAGAATGTATTATCACCATTTCTAGAAATTGCCTCTTAAAAATGTGTTAATCATTCCAGCCCTAAAAAGGTTTCAAATAGTGTAGTTGGTACAAGTGATCCAATATGAAATGTTTTTACAATAGGATTCCTACGTCTCTATATATCAGAGCTTCTTTAGAAATATCCCAGATTAAAGAATGCTTAGGGAGCTGTTTAATTTTCGGTTTAACTTTGGATGAAATAATTAAATGATAAATGAATAAATTAACCCAAATATTAAACATTTTAATTTAGAAAATTACTACTACATTATACCATAGTAGTCAAAATTTTAAAGACAACAACATTTTAGGCCCTTTTTTAATAATGAACAATTTATATAATTTTATCTACAAAGATCAAAATGTAATAATTTCTATTAGGCAGACAATGTCAAATTTAAATTTTTGGTAGGTAAAACATTGGATAAATTGATTTATAATAATGGGCATACGTAGATGGCAATCTTACATTTGAGGAAAATATGGTACAACGCCATAGGAACTTATTATTATTACGCACATTAAATTTTTAAATGCAAATTTGCAAAAGCAGTTATGAAAGTAACAGAGAATGTAAGAAAGAATTCCTCTTATTAATTTTGTCTACATAACTTTTTACACCGTTAACTGACTTGACAAAATGAGCAAATATATTAATAATGAATTAATTGAAATAGTCCTGAAAGTTGAATTCAGTTAATTTTCAATTGACCAACAGCAAAAATATTAGGGTATAGTTAATGAGGTTTTATGCAGCTACTGTTTCAGCACAAGATTGCAGCACAATAAAACCTATGTTATTCCACTTAAACTAATTTATCAATGTTAATTTTTGCTATCCCAATAGTATTTAAATAGTGCATAATTGAACCCTGTTCAATTTTTTTAAATTGTCTGATTAAACTTGGTCAAACCAAACTTAAAAAAAGAGAAAAATACGGAAAGATTTCTTCAAGTATGGTAAAACCTATTCATCTAATTAAGTTATTTTTACAGGCTGATAAGATAACAGAAAATAGCTAATCATTTCTTTAGATAGAAAACCATACATTACAAATTAAAAATTGGCATTATTTGTTATTTATTGGTCACTCAAAATTTATTCATAATTTTGAGTGACCAATAAATAACAAATAATGCCAATCGTTTTGACATTTATAAAAATAGAATATTGAAATTTTACTGAAAATGTTAAATTATTCACTGAGGCTTGAAATGTAAATTTTGAAATACCTTCAGGATTCAAAAGACTCATTAAACTAGTTTTCATAGCAACAATTGAATATTTATAAAAAGTTGAATAAGAAATTGCTTTATGACCATTGCTCTACATTAAGGTCAGTGCCTTATAAATAACCAGTAACCAAAATAAAGGGTAACTAAAACATTGTGTTAGTTAAATATAATAATATAAAATCAGGGAAAACTTCTAAGTGACAAGTGCAAAAACTTACCAGCTACTTCAAGGAGAGTCTCGAGTCGCGCCTGCATCTCGGGGTCAACGGCCCTTTCTGGGTCATCGTGAGAAAGTAGGAACTTAGATGCCTCTGCACCACCGCCTTCTTCCTCCATCTCCGCCTGCCAACACACATACATGTCAATAAATCTCGCTCCTTAAGCACAAAATAAAAGTACTTTTATTAATAAAATGTGCAAAATAAAAAGCTCTGTCCAACAAAAACTGATTACAAGCCCAATGTTGTTATGTTATTAATTGAATGTTATCAAACATTAATAATGCAAATGTTTTCTCTGTATTGTGACTAATATATCATTCTTTGTTTATTTGGTTAGGGTTGATATCAAAATCATAGTTGGAAATTCTAATAGAGTTAGTCTTAATATAGCCACACAATGGAGCTCAGCCTGAGTACTATTGACCTGACTAATTTTAGTACACTCTCATTTAGGTTAGTAGAGTTAAGGTTAGAACAGCCATACAATAAAGACATCACTGCAAATACATGTATGTGTTAGAATCACAAGGACCATTCAACAACATGAAAACATAAACATTATCAGACATTGGAACTGTCCATTGCACACACATTATGCAGGTTAACAGTAAGAACCACTCAAACTGCGACAGCGATTGGTGTTGGTGAAGCTTTCTGCACCCGGTAGGATCGTCTTCCACTTACCAACAGGTCTGGCCTGCTAAGGCACAAACAAGCCAGCAAGATCTATAACACCAATGAGACAAGTGTGAGACATACTGACAATGTGGTGCTTGGGGACGAGCTTACGGCTAAACACTACTGTCAATGGTCCTTGTAATTCACCAATAACCAACATTTTTGCGCGAATCGCAGCGGGCGTTCTCCACGAGTCGGGTGCGCGTGACGACACAAAACACAACATCGTCTACGATATTTGCAAGGATTCCACATACAAATTATATAATTCACAGATTCGTAGCAAAATAACGTCATTAAACACAATATTCAGCACTCCGCTTCGACTAAATGCATGTGATTCGAGAAACATGGCCACCATAGTTCGAACCTCATCCAAAACACAAATAGACAATGAAAAGTATCTTACGACGGATTAGCCCGTATCGTAGTATTACAAAGAATCAATTGAATACTGTCTAGGAGCGGCTGGCATAAATAATTTTCATGCATTACTCAGTAGGACGTATGTACCTATGACTTTCTGACGTTTTACGGAATATTTGGCAAGCGACATATACGGCACTGAGAATGAAAAATTACTTTGTTATAGTGCGCTTAGCCCTATTTTGGATAATAAGTACGGATGCACGAGTGTTTTCGGTAAAAAAAAGTAATTGTATGGTCAGTCTTGTACAAGATGTCCCTTGCAGTATTTAGCGGTACAGATAATCAGTCTCACACTGCCACCGCCTCGCTCGAAAACAAAACACGTTTTACCTCGGATACAGAGTCATCCTCGCTTTCCGAAGAGTCCGTCATGTATTTGGCAGGCGCTCCTGAATACGTTTCGGTTTCAGATTTGGCCGGACTCGAAGCCGAACTCTGAGGAGTGGACGTTTTTACCACATCAAGTTGCACATTCACCTTATCGATATTTCGGTTTTCAGACTGTCCGACATTCTGCATTTTTGTCCTAATCCAATACAACTTAATTAGTCTTTCAGTATCAACACTTTTTCTACGAAATTAACACGTTCTTATATTAGCAAACAAAATTTATTTCGTCATTTAGCCAGGCTGATACCCGCCATGTCTACTACTATGGCGAGGTTCCCGGATGCTTCAAGTAGGCTAACCAATTATCTCCCTCTGGTGATACGATTTTGAACTTTTTTGTGCTGCCACCTATGTTGAAAAATCTATAGTACGCCCATAGATATCTTTTTTTTTCTATTGTACCAAAATAACAAACTATTCCACTTTTTACTACAAAATATATTTTTTACGTCTCATAATTTTATTTTAGTATCAAAATACTAATATTACTTCATTTCTTTCATAATAAATGCAAGCCGAACAATATTATTTTGTAAAACAAATTGCTTTCCAATTAAAGTTAATTGCACATCGAGATTTCAGCAAATTATATAACTACCTACGCTAAAATAATCATTACATATGTTGAAAAATATATTGTACAAAATTTTAATTCTTTTACGATACGACCTGTATACTAAGTTGGATGCCGTATGAAAAGCCCAATTATTATGGTGCGTCCACACATTGCTCCTCACACTGCTACTCTTAGTTCTCGTGTTGCCGCGATTATTTCCGTCATAACCACAACCTAATCTACTCGCAAAGTTCATTCCGTAGCGCCCATTGAGCTTGCAAGAGATAATATCATTAACGTTGGCGTTCTCGGTAGGACTTCAACTTTTTTCGAAGAAATAGTATTTTGTAAATGTTTCAAAAATATAATAGGTAAATGAGAAAAATATATTAGGTACACAGATAGATTTTGCCGATTAACTTTAATGTAATTATGACTACGTACATTTTTATGTTTTTTTTTTTTATATAATACTAGTGGTGCCCGCGGCTTCGCCCGCATTTTAAAGAAATAATATGACATACATAAAACGGAAAATTTGTACCTGCTTTGGAATGACAGTGGTGCCATCTGTCGAAAATTGGTCTTACCAACTCCCAAACCGTCGTGGGCTCTTGGACAACAACTTTGCTAAAGATCATCACTTGATGAAATGCATAGTTTCCGATTCTATAACTACTTACGAATTAAAAATAAATGAAAAAAAAAAAAAACTCACGGGCTAAATTGTGAATCTAAACCATTCTCAAGTCCCCTTGAACACACACAACAAATTTCATCAAAATCAGTCCAGACGTTTAGGAGTTCAGTGACATACACACGCACATAAGAAATATATATATAAAGAAGAGATATATATATAAAGATACACTAAGAAGACATATTTTATACTTTTCTGGGTGTCTCTTTTAAAAACATACTTATAAAACGAATTTAAGCATAATAACCTAGCTACCGGTGATACTGCAGTATGTTTGGTACTAAAAGACTGCAATATATAATTCAATTTAATATAAAATATAATGCAATACTATATATTTTAGAACCAGTGGCGACCATAGTTGAGGGCAACGAAAGCGACATTCAAATAAATTAATACGCTATATGTAAACGAATAAACTGTTGTACAACCAACATCATTAGCCGAGACCTGCCGCTGCTTGAAAAAAAAACACCAAGAATATTTACGAAAATTCTATCTATGTTTTATTACTGTGTAAATAGTTGAGTTTTGTATATTGTAGTTCTACTATTCTAGTCACCATAATGATTAACTTCAATCTGTCTACAACTACTGACTTCATTTCATACTATTTTGCTACACCAGCGCAATTTTGGACCGTTTACGAACAGTTTAGTTACTGTATGTATTTATACAGTGCAGCTTAACACTTTTTGAACAGATCCCCTATATCAGATAATCTTCTTACCTTTCAAAGCTTAGGATTTCACGAGATTTGGCCAGTCCAAAGTAAAAATCAACTAAAACTTGCTTGAACAGTATGAATGTGGATAACATGGTACGACCAACTTGATGTTGGTTGGACAATTTTGCATTCGGTTTTCTCGTAAAAAAGTGGTAGTAGTGGTACTACCACAGAATGATAATTTACAAGTGTTATCTGTTCATTGAGCATCTTAGTATTTATTGCGTGCAACAGTAGTGAGGTGTGCTAATAGGACTAAAATAAAGATAGTTTTTTTTCTAGTCTGTAGTGTGCATAGAGTATATCTATATCTTGTTTTATGGTAGTGTGTATGGTGCGTCCGTCTACCGGAAAATGCGAAAATGGTCGGGAAATATTTATCTAATTTGAGCACAGCTGATAAGAGACTTTGTTATTATTAAATTAACGGTCGCTATAGTAAATAAACGCGTGAAAAATTATTTCCTTCACTGAAAGGAAAGTGTTCGATAAATGGAAAGGCGCCGGCAGTTAGTGTTAGAAATGTAACCGAGTTTTCAGGAATATGAATGCATTAGTGTTAATATCGTAGGTCGTCGATGGATGTCGTGATGTTTACGTAAACGGTGAATAGTGACGAGATGGCCAGGGACGGAGATGTGCCAACGATTTTTAATCCAAAGCGGGTTCGGACGCCGAGCGTGATAATTACCAGCGAGGAGGTGGACGCTGAGCGCGGAGGTGGTGATGGAGAGGGAGTGCGACCGAACGGGCCACCGACACCTTTGAGCCCCCGTGCACCCCTCACGCCCCAGACATCGGTGTCATCAGCACCTCCACTCACGACCCAACCGTCCCTGCAGCAGGCCTACAGCGAGTCAGCCGCCAGCAGCCAAGACGAGGAACGCCAGTTACGCGATAAGAAATGCCCGCGCTCCTGCTGCTCAAAAGTTGCAAAGAAGGTTTGTTGTAATATTTTAAACATCTAATTCCATTACTAACATTATAATGTTGTAAATTATTCTGTAGGCTTCAAAGAAACCTTATTTGCCGCTTTTAACACTTGCTACTTTATGGCTGAGTTAAAAATTATAAATCAATGCTGTACTTGACTCATAAATGGTTTACATACAATTTAATGTCACATAATGATCATTTGTTGTAATGAAAATATTAATTATTATTTAAAAACGAGTTAATGTTTAGTGATGAGATCTTTTAACTGCACTTCAATTACTTTACATGTAAATATTAAGTGGATTAGTTTGAAGATTTTTTCATGTAAAATTGTGTATTTTAAGTGCTAAAGATGAGCCAGGATACTAGGATAGTAAAACCCTTTTGTTGCTCAATTCTGGAGGCACCACCATACCTACTTCTGAACCATATCTCTTGAAAGGTGTGCTAATTTATACTTATGGGAGGCATTCCACCTTTGTCCTAAGCAGTGCTTGTGTAGAAAATATTAGATAAGACTCATCTTATCTGGAATTGATTACAGATATATATGGACAGCAATGACTCCTTACCACTAGGTAGCTGCTCATATGCTATATCCACATTATTAAAAAATGGGATATATGTAAGAAAACATGCACATTACATTATGATAAGAATAATAGATTCCAAAGCATAATTTTACCCCTTTCAGATTTACTATGGCCTATGTGTGACCCTCGTTCTCGTGGCTTCCTGGGTGACGGTGACACACTGTATCAAAAGCATGTACCTGCAGGAGTATTCAAGTGAAGATATGGAATTTGCTGTGCCAATTAGCACGGAGGTTTCTGCACATAATTTTACTACTAAGGTATATAATTGTATGTCTACATAGCATGTAGAACCATAATAACATTTTTTGTCTCATGTATAATTTTGTAAAGAATTGGTTAATTCAGGCTTAGCATGTGAATATATGAAAAAATGTATTTTATTAAAAATGTACCTTTTCCTTTAGTTTGTCATTGATCATAATTTCCCAGAATTAAATCCCTCCAGATTTTTTAAAGATCCAATAATGTAGAATTTATTTTCATCACAACAGCCATGTAACCCCTCTCAGCATTATACAATATTCTCTGTAGGTTTGATTTGATTTATGCTCACTTGTAAATTTCTCCCCCAGTTACCAAAAAAATGTTTGTTGCAGTATCTGTACAATGCCCCATTCTTCACGGCGTGGTTCTGTACCAACTGGCTGATACTGTTCTATCCGCTGTACGTGATTGTGATGTTGATACACAATAAGTGCAAATCCACAGGAGATATCATATTGGACGCATTCAGAGACTTCAGGGAAAAAGGATTTACTTTCGGTAATATATTTTTGTTATGTTTTGGTAATAGCTTGTTATATATTTTTGTTATATTTTGGTAATAGCTTGTTATGTTTGAGTTCAAGAAGTTAATCATTTTTATGACTTGATGAATTTAGTGTTATTTTTATAAAGTGGAACTAAAATATAAACATTCTAAAAAATATTACTGTATATAAACAGTATGTGTTATTTTTAATCCTTGAATGAAATCAACCATATGGGTACATTTATTATATACGAGATTGTATTTGAAAGAATACAAGTAATACAGGACATTCCCTTGCCCAATGATTGTAATAAAGATTTTGGCTTATATCATTACTTCATTGGTGTTTCATACTTTTATATACAACTTTCCCATTACTAATAATATAAATTATTGTTTGCTTCTTTTATTTATTTGTTTAATATGATTCAGGAGTACAACTAACACTAATTTGTTCTTCCTTCCAGCCCGTTTCACCAGCCGTTGTGGTCTATTTTGCCTACTGTGGGTGGTAACAGTCTACATGTACACATACTCACTGAAGATTTTGATGTCAACTGATGTGATGGTGTTGTTTGCCACTAATGTATCCTGCATATATCTACTGTCTTGGGTCATATTGCATGAGCAGTTTGTTGGAGTCAGGGTAAGAAATATAGGTGTTATTGTAATTAAGTTATTACCAATTATATAATGCAGCAGTTTGCAACCCAAGGCCTGTGACCCTCCTCTGCCTATTAAAACTAAACTAAAATAATAACATGCAATTTCCACACATGTTTCTTTCAACTACAATCATGAGAAACTTGTAACACTTGAAATTCCTATCCAACCATTGCTTTACTTAGCTACAATGTGGCCACATTGCTGTTAAAATGTTGCCCAAAACCGATTTACAGCATAACTTGAAGTTCATAGAAATGACGATTTTTGGATTGATTGAGCCCTAAACTTTGTGTCAGAATGGTACATAAATATAGCACACGGACTGTCACTACATATTAATAATCTAAGCTAAGCTACCTAGATAGGTTAATAAATTAACTAGATGGTTCGACTCCGGCGGCACCTCCGCCACACCTATTTCTGCCTTATAACAGCAGTGTTAAGTGCTGCTGTGTCCTGGTTTGAAGGGTGTGGTAAGGTAGACAGACTTTCCGAGACCGATGCGTTCCAACTTAGTCGTCAGGAGTAGCAGCGCATCTGGAGCCCAGCTCAGGTAGGAATATCTAATCCTATCTGGGGTTGATTACAGATGTCCATGGGCGGCAGGAGCCACTTACCATCAGGTGGACTGCATGCTCGTCTGCTACTCCTATATTATAAAAAAAATATAGGTAATGATTATACAATTTAATGTAAATGTGTTTCCCCCAGATCGTGGCGGCGATCCTGTGCGACACGGGCATCGCGCTGCTGGCCTACATGGACGGCATCACGGGCAGCTCCACGCTGGGCGGCGTCGTGCTCGCCGCCGTCGCCGCCGCCGGCTTCGCTATATTTAAGGTATTTTTTTTTTAATATAGGAGTAGCAGACGAGCATGTACGTCAACTGATCCTTGACTGATCTGTCATAGGTCTTATAATACCTATTAGGGCTAATAATATTTATCTGATGTCTGTCTTAAGCAGGGACCATGTGCCCTCTGGTATATTGCATACTTGTGTGTTACTTGATTTTTGTAAAAATGGCCTTCTGGCTTTATAGTCCTATATTTTCTATTAACCCATTTAACCAGTGCCAATCCCGTTTTATTTCTAGATTTAGTTTCATCTGATTAAGTGTTTCAGTGACCTATTTAACAAATAATGGTTGCGTTAAACTAACGCGCACGAACGTTTCAAAATAATGGCGTGATTAGAGAGTTCGAAAGGTATTGTTTATGTTATTTAGTGTAATAGATTGTGTGATAACGATATATAAATCATTATTAATTTGTTTTTAACATTGTTTCGTGTTTTAACTTTTCAAGGTGAATATAATCGTGTTTAGTTAATGCTGTTGTTTCGGTTTATATCATTAAATTTTACAATAAAATTTTACAAAATAGGTTATAATTCAATAAAGATTTAAGTAATCTAAATAAATGGACGTTGTTATTTCTATTCATAATAACATGTTTCGATTATAATATATTTAAGGGCTATGGATTTTTGTAATATTATTATTAGTTTATAGATTGTATTTATTGAGAGGTTTAATTAATTATTATAATATTTTTTACCTTCATTTACATTGCACTGATTGGGTAGGTATGTTTTTTCATGGCGAACAAGTGGTAAACCAAACTTCCATTCATTAACAATATGATCGATACGAAAATCCAATTTATAAAAATACACCGGTCGGTAGAAGTGGTTAACCTATTTGTGTTACAATACATCCCCATTGTTCCCTTATCGGGGGACATCGCGTGCCACACTGTAGTAAGGCGTTTATAGTACATTCGAACGGGCGAATGGACGGTGATTGCGTTATAATTAGGCAATTTGAATCGCGTATTTTTCCTATTTTCTTTGTAAATCAGATTGTCGTAAGCAAAGTTTATGTTGGTGGAAGATTTTTCTGTACCTACTAATATTTGTAAGAGGGGTGCTGAATATTTATTAAATTTTACAGTAAAATAAATGTATCTTTTAAAAATAAAACTACAATAAAATTAATCACCGCCTAGGCCCAGGTCAAAAAGGTCCCTTAGTTCCGGGACCAGAATAGGGCTAGGGTCTCCCCTGCCTGTCGTAAGAGTCGTGTACACCAGACGGTGTGGCGAGTGTCACGTTCACCTGGGCGGAGCCCGATGGGGCAACGCGCTAAGTTGCGTTCATCCGGAGATCCCGCAGTCCTCTAGGCAGCGCCGGGGACGGCCTCTGGGGGGGTTTTACTGCGGTAAGAATCCCACATAACCCCGTGCCGCGCCCACGGCATAGGGTATCTTTTGAAGGTTCCCCCCTCGTAAGCAAAAAAAGCTTCAGGTCAAAAATATGTGTAATTTTTTTTTATGTTCAGAAGGGTTCGCGATTATACTTTTAAATTGCCTTTAATTTGAACTTTTCATAGTTCGACACTGGGTTTTCAAGCGTGCAATAATATGCAACTTAAGCTACGCGTATCGTAATGTATTATTAAGGTTCAGAAGGGTTCGCGATTATGCTTTAAAATTGCCTATAATTTAAACTTTTCATAGTTCGACACTGGGTTTTCAAGTGCCTGTTAAAGGTGCTAGAACCCTCGTTTCGTGTGGTTCGTACCGAAGGTAGAGACCGCGCCCGATTTCTAGTCCGCTCTGAATATAGAAAGAAGTCGCGTCGCAATAGTAAATTGTAGATATTAGCGAGACGAAGACAGCGCAGGACCCCCCGACATTCTCCGCTGCTCCTCAGGGGTAGCAACGCATCTACGGCCAATAACAATCTTAGGCGTGTTACACGTTGAATACAAATGTCCACGGGTGGTAGTAGCTACTTATCATCAGGTGGATTGCGCACTCGCTAGCTATTATAATAGTATAAAAATATCGTCGATTTGTGATCGGTATCGTTGTCCGTGCAGGTGTTATTCCGCAAGGTGATGGGCGAGGTGAGCACGGGGCAGCGCGCGCTGTTCTTCTCGCTGCTGGGGCTGCTGAACGCGGCGCTGCTGTGGCCGGTGTGCGTGGCGCTCGTGCTGGCCGGCTCCGAGCCGCTGCCGGCGCAGCGCCTGCCCTGGCCGCACCTGCTGCTCGCCGGCGGCACGCTGCTCGGTGAGACTGTGCCCCGACCGTGTAGCGCTGCGCCTCTCGCTGCTGGGGCCGGTGTGCGTGGTGCTGTGGCCGGTGTGCGTGGCGCTCGTGCTGGCCGGCTCCGAGCCGCTGCCGGCGCAGCGCCTGCCCTGGCCGCACCTGCTGCTCGCCGGCGGCACGCTGCTCGGTGAGACTGTGCCCCGACCGTGTAGCGCTGCGCCTCTCGCTGCTGGGGCCGGTGTGCGTGGTGCTGTGGCCGGTGTGCGTGGCGCTCGTGCTGGCCGGCTCCGAGCCGCTGCCGGCGCAGCGCCTGCCCTGGCCGCACCTGCTGCTCGCCGGCGGCACGCTGCTCGGTGAGACTGTGCCCCGACCGTGTAGCGCTGCGCCTCTCGCTGCTGGGGCCGGTGTGCGTGGTGCTGTGGCCGGTGTGCGTGGCGCTCGTGCTGGCCGGCTCCGAGCCGCTGCCGGCGCAGCGCCTGCCCTGGCCGCACCTGCTGCTCGCCGGCGGCACGCTGCTCGGTGAGACTGTGCCCCGACCGTGTAGCGCTGCGCCTCTCGCTGCTGGGGCCGGTGTGCGTGGTGCTGTGGCCGGTGTGCGTGGCGCTCGTGCTGGCCGGCTCCGAGCCGCTGCCGGCGCAGCGCCTGCCCTGGCCGCACCTGCTGCTCGCCGGCGGCACGCTGCTCGGTGAGACTGTGCCCCGACCGTGTAGCGCTGCGCCTCTCGCTGCTGGGGCCGGTGTGCGTGGTGCTGTGGCCGGTGTGCGTGGCGCTCGTGCTGGCCGGCTCCGAGCCGCTGCCGGCGCAGCGCCTGCCCTGGCCGCACCTGCTGCTCGCCGGCGGCACGCTGCTCGGTGAGACTGTGCCCCGACCGTGTAGCGCTGCGCCTCTCGCTGCTGGGGCCGGTGTGCGTGGTGCTGTGGCCGGTGTGCGTGGCGCTCGTGCTGGCCGGCTCCGAGCCGCTGCCGGCGCAGCGCCTGCCCTGGCCGCACCTGCTGCTCGCCGGCGGCACGCTGCTCGGTGAGACTGTGCCCCGACCGTGTAGCGCTGCGCCTCTCGCTGCTGGGGCCGGTGTGCGTGGTGCTGTGGCCGGTGTGCGTGGCGCTCGTGCTGGCCGGCTCCGAGCCGCTGCCGGCGCAGCGCCTGCCCTGGCCGCACCTGCTGCTCGCCGGCGGCACGCTGCTCGGTGAGACTGTGCCCCGACCGTGTAGCGCTGCGCCTCTCGCTGCTGGGGCCGGTGTGCGTGGTGCTGTGGCCGGTGTGCGTGGCGCTCGTGCTGGCCGGCTCCGAGCCGCTGCCGGCGCAGCGCCTGCCCTGGCCGCACCTGCTGCTCGCCGGCGGCACGCTGCTCGGTGAGACTGTGCCCCGACCGTGTAGCGCTGCGCCTCTCGCTGCTGGGGCCGGTGTGCGTGGTGCTGTGGCCGGTGTGCGTGGCGCTCGTGCTGGCCGGCTCCGAGCCGCTGCCGGCGCAGCGCCTGCCCTGGCCGCACCTGCTGCTCGCCGGCGGCACGCTGCTCGGTGAGACTGTGCCCCGACCGTGTAGCGCTGCGCCTCTCGCTGCTGGGGCCGGTGTGCGTGGTGCTGTGGCCGGTGTGCGTGGCGCTCGTGCTGGCCGGCTCCGAGCCGCTGCCGGCGCAGCGCCTGCCCTGGCCGCACCTGCTGCTCGCCGGCGGCACGCTGCTCGGTGAGACTGTGCCCCGACCGTGTAGCGCTGCGCCTCTCGCTGCTGGGGCCGGTGTGCGTGGTGCTGTAGGCTGTGCACTGACTGTGTAGCACAGGGACGGGCGAGGGCCGGGGCAGCGCGGTGTTCTAGTATAGAGTCCTAGTAACAAATTCTACTAACTAAGATGTGCCATATACATCATTTGAAAGGTATAATCCACGTAAAACTTCTAGTCCGCTCTGAATATAGAAATGAATCGCGTCGCCATAGTAAATTGTATGATTACACCTGCTCGCAACAACTTCAGAGCGGACTAGCAGTTTGGTGCAGACTATACTGGGTAACTACATAGACCCTTGATGTTAAATTCTGTTGGTTTTTATAGATGTCTTTATATGATCTTGTGCTGAAAGCAAAAAACGAAACCCTTCAATTTTCTTCGTAACTACTGGGCTAAATTACTGTATCGGCGAAATGAAAAATGTAAAAAAACAAAACAAATTTTGCTAATTTAATCGAGAGGCATATCAAATGAAAGGGCTTGTAGGGAAATGAAATATATATATTTTATAATTCTTCAATACATGGTTTTAAAGATATTCAAGAAATAAGGCGAAAATTGGCCATTCCTCCCCTTTACTTTATACATTCTAATTTCTAACCCAATTCATTCTTTTGTTTCAGTTTTCCATCTGGTGTTTCAATTTGGCAACACTGTGACATACAATATATTTGTGTCTATGAGCCTGATCACTGCCGTTCCAGTATCTGCAGGTATGTATTTTTCTACATTTACAGCTTGACACGACGGTTACCTGCTCGTATTTTTGTCGGAGAGGGGGAGACCCTCAAAAGGTATTAAATGTCATGGGAACGACGCCAGATTATGTGGGGTTTTATTCACTAATACCCGCCGGTGACCGTTCTCGGCGCTACTTAGTGGACTCCGGGATCTCTATTGGAACGCAACCGCAGTCCTTTGAACGCTGTGTCCGACGGTATGCGGCTACAAACACCATATTCCGTCGCGGAGCGAGCGGTTCGAGCTCCCAGCTCTTGCACGTCTGCATCGCCGAAAGTCCATAATATGTTCATTGGTTTAACCATGAAAGACTAACGAATAGATACTTTCGCATTTGTAGTATCAGTACATATTGAAATTAATGTCACTTTACAGCTCTGGACGTGGTTTTCTACGAGGCACATTTTGAGGGTATGAAGCTGGCCGGAATTATTCTCATCACAGTGGGATTCTCCCTCGTGATGCTCCCGGACAACTGGCCTGACTACATCATGAGGCTCCTAAGGTTAGTGTATCTTTAAACGGAGTTCCTTCAGCACTGTTTTATTTCTTAGTGCATTTTGTTTGGCACTAATAAAGTGGGTCGGCTCAATGTTTAAGTAAAATTCGTAATTAAATAAATATATCGACGCTTTATGTACATAGCCTTACTTCAATCTATTTTCCCGCGTTGTAGGTGGTACATACAAAGACAAGCCCAAAAAGAGTCACCAAAGCGGTTGTAACCGGATTATTCTGCATGAGACCCGTATCTGTGGTGGCATCTATACCACGCCGGCCGTCAGTACAATGCACTACAATACAAATACTCTTAGATCTTACTGCTAGGGACATCAGCAACGTGGATTTATACTTTAATAACTAGTAACGTATACTTGTTGTAATTTATAACAATTTAGCGATCCTTTAACATTTGCTTAAATGCATATAATATTTAGGTAGGTACACTTCCTGGCGGATCCAGGATTTATTTTGGAAGGGCTTAACCCAGCGGCTTGAGCCTCTTACATTTCATCAATATCGATTTATCCATTTTTCCTTCCCTACAAAAAAATCGTAATTTGAAAATTTATTATATACAGGAATGTCAACGGATTAATTATTAATAATATAATTGGTGTTAGCCCTCTCCCCTGGATCTGCCACTGGGTACACAGTTATTACTCTTATCATCATAAATTATATCAGTAAAATATTACATTAATAAACCGCACATATTAAAATAACTTTAGTTGGTTATTAATTCTCCTGGTTAAAATGTAATGAACCTATTCACCGTGTATATGCATTTATTTTTATTAAGAATGAGCTTCAAGCTTTGCCTGCTTCGTGACCTTGAGCCGGTCCTGCAAACACATCTTTAGCGGCATTCAGATTAGCAACGCTTAATGGTGACACACGTCTAACTAATATACGATTGGCATCCAATGTTGTTGCTGTAATCTGAATGCTAACCCTTAAATTCCTTGCACACTTGGTGATTTCGCACAATAACAATGCAATCGGTTATGGTCGTTACTATTTAATATTAAATGTTAGAGGCTGTGGTCGCAAAATCTGTTGACAGTCGCCAAGAGTGCTGGGTTTAAATCATGTACTACAACACAACCACAAAATACGGTTAACTTATTTCATTGAACTTTGAGCTGAGTACAATTCTCGCCTGCGACCATTATTTGGATAATACCTACTGAGGCATACATAAAATGTCGTTGTGGTGTGGTACGTGTGTGTTCAGCTTCAATGCAAAAAATTAGTACGTAAAGTTCGACAAGGATTTTAAATAAAGATTGGGGCAGATGACAAATAAGCAATAATTACTTTATTAATACTTGTACTCGTTTTTGGAAAACAACTCAATCTTTGTTTATAAAAAGCTTTAATATTGAATGATTAATAATACTAGCTGACCCGGCAAACGTTGCCATATAAATAAAAAATGTTAAGGGTGAACAACCCTATCACTTAGGGGTATGAAAAATAGATAGTAGCCGATTCTCAGACCTACTGAATATGCATATAAAATTTGGTGAAAATCGGCAAAGTCGTTTCAGAGGAGTACAGTAACTAACATTGTGACACGAGAATTTATATATAAATTAAGATTTAATAAATCCTTGTCGCGCTTGGTAGTTGAATGGTGCACAGTTAAAGTGTCGGTACACGCGTTTGTGCAGTTAACACAGTCACTGCCGCCGCCCGCGCCGGCAGCCCGCGCCGCAGTGAGCTCAGGTTAGCAAGCTATGCATACGCTTGTCTCTGTAGAATAGGCTAGTTGCCACTAATCAAAATATTAAAAAAATATTTGTTATACGTAATTGATTTAACTTTACATTCAAATACTCAGCTATGTATCTGAACTTTCCGAAGAGGTGACGTCATATTATACGCCATGACGATTCGGGCTGTTTTCGCGGAAAATTTAAATAGTTGCATAAAAATGCAAAATAAATCAATGTAACGTTTGTTTTTTTTTTAAATATTTATATTTTGGGTATAACAGACTGCACGCAAAAATATGAACTACTTTTTGAAAAATTGTCAACTAGCCTATTGTCTCCATGAGCTCGTTTTATTTTTACCTAACTGCTTTGGAACGTCCTACAGTCCAGCGCATTTTAACAAACGAGATGACGAACAATTTGTTTAAAATCCGATTCCGAAATGGATTATAAATACAAAAAATGTTGTCTTCATCTACAATTATATACTTTAATGCTTATCTTTCACTAAGCATAAAAATGTTTATTTACTCAGTATAAATTTTTATTACAATTATTCAGAAATATTTATTCGTAGATAAGCTCGATTACAAATGTACATTTAGTTTTTTGAAGTTTCCATTAAATCACAAAAATAAAACATTCTCACGGAGACAATCATACGTTTGTGATATAGCTGACAAAAAAGTAGTTTATATCCGTTGTTTTAAAAAAAGTTACCAAATAAACATCTAAACATTAAACGTAGATTTTTTGGCTCATATTAGCAAAGCAGATCTTAAGTGGAGCTCACACCTACTACTATTATTAGGTCCGTTCTATGACGTGCCTGTATATTATTATTTTAGGCAGGCAACTGCAAGCCATACGCGCGGTGTCTGGGTAAGCAGTGGACGTTGTGAACCAAACAAAGGTCCTCTTTAATATCGTGTGAATCTTACAAATTACCAAGTTGGGAAAACATTGAATGGATTGATTGTTATTAATAATTATATATTATTATATTAGGAATTTATTTGGTAACTTTGTTTTTAGTGACTGTTGATTATTTCACTATGCATATTTGAATGTGAGATCAGTTATATTTAGAGCTTGGATTGTATCGTTGTTACTGTGTAGAATACTTGTTATGCACGGGATATTTTGTATACTGATTTTATTTTACAACAGATAGAAGTAGTCATGCTTTGTAGAATAGTAGTGTGACTTTCTATTAAGGTGGCCTTAAACAGTGTGACACGATTAAGAAGTATATATCAAGAAGAAAATTCTTATTTGCGAGTTCATATTTATAGTAACTTCTGTGTGATTTTATTTATGGATATACTAATTAAAGGATACCACTTAGTTACATTACATAAATTACATTAGGCGTTAGATCTTACATCAGTAACACATTTGTTGACTTCAGGTTGGATATATTTTATTTTGAGTTGGTTACAGATGACCATAAGCTACTTCATATACACATATAAAAATATATATTTCTTTTATAAAATAAATCTATCTCTTTCTTCAAAATTTCGCAAACATGTTTTTACCCTTATCTATATTTTTATAATATTAAAGGCTAGTAACGTTTCGGCCTGTAATAATTTTAAAAGTAACATATTTTTTCGTCATTAAGTTTACTCACACGCAAACCAATTGAATGTCACCTATCGAACAGATGGAGTCGCCGTCAACGCGGGCAGAACGGCACCGGGCGCAACCGCGACACGGTGGACTACCGCACCGGCTACATCCGCTCGCACCTGCGCTCGCCCTCCGGCCGCGTGCGGTGACCGCGCCCCGGGCGTCGATAACCTCACCCCCCACCCCCCGCCCCCGAGCGGGACACGGATGATCGTCCTGTCGGCTAGGAAACCCGCTTCATCGCTCCCCCACCCCCGCCGTCTAGCGGGACACGGAGGATCGTATTGTCGGCTAGGAAACCCGCTAACCTCACCCCTCACCTCTAGGGGATACGGATGATCGCTCCGGTGGGAAGTAGAGGAATTGCCTGTTGATTTGTTAGGTGGTGGAACCCATTGTGGTTCGTCTCCGGCGGCACCGCCGCCAAACCTATTTCTGCATAACAGCAGTGTTAAGCGCTGCTGTGTTCTAGTTTGAAGGGTGTGATAAGGACTTTTCCGAGACGTTCCAGCTTAGTCCTCAGGGGTAGCGGCGCATCTGTGGTTGACCTCAGGTAGGAATCTCTCTGAGGGCGATTACAGATGTCCATGGTCGGCGGTAACCACTTACCATCAAGTGGACTGCATGCTCTTCTGCTACTCCCATATTATATAAAAAAGCACTAATGACTATCCGCAAACGCTAATTAGTATTCTGATAACAAAAATCATGGAGATTTGTCTGAGAAATACGGTTGGCAAGATTGGTTGCTCGCATGAAATAGGAATGGAAATTGGCTGTTGAATTTGGTTGTTATTGTATAGTGCAGGTGCTTTAGTAACATATTGATTGGGCTCTTCAAGCTAGAGTTTTCATAGTTGCGACTTGCGAGAGTATTTCCATGAAACGAAATTGCAAAAACGCGAAATAGCCTTTTTACAATTATTATAATATTTTTTGTTGGCGTTAATGCATTATCGACAAATATTACAAATAAATTGGCAGTTTTTATGGAACTCTTTTTAAAAATACTTATCGATGTTGTTAACAATATTCAGAATTTATTGCATGATTGTTTTTAAATGTGAACGTTTGGTAACCGATACCTGGTGTAGTAGCGGCGTGCAGTGTCGATCGTATACGTATGTGTGCGTGTTTCTACGTGTACGCACACGTACACACTAGAGCAATAAATATGTAGATATTAATTTATAGTGGTGGTAGACGTCTATGTGTGCCCTAGGCTTAGACCAAGTATTAGGAACGATTTATGTGATAGATTTTGTAGCTCGTTCGTAAGGTAAAATATCTGAATATTCGAATTTCTAACGGATAAGTTCGAAAGAAGAACGTTCAAGTTAGAATATCGTAGGATATTTATAGACAATAATATCACATAGACAATAGAATAGCGAAATACATTTTTAAATGGTAACCGTCGTTCTACCCTAAGAGTTCACTTTTGTCTTTAACTAATTCAAAATTCTTCATTAAATTTCTCTTCATATATTTTTTCGAATAAATCGTTCATTATACTTGATAAATAAAAAACTATTTCACTTTACAAATTACCCACGTTCGATGCTGCTAGCCTTAGTCACTCAAAATTTCACAAAATCAATTATTATTTTATAATTGTGGGGCCTGCACAATAGTGACGTAATAAAATTTCCTAGACGTAATGCAATATATAGATCTTAAATAATTTTATGTCTGCCAAAATTTCGTATATCGTTTTATGAATGTTTACAAACTTTTGAAAAACATTGTAACGTTCTCATTGTTTTGATAACGCTATTTAAGTAGCTTTAATGAATGGAATCTCACCGGTTTATATATATAAACTTCGTACGCACTAAAGCATATTTGCTAAGCAGCGTAGGGATTTTTTTGGTGAAAATAAATACCAAAATAAACTTTAGACTGATAATATCGATGATGTTATATATGTATTTTTATATGTAATAGGTACTCACGATATGCGGTTTTATTTTATTTACTGCTGATACGTAGAAAAGTAAATTGTTTCAATAAGAAATGTATTCAAACGGCGACTTTTATGTATCTGTTTTACATTTACTGTAACAGTACATAAGTTACACATAGAAATCAGGCGACTGGCAAATAAATTATGCTATTTTGGAAAACAATCTGTATTGAAGCAAGTTGTAATGAAACATAATATGCTCTAGTGCGTACGTAGTTTGGAACATACCAAACCTTTGCAATAAATAAATAATTAATCACATTGTGTTAGAAAAATGTGATAAATACGGATTCAATTTTTTTAACGCGTAAAGGTGTGAAGGGTTAGCGTTGCTATACGCGCAATGTACGTTCCTATTAAGGCAATATTGAAATTATAACGATCGTACAATTATCTTCTGCCTTGAGAATAGAAAATAAATTAAAATTTTTGTAAAATTAAATCTTAAAAAATTAAAAAACAAAAAATATTGCTGTGAATGCATTTGCCTGCAAAAAAATAAAAATAGTAATTTCATAATTCGCAACATTTACTTTAATCTTAAACTAAATGTTTAAAACTTGTCATCATTACGTTTCAGGTTTAAAATTATTCTAATGGCAATTTTAGATAAATTTAAGCAACTTTACTGAAATTCTAAATTTATAAGCAATACTTACTTTATAATTATAGGTACTTCTGGTGATTTTGTGACGATTTTCAGCCAAAATTTTATTATAACTATGTCTCTGCTCACTGTACTGACTGATATTAATTCTATACACTGTCCAAAATTTTAAGCATTACTTTTAAAACCAAAAAAAATGTTACAATTTTTATGTTTCCTTTCGAATATTGGCAACATTTTCTCTAAAATTTCTTCTATGTAAGTATTCGTAGATTTCACTACTTAACTGCACTTAACTTATCCTCTGCAAGATTATCTTGATGTTCTAATGAATATTAGAGTAGTGTGGACCGAATTAAGATGATAACGTGGGATGGCGTCCCTCACACCTCCGAGGGTGGAAACGAAAGGCTTCCGGTTAAAACGCGTATGATCTAATAAATCTAGTCGAGTTATAAATAGCCAGGGTAACTTTAGTATAGTTAAAGCATGTTGTATATATAATTATATCGTGTATGATTATGTATATTTGGTATTATTATAAGTTCGGCCATAGGGTATAGTGGGTAACTTAACCGTCATAGGTTGATTAATAGTAAAAATACAAGACACATGATATTGCGACTTTCCTATCATTAGCCATAGAATAAACTTTGGGCAGTGATCTGCGAGCCGTAAGCGAGGTCGCCATATTGCAATACATGTAAATGATTCGTTAAATATTTATCAAAGTCGTATGAAATATTAACTCTCATTTGGTCAGGATTATGTTACGCTCCATACGCTATGGTCGAACAAACTGTTCATAATTTTAAGTTAATTTTTAATATTGATCTCCTTTACAGTAATTTATTCTAGTCATTTAAGTTGCTCGAATGATTTAAGGCGAAATGTTATATTATTATTCGTATGTATATAATATATAAGTGTTATACCGCCCCAATTTAGATATATATTTTAGCTCTTGTGTATGTGAAATGAATTGTTATGTGAACTAATGAAGTCGAATAATATTGTAGATAGCTCTATATTGAAAATTTATTATTTTTGAAAACAAATGGCACTGCTTGGGAGAATATTAGAGCCTATTAAAAATTGCATGCATTATTTTAAATTCATGTGGATTACATATTGATTGCTGGCGAGATGATTGAAGGGTCAAACAGATTAAGAAAATGTTTAACACTTGTAGGCATTCAACTCACACACATATTCAATGTCAGCGCTTAAGTTACCTGTTAACTGAAATTTCTTTAAGGCTGTGTTTATACGGCGGTGTTTCAAGGTATATTATGATTTATGAATTGGTCATCGGTTCTGCATTTAAATACTTCCAGATTAAAATGCTACAGAAAAGGTTTTTTTGCTACAATTTTGCATCATCATTTTTCATTTGTTGGAGAGACAGACCAAGCGTCAGCAATCCAGTTTTGGTAATAATATTTTTTATTTATAATTTAGAAATTGTATGCACGTTTATCCGCTACTTCCATTTTATAAAAATGTCGCACTCTCACTGACTATGATTATCAAGATTTAGCAGATGCCCTCGGTTGCATGAAATGCTTATCGCAACATCAACAATTTGGGCTTATTATAACTTTATGATTATTAAATTAAATGAGAATTTATGATTATTCGACTTCATTATTTTGTATTTCATAATGTAGATTTTACAATACCAGTGCATAAAGACCCACGATAACCCAAAATATAACAAAGCAATGAGCCAGAATTTCAGAATCGAGCATTTCAACTGTGGTACAGGGTCTGCAACTATAGTACTGGTTCTTGGGAACCGTGGGCCATTGTGTACAAAGTTTAGTTTAACTTTAGTGATAGCAGATCTTTGTCCGTTTTCGGATTTATCACGACAATGCGTTCCACTTGACGTCCACAGCCACGCTGATCGCAAAATAGATCTTAATATGTTATATCTACACGAATTTTAGTAGTAGTAGATGGTCGTTGTGAACATTAAGTGGAACGCGCGTATATTAAATCGTTGTGCCACTTGTATGTATGAAACGCGTTCACATCGAGTCTGTGGGTATACGAGTATTTTCAATTGGTTTGAATGATATACCCCACATTGGGGCTTATTGTAATTATTGTGTGACTGATTTGATGAAAGCATTGTTTTAAAAACAATAAATAAATGAATATTTTATTGATGATTATGCTTAGATGGGTATTATGTTGCGAATCAATCAATATAACGAGATTTAATGTCACTTGAATTTATGAAATTTTATTGAAATTATAAGACGTATGATGCTGTATTCACCATAAGATTTTTTATTAAGAAGAGCGGAAAAGGTAACAATAACTACGACAAAATGTTTAAGTAAACGAGTTTATATTTATTTGAAAGTGAACCTCGATGTGAACGTTATCAACGAACGAATGAAACGCGATCGATTGAATGTAAGTACGAATGTAACTAAGTATTAAATGAAAATATAAGAACAGTGCGCTAATATAGAAACAATTGTCTTTCAGAATGTTCAATTATTTCTTACGTGTTAAACAGATAATAGATATCAGAATAAATAATGT
Organism: Epargyreus clarus clarus; assembly: GCA_014595695.2. NCBI lineage: Eukaryota > Metazoa > Arthropoda > Insecta > Lepidoptera > Hesperiidae > Epargyreus > Epargyreus clarus. The sequence goes on along the minus strand of JACTTY020000031.1, from coordinate 2,188,875 downwards.
AACCATTAACAAAATGGTTTACTTAAAGTTTGTGCCTTTGATAGTAAAAGATAATTGTTCGTTGTTGTCATCTGTTAATATGTTGAATTTGTACTTTATATTATTTTACAGTTGTACAATGGATACGTACTTTTTTTAATAAGGTTGAATACATTATTGTAGGTAAAATCGATTTAACTAAATAGTAAAGTAAGCAAGCCGCAATACTTAGCGTATTTTATTGTATTTTAAACTTCGGTAGCTCTTGTAATTATCATAGGTATGTTATCGAAATTTTGTACAAATTGATCATTATTTATTTTTAAATATTGTTTTTAGATATGTTATTGTACGATCACGTTATCCAAAAGTATTAAGTGGTGTGTTTTTCTGTTGTTGCGTATCGAATTCTCGAGCATTAATTACCAATTTTCGTAAACTGTTGAGTGAGAATAGAGCACGAGTTTAAATTAATATTGGGCAATAGAAATATGCACCATTTATATATTGTTAATTTAGAAACAATTTATGATAATATTTTGTATGTTTGCGTAATTGTTTGGTGAATGCATATTTCTTAGGACTCAGCTCAATGGATTTGTTGTGACGGTTCTGTGCGATTGTTTGTGTGTTAATGATGTACTTTCATAGTGTTTTACATACTTATCAAATTTGAAGAGATCTAACTGTTTTAGTTATAATATATTGAATTTTATTTTTTTTTCGTTTTAAAGTTATACTTTTCTGTCCTACATAAGACGTGGCGTAAAGGTCACACTCGAAATAGCGTGTATTTATTTTTATGTGATTGGAATGCAGAAATGTTTTTAATAATAAATCATAACCAATTAAAATTGTCTTCAGTAGTCAATTATAAACATCGGGAATTTATTTAAAATCTAAACTAAAACAGTTAGGTCTCTTGATTTAACTCCTTTTAAATCTCAATTTTATCTCTATCCCTTTAAATGATGTACTTAAATTAAATTTTAAAAAGTGATACTTAAAAAAACGATGTTTGTTGATAACAATTTTCTACATTGGTTAGGTATTTGTTTAATACGCCAGTCTTTATTGCTCGTTTAAGTAGAAAATTTTAAAGACTGAATTAAATGCAAATTGACTTAAATTCAATTATGTTGTCATTTACATTGTAGTATAGTTGTAGGTTATACGTTATGTCTTTGTAGACAAATAGGGTCGTATGTCGGTGTTTAGATATTAGTCACTCGCTATTGACGGAGAGACTTATTCTAAGTATGCAATATGGAGGAAAATACGTGATAATTATTTTAATAATGAATAATCGTCTTGTTTCTCATACTGATGTGGTATGTTATTTTATAGTTGTGCTATTATATTTATCACTATAATATGTCTATAAAGTATACCACCGCAATATCTGTAATGTGTTCCTATATAGAGAATGTGAACAAGATAAGTCTCTTCGCGCGATCGCGTATTAGTTGTAACACGTGATTAGTGCAAAAGCGTATTGTAGATCACAATACAACACCTTGGCCCCTGTGATTCATTTTGTTATAACGTAGACTTAATTTGTTGGTCATTAAATAAAATTTATCTAAAATTATTTTTTATTTCTACCTGCATAGCTAAACTTAAACAGTAGTGTGTGGTAGGCATATTATACATATTACTAACCTATATCATTTGTGAAGTACAATCTTTTTGATTGGAATGTGTCTATATAAAGTATCCAATGAGCTTTGAATAAAAACACTTTTTAAATTAATTGGACTAAAGCCAGTCTTTTATTATTGTGATTCTTATACTTAAACAATTTTACCTATTAATACAATAATACTAAGTAAGAAACTTGAGACTTGAAACATAATAGCTTTTAAAGCGTTTCTTCATCTACACAGGCAGTTTAGATTCAGACTTATAGAATACTATTCTTAAGTTGAAGCAGTCTAGTTGCCGTTGACTCTGTCCCACCGCCAGATGGTGCCGTCGTCGCAGCACGCTAACAGCACTTTGCCGTTGCGCGATAGTGTTACCTGTTATGTAAAATCATTATACATTATTCAATTAAATTGTATGAATACCAAGAAGTGTCTCACAATAGCCTCTATTAAACTGTATGAGCTCTTTTAAGGTATAGTTTTAAAAAATAATTCGTGTTTATATAAGTTATATGAAGATCTTCATTGTAAATTTCAAGTTTCTAAATATGACTTTTTAAAATCTAGTGTATGGTTCCTGGATAGTGGTGAGATGTTAACAACCAATAAAATTGTAGCAAAGGTGTAGGCAAGGTATTGGCAAAGTCGTCGTCAACTAATTACTGCTGGGCATGGTCCCCTCTCAGAGTGAGAAGGATTTGGCCATAGTTCACCATGCTGGCCAAGTGCGTATCCCTTCGTACCCATCCCGTATTTCATATCCCTTTGAAAACTTTTTTCAAAGATCTCTCAGGTATGCAGGTTTCCTGAAGATATTTTTTTTATCGTTAAAACAAATGATAATTAATATGTAATAGGTACGCACATAACTGAAAAATCAGAGTTGCATGCCTGGGATTGGAAACCCTGACTCCTCGATCGTGTAAGGCTGAGTTTTAACATCTAGGACATCACACCTATTTGGAAAAGTGATGGAAGCATTGTCAAGGTGTCGTTAAGAGGTGCAGTTTTTCACCAAGGGTGGTATTGTAAGTGTGCAAGGTGTGTTTGTGACCTGTCTGACGGCGGCGAGGCAGCGCGGGTGCACGAGCTGCGAGGCGCGCGAGCCGCCCGCCACGCCGCCCAGCTCCCACACCATGGTCTTGCCGCACTGGTTGCCCAGCGCTATCACCTACGACACCACAACGTTATTATTGCTACACAATTATTTACAGTGTTTAACTTTCTCTAACCCCTAACATGAATCAAGCCTACAGGTCCACTTTGAAAGCACGGTTAGTGGTTTTACACCAGGTAAAGCTGTCCTTGACCTTTACCTTTCATTTCACTCTTACAATTTCAAAGGCAGTGCAGCTTAGTCCTCAAGGGCAACACATATTTCATAATTTTGAGGTAGGATACCTGCCATATTTGGCAATAGAGACCTACATATGAGACACATTGTCCTTAACAATCTCTAATATTTGAAAATTATTTTGTAAGACTATGAGATAGGCAAGTGCATTCTCCGCCACATCAAGTTGACACTAAAATTACATTTTAATCAAAGTATATCTGTAGGACACAGTACTTACCCTTTGACTATAATCAACTGCAAATCGGATAAACCAAATCTCGCACTCCTTGTAATCAAACCTATGCACGATGGTGACGGAATTGTCGCCGGGCCGCAGCTCCGTATCCTCTAGCCTTCCGGGCTTCCAGCATATTATGGCATTTTCACATGACTGAAAAAAATAAAAACATGTTAAATATTTATAATACTCCTTGTTCAAATTAAGCTAAAAGATTTGTTATATAGTGGTTTAATGGATAATCAGTACCAATAGCATAACATGGAAACAGCATAGCAAGGAAGTGGCGATAAAAATTAGAGGGTTTCCATCAAACTATCCATTGTCTCATATTCCTTAAGTTAGTACATTAGTTATGTATGCTTCACTAGTTACATTACATACAATAAAAATAGGAATATCTACATAAAACATAATGCTTCCTTTGATGCTGATAACACACAAGAAGTAGTAGCAAAGTTACAGGAGATACATTATGAAGCAAGATTAATTTTATTACATGACAAACTTTACCTTTGACAGTATTAAATCGCCCATCCACCTTACACAATCAACATAATTCCTATGTATATCCCTAGTAGAAAAATCTGGAAAGTGTTCTTTTAGTGAATTAAAAGGCCTCAATGCTCTGTGGGGATTGAAACTATAACTCTGTTTGATTGCCTCATTCATAGATGGTTTATCAAGCCTCCACAGTTTGAGGGAGTGGTCCATCCCACAGGACATGATTCTTTCGCCTTTCAGATCAAAATCTGCACTTAACACTTCATCTCTATGCCCTTCCACACCTCCAAAGATAGCTATGCACACATCAGTCATAATGTTCCAAAGTCTTAACGCATGATCTTTGCTTGCCGAGAGCAGCAGATTGGGATCCCTCGGGTGGAATTTAACTTCATTGATAGCATGTCCATGGCCTATGTAATGCTTGGTGCATGTTTGGGTGGCTGGTTGGAAGATGCGCACGATTCCTCGGGAGCCGGCGACTGCTAGCAGCGGTAGGTTACTTTCCTCTTCGTACGACCAAGCACAGGTGTAAAATGTTTCATCAACCTGAAATACCAACGTAATATTTATATCATTAGATAGGTCCAATCAATGTTAATTTACGTTCATGTACTGAAGTATTATGTAAAATAGTTAATTTCAGTATAATTTTATATACTATATATTTGAGCAAAACTAAATTGGCAATCAGCAATGAATACAATGCGCCTGATAGTAAATGGGTACTGATGTTTTTGTGCTGAAGTGGAACTGCCTTACACATCAGTTGGATGGCATGCATACTTTCTATAGCTACCTACAAAATTAGTACAAATTCAACACTTACATCAGGATCAGCATAGCATTGTAAGAACTTAAATCCACCAGATTCTGGACATTCGTAGATGGAAACTCTATTGCTGCCGACAACAGCAAATATCTGTGGCTCCCCCTCCCCAAGGTGGTGGTTGAACTGGCAGCCAAAAAGTGGCTGGCCATGGTCTTCCTTTGCACTGCAACTGGTATATAAAACTTTTGCAAAGGGGGGTTTTGCTGTGCATAATGATCTTACTCATTGTGAATCCATTATTGTTCCACTGCTATAAATAGTATTAGGGTTGTGATTTTGTAAGATTAGGATTAGGATACTAGTAGCCCCAACGTAAGTAGAGAAATGAGAGGTCACCACAGTCACATTTTGTGAAAATGTTCTCAACTAAACTTTGACCGATCATTACTCTAATGATCTTTATAAAATCAAGTTCAAGCAGGAAAAATACTCTAAAGCTGATCAGAGATACATTGACACCTAGTTATACTGATGTCTTTCATTATATAGGTTTCCTTCCTTAACAAATGTTCCAATTTCAAAACCAGAACTATATGTGGGTACATTACTGCTTTAAGAGGGAAGTAATTGTGGTGTGTCGTGGTAGGTCTACAATAACTATTTAATATGATAGACTTGTTACATAATATTAAACTGCTTTTCATTAATTATCCCACAGTAGGACATTTCCCGTGACATGGGTGCCATGAACACACAAAAAGACACAATACACATGTCTAAAGACCTAGACCACAAATCTAAATTCAACATTCAGATATTTGTCTGGCAAATTGATATGATGATATTTGGTTCCTTGATTTATGTTTCACTGGACACTGCTCATTGGGAAGGGGTCCTCCCTCACATCGGATGGAGGCTTAGTACATGCTACGCTACGCTGCTACGTGGTGGATTTGTGGCGTATGACTGAATAATACTTTTATTAACATAACTTACTTGAACCTGTATGGTGGCTTTACTTGCTTTGCGATTTTCTTCTTGCCACGTCTCCGTTTCTTTATGCGAGTGTTCGTGGGAGTCTCGCTCCGTGATGTATTGTCTGTATTCGATGTGCTTTCCACACTCGATGTGTCGTCCTGGATCAGTATGGAAGTTAATAAAACTCCACTTTAGTATGATAAATCCATGTTAAAAAATTTAACAAGTACAATAATGCATAAAGACAAGATGTGCACTGGGAAAAAATATAAAATATTTTTTCCTAACGTTGATATAATACATTTCAAAGTGATTACAAAGTCGTGTTCGTGATTCATTCATTACATTGACCCTTTAGAATAATACTCACGGCTTCATTTTCAGAAAAATTCATGCTTCAGTCTTTCCTTATCTAAACTAACACTAAATTGAAAGATTGGACTAAAGCTTTAATACAAATAACGCTAATTTAACTATAATTCCTTCACAAAGACCACATTATCAGCTGGCCTCGGCGTCCTTAACGTCAATTGTCAAATTTTCGCGGGAGTCAAAATATGAATGCGTTCAGAGGTTAAAAATAATGACTGTTTGACGTGTGTAAATGCGTTCAGATGCGTTCATAATAACCTCTAACCTGAGCCTCTTACAGTAAGTTTTGTTATTATTCCTTTTTAAATTAAAATTGAAAACATTTGAATTTGAGTTTGAATTTGAAACAATTGAAAAGCATTAATGAATAAAATTTATTTAAACAGACTTTTAACAGATTTTTTTTAATCCTACATGTCCAAGGATAGAACTGCGTCAGGAATAAAATAATACGAAGAAGACCATCATTATATAAGCGAAATTTAACGATTATGATGAAATTATGTTTTATATAAATTACTTCAGAAAATCAAATATAAATGAACTGTTGACTTAACTTCGTGAAAATAATTAAAACACTCATTATGTAACGTAATGTTTATTTTACAATCAACACAACTTATATTAATTTGTAAATGTAACTAAGCAAATCTACCATAATAAATATAATATTCAAAATACAAAATTAAACTAAATTATTAGCTAAGTTAAACACTAGGTAAACTAATTCACAGCCATATTATTTAAGCCTAAGGTTAAAAATAAGTAACAACTAGTATAAAACTAATACTGATATGCATCATGAATGTATTTTGTTCGTTTTATAGGGTCCTATAGGGTTTTATAGGGTTTATATAATTATGCAATGTTTGTAATATTACTTTGGCATAACGTGCAATATTACACAACGATTACATCTCTTATTCACCTTAAAAAGTAAGTATATTTTTCTAAATCCACACCAAAAAGCCAAAAAGATAGATAGAGTCTTTGGAACGAAATATTTAAGGATACCAAATGCGGATGCCTTACAAATAATTATAATACACATGAACATCTACATTACAATTGTTGCTTGATTTTTATAAAAATCTGGGGTGAAAATTAAATTAAATTTTGGAAAACGTTAACGTTATTATTTACGCGAAATTGACAATATCTACCATAATTCTTAAATTCACTTACACTTCGATAAAATGTACTTTAGTGTTCAGCTTTGTCTATCTTTTTTGATCCAAGGTTCACATTAACGAGCCTCTTTCATATAGCATCTCATCGATTCCATGGAATACATTAGTTATAGCAACTCTTTGGTTCAATGCTCAGAGTAATTATAATATTTCCTCTGAGTTTCAATGGAACTCATTTGCTATAGTATTCGTCGAATTAATAGAAAATGTGAATCAAATTTAAGTCTTACATTTTTATTACTCTTTAGGTAACTATATTCTGGTAACCATTATTCGTGCATCGTTTGCTTTAAAGCTGACTTACTCAAATTTATTTCTAGGGATGTTGTAAAATTAAAAAAAAATTACATATGCCAATGGCGTAGCGTACAAAAAGCAGAAGGAAGGGACGATCCGCCTCGGATGCACATTTTGGGGCAGCAAAAATTCACCGGCTTATATTTACTTGATTTTTAGAGAATAAATTAATATAATAATTAAATGATATTTCAATGATTGGATAAGTAAATGCCAACAATAAACCTATACAGTTTTTCTACTAAGTAAATAGTCCATGAATTATATAGGAAGCCATATTTTGGCTTACGATCTGTGCGGCGTTTCCCCTCGCTACGCTACTGACATAAGCCTCTAATGAAGCCTCTTCATTTTCATTTACTTCGATGGTGGTGAGCAAGTGCAGGCGTGTCGCAGAGCCACACGCAGCCAGGGCATAAAACGGTCTACCCTGGCGTACACACCAGGATATCCCTGGCGAGCACAGCCCCGACCCCAGGACACGATACCTGTGGAGGAATAATTCAAATTATACCTACTTTTGTTTTGAAGGGAAGGTAGTAGAGGTCAGGTAATCTACAAAGTTAACTTTAAGAGTAGATAAGGAACATCGGCAACGTTCTAAAGTGAAGTAAAGTTCGAAGTGACCTGTTCGTGCTTTTGGCTCTAATTTGTCAAACTTCTTAAATAGCAGTTGGTAAACGTTTCCACACACCTAATTATCCTACAGGTGTAAGGTCTGGATTGCAAATATTGAACATGGTTTGATCACTCACACATAGATATCGTCAATAATTTGCATTGCTTTAGTATGTATATTATTCTATGCCACTTAAACTCTTGACTGTTTGAACACTTACCAACAATAGTATAGTGGGGATGTGCCATCAGTAGGGGCCCACCGGAGTCCCCGGTGCAGGCGTCTCGCTCCGGCGCGTTCGCGCAGAGCATACGCGGAGTTACCTTCCTGCGCCCGTACCCAGCGCCCGTACAAGCCTCTTGGGTCCAAATTTGTACATCAGCCTGAAAATAATCAAGTGACATCTCTTATTGAACCTTATTCATATACATTGGAAGACTACGTTCAAAAAATATTTGAATTTACAATAGATTAGTACTCTATGGAATTTACCTTCATGGGAATATTTGAGGGAGGACCTTTCTCAATTGTACTTCCCCATCCAGAAACAATAGCATTTTCACCTTCGAGTCTGTCTACGTCATCTGTAATTTAAAAAATATAGGAACATAGCATTAAGTAATTATAGCATAGTGTCGCAAAGGCTCCTATTTTTAAATACGAAATATATCTTCTACGATACACACATTATATTAGTGGTTGTATGGGTTTTTCTCTACTCTCTACTGTTTTATAAGATTTTTATTGTTTGGATATTTTTCATGTTTTTTATAAAAATCAGAGATATTATCTAAGATAAATCATGTTTAAAAGTTATGTTATCTTTTTAGATACCAATTAGTTACGTTAAAGTAAATCTGCGTAAGATTTGGTTAAAAAATTAATTTCGTTTTATCACCGGGAATACAATACTCCTATACAGGTAAATGTAAAGAAAAATGCTAAATACAATAAAAACGTTTTGTTTTATACTTTCTACACTCACAACTTGTAAAATTTTGACTAACCACTGAAGTTTTACTTACCAGGCAAACAGACGGGTTTGTACAGATTATCCGGTAGAGGCTGAGCTAGCCGGAGCACCGCGATGTCGTTGTCATACGTGTAGCGGTTGAAGTCTGGGTGTTGGAACACGTGGGCCACAGGGAAACCCTCCGCCAGGGAGTTGTTCACGTCGTGCTCGCCCACTAATACCGTTAGGCGAGATGCTTCTACCCTGGAAAGTAGAGATGGTAATAATCAGCAATATTTTAATTGTAGATCCGAGTGGCGGAGCGCTTAAACTACCGGTGTTACGCGCCGAGGGTTCTGGGTTCGATTCCCGGTCAGACAGTTAATTGAATGATGAATCTAGATATCTGTTCTGGTCTGGGTGTTTGGGGATTGGTCTATGTACGTTTCATAGCATTCGCGACACAGGAAATCCTAGTGTGGGGCTATGAGTGTAGAAAACGTCAATAATAGATTTTTTTAACTTAGATACATTTATTTCAACTGCGCTGTTACTATATATTCTAGTAAAAAACATTCACCAAAAATTCATGGTATCTGCAAGCTTCTTTGTTACTTCAGTTACTTATAAAATATTGAAACATTTTTCTTGTAAATATTGCGTAACTTGGGGAAAGGTATAGGTTTAATTCCGAGAAATAAGGAAAACAATCTGACTGTACCGTAAATAATTAATTTTGCTTTTCTATATTTCTTGTTTTAAAATATCGATGAATAAAAAGCATTAAAATATATGCCGTATCAAGTTCCAGAAAGTCATTAATTTAACTTCAGGATATGATTGAATATAAAGGTATCTGTATGATTAGAATAACAGTATTTTGCCACCAAATATGTTTGAGTATTTTTCTCAATGAACAACAAAGATTATCTCGGTAAGTTGTGATTTTCGATACCAAGGCGACAGGTTAAAATTTTCCGTATTTGGCCATTGTGTAGGCTATCAAATCTGTGTCGTCATAATAATAAACAGTATGGTAGAGATGTGCTGATCTGATCCGACCCTTTTAGAAATTCGGATCTTTGCAACGAATTGGCTTTCACCAATGCTCTGTCACGCATAATATATGTGTTTACGATGTTTAAAGGTGACCAATACTCGAACTTGAATACTATTTACGTTACAAATGTAAACACATGTCACCTCAATTATTGGACAAAATTGTTTTTGAAAGTCGAAACTTGGCATTTATTTACTATACATACCGGTTCTGCGATTGCTTTTGTCCACATTTTTATACACAAAGCTTTCGAATACTTTTGTATAAGTCTGTATTGCTTTTTTATTAAAATGGGTACATCTATTGAATTTGTACATGTAAAAGTAAAATCGAGAAATACTTTTACATTCCTTTTGTGTCGACTTCGGAACGTATTGAGCTTTGATCGGCTGTTCAACATAACATTTGAATCAACACATTGATCCGGTATCTAATCGTATAGGGCGGTCCAACCAACAGCACCTTTAAAGATCGGATCAAGCATTAATTAAGATCTGTGCAAATAAACTTTGCCATCACTAATCTATAAAGGTCCGAGGAGGGTACGGGGCTTACAGTTATATGTGACTCATTGATGGTATTTGTGTTATTCGATTTATTGGTATCGTTTCTGTGAACACTAATTTTGATTATGTCGGAACGGAACACCGCTTATTTATTTCATACGTACTCCATACTTTTACTTTGGGTCGCTGTAATACTGGGTCGAGCCGAGATCTTAAAATTACTTTAAATACTTTTGTAAATTATTAATTTCGTTCTTATGATCGTTTATTTAAATATTATCTTGACAATATTAAATATAAATAGTCTATGTGTATTCAAATTCAAATTCAAATTATTTATTGCTCATGCTTATTATTATATAGGTCTTACAAATTAAGTATAGTGCAAGCATGCACCCTGCTAGGGTATTGCAATTTAATATTTACAAATTTATTTTTTTAACACGAAATGTCTTATCATTATTAAACAATTTTTAAAATTAATAGAAAAAATTATATCTATTGTAACATTGTCGAGATAGAATTAATTTTACATGTCAATTATTTTAAAGAATTAATATAATGTAATAATCATAATAGTTAATTAGTCAATTATTTGTATAGGTCAGAATGTCTCTTATGTTAATAATATTATTTAATTGTCAATTTGGTTAAAATCAAATAAAGGAAATCATTAAATAGAGGAAATCATTTGATAATCATTTGAAAAACTCTTGTAGGGAATAATAACATTTGGTAATTAATAGTTTTTTTAGTTTATTTTTAAATTGTATTGGGAAATGACTCGTTTATTTTTGATCCCTATAATATTAAACAGGACATTATTATAAAATTTGTGTTCTTTTTTTATTAAATAGTTCGTGCTTTATTTCTAATATATAAATATGTTCGCACATTTAAATTGAAAGTAGTACGATAGTAGTGGAACTGAATAAAAAATCTCTCTTGGTTAAATAAATTTCTGCTATCTTCCCTTATATTATAAACATCTACGGATTTAACCGTTGACCTTACATTCAAGTTCTGCAAGATCAAGCCCACACAGTGTTAAGTGGGTGACAGAGGTGATTAAGATGCAGCGGGTGTCTCCCGACGGTGCGTGACGAAACAGATGGTGCGACCGGCCTTGACTCCATTCATGCGACCTTGGATCGTAATTGTCTAGAATTCTAGATTTAGAAATAGATTCAGTTTTTATCTAGCAGTAGTAGAGCAGCAAACGAGGATGCGACCCGTACGTTGTTGTCTCATCCTATCTGTAATCAATTTCCTAAGGAACAGAAATTAAATTTGATAGTTATTAAGAAATGCGTTCCTGTTACTATAAATTAAAAATAAGCGTTCCAAAAATGAATCTGCGAAATCAGGCCCCATAAAGCACAGTGTTGAACAATGCGCTACCAAATAAGGATGTAACATCAAAAATCTGTCTTTAGTTAGCTTTAAATTATTAAGAACTTGCGGAGTTTTTTTCTACAATCAATTTTGGATTTAAATACCTATTTCTAAATCGTGGATTCGTAGCTCCGAGAGCATTTAGTTCTACATGCATACTTAGTATATCTCACTTTGTTTTAAGACGAAACCGTGTGTTTGCATTACTTTGCATGCATAACATATGCAAACAATAAGGCTTGCGTAATAAGTTACGAGCCCTAGAGGTCAAACAAACAAGTAGGTCGCCCTACAGGGATTTATTTACAAACCTTCATTACGTAAAACATGGATTAATGTTACGATACCTTTGCCCTTGTGTAATGTTTATTAAAATTGAAAATAAGGCTTCGTTGGTTTGCGAAAATTTTAAATAGGTCAGATTTCACAAAACAAAGTACTTTTTCAAAATATATATGGATGTTAGTCGAAATTAAATTGACAATTGACACATTTAATTAAGTACGGTTGTAACGGTAATGCACAAATTCATATGACTGCATGAACATAAGTACATGCATCCAATTACCTATATATAATAAATCATTTTCCTTTGAGGAGTAGAATTAACCTAATAATTGTCTAGAAATAATATCTAAAAGTAGAGCTCCTAAGACCAACGTTTGAGTAATAGTCAAGCCCAAAACAAATACAGGTCTGTGGTCAACCCTTTAGTTTGAGGTCAATCTTTGATTTTTAAGAAGTTCGTTACAAGTTTTCAGACTATGGTTATCTATGTGGAATTTATACTCCTTTCGAATCTCTATTCGGTCTAAAAAGACGTACTTGTTAACATTAAAATTTCTTATGATGGATTCAACTTATAAGGATTATTTAACGTAAACCCAGTAAACTTATGACCCGAAGAGAAATGCGATTTTATCACACAATTTACAATTCCGTTACACGCTACATTATATTTAAATTTGTGTTGTTAAAGTAACAGTGTCCTGGTAACAAATATAATAAGTATTATTATGTCATTTACGAAATATAATATGCACGTATCGTAACAAGTCATGGAAAATATTTTGGAAATAATAACCATATTAAAAGTTACGTATACCGCAGTATGAGCATATTATTTTGTGAGCTTTTACATAGTGTTACATAGTAGATTCATTTTAGTTTACAAGTGTGTTACGACTTCCGATAATAACCGCTCCTAGGATGCGCTTTGGCCAGGCTGAAAGCTAAATGATAAATTTACCTACTTTGTGATCATATGTAATATCAATCAAATATTATTATGGTTAAATAATGCAATGGTGCTCTACAATTTCAATGTTACTATTGTAGAGCCAACTTCCAACCCATAACAATATTTGTTGTTGTTGTTATTTGTTATATTATTAGTATTTTTATATTATTAATTTGGTTTTTCTCACTAAAGTTCCTTTACTAATCTTCACTAATTCATTTTAGGTATGTTATAGATACGGAACTAAGAACACACTTAGAGAATCTTATAACTACTCGTATTTACCAGAGGCTTATGTTATGCAGATCACATGAAATTATGAGCTTGTAAAAATAAGTTATTTTATTGTTATGCGGTTCCTACGCAATGCATTGACATTGTAACGATTTGTTCTGCATCTTATCACGACCATAACAGTTTGTTTTGAGTGCTTGTAAGTTTAAACGTTACAAATCTCGCATTTATTGTATCTAAAAAAGGTGTTTATAATATCATTTTTGTGTTAAGTGTCTTTTTGGATATATACTCTAAATCAGTATTTCTTTATATGAAAGTAGTGAAAGGAGGTATTTAGATTCTTTGAGAAATCCGATTCGCATTATATATTGTACTTCGGAAGGTCATTTATTAAGGAAAAAAGCGGCGAAAGGAACTGTATAAACTACCTACCTACTTATTTTCATAAAAGTTTCATATAAATCACTTGTTAAGGAAATATATTTTTTTTGTGATGGAGTGTGTTCGTTATAGGTATATAACAGAACAACATACGTCTCCAATGGTTTGTATAGTCTGAAAACTTCGAAAACATCTCCCTGACCCTGTGCAAGCTAGCCTTAAGGCATGACTCGATTGGAAAGCGAGGTGTCGAAAGTGTATCGAACTGAATTGGTCGTGTTCTTTTAAATTTTTCATTAAGCTCAAACTAAAGTAGGTTGAACTGGTTCGAAACTTGTATTTGCACCTTACTTTATGCAAAACGAAAATCATACAGTACTTTAAGTAATTGTCCAAAATCTTTATTTCGGTCAAATTAAATAATAATTATTTAATAACGCCGTTAAGTTTGTAAGATACAGTGGAAGATTTTGAGCTGAGATTTTAATGGAAATTTTGGATTTTATCATACCTCGCTACCATGTTAGGGTAAAACTTATCAGCGACGTTTAAAAGTTACGCTTTGTTGTAATTTTCGTTTCAATTAAGCGCCGGTAATGATCAGATAACGTTAATGAGTGGAATGAAACCATTTGTAATAATCTTTATATGTCTTCATTCGGCAATGGTGGTTTTCTTCCATATTTTATGTGAAATTGAAATGGGTCACGACTTGCGACTTAAAAAATAAATTTCTTGATAAAATTGCAGCAGATTAAATTGTAGTTTAGCTTAATATGACTGCTTTTAGATGATTTTCAGGAGAAGATTCGTACTTCGGGGAGTACATTAAGCCGTCGGTCTTTGTTTCAAAAGTTATTAAAAACAATCGCTAAGCATTGATACAGACCGAACGAGTTGACCTCTATACCTTTAACAATCGGAATTATAACAGCGTGGTGAAGTACGTTCCAGGCCCCTGGCCTACCCCAGGTATAAGGAGACTCATGACGAGCAGTGGATCATGACAGACTTATATACTCAATCTTCAGGTCAACGACGACAGTTGGTCTTCGACGATTCATGCTGCAGGCTTGTAAGACAAATGACTCAATAAGCCTTAGGCAAAAAGAGGTGTAGCAGTTAAATTTATGAGCGACATACTTTTAACGCAATTATCTATTTTATATGACATCAAAACCCAAAAACTATCTAGTACTATATCTATAATACATGTTACTGTGTTACCGAAGTGGGATGGCGAAGAGAAATTTAATTATCACTTCAATGTCCATAATGTGCTTTGTTAATTTGGTATTGACATACAATAGAGCTAATAACGCGTAGAGCTGGCATTAACGCGAGCCTTAACAGCTGGATACATATGTTGTAATATATTTTGTCTATCTCTCCGCTATATTTATTTTGCAAGTTTCTGTTACGTTGTAATTTTTATCAACTCTGTTATTTTGTCTCGCTGCAACCATCTTACATTACACTTATCAGATAAGTCTTATCTCGCTATGAAATCTAGAGGTATTAAATTGACAGTGACAAGAAAATAAGTTTTATAAATATTATTTAGTTATATTTGGAAATTTAATAATCTTAGTAACATTTCCTTGTTTATAAAAAAAAAAACATTTTATTTTGCTATCAATATCTAAATATTCGATTACACAGCACACCACACTAATAAAAACTTACTCGTAAATGCACCTCACAGGCATCTTAGTCTAGGCTTCGTAATATAGTTTCAAATGCTTAATATTCATAAGAGCTATTCATCACCTACAAATTATTATAACTGTTACAAAAACTATGTTCGCTAATTCTATTTAATATGTTATTACAGTCTGTGGGCATAACGAAGTCAAACTGCCAATAATTATTGACTTTCACCCATTTGCGCTCACCTACATAGTGTATTGTTTGTAGATTTGCTAACAACGTCACTAATATTCGACATTTAGTGGATAAATATTCATGACAAGTATAAAAGCTCTCGTTTGTTTACGTAGTCTTCTGTGCTAGTGTGTGGTTACGTTATTTGCAAACTTGTACAAATAACACGCCAGTTAGTCTGCACTGTGTAAACGATTACCTATAGGCAACGCGGAGATGGTAGAACATTTCTTGGAGGCATCAGACCCCTTCCAGTTTCCTTTTTTTTTGTTGACGAGGGGGAAACGTTCAAAAGGTACCCTATGCCGTGGGAGCGGCACGGGGTTATGTGGGATCTTACCGCACTAAAACCGGGTGGCCGTCCTCGGCGCTGCGTAAAGGACTCCGGGATCTCCAACGGAACGCTACCGGAGTCCACATGGCGCGTAGCCCTGTCGGGCTCCGCCCAGGTGAGCTTGAAACTCACCACACCATCTGGTGTTCACGACCGTATGCGATCACACATACCGCCGTCCATCCCGGGGTTGCTGGCCGGGCGGTTCGAGCTCCCACTCTTGCCGTCCGCAACCCCGGAAGCCCCCTTTTAGTCGCCTCTTAGTACAGGCAGGGGATACCGTAGCCCCATTCTGGTCCCGGAACTACAGGGACAACCCATACAGTTTCCATATAGCAGTGTTAAGGGCTCCTGCGTTTTAGTTTGAAGGGCTGAGATCATTTCGACTGAGCTTTTAGGTGTACCAAAGCGCCTGTGGCCAACTTTAGGTCTTCTATCTTAACTATTTGCAGTCGATGGGAGTTACTACTAAGGGGCAGTGATGGCTGTTACTAATAGCAGGTGAACTATACGCTTCTTTGCTACAATTATTATGACACCTACAGCTCCAATAATACAATTTCGAAAACTGGTCCTAAGGCTATTAGAATATGTTTTTGTAGGTCATGTTTGTAAATAACTTTTGAGTTACTGTCAGTGTCACTAGTCAAAGTCCGTGAAAGTAAGTTCATATCGCATTCATAAAAAAATGACGGCTATCGTTTATTTATAGGTATAAATAATTAATTACCATCCAAAATTAATGGTTTGTACATAAGCTAACGGAATGCTGTACAAAAAATTGGGGCTTCTTTCGAGGTCAGGTTTGCTGAGTCAGTCCTGTCTGCAACCAGTGAACATTTGGGTATAAAATTCTAATTTATCGACATCCTTTGATACGGGGCCTTAAACTCCGTAACTGTCCTGTCACTACACAAAAGGCCGACCCATCAAGGTTTTTATGCAGTTTTTATTTCGAAGCGCTGAAATTTGATCTCCGATTGCATCTTTTGACACACATCGGCATTGACCAGGTGACCCACTTTCGGCGCCTCGATTACTTCAGGATTTGTCTGCGTGATTCATCATGTCTATATTCGTACCTATTTTGATCAAAACAAGATCCATTCATACCTGCAATACATTAATAATAACGCTTTCTACGTTCACTTTTTTCACATACATGAACCTAATCCTATGTAGGACTGTGTCCTATTCCACATTATCGGATGCCATGTAGCGTAGGCGCGACAGACACACAAAGGCGAGTCTTTATTATTTAAATATCTGTCTGACCGTGGTCGAACTCGGAGACTTTTGCATTTCAAATCAAGTGTTACAGGAGTCGTCTAAAAATCCTATGTTTTCAATTCAATATTTATTTCACGATATTATTAACAATTTTAATGTGGAATTTGTTCCTTTTAAGCCTACTTTTACTATCGAAGGGGAATAACTTTTCAGCTGACAGAGAACTGAAGTGTCCTCTTACGGCTTTTCATAGAAGAGAAGAGACGATTCACTAATATTCTTCAAAATTGTGTATCAATGTTTTGTTAGAATATATTATCTTATCCAGAAATGTGCTGTGTTTAGTCGCTTATATCACCTAGACATCATTCTCAGGTACAACTATAGCTACTCATTTGTCATTAACCCATTATTATCCCACTGCTGGGCACGGGTCACCTCTCACAGTGACAAGGATTAGGCTATAGTCTACCGCGCTGGCTAAGTGCGTATTAGTAGACTTCACATACATTTGAGATTTTTTAAATATAAATCTCTCAGATATGAAGGTTTCCTCATGATGTTTTCCTTTATTGTTTTAAGCAAGTGATAATTAATTTTTGATACGCACATATAGCTACAACATAATAGTTCATCATCAACCCATTAACGTCCCACTGCTGGGCACGGGTCTCCTCTCATAATGAGAAGGATTAGGCCATAGTCCACCGCGCTGGCCTAGTGCGTATTGGTAGACTTCACATAACTTTGAGATTTTTTTAGTTTTTTTTTTTCTAATAAATCTCTCAGGTATGCAGGTTTCCTCACGATATTTTCCTTCACCGTTTAGCATGTGATAATTAATTTCTAATACGCACATAACTTTGAAAAATCAGAGGTGCGTGCCTGGGATTTGAACCTCGGACCCCTCGATCGAGAGTCCGAGTTACATAATAGTTACTCATTACAAACTACAAAGTACTCACTCATAGATACAATGCGTGGCGGTGATGAGATGGTCCCGCGCGACGACAGTGGCGCCGCAGATGAGTTTGCCGTCCCGCTTGACGGCTGCCAGCCAAGGGAACTCTCCGGGAGAGACCGCCCCGCCTCCGACGACACGTGCCTTGCGAATCACTCCGCATGCTGTTGCCAGAAAGGTTAGGTTTTAAAGTAGGTACTAGTTTTTAAATACTAACACCTTTCGTGATTCCACTCTGGAGGCACCAGAGCTATATTTTACACAAGTTATGCAATGGTCTGCTTGGGAGGGTGTGGTAAGAGATAACTATAAAGTGTCTGTACACTTCAGTGATTGACTTAAGGTAGAATTCTAGTTCTATAATGAACATCAAGTGACCTCTATGTTAACCTACCTAAAATAAACTGTATATTATCTACTCAAAAATAATAAGAAAATGTAATCACTTTGCTGTTATTTGTTACAGATTTACTTAGTCGTGAGACTGTAATTAGTCTATGAATTTTGTGATAAGGTAATCTTGGGTTTTTTAATTTACGCGTGCCAAAAAACCGGTTTACGCATAAACAAAACTTGCTTCCCGAACTGGGTTAAGTCATGATTGGTTGTCGATAATGAAGAAGAGCAGAGTTTATCTAGTCTAACTATTTACAAGGACGTTTACAGATTGCGTACTAATAACTTGGACGGTAGAGTCGACAAAAACATTCGCTGATTTGGACATAGTTTTAATAATATATTTTATTAGATTATTTCTTTAATTATTATGTTTATTATAATATTTTTATTATAATTAAAGTGATTGGTATTTAAATAAACAATTATGAAATGTTAATAATAATACGAATAATTAACCTATAAATTTGTATGTCCTATGTAATTAATAGGTGTATAAAAATAGGTGTGGTGTTATTTCTGCTGAGAATTCTAAGATTTCTATCCGAGTTTGTAAAAGTTCTATCACCGCTAATAATTAAATAAACTTATTTTAATGAATTTTAAAGTCGAAATTTAAGTATCAGTAGGTGTAGTGAAATTTAAATAAGTAAATATAAATAGTAGTATTCAAAGATACAATTTTAATTAATTTTTAAATATTCCAATATACTTTCCAAGCCATCAAAATAATGTGTGACGTCGCATCTGACTATAATTTATGGGAGAGTCAAAATACAGTAAAAATTATATGATGTGAATTTACGGATGGCTTCTTAATAATTACTCAACGGTAGAATCGAATGCTGTCATATATCCGGGGCACTTAACACACTTGTGAAGAATGTTTCATAAGATTTATGGTTTGCGAGCGGCCGCGTAATTGTTTCGTTTAATTGTATCGAAGCTTACCTACATGAGAGCTTTTACTTAACACCTTATGCGTTTTTACTATAAGAAGTAAAATGATAAAAAGGAATAATTTATCGAAATATATGAATAATTAATAACCATTACATACTATTAAAAGTAATAATTAAAAAGAATCTAATATTCCGTTTTATTTCAATAATGTAATATTATTGCTTTTTTGTACTACGATATTGCTTCTCCATTATATATTATCTTAATTTATTTATATTGCTATTTTTTGTATGCTACAAAAGTAAATAATTTGTCATAGAAAGGAATTCATCAAGCTTAATTTTGCAAATTCTTTGTTAAGTTAAAAAATAGTTCTTAGATGAATTCATAATAAAAAGGAGGTATCTTTTAGTGAACATACGGTAAAAATATTCCATAATTCTTTAAAAGGGCGCTCAAAAATTATTTTGAATTGTGCTATCAAAGTTTTCTAAACATCTCATATTCGTATAATCTCCGAACTCTGACGCACGTTCTATGTTCTTTCTCATAGCTTTGTTAAGGAGATCTTAAAGCCGAGGTGCAGTTGAAGTCTACGAAAAAAATCGTCAACTTGTTTCCTGATTTCTATTTCATCCTATGCTAAGGAGGGTCAGACATAGTCTATGCAATTTGTCAGGAAAAAATAAAACAGGCCTCGTAAAGAATTTTATTTGCTACGTTAAATCCGGACCCAAGAGGCCAGACCTTCCCACTTCCATTTATATGTCAATGGTCGTGAGTAAATGCTAAACCAAAGAGCCTGAAAGATTTTTAACATTGTACAGTTAACCGAGTTGACCAAAATGTTAATCGTATTTATTGCCTCCCATACAAAATGTTTGTAAGTATGTTAATCTCGTCAGTTAAATTTGAGGGCGTAAACATGATAAGGATTAACCGATGAATCTTAAACGCCTTCAGCCTTTCGGACTTTTTAATGATATGCGAGTAGCGATATCTTAGCCATATAATTCGTACTGGGATCAAGGTTCAAATCCCAGACAAGTTAGATCTTACAAAGTTACATCCACACAGATGCAGGAGTGTCGACAATATAAGCCATAAAATAAAAATCAGGTGATTGGGTGGCATCATACATTACAATGTTTTGAAGTGTGACAAATAAAACCAGAAGGCGTTTAATACCCCGCGCTCTACTGACACTTTTGATAAGGAATCCAAATTACTACTGTTATCCGTAATTTTGTATTCGATTTAAATTATATCGATTTTGATAATGATTTTTTGTAAATGGATGAAGTGAGACCATAAACATTTTTATTCATGTATATATACAGAAGTATGTTTATTGTAGGAAGTATTCTAATAATAAATAAATAAGCTCTTTTACTTACTGATTTGTTTTACAACAGAAGTTTCGTTTTGGGTGGCATAGACACAAATATAGTACGGAATGACTCTGAATCAGGGGGCCTACTTTATCTTTTAAAAACCATCATAGTTCAGGAAGGTTTTGTTTCAATATTGCATCAACATTATTTTATTTCGTACGACCTCCTTAAAACTGGTCGACGTACACAATTTCAATGTATGATTAAAATAATATTGTTTTAAGAGATAGTAGTAACCCCCCAGACATCTATTTATTTTAGTAATATTACCTAATTCTAAATTAAATGTCATTAAATAAGTAGTACTTTAAAATTTCTTTTCCAAAACGAAGTATGTTTATAATATCAGCATAACTGTTTTGAGGTTGAACGTTTAATTTAATGTACGATATCAGAATATAAACCACTTAAGATCTGGTTGTTCGCTGTTTCCATTACATAAAAAAATACATTAGCGACTTAAAACCGATTTTAAATTAAAATACTCTTAGGTCTTTCAAATTTATTTCGAATAATATAGATACATAAACATTAATATTCATGTGCGAAAGTTACCATTTTCTCCACACCATAATATAATAATTATAAGTTTGTCCATATTATATAATTTTGTATAAAATAACATAATTTAGATAAATTAAGTTAATTTTTATTTCTCGTATTTATAAATAATTAATAAAATGGATATAATCATTGTAATTTTATCTATAGTTACAGATTTTTTAAATTTATTTTAGAAAATTGTCATTGATTAAAATACTACATAAGGATAAAAAAACACTCACATGTCTAATCGCATGTGTCTGTTATTATTTTGACTCGCTGTTATGTTTACATTCCTATAATTTGCATATTGTTAAGGAAAAATACTGTTATGCGTACTATTACGTTACACACCGGATAAGCTTTGCAGTTTCAATTAAGTCAAGTACGCCACTCTAAACTCTAAAACACTCCACGATAAAGTGGCACACGTGACATAAGGCGAGGGGCGGAAATCGGAGATGTGTCTATTTGAGTGTTGTTAGAAATCAAACGAATGTGTCCACTTATGCACCACTAAAGTCTAGCCGTTTCTCACAAATGTGAAAGCCATTATGTATTAAGTCATCTATACGAATTATTTTGCCGTCGTCAAGATAGGCGCTCTTAATTATTTTGCCGACCCTACGCGTGCGTTCCTAGACGTTACGAAACTTTGTTAACGATTCAGTGACAAACTCAACGAATTCCACTACTCATGATTAAACGCTGTTTAAATATCACTATAAATTATTTTCAACGATAAAAGCATTTCACTTTCTAACACTTTTACGTTCGATGAGACTTAAATTTAACGCTCGTTGACCTTAATTTTGGAGTAATAGAAACGCAACGCTCGTTACTCGTTAAATAATTTCCGAAACACTTTCGACAACACTTGAAAAAAGTTGCACGAAATTTAAAAAAAAAAACACATAACGTAAATAAATATAGAGCGGATCAACCGCCCATACATCACGACACGTAAATAGAGCTTCATGCGTACTACGAAACTCCGGATGTTGACACAACAATATTCAATAACACTCACTGCAGGGTGTGCAGGCGCGGGCGGCCGCAAGCACAGCTAGGAGACACAAGGCACGAAACATGTCTGTCGGAGTCACAGGCCACTCTGGAGGCAAGGGGAGACGCCGACCCACCTATTATAGGCCGCGGGCGGCGCCTCCGATAAGGCCTCGGGGCCAGGGTGATCGGACCAGGCCAAGTTCACGGATACGCGACGACTGCACGAGTGACACTGGTAGGAGCGCCGCGTCACCCCACTGCTTACACGGCTGGGGATTGTGGGAGGCACGGTGGAAGGATTAGACGCTGACCTTGATGACTATTCAATGGCTGATAAGCGAATGCTGTCACTCACATCATTAATCTATTATTTTGACAATACGGGAAAGTTTTATAATTGGGCGGCCGTTTTCTTTTCGGTGCGTAATATTTGCGAATTGCGTGAAATGTTTATTGCAGCGTGGAGGCCCTTTGTGGAAGACAATGTTATTTGTCGAAATTTTACAGCGTGTTAACGTCATAAACGAGTCATTCATCAACATATCGCCTTTTAACTGCATCGACCAATCTATGGCGGTGTATAAAAATAAACATCACAAAAAGCTGGCCATTCATGAGCGACCAGTAATGCATACGGGAATAACGGAATCGAAACACCTTACGACAAGTTTTGCATGACTCCTCTCTCTTGTAGCTCTTTTTGGCACAATTAAGTAGTGATACGCCCTTACTTGGTAGTTGTAAAGAAAATTCAGCACTCGTTTCTGCAGAGGTACTCGAATACTGAATTAAAAGCAATGCTCTACTTGGTTCTCTGATTAATTAATAAATTCCTCGCATTCCTTAAATGTTTTCGTTTATGCAAATCCTTCCGCTTCTGCAAATTTAACTTACGAGGTCGGTTTTGAATGTGAATATAAAATATTGATTGCCATAATTACAATATCGAAAGTGAAGTTTGCAAAAAATCTCAGGTGATTAGTTATCAAAAGTAGAGTGACCCACATTTGATTCGCAATAAAAAGTAGGTGGTGAACGCCGTCGAGTTTTTTTTAGAACTGTCTCAACAAATTATCCATTATTATTAATTTACACATAATGGATTTCGTGTTCAACATAAATTCCAGTTTCTAAATCAGGGTTTGTCCAGAAACTACTTAAAAGTCAGAATGCGCTGGAAAGTACAGATTTTTAAACTTACATTTTGGATAACATATCGAATCCTATTAAAATTTGACTGCTCATTTGTACACTTTCTTCTGTGTTAGTATTACAGATATATTTTCTGATCAGAAATCGAATACAAAATTGCTTTCACACCCGAGTTTCATGTACCATAGTACATATAGCAGTACAGACCATGGGAATCACTTATTGAAATTTATTAGTGCATAAATACAAAACCTTATCAACACTCACTTCCTTATTCCAGAAATACGTGAATTACTGTTTTTATTTCTGCCTTTAAAAGTTAAGTATATCTTCTTTATTAAAAATGTTTCTTACTACTTTATTATGTTAACGAGCTTTTGCCCGCGGCTCGCGTTACGAAGTAATATTTTCATCCCCTATTTTATCCCCTTGGGGGTAGAATTGATCAAAATCCTTTCTTAGCGAATGCCTACGTCATAACATCTACCTGCATGCCAAATTTTAGACCGATCCGTCCGGTGGGTTGGGCTGTGGGTTGAAAGATCACTATGTCAGTCCTTTGAGTAAAGCGACCTAACTCCTTAAGAGTGGCAATGCATCTGTGATCGACTTCAGGTTAAACCCCTATTCTATATGCTTAGTCGACTATACTTTTGAATCGGTTTGTTACTTCTATCTCATAAAAATATGTTTATAATATTTCAGAAGTAATCTATAGCGTATCCTTAGATTCCTTAAGATTTTAACAATTCATACTGTTTTCATTTCTATGGAAACGTTAAGCTTATAACATTTTTAATGCGCAGTTTTTAAACCATATTTCACAGTAAACGCAAAGACGTAGCTATGTTAAATTTAAAATTAGCATTCCAAAGTGCCATTAAGCGTTAATGGCGTATTCTAGTCGTCCATCACTGGCTTGCATAAAGTATATCCTCTGTTAAGCTTTATTACGCAACTTGCATGTAATTTCACCCGCTACCGGATGGACTGCGCGGTTGACTTTAATTCTTTTATATTTGGACAATCTTGCCCAACACTTTACGTAATTCCAGGACTAAAGCGACGCCATTCAACGTTTTGCAATTCCGATATTTCGTTACATAGTTTGCGCAGCTGCACTGACCTACCATAAAAAGTTTAAAAAGGCGTAACGCTCTCAGATGCGAACTGGGATATGGCGTTGTGCGGATCATCATTATCTTTCCGATCAAAGAGAAAGTTCACATGCTCTAATTTTGGATTTCGTGTTAATTTTATTGTAAGTAGATCATAAAAGTTAGTTTTAGTATAGTGTCCTCGGTAAGCGGGTAATGAAAGAGCAGAATGCGAATGTTTCCTTATTTTTGGAAATCAGTTATTGGATCATATAGAGTTCGCTTTGGCGCCATTCTACTTTCTTAATTATTTGAGATGTCCGCTATGATATACGGCGATGTGTTTCTGATTTACCGAATGTGGACGGTGTGTTTAATGTTAAAATTCCGTTCTTTTGATCGCGATTTATCGTCGTTGCTTATGTATCGAATGTCGAAAGTACTCAACGTTTTATCTGTAGTGAGATTTTGTCGTCGGTACGTATTTTTTTCACATATACCTCCATGAGAGTGCAACTTTGTCGTAACTTTTTAATCGTTAAATACCTTAATATACATTTCTTTAAAATACTAAGCTAGTCTAGAATGACAATTTCGAATGAGATGAAATAGCACCTGTACCTACATCAGTATTACATCACGTCAAGATTTATTTATTTATATGTGGTGTAGGTATACATACATGTAAATAACATAAAAATTGTTATAATATAAGAACTAAATATAAAGTTAAGCAAAGGTAAAAGTTTTAGTCAGCACGACTAGTAATAAATAATAAGTAAGTTCAAGAATTGACCAATTGAACTGTGGTCGAAATAAAAAATTATGTTATTTGATTCATTCCACTCTTCATTCAGTACAATACCGATATCTTAAAAACAATCAATCATGCCGAACGTGCCGACAGAAAAGAAAACTTTCAATCAGACCTTTAATCAACGTAGCCTATATTTTGAGACAGGGTTTCTCAAAGCAAGCATAACCTGTACCCTTACCAGGAGTTTTTACGTTTCGACAAATATGACTGTTTTGGTATTTGTTTACGTATTGGCCCATAGGATTTCCTAGTTTTGACACAATCCGCTAGGGGCGCTGATTGGAATTTGTATGGGCAAATACGTAAACAAATACCAAAACAGTCATATTTGTCGAAACGTAAAAACTCCTGGTAAGGGTACTGGACTACGCGAAATAATTGTAGGGTGTATTCGACGAAATTTACATAATGGCGGTAGTATAGCTAACTAGTGCACGCGTGACTCAATCAAAGCTAGCATCGATTCAATTTAAGACTAGATAGAGCATCTCTTTGTACTAAGTAATAAAAAGCCCCATTTTGTTCTTTCCATAAACAGTTAGATAAAGAATTGCTGCCGCCGTTATTTTGAAAATCAAATAGGGGTATAATTTTGAAAAACTGTTCTAAGGTCGCCACATTTCTCCGTAGCTGTTGATTGCCAGCAAAGGTCGCCGGTTTCCGATGCAACGATGATTCAACACGGTTGGCCTTGCAGTGGTGGGTGTGTGCTGGAAAGAGCTGGGACCGTGGCAAGTGTGCCAAGGCGATGCCCGTATGCCGATAACGATGGAGCCTTTTTTGTGATGTTACCACGGGTTTTAGGCGCCGCTCGGGAGGCTGGTGCGAGTTCACTGCGAGTTTAAATCGAGTTCTCTTTTTGTGATCGTGGATATATTTAGCGATTGTATTTTCGTATGTTGGTAAAATATGCAAATATTATTTTATTTTTATGTATTTATTAACATCAATTACTTAATTAGATTTATTTTAATAACATGGATGTACCCATATAGCTGATATTTAAAAAAAAATCTCAGTCATACGTTATGTATTAAAAACGAGAGAAAAATACATCTTTTATTCTAAAGCATCATTTACTTAGTAATTAGTAAAACTTATAATTTTTAATTTTATATTTGATTACTAGTAAATATCTGTTTATAAGGGACTAGAAAGTAATTTGTTTTACTGATACCCAAACCTATATACTATTATAAAAACATGGATACATTTTAACATAATATAGGACACATCCCTTATTTAAATTCTATTTATGCTATGTCATTGACAATATTTTTAAAATATCTTTTGTACCCTTAGTAATATAAAATCTAAAGCTAAAGACCTAAATCCGACATTTAGCGGCTATAACTCAGATAAGCTTAGTGCCAAAAAAGGGGTTAACATCATTGGCACTGACAGTTAAGTGCTGTTAGTCAATTTTTTCGAAATATCTTCGAGGTGAGTTCGAGTGAATGTTGCAAATAGTTGCGATCTTAAACTTATTTATGGTTTTGACTGAATACATTAAATAGGAATGCACTGCTGACATACTATCGTGTCCCTGATTTGATAACGCCCTGCATGCACCATATCTGACCATGTAAGAACCATGCTCCACTTTGACGCTTCGATGGCACTGCAATAAACAATGTTTTCTTACGAATTTTATAAGTAATACTTGGTCAGTTATCACATATGTTATTGTGTCATCAACCCTGTACTATTCCACTGTTGGGCAGGCGTATTCTCTCTTGCAAGGGCCTTCAAGACAGAGTCAACCAAGCTGAAAACTTGGGGTTGGGTAGACTTACCCAGTTGACCTATGGTTTAGAATACATAATTATGCTATCGCTATGATATATCAGCTGAAGTTGAGATGAAGGACTATTTGATATTTATGTTATTTTACAAATTAGCGCGTTAGTAGAGCACAGGGATAGTAACGAAAATATTGCTATACTAGTGAGGGCATGAGTAATGAGAAATGTTGAGTTAACTCTATCCATAGCTGAATTGTTTTTAGTGCTATTTATACAAGATGTCTGGATTAAAACAACTAGTTCCGCTGTAATAGTTGTCTTTAATGTATTTTGTATTGAAAAAGTTTGTAAAAATATACTAATTTATATAATAAGTAAATATTAAGGACTAATATTGATATTTCTTATTATAAAAATGGAGCTTAATATTTTTTCGTGTTGTGTTGTTTATGTTTTTCTATACATAATGTATGCTAATGCATTTGCTAATTTATATGTTTAACTTCAAAATCGTTTCGACTGTATATCGGCATTGTACGTGAAGAGCTGCCAGGGGCGCAAGCTTCAAAAGGGCCAATTTCTCCGAAATAAGAATTAATAAACCAAGTAATATAGGTGGCGAAAAAAGCGTGAAAACATAAGATACATACAAGAAAACGACACCATATTTAAATTAAATTCGATTATATTGGTCTTTGTAAGTCAGTAAAAAAATTGTCGGCAACAATTTCTAAAAAAAGTCGTTAGGGCGTTAAACTTCATGTCTGGCCTGGGTTCTCATGGCCTTTGACAACGCTGTACCTAGTTCAGTAGTTTTACTGTTTATTATGAAATTCATGTAAGTAAATAAAGTTATGCAAACCTACGCGAGCGGAGCCGCGGTGACAGCTAGTACAATAACGTAAAGTACTTAAAGTAGTACTTAAGTACTTAAAGTACCTACACCACTAAGATTAACTACAGATATCAAAATTATATTTCCGAATAAAATGGTATTTTACTGCGATAATTTGTGAATCGGAACCAGATATACTTAATATATATTGCTCGTTGTAAAAATAGTGATAAAACACGGATAAAATTGATAAAGAACCGAAACCATATTAAACCGTCAAATAATCTGTACTAATCGTAATAAACACATTTATATTTACAAGTCACTATGGCCCTTCACGTGATTCTTATTTTACAGAAATAAGAGGGAAAGTCGCTTCAACCACGCGCCTTCCTGAAATGTACTGTACAATATATTGTTTTGACCTCTCATCGCCAAATAAAACGGTTAATAAAAATAATCGTTTTATTGAAAAACTGCTTCCGCTAATATTGGGGTAATTTGTAGGAATTTTATAACTGAGACATGGTTGATTTTTTTTATGTGTAATGAGATTTATAGCAGGCTAAGACAAAAAAATATAGATAAAGCATTGAGGAACATAACATTGAAGCCGAATTTGCATTTGGGTGGCTTTGGACGCTATAGTAGTGTAAACGTTACATGAAGGTTGTAGAGCCCTTCTTGATTCGACTTCCGTGGCACCGTCGCTACACCTATTTCTTCCTTATAACAGAGCTAAACGTTGCTATTTGGTTCGAAGGTGTGGTAAGGGAGACATAGCTACTTGCCCCATGCCGAGTGCCGAGTCAATTGTGATGTATCAACTATTGATTTATGATTCAGTGATGTGATTTTTAAAGGTACGAAGTTTTTAATGGTTAAAAAGATAACTAGAAACGACGTTGAATATGTTAATTTTTGTACGTATTATATTAATTTTGCACATTCGTA
Organism: Epargyreus clarus clarus; assembly: GCA_014595695.2. Lineage (NCBI taxonomy): Eukaryota > Metazoa > Arthropoda > Insecta > Lepidoptera > Hesperiidae > Epargyreus > Epargyreus clarus. Next base: position 2,159,920 of record JACTTY020000031.1, on the reverse strand, counting down.
TTTTCATTTAAATACAAACTTGCCTACAAATATTCCTTTCGTTTTCTCTAGAACGGAATCAGTAATATTAATGTTTGAAACATAATTCTTGAAACAGCAAATACTTCGTCACTTGTATGGTTAAGTGCCTGTGAAAAAATTAAGAGTAATGTGTCGATGATGTGCTTACACTGTGATGTGAGGAATAATATCAGGCGTTCGCGTAAATTTAGTATACCATTACCAAAGCTTAGATTTTTAATTGTTAAGTTTGTTAATCAATGCCTTTTTCTTTTTTTAAAGACCTTTAATTTATGTAATCCCAATGCTATCGTATACTTTACGGAAATTAAGCCTATAATTATTAAATACACAATTATTTTTCTCTATTTAGTTCAAGTTTCATATGTAGTAGTTCATGTTTAATGTTTAATTATTAGGGCGTCAAATTTTATTTACAATGCTATTTTAGTTTATCATCAAGCTTATAAAATGTAAACTTTTAATTTTTAAATGCATTGTCACCTTATATGTAGGTACACTTAAATTTATATGAATACACAGATATAAACGACCGTCTTAATTCGTCATCAAATTTTCGCTTGAGCAGAATTTGAATCCAGGACTACGCAAATTACCTAACGATAACCAAATCACCGAACAATAGGGATTTGCTGAGCCTATCATTGCATCAATATTGGTGATTTACTTATAATTAGGTACTCAGGTGACTATTAACTATTGTACCTAGTTACTGTAATGTAATGACGTAATTATGTAACGAATAGGATGATTTTCATGAAGCCGCCGCATGCGAAGCCATTAGGGCCCCACATGGATGCAAAAATGATTATAATTACAGCATTAGCAGATAATGATTCAGCTTAAATTACCTTGTAACTGTTATGGAATTTATTACCGAGATTCTAGGCAGCATATAACAGGGGTACGGGTGGTAGGAGGTTGCATATCGGAGGTATTTCTGGCAGGACTAAGTGGAACGCTAGTGAAAGTGGTGATAGTTCTCTCTCTTTCTGCCTTCAATCCGCGGTACACGGATCGAGTGGTCACTCGTCTTCCTTTATCAACAGGCGACCGTTTCGCCGGCGTGATATTTATTTTTAAATATTTTGATGTAGTGACCCCGTAGAGTGATTTGTGCGTCCGTGGAAAATTCTCACTCGAGTCCCGCTATAGGTACGTAAAGTCACAAATAAACAGCTACATTTATATAAAATTAAAATTATTTGCTTTGTTTTATAAATGTTGGTCCGGATCGAACCGGTTTAATTTTAGAATGATTAAATGGAAAATCAATCACTGTTTGAATTCGTTAAAGTTTAATATTCAAGACGCTTTGTGCTTTTCCGTTGTACATTAAGTATTTCCAGTGAATGTAACTGAATAATACCGTCTTCATTCCATTGTCCTGTTAACATAAACGCATTATTGTAATGTGGATTAATGGCTTACGTATTAATCCTTACATGACCTACATAAAAATACCGTACGCATTTCTTAAATTGTGCTGTGAGAATTCTTTACTCCATTTAACAGGATATCGACATAAATCACACTTGACCATGTACGAGGGTCCGTTATTTGAAAATTCATTGTGCAGTGGCCGGTCAAAGCATATTTTTACGCACGGTTGTAATTTCGTAGCGACATAAAATTTAACGTTCCAATTTCAATTAGCTTGTAAGTGGTCAGTTAAATTTAAATTCAATTTATGCCCTCAAATCCAAAATTGAAACATACTGATTTTTAAACCTGTGTACCGTTGAGGCGTTCGGATGTTGGACCCTAAAAGAGAAGGTGAAGGTGTATACATAATATACAATTATAGTATGGTAGAATTTTGCGTTTTACCGTTTGTGATAAAACAAGGGTTTATATAAATTATAATTATACATATACATGTATAATTATAGTAAAATACGAATGCAAAAATAGTTATTGCGATTATTATAAGTGTTGTTAAATTATCCAAATCTTACTGATGCTATGCGTAACATGAATTAACGATAATCCATAAAATTCTGAAAACTCTAACAAACAATATTATCGTATATCAAATTAGTTACGAGCATTTTTTACAAAAAAGACGTAAAATACGTACATAAATGAAAGTTTGAGGGACGTAGAGCCCTTTTTGGTTTTGGTTCGACTCCGGAGCCACCCTGTACAAGCTGCAGCCCTTATGCGAAGCGTTCCAACTTAGTCCTCTTAATCAAACTTAGTCAAACCTCAGGTACGAATCTAATCTTATCTAGGGTTGATCACAAATGCTCATGGGAAGCAGTAGCCACTTACCATCAGGAGTCAGGACTGCATGCTCGTCTACTACTTCGATACTTACTTATAAAATACATTCCAAGAATGGGTTATTAAGTACCATCTTATAGGATTATATAAGTACCTAAGCGAAAGGATTACGTATGTATTTCTATTCTTAAAATAAAATTGTAATTCTTGATGCAAACCATCTGTATCTCAATATCATTGTAAGATATACACTTTATGTAAAAAAATTAGAACAACAACAAACAGGCCAAGCTAAAAATATTTTAAAATAGTGTTCGCGCTGCAAATATCTGTTTTTCGCCTTCAAAACATCGTTAGCAAATTATACATAATTATAACGATAACAAATGACGTATTAATAGATTGCATTGAACTACTTTCTATTCCGTTAAGTATATTATAGGGGAACAGGAAAACGGACAACTCTCTAGCGCCTAGAACGAGTCAGGGAGCGCGATGCACGCCGCATACCAAACGGGGCTATAAATTTTATGTGCCTGATTGTCACGCGGGATTATGTTCATATTTGTTTTATATAAACACGGGTAGCTGACGAGCATGCAATCCACCTGTTGATAAATGTCTACTGACGCCCATAGACGTCTGTAATCAAACTCATATGAGATAAGATCACTTGAGGTCCTGTACCTGAGGGGTACCTTACAATATTTGTAAAATCTGTGCCTACTCTACTTATTACTGATCCTGAAAATATTTAAAATACTTTAGTAGTATAGAATAAAATGCTGAGCACAACATATAAAATGAGTATCTTTACGTCAGTATCATTATCCTGAAGCTTTTCTTGAGTAAATAAATATTGTGATTCCCAACTCTATTCGCTAATAATCATAAGGCTTTATTGTGAACTAAATCTTTTTGTAGAGCCACTATAAATTACCAGTGAAGCGCGCATTGAATAGCTTGACAATTTATAGTAGACGTAACGAGAATTGATAATAGAAGGCTTTTAACAAAATGATCACGTGTTTGAAGGTACTACATGGAAATCAGCGTTGGTTGCTATGTTCAGTGTTAGGGATAGGGCTGTGGGCTAATATTTTTTTTTATATTATAGGAGTAGCAGACGAGCATGCAGTCCACCTGGTAAGTGGCTACTGCCGCCCATGGACATCTGTAATCAACCACACATAGGATTAGATATTCCTACCTGAGGTCAGCCACAGATGCGCTGCTACCCCTGAGTACTAAGCTGGAACGCCTCGGAAAAGTCTGTCTCCCTTACCACACCCTTCAAACCGGAACACAGCAGCGTAATAATAATGACAGTAGTGTTATAGTGCTGTTGGGGTTAGAGGGTATGGTATACGTATTTGGGGCATTACGATTGTGGCCGACCTCCACCTCACGTCCCCGTCCTCAGAAAGGACTATATACTTATCTTGGGTTAATTACAGGTATCCATGGGAGGCAGTGACCACTTACCATCAGGTCGATTACATGCTTGTTTTTTACTTTCATAGTATAAAAAGGTCTATGCTCGAGCCCTTAGACACAAAGAGGGTACATATACATAGACTTTTGGAGCTAATTAGAAAGTAAAAAAAGAGAATGTATTGTAAACAGTGTTGGAAATAGTATTTATTTACGATAATGGTATTCTAATAACAAAGAAGGAATTTTTTTCATGAAACCAGTGTTGTATTAAACATTGTTGTATTCAATATACTGAGCTTTTCAGTCTTCCATATTGATTAATTTCTGTCATAGCTACAGAATATGCAAAAACAAATCAAAATCCAATTACATATAAATGTCTCGGAGAACCGGATTGCATTTAAATGAACAAGTATTTTATAAAATTTCATCTCAATTAAATACTCCCAATTAGTTCATTGGACCAATTAATCATTTGCGATCATTATGTCTGAAACTTTAATCTGCTACATTTATAACTTTTTTAATAAACTTTTGACAGTTATAAATAAATTAATATTTTTTGGGACCAAATATTATTGTTATTTTTAATATATTCATAAATATGTTAATATTCATAGGTTAATATTAGTCACCGCTCAGCATTAAATTTGCAAAATCGGATTAGGAAAATTAATTTAAAAATTCAATTATATGAATATCCATATTATTTCTACTTTCATTTCGGTGACCTAACACTGAAAGAACACTCCAAGAAAATATGATTCGGTAGGAATCTAATGTTATCTAGGGTTCATTACAGATGTCCATGGGCGGCAGTAGCCACTTACTATCAGATGGACTGCACACTCGTCTGCTACTCCTATATTATAAAAAAACTGAATAATCGATAGGTCAGAAATTTCAACCCTATTTGATAATGTTGTGCTGTTTGCCAAATCCCTAGCGTGTGGTGTTTACAATATAACTGTGAGAACGACATAAAACTATGTACCTACAGCAACTTCCCTACATACATGTTACATAGTAGACATACTTATATTATAAATCGTTTTATAGCCAAATTTCCTTTTGTTATTTCACTTAACAAATGTAAAATAGTTTATAGCATAGTAGATAATAACACATAAGTATTACAGATAGTATAGTTGTAAAAGACACATTAACTATATTGTTCACAATGTTTTAAATTTTATTATTGCTTATCAGAAATCGTGAACATTCCTTCGAATGCGACGCTAATGCTGTGCTAATTTTACACTGTTATTTAACGTAATTTCATCGAATATGGTCAGAAGTGGCCATTGCAACTTGTGCCGTAATTCCACAGACCTGCGCCAACGCTGATTTATGATTATGATTTATGCCGTAATGAGCAAAAACCTTCTGCAGGGACCTTTGCCAATTTCGCATAAGTACGTAAAAACTTATGAATATGCAAATGGTGACGAGATGACTGATCGGAGTAGCGGTACTCCGATGATATAGGCTTCGACCAGTTTTTTTACCGGTCCACCGTGTCCTTGATTCACAAAATAAACTTGTATGTACGTTGTATATATGTTGGGCGCAATAATATAAAATTTATATTTAATTAACGTTATGACGTTGGTAAATTGAAGCTCTCGCCACTAATGTATGTAAATGAAGCTCATTTGGTCGCTATTAAGTCCACAACGGTATATTGGGGTGTTTAGGGTAAAACGATGCACGCACAGCGGGCGAAATATTCAAATTTCGAACGTTACGGTTCCTTATTATATCGGGTTCTCGGTCACTATTACGGCACGCGAATAACAGCCTGAACGGAATTCGGAATTAGCACACTTGATGGTTGTTTTTTCGTTTTTTGATTATGATGTTGCGTTCTTATTACGTGTCAATGAGGTCGCATTATGCGATAAAAAAACTGATAATAGTTTTTGGGTTTTGTCAAATTGCTAACAAATGGTAAGGTTAGGGTATAATCGATACGATTTTTACCGATATGTAACTTTTTTTTCAACACAAGTTCTACTTATGTCACAAAACTGTAATAGGGTGTAAATTTTTAGAGCCTATAACTATAAACATTTTCTAAAAAAAACTTATGTGTGAATACCTATCTAATCTCAATCGGTCAAATATTTCAGAATTTACACTTGCACCAACAATGCACCTTATATTTGTGTTTTTTTAAATAACCTTCCATAACAAGACCAAATACCAGTTTCAGTGCCATCATGAAGTGGCTCTTAGTATTCGCGGGTGTGGTGAGCATGGTCAGCTGCCATCTCACGCCAAAGACCGACGGCGACGGCCAGGAGAAGGGGCTTATCGACTGGATCGGCTGGATAACTTCCAGCACCCTTAGCCCCGCATTGCCTTCGCAAGATCCCCCAGATGACTGCCCCGTTTGCCGTTAGTATCTACATATATCATTATAATTTTCATATTTTTTAATCACTATCATCATTGTCGTTCATCGTTTCAATCACTAACATCATCACTATCTTCATCATCTTCATTAAAAACAATCCACTATCATTTCACGGTTGGACACGGGTTTCGTCTCTGAGCGAGAAGAGTCAAGGTTTAAGTCAATATCGATAGCGATGATCAAGTGCGGATTGATAGATTTAACAGAATAGAATTCTCTCAGTAACGCAGATTTTCTTGTGATGTGTTCAAATAAATATTTTCTCATAGGTTTGGTATACATGCTTGGTTACATTATGCTCAGAATATTCAGACGAAATAAATTTTCCAACATACCGGTCAAATAAGCGATGAGAAAGAAATTATCGCGAGCGGCAACCATGTTTAGGCAAAAGTTAGATAGGAAGACAGCGGGAAACTGGTTGATTCAGAAAACGCCAACTGCAATTACTTACGTCATAAAATAAAATTTATAATTAATTTCTTTCAATTCCAGAATGCGGGATCGCTCGTACCCGCCGTCGTATAGTTGGTGGTTACGAGACGAAGAAGCTAGAAATACCGTGGATCGGAGTCTTGATGTACGGTGGCAGGTTCTACTGCGGCGGCTCCCTCATCAACGACTTATATGTCCTCACCGCTGCTCATTGTACTTCTGGGTAAGATTACTTTAGAAGTTGAACTTCTTTAGACGCGACAAAGTAGAATTTCATTGTGAAATCGTTATCTTCGTCAATATATTACTGTCGGCCCTCTGCAAAGCAATGGTCTTCTCCCAAGAGTCAAGGATGTGGGGTATAGTTTACCGTGCTGTCAAAGTGCGGATTACTTACTACTCATATCTCTGAAAACTTTTGTTAAGAGGTCTTCGCACCTATTACTTTACTCACTTTTTTTATTTAGCTGATTATACATTTTAGCCTGCATGATTGCGAAATTGCCTACATGTGTATTCATAACATCTGCATCAAAATCAGAGCATAAAGGCAGAAAAAACTTTGCCTTACCTTTTTTATTACAAAATTATTTACTTGAGAACATACTCCATTTCAGATTCCGTAAAGAGAGGATGACTGTTCGTTTCTTGGAACATGATCGTTCGATCGCCAACGAGACCAAGACCATTGATAGGAAGGTGGCTGCCATCATCAGACATCTTCGCTACAACCCTGGAACCTATGATAACGACATTGCTTTGCTCAAGCTGGATCGAAGGGTAAGGGCGAAAGTTAGGTATTCTAAGGCTTAACTGTGGGAATAATGGTGGCAAGGATGGTTAATTAAAGGCAATATTTAACGATTTTCCTGATACTAATTAGTTAGAACGCTTTATTATACTATATTTATTACACTATATTACTTTAGACGTCTTTCCGGAAATCAGAACACAGTTATCCTTTTATTATATTTCTTTTTCAAGCTATATTATTCATGTGGAAGTCGTTTAAGGAAACCCGAAATGATGTAATCGGAAATTACCAAAGTCACTCCGCATTTTAATAAGAAATCCACGTCATGAATTTCTTCATGAAGTTGGCTCCGCGATTAAGAACTAGATAATAAGTACCTACCTTTATTATTAAACTAGCTGACCCGGCAAACTTTGTACCGCCTCAAAATCTATTTATCAAATAAATTTCATATAAAATATAGCCTATGTTACTCGTGGATAATGTAGCTTTCGAATGGTGAAAGAATTTTTAAAATCGGTCCAGAAGTTTTTGAGCCTATTCATTACAATCAAACAAACAAACAAAGTTTTCCTCTTTATAATATTAGTATAGATAAATAAACCTTACTATATTGCATTTATAGGTGGATCTTAGCAGCGCGGTAAAGAGGATAAAATCCGACGGAACTGATGAGGAGGACGAGCTGAATGACGTAGGTCTTCGGCCAGTTTGTCTGCCGAGCCACGGTCTGACGTACAGCAACTACAGCGCTATGGTCGCTGGCTGGGGAACCACTGAAGAAGGCGGTGCCGTTTCTGATACTCTTCAAGAGGTAAGTTTGATATTATCAAAATCTTTCAAGATTTGTCTAAATCACCCCTTTTATATGAATTTACCTTAAAAAAAATTTCTATCTCTTCTACTATTTAATTGTAGTGGAATAAAATATTAGGTATACCTATCTATCACTAGCACTAGCACTACCACTTTCAAGTTCAACTTCGCAAACCATGATGCTCGAATCATTTATTTATTTCTTCAAGTTATTAAATTAAATTAATTAAATTATTCAAGTTATTAAATTAAATTAAATTGATCCATGTGACGACATATAACAGCTTTTTGATATATATATAGAAAATATAATGATAAATTAGAAATAACCAATAAAACGAAAGATTCTAAATAAGCAACCAGTCACCAGATAGTAAACGGATAAAATGAGCTAATTTGTAGGTACGATTTCCTTAAGTATGAACAGTTGTCTCGAATAGCCCATAGGAAATTAATATTTCAGTCAATAGATAACTAGGTACTAAAATTTGATGTAAGTGGATAGAAATGCATTTTTAGAGGTCTTATAAAATTTACATTAATTTTCAGGTGTACGTCCCGATAATATCGAACGCGGAATGTCGTGAAACAGCCTACAAGCAGCGTATAACGGAGAACATGTTGTGCGCCGGCGAGCCAGAGGGCGGGCGGGACGCCTGCCAGGGCGACTCCGGCGGCCCGCTGCACGTCCTCAACTCTACTACCGCGCAGTTCCAGGAAGTTGGTTAGTTATTGGTTATTATTTACTAGAAACGTAAAGACATTTACGTAATATTTGATTCCAACTGCCTGTTTTCCTAGTTATTCATTTTATAAATGCGTAATATTAGTTACTTTATATTTTCATCATAACTCTGATTAAACTTGAAATATTATTTCAAATAGATTTTTTTAAATGCAATAGGAGTAAAGAGTAGTTGTTAATTTTAGCACGAAGAAACTGCCATGCCACCCGCATGGTAACATGGGTGGCAATACCAATATGATTGTTTCAAGGAGATTTTTACAGGGATGCTTCATTCTGCGCCAGGGGCACAAATACATCTAGCATAATAGTCCGCAGCAGTAGCAACTCAGTAGCGATAAATACGCAACTACTGTCTTTCAGAGCCGCTTTAGTGTTTTGGTTCTACTGTTTTCAGGTGTCGTTTCTTGGGGAGAGGGTTGCGCCAGACCAGACCGACCTGGCGTCTACACCAGAGTCAACCGGTACCTCACGTGGATCAAGAGTAACACGCGAGATGCTTGCTACTGCCAATAATTCTACATAATACAATACTGATGGCCTAAGCTCTCTATATTAGGATTAAAATAGTATATAACTAAGCTTAGTTAAGCTTGAACCAATCCGAATTAAATATTAGCCTGCAGATATTAGAGAAAAAGTTATCAATTTTCGTAATAACAATTGATACGGGTCTAAAGATTTTTAACTATTTTGAATATGAACAAAGCCATTTATATCATTAACTAAATTGAAAAAATATGGTACAAGGTAATTGAAGTGAGTTATTAATACTTAATACGCATTATTTAATATTTATTTAGTATCATAACGCTATTTATTATTTAATTTTAAAGTAAATATACTTTAAGGATCTGTATCAAATATCAATTTCCTTTCTAAAGTCGACCTAAGAATATTAAAGATTTTTCCAATTTTTTTTTATTATTTTGTAAGGAGTTACACATAAGATCAATGAAATGAGTATTACAATTATTTAATATTTAATTGGCTTTAGTTCTAGAACCTGCTTATCGTGTTATGGTCAGTGGTACAATTTTTTTTCATAATAAACTCTGGTGACAGTTCACATCGCAGTAAGTTTTAAGACATGAAAATCAAAATAAATTAAAATATTTCCAATATGTAGTTTTATTGCAACACGAAACCGAAACACGAATTAAAATAGGAAAAATGTATCGCAATTTCTTATATGAAAGCCAATGGTTGAAATTTGGCTTCTCGATCGGAAAGTCCGAGGTTTTAATCTCAGAGACACCTCTATTTTTTTGAAAGTTATTTGTGTATTACTCGTAATTAATTGTGATCACTCGCTTTAACGCTGAAAGAAACATAGTAAATTTATGAATATCATATATATGAATTTAAGAAAAACGTTTTTGAAAAATAAGTTTACCAATTAGAACTTCACCAGCATGGCCGACTGTCGCCTAAAAACCTTTCACTCAAGAAGGTGACCCGTGCCCAGCAGTGGGACAGTAATGAGCTGGCGATGATCATTGTTTATTGACATATCCATTTTATCTATAGTGGTGACTTCTTAATCTTATATATAAAAATCTCATATCACAATGTTAGTTACCATAATCCTCCGAAACGGCTTAACCGATTTTCACCAAATAGAATCGGCTATTATCTATTTCTTATACCCTTAAGTGATAAGGGTTGTTCCCCCTAACATTTTTTTATTTTATGGCAACGTTTGCCGGGTCAGATAGTAAGAATATAGGAAAATATTAGTTTGAAGTAAGGGAATAAAAAATATAACAATATTTGATTTTAAGATTTATTAATTTCTACTTTATATGTATACAGATAGACATCGATCATTATTATTGAATCGTAAATCGAAGACCGAGAATACATAATAGCAGCAAAATAGTTGTAATATAATAGGTAGCAAAATAAACCAGCATATTTATATAACCTACAACATTTTATTTGAAAAGTGTATGTTTCTTAAGTAGGTACCCATATCATTCCACATATCGACTATTCTAATACATAATAATATTTTAAACCTAACAGAGAAAAATTGTCATCAATTCGATAAAATGTTCAAGTTAAAATAAAAGGAGTAATTCTTCCTCATTAAGAAGAAATAAATTATAATTTTCTTAAAAAAGTCTTTTTGTAATTTGGAAACTACATCTACAATAGACTAGCAATTCTTGTGGTATTTACTGAAAGATATAGAAAAACAAACATACAATGCTAAAGATAGAAGACATTCTATCAGTTATTACATATCCTGATAAATATTTATTAGGAAATATTAAATGTGCAGATATTTTTTATATATATGGATTGCTTGTGACATTCTGCATGCTAAGTTGAGATTTTAAAAATATCTACTTCTATTAAAATGAAATATTTTGTTTCAAACAGTGCCAGAATATTATAATGGTTTAATAGTTTTTCACAATAATCTTAATAATATAGTTTAAATACCGGAGTAATTTTTATTTCTACAAGTAATTTATGGTATGAATATAAATCTCTAAAATATAAATAGATACATGCATTACTAATTAATTGTAAATTACAATAAAAAATGTGTAAGGTAAGAGTAAACGAATTATACCAACCTATGTTGTTAAACCAAATGTTTCATCTATACTAATATTATAAACAGGAAAACTTTGTTTGTTTGTTTAATTGTAATGAATAGGCTCAAAACCTACTGGACCGATTTTAAAAATTCTTTCACCATTCGAAAGCTACATTATCCACGAATAACATAGGCTATATTTTATATGATATTTGATAAATAGATTTTGAAGCAGTACAAAGTTTGCCGGGTCAGCTAGTTCTGAATAAAAGGAATATTTTCGAAACTGTAAACAATATTTGAAAGTTGTTAATTTCAAGTTAATTCAGTTATAACTAATTAAAGGTAGTAATTACAACAGAATGAACATAAAGACTAGTTATCATTATTATTAAATCCTTTAAATTAATAATAGAAGTACAATAGAATGAAAAATATTAGTCCAAATATGAAATCCACATAGAAACCTCTTTCAATACTTCCGATTTTCTAATAATAGGAATCAAGGAAATACTGTTTCTGTTGTATTATTTCTCATTTAAATATAATATTTTAAGTTAAATAAGTCTACAGAAACCTACAATGTTATTGAATATGACATTTTTTAAAAACTATTAATACAATACGCTAATAATATATAAATAAAAAATAACAGCCATTGACGGTTTATTAAAAATAAATAATAAAATTCAATAGTCATTGGAATTTTGAATACTTGGAAATAAATCAGTCACATTTAATAACGGTTGAGTGAAATTTTCAACTTCAAAATAAGTATCACAATAATTAGATAGATATTATTTGCAAGATTAATGTGATATTTAGCTTAATTAATGATTGATTAATTAATTTCCATGCTTTGATAAGACCAAGATGTTTTTATCAAAATTATGTTTAAAATGAATATGAAAATTCCCTTCTATTTTCATTAATATCAATCATAAGCTTGTTGCAAAGTAATATAAGGTAAAAATATCTGGTAATTGTCATAATCTTAATATCACACTAAACCTCCAACACACATTGACTCTTATTAAAGTACAAGTAAAATGAATTAGTAGAAATTCCTCAGAAGGGACGACAGTGATGAAAACACATGACCAGGGGTTGAGATGGGGCTGAGACCGCTGAAGGGTCCGCGGAGGGGTTCCTGTTGTAGTCACCGTCTCCTCCACAACCTCGTTACCCTTTTTAACGATCCTGCGCGTCTCCACTGTGCCATCAGGCTTAGTAACACTCGTTGTTATGACTGTTTGACAGAACGCTCTGCCGGGCACAAGATTGCCATCGAACGGAGTCACCGGGACGAGCTGACCATCCTCCTTCTGTTTCAACAATCCTTTTATGTCATTTGAGGATAGTTTGCCGTCCAAATCGCTGTCCTTGTGCACATCGTGCCGGTCGTGTTGGTAGCCGGGCTTTAAGTAATAGTCCCGAATGTTGTTGTTGTTGAAGTTCTCCGGTTCGTTCGGCACGTCCATGATGGCGCCGGGCGGCCTCACTTCCTCGAAGAAGAAACCCATGTCCCCAAACATACTGCCAAAAGATCTGAACATATCTTGCACTTGCCTGGTTATTTCGCGATGCAACTCCATGGGGTCGCCGTACAGATCGATATTCGACCGTGTATAAAGTTCGTCGCCGTCGTCCTCGTCGTCCGATCCCCAGATAGGGTTGCGAAAGTCATTCCTCGGAGCCTCTTGCCGAAAACCAAAAAATGATCTTATTCTGTCCATTAAATTGTTATTGGCCATGACTTATAATTTCTTGAATGTGTATCTTGTGTTATCGGCTTGTAAAGGTTTCAGAGGTGGGTGTAATTAGATGTTGTCTGAATTGCGCAACAAACAAATATGTTATTGATCTATGGAAGGGTCTGGGTGGCTGATTTGATGTTTACAATTCAGTTTTAAAATAGAAAGTGCTAGAAATTTGTTTTATATGTTATCTGTTCTCGCTGGAGTTTCGTCTTTATTTAAACGGTTGAATAAAAATATTAAATATGCATGGTATAGTTTTAAATAAACGACTATAGAAACAATATCTGTAAATATTTATTCATATTTAATTTTATGGATTGAATATATGTTCCTTACATAATTCATATGATTTTTGAACGTTTCGCCATGTGTCATATGCACTGGTGATCTTTTGATGATAGGCAATCATAGTGATGTACCTGTTGAATACAATACACAATAAAGTAATAAAATACATACAATATTTTGCGTGTATTATCAAAGTGCAACTTACGCACATTCATAAAGAATTAATAAAAAATATGATAGTACTCGATTATTTTTACATACTTTGTTGTGATAGAATCGGTTGCTAAAACATCAGTTAATTATTAAGGCAACTAAAAAATATTAACGTGTATTTATTAATTTATTCATGAACGATATTCTGGTTGCTTTATAATGTTTATAACAACTGAAAATGCTTAATTTGTGGTTATAAAAATGTGGACGTTAAGATTTGGCCCATAGAGAGAGGGGCGATCAATAACATGAGATGGAGACGGGCGCACCGGGTCCGGCACGGCACAGTCAATGTGGGACGTCGTGCGTTCGTCTCTGATCTCTGCCTGTTATAGTATACACTGTATTGCAATTGCAATGTTTTCAATGACAATGAATAATAATTGAATATTACAATAAGGCTTAGTACTAAAATTATGTTGACTTTATCGGTGGTTCAGTGGTCGTTGACTTGTTATGTTCGTTTTAGTTAATACTTATGAGTTTTTATGTTACGCATGGATAACCCTAATTCCTTAAGCAATAAATTCTAAAGTTCAATTTAATCCAGATGATGCTGCTTGATAATTATTTTATTAAATAAAAGGAAGGAAATAAAAAATATTAAACAATGGAACCTGAAACTTCAATCGACTTAATTGAACCCGCAATTGTAACCGGTAAGTAATGTTTATTTTTTTAAATTGGCTACGTTATTGCATACAAACAAAGTTTTTATAGTAAAAAATACAACTTCACACAATCAATTTAATTTACGCTTAAGTCATGCGTTTAATTCGGTACGGTGTGTTAGCGTAAGCGCGGTTGACGTTCTAAATTCGATATCGTTAGCTTGTTTACGTATACGTAAGCATTTTTAATACGTTCAGCAGTAGTTAGTTGACCATGACCATAGTTGTCTGTGTAGTTGACGTTACTCAAATTATAATGCCGCGTTTCGACAGTCTGTGACCGGTTTTGTTATTCTAAATTAAAGATTGGAACTTCTAGGACATATTCTTTGAATTTTGTCGTATAGGTCACAAAAGTTTTATTAACATTGCGTTGTAACTACATTTACGTATTGTAAACGATGCCTGTGGATAAAGCGACAGCATTTCTTCAAGAAATTCCTGACGAAAATACGACAGAGCTTCTTACTAATAGAGGTTAGATTTTTTTAATTTATTATAATTTCCTATGTTTACTACAGGGAACTAAAATTATATTAAAATTACTTTATCATTCTTCTTATTTCTGTTTTATCCTTTTATTGTTATAAAAAAACTAGGCATTTTTGTTTTATGTTTAATGATTTAAATATTTTTTCATAAGTTTCATGACTTTTGCAATTAAACTTTAATACCTACAATCCTCAGATATGTAATGTTAGTATAATTTTATGGGAACGAATTATTTTATACTGGTATACCTATATCTGGTATAATGCGTATGGTGTAAAAATATAAGAAATAAAATATTTTATTACCTATCATTCATTAATTAGCTAACTAAGGATTACATTGTTAAGAGGAATCATTATATCTATTATGTTCATATGTATGTGTGTTACTTGTGTATGTGATTGTGTTTTAATCCATATGTGAACATAGGTGGGCAGATATTTAATACCATATAATTTCCTTAGAATGTCCGTATATTCAACATTTTTCCTTATCACCGGATGTAGTTAGAAGCGTTATATTGCAGTTTTAAAATCTTAGCTTATATGGCAAGTAATTACTTAATAATTACCTATTTGTACGAAGCTAATACATATAATTAATGTTTAATTCAATTATTCATAAATATTCTAAGCAGTTTTAAGTTGATGGTGTTATAAGTTCAATACAATGGATATACACCAAAATTTGTCAGATTCAGGTCGTATTCCACGTAATTTTCTGGTCTGAATTTGTTTTTTTATTCCATTCTGAGTTGGTAACCAGGTGCCAACTTAATAATGGATGGCAATTGTCGTCTAAAGTAGCGAGATGATCATGGTCATTGCATTATGTTATTTCTATTACATTAAAATTTGTTATACGAGCACATATACCTATATATATTGAAAAGGTTAAAACTAGTACGTAGGTACTCGATATTTTAATGATACGGTAGGGCACTTATTTTTATCTGAACACTTAATGAAGAGCTAATGTACGTATTAACTTTATTTTTTGACCTTTGATTAATACCGAGAAGAACCTGGACTATTTATCCAGATAAAATCTAGTCTGAGGTCTCAATCATTTTTTCCTCATCATCAGTTCACCCATTTATAAGTTGCCTAAATTATTAAGGCGTACTTATGCTTTGTATAAATAAAAATAAATCCATAATCATTTTGCTTTGACGTCTATGCCAAAAACTAACCAAGGCCATTTTATGATAATAGTTATATAAAATTACATGTTTAAAATGATTATTATTTGCATAGCGTTTAGTAATAAATAACTCAGAGGTGTATAATAATAATACGTTTTCACAACTAAACAATTTTGCGAATCTAAGATCAGTTTCATGGGAGCTATTAAGTAATAAGTTATGTATTGGAAGACTATTTAACAATATCTGAAGTTTAAAGTAATCGAACTGTCGAAAAAAGTGTGCCGGCAGTATGTAAGCCAATTAGTGTAATTAAGTCACTTAAAAAGTATTTAATCTGATACTTTGTATGTTGTGAAAGTTGCTAATATATTTATAGATAACATAGAAAGTTCTCTGTTGTAAGGCATAAGTAAGGTCATGAATGCCCAAGATATTAAGGACTAATATATTGATATTTGTGCCCCATCAGCAAATTTTGGGTGTACTTCCGTTTAGAACATACCTCCAATCGATCTGAATTTTGGTACGCATATGGATTTTGGCTCCCTAATTAAGAATATCATACTCTAAATACCCGCAAATTATAATTTCAAGGCCAAATAGCTGAAAAATGATTTTTTTAATGGTTTTCCGCGTATATTGCAGCAAACATGAACGTTAGAGAAAAATGTTTCAAACAAAAGTTGTAGACGCTAAAAAGATCAACATTTTTTGTTCTGTATGTTTTCCGCATAAACCCAGTTGTTTGGGAGAAAAATGTGGTGCACTTCCGAAAACTCCCACGTCCGATCGATTTGAAACTTGGCTCGGACTTTCCATTGGATGTTCGAAGACAACCCTTAAAGGGATTTTTGGCGCATACCCATAGTTACCGAGAAATTAAATTGTGAAAATTGCATTTTAGCACGCGCGTTATATTTATATAGTGCGGAGTTTTCTTTAGTCGGTAATGTAATTTTCCCTGTCCCAACCTAACCTAGCCAATAATATAGTATTGCGTATAGCCTAGCCTATAGTGTTTCGTATTGAATTGGTTAGGTTGGAACATATAAGACAATATAAAACTAAGTGAGCAGGGCGCGGCAGCGCCCTGCGAGCGGGTGGGTCCAATCCAGACCTTACCTTTATTCATGAGCACATTTATATCGTACTCAAAATACCCGCAAATAATATTTTCAAGGTCAAATTGCTCAAAAACGATTTTTTTTTATGTTTTTTGCGCTTTTTGCGATAAATATGAACGTTAGAGAAAAACGTTCCAAACAAAAGTTGTAGACCGTAAAGAAATACATTGCGTGGACCCAGTTGTTTCAGAGAAATATAGCACCAAAAAAATCGTTTTTGAGCAATTTGACCTTGAAAATATTATTTGCGGGTATTTTGAGCACGATATTCTTCATCTACGGGTCGAAATCCATAGGTGTACCAAAATTTAGATCGATCGGAGGTATGTTCTAAACGGAAGTTTATCCCAAATTTTACCTACACCATTTATTATCTAAAATTAATTTGAGGCACTATCGTACTTCAATGTACAAGCGGACGTCGCCAAACAATGATAAACATGCGTGCAAAAAGTGAATAAGGAAAACCGATTTTTTTATATAAATGACACATCCATTGTTATTTGTGAAACAGTGTTTGGTGATGCAGGAAATGATGAGACTGTCGGGTAAAGAATATAATACGACGGTATATAATTCTTATGTACAATGAATACGGCATTATATTGATATATAAACTATGCGTTACTCAGCGGAGAGTCATTACATTTTCCCACAAGCTCGTGGTTGTAACTTTACAACCTTTGTACTAACAAGAGTCTAGTTACTAACCATATTAGTTTGGAGTTACCCTAACGATCAGAACGGGAGTTTATTACTTTATGATATAATCAATATAAAATGTTTAAAGTATTTAATATACCATAAGTAAAAGAATTACATATTTCACCACGTAACATTAATAACAAAATTTTACGTAAATTTTGATGTGCTATATCCGTGCGTAAACCTTGTTTAGGAAAAAAATATGTCGATAACATAGACGTTGAAGAGCTTTTTGGTAATATTTTGTCTTTTGCTGAACCCGGCTGTCAATCAAATGTCAATTTTTGGTAAAAATATTCGAATATATATTGGAAAGACCCAGTCCAATATGTCTTGTATTCATTGATGTAAGGCGTATTGTTTTAAGATAAATATTGTCTTTAAATATTCCTAAACATTATTAATATAGCACAATAAATATTTCATATTAAAAAATGAATACGTACGATATTAATAATGGTTATCATGAATATTAGTTAAATAAGACAATTCCTTTTAAAACATATTGACACAATATCCACCAGCTGCTGTCCTGCAACTGGACACCGATTTCCTCTCAGAATTATAGCAAATTAGGCCACCAGACTGTCAAGTAGTGATGATTCGTAAAATACCCATACCAATAAATCTTACCTACCCAAAAATGTGATAATATGCGATATTCTGAATTATGATACTTTATTTGACGACTAAAGCAAGTGATGATAATTGATGATGTAGGTATCTAAATATCTTACTTAAATAAAAAAAAATTACCTATTTTTATTTAGCGGTATGGATTTCCATGGCTTTAGAATTTGCTTAAGAATCAGTTACGGTTAAAAACATCGTATGTTTTAATCTCCTACTTCGTATTGTCTTGGAAGATTCCGGGAACAATTATAACCCCGTGTTTCATGCTCAATTAGAACGTCACTTTCTATTAGCAGTAATTGTCGAAGATCACGTAGGACAATGAGGCTATTTTTAACTCAAAGGATCAACAATATAAACATAATACTTATTTAATAGTTTGATGGAACATTAAACTGATATAAATTAAGTGTTCCATTTTTAAAACAGACTTTTTAAAACTGATATTCTGGACTGGATAAGTAAAGATTACTCACTCCTAACAAGAAAATGTACCCAGTTTTGAGAACTGAAATAGTTGCGTAAAAAAGTTTTGCTACGACTCCGTGCTAAAATGTGCCTAAAATATTTGAAATAATTATTTATTTATTATGTAAATTACGCAATATTAGTTATTTATTCGTAAATTTTCTCTAAAAATATTTTTATTTGTCAAGAATTCAAAAAAAAGAACTTACTTATGCCGTTTGTGGCTTCATTCAATTTCAAGGCGGCGAAGTATCTTTACTAATCTACGTGTCTTAGGTAATTAATATAATTAATTTAAATGTGAATATAAAATATTTAATGAAACTTACATTAAGTATAAATATTTTGTATCTCGATTGTTCTAAGTAAACATGTTCATCATATTATATTTTTCGAGAACAACCAACCTTGCATATTTTATGTAAAAGAAAACAAAGGTGTTCTCGTAACGAAGAATGTCATGAGTCAGTTTACAAACAAAGGTGGTCAAATAAAAATAATTTAAGACGATATTTTTATATCCGTACATTTTTATGATGGTAGATTTTTTTATGAATTGCAAATAATTCGGCTTACGAATTAGAAGCATTATAGTGCTGTGTTTGGTCGAGGCGATATGTTATGGATGACAAAATTTACTCAATACGTATTAAATGCATAGTAATAATAATTAATACTATAAAGTAGTTAAAACCATTAAAATGATTTATTGTAAGATTAAGAAATTATGCCTTTAGAGTTTTCCTCAATAATTATATTATCAGCGCTTAATAATTATATTATATAATTATGATTACTAAGTTATAAGATAGTACAAAAAAAAATTGTGTGTGTGGACCGAATGTGTGTGGGTCAAAACAAGACGAGTGTATGTAAACTAATATGCCTTAGTAATACCATAGCATGGTAAAATATATAGATCCTTATACTGTGACCATAGTATGCATTTTATTAAATCAATATCTCTTATTCACAAAAAAATAAAATAGGATTGAGGAAAAGGGTGCAATCTGTCAATTTATGGATTTTTTGTTTTTATTTTTTTTCCGTATCAATCATACAATTCTTAATACACAAGATTTATACGCAGAAATCTTACGTCAGTAGGTCAATAAATAAATAAATTTGATATAAAATAGGTATCTTATATTTTTAATATCATTGCAATTCAGTTATTTAATATTGTAGTTATTTCACACTATAGTTATATGGCAAACGAAGCGTTAATGCAGAACTTGAAGGTTCAATTACTATGCGATTCGCGCTGCCTGTCTGAAGGCATTGTTGGCGTTTATTGGAATTTCATACCTTTCAACTCTCCCCATATAGACATTATTTTCATGCTTTCCATTTTATATAAAGTTTGTTCACCAATAATACATTGGCGCTCATAAAATTATTTATTTATTTAGGTATTACTTTCGGTACTTTACTTTACTTTACTTTACTTTAGGTATTAGGTACGTACTTTCATATAATAATTATAAAAGAAGTACATAAATGACTTCCATAGGTATGCGGCGACTATTTCAGAAATGCAAAGTGATAGCCTTTAGGTAGAATATGTTTTTTTTTGTATTAAATTTGTTTGCACATGACCATAGCGGCATAGAAGCTCCTTGGTACTTCAATATTACAAATACATTCAGTTAGCATAATTGATAATACATCGAATGATTGCTACATGTAGGGTTATTGAATAACACATAGAGATCCTATATTTTCGGGAATCAGAAATTATTCATGCAAACAGTTCTTTAGAATTATTGACAGACGTTTAAAGAAATAAATATTGTATAGAGATTTTTCTGTAACTGTATTGTGTCCTCTATGTAAAGTTAAAAGAGATGGCTTCCGAAGCGATAAGGCCGCCTTTTGTATATTTTAGTAACAAAACAGATAAAAGGTGGCCTTACGGTTATTGTTTACGATAATAATAAAATCGCTTTAGGAAAAAGTAAATAATACGTAGTCCTCTGTAGCATTTGTATTATAAGTGCGACATTTAATAGCCGAGAATGTTTTAATCAAAACCTTATTGACTTACGAATGGTACGAGCATCACGTAATTCTTCATGTTAGTATGTGGTTCATTGTCCATAGACGGGTGTCATGTTTCATTGGAGCCGCCCAGTCGTTTCGTGTTGTGACGTCATAATATAGTATGTTATGTCATTTCAGTGGACTGATTTAGGACAGTTTATTTTGTTTGAAGGTCTATGAAACAATTATAAATAAAAAAGAGATATCTTTGCGGCCTGCACATACGGCAATTTAAGGGGGCGGCAAAATTACAATATGTAGTCCTCAGAGATTGCAATATTTGTCACTAATGACCAATTTTACACAGAACAGGAATTGCTATTAAAATTGACGGTGATCACTTGACATTTTATAGAATGTATAAACCCGTCTTAAATGAAAAATATGTAACAATGCGTATGCATATCACGTGCATTGTTTCATGTTAACGTTGACTAATTTATGACGCACTGCCTAAAGCAAGGCTTTGTCAATTTGAGGAAAATTTTCAACAGACGCATCGCGCCTGCGACTTGAATAGGCGACATTTTTCAAAGGAGTGGTACAACGACGCGGTTCAAAAGACAGTCATTTTGTGAATATTCTTTGTACGTTGGGACAATATGACTAGACTTGCATTTGGTGTACTTTTGAGTACAATTTGCTTGGATTGCAATTAGCAACACAAAAAATTGCTATGCTTGCAACGAGCTTGACCGAGTGTTTTCGATTTTCACCGAATCAAATACCTTCGGGGAAAAGTAAACTATTTCTCGTCTCTTTCTCTGAATGAAAGTCCCATTCTTTTCAGTCTCGCCATCTCCAAGATTAGTCTGAAAATAAATTTTAATCATATATTTACATATCTATTGGTGCATTAGTGAGTACAGTATACGAGTAACTTTATTGAAAGACGCTTCCTATCTCTTGAATTTAATCCATGAGTTCCTCTTCAATCATCACAAAGACAAGAATACTTTTCTAGAAAGACACCACACGATTGTTGATACATTTATACAATTTAACATACATACATACATACATACATACATACATACATTCATACATACATATTATATACTGTACCGTTTTGTAAGTTTGAACAAATACATGTAAATTTCGTTTCTCTACCGTATGTCTGGTTGTGTTGGGTACAGTTGGCTACAATTTATGTGTCTGAGCCCACACGCAAGGCTTGGCAACGCATGCACTGGATTTACGTTTATTGGCCCCTCGTTTTGGTAAACCTACGAGCACTTGGCTTTAGAGCAACGTACTAGAGCCATTTGCTGTTTTTCATAGGGCTGCAAGCAAAAAAAAATAATAAATATTTTCTCTTCAACCATTTACTGTGTTTTTAAGCTCGAGCTTATTATGAAAAAATGAAGAGTTCAGTTTGCACAGTCTTTCTATTATTTCTAAGGATGTTGTATAGGTTAATCACGATGTGTTCTGTCACCTTCAAGCAACTAATAATTAATTTTTGATATGCACGTCATTTGGAAACAGTTTTTATTGTAACTGCCACTTGTAATGTTTTTGTTGTACTACGTTATTTTTTAAATCATTTTGTGCGTGTTAACTTTAATTATTTTGTGATTAAATAAATAATGTTTGTTATTATCGGTAAAATCCTTTATAGTTTGATGAAACAGACATACAAAACAGTTCAATGTTCTTTAACATTGGTCTTTAGATACGGATAGAATCGGATGCATGTTTACTATAATACTAAAATATTATGAAAATATTTAGTTTCTCCCGAGTGATAGCACTTGACTAAGTTAAGTTTTGTTTTTGTAAAACACGGCCTCGATTGCGAGCTAATGTTACGTGATTAATCACGTTTCATTAAACAATACGAGACGCTCCACATCTGGATAGCGATAGTCCTTAACTTAATAATAACGATACGATTTTATTCTTCGCATGTAATTTTAGATTCGAACTTGTTTGTCACCTTTCGTGTAGGTAAATGTGACTTGTCTCTGTCCACTGATCGTTTATATAAGACGTAGGTACTTATAAAATTAAATGCAATCATGCAAATCTTGCTTAGAAATAGGTATATTATAAGCTTATTAAGTATACGCATATTTTCACTCGCATACAAATTCTGTTCGAGTTTCGAGACCAAACCTGCGCGAATTTTCAACACCTAATTCTAGAATATATTCTTTTAATACGAATGGTAGCTTATTTCACTCAATAACTTTTAACTTAACGTTAAAAGTTCCTTTTATATTAATTCGGACCTCCAGTATTAATCCGTACAACAATTTTAGCTAAACAAACTTAAACCAGGGCAGCAGGCTGCCGCCACCGGGAAATTAGTTCGTAAGTAATAATATAGCTTTCAATATTATTGTTACCAAGCATTTCAAAAGATGAGACGATAAGTGTCGTATCGTATCGAAGTCCACGCATGAATTGCTTCACGCTAGGTGCTAGAACTAAGTAAGTATCGGTATGTGGCGGAGGTACCTTCCCGCCTCCCGTTCGAACTATACCGGTTATACCACCTCATATATATGTATAGTATTTACATTATATCCACGGGCAATACTCACGGCCCATGTGCAGAGAATTTGTACCTACAATATGAAATATTCTGTACCAAATATTTACCTCTGTATGAAATTGAATTGACCCGACGCTGTTCCTGTGGGATTTGTAGATTTCCGTTTGTAGACTTCGTATTTCTATTTATTTAAAAATACGAATATTGAGCAATCTTTTATACGTTTTGTTCATAACATGAATTGTGCCTATCGGTGACATGTTAAAATGTAATTTAAGTAACTATATTAATAGATTTGATGGTTTTATTGGACTCCGGAGGCACTACACCTATATTTATTAGCATCATTTAATTCTGCTTTATTAGCAGAATTAAGTGCTGTTGATTCTTGTTTTTAAGGTTGTGGTAAGGAAGACATATTCATTTGAGGTGTTTCAACTTAATCCTTAGGAAAGTAAATCTCTGATCGACCACAAGTAGGATTTTAATGTTATCCGGGATTGATTACAGATGTAACTGGGTGGTTCCCACAAATTACCACATCTAAGTAACTTCCTTAATCGGAACGCGACATTTCCGTTGTTGAAAAAAAAACTCATTTGTTAAAAACAAAAGGCACTGACTTCAACCTTTTCAGTTTTGCGAGTCATTGCCCTTGTGCAAATGGTAAAATGGCGACAAAACATTAGGAAATTAATTTTATTTACTGACAATTCTCTAATTTGTTACTTTGTAGTTAACCTTATCAATCTACAAGTCATTAATGCGATTGGTTTTAAAGGTATTACCATAGATAAAGTACCTTGTGTAATAATGTGTAAAGTAATCTGTAATATAGTCCGCGTAAAGCTGCTAGACCGCTCTGAGTATATAAATGAATCGCGTCGCCATAGCAAATTGTATGACTACACTGCTCGCAACAACTTTAGAGCGGACTAGCGGACAAGCGGACTGTACTAATGTGACAGTATTAGGAAAACGATTGTCCTTTTTAAATTTAGGTATAAGGGCTCGTACACAAAACTGCGATGCGACGCGATGCGAATTCGCAACGCAGAAAATTGCGACACGAATTGCTGCGATCCGATATCGTGTGGCATAGCGTCTCCCAGGGTGACCATGTTTCGACAACCGTCAACCGTACGGAACGTATTTTGAAAATTAGGTCGTGACATGGATCGTAAAAAGAAGTGTGCACTTTTGTTATTGCTTAAGAGATACCTACAGGAAAGAGTAACAAAGAAAATTTTGGGTTCATCCATTTATCATATATCAGTTATTTTATCTTTAGTTTCCCAAAGAACAGGGCGCTCCTCAATCAGTAATATAAAAAAGTCAACGACGTATTTTGTCATTTTTTTATATTAAAGTATACGTCTTCCCACCCAACAAATATAGGTATGTACGTCTTCCCCACACACTGTCTCAGAACGTACTAAAAATGGCGTCAACAAGTGTGACGAAACATCGCAGGAATGTGCGATGCGAACTAATTCGCAAGTTCTTGCTATGTGTCGAGGGAGCTCTCAGATTTTTACGATGCGACGTCGCATCGCAGTTTTGTGTACGAGCCCTATGATCTACGTGAGTTTTGAGCGAGATGTGTATAGGCGGCGGTAGCCACTTGCCATCAGAAAACTCGTTTGCTACTTTTATATAGGTTAATAGTGAATAAGCGTAGGGTAATAGTGGTAAAAGTGAATAGTGTTTTTTTTGCTGAATCAATGCGTAGGTATTGCCGAAATAAAACCGTAGGCGCCTAGTCACATGTAGTAATATTATGTACGTAAACGTATAACTTGTATTTTGTACATAGGTACATAATATATCTCTTACACACGATACAAAAAAACGATCGTGAACGAGTAGAATGATTTATAATAATTTCTTAATAAACTGGAACATTTAGTGTTAATAAAAGTTTTTTGACATAGTTACCTACCATATCCTCGCGTGATGAAGACACATAACCATATTGTTTCTGTGATTCAAACGGGAATTCCAGAAACGTTACCCTCAATAATCGATTTTCCGTCCAATTTACATACCCTTAGCCCTTACCCTTAGTGTTTTATTAACCCTAAATATTTAACGCCTTCGCGACTTACAAACGCCTGAATAATTCTTTCTGTTTTACATTTCAGTTGCCTTTGTTTTCATTAGATTAGCCAACTGCTTTGATCAATCTTATTCCGGAATTATAAATATTCCTTAGTTCTTCCACTAACTTATTCCTACTTCGTCTATTTATAGTAATTAGTTATGTGCTATGTCTGTATAAAAATCAGCTTCTGTATGTCTGTGTCAGCAAACCTCTAAAAGATGTTAACTAACTTTAAAAATTGTGTTGTTCAATTAACTTGATTTTTTACGCAGGGTTGCATTTCCATATACTATATACCATGGAACAGAAAAAACTATACTTTCTATAAAATGGTTGCTTGTTATTTTATTTTGTAAAAAAATAATACATTAATATAGGTATTTCAAAAAGTTATGATGAGAAAATATTTAATATTGATTAACTGACTGATTATTTATCCATTTGTTCTATAGAATTAATGGTAGTGCTAATGTAACTATCACTACCAGTGAGGTCGTAAAACTCTTATCTCGAACCGAAAGCCGGTATAACTACATTTTTATGACAGTCACTTCATATCCACTCCAAAGCAAAAAAACATTTCATGTCTCGAAAATAGAGACTTAACGATGTAATCTTTGCCTATTCAAAATAAGAGAATAGTGTTCCTTATTTAAAATAAGAAGGCTCTGTACAGTCGTGATAACCTATCATTTGCAATCATAATGCCTTCACAAGTTGGACTCGTTTGAATAACCTCAGCGACCGAGGCAGTCCGCTTCGCACCGCTGCCGCCGACGCAGTGTTTTTAATTCCAAGTGTACTTATAGTTGTGTTGCGTACCGTGAAGTTTAAATTTCGAATAGGTGAGGTTTTATGAATTTAAAATCTATTGCAATGTTCTTATGTCGCCAGTTTTGAATTTCGAATAGATTCTAGAATGTTTAAGTCTTTCATATGTTTTAACCTTTACGCTTAAGGTCCTTACCTACTTACAAGATACACTGTTAAGGTAAGGTAAACCAACGCAATGACGTATTTAATTTATTATGATAACTTATTTATTACAATATGAATAATAACCAAATTTATTCAACTTAATCTCATTTACTTAAATAAAGTTTTAGTGTATAGTTAAATATAATGTAAGCAAATGTTTACATACAATTCTGACTACTGAGATCGAAAGTGTACATTATTGTCGAATGGTTAAAAGTAAAAGTTAAGAAAGTCTGCGTCCTTACGTACCTTCTTTTATTTATACTTATACCACTTATACATACAGTTTAAATAATTTGTTCATCGAATTTATTTATGCAGTTGTTAACATTGAATGCAGTTTGTAACTAAACCTTGATGCAATCCGGATTAGATTGTAACGGTTTAGTGCACTTACTAATAGGTAATAAGTGTTGATACAAATAAGTAGAAATATGTTCCTGTACTTCGATATCTATATAAAATTCTCGTGTCACAATGTTAGTTACCGTACTCCTCCGAAACAGCTTTACCGATTTTCACCAAATTTTATATGCATATTCAGTAGGTCTGAGAATCGGCTACTATCTATTTTTCATACCCCTAAGTAATAAGGGTTGTTCATCTTTAACATTTTTTTAAATTTGTATGGCAACACAACGTTTGCCGGGTTGGCTGGTAATAAATAAAAAATAATGAAACAGAGCGTACATAATCAGTTTCTTTTTGTAAATGAACATAAAGTAGAAAAAATTAATTAGTGTTCTATAATTGTCATGAAATAATGGATCCTACTTGTGTATATGCATACTCACTGTACTATTTTACCTATAGTATTAATTTGTTTTGTGATGAGAGGAGTTTGAGGATGAGATTTTAAGGAGAAACTTTTTTTACAATTTTATCGCCCCTAAACGTGCGCAAATTAAGTTTGAAAGCTTTTCCTATAGGAAATATAAGGTCTATAAAACGATAAAGCTAAATTTGCCCTGGACTCACGTACGGGATAGGTTTATAAGTCCTTTGAACCAATCCATATAGGAGTGGGGTCTTACCACCTTTAAACCACCTTAAGTTACACCATCCGTAGGACAATGATTACCGTCCATGACCACTTAAATAATAAATAATGTAAACCGCACATATGTTAGCTACGTCAATGATATAAAAAGTATAAACATATAAGTGCCTATATACAATAACTCGCTCACTTGTGTAAATTCTCAGGCGATAACTTATGCATATCGAAGTATCGTGCAAATGTTTATAAGCTTATAACGATCTATTCTTTAACAGAATATTCATTCTTAACAAAGAGTCTATAAAATAACACATATAAAAGCTCGAATGTTGAAAGAACATCTATTTGAAAAGCAAATAAACATCAACTGTATATCTAAATCCATCCATCTTGAAAAACAACTGATAATATTGAAATGGAAGAAAATAATATAAGTAACTTCGGATATAATGATTAAATCATTTCATAATATCCATCTTTTCATATATAAGGAAGTATATAAGTGTATGTTTGTATACGTATAATTAACTTGGATTAGAGTAACCATGTCTGAATTTTTAAAGCAGGGACAAAAATCTAAAAATTTTCTAAATGAAGCTATGAACAAACGCTCATCTTTCTCTCATTTTTACTATTATATAGATGAAATTTTAAACATGACTATTAAATTTAATATTCGAATATTTATATATAGCTCCTAAATTCAAATAAGAACCAGACTTTCAAAATATACATACTCTGTGTATGTTGAGGTTAAAAAGTAGGTGACAGTAGAGCACCTTGATAAACTCCTTGCAATGAAAATATTGACAATATGCTTTCAATTTTAAAATTGCATGCATATGCATATTAACATTCATTTAAGATTAACGCGTCAAATCAAGGACGTGATCGTTAAGATTTTTATATCAGTATTTACAATAACACAGTATACAGATAGAGAAATCAGGTCACCATGACCATATCCAATAAATAATAATGTTTATATACTATGCGATCATATTACTGCTATTGCAATAAAACGCGATGGAAGTACGTCATGGAGATATCAATTTACGCTCATTTATCCCATTGCTTAGTGATTCAGAGTAGCCTGTATTATTGTTAATATTGCGGAGACATTTTTCTTCCTTTTTTCAGCCTATCACCACACCTTGCCTTGGTTTGGTTACTACGTCTTTAAATGTTCTGATTTCGTGCTGTTCTCTAATCCAGTATGGAAATTATTATTAAGTACTAAATTATTCAAGTAGTTTGCTGTTGTATGTTACTAAAATGCCAGAAAAAAATGAACGAACAACTATCATATTACACATAATCGTCGATATTTTTACGTTGCCTGAAACACGCATGTGTCTCATCTAAGTATCAATGGGAATACAGAGTATTTAATTTACATTATTATTTTGTCTATTATTAACCTTTTTGTCCTGTGTGCGCTAATTTCGCCATAGTACCTACATAATGTTTTCTATATAATGTAATATCATTATTTTGTTCTACGAGCGAGTGTACTAGTTCTTGTTACCAGATGAGGCACCCTATTTAATTTCTTCTACAAACATTTTAATTATCTTCACCATCCAATTAAATTGAGATGAGTTTTTGTATATTCGGTGCAATTACTCTGTTTGATCTCGACACAATTTTTGTTAGGCCTTGTTTTATTTATTTGATCTTTCCTGTTTGAGTCTTGTTGCTTATTTGCAAAAGTTCAACTCTGGTCGCAGGGTTTTTTAATTTCATAATAAATATTATACTGATAACGTTATCTAGATTTGGAACAAAATTTACGTCTTGTTTACATAAAAATAATTTGTTTATATTAGCGTTTTAGTCAGTATTACAAAATTCACTTCGTATCACAGTGGTCAGTTTCTTTCTCATATTATCGCACTTGTTAAATATATTCTTCTGTTACTATTAACACCGAGTTGTCGCATATGTGCTGTACATATATTTTCTAATATAAAGCCTCACCGCAAGGAAACGTGGCTATTTAAGCATCGCAGTTGTTTTCCAAGGACTACCAGTTGTTAGTGCACCGATTACATCCAGCAATTTGCATGCAATTAAGTATTGTGGGACCGATTGTTTACATTTTATCATGACAATTGTATAAGAATTTACGTTAAAAATTCGCAGATTTGTAGTTTTAATTTTTAAATGATAACTGAAGATAAGATATTATTGTGCTTATTCTTTTTAACCAAAAGTTGGATGAATCAGTTGTAATGAATATTCGAAACAAATTTTGTTTATTTTTCTGTTCTTTTAAATAAAGTATGTGATTATATTCTTGGAAATTTGGAATTTTTAACGTGTTTTATTTAGATTGTTTCACTTTATTCTCTACACAAGCAAAACTACTAAAGTACTTTTATTGTTTCCAAGAATTCTGATAACCAGTTTGAGATCGACGATTTCCTAATGACATTCTTTCGTTGCTTTAAAGGTATTCCATCGATCGTTTGCAAATGAAACTTCTCCTTCTTACTTCCAGTTTTGACTCAGCATTATTAAGTAAACTAGAGTATTTTCGATAGTTTTTGTACGTGTCACTGTTGCGATTTACGCTCTCATTGGTCAGTTAGGCGTTAGTTGCAACATCATTGCATTTGTCCTCGTTTTCAATAATTTATTAGACAAACCTTTAACCTACTTATGACGTTGGGAAATAGACTAGTTAAAAAAAGCCGTCTTGAACGTTTTAATATTTATTGTTGCAGTAGCCTTAATTGGTACCTACTGATTTGCCATCTAATGAACATTAATTTGAAGCTACACTATAACAATAACTATTTAGGTAATTATGTAGTTATATTATTGTTGACTAATGAGTAGCAAGCGTTGTATAAAAGTGGCCTTGGGCTGAAGGTTCCGGGTTCAAGTCCCAGTAAGTTTGACTTTTTTGCATCCGTAGTAAGAATTCAGCTACGTTTAATGGAAGTTGCGAAAATTAACACATTCCGAAAAATGTAAAAACGACCACTCCTAAGAGTTCTAAGGCAGATAATTTGGAGACGTAATCTCTTAAAGTAATATCTTTTCATCAGCAAATCCAAAATCGAGTACCTATTATAATTTTTTATCATTTAATAGAGATGTTACAATTGCATGTTGGTACTTTTGTGGCCCCTATCGACTAATGATTGCCTTCATTCGCTGATCACTTGTGTCGGTAGTTAATTCAGGTCTCGTGACGGGATCCATCAATTCGTTAGTCTCGGGTACCAAGCCAATCAGGTCAACTACAACAACGTCCTTATATTATTCCTAAAATACTATTTTATAAAAAAAAGATTCAATAATAGCTCCATTCTTAATTTTTTTCTAACTATCCATTTTATAACAACGTTTTCTTTAAACGATATAACATCCTTCTTTCTTCTTATATAGTTTCCCGCTAGATTGCTATTCACCAGTTAAACCGGCTCTTATTAACATATTATATTTAAACATAGTATTAAAATGGTAACAAAATATACTCCTACATATCTCAAACGTACTATTACAATATAAGTTGTGAAATAATATACTTTAACACCGGATCTTGAGAACTAGTATCTAGATACAACGCGAATAATATTGATAGTAGGTATGCACTATGCTATTATACATTAATATGTTATTTTTTCTATTTTCATACAGTTGTTATTAGGTAATGACCTCATCTCATAATTATATAAATATAACATAGTGCTTCTACATTCAATTTATTTCTTTTTCATTTAACTTGCATGTAGTCTACAGTCTACACCTACAGTTATAGTGGCATTAAGCTAGCCCCTTATGTGTTTTGTTGCATCTGTGTAAGTGTACATTATGTTGGTATTCAATAAATAAAATAAATCTCATCATGATATTTTTGTTTATTCTGTTACATGGTTTTATGTAAGTGAATCTTGACATGTACTTTAACCTGTATATGTTATCTGACTCTATCTACTTAATCAGAGATCCTAATCTGTTACACACAGAATTGATAAACGTATACGATATTAGTTCACTCAGTGTTCGATATTCGGTTTAATCACACGCATCTAAAGTTAAGTGTAAGTTGTATTTTCTTTTTCGGTATAAAGTTGAAGTTTACTGTAATTGGCTAAGTGTAGATACCCGAAATGTACCCATTTCTAGCACTTATTTATATTTTTTATAAAAAAATCATATTTTAATATTTTTAAGTAAGATATATTCAATTCAATAAATATTTTTCAGTCGAATTTCAGCACTTATAAAAATAACAAAAGTAGTTTGCATATGCAAAGTTAAAATAAAATATGGCTAAAAGTTAAAGCTATAACAACCAAATCAAACAAACCATAAACGTCGAATTGTAAACTCTATTCATATGAAAAATTAACGTCAAACCACTCATTCATCATAACTCTTTTGTTAGCGTGGTAAATGCGCTCAAACTTACTGTATAATATGTGTGACTTAACTATATATCAAATACTATTAGAAAAATATTTTTAAATACTTGTCATTGAGAACTGCGTGTCGCCGGTGGCCAGTGGCACTAGTTTGACACGTCTTGACCTGGGTTCTATCCCCCTTTGGGTTCTAACCAAACCACCAGCCAGTCATCATCCAATTATTTTGCTACTGTTGGGCATCAATCTCCTCTCGAATAAGAGGGGCGAGCAGTCTATTTTGCTGGTCAATTGCGGATTGCTAAACTTCATGCATGTTTGAGTTTTTTTTAAACTCTCGGATGTGGAAGTTCACTCACCAAGTTTTTTTTTTATCAAATGACATTTAATTTGTATTACGCACATAACTTTCAAGAATCAGAAGTGCGTGCCTGGGATTAGATACTCGGACCGAATTGAGAGACTTAGTTTTAAAACACTGGTCAAATCAACCTTAAATATTTTCTCTATCGTACATTTAGATACATCAATTATTATTATTTATATAAACTGAATATATCACATAAAATACTATTATACAATACGCGCAGGTTCTTATTTTATCTTGACATAACTTCAGGTAATTTTATCTCGACAGTCAGAAAGTGATATCGTATCTTGAACAGTTAGTAATTCTCGCGTTTTTCCCATTTCAGGGCCACCACGCAACAATATGTCGAGTGGCAGAACGACTGGCGCGTTGCTGTACGCCGTGTCCGCTGCAGTGCTGGGCATGCTGCAGTTCGGCTTCAACACCGGCGTCATCAACGCACCCCGAGCGTTCATTGAAAACTTCATCCGCGAAAACAATCAAGCCAGCCCCACGCTCCTCTTCAGTGTAATCGTTAGCATATTTGCTGTCGGCGGAATGATCGGCTGCCCCTTAGCCAGTTGGATAGCCGACAAACGCGGCCGCAAATTTGCTTTAACCACCAACGCTGCGTTTGGCGTGATAGGCGCTGCCTTCATGGGATTCAGCAAAATCGCCTCATCAGTCGAAATGTTAATCATCGGCAGATTCCTTATCGGCATCAATTGCGGTTTTGCAACCACGGCCTCACCCACTTATGTATCTGAAGTGGCTCCTGTAAGATTGCGAGGCGCATTTGGCACTGTCAATCAATTGGCTGTCGCGTTGGGATTAGTGGGTGGTCAGATTCTGGGAATTGATGTTATATTAGGCAGCGACGATGGCTGGCCGTGGCTACTTGGGTTGGCCATCATACCGTCAGCAATTCAATGCTTCATGTTACCCTTTGCGCCCGAATCCCCACGTTACCTTCTGCTGGTTGAACGCCACGAAGAAAAGGCTCGCGATGTGCTCGTCCATATCAGAGGAACTGGTGAAGTTGACGATGAAATTAACGACATGCACGCAGAAGATAGAGCTGAGAAGCAGGAACAGAAGTTCACTATTGGTGATTTATTCAAGATACAGGCTTTAAGATCGCCGTTGATAATCGGTGTTGTAATGCATCTCTCTCAACAGTTAGGAGGCATAAATGCTGTATTGTATTACTCTTCAACAATATTTGAAAGTGCTGGATTAGCTCCAGCAGATGCAAGGTTAGCATCTATTGGAGTGGGAAGTATATTATTCATAATGGCTTTGGTGTCTATTCCCTTGATGGATCGTTTAGGAAGACGTACGTTGCAATTGGTCGGTCTTGGAGGCATGGTTGTTTCCTCAGTGCTCATGACTGTAGCCTTCTTTACTTACAAGGACAACTTTACCATGAGTGTATTTGCTGTTCTGTTCACTCTGTTGTATGTAGCCTTCTTTGGCGTCGGTCCAAGTTCTATTCCGTGGATGATTCTCTCTGAATTATTTGGCCAGGGTGCCAGGAGCGCAGCTGTAAGTGTAGGTGCTTTAGTTAATTGGTTCGCAAACTTTATCGTTGGGCTCACTTTTATACCGATGAACGATTGGCTAGGGAACTTGGTATTTATTCCGTATACCGTCCTTCTTATCTTGTTCTTCACGTTTACGTATTTCAAATTACCCGAAACTAAAAACAGAACAATTGAAGAAGTCACATCTATTTTTAAGAAATAGTTAGCTCTAAAGAACATTCCTTACGATATGGATGGTATTTCGATAAGTTCATACTACAATTGTGATAGTTACTGTATTATCTATATGTTCTTATTATGGACCTTCTCAACCTATTGAGGGTTGTAATATTTATTCAATGAAATCGTATTAAGATTTTTAGGAAGACTGACACACTTATGTTTAATCTACTCGATACTTCTAAACAAAGTACTTATCTAAAGTTTAAAGATATGAGAGGTGGATACCTATTTTAGGAGCATTTGTCACGTTTAGATGCGACTGTAGATATTTTACTATGTATCCTATAGTGTATGGTATACAGTAACTCTTTACTTAGTGTCTTGTCTCTAGGGTAACGTAGTAATTAAATAGACTCCTAAAAAATTATCATATTTCATTTGATTGCTCAACAATTTTACAAAGAGAAAGAAAAGAATATCAGGTGTACCTAATATCGCGGTGTAAGAGTCAGATGAACGTATCTATATTTTGACAATTTTACAGGAAAGCAAAAATAGTGTGAAAATTCGGCACTTCAAACTTTACCAGATCAATAATAGAGATCGAAAGAAAGTTGAAATAAAAATATATATTAATATATTCTCCTACTATTAGAGTTTTAAAAAAAATATAAAAAAATGTTTATAAATGCTTACAAAGACACAATATATATATTTTTATTTATTCGGTATTTTATTTCTTAAATATTGAATATAGCGTTACGTGGTTTGCCATTTCATAAAGGACTACATTGTGAACCGATTTGTGAAAAAAAACGATTTTTGATTTTTTGTACATACGTTCATCTGCCTCTTACACCGCGATATGTACTGTCACAGTACAGGAAGTAATTAAGTCCTTTTTTTGAATTATGGCAATTATGGCAGAAACAAGGTGAAATTATGGCAACTAACTTTGTTTTAGTTCAATCATATTTTGATTTAGGAGTCGATTTGGTTACTTGGTCTTGGGTAATATAAATGTCTGGTATCTCAATGTTGCGTGCATGTTTCATTTAATTGTCGTTTTTGCGACGTCACTTTTATAATCAATGGCTCGAGGACCAACTGCTTGATTTTCCATATTTTTTTTATACGAGTAATTATTTTAATGTTTCCTTACTTTTAATGATATTAAAATGGATTAAGTATATACTGATTTGAAGCAGTGAATAGAGATGGGTTGTTATTGTTGCAACATATATTCACTGCGTTTTTAATAAACAGGTTTCGCTTCAAAGTAATATATGAGAAATAGCCTATTAAAAAAAAACAGTCTTGGCGGTTTTCTTTTTGAGTCATTTTTAAGAAATCATTGATGCAAAATGCATGTTTTGTCTATTCTTATCGAATTATAATTTTTATTTGAACATTAATTGGTTTTTGAAATTCGTTATAAGGTTATAGTTTTCGTTAAAACGATATATGTTGTACGTTTTTGGGAGCTGCTTTTCTTTTTTATTTTTTTTGTTAAGGTTCAGTGCCTTAGCTTTATTTTTAAGTTATTAAATCGATATCCAGTTTATAATAACGTTGCTCTATCTTAAAACAATAGTATTTATAATTGTTTCTAAGATAATATATTGCGACATGTTGTGTTTTAAATTGAATGAACGCTTTAAGGTTATATGTATATAATTATTTATACTTTATTACTTAAATTATATATTGGATATGAACCGATCTACACTGTAATATTTGTTTTGTATGTAATTTTCGTTGATATGTAATTCTGCATCCATACGGTTCACATTTGCCGCATACGCCAAATCTTTACAACGCATAATTCCAATGGATTTGCTAAAAAGCGACACTCCATTGGACAATCCACCAATGGAGTGTCGCTTTTAATCATAAGCGCTCGCAAATGGGCACTTATAATCACAAGCGCTTGCAAATGGGCGCTTGCAAACACAAAGAAAGTTTAACGTTCTATCCTTAAGTTATCATTTGACGCATTGGTTGAGATTTGGCAGGTGTGCCGAGTTGCGGACGCGATATGCGCTATACATTCTTGTCTTGCAGCAGTCTTGTTGTTCTATCTTGACGTGTATATTTTTACATTTCTTTTAATCTGGTGCGAGTGTAGCTCATCTACAATAAGATTTTCAATTACACATATTTTATATTTTTGTTATGTACGAGTACCTCTTATATCATTTTATATTCTATATCAGCTTTTAGCAATGAACTATTAATTCTGAAACGCACCTACACCTGATTTAAAATAGGTTGTGATCGATAAGGAAACCTGCCTATGAAACTATTTTATTTTGATACTTATCAATGCTTAATTTGCTCTTATTAGATATAGGAGCCACAATAATCCCATATTTATATAAATAGTTATCTTTTACTTACAATATAACCTAAGCTTATGTTTGTACTCAGTAGTAAAGTTCAATGAACAATAAAAACTAATAATGTATGTCTGTATATAATATATATCTTATTTGCGTTATCTTAATGATAGAAAATCGCTAGATCCCTGCTAGAATGCACTTTACCCAGTACCTTGTAATGTTCTATTTTTATGTCTTTATGGCATGATAATATTTGATTTCTTGCCGTTTGGTCTAGATTTAAAAGAAAGGGGATGAATTTGAAACCTTTTGGGTCTCGGTGTTTGTTGTAGGGGTA
Source organism: Epargyreus clarus clarus (assembly GCA_014595695.2). NCBI lineage: Eukaryota > Metazoa > Arthropoda > Insecta > Lepidoptera > Hesperiidae > Epargyreus > Epargyreus clarus. Next base: position 2,123,277 of record JACTTY020000031.1, on the reverse strand, counting down.
TGAGCCACAAAGCGTTTTTATTATTCCGTAGATTTAAATAATCTTGGTAGTTTACTTCACCGTCCTATAGTACTTTAGTGCCAAGTGTTTCGTTTAGCCGTAAGACTAGTATGTAGACACGACTTATTTACTTTTCTCGAATATTTGTAAACTCCACTAAAAACAAGGTTTTAAATGATCGTGATATCGAGTAACGTTATCGTTATAACAGTTATAAATAACGTTTAACGATATTGTATTTTATACTCATTTATAACGTGATTTATTATTTTTTTTATCAATTTTAAAAATAAACAGATGCTTATTTTTAAGTTAGTGTTGGGTGGATGTTGGTGGATTGTAATATTTGGTGTTAATTAAAAAAGTTTAGTAATATGAATAATTTCATTCTAAAATTTACATACTTATGTGTTTACATAGTATAGATGTGTATATTATACAATACCTACGTTGTTTGTTAATTTTCTATATAGCATCTGTATTTTTACTCTCGATTTTTTCACTTTTCATCGTATTTTTGTAAATTATGCAAAGTAATATTATTGGCATCTACTTTATATTAAGCATGACATATTAAAACATCTATGCACAAATGACACATACTCCACGTTCATTTAAAATCTTTGTTTTATTATTCCGAATAAAGCTGTGCACAGATTGATCAAGATGCATTAAGTATAATTAGAATACGAATAGATATGCAATATATATAATCTTTTAATTTTTTGTAATAGAAAAAATATTTAAATGCCTAATACACATACTGTCTACTTTTCGAATGTTTTAGAATTCTGAAATGCCAGCAGTTGGGCAACAACATCAAATACTTCATATAGAAGATTCATAAAACACAATATAATGTATTTTAATGGTCTCACACTTATGAAAGGCTACTGAAATGATGGTTCTATATTTGTATATCATAAAGTTTGATCGTAATAAAACACCATGGTATTAGTATATTAAGTAATGTATTTAATGCAACAATACTATTTACTAACGCTACTGAAAAATTGTAATATCCATAATATTATAAATGTCACATTTAGGTATATTAGGTAACAGATGTATTTAATAACAATATCCACTTGCATATATGTAAACTTATATTTATATATTTCCAGTGATTAATAAATTGCATAGTTTAATATATAATTACTTAAGTATATTATTTAATTGCTATTTGACATTGTTATATTTTAAAACAATAATTGTTCATATTTAAATATTATTAAAAAGCATGAGTTGTAATTTACCAGTGAAATAAAATTACTATACACGGTACCGTATTTTTCGTTTGTTATATTAGTATTAGTAATTTATTTTATTCTTTTCTTTCAAGAGGAACTACTTCTGTAGGACGTCTGCTTTTTTTTCAAATTCAATTTCAAATTCAAATTCAAATCATTTATTGCCTGAAAATGGGTAGGTACAATTGATCGACGGTAATAGAATAGGTTCGCCAAAGTCCACCTTTTTCTACATTTGTAAAGGTATTGTTGGCATTCGTAATGTTATTTTCTTTGGATTTTGGCAGTTATTATCGGAGTATACAATTAACATTAAATTAAGCAATAAATTTGTAAACTTTGTGAAACAAATACTTTGGTACTTACTCTACTTCGTACGATCAAAATTTTTTATTAACTAAGCAGTTATTTAAAAACGAGTATAGCTTTTAACAATGCTATAATGCGTTTACGTTATAAACTTATAACGTTATATTAGCAATAACTATCTTGTTATGTATTCATAGATATAATAATTTGTGTTACATGAATTGCTCTTAAAATTATGTAATTGAAAAGTTATGCAACATTTTTAATGTATATTATATATTTATTAGAATAATTAATTTAATTCCATATTATAATGTATGATCATTGAATAATGATTTAATGCACCTATCGTTATATTATTGTAATCAGTTGTAATAAATATTATAACGTATTACAATATAAGTAAAAACGGCAACAACAACAAAATACGAATTTAATTCGCCTGTTGAAATTAAAATATTATTACGCATTTGAACCTGATTTTATTATTTTTATGCCTAGCATTACTAATAGAATAAAAATATTTCTGTTATTGATTACGATACATATGGCACATATGAATTTATATTAACGATTAGTTCTACAGAAATAGCAGTGATAGCCTAGTAGAAGGTCCAAAGTTACTCTAGACACGTGATGAATTTTAAAGTTATGCGTGTATACGAAATTAATTGTAAAGGAAAACATTGTGAGGATATTTTTCTTCATTGGGACGACACGACTCCGTCACGGCAACGAGAACATTAGTGGACTGCAAGCTGTCTCACTTGTTCAGTAGGCCGACTGATACCGTCACGCTGATGACGACACGCCGACATGACGCCAACGACAATCTGCACACTTACACACGTATACTTTCATGCGTGAGAATTATATTAAGTAGTTGTCATATACCCTATCTTTCAATGAATAAATAACTTAAATAATTAAAAGTCAAGACCCTTACGTGCGTGTGTTTCGTATCGGTATTGACTAAAAATGAAAAAATAGCAGCCATACTGGCAGCGCCGGTGCCGTGTCGGGTCCTCCCAATCTCACATCATGTGGACTGTCTTCCGTTTGACTAGTATTCCTAATCATTGCCACAAATAGTTGAGAACAGCTGCAATGCTTCATCTTGCTCGTCCTCTTGTTCTTCTATTTCGCCTTCCAACCAGAAGGTTTCCATAATCCCTTTGCCCTGTAAAACAACGAGGAGCTATATAGTTGTATTTTCATTTTGCAGGTGATAGAATTCTAAATGTGCAGTTAATGTTTACTATGACGAATAGACTATTGATAATAATATTTTAAAGACTTGGAGCAGTTAAACGTACCTTCACTTTAATAAGTCCTCTAGGGCGAAGTCTAAACCTTCCTTCTGGCAGTTCAGCTTTCACCTCAGCTGATATTTGAATTCGACCCGGCTGAAATATCCAGAGATTTAATTTAATCAGAAAAATAATTTCAAACAGCTCATACGAGTATTTAAAACAATGTCATTGTATTGAATTAATGACTGAATAACCATCAAGAGTACTTTTATTACTATATCTGAATTATAATTAGGTGTCCAAAATGTAAACAAAGGTGTTGACCTATCAAGAAAATATGTTTCAAACGGAAGTTACTCATTTTTGACGATATTAAAATAATACAACAATAATAAAATAATAATCGAAATAAATTAAGATTAATTTACATTTTTTATTATTTATATTACCTCATTTTCATTCCATACAACAATAATGATAAAAAACAAGATTTATGGTAGAAAATTAAAATGTGATAATGGTAACACAATAGGATTCAAAAACATTTCTTGTGCCGTCATTTTGAAGTTTCGTAGCTAATGTTATTCATTTTCGTGACTGTGATCGAACTCGAATGTTTTCTCGTTTTCATAGTGTATTTGTTAAATTGTGAAAGTTTTCGTTGTAGTAATTGTGAAAGTTTTCGTAAATTGCGAAAGTGAAAGTTTTCGTTTTGTTGAGTTTGTTAAAGTTTTTGTTTCTTGTTAATTTTGAATGTCACTGACATTTCTTTGTTTACATTTTGGACACCTAATTATGAATCAGACTATAGTTGTATTTTTTTAATAAATCATTAAATAATAGAATATAGTACTATTATTTAAAAAATAATTTAAAAAAATATTTTCGAATCAACTTTTTAGTAGTTCTTACTTCGCTTGTAGTTTGCATCCTGCTGGCCGTGTTAACCGTGTCGCCAACGAGACAGTATCTTGGCTGACGAATACCTAGCACACAAGGAACCACCTTGCCTGTATGTACACCTGAAAACAATATGGATAATTTATTAATAAAAATAAAAGTCACAACTTTCTACAGCTTCCCTTAAATATAGGCATATCAAAATGATTAGATTTTCGTTTTGGTACGTATTATATTTTTATAGACCTAAGAATAGGAAGAAATCAGATCTATATCTATCGGCTATCCGTATAGGTATATATTTTTTGTAAACATATAGAGTCATTACTTGCAATGACTTTACTGTTTAGGAAGAGATCTGAATATAGTAGCTCTAGTACTTGCTATTAGGTTAAAAAACCATAAATAGTTCTAACTTACTAATAATTCAAATTCAAATCTCATTTAATAAATTGATTCATATAGAATACTTTTTGAAAGTCAACAAACTACCACCGCTTCGGAAGGTGTTTCGATATGGAGAAGAAGCGGCGCAGGAAACTCCATACGTGTGCAAATTGGCATCTTTTAAAGGGTAAATAATATACAATTTTACATAGTGGTACATATAATTAATTATTGATGTTGGAGATGGAGTTGTACCATGCGGATCTACCATTTAAGTACTGATTTACATTGTAATAAGCTTTTTTACATAAAGTTATTTTTATAGTTGATTTAATCCTTTTCTTGCATAGGCTTATAATGTATTTTGGTAAATATTCTACCTCTTACCAATAGTGAGCATAGGTAAAGCCCGTGTGACCGCTAGTGCAGCGCTCGCAATCGCCGCTGCGTGCGCGCGCCATCTCTCGGGAGCACCGGACACTACCATGTACACTGTCCCTACTGTTTCAACCTGAAAATAAAACCACGAAAAGGAGAATGCCCATTCTTGGTACTGATGTTTCTCATGCGTCAAAACGAAAGTAATATTAAAATTATTTTTTGATTTTTTTTACATAATTTGTCGATCAGAATAGTTTCTTTGAACAGTGGATAACATTTAAGATAAAATAAGACGAAATGTTGATTGTCATTCTTAAAAATTAAAATGGCGGTATTTTATACTCGGAATTCATTATTTTAGGTTTTTAGGATTATTTTAGGATTATTTTAGGTTTTTTACCTACTACCTTTAAAAGTAAATGGAATATGTTAATCGAACTACATTATAGGTACCTACAATCAGTTAAAACCGACCATTAATCTATCGTCGGATATTTCCGATTTTGAGGTTATGTAACATTTCGGTAAATAACTTCAGAACCCGGGTGCTGATCTAAAAAAAAAATATTGGTGGTAGTATTTGGTTAATTATACATCGTCCACAACAAGTTTCAATTTGATGCAACTCTGGACGGCGGTCCATACTTTCATGGGCATTGTCCTTTAATAGATAAAATCATCATTGTCCTCATTGTCATATTTGTTATATAATGAGATATTATAGGATTTCTTCCTTCACTTGGCACTACATATAACTCATTGCGTTGAAAAATATTCATTTTCTTAAAGTGTTAATCTAATTATTATTCGTCTTTTTATGACAACTCGCGAAAAGGAACCCCGACATGCAAAGCTGCTGTCTTACCGATATTAAATTCTCATTAAGTTAACTCCTAATCGAATAACGATTAAAAATGTTAAGAGACGACATTAAGGACGCAGGCCATCATTATCTTAGCAGTAATTACCATTCTAAGGAATTTGTTGGAATGTGGATAAATTTATCCTCCTTATTGGAAAAAGTAAATATACAAAAGGATCTATCCCGATCCCTTTGCCTGAAGCTTAAATCTTTCGTTAAATTAATTTTCTCTCGTTTCAAATAACTTTTCAATATATTTCCAAAATTTTTTTTTAATAAAACAAGTTTTTTAACCTCTTATTGAAGAATAAGACTTTTCCCTCGATTCTTTAAAAAACTACTTCAAAGTATCCCCTATCCAAGTCAGATTTCACAACTTTCAGGCGTTTTTCTCATGTAAATGATCATTAAACTTAAGAATATCATAAATATTCCATACCTTATACACTTTGTGAGAGTCCAGGATACGATCAATCCTGGAGTACACGTCGTTCATGTATGATACAGTTTGCATGACATCTGCCCGAGTACCCGTCTCTGTGATTGGGATCCCGCAAAACATTATAGTCACGTCGAAGGTCTGGAAATCGAACAAAATGGTGGTTGAAAGTGGAAGAATAACTTAAGTTCCTTAGACCTTCTTTAACGACTTGCTTAGACTTCATCAAGGCGATTCTATCTATTATATTTTGGTCTACCAGGGGTGACAAGGCCTTCGTTTTCAAAGATATAAATTCATCTGTACTCAATTAGTCTATGTGTAGTAATAATTTGAGATTGATAATCGGCTGCTGTAGCTTGTCACTCTTACTGCCCTTTTTGCTGGTCATACGAGGAACTATAATTTAATATTCGTATAAAATAGTTATTTGATAAGTATCACTAGGAAGTAACAAGAAAACCTTCGTTTTGATACTACTTAGTATAACTTGAAACGTATTTATTTGTTTCTTTAATGCTTATAATAATACCTTGTCAATTGCAACAGACTTGCCAGTCCTCAACTGATGAGCGACAGATCTAGGTATCATTGAGTACAGCAGTTGGTCGCTCCGTTTCTTCCACTGATCCAGAAGCTTGTGAGACTTCTCCAGATTCATGCTCCTGCTCTCAGCCTTCTCGAAGAGCAGTTCCAGACGTGACAAGTGTTGCCAGCCGCGGAACAACATCTCTCTGGACAGGCCGTGTCCGTTCATATCAGCAAGATACAGTCCTGCTTGTCTTAGTTCCTCCAAGTCATTGAAACTGTAAAAGCCGTTTACGACATATTTATTGTACCATTTATGACTAAAATTTTCAGGATATATTAATTTTCATAGTATATAAGCATGGCTACCTAAAACTTGGAAAATGTATAAACTTAAAATGTATGTAATTTAAATGTATTAAGGAAATATTTGGAGACAAATGTCCTTTTGAGAAGAAGAGTTGCTAAATCTGGGCAAGTTGAATTGCAATCCCTTAGTTAAGACTATCCTTGGTAGGTCTCGTCTGGCAGGATATAGGCCTTCCAATAAATAAACTAGAAGTTAGAACTTACATAGGACTGCACAAGAAAATTAGTGCGTCGATCTCTTCGAGTAAATAAATCGGCCCTTTAAGCAAGATTGCTCTAGCGCCCTGGGATCCTCGTCTGGAGTCGCTAATGCACCGTGCGCGCCAACGCATCAGCTCCAATTCAAACATCATCGTTTGCATGCATACTACCTGCAAGTGAGGAAAATAGATAAGACTAGCAGAACCCGCGGCTTCGCCCGCGTAAAAAAATATGATATGACATACAAATAACTGTAATCGTAAATTGGTACCTTTAACAATTTTAACGATAAAGTAGTATTTCATTTCATTAATAAAAGCTTTCTTTTTTCGTCACTGTTTACCTAAATTGGTCAAGCTTTCTTCAGAAACGTACACTAAAACTCTAATTATTGGACCTTAATTAAACTTTCTTTAAAATATAAGTATCATGTAGGATACAATAATTATTATTTACACTATTCCATAGGAACCGTCCATGTTATATGGGGCCATACATACAGTGGTTCTATCCAGGGTCGCTGTCTGGGCGGTTAGAGCTCCCATTCTTGCCGCCCGCGACTCCAGAAGTCCCCCTTTAGTCTCGTACGACAGGCAGGGGATACTGTAGCCCTGTTCTAGCCCAAAATCTTAATCCAAGGTCTATATGTCTACCACATCACACCTAATCCACGCATAACCACAACCATACCCCACGGCAGGACAAAATGTTGCCACGCAGTGTGTCCAAAGTAGTTGCGATGTACCTAATCAGTATACCAAAATGTAGGCAAATTTGAATAAAATTACCCATTATCATATATGAAATCTGCACCCGTCCACGTTGTCGTGTATTTGTCTGAATAGACGTTATCTGAAATTTCACGTTTCTAACTTCGAACCTAAAATATTCCCGTATACATACATATAACACTACACCCTAACGGGGTTGATTACTGAGTTGCTAAAAATGCTGAAACGGATGTGTAAACAGAAAAGCATAATGGAAACACCCTTTTATAGCCGTCTTAAGGGTTGATCTAAAAAAAACAGTGACCCAGATGTTTCATTGAGTCTAATGATAATTTTTCATAGCGGTTGCTTCCAAATTAACGGATTATAAAATAAAGTTCCAACCCCTATTTAACGACCTTAAGGGTTGATTTTCAAAAAACAATGAAATACGTGCTTAAATATTTTCTACCAAAAAGCGAAATAAAGATTTTCATAGAGATTAGATCAAAACTGGGGGATTTTCATACAAACTTACAACATAATTACAATTACAATTTAACCCACATAAGGGTTGATTTTCCATAAACAGTAGAATTAAAGTTCCACTATATCTAACCAGTAGAGCAATGGCTAACTTTCTTAGTGCTGGCTTTCAAATTGGAAAATTTTAAAATAAGCTGACAACCCTTATTTTACCAACTTAAGGATAGATTTTCCAAAAATGGTGAAATAGGTATTTAATTATTTTTAATCGAAAACCCAAATACCGATTTTCATAGAGTTTACATCAAAACTGGGGGAATTTCATACAAACTTACAACCCTTATTTAACCCACATGGGGTTGATTTTCCAAAAACGGTAGAACTAAACTTCTATTATATTTAACCAGTAAAGCAATGGCTGACTTTCATAGCGCCGGCTTCCAAAATGGCAAAATTTAAAATAAGCTGTCCACCCCTATTTAACCACCTTTAGGGTTGATTTTGGAAAAAACCCTTAGATTAGATTTTTATAACTTTAAATCAGAAAGCTAAATACCAATTTTCATCCAGTTTGCTTTAAAACTGACAGACTTTCATACTAACTTTCAACCCCCATTTAACCCCCTTAACGGTGGAATATCAAAAAATCCGTTCTTAGTGCGCATCTACATTATAAAATCAAGCTATATTTTAAATTTCATGATTGTAACTTCAGTAGTTTGGTCAAAACCTTGATTAATACGTTTTGAACGTGAGTATCTTTTCGCTTTTATATATATAGATTTTAGTTTCTTGTAGTACTAATTCGGTGACAATAAGATCACAACTATTTTTTACTATTCACGACTAGTAATAAGTATCCTTGGCGACGTTAAAGCAGATGTACTTATACATAGAAGGCGTTTCAACTAGTTCTTAGGATGCATGTATTCCGTTTTGGACATCCAGTAATATTTTTAACTCTTAATATTTCTGTTCCATTTTTGTTACCAGTTGGTTACAAAACTCCACGGGCAACAGAAATCAATTAACATCAGTTGGACTTACCCGCATGATTCTTATAACAATACATGTATGTTGCTACTAAAATTAATTTCGAAATGATGTTCTACTTACTTTGTCCCAAGTGAAGGACACCTTGGGTTTCCTTAGTCGAAGAATTTCACTTATCGGAGACTTATCCAGGCGATTCCACGGTCCACCCCAAGATTCGAGCAACTGAAACGAATAATATATTAAGTGCGAGTTATCATATTTTAAGTTATTACTGTTCTATTCTTGAAAACATTTTTCCTCTCAAAAATCTATTTAACGATTTAAATCTGTCGAGGCTTTCACTGCTTATGGCTGAGCTAGCGGTAAAAAGTTGTAAGTAAGTACCTTGTCGCCAACTAGTACTATCTTCATTTTCCTGTCGAGCATCACACCGAACGGGAACAATTGCAGTAAGAGAGACGCTGGCACAGCTGGGAGCTGGCATGGCAGAGACTTCTTCAGCATCAGGGAATTTACCTAAAAAATATACTTTCCTAGAATTTGCTTGTTGACTAAACAGAACTTATACATTTTCTAGACAAAGTTCCTAATTTGATTTGAAAAATTTTTCGTGGTCCTTAAGGGTGACAAAAGTCTAATAATAGTGGGTTATTGTTGATAATGATGATAGTATAAGTAATTGGTAGTCTATTTTATGTGGCTTATTTTATGTACGAAGGGTACGTAAAATAAGCCACATAAGTTAAGCAAATAAAAAACAACGGGTAGATCAGTTCCAATTGACTATTCCATATAAATAAGGACGGTATGTAAAAGGGGATACTTTGTAATATCGTATCTTCTCACCCGAAAAATCTAGTTATTTGGCAAATTGTATAAACGCTACTTGTAAAACGTAGCGACCTTCTTAAATGTAATTTACGTGAAGCACTCCAGAACCTCATTCCGTTCCCGCTTTTCCTGTTATTTACAAGTCCGTTTTATTACTGCTTATTGAATTTATTATTTCGCAATGCTGTAGGACACCATTAAGGTTGCTGACAATGTTTTCCAATTATAGGCAAATAATTTTGTTTCTCATTTGGACAAAATAAGCAAACATAAAAATAAAGATTGAATACCTCTCCGTGATTTCAAAATTACTGTATCTCTCGTTAACATAACACTTAAACATTATTTTCCATATCTGTTTGTGTCTTTGAAATATTTGAAATGATTGCAAATAATGGATTAAAAATAAGTAATTGTTATTTGGTACTTTATTCTACAATGTTAATAGCATTTTCAGCATTTTCGTAAATAATTTAATAGGAAATTAATGTTAATAGCATTTTCAGAATTTTCGTAAATAATTTAATAGGAAATTCAAACTGTTAAAAGTCGTTATATTCAAATCGTACGTTAGTGTATATTGTATTACATCCATACATACATTTACAACTTTTGGTTTTATCAGAGAATATGGAAATTTTATATCCAGAAAAATATTACAACAATTTCAGGCAGTATGTTACGATTAGGGACGTGGTTCGGGATTTTAATTCTCTGTCTGTCCTATTTCATGTACGTGACTTTTTTGTGTTATTATACAGGTTTATGTATTACACATTAAATTATAAAAGGAGATATTGTATTATGTACTAGCTTTTTAGCTTTTAACGTTTCATAGATGAATTTCAAAGTAAATGATTTATTCCACAGTATTTTAAGTCCGAATTGTGATTTAATTCATGATTCCTGGACACTAGTAATCCTGAAAATATAAGGATGTCTGATTTCAAAACAGTACGTAAACTATGATGATCAAGATGGACTGGTAGATTTCAAGCGCCCTTGAGAACAATATGGTATGTATGTTTTCACACAATATTATTTTGAATGTTAAAGCAAGTGATAGTGATGATTTCAGAAATAAATTATATTAGTCACTGCTTAGTAGGTACGTAAAGTAATATTTAGTTATATTTACATAGTCACTGTTGTCAAACTCGAGCCTCAGTACTGCCACGTAGTAACTGCCTTCCAAGCTCTCCTTCATCACTGAAACCTTCAGCTTCAAAGAGAATATGTCTTCGGCTATTTCGTAAAGTTGACCTGAAGAAAATATTAATAAGATTACAAATAACACCAATATTTAAGATAAAAGTTATTTAAAGTCTCACTACTTATCTGTGATCAAGATTTCTAAACATTTTTCGTATAATCCGCGCGTTTTATCTACTTGAATCTAATTTTTAAGATACGATAGAATTACAATAATGAGAATACAAAATTATAGTACCTACATATTACAAGTAAATTGAAATAAGTAAAGAAAGTAAGGGTTTGTTTCGAAATGCAAATGTCGACTATTTGTTGACTTTATGTGGGATTTTCATGTTCAGCTTCATAGGGCTTGGCGTTTCTATTCCAACCCATTCCTTAAAAGTAAAGAACCTACTGCCGCGAACCTTGAAGCAAAAAAACCCAAAAATCCTTTCAAACAAAAGTTATGTCTATATATGAATTTTGGCAAAATATCTAGTAACGTCAGATTGATCAATATTTGTAGCAAATGGCACACTTACCCATCAAATAGTGAGTGAAACCCGTCCTAGTACTGCTATAGACCAGCTCAGCACCATGTATGTGGGCTCTTGTCAACTGCATGCTCGGAGACCTCATACGAGGGAATGTGAACCGCATCCTCTGGTGAATACTGTCCACTGATTGCAGGAACGTGCAGAAGTATCGTCCAGTCGCTCGGATCATCGTATCATAGCTATGAAAAGGGTGAAAGTTAAATTTACTCTGTACAGTTGGGAAAGACCCATGACGTAAAAAAGATTGAAGCTAACTACTAAAAATAAAAACAAAAAGACTTGAATTTGAAAAAGTCAGTTTTATAGAAGTAATATGCCTAGAGAAGATATCCTTCTCTGTGAATCAATAAATACTTAGACCTGAACAATGTAACAGTGAAAAAAATATCATACCCATAATTAGTAAAAAACTTCACGAAACATCTTCCAAAAAAGTGCATGACTTTTTCCGGTGTTCCAAACTTCTCTTTTAACGTATTTAATTTCTCAATTTGTATGAGATTAAGGCTATTAAGCCTCGGTCTTCCAGATACTCCTGAACCACGTCGTTTGTAGACATCTACTGCTACCGTGCAGCTAGTCTTCCTCATCGCTGTCTTTGCTAAATTTCTCCTAATACTGTCTGATGTTGGTGAAATGGGTTCAGAATTTTTAGGAGTTTCATCTTTAGAAGTGCCCTCTTCTGGTACATCTTGTATTGGTTTCGGAACTTCCTCATCTCTTATGCCTTCCAGATTGATTAGAAGACTTCGTCTGTCTCTAACAGCGATAGCCTTAGACATAGGACAAGCACCGATGTCCAGTTCTTCGGTCTCATTGATTTTATCTATAGACTTGGAACTGTTTTGTATCTCTTCGCTGGAGTTGTAAGCTTCTATTTCCTTCTTCGTGACAGCTGTTAGAGCATTGGTTGCTGTGAATGGGCATTTGTAATTTTGGATCCTGGTGTCAGCGTGAACTGAGGCACTTCGCCAAGCTGGTTTGGATTTGAGAGACAGTTTTCGTGGTGGTGGGCTCGCAGGTGTTGACGTTGTTGGACTGTTTGCGTCTTTCGTGACGAATCTGGTCAACGCTGAAGCGAGTCGGAACATGAGGACGTCAGGATATTGCTACAAAAACAATTATTTTAAATGTATAATATGCCAAAAACAAAATTGTGGGGTAAGTCCATAGTTGAACTGTAGCAGCACCCCTTTGGCCGGATAACAAAGATTACCTCTGCTTTATTATAATTTGAGAGGGAATTTCTGTTTTTAAGGGAAGGGCGCTTTTAAATCTCTTAAGTTAACTACAGTTGTGAATTACTATTTTGAATGTATGTCTTGCTTTAGGCCAACTGTTTAGTTTAATTCTTTCTGGTCATAGACTTAACATTCACATTTTACAGCAAGCGTCATTGTAGGTATCCATTTTAAATTTTTAATTGCAAAAAACGTCAATTAAAGTACCTGAGTGGCTCCAAAAACGGTGTTTTTGGCGCCCGATTCTCGCAGAATCACTTCCCATATTTCTTCCCCGCATTCTTGCTGTAAATAAAGAAAAAAGTTAATAACTATATAGTCCTACTACAAGATCTTTACTTTAACAGGTATGAAGTTTAGTATGGTAGAGCTATACGAGGCTGAGTATGATTTTACGAGTAACATTCCATTCCGTCAGGTACATTCTACGTCACATATTTCTATGCGCTAATAGCTTTAATATCCCATTAACAATTAACTTTACTACTGTTTTATGGTGAGATTACTCTCAGACTGTACCGGGGATCAATAATACAACAATTTGTAAGCAGTCAATAACAAATGTTATTGGGACACAGCCTAAGCTGGAAAAACAATCAGAAATTTATTACTATGCGTCGGTGATGGTAATGTTACCATTGTTCATGTGTAGGTCACAATCACCTTGGTACATCACGTACTAGACATGTGACATGTGCATGTGCATGTATAAGTACCACAATTTTATTTCAATTTATATTATACCTGATGATAAGTGGTCACACCTACTACATTAGTATTTTGTCGTTGTCTAAATATTACTGTCCTATTACTTGAAATGGGTCTAAGTTTTGTCAGAGTTTAAGCACGGGTAGTTACATTAATCGCGGGACAATTCATTTATAATTCGTATTTGCACACCACTTTCACACTTTAAAAATAAGCGGCCAGGGATTCGAAGCTCGGACCCCCATTGAGAGGCCGAGTTTCTAATCACTATGCTATAGAGATAGCGGATAAGAGAATTGAGTTGTTAAAAGTGAGCAGAGGATCAATCAAGTAAAACATCGAAAATTCTTTGTTACTCGTTAAAAGGCTTAAATTCGAGTAAGGGTTGCAGTGGTAGCTCTATAATCCTACTAGGTACGAAGATATCTACGTCCAGTGTAAATACTTGACATTACATATTAAAAACACATTCTGTAGAGAAAAGGGTTTCAATTGTAATGAAATAACGAGACGTCGCATTTGTATTCTTAAACTTACACACGTTAAGGCACTTTCAATGAATACATTACAAGAAATGGACTTTGAATTAATTCAAGAGCTTCCTTTCAAGCATTGTATTGATCGATTCGTCAATTTGAAAGTAAGATGTAATAATCTTAATATAGGGGTTCGGTAACACCTCTATGTAGTCTAGTCTACTAGTTGTTACATTGCTGTTGCTACATTGTAATAAGTCTCTGACTCAGTTAGCAAAGGTCTAAGGTCTGTTCTATAGGTCTAGGGACAGACCCTAAAGGTCTTGAGGTTGTATTAACTCTTACATGAGGTTTCAAAACCTTTGCACATGCTTGAGAGTTCTATGAAAAAGTTTTCAAAGGTAAGACGCATCAGGGTGCCAGCTTTACGAACCCTGTCTAGGGAAAGGTTTTCTCTAGCAGTACTTTTTTAACACCTACAGCCCAACTTGTATTCTGCGTCATGGATTGAATGGGGGTACACTTCCGAAAACCCCCCACTTCCGATCGAAACTTTGCACAGACCTTCCTTAGGATGTTCGAAGACAACCTCTAAAGAGATTTTGGCGCATACCAATAGTTTCCGAGAAATTAAATTTTGAAAATTGGATTTTAGCACGCGCGTTATATTCATATAGTGTGGAGTTTTCTATAGACGGTACTGTAACTTTCTCGAGTTGTTTGAGCCCACATAAACCCAAAAAATGCACACTTCCGATATAAACTTCCGAAAACTCCCATCTTCGATTGAGGTGTTGATAGGCGGGCCTTAATACAGGCTTGGTGTTGGTTAGATTAGGTTGGAACATAAGAGTAAATAGAAAACTAAGCGAGCTGGGCGCGGCAGCGCCCTGCGAGCGGGCGAGTCCGTTCACCACAATTCGGACCTAAACTACTCGTATATGATTCATTCTCGTATAGTTACTCTAATACAACAACTAAGATGACGTTTATACAACAGGAGTCATCATTAATTTCAGTTAATTACCAAAAATTCTTAGAGGGATCGTCTCAAAATAGCAAAAAAAGGCCTGTGCAAAGTTACAGCTCAATCGTAGGTGGGGAAGAGAAGGTTTTCGGAAGTTAATCCTGGAATGGGCTTACACAATAACAATTCATGAAACACGTGGACTCGAAAGAGACAAAATATATAAGTATAACATTTAAAAAAATATATTCCCCGATAAATTGAATCCAGAATGCGTAACAGAAGAGTAATAAATCGCTCGAGTCGTCGATATACATTGATTCTAACTAGAAATGATTTTAAGAAAACCCAAGACAAAATTCTGAATCATAAAATTAAAAGGATATTTTATACGAATCTACATTTACTACGCTCTATTCGTATTTCGATTACACGCGCTTTTCCGAAGATATTTTCGTCTCACCTCTACTCGTATATGTAGGACTGTAGGTACTCCATACGACACGTGACTTGAATATATGTATAGGTGTAACAGTTTTTGATGTACTAGTACCTGTAGTAGTAGTTGGAACCTGGATTCTTTTAATGATCGACCTATGTTTCACATTCATTCATATAGGTAGGTACACTATTGTACTATATATGAATGAATGTGTAACTATATTTACATATGTAATTAAAAGCACTAAATCTATCGAACTAAACGTTATCACGCACATATATGCAATGGGCAAATTATGCCGGTAGGTTTTAAAGCATTTTATCCATGTCCATGGACATTTATAATCGACCCCGATAGGATTTAAGTTCTATGTGAGATTGTTTACCGATGCCTTGCTAGCTCTAATGCTATTTGTCCACTGCAACCGATAATTACTGACGGCGCTGAAGTAGCGTACATACATTTACTATAGCCGCTTGTCCACTGCACGTCCGTCACCCGAGCACCGTCATCCCGTTCGTCGATATTTCCAGTAGATCGGCGTGACCGATAGATCTGCACCGAGATTTTGACGGGCCAATGTGCCGGCAATGTAAAACACATTGGAACTTGTCTATACACTGCCGTCACACGCGTGGCAGATAAAAATAAACCGCCGATATCGGTCGCGGTGGACAAACTATCGCCGTCACCACATATTAAAATCGGCCTCAAAATAATCTCGTTTTCGGTATCGGCTCGGTAACGGTGCGGTGGACTAACGAGCTAAGGCTTCGCCTCGTATAAAAGTGTATTCCTTACTAGAAGTATCGAACAATACACAGCAGCATTTAACATATTTGTTATTATAAAGTAGAAATAGGTGTGACGGTAGAGCCTCCAGATATGAGCCACGGATAGGTAATAACATATCTTAGACATGGATTAATACGTGTGAAATCTCTATACACAGCTACTCGTACGTAACTCTATCCCTATTATTTAATCTAGAATCTAGACTATTAGACCCTCGTTACTTTTAGCCGCTATTGTCTAAATTAATGAACCTTCAGTACCATTTGTCTATGTCAAAAGACATGTTTACGCTTGAAGTAATTTAAATTATCTTTCGTCTAAAAGTTTCGGGTCAAGTTATAATTGAGTCAAATTAATTAAATGTTCAAAAATTATGGGACGAGCCTCTCTGTAAATTAACATATGAATTACTTTTAAATACTTCAGATGATATTACAGAGCGGGCTCGTCTTTTAGCAGTATCTGAACGAGAGTCCGGTTACTGGCTACAGGCTCTTCCATCAAGCCACATAGGGACTCTTTTGGATAATTCCACTTTGTCCCTATGTTTGTGCCTTCGTCTTGGCTTAAAAATCAATGAGCCACATCGTTGTGTCTGCGGAGAAGGTGTCGATCAATCTGGTCATCACGGTCTGTCGTGTCAACGCAGTGCCGGCCGTATGTCGCGCCACGCATGCATCAACGATGTCATCCGTCGGGCTCTTGTCACCATCAACGTACCGGCTACCTTGGAGCCGAACGGTATAGTGCGTGATGATGGCAAGCGGCCAGATGGTTTGACACTCGTTCCCTGGAAACAGGGGAGGTCCTTGGTATGGGATGGTACATGTGTTGACACCATGGCACCGTCTCATATTCGGGCGACCTCGATGCGTGCTGGTGCGGCGGCCGAATCTGCGGAGGCTGTGAAGCGGCGCAAATATGCTGCTATTTCACAGAATTATATATTTGTGCTCTTCGCAGTTGAGACGATGGGACCGTGGGGACCAGAAGCGAAGCAATTTTATAAAGAATTGTCTTCGCGCTTGATTGAGACCTCTGGTGACCCAAGAGCTGGAGCTTACCTCGGTCAACAAATAAGTTTGGCAATACAACGAGGTAATGCTGCTAGTATCTTGGGTACACTACCACGGGGCAGCGATCTGGCTCATTTATTTTATTTATTATAGTTTTAGTTATTTTTTTTTTGATTACTGTAAATATTTTTATTTCTATTTGTTTTAAATTTAGTTTAAGTATATTTCATAATAATTGTATCATATTGTAATTGTGTAATTTATTTAAAATATAAATAATTAAAACTTAAATATAATATAAACACTCTCACATATTAAGGCCTAGAAGTTAAAAAAGAAAATTTTTAATATTAATTTACAATGAAACTTTTTACGTCATATCCTAATTAACTAAAGAAAAGAATGGGCGTGCCGTCCGTCATTGTAAACCTATTATTGTCAGGCGCGATCACCATCATCATCATCAACAACTCATTATTGTCCCACTGCTGGGCACGAGTCTCCTCTCAGAATGAGAGGGATTAGCCATAGTCTACTGCGCTGTCCAAGTGCGTATTGGTAGACATTGAGATTTTTTTAACACGCTTTTATTTCCTATATTATTATTCTATGCAGGTTTCCCATTCTTTGTTTTCTTTCACCGTTTGAGCAAGTGATCATTAATTTCTAATACGCACACAAGTTTTAAATCAGAGGTGCTGGTGCTGGTGCCTGGGATTTGAACCTGGGACCCCTCGATCGAGAGGCTAAATTTCTTAACCACTAGGCTATCACTGCAGGGGCGATCGCAGCATAAGATTTTGGGGGGGTCATAAGGGTTTGGTTAAATTAGATCACTTTTTTCTAATTTTCTAACTTCCGTATTTATTGTAAAGTCCGGCATATCCTCTCCGCTACCCCCGCGGCAGAGAGAATACATGCAGGATTTCCACGAAACAAAACTGACCAAGTGCAAGTCGGACTCGACGCTTTTGAGGGGGTCATGTCGGTCACCCGCGTGGCGGAGTGGTTATCATATCGGTCTGGCTCGCTAAGGGGTCCGGGTTCGATCCCCGGCCAGAGAGATATCTGAATGATGAATTTAGATATCTGTTCCGGGTCTGGGTGTTTGTGTATTCGGCTTTGTGTGTGTACACTACAGCCGCAATACAGAGAATCCTAATGTGCGGCTGTGAGCGTAGAAAGCGTTTTATTTTATTTTGTAATACAGATGACTATGATGAGAAATCTATGGTTTGGAGGGCCTATTTAATACGAAAGAATCCAATTTTTTGACGTACTTACAGCGGCATTAGGGGTATTTTTGCCCATGCCACGTAGCAAATGAAATATTAATAAGATTTCTGTTTAAATAAGCATAACCTCTTATAACTTCGGGTTGCGGTGAGAGAAACTTGTAATTACGAGTAAATTAAATATTAAGGAACTTTAATTTGTAATATCAAGTATTCTGTGTAATCCGAAGGTTGTAAGTGTAGCATGAAATTTGATTTTCCTTACAAAAATTCGTATCTCGTAACTTTTATTACTTTTTAGAGGCATTTAGACGGTCTTTTTACACGGATTTTCATTAAAAACTAGTTTGGTAACTACCATTTTAACAGATTTCTCTTATGTTAGATACTCCGTGCTTTAGAGAGGTCAAAGTGGATAGATAGCTCTTGATTGCCATTATCAGTCATAGCCAAAAAGCTTCTGCAATAAATGACCTATCAAAATAATAAGCCATTTATTATAAAAATAGTATATTTTGTCAAATTCGACAAATACATTCAGAGATATGCGCGTTGAATTAAACAAACACTCTCTAGATTTCTGAGTATTCATATAGAACCGTAGCTACGCCCTGTGAACAGTAGTTTAGCAGATTTTCTTTTTGAGAATCCAAAACTTCGTTACCGTTATCCTTCTCCTTTGGATGACTAACTAAATAACAATAAAATATTTATTCTCTTATAAAACGTTTGTTATAGCATCGACACTTATTACCTTTTCTATTTCTTATACGAAATTAAATAAATAAATTTAAATTTTCTATTAATCTTATTAGGAATAAGAGTAACAGCGAACTTGAAATAAGTTTATTATCTAAATTAAAATCCTTTGCAAGCTTTCGTACAATGAAGTTGAAAAATAACCCCTTTTCGCTCACACCCTTATAATCTTCTTACGTCGTAGGTAAGGAAACCTACTTCTAAATCATAAGTAAGTTTTCTGAACGCTTTTTGCGAGCTTTCATAGAAGGAAAATTTAATTTACTAAAATGGCGGACTGTGTCTATTACAAAATCTGTGTTGTAAGTACATTATTATAGATTGCAAGTTTAATTTATAATTCCTAATTAATATGAATAGGTTTCATATAAATAAGGAATTAGAAATTGGACATGTAAGATCTATGTAGAGAGATATTTATCTGTCTGTATATTTGAATCAGGCATTTTTCATGGCTTAACCGAATGTGATTAAATCGTAACATAATGACACAGAAAGATATACTTTGTTATTTCAGAATAATAACTTGCACGGGATTTAAAGTTTGGATTGGATGGTAACGCAAGGAACTTGGTATTTCATATTTATCAATAAAAGTGTCTTACGGCCTTCTTATGTAAATATTTATAAATTTAATTAGGTAAATTATTCTTTTTAAAAATGATTTAACTACAAGACTTTCAAAGAGGAATGGAATTGAAAATAATAATAATAATGAAAAATTAATTAATTTAATCGACACTGGAACAGCGTGGTGAACCCAACTTTAGTCTTAGAGTAAGTTGAGGAGGTGGATTAAGTATTTAACGAAATGGTAGTTGTAAATCAAATAATTTCTTTCAATACTCACTATGATAAAATGCTGCACACTCTCAAGTAGCCACCCGTACATCTTGACAAAACTTAATTAATTAACTCAACTACTTACTATCAAAAAAGTTCAATACATTTACTAACAAACTCACAAAAAAATGCGTACTAACTTATACCGCTCAAAACTTTTATCCGGATTATCTTTTATCTTTTACCGGGTATCTTTTACCCAGACTGTTACCGGTTCGCGTAGCACGTGTACCCGGTAAGGCTTTCACGCAGCTACTAAGCGTAAGGGTGCCGTATTTCGTCTCACGTTTGGCATTCAAGTTTAATGTAAACATAATACTACTTTGGAACATACCGGCTTTACCTAAAAGCATATTTAAGCAACCCTGTTTTATAACGATGCTTTGTGGAGCTTAGTATTTATAAGAAGGTATTTTGAAGGTGGTAGAACTCTGTGGTTCGACTCCGGCGGAACCACTGCCACATCTATTTCTGCCTAATAACAGCAGTGTTAAGCGCTGCTGTGCTCTGTTTTGAAGGGTGTGGTAAGGGAGAACTTCTCACGTTCCAACTTAGTCCGCAGGAATAGTGGCGCATCTATGGCCGACCAGGTATGAATACGTAATCCTATCTGGGGTTGATTATAGATGCCCATGGGCGGCAGTACTTACCATCAGGTGTACTGTATGCTCGTCTGCTACTTTTCCTATTCCTGGACACCGGGCTGGTGACTATTGGTCTACTCATGGACACCGGTAATTCTGAAGGTGGTAAAGGATTTTAGTTCGACTCCACCGGCACCACCACCACACCTATTTCTGCCTAATATCAGCAGTATTAACTGGTGTCTTTCGCCTTGAATGGTAGAGACATCGAGGTGTTTCAACTTAGTCCTAAGGGTTCTACCTTAGGTGGCGGCACCTCTGAGGACCAACTTGAAACGCGTCGTATTTAAATAAATGTGTTTCAGTTTACTACATCTCGTACTAGCTACATTACATTCTTGAAACCATAACACAGCAGTGCTTTTTAATGTGATGTAAGATACAAGTAATAAAGTTTATAATAAACTCTACGTGACAGAGATTTATTTTAGCTCTATTCTTGTGAATATGAAAGCTCATATATAAGATACTTTGACAATAATACAAAACAATTACATAAATTGCAATTCGCTGTATACCAGAAGCTTTTCAAACTCATACACGCACACAATTGTATCTTACTTTACACCTCCCGGGAGTAGAACTTGGAACCCTAGAGTGGCATGGCAAGCACTAGACCTTTAAGATTTAAGTTACAAAGTTAAGTACTTTTTTATATTTTTTCAGGCTTAAAAACATTTATGGAATAAAACCACTTTAACCGCTAAAGAAATATCAGGGAAGATAAATTAAAATTGTTTCCATTCTTTTGTGAACGAAATTTACGTAGATATAAATACTAATGTTAAAAGCGTTGTCCTTTCGTTCTATTTCGAAAACTCATTTAAAATTAAGCCGTGACATTTTAAGGGCCTATCTTCGTTATATTTGTAGGAGTATATTGAAAAGATTAATTAATATGTACAATACGCTAGCCGTCGTACGCGTAGACTATAAAAATCGGCGGATTTTCAATCAAACTTTACTCCCTGTTTTACCTCCTTAAGGGTGGAATATAAAAAATCCTTTCTTAGCATGTTTCTAGCTTCGGTAGTTAAGCTCTGGGATTAATAGACAGTCGGTTGAGTGGGTATCATTTCGCTTTAAAATATATACATATTTGGGGGCAAGGCAGTGTCCTCGCCAAGTCTAGCAACACATAAGTTTCCTAAAGACTTTAATATTATTATAATCCTTTGTTAACATAGACTTTTAAAACTTTTATACTAAAACCATAAAGCATCTGTATATAGCTACCATAAGGCACTAAATATATATCCATGGGCAGTATTGACCACTGTCTCCCTCCAGGTGGTAGATCGCATAGTCGCTTGCTATTTCACTTTAATAAAACACGTAAGGTCACATTAAGAATCAAGTACGCATGCAGCAACTATTACACATCGGATTTGGAAAACAATGGGCGCGTGACGTCACATGCAGTATTCACTACGCAAAGTCATTGAAATTGAAGGAAAATTTGGATTTGACTTCAATGTCACTGGGTTTAGTCCCCGGTAAAGCAATAATCAATTTTTTGTATGTGATTGAGGTATCGAATGAGCGCGATGACTGTTTTTCACCATGTGGCGCAGCAATCACCACACTTTGACCACCACCACTGGTTTGACTCGCACAGTTCCGGGTTCAACTCCTGGCTTGACAAATGTGTAGAAGATGAAAGTAGATTTCCATTTTGGGTCTGGGAGTATATGTATTCGTCATTGTGTGTGTGTATTTTAATGACAATAAGGTGGTACAACTATTTGTGGTTGCACAAATTATTTCTGCTTAATAACAGCAGCAAGAGTTGCTGTGATCAGGGTTGGATGGTGTGGTAAGGGTGACAAATTTATCCTAGTCGTTTTAAGTTAGTCTTCAGGGCTAATAACTCATGTCGGGCCGACCTCAGATGGGACTCTGATCTTATCTGAGGATGATTACAATGAGGCATACCAGCTACATCCATCGTGGTGGACTGCATGCTTGCTTGCTATTTGTATTTAAAAAAATACATTTAAAATTATGTCCAAAAAGCACTCTTTTTATAAACAGTAAGGTTTTATAAGGGTACCCTAGTAACATAAAAGTGTCACATGAAAACACACTTTAGTACTAGAATATCATATAAAAGGGCCATCAATCAACGTCACTAACTTTGACGGCTGCGCTAAACGATCTCCAATCTGGAATTCGTCACATGTCTGGTACCCCGAAATTCAGAAAACAAGTGAGCAAGTATTGGGTCCAACTTTGATTCGTGTTATATGAAAATCGCAAAGTAATAGGCGTAAAGTGGGGAAAATTTTATTTTAAATTGATTGCAATATTTTATATGACGCATGTAGGGCAAAGGCGTCTTTAAGCACTGGGCATAGTCCATGAAGTTTAATCACACGAAGGTTGGTAAAGAAAGGCACATTTAAGATCCAAAGTCCGTTCAAAGTTGTACATGAATAACAATTAAAGTCTAATATGCACTAAGAAGTACATATTATACATGACATTTTATAAGTACATATGCGCATGAAATAAAGTCACTAGCGGTCTCCCATCCAATTTTCGTCTGCGCACGACGTTGCTTAACTTCATAGGTCGGTTAAATTTGAATCCTAAAATATATAAAGATTGACATACGCCGCGGGGTTGTGGACCCTTTTCAATTATAAGTACATTATACCTAATATCGAGATATGTTTCTGACAAAATTAAGTTAAAAATGTTAGACTTTTATAAAATTACGATAGACATGTTATGATAAAATACATTTTATGATACAAAATTAATAAAATTAAATATTTTTGGACGGCTCGTTTGACTCTATATAAATAGCAAAAGTATGTGTCACTGTCATAATTGGTATATTGGGCCAATAATTGGCGCCAATGTTGTCACATGCCTGTTACGCTTACGCAAGAGAGAATCCATCGTTTCAGTATTCTCATTCTAATATTGCTTACAGAATACGTTTCGCAGAATAAATTTAATCGAAATGTCTCATCGAGTTAATATCATTGCCTGTCAATATTCCTTTCAATATTATTATTAGAAACGATAAAACTATAGGTGTTGTATAAACAATGTGCTTTATTAGGGGGCATACTATGTGTAAATTATGTATAGTATAGCTAATATAACTCCAAATTCCAGGTAATATTTCAAGAACCTTAGATTGTTACAATTGAGGTGTTTATTAGAAATTCATTATTATTAAATTTATTATTATAAGATTGAACGGAGGGAGGAGACATTGCAACTAACGACTACATTCTTAAAGATAATTCTCAGAGCTTAACAGGTGTTTCAAGTCAAATGAGTTGAGTTGTTTGAACGCTTCTCATTCTGACACTGCTGTCACCCAAATTCCCACCCATTCCCAGAAGTGGAATATGGTCTTGTCTGATATTGACCTGCAGTGAGCTTACGTTTAACCTGTATTCATAATTATTTAACGAAAGTGTTATTTTTTTTTGTTGTAACACTTAATGTAGAATTCGAGGCGAATATTTAGCAGGCAATTCCAGTTTGGACATGTTTATATAGCTTTGTGGTTAAAATAGACCCTCCTTATTAAACTGTCTACATTTTTCTTCTTTGTCCTTCAATTTTCTTTTGTTTGTCCTTTTGTCCCAATTACAAAATAGTCTTTTGGGCTGAAGCACACAAGATGTATATGCTTTATTAAAATATGTAATTTCAAAGAGATAATTAAACCTTTGACTCTATTATTTATTTTTGAACTTTAAGTAAAATGTAATTAAATTTGCTGTTATCTGTATCATCATCATGTATCATACAGTTTTTGCAGTGAATTCATTGAGTACCTACTTTAATTAGAATAAAACAGTCAAAGCTAATATAAGAACTATATCTGTTACTTATTTATCTGATTATATATAATTGTTCTACATTAAGATATTCATATTATCTGTTTACGAAGCAAATGAAAGTTTAGATTTGTAACACCCGAGGAATAGTAATGCGTTGGTTGGTTGGAGTTCAGGGAAGATCTTTTTACCTATATCCGCAATGAAAGAAAATTTCTTATGAATTCTGCCAAGCATTATAAAAATTAGGTCGAATAAACCCTTTACCAAATAGACAAGCCCAACAATAAAACATCATCAGATGATGTCACACTAACTATCTCCACATCAGTCATCATCGTTACTGTTAGTTTCATCAAAATAGTCCATTATCGAAGAAATCAGCGTTCAAATAAGGCGATTGCAGTGCATGATGTCACTCATATCAATTTGCAGCCAGAATTGGTCCACGAATCACAACGGGGCCGCACGCAATTGCCTCTGCCCTTCGAAGGACGACTGCAATTGGGTTAATGTCACTTGGTCGAAGCTAGAAGCTACTAGAACAGAGATGAAGTTAAAAATGTTTATTGTTCATTGTTCTTAGGAGGTTCTCAATACTGTTTAATGTTTTCATTAGAATGTTGTTCTGCAATTCTATACAAACTTGACTTTATAACATGAAACCATATTATGAAGTTGCGGGAATTGGGGAATAATGGAAATTATAAAAAATATATTATACTGCTCAATATTTCATTAAAGAACTTTCGGAAGAAAGCTTCTACAGCTTTCATCAATAAGTATTGTTCCTAATATTTTACGTCAGACCGTCACAATTTCAAGTACCTAGATTATAACACTCAATTGCCTGTCACGAATGTTCTGTCAACATGGAAATCGCTGTAAAGAAAATGTATTCTATAGGTATTTTTTTACGTAAATATTAATATTAGTACGTTTTCGGTTTCGCCAATTTATTTCTTTGGGCGGCAATCGTGATGCTTTACTGTCGATACTTTTTGCAGGGCGGCAAATTTTACAAGTGAACTTTGCCGCCCGTGAACAAAAATAAAACTTTTCCCTTTCTCATATTGCATAGTTTATTTTTGCCTATAGTAAAACGACAAACGATTTCTCCGATTGAACTTCTATAGTATTTTACATATTATCACTTACTCAAAAGTCCACACGAGTCGCGAATTGTTTAGTTAGCGAATAATACTAATAAATAGAATTATGTAAGTACCTATTTTTATTGATACTTGATTGACGATCCCTTACTAATTGTATTGCAAAAATATTAATGCATTATGATTCTGATTGGTAACCTTGTGGTAAATGAGCTTTATTGATTTCCTGGATCTGCTTAAGGCTCGTTAACTTCATCTAATGACGACAATTTCCCAGAACAGGAATCAAAGTTCGATTTCTATTAAAAGTACATATTGTATCAAAAGCTTTTGAAGTTTTTCCTTATTGCTCAATAATTACTGAAAAAATGTTTTCTTTTATGTCACAAACAGGTAATTTGTGGTTGTCGCCTTCGTCGTTATTCGATTACTATCACACTGTCGGGCACAGAATTCCTTGCAGAGTAAGTGACGTTGCGGATTGATAGACGTTATGTAGTTTCGAGAGCTTTTGGAACTCTTCCCCACGATTTTTTTTTTGCCATCAAAGTAAGTGATAATTATTTTTATACGCATTCTTTGAATAATCACATTGCCTAGGATTTGAACCTTATGCGAGGCCGAATTTCCAACTACTAAACTATCACTGTTGTTTCTCATTACCGTTCAGAAAGTATAGCCTGTGAAAGGTTTATTTTTTATGTCATAAATAAAATAAGTACAGACATCAAATACAAATAGGAAAAAAGCCCTATCTAGGGTTTTCAGGCGTACAGGCCGGCATGTTTGTAAAGAATCATGTCCGGCTTTTTATAAAGGGATTTACTCATTTAAGGGTCAAATGCCCGGCCAGATAAAATGCGATACGATTTTCTATTGTGAGGTTTGGAAAATTTAATTTTTAGCCGAAATCGAATACCAGGGGTATTCGATTTCGGCTGGTTATTATATTGTGGTTATTATATTGTCTCTAGATAAGTAGTAGTATAGATATTAGGTATATCATGGGGCTCTTCAAAAAAGGTGCAAAAAGAGCTCTCATACAAAACCGGCGACGCATTGGCGACTCCTCTGGTGTTGCAAATGTCCATAGGCGGCGTTGACTACTTTCTATCAGGTAGCACGTCTGCCTAATCGTTAGGTTAAACTATAAAAAAAATCCTATTTTTTCAGAAAACATTTAGAGTAATAGGCGTAATACGACTCAAAAGTTTATATCATTTTGAAAAATGATAGAGCTACTCGTAGTATGGTTCGAACGAAGAGACTGCCACTACACCCATTTGTAGCGTGAAGCAGTTCTGTATTTCGGTGGAAGGGTGTGGATGCTGACTTGAATGAAGTGATCGTCTTAGTTCTCTGGAGTGCAACGCATATGTGTTTGACTTCAAGTATCTAGAACCTGTTTGATATAGAGTTGGTCAGTGATGGTCATGGTCGGCAATAACCACTTTCCATCAGGTCGACTGCAAACGTATTTGCTATTACAATATTATAAAAAAAAACCCTAACTTTTGTATTGTAAATCTTCGCGATGATGACTTTAATATTTTTACGCCAAAAATCAAACCTACACTATGCGATCGACATGATGTTTTGCGGAACCAATAACCATGTTTTGAATCTGCAAAACAAAAGCGTTTAATTATGTTTGTTTTATCACTCGCAGAAGTTTATTCCAAATCATTCTATTCATAAAGTTTTAAGTTAGTTACAACGGCTGATAAAATTCAAAGGTTGATGTATTGTCTCTATGATTTTGAAATGAAAATAGCTGTTCAAAATAGCTTGTTGCTCCACGCCGAAAATAACTACGTTTTTTGGTCTAAAGGGCTAATTAGAAATGACGCGACTAATTTTTACGGAAGACTTAATAAGGATGGACATTTTTCATCCCGAATATATTTAGAATTTCTGCATCCTTTAGAAAACCTTTCGATTACCATCAGGTGGACAGATTGATAAACGCTATCTACACTTATAGTCACACACTGATGGCGTAGATGTCGTCGACACACACAGACAAAAACATAAACACCCATACCCAGTACAGAAATCTAAATTCATCATTTCGATCTTTGGCTGGCCGGAGATCGAATCCGGAACCCATGGTCAGACTGGCATAAACGCTCCGCCAAGTGGCGTCATACTCGGTACTTTTTTAGAAAAAATATACATAAAAACTAGCTGGCTCGGCAAACGTGTTGCCATATAAATAAAAAAATGTTAAGGTTGAACAACCCTTATCACTTAGGGGTATGAAAAAAAGATAGTAGCCGATTCTCAGAACATGCATATAAAATTTGGTCAAAATCGGTAAAGCAGTTTCGAAGGAGTTCGGTACAACTCGAGAACACATTGTGACACGAGAATTTTATATATAAGATTAAAAAGGGACTTACCATCAAATATTCCTTAATACTTTGCAAGAGAACGCCATACATATTGACACGTCGCGCATTTGCCTTTAAGTGACTGTCTTTACGAAGCTTTGAATATCCATAGGCACCACACATCATAATAGCTTAAGTTATTGACGCCTGAGGTAAGGTTAATTCTACTAATAAGTGTACTATATAATGAAAAAAAATGTGAGCCGTCACGGGACACCTGGCAGATGTAAAAAGAACATATTGTGACAGGAACTAAATATGTCTAAAAGATAAAATAAAATATTACGATTTTTTTCCAGATGACGATGACTATTTATTGAATAAACATTTATCTTCATTAAATACTCGCACAGTCGATTGCGCATGGCGACGCGGTGCCACACCGTACACACTACTGCATATAGACTGTCTATATATACCATCGTATAGCGTGGCGACGCCACGGCATGCGTCGCCACGCCAGAAATCGGTTTTACGTGCGGCTATAGATGTTTCACATCAAAAAGTGTTTTTAAGGGTTTATCAAGCAATTCTCGGTAATAAACGTGTAATATAATAAGGTGTAATATATTACACGTGCACGGTAACATATGATATTTTCTCACAAATATTTTAAGTATCTAACGACTAGGCGATCTGAGTTTAGACTCATACTTGTTGCAAGTCATGTGTATTATGTATTCCTATGTGATGAGTTACCACAAGAAAAGATTTAAAAATAAAAGTTATTAAATTAATTAACATTTATACAACCAATGGGTGTATAGAATACGAGTAAAACTGTTCCACCAAAGTAATTGAGAGCTATTTTTGGTAGAATTGTGTCACCTTTCTTGTTAATTAATTTTATTAGTGACAATTGGCCCCTCGTGTCGTTGATGTGAGTGTATTTATCTTTATCTTTTTATTAAAGTAACTTGGGGAGTTGCGTATTTCGCTTACTTAAACATTATAGATCCGCACATTTGAAAACAACCTTATTTATTCAGAACTGATTACAATTTGCTAATATTAGTTAAGTAAAAACCAAATGACAAAATATTATGTATAGAAATGTAAGTGTTTAATTTTATTCAATTTAATTAATAGACGTTCATTACGTTTCTATTGCCAAATCTCGGAAATCACTGCATCGATTTTGATGAAACTTTTGACCGAGCGATAGCTATAAATTTTTTAGACATCGAGATTGGATATAGGATTGTTTATCACCCTATCTCTACTTTGTAATAGGGGTATAACGCTAATCTTTTCTGGTTTTAAGGATATGCTAAGGAAAACACATAAGTGGAACACATATGAACGAGGCGTTCTAACTTAGTCTTCACAAGAGACAACGAACTTAAAGGTTAAAGGTGGTAGAACGCCTTTGTGGTTCGACACTCTGGCGGCACCACCTCCACACCTATTTCTGCCTCATACGAGTAACAGCAGTGTTGAGTGCTGCTGTGTAAAAAAGAACTACTTTTCTTTTTTTTATAATATAAGAGTAGCAGAGGAGCATGCAGTCCACCTGATGGTAAGTGGCTACTGCCGCCCATGGACATCTGTAATCAACCCCAGATAGGATTAGATATTCCTACCTGCGGTCGGCCACAGATGCGCCGCTACCCCTGAGGACTATGCTGGAACGCCTCGGAAAAGTATGTCTCCCTTACCACACCCTTCAAACCGGAACACAGCAGCGCCTAACACTGCTGTTATTAGGTAGAAATAAGTGTGGCGGTGGTGCCGCCGGAGTTGAACCACAAAGGGTTCTACCACCTTCAAAATATCTAATATTCAAAGTTTCTATATGGAATATGACACAAATGTCCATGGGCAGCAGTAATTTTCAGGTTAATACTTGACTACTGCATGCTCCTTTGGTACTTCTAAGAAAACCGTGTGTTGGTATTAGGTACTCACAATCGTGTATGCATATTGTATGGAATGAATGGGTATACATTAAATAGATGCATGCAAAATTGGGACTACATATTTATGTTGCACATCTGACCCACAATAAATACAAATCTGTCACAAAGGACATTTCTCTCAATAGCACTCAAGCGCCATGCGTACATCCACAGTGTAGTTACATACAGAGATTATTTTAGGCTATTTTAATATAGAAATAAACAAAAACTTTCAAGAAAATCTCATTTATTTAGAATTTTTTATACAATTGTAGATGACAACTTTATTATAACTAACGCTAATTACATAAATATATATGCAAACTAAAATATATACATAGTAACAAGCGACATCTACGCTAAATTTTAAGCCATCATTTACATTATAGTCCGACAACCTTTGTTAATAATATAAGAGTTGCAGACGAGCACGCAGTCCACCTGATGGTAGGTGGCTACTGCCGCCCATAGACTTCTGCAATCAACCCCGGGTTAAATTGCATTTCTACCTGAAGTCAGCCAAAGATACTATCCCTGAACCCCTGAACTAAGCTGGAACGCCTCGTAAAATTATGTCTCCCTTACCACCTTACAGCAGCGCTTAACAGTTAACACTGCTGTTATTAGGTAGAAAGGTGTGGCGTTGGTACCGCCGGAGTGGAACCACAGAGGGTACCTTGACAACTTTTTGTTCGCCAAGCGTTTTTTCATATCCACTTCTTAAGTGGTTCTGACAACTTAGCAACAATATGATCGTCATGGGTCCCTGCCACGATCCCGTAGTCCCGGAACTAGAATAGGGCTACGGTATCCCCTGCCTGTCGTAAGAGGCGACTAAAAGTGTGCTTCCGGGGTTGCAGGCGGCAAGAGTGGGAGCTTGAAGAGTTTGTCGGACTATAAATCGAAAGCTCTGCCCTATACCTACACTATGGATGCGTAATAGAAACGCGCGTGCGATGTTTGACCCACGCATTAAAAAGTAGTCGTTTGCTCCAAGAATTGGTGCGTCGTGATCGCTGCTGTATCACACTAAACATTAGAACGGCCTAGATATCCACTGAAAAAGGGGTGCTCAACTGCTGAAAACCTTTCCAGTTTAATTATTCTACAGATTTTCCGCAGACATCTGTACATTGGTCATATGAATATATCGCACGCTAAGAAGAATTAAAATAGAAATTTTGAAAAATTGTCTTTATTAAAACGACCCTCAAAATATAAAAAGGGATGACTTAAAAATGGTTTTCCTTTTTTTCCTCGTTACATTTTGAAAAACCTATGTTCATCTTGAATATTTTGCTTTAGATATGGACATGAACATACATATCTAAACATGCATGAATATTTCCATCCAAAATGTATAAACTATTTTTTTTTATCTCCCCGGCCGCGAAGACAGAACCCTCTACAAATCCAGCTACAAACCTATAAAGTGATAACGCTTAAAATCATAGATCTATATCAAAACCCAAAAAACAAATAGGTACAGGTCTGTGCTTAAAATCGTCATTGTGTTTTCTGCTTAGTAATATTAAATTGTTAATCCGTTTATTTTTCGTTTCATCCCTAAAATATTTGTCAACCTCCCACCAAAGCGCAGCAGACCAATATAATAACGACTACGCTATTCGAATACTTTATTTCTTCCATAAAACGGTTATTTATTCCCTGAACATTTTCCTATATGCCATCGAACCTCAGTTGATCACCCCTGGAGTCCTGGGAGGCAGCGTGCGCGGGTCACACGTTAGCGCATATTTAACGTCGCGGGCGCACCCGCCGGCCATTCCTTGCGGCGCTGCGCCGCTACCCTCACACTCCAGACACACTTCTAGGTAAGTCATACCATATTATATTATGAAGTTTACGAAATGCGAGAAATCATTTGTAAATTAAACTGTATTTGTTCCTAATTTTAAAGGAATAAGGAAAAAACTTTTGGGCGGATTTGCATAATAATTTATTGTTTTAAATAAATAAATAAAAATGATAGATATTACTTAGATCTGTACTGGACTATGGGCAAGACAATATTTTTATAAATTTTGTGTTAAAATCTTTTAATACAGTTACTTATATTAAATTTTGAAAGGCCAGTAATATGTGCTTGGTAAAAGTGATTTTTCACAATATTTCAGGTTCAAAATTTGGAATTTGCTAATTTTGTTACATTTTTATATTTTCTGACCAAGGGTGAATCTGTGTTTGTGTATTTTAATTTAAGAAAGTTCTCGCAAAAAACCACAAAGCAATTTTGTGGGTTTTTCATTAGTTTATTATGTGTCTGACATTATTACATCATTGTATACATAATCATCTACTACAGGGATTATATTTTTTATCTCTGTAATGTTTACATTTTAATTGCTTATATTACAATAGGTCAAGAAAGGTAAAGTTGCAATAAATTATTTGATTGAATCGACTTAAACGAACTTACAAATGAACAAGCTTCGGTATGAATCTTAGTGCATGCACTTTACAATTCAAGAATTTAAAATTTCAAAGCTGGGGTCCTACCACCATCTTTTAAAAACAATCATAGTTCAGGAAAGTTTTATTTCAATATTGCATCAACATTATTTTGTTTCGTACCACGATCTCCTTAACATAGTTTTGTTTTGTTCCTATCGAGCGATGTAAACTTGAACCCTATTCATTTTTCGTTTATTGATTGTATATAACCAACTAAACTAAAAAATAAATTTCCTGCAAAAAAAAGAATGATAAATTTCGACCGACATCATACAAAACTGCTTATTGTAATATTATAAAAACAATCCTACTTTAACGAAGTCGTGGTACGAAA
Source organism: Epargyreus clarus clarus (assembly GCA_014595695.2). Classification (NCBI taxonomy): domain Eukaryota; kingdom Metazoa; phylum Arthropoda; class Insecta; order Lepidoptera; family Hesperiidae; genus Epargyreus; species Epargyreus clarus. The sequence goes on along the minus strand of JACTTY020000031.1, from coordinate 2,090,480 downwards.
TTTCAATGTACGCTTAAACTAATATTGTTTTAAGAGATGGTAGTAGGCCCCCAGGAGTCCTGAATAATTTATTATAAATACACGTAATATGTATCAGATAAAATGTCTGTATTTACATGAAAATCCCATTAGGTGCGTCGGCTTAGCTGTTCCAGTGATTAGACCGTATTCCAGACAGACAGATGGATGGAATTAAAAATGAGAAATAAATTGTAGCTTTGAAATATAAAACACGAATCGCTTTAGTTAATATTGTTTATTCTACGCTGGTATGAAACACTTCATAAAATAACTTGAAGAAAGTATATTAAAAATATGCTATGTAAAAATAAAAGGGTGTACTGCTGGTGTTATTTTGAATTTTATTGTACACCTAAAAAGACCGTGTCCAAGGATCCAAAGAGGGTCAAACACAATAAAACAACAATTCTAAATGGGCACTGATATTTATTTTGTTGGGGTATATATATGCCCAGTAAAAATCTCGTCACCGTGTTTTAATTTTGGTACAGAGACATCTATTTGTGACAGCAGAAATTATATATTAAATAAAGAACATCAAACAGACCGTCTTTTTTACCCGACTGCCAAGGAAGGGTTATGTTTTTCGCGCGTATCTTGTATGTTTGTCTTTCTTTATTTGATCCGATCTAACAAACGGCTGGATGAATTTCAACAGTTAAGGTGTCATTATATTTGTCTCAATGACCCGAGTGTCCTTAGATAGGTGTTAGTGACAAAAAAACAAAATGGCGGATTTTTGGCGCGAAATAGTAACACATTAAAAAAAAAAAGTTTGCCGGACCTATCGAGTAGGGTATCAAATGAAAGGAAATTAAACGGAGATTATAAAAACATATTTGTATATATATAAAACAGCAAGGTGACTGACTGACTGACTAACTAAATGAATTTTTCATTTTTCAGAAATCAACGTACAGCCTAAACCAAGGACCTTACACTTCTGAAATTTTGCACATAGGTTCTCTATATAGCGTGAATAAGTACTAAGAAAGGCCTTTTGGAAATTCTACCCTAAAGAGGGTAAAATAGGGTAAAACAGTTTTTTTGAAATCCTTTAATTTTGAAGCAACTACTATAAAATTTTGTATTTGGCTTTCTGGATAGGAACAAGGATGCACTTATTTATCGCCCTCCGAAAAATCAACCCCGTAGAGGGTAAAATAAGGGTTTAAAGTTCATTTGAACAATCGTCAATTTTGAAGCAAACACTATGAAATTTTGCATCAGGCTTGTTAGATAAAAATAATGAAATTCTACCTCTAACGAGGTAAAATAATGACCGAAACTTTAATTTACTGAAGTTATATATTTTATAGACCGTAAATGGTGGATTTTTTCGCGAAATACGAGTAGTAACACGTTTTAAAAAAAGTTAACCAAACCTATCGAGTAGGGTGTCAAAATACAGGAAATTAATCTTATATATAAAATTCTCGTGTTAGTAACCGTACCCCTCCGTAACGGCTTCACCGATTTTCACCTAATTTTATATACATATTCAGTAGGTCTGAGAATCGGCCACTATCTATATTTTTTACCCCTAAGTGATAAGGGTAAGTAATGTTCACCCCTAATTTTTTTTTATTTATTTGGCAACACAACGTTTGCAGGGTCAGCTAATACATATATACTCGTATATACACATCAAGATGACTGTCTGACTAAATGAGTGAGTTGCTGTACCAGAGATCGACGCAAAGGGAAACCGCTGAACTTAAGCGTGCTGGAATTTTACACATTTTTTAGGTTCTTTATATAGCGTAAATGAGCACTACGAGGATAAAATAGGATAATATTGTTTGAACATCTTTTGTTTTTGAAGCAGACACCTACTATGAAACTTTGTATGTGGCTTTCTGGATAAAAATAACGAAATGCCTATTTCACTGCTTTTGGAAATTCTACTTCAGCCTTTTTGGTGCAGTCGGGTTTTTGATTTTTTTAATTAATTACTTGTTAATGATGAGTAAACAACGTTAGGTTATGTTTGTATTTATAAAACAAAATGACGAGAAACTTTGTGGGTTCAACGTGGAGATTCTACTTCGTGGAGATTCTTGTTATTTTCTAAAGTATTTCTTAAAAAAATATTGTATGCATCTAAAAGAAAAATATTAATTATTCCAATTTGCTTTATAAAAGAATGCTTTAGTTATATTTCGCCTTTCATTAGTGAAACGCTTTTTGTAGCGGAGGAGGCTTGACGTTCCGAAACTTTAATGAATCAGTTCATTTTGTATCAATTTTTCATTCAGCAATGTAGGTCTCAGTTAGAAAACAATGCTTGGGTCCTATGTGATAGCCTAGTGGTTAACAAACTCGGCTTCTCGATCGAGGGGTCCGAGGTTCAAACCCCAGGCACGGACCTCTGATTTTTCAAAAGTTATGTGCGTATTAGAAATTAATTATCACTTGCTAAATGGTGAAGGAAAACATCGTGAGGAAACCTGCATACCTGAGATATTTATAAAAAAAAAACAATCTCAAAGATATGTGAAGTCTACCAATACGCACTTGGCCAGCGCGGTGAACTATGGCCTAATCATTCTCATAATGAGAGGGGACCCATGCCCAGCAGTGGGACAGTAATGGGTTGTTGACGGGCCCTATGTTTGTCATCATCATTGTTATGTTATAATCATAAATTCAATATATGGTCGTGTCATTTAGTTAAATCTGGCCGCTGACTGTCTATTTCTCTAAATTGTTCAGTCTAATAAATGTCTAGAAATGTCAAGAAATATTTAGGCTATATATATCTCTTCTTCTAGTTATATACCTGAAATATCTAAATTGTCCAAAGTCGTTAACTATTCGAGATTTTAAATTTATAATATTAAAGGATTGTTTCTGAAAGCTTTTCAGAATAAAATGCAAAGTTCTTCAAAAACTTCAATACCGAAGGGAAAAACTTTTCCCATCTTTTAAGGCGTCGGACTTTTCTCAACAGTTTTAAAGCTCACAAAAAAGTTGAGATAATTGGAGTAATAGATAGATTATGAAGGTGGTAGAACCGTTTGTGGTTCGACTCTGGCGGCACCACCGCCACACCTCTTTCTGCCGCATAACAGCAGGGTTAAGCGCTGCTGTGTACTGTTTTTAAGGGTGTGGTAAGGGAGACATACTTTTCCGCGGCGTTCCAGCTTAGTCCTCAGGGGTAGCGGCGCATCTGTAGCCGACCTCAGGTAGGAATATGTTATCCTGTCTGGGGTTGATTACAAATGGGCGGCAGTAGCCACTTACTATCAGTTGTACTGCGTGCTCGTTTGCTACTCCTATATTATAAACAAACGTAGATGTACAATCAATATCTGCTCTACGGGCTATAGTTCAAGAATCTAGGATGGTCCATGATCTTGATTGCCTATCGACTAGTTAATACTGTGTCAAGGGCTGCACAGTTAATAGGAACTGTAATGGGATCGCTAGGATTTGCTACAACAATCAATATTAACGAGATTTGATTGCGTTGCATTGTTCTATCAATCAAGCTGTCAACCTGAACTTGTACTTGTTTTATGTTACAGAATTAGAAATAACTAGAGTCCACAAATTCTTTAGAATGTCCTTTTGGCATACGTGTTTTTCGGTATGTGTTTAATTACGAACGAAGATTCGAATATTTTCTATTCCGGTTTGTTTACGGATGTATTATTCGGATATTTCGGGTTCTTCAACCAGTTATTGTCCCACTGCTGGGCACGGGTCTCCTTTCAGAATGAGAAGGATTAGGCCATAGTCTACCGCGCTGGTCAAGTGCGTATTGGTAGATTTCACATACCTTTGAGATTTTCTTTTTTTCGTTTTAATAATCTCTCAAATACGCAGGTTTCCTCACGATGTTTTCCTTTACCGTTTTAGCAAGTGATAATTAATTTCTAATACGCACATAATTTCGAAAAATCAGAGGTGCGTGCCTGGGATTTGAACCTCGAACCCATCGATCGAGAGGCCGAGTTTCTTAACCACTAGGCGGCTATCACTGCCTCGTGGCAGTATTTCGGGTTGCTTACGAAGAAAAAAATATTAGTGATTTGACAGCTACACTTCAGACACTGTCAGAAAAAAGTGTAGTTTAGTCAAAATAAATAGACTTATCGGGAAGATTTGACTTGTAAGAACCGTATGCATTCGCGATTCTTCGAGGCACTAATCAACTCGCTATTGAGCTCAACTAACCACACAAAGAAACATTACAAATATAAAATTCAATAATGCATGTATAAAGTAGATATCTAGTAGAAACGGCACATAAATAATAGTTGTCACGTTAATAAACGTATGCAATAAAACACATATTCAAATCAATTGAAAGTAACGACCATACGAGAACCGAAATTCCAATGAACGAAAGTGGCCGCCGACCTCATAGACGCAATTGTCTAACAAACAGATAGATTCGTTGCTAAAACTAATTTTAACGACAATTGTCGCTGTCATCTCTATGCAGATAGATGTGGCTGTTGGCCGCACAAAGGTTAGTAGGACGAAGAGTCAGCTACGTATGTAATTGAGCCGTGATACATCTGACGGGAGTGCCCCAATTTCTTTATAGGCACTCAGAAAGTAGGTCTCCAATGACGTTGTAAATAGGCTATGCATTCCATTGATGTTTTTATGCGGTTGTATCAAATAGGCAATCAAGTGCAAGTGGCAAGTTTGATGTGGAATGGTCTAGCATTTTGACTAAATCTAAATACAGGTCTTCTTCAAAACTATCTTGAGCTGTAGTTTGGATACTCTGGAATTAAGTTGGAATATCCTATATACCTTTCGAAGGGGAAGAAAGAGACCAGAATAACAAGTTCATTTCATAATCATCATTGATTTAAGTTTCCTACGTATTGATTTAAATTAACCTTGATCGCAGCTCGGCTTGTGTGGGCTAAGTACCCATTGCAAATTTTCCTCCATCTTCTGCGCCCTACTCTACCAGTACCTCACCACCTGCATTGCGACCACTAGCTAGTATCATCGCTCCGCGTTGCAAATGTCTCTCGTTATTACTCGCAGTAACAAATTTAGTTCATCTAAAACTTAATTCATTAATTTTTCAGTTTAGTTCATTTAGTGACATTATATATTGTACATCATCGATCACAATCAAATTTATATTAAGTACAACATGGTCAAACATAATTTCGTACTTACATGCTTGTGCTCTTGAAATCATTCTTTATCAATTCTTTATCATCAGGCAGCATGTGGCGTCTCCTAGCCACCTGTCTGCTGCTGGTGCTGCCAGCCGCCAGCAAGGACCTGGCGGAAGCGGTCAGGGAGATCGATCAGCTGCCTCAGGCTCAGGAACCCGATCTTGTTAACTATGATGACTACAATCCTTTTGGGGAAGACGAGAATGGTAAGAATCACTGTTTACGTCACCCTTATAACCAAATAGCTGATTGATTTAAGTTAAATATTTGTTTGCAATACATCTTACCATAACAATTTGCATGCCATGACATGGCTGATTGTGAGATTCCTAGCAACTATTGTGAATATTTTATTGTAGCCACTATTACCGCAAATATATTTTATTTCATTTCGTAAGTTTTATTTTAGTGACATATTCTTAATAGTTAATAGCCAGCGATGTCCATCAAATGTTATACCCCGATTGGATTTTTCATAGGTTACCATTTATAAATGTTTAACTTATTGTTTTGTTCGAAACTTTCTAGCCGTTATAGCGGAGAGAGACTTCCGAGGATCAACTATAAGTAAGTTTCTATTGTATAAATACTGGTTTTTAAATTCTGAATAGTAACAGGTACTGTCTATTGACAAGGAAGTGCAACATGAGTTGACAAATTTGAAGATTATTGTTTATAGCTGAACTATTATTTATTAAGCTTAGCTGATTTATTAAGGGCGTTGTCAACGAGGGAGGTATAAAAAGACATAGCCTCTCCCAAAGAATAATAGAATAAGGAATAAAGATACAAAAACGTCTTACACTCCATATCGACAGTGTGGCGCCGCCAACGATGGCACCTGCCCTCTTCAAGTCATCATGGGTTGTGATGACCGGAAAACATACATAATATATTTTAGTGGTATCTGTAATACTTTTCTTAGTAGAATAGAGTGCAAGTGATTAACAAAAGTATTTTTTGAAAAAATCTTCCCCTTCAGATCCCCCTGTTTATCGAAGACCTGCTCAGCAAGTCAGCCGAGGTATTTAAATACGTTACCTCTTTAACTCCTAACATGTATTAAGTTAAATATTTAACATTTTAACACACCATTCTAATTGACTATATTACCTGAGCGCTATGACATGGGGCCTTTAAAAAAGATGTGAAAAGAGCTCTTCTTCAAAGCTGACGAAACAATTATCGTTATCGGTACATGTAAATTAAATTATATTAAGTTTGTAAGCGTCACATAATTTTATAAGTCATTCATAAATATGTTTATTTGTAATAGCACCACCTACAATAAAATGCGTCGATATTGGACGTTCCTGGTCTGACGGAGACACGTGGAAACGGGACAACTGTACCCTATGTCAGTGTTCCAATGGCCGCGTCAACTGCTCCGTGCTGCCTATGTGTCTTTTCAGTAAGTACAGTGGTTCTAAATTCAGTCTCTCAATCAAATTCAATTATTGCTTGCTTTAACATTGAAGTAAAAATATAGTAACAATGCCATAAAACATGCCATACCCACTTTTGTATATGGTTAACGAAAGCTTTTCGAAAATGGTAATGTTTTTCCGAAAGTTTAAAAGCCGTATAAAAATTTAGTTTTATGTAACTATACTTAAGAACTTTATTTTTCTTTTTTATAGATCCAAGCACCGGTCGCCCATACTCTGTAGGAGTGCAATTGTCGACTCCAGTTAGGGGGGTCCAAGGACCCCCAGGGGACAATGGCCCATCCGGACCACCCGGGGTTCCGGGAGTCAACGGCGTGCCCGGGGCGCCGGGCATACCTGGCCCTGTTGGACCCATGCCTGATGTAAGAAAAATAATTTATCTTAAAATGTTATTCAACTCTACTTGTGTCTAATATCGTTTAATAAGCATGACTACCTAAACAAAAATCTTAAGCTATAATGCCAAAAAAAAACGCTAATATGTTATTTGAAGAATTCAAGATATATTTTTATAATTACATAATCTTCATAGATTAGGTATTACATTGGATCAATGTTATATTGATAAAAACTAAAAATATGTTTCTTATTTTTTGAATAAAAATCATTTGACGGGCAAAAGAGAAAATATATGTAATTCTAGTGTAGCGAAAAAGTCTCTGAACTTGAAGTTTTACTTACTTTAAATTGAATTTATTTTAACAATGACAATTTGTCTAGGTAAATGCATATCTGGCTCAAATAGCTGCGACATCTAGTGGTGACAAAGGTCCGGCGTTCGACCCCTACCATTACATGCAAGCGTCCGTCGGGGCGCCTGGGATACGAGGAATTCCAGGTACTATATTAACTTGACTTGACTTTCTTGACTGAAGAATTTTTTTTCTAACTACCTAGTTACAAATCCGTTAAACTGTCTTTAGATACTTATTGAAATTAAACTGATTTTAGGACCCCAAGGCCCACCCGGACCACAAGGTTTCCAAGGACCGCGGGGAGAGCCCGGCGAACCCGGCCTGCCTGGACCTCTTGGACCACCAGGGGAACGAGGACCACAAGGATTACCAGGAAAAGATGTAATGTTCAATTTGTGAAATGATTTATCAATGAAAAATGTGGAGCGCAGACGATGCAAAAATGAGTAGAGAAATATAAATTATTTGAAAGAGATCCAAATAAGTTAATATCATTTGTTAGCACACTGTACTATAATTATTTGATGAATGTATAATAGCATCAGTCATGATTTGTAAGCTTCCCATTATATTATTTTAAATAATTTTTACACTTTAGTCCGTTTTAAAAACAGAGGTAAAATTTTATTTTTTCTTGGATAATTGCATTTGTTTTGTAATATCAGGTTGGTTGCATGCTAACTTATAATATTAGACAAAAGCATAAAATGCTTTAATTTAATTTTTAAATTAGGGTGCTCCAGGAGAAGATGGCGAACCGGGGCCAGCAGGTGCCGTTGGTCAACCAGGACCTCGAGGAACCCCTGGAATTCCGGGAATTCAAGGGTTGAAGGGCCATCGAGGATTTGATGGGAAGGACGGCGCTAAAGGCGAACAAGGCTTTCCGGGTGAAAAGGGACCTACTGGCTTACCTGGACCAATGGGACCTTCAGGACCTATTGTAAGTTAATTATGCTACTTGAATGACAAAAAGAAAGATATATACGATATATTCGGTATACATATGTATACCATCAAAATAAGATACATGTATTTAATATTCAGAAAACTGAAGTTATTATAACTAATTTTATGTATTATTTCAAAGGTCTAAGTATTACTTAATTGATATCATTTGAATGATAAAACTAAATACTTTTTACAGGGACCTCTTGGACCTAGAGGCGAACGAGGGCGGGAAGGTCCTCCAGGGCCACAAGGAATACGAGGAGTGGATGGAGCTCCTGGACCACCAGGATTGATGGTATATTTGTAAAATCGCCTTAAAGTACCAAGAAACCTAATAATTACGTGAATTTTGTAGTAAAGCTTTTTTTAAAAGGACATTATTATGTCGTAGATATTTTTTAAATGACTAAAATTTTTTTTTATTGCATTTTTGCAGGGAAACGTTGGCAAGACAGGTGCACCTGGTTTTCCTGGATCTCCAGGAATCAAAGGCGAACAAGGAGGACAGGGGCCTAAAGGCAGTCAGGGAATGCAAGGACCGAGGGGCGAGGCTGGCCGACCGGGCCAACCAGGAGATGTAGGAGCACCTGGGTTAGCAGGACGGGATGGTATTCCCGGGGATAAGGGAGTCGCTGGTCAACCGGGTGCTGCTGGTCCTCAGGGTTTTCCAGGTCCTAGAGGCACGCCTGGTGTTGCTGGAGAGTCTGGGTTACCGGGAATTAAAGGAATGCCTGTAAGTATTCATTTCTTTTCTTAAAAAATGGTATCGGAGTATCTGTTTTCACCTTAACTGATTGCCTAAATGATACATTTATAATATTTAGTATATAAATTCATCAATATTTTCTATGATGACTATTACAATGTTTTAGGGACAACCAGGTGAAAGAGGACTTAAAGGCGATGCGGGAATCAGAGGTGAAACAGGGGCCCCAGGCCCACGAGGTCTACCGGGAACTGTTGGTCCGGAGGGTAAACGTGGTAAACGAGGATTGAGGGGCCCGGCTGGCAACGTGGGTCCTCAAGGTGAAAGAGGATTGCAAGGAATCAGGGGCATGCCTGGTGCTGATGGACCTATGGGTATAAAAGGACAACCTGGTGAAAGAGGAAGTGTTGGATTACCTGGTCCTAAAGGAAGTTATGGAGACCCTGGTAGACCTGGTCCTCAAGGATTGCCTGGACAAAGAGGTATTGTGGGAAGACCAGGTATTAGTGGCAAATCTGGGCCGCCCGGCGAGAGAGGTATACCTGGGGCAGACGGTAGACCTGGCGAGCAGGGACCTCAAGGCTTACAAGGAACACCTGGACTTATGGGTAGTCCAGGCGAAAGAGGATTACAGGTACATTTTATATATTTATTTCACTTGACGTCAAATAGAATAAGTGTCCTACCTTAATGTTTGCCGATGTATCAAAATACTGGAGAATTAAGTTTTAAGCCGTAATATAAACATATATGTACAACTACGAACAGATGACTGGCGTTTTAAGTATAAAATTTATTAGAAAAATTATAGCCTATATTGTCACTCCCACAATTTAGACAAGTCCAACGATACCTCATGAATCCACCCGTCAAGCTGTTTGGGTTGCAGAGCGTGCCAAAGAATGAGAAATCATTTGAAAAACATTTCCCTTCTGCAGTAGGATATAAAATTTTTCATATTTATATTGTAAATCTTTTAAGGGCGAGCCAGGCAAAGATGGCGAAGTTGGGCAGCCTGGTCCATCTGGACCGAAAGGGGATGCCGGTAGGGATGGAAGTCCTGGAATTCAAGGAGTACAAGGCTCCGTTGGACCTGCTGGCGAAAGAGGACCTCAAGGGCCACCTGGACCGACTGGTTTTCCTGTAAGTGCAGTTGTAGTTTTGTAACGATCTCAAATACATAATTGTGCAAAGTATTAACAGGAAGGAAATACAATAATCAATAGGAAACTATGACCGTGAAAGTTTACAAAAAGCAATACCTTGTACTTAGATGGCTTTGAACACAAATTACAACTTTTTTCTTAAAAAATAATACTTGTTTATAGGGTATGCCAGGAGCAGCAGGTCTTCCTGGCTCGCAGGGTAAAGAAGGTGAACCAGGCCTTACTGGTCCAGCTGGCCCGCCAGGACCATCGGGACCTCGAGGAGAAAGAGGATTCACTGGTGAACGCGGGCTACCAGGGTTGACAGGAACACCTGGAGAGAAAGGCGAAGCTGGCACTCAAGGAGCTGACGGCCCTCCGGTGAGCATTTTCCAGCTAACAACCCAATAAATAAAGAAAGAAAGGAATATTTTACTTATTCGGATAACTGAAACACAAATGAAATAACAGAAGGGGAAATACATAAAACATAAAACAAAAGAAAAAATAGGCCTTGATATTATAAAAAAGTTAAGACTATGTAGATTTAAAATACGTACATTTTTCATGATGTTTCTTTCGTCCATGCTTATAGTAATTTGGTTACGCTTCAGGTAATAAATTCTAGTAAATTCCCGTTTAGGAGATTTGTGAACCACTATTTGTAATGAAATTCAGGGTCCAGAAGGTCCTAGAGGCGTTAAGGGTCACCCTGGTCCTCTCGGTGCTATGGGCTTACCTGGACCGCGTGGCATATCCGGGTTGCCGGGAGAAAAAGGCGAAAGAGGTGCATCAGGGCCCCAGGGTAACGACGGACCACCAGGTGAGACCAAAGTATACTTTTATAGGTGAAATTTGTTTGTCAAATTTTTTTTTATTGTCAGATATGACCACCGTTTTATGACCTAATTAAATAATAAATCATATAACAAGGATTCCGTACCGTGCAAAATATGTAGAAGTAACTAAAGCCAATTTTTATAATTTGACATAAACTGTTTATTCTAGGTCGGCAAGGCGAACAAGGCCCACAGGGTCCGGTAGGACCAACAGGTCCCCCAGGAGAGCCAGCGGAGAGGGGTGAACCTGGTATACCCGGAGTACCTGGAGAGGCGGGTGCTCCAGGATCTACTGGAGAACGTGGTCAGCCGGGCCTGCAAGGTTCCCCTGGCCTTCCGGGGCCACCTGGTGTTGCTGGCATGCCCGGGCTGAAGGGAGATAGAGGATATATTGGAGCCAAAGGACAACAGGGATCACCTGGAAGCCCAGGTAATTTATAAATTACTAGCTGACCCGGCAAACTTTGCACCGCCTTAAAATCTATTTATCAAATATATTTCATATAAAATATAGCCATGTTACTCGTAGAAAATGTAGCTTTCGAATGGTCAAAGATTTTTTAAAATCAGTCCAGTAGTTTTTGAGCCTATTCATTACAACCAAACAAACAAAGTTTTCCTCTTTATAATATTAGTTTAGATTATAATACAGAATTATTTTTCTATGTAAAAATGGGACGCATCTGTTCATCTTGTAGGCTATAGCTTATTATTGCAAAGTGATCCATGTCCAGCAATGATTAAGTGATGATCATAGGTAATTATAGTTGCGTACCGAAAACAATTTAATTTATAGTAGTAATAATAACGATATGACAAATGAAAAGTACGTCTGGTGTAATGTTAAAGGCAAGCCTGGTGAAATGGGACTACGCGGCTTGCCTGGCGCTATAGGCGCCAAAGGTGCTCGAGGGGAACATGGGGCTAAGGGCGATATTGGACACGCTGGCTTACCTGGACGGCCAGGGGAGATGGGACCACAGGTAAGTTATTTTCATAAAAGAGGTATAGTGTGGAAATGGTATTGTAATAAAGATATAAAAAATCAGAATATATTACCACTAATCGAATACTCGTATACATACATATATATACTCACAATACTTACCAGTATATCGTTTGTATCTATAACTGTAAAAAATAATAAAAAATAGATGAACTCATTCTCAACTACCATATTATTGAGGAAATAACATAAAGAAAAATTGCTTTTCTCAAGTTAAATGTCTATTGCTATCCCGGTAAATAAAAGGCAATTTTTAACTTTCATATTTTAACTGTTTAAGGGACCTCAAGGAAGCCCGGGAGTAGCGGGAACACCAGGCATCCATGGTGCTAAAGGTGCAACTGGCGATACAGGCAGACCTGGCCCGGCCGGTCCTCAGGGTCTTAGTGGGGCACCTGGGCCGGAAGGACCTAAAGGCGAGAGGGGCAGTGAGGGTGAAGTTGGACCCCAAGGGGCCGTTGGTCCAACTGGACCCGCTGGAGAAAGGGGGCCAATTGGAATGCCGGGCTTAGTAGGGCCATCTGGACCACAAGGACCTCGGGGACCACAGGTAATTAAATTAAGTCGTATTTACATCATTACTCATTATACAAGTCTTAAACTATAATGTGTTTTTATTTGTGTGTGTATCTTTATAGAAAACATATTTATAATAATACATAGAACATAGTATACCATAAAAAATATTTTAAGGGTGAGAGCGGAACACCTGGTAAGCCTGGTGCTGATGGGGCCCCTGGACCTATAGGAAGTCCAGGACTGCAAGGACCTCCAGGACCGATGGGCGAGCCAGGGCCTGAGGGTCGTCCGGGAAAACTTGGACAACCCGGGATACCTGGACGGCAAGGCGACAAGGGACCTATTGGCCAGCCAGGAGTTTCAGGACCCTCTGGTCCACCGGGATTACAAGTAAGTTTAAGCATCCTTCAAAGCCGACGATGCATTGGCGACTCCTCTGGTATTGCAAATGGCCATAGGCGACGTTGACTGCTTTTCACCAGGTAGCCCATCTGCCTTATCATTAGGTATAATTACGAAAAAAAAGAGGGAAAAAGAGACCACCTAATCTAGTTGTGGGAGACAGACGTTAAATATTCATGCAGTCCGCCCTATTTATTTATATGTATGTTAATTATACCAAATCATTTTGTCTCATCTAAGTATCTTTAAAAAAGAAAATATTAACCAAATTTAATATAATTTAATTGTAACAGGGTCAGCCAGGCTCAGCGGGTCCACCTGGACCTGCTGGAGAAAGAGGACCTAGAGGAGAGTCTGGACCTCCTGGAGTGGATGGACCTCAAGGGCCCTCAGGGAAGCAAGGGCCTCCCGGATTGGACGGTGCGAAGGGAGAACGTGGTGAATCAGGAGCTGATGGGGCTAAAGGTCACGCTGGGTTGCCAGGGTTACCTGGTATGGTCGGTGCGCCTGGCCGATTAGGAGAGAGAGGACTGCCTGGACCCATGGGACCGCCAGGCAAAGATGGGGATGCTGGTCCGAGAGGTAAAATCGAAATGTATTTTTACTTCTATTGTTGATCTTTATTTGAAAAATCTGATATTTTTCTTTTCTATTAATCATTTAAACATACAAAAAAATCAACTTAAAACTCTTTAAAAGTTTCTCTAAAAGAGTCTTTGTGGGTTTGATTTTTTGTATGAATTTAAGTTTCTTCTTCATAATCTGGGTTAATTTTAGTCTACATCTTCCATCAGGTTCACCTGGCCGTGACGGAAGTCCTGGTCCGCAAGGTCCAATAGGTCCACCCGGAGGTCGGGGCCCACCAGGCGACGCTGGCAGACACGGCACTCCAGGTCCCGCGGGACCACCTGGCCCTCCAGGACCACCGGGAGAAGGCCTCGCGTATGACGCTGCTGCTATCGCTGCTATGTTACAACAAGGTAAAACGAGAAATATATTTATCTTTTCAGAGTCGCTTACTCATTGTTGAATGTCGTGCCTGCTGTGGTGGTCTACTGTGCCGCAAATTTCGCCAAAGTGCTCGGTCTTCTGCTTGTCTTAGGCATTCTGTGACAGAAATCTTAGTTAAGTCCTTGATCTGGTCAGACCATCTTGTTGGCGATCTTCCTCGAGGTCTTTTACCTTCCACTTTCCCAACAATCATGATCTTCTCCAGGAAGTCGTCTTCCCGTCGTGCTATATGGCCAAAGTAAGATAGAATTCAGCAGATGGTTGATAGCCTTGTTTTTACTTTCAGATTTATTATTTTTATTAAGTTAAGAATTAATGAATGTGATGCTTTAACCCATAAAATTACTGGGTTTAGTTAAAATTAAGATGTCTCATATTCTACTGCCTAGGTGTTGTATAATTATTACATTAACATTAAACGCAATTTGACAGATTCCGAAATTCCAAGGATAAAATAAAAAGAAAGCTAGATACTGTATAAATAATATTTAATTTAATTTTAGGTTCAATGAAAGGCCCCGATCCTATGGGCGATGACCCTAGCATAATGCCTCCTAGATTCTTCAAGGAAGACATGTCAGCCGCCGAGAGGAAGGAAATCGTGATGAAGGCGTACGAACGACTCAAAGTATCTCTGGACAAGTTCCTCAAACCGGATGGCTCCAAGGAAGCTCCAGCGAAGACTTGTGGGGATATTCAGTATCACCATCCAGATTTTACAAGCGGTATGTTGGTACTTGATAGAAATACTTGTACACGAGAACTTACAGAATGAAGGATTTCGTTTTCAGAGATTTTAAATTTATTCAATAAATCTAATATTTAATAGATATTAAATTATATACAGAAAGTGTTTACGAGATCAGCGCAGTATTCAATCTTCTTTATGTCCAAGATCAGTTGCCTCCACAACTTTATAAAGTCCAATACGAGTGCAATACTTACTCATTATCCACATTACTTTAATTTTGCCCGTTTTGATCATCAAATGCTTTACCTATTAAAGATTTTTTATATGATAATTAAAATAAAATTTCCTTACCGAATATTTCTCTAATCATTAATATTCGGACAGCACGATATATGAATATATTGAATCTATTGCTTCTAAGTGGGTCGGTTTCCCTTCTTGCTGACCTTGCTGACATTTCCAGGCCAGTACTGGATAGATCCGAACGGCGGTGACATGAACGACGCCATCCTGGTCCACTGCGACATGACGACTGGTGCAAGCTGCGTGTTTCCCAAGCCAATGGAATCACAGGAAATTTCGTACAGCGGCAAAGATAGCGAAGCTTGGTTGAGTGAAATGGATAACGGCTTTTCGGTTAGTTCAGATACATTACATAAACTGATATAGTTATTAATAGAACTAACCAAGAGTAGTAATCGTAGTTTATTTGGTGTGGTTGGAACGTTCTGCGAATTAGGTTTTTTTATGACTATCAAAATACTTTCTATCATATTACAGCAACAGTATTCTTATTAACCGACTTTGAAAAGGAAGAGGTTCTGTTTTCAAGGGCTTATTAGTCAAATAAGTTATATGGGACCTTCCAAAATAGTCCTCAAGGGCTTTAACGTTCAGCTTTCCGATATGACTCCATTTCATTTTTGAGTTGGTTGGCCTGATGGTAACAGTGTTTGTTGTAAATCAGATGAACGATATACTTAATCGTTAGCTATTTCTATGTTTCAAAAACCTTACTTACCAGTTACTCCCAATTTCCTTCCAGATCTCATACAAAGCGGACCACACCCAGCTCACATACCTTCAACTCCTCTCCGTCAACGCGGTGCAGAACATAACTCTGCACTGCCGCAACACGGTCGGCTACTACGACCCCGCCTCCCGTAACTACCGACACGGGTTGAAGCTGTTGGCCTATAATGACGCTGAGATCTTACCGAAAGCTAACAACAGACTGAGATATAAGGCTTTATTGGATGAGTGTCAGGTGAGTTATCAATATAAGCATAGATAAGCGTAGTAAGTCGGACAGTCCTTGCTTTAGTAAGCTGGAACTCCTTGGTTAATTGAATGAAAAAAAAAATATCAACGTTAACATACCATATATGCTTATATCTATATCCAATATGAACCAGGTAACATACTGGTCAAAGAATATTATACATTAGTCTATATGCACGGCAGTGTATATGTAGTAGTCCACCAAATTCCGAGTTTATTCTTTACTGATCTAAATTACTTACCTATAATGCATTAATGAATTGCTGCTAAACCTCTGGACCTTTGCATCCCATATTATAAATTGATAAAGGTGCGAAGCAACAAAATAATTTATTTACATCTTATTTTTGAGTAAAGAATAAATATTCAATTGCTGGCACGAAATGTATCGGCCAGATCAACTTATGTGTCGTATCGTCTCATTTTTAATATCATAAACTTATGTGTGTTTTACAGTACAAGAAACAGGAATGGGCCAAGACAATAATTCAGTACGAGACTGACAAATCTGGAAGATTGCCCCTGCTGGATGTATCGGTGAGGGACATCGGAAGACCCAACCAGATGTTCAAAATTGAAGTGGGATTGGCATGCTTTCGCTAAAGCTCAAAATGTAATCAAATCACACACAACTTAAAAAACTACGAAACGTTTGACCGATATCGATCGATGCATATTTTGCGTTGGGTTTTATTTCGCCTCTTCACTTATCTTCAATTGATCGAAATCAATTTAATCGTACGAACGATCGATCGAATTTTCTGTTATGTGGATCATTTATTTTTTTGTGCTAAAATTGTCATACTTTGTAAACTCATGTTTGGAATATCACCAAATGCAATATGGATTTATAATGGAAAGACCTTTTCTGTTCTCATTCGTATTAAAGGAGCCAAGGGCGCACACCCAGGATATCTAAATTCATTATTTAGATTTGATCTTTCAGGTTTGTTTTTACATTGTCAACTATCTTTTTATATTGAAAGAATACGACAATTGCATATCCTTGAAATTAGTTAATACTTAAAACTTTATCAATTCCAGTGATTGTAAAAGTATTAATTTACTGCCCAAAAGTAATTTGTGATATATTTAAGTGCAATATAAAAAATATTATGTTAGTACTTTTAACAAGTTACCTATTTACTTAATATTCTATAAACTTGTAGTACTTATTAAACATATATCCTACTTAGTTTATAAGAAATTTGATATTTTTTTACATTTATTTTCTATTTTTAAAGCAGCCAGCTATTCTGCTAGCCAATAAAGAATTTAGTTCTAAAATGTGTACGTAATCTTAGATTTAGGGTTCCATGCCAATAATTAGATTTAGTGCAGTAATAATTAACATACAAGGTTAATATATGACAAACAGCTTTAGTTAAATAAAATTTATTTTACTTAAACATATAATACTTAACTATACTTTATTACTAACATAAGTACTTAAACTTGTAGTTATATACGTAGGCTAAGTCGTCACAACGTTAATTTATTGTATTTACCAAAGGTCCTCTTAAGGCTGTGTTTTGTACATAATTGTAAATATGTAGATGCCATACGTAATATTAGGATCCTTAAAATCTTAAGGATTAGGTCTCAATTATAAAATAAGTACTTATCTGTAGTAGTTACTTAAATATCAGTAAACTTCTTAAATGTAAAAATATTTACAATTTTATTTCCATTTGTAATCTCAATAAATATATTTTGTGTATTTTGTGTTTTATTATCTTTACATTTGATTCAAATGAATTGAATTCAAATGCTATAATAATTCTTAATATATTTAAATGTCATTGCATGCTCGATACTACTTAAAATAAAGCGCTCCTAATGTTAAGTGGTCACTATTACACATAAACACTTGCTAGCCAGGAATCCTACCTGAAGTCAATCACAGAAATGTTGAAACTGTATAAAAAGACTTCAAAAAGCAAATTTGCCGTATCCACGCCCTTTTAATAATACAGCAATGCTACATTCTATAACGCGTGTAAGACTTGCGGCACCAGTATTTAAATTGTTTAGTTCTATTAACTTTAGATGTATGCACTTATTTATATAGATCAATACATTATATTTGACACTACCAACCAATAATCCAGTCTCATATGAAAAAACTTTACAACATACGAACTATATGCAAAATTTTCATAATTTAAAAATTACTTTTAAAATTCACTATAAAATGACACACTTTTACGCTTAAATTTTCGTAGCTATATTTTTATTACCACTTGCGAGTGCTTCATACTCATTCTTTTGCCAAAACACGTCTTTACCAAGTTTGTAAATCAACTAGCTTTTTCTGTTGTTGTTGTTCTTTTTTCTCATTTACCAAGTTGTTCTTGTTCATTGTTCTCACTGATCATCACAGCTGTTCTTCTTGGTGCAGGACACGAAAGGCGGTACATCACAAGTACACTTGGTGCACTGTTCCTCCACCGTGACCTCGTCTCCAACAGCGAGCGTCGCGTTGCCGAACTGACATTGAGCATTCACGGTACGTAGGTTCAGGCCTCGGATGATTTTTGTCTTACTGGAAGCTGTAAACAATTTCATAGACGCTTGAAAAAAAATAATGTTAATGTTAAGTTATAGTGCCCGTTGGTATTACTAGGCAGTAAGTATACTAAGTATGTACTCAAGTACTACTTCAGTGGGAACTACCGAATAATGGTTAGGTCTGATCAAAAATACTGGTTATATGAAGAATAAGTTAAAATGCTTTACGATGTCATCACGGACTTATTTCTAAAAACTATTTCTGTCCCATTGCTGAACAAGGGCCTTCTTAGGGTAATGAATCGATGTCAGAATCGACCATTAAAATACAGATAACTGTCTAACCATTGGTGTGTGGACACCCTACAGAGTAAGAGCAGTTTAAGTCATAGTCCACCGCATTGGTCAAGTCCGCATCAGTAGACTTTAAGCACCTTCGATAACTTTTTCCAAAATTCTCAAATATGTAGACCATAACTTCACGATGTCTAGTTCCACTGATAAAGGAAGCAACAAATAATTTCTGCTTTATATACTTACGGCAGTTAAATGCAATGGGGCAACTGCGTCTGTTCCCAGCGAAGACAGGGGCGCAGTTCTGCCAGATCTTGTTCTGGAAGTGGATCTCGATGCCGCAGTTGATATCTCTGCAGTAGCTCGGGTCGTCGATGGAGCCGTTCCACTGGGCGGTACAGACGCACGTCTTCCGCGTATTCTTGGGTTCGAAGGATTCACCCTCTTTGTAAGCTTTGCCGTCCACTTCGCAGGTTTGTAGCTTGGCTATCGCGTCCTTACCTGAAGAAAACAATTTGTAATATCAATTTTAAAACAGTATCTCTTGTCTTTTTTGTTTATAAAATTTAGGTAGACATCGAGTATGCAGTTAACTTGATTGTGAGTCATCTTTGATGTTCATGGAAGTCATAATTACCACCAAATTGAGTTATGAGGCCGTTTCAAGGTGGTACAACTTTTCGTGGTTCGACTCCGAAAGCATTACTGCAACACCTGCATCCTAACAGCAGTATTAAACGGTGCTGTTTTAGTTTGAAGAAAGTGGTAAGGGAGACACACTTATCTTAGACGTTACAACTTAGTCCTCAGGTAACAACGACCCTATGGTCGACTACAAGGACTGTTTTATCTGGGATTATACAATTATACATGTCCATGGATGGCAGCGGCACACTTATCATCAGGTTGACTGCTAGTTTGCTACTATTATATTAAAATAAATCAGACACCGACGCTTGCCAACAAAAAACAGCTGACCATTCATATATAAATCGAATGTATAAAATATAAATGAAACTGTTCAATATTAGATGGCGTATTCCATCTATGCCAGATTTACATTTTTATATAGACATTATTATGGTACAGAAAAGTATAATTAAAATTATTTTGCTGTCCGTTGCATCAAAACAATTTTCGAAATTAATCCCCAAGCGCATGATATCATCGATCACACGATAGCATCCATAACTAAACAATAGCCCAGTTCCTTAAGAATACCAAGTAACGATCTGGCCGTAAAACGGTGCCAATGATCCATTGTTTCCAACTAATCACACTCATGACATCTAATGGGGTGATTAAACCAATTGTGTTTCGATTATCAGGATGTTTGGGTTATTTAAAAGATATTATCGTGTAGGATTGTCGGGTGAATCCATGATTGGGTACGAGTCTCAGAGAGGGAGCTTAGGCTATAGTCCACCGTGCCGGCCAAGTGGGACTGGTAGGCTTTCCATAATCAAAAATTTTAATGATTTTTTTAGGAACTTTCAGGCTCACTCACCTTTTAGGCCTAACTATGTTTTACTTCATCATTCAAGCAAGTAATAATTAATTTTGAATACGAACATAACTTAGGAAAATCAGAGGTGCGTGCCTGAAATTTGAACCGTGGTGGATCCAAATCTCCCCTCTGGAGAGACCGAATTTTAACCATAGGCTAGGTAAACAGCTAATATTTGAAGCATCCGATCTTTGAACGTAGAACGGTAGAACGTCCCGTGATTTCATTTTGACGGAAATGCCTATATCTATCCTTATATAGCAGTAAAAGTAATATGAATGAAATGATAAGACACTTATAGGAGGTATTCCTACTTAATCTTTGGGGACTACATCTAATGGGACTCCAATTCTAATTGGAGTTAATTACAGATAACCATGAGCGGAACTAACTACTTAACTGTGTGTACCAATTCCATTACGTAAAGACGTGTAAAAACAACTCCACCTACCACAAACAGTGCCAGTACTGCAACACGAGTCCAATTCATAGGTGTAAGTACATTGCTGCTGTATATCTGTGTCGAAGACTTCCACGCAGTCGACGGCCGCACAATCGAACTGCGGCCCGAGTGACGTCACGCTGCACGAGCACGCCTGCGAGCACGGGTTGTTGATGAGCGACTGAGGGATCAGCGAGCGGTCGGAGTAGCGGGCGCCTCTGGAATGAGGGTAGATGTAAATTTTAGTTTTTGTAAAATGTATCGGAAATTTATCAAAAGCTAGGGTAAGTTTTATCTGGTGTAAATACTCGTATGTAATAGAAATTGGGTGCCACGATACCACGTGTCTAGATTATTGTTTTATTACATTTGCTTCGTGTTTGTGTGTAAACAAGTTACTTGTAAGTAAACTATGGGTTGATTTAAAATATTATCACAAAGTTGTATTTCTATATAACATACTATATTTTTTATCCTGAAGCTCCTTGACTGTGCAAAACTGTGTGAACTATGAGAATGAGAATGTATATGAAGAGTACTTATTGTTTATGAAAGGCCAAAGAAGGCAGCTGCCATTGCCTTCAGAGATCAAATCAATGTTACACACTGGATTTTACCGTTTTGAGTCCCTAAGAGCAGCGATTATCATGTTATCCTTGAGGAAGTTTGAATGCTTCGTGTAAGTTAAAATAATTGTTTCTAAAAACTTGTCTATCTATTACTCTTAACACTCGTACACACGTTTAGCAGAATTTGATACAACTGCAAGGTAACGTGCTTTGTCCTCTAATCGCTTGTAATCGCAACTTCCGATCTTTTCAATTGACGTCTCCCAAAACGGATAATGATAATGATGATAATCGCCGACTATTAATAGATGTACGCATGACTAATTTCCAATAATACATCTGATAGAGGACTGTCCATGCAAAAAGTCAGCAAGGTTAAGATATTGTCTTAAATAAGGTTATTCCGCCCACTTTTTGCCATTTCAAGATTTACAAAAGCCTTGACGAAAACGCGGTCATGTTAAGAGGTCGATAGTTATGTTATTCAATGGATAATATAACTTCTGATTATATTTGGTTTAATGTTTATTTATTTAATTATTTGTAAGTGCGATTTTTGAGGTCAAAGATCTCGGTTAAGATATTGTCTTAAATAAGGTTATTCCGCCCACTTTTTGTGAACTCAATATTGACAAAAGCCTTGACGAAAATGCGGTTATGTAAAGTAAAGAGTTATGTTAATCAATGGTTATAACTTCATTGTTTTTGGTTAAATGTTTATTTATCTAATTATTGGTAAGTACGGTTTTTGGGGTCAATGTACTGTTAATAACTTTATGTACCGAAGTTGCGAATATTAGGAATAGTAATGATATTTTTTCTGCAAACATGATGACCATCGATCCCCCGGCTAAGCAGGCATCAAAATTTTAATGTTAGATTTCTGTTTTTGTTTGTGAGTCCTTGGCCTTTAGATATACATATAGCATATATATTACTCTATTGTAGGCATATGAGTATAGAAAGCGTCAGGACCTTACTTGATTCTATTCAGAGCATGTCTTACGTATATTGTCTACCTGTTTCTAGTTACGAGTGCGTAGTTGTCCTAGCGTATAGTTTTCTAAGTAACCTCGCTCTGATTGAAGTTAAAAACAACTATACCTTGATATACAACTTATTTTATGACACGAGTCATGAATGACGTAGCCAGACGCAGTCCACAATAAAATAGGTATTCATTAAAATAATTTTTAAGTATCGCTAAATCGGTTTCAATGGGATTCTGTGTATAATTTTGGTTCCAAAATTAAGACCAGATATTTTAGATCCAGTCCAGGAATTATCTATGTACATTTTTATAATCAATCCTATAAGATTAGATTCTTACCTGAGAGTGGCTACAGATCTTTGCTACCTATAAGGGTACCTATTTTACTGTGGACTTTGCCTTGCTAACAAATCTGTAGCCTTCAGGACCAAGTTGCAACACATGTCTCCCTTACCACATCAAATATAAATAAATGAATATATTTAAAGTATCTAACTTGAAGTAACAAACAGCTGGGTCTGGGTGGAGATCAGGACAGCTGAAGGCTTCAGGACAGGTGGTGCTGTTGTCCACATTAGGTAGCGCTGTGCAGCCAAGCTCTTGGTAGAAGCCCACCATGTCGCACTCGCCGGCCAAGTCGGCCATTACAGTACCAAACACTGCAAATAGAAGGTAAATGAAATTAAAGGTACAAACTATAACTATTGATATGTGGCAAATATGATTAATGTGTCTTAAACCTTCCAGGGCTCCTCTCAGCGTGATAAAACTTTTACCCATCAGTGGGACGGAAATTAAAAGATAATCATGTGGAATATGTATATGTATTAGTTACAATTAAAACATACTTTAAGATTGGTGTCTAGTCAAATAGAAAATGTTTGTTAGCATACAATATTAACAGTGTATAGAATAAAATTTATATTAAGCTTACGTTTGTGAAAAATGGGAATTGGGAAGTGGGAAGTTCAATAGCAATTTCAGTATGACAGGGCCGTTTTGAATGGTCCATAGAAAAAATTTAACATACGTGTAACTATGAAACAAACATCTTTACGCTAAACCACGCCTCAATTAGCACGATATATTCAATTGTGATTGTTTCGTTTTAAGAATAATCATTAGACACAATCAGTTTATGTGGTTGTAGAGTGTAACCTACATACCTCCTTATATCTCTGTATAGAAAACCTAATATTTTAGAGGAAAAATAAGAAAAGACAGTTAGGATGTCATGTCAATTGTGTTGATACGAAAATTAATATTTTATGTTTAAATCTTTCATTATTGTTCGCTTACTTTCGTTTGTTAATTGTATATATATAAATCTATAATATAGTGAGTCGTGTAAATAGCTTCTGAGTATCATTTCCAACAACACCACTACACATTCTATATTGGTGACCACCGACTAAAACACGTCATTTAAGAAGATGGAGAAATACGAAGACGCGATAACTTTGGAAACGCGAGCTGTTGATCGAGTTTGGCGTGAGAATTCCGCCGTTTTGGCCCAACGACCCCAGCCTTTGGTTCGTCAATTGAAGGACAATTTGCTTTGGCCAACATTACAGCGATTCCACAAGGTTCTATTATGTGACGTCTCAGCTTGAACATCAATATGCTGCAGAGGTAAAGGACATAATTTCCAAGACCCCCGATTTGGGCAAGTATGAAAAGTTGAAAGGTGAGCTAATTAGACGTCTTTCCATGTCCAAGAATAAAAAAGTGCAACAACTTCTTATGCACGAAGAAATAGGCGATCGTAAGCCGTCACAATTTTTGCGACACTTGCAAAGCCTCGCGGGTTCGTCTATGCCGGACGATTTATGAGAACTCTATGGTCTGGTCGGCTGCCGCATTATATTCAAACACTGATAGCTTCGCATCCGGATATGCCTTTATCAAAAGTTGCTGATCTCGCCGATCAAATTTTAGAAATTGTACCACCTAATTTGCAAGTAGCATCTTCTTCATCGACATCAACATCCTCTTGCAAATCAATTGAAGCTACTCTGAACCTTATGGCAAAACAAATAAGCGAACTTACTAGCGAAGTGGCAGAACTCAAGACTAGTCGGATGCCGCGGAATCGGTCGCGTTCACGTCCTAGATACAGACATCGCTCCCGTAGTCACTCGCGATCAGCGCAACCGCCATCTAACCATCCGCACTGCTGGTACCACTTCACTTACGGGTTACGCGCGAAGAAATGCGTCAAGCCTTGCAGTTTCGTTGACTCGGAAAACTCACTGGGCAGCCGGAATTAGCGGCCAACCACTGCCCTTCATCTACAGGCCGCCTTTTTATTACTGATCGCTACACGAAAATGCTATTCTTAGTGGATACTGGTTCAGACCTGTGTGTTTTCCCGCGTTCAGCTTGCAAGGTGCCCTGTACCAAATCTAGCTTTGACCTTGTAGCAGCCAATGGTTCCGTGATTCATACATATGGTCCCATCCACCTGGATTTGAACCTTGGACTCAGGCGTTCTTTCAAATGGAAATTTACGATAGCCGATGTTACAAAACCAATAATCGGAGTAGATTTTCTAACTCATTATAATCTTCTTGTGGATTGCAAAAATCGGAGACTTATAGATAACACTACCACTCTCACTGTGTCTACCCTATGCATGAAGATTCCTGAGGACGTCGTGTCAGTTAAAGCAGTAGCTGGAGACACCCAATATCACGAGATCCTGCGTGAGTTCCCAGAGGTAACTCGTCCTATGGGTATGGTTACAGCACCCCAAACACAACACAGTGCACCACATCAGAACCACACCTGGACCTCCTGTCACCAGCAGACCACGACGTTTGGACCCAGTCCGTCTCAAAGCTGCTAAACAAGAATTCGAGGGTATGATTTCTTCCGGACTGCTCGCCCTTCAGAAAGCCCTTGGTCCTCGCCCTGCACCTGGTTAAGAAGAAGGATGACGGATGGAGACCTTGCGGTGATTATAGAGCTCTTAACGCCCGCACCATACCTGACAGTATCCCATCCGCCACATTCAAGATTTTTCATATCAATTGTCTGGATGCACCATTTTCTCCACTATAGATTTAGTAAAAGCCTACAATCAGATACCTGTCAACCCAGATGATATTCCCAAAACAGCCATAACAACTCCCTTTGGCTTATATGAATTCCCGTTCATGACTTTTGGACTAAGAAATGCTGCACAAACTTTTCAGCGATTCATGGACGAGGTTTTACGCGATTTTGACTTCTGTTATGGTTACTTAGATGATATTTTGATTTTTTCATCTTCTGAAGAGCACACAAAAGTCATCTACGCCAGCTTTTACATCGTCTCAAGGAGTACAGTGTGCTTATCAACTCTGCGAAGTGCACATTTGGAAAATCTGAGGTGCAATTTCTTGGATATCTAGTCTCAGCAGATGGAACCAGACCTATGCCAACCAAATTCCAAGCCATCCAAGACTTTACTGCACCTAAGACGGTTAAGGAGCTTCGCCGTTTTCTCGGCATGATTAATTTTTATCGCCGATTCATTCCTAATGCAGCTCAGATCCAGGCACCACTCACCTCAGCACTAGCTGGTCCGAAGATTAAAGGTGCCCATCCAGTCCATATGACGCCCGAGATGACTGAAGCATTTCAGCGTTGTAAGGATTCGCTTGTCCAAGCTACGCAATTAGCACACCCAGACCCTTCTGCTGAACTAGCCATTACAACTGACGCTTCTGACTCAGGCATAGGCGCTGTTTTGCAACAAAGGAAAAACAAAGATTGGGAACCACTTGCTTTCTTCTCTCACAAACTAACACCATCGCAAAAGAAGTATAGTCCATATGACCGCGAATTATTAGCCATATATGAGGCAATCAAGTATTTCCGTCATATGATAGAAGCAAGACACTTTGTTATTTACACCGATCACAAACCCTTGACGTTTGCATTTTCCTTAAATAGAGATAAATGTTCACCAAGACAATTTCGATACCTTGACTTTATCTCCCAATTCACGACTAACATTAAATTTATACCAGGTCGTGACAATGTTGTGGCCGATACACTATCCAGAGTAGAGGAAATTGGCTCATCTATTGATTATGAGGAGCTTGCACGATCTCAGGAAACTGACCCTGAACTGCAAGACCTGCTTCAACATGGGTCATCTTTGCGACTTGAGAAGGTGCAGATCCCCCAGTCGCGTCGAACACTTTACTGTGACACTTCAACAACATTACCACGTCCATTCGTAACACCTACCTTTCGCCGACAAGTCTTTGACTCCCTACACAGTCTGAGTCACCCAGGAGCAGCAGCTACAGTGCGACTGGTAACACAAAGATTTGTCTGGCCAGGGATTCGCAAAACTTGTAGAGAGTGGTCACGTGAATGTCTACACTGCCAACGCAGTAAAGTTTACCGCCATACCTCATCTCCTCTTTCCTCTATCATTACCCCTACTTCAAGGTTCTCTCATATTCACCTTGACATCGTCGGTCCACTACCACCTTCATCTGATTTCACATACTGTCTCACCGTCATCGACAGGTTCACGCGATGGCCTGAGGCTATCCCGCTCAAAAACATTACCGCTGAGACCTGCGCATCCGCCCTTGTGTCTGGTTGGTTTGCCCGATTTGGATGTCCACTAAAAATCACCACAGACAGAGGTCGACAGTTCGAGTCCCATCTATTCAATGCACTTTCATCCATGGTTGGAGCTAAACATTTCAGAACGACCGCATATCATCCATCAGCCAATGGTATGATCGAACGTCTGCATCGCCAATTAAAAGCTGCGATTATGTGCCACAACTCTTCCAACTGGACTGAGGTTCTTCCCTTCGTGTTACTCGGCATACGAAGTGCATGGAAGGAAGACCTTCAGACATCTTCAGCAGAGCTGGTTTATGGCGAACCTCTTCGCCTTCCAGGTCAGTTCATAGCTCCATCCAATGACCACACCACTGGAGACATCACTACTCTAGTAACTCGTCTGCGCACTAGCCTAGCTAATCTCACACCAAAACCAGCATCTTGGCACAGGAATAGTCCGTTCTACATCCCACGTGACTTGAAAGACTCATCACACGTCTTTCCGGCAGGACCATGTTCGAAGACCGCTGGAACCGCCTTACTCAGGTCCTCATAAAGTCGTCGAGCGCAACCTAAAGTTTACAAAATTATTATGTCAGGAAAGACAGTCACAGTCTCGATTGATCGACTTAAACCAGCCTATCTGATGCGTGAAGCAGATGTACTGCCTGATGAACTGCTCAACCAGCTCCAGAAGTCAAGAGAACAAGAAGCGGAAGAAAAGTTACATTCCCAGATTATTATCGATCGCAGTAGCGATCTCGGTGGGGGAGTACTGTAGAGTGTACCTACAACCTCCTTATATCTCGTATTGAAAACCGAATTTTTAGAGGAAAAATAAGAAAAGACAGTTAGGATGTCATGTCAATTGTGTTGATACGAAAATTAATATTTTATGTTTAAATCTTTCATTATTGTTCGCTTACTTTCGTTTGTTAATTGTATATATATAAATCTATAATATAGTGAGTCGTGTAAATAGCTTCTGAGTATCATTTCCAACAACACCACTACACATCCTATATGGTAATAGGATGTACTCATAGAATTACTGTATATATTTAAACCTGAAGAGTATACTTAATTCAAAAATTATTACAAAATGTTGCAGCATACGGATCCCACAATTATAGGTCTTTAGAAGCACCGAGGTCACACAATCAAGTATACATCGATCACACATTAATTAATTTCACTATTTGCTTACGGTTGTAATAAAATTATCGCGTTTATTAATTCAATTACACCGTAACCGTACAATATATAATGCGTGAATGTACATACCGTGTAAATATACATAAATAAATATGTTTGTAATATAGTTTGTAGTGTAACAAAAAAATATAAGTATAAATTTTCAAAATGTCTTTTTATTGAAATGGTGACATCGAAATGATCGAAATATACAACTAACAATAATTATTTTTTTCATATCCTTTTACGCCTATATTCAAGAGTTTATTTAACTTGAAAAAATCTGGTTTAGCGGGTTGAAAAATACTATAACTCTTCGCGAAAAAATAGGAACCTCCTTTTTATTTAATTAAAAACACTTTCATGGATGTATTCGGGTGTAGCCGCATGCGTAAACTAGTATTATACCTACAAGTAATTATCTTAATCGTTTGAATCGTTTAATTTACATAACCCAGGGCTATGGAACCGTTTATTATAGACTGACGTGAAAATTGCTTCACAATCTCTTTCGTGACCTGTTAGACATGCTGGACTTATCTCGACATGTTTTATAGGTTTTTGTAATCATGCAGAGAGGAGAACGCACACGGAGGGTTTCCGTGCCAACAGATTTTCAGTTATTTTATTTTATTAGAAAAACGCCGAAAAATTGCGTTTTTTTGTATGTTGACCTCCACTTTTTTTAAGTTTTTTTTTATTATTTTTTATATATATAACAAATACTAATGTATTTGTTATAGCGGCCACCGTTATACATATTCTGTAAAAAAATGAAGTGTTTATCTATTACGGTTTCATAGATAGAGCCCTCCGACAGATGGACAGACAGCGGAGGCTTAGTAATAGATTTCCGATTATACCCTTTGGGTAAGGAAACAGATGGAAACCTAATAACAGATGGAAATATAAGATGCAAATGCACAATACATTAATGGATTTATTTATTTTTTATGGATATGTTACGCTTTTTCTCCATACAAAACTTCTCGAAAAATTGTAGCAGTGAATTAACTTTCAACAGAGTTGTACAGACAGTAATAATGATGATTACGTATATTTGATAGGCATTTAACTTGCACTTTATATTAATTTATCGAATATATTATGTTGACACATACTTCTAGCGTGAAACTGTTCTCATTTCGGTGGCAGGATATCCATCCATCTACCATCAGGTGCATAGCAAGCTCTAAAATAAAAACAAACTGTCCACTAAATTTTCATATTGTCAAGTGGTACAGTAGTAAATGTCGGTGATTTCCGTTTGATGTAACGGTTATGTCCATTAGGTCAGGTTATCATTAATAACCTCACGGATTAAGTTTATCGTGGAACAGAAAAATATTTTTTAATAAATAAGTAGGTATATAATCCAATCATATGTTATGTCTAACATTATTTATTCAGGCCACTTATAAATATTTTGTACATAAAAGGTATTTGTATATTGTAATTACGATAATAATTACACTTTAAATTCATCTATTTATGTTGAACAAGTATTATTTCAAATTTATTTATTTATTTCAAATTATCAAAAAAAAAAAAAATAACGACTTCCCAAACGTATGTATCTCTGTTTACAATTACTTTTTTGGGTAAAAACAATTTCCCCCGGAAATCTTAGAACTATCTGAGATCAATTTATAAATATTTATTAATTGTATCGAAATTAGAAAGAAGGTATTTGAATTATATTTTTTTACATAGAATCACTCTAATTAAATAAACTAAGCTACATAGAAGAACTGAAAAGAATATATATGAATCTGATAGGAGTACCTAAGAATAAAATTGAAGATAAGAATTGGTTAAGAAGGTTTAGTTAAATATGGCCTATGCCACTTCTAACATGAAGATAGTCTACGACACCTGACACATTACAAGCCAAACCAAGCCTGAAAAATAAAGCCGTTTACACAGGCCACAGAGCGTGCGAAAGCCATAGACACTTTTATATATATATATAACTATTTAATTAATTCAACGTAAAAGTAGTTAAACGTCTATTACAAAACCATGTTAATGTTTACAATTATATATATCTAGAACTCTATCGCAATAGGAAATGCATCTACCAAATCATGCGTAACCATCAATTATTATTTTATTAAGAAAAACAAAACTCACTTAACATTACAATGCCGACAGCCTTCATGGTTCCGGTTCACAAATATTCACAGAAACACTATTTTCGATGTTTAACAAAATGTTAATGTTGATAAACGTGTTGTTTGTACGAGAGTTCGCGACGCAATGACCGATTCAACTTCAATTTCAAGTGATTGTTTGTATTTAGTTGCTTACGCGCATACAAATCTCCTGGGATCTAAATCGGATTTCTGATTAGAAGATTTTGCTACATATACAAATGATTCGTACTAACAGTCTGATGAAAAAGTATACCTAAGTTTGTGCATGATGCAAAAGAAAAATAAATTTTCATTAGTTTTCGAACTATGAGAACTTACACTTACCTTGTCTCTAGACTTTATTTCATTCCTATTATTTTCAGTTATTTATTAAGGCATATTCAAATAATGATTATCACAGTTTTCATTTATTGGCCATTTGCCAACGCTCGGCACTTGTCGCAAACACATTTTACACCTATAAATGTTTGGCTTAATTTGCTTGGCACAATTTGGAACATAAACGTGAGGATGCAATATTACACATAAGGTAAACAGGTTAAAGATAAGTTTACGAAAAATATTTATTTTCGAAAGGTAGTCTTAATGCTAAAACATCCGTGAAATTTTTTGTTGCCTTACTGATCCGCTACGTTAAAGATCCAGGTTCGATATCCGATTAAGCATTCGATTATTTTAGATTTTGTGTTATGTAATGAATTTTTAAATAATTATTATATGCATTATCAATTTGTTTTTAGAACTGTAAACTTTAGTGAAACTGAGAAGATTTTTTTACAGGTAATTGCATCGTAGCTCTAACAGATTTTAGTCAATAGCAAGTTTTTCGAAATCATAAACAAATTAATTATATTTATTTATTTGTACCTATATGAAAGTAAATGTTTTTGTGAAAACATTGTTTTGTACTAGTCCTGGGTACAGTACCGAAAGCAGTCTACAGATTGTGAAACGAGATATGGTATCAAGTGTAGCGATATCAAGGTAACTGTAACACGATCACGTGGGTGAAGATCGGCCACTATCACAGATAGGGAGGACACGTGCCTCGCACTAGAGGTCGAGTAGTTTAGTCTAGACACACCCTAGAGTTCCCTTTCATCATGATATTATTTATCGTTTCTATTATTTTTACTTTTTTTAATCAGAATTGAGTAGAATTGATTGAATTTTCTTGAGGTGACTGATGCTTATCCCTAAGGACAACTAAAATATTAGGTTATTATACATGTATATTCCTCATTTAGCCTGACCAGGAATCAAGCCATTGTAGATAATTTACCTATTTATATGATTACACTCTTCAATATTATTATAAAATAAGAAAGTAACAAACAATCTTTGATAAAAACTTTAATCAAAACTTGACATAAGTCACAATAAATATAACATTACGTAAATGAAAACAACAATAAATTCTGATGATCATACATTTCTAAGTCTTTTCTTAGCTAATTGTAACTCTAGCACCTTGTATCTGTTATTTGTATGGCAATATAATTATGAATGGTTTTACATAAGCACGAGGCATTCGTACTCGTTAGAACTCCTCTCTTCTCCGTCGAATGGGTAGTAGCAAGTGCCGTGGCTGGGGTGGATCTGAAATTGGATAAGAATAACTTTAAATAAAGTGGTAGAACCCATGGGTGACTCTGGAAGCACCATTGGGTTAATATAAGTGTTAAGCGCTGTTTTCTGGTTTGTTGATGGTAAATGTATGTGCAAGCATTCTAACTTAGTCCTCAAAGATATCTTTGAAGACTAAGATGGAACGCTCAAGTAGCAACAATTTTGTTTGGGGTTGCATACAGAGGTAGGATTTCGAACTTTTTTCGTTCGATTACAGAAGTTGCTTGTGGTGACTGTATGCTTGTTTGATTTTTCTATAACAAAATATGTGTTCAAAAAACATTTCAAGAAATCTTTTGCTCTTGCTATATTTATATTTAAGAGATGTTTTGTGTATGTTTAGAGTTGTCTTAAATTTTGAATGAAAATAGAACTTAGGTTAAAAAAATATTCCGCTTTCGTTCGTTTGGAGATCCTGGAGCCCTCTACGCAGCGCCGAGGACGGTGACCGGGGAGGTTTTAGTGCGGTAAGAATCCCACATAACCCCGTGTCGCTTAATGGCATGGGGTTCCTTTTGAAGGTTTCCCCTTCGTAAACAAAAAGCTTTAAAAAGTATATTGAATTTATACAAACCTTGCCAGGAGTGGTGCAGCCGTCGTGGTTGACCCTTCCATAGTACAGCTTCTCACCATCAGCGGTGACTCCAGCTTCCACAGCGCCGGGGGGTACTGCTCCACCTGTGGAGAACTGCCACGAGAACATAGCTGGAACCAGTACCTGGAAAGAGACAAGCTTAGTTACCACCGTGTTCTTAGTAATGGACCAACCATTACCACTTTTTCCTTAATATAATTTCAACTGGGTGACCAAGAATTTCCAAATTTATTATTACCAAACGTTTGAAAATTGTCTGTTTATATTTTTCATGCCTTATATGTATCAGTTATTTCCAATCTTGCTGAATATTTAACTTCCTTTTTATGCGTAAACAATATAGGTGTAGTTTGGTTCAATAAAGGTTGTTATAAAATGGCGGATTTTGAATTATTTCCGGTCACACATAAAGAACGACCGCGAGTTTAATAAAAAAAACCATATTTTTTTATTACAACCACGTGTGGATTCAGTTTAATATTTATAATGATAGTGCAATAATTTATCATTTCGATATACCTCAAACTGATCCTTCAAGATCTCCTCTCCATTGTGTGCGACGTAGCACGCGTTCTTGGAGGGGATGACCTTAGCGGGGAGGATGTCGCCCTCATGAGGAGCACGGCCAGCGTAGATCTCCTCCCCGTCCGCATCGGTGCCCACGCGGAGGGCACCAGGAGGAATGCTCCTCTGGCTCAAACAAGCTGGGACCCAACGGTATGTGCCTGAAAATTGGAGTTAGTTATTAGACACTGCAAATTATTTTTTGTTCAACGTCAACAGTAAAATAATTTTGACTAAGACATTAATACAAGAAATCATGATAACGTTAACTCTATTATAGATGCAATTAGCAAAAGCTAAATACAGCATATAAAAATAAAGATTGCATAATATAAATAAATAACACGTAAATATATTGTGTAAATATGTTAGAGTCAGAAATTATTATAAATTATTTTACTTATAATAAATATTATAAAATTAATTAAATTATTACTTTCAATTATTTGTGAAATCTACCAACTAATTTATGGCCAGCGTAGTACAAGAAGAACCTCAAACTTTATAATTTTGAAATGAACCCATGTGTAAAACTGGAATAGTAATCGGTTAATGACGATGAATGAGAAATTAATGTTAAGTTTATTAGAATGGCCATGATTTTCAGTTATAATTAGTATTAATAAATTGTAACATTTAATGTGTATAAATACCAAGAAATTGTAATGTTATTTACGATTTTAGATGTAATATAATATAAAAGCGGTTGAATAATATGCATGTACGAAACATTCTTATGAAACTAAAGTCGTAAATGATATTAATAACTTAAGTGACGACACAGAAAGCAATGGCCAAAACTCTATATGGAGTTTCAAAATAAAACTTAATAATTCAGTAGATGCTTGTTGTCTACATATAAAATAAGAATTTTGTTAAAATATAAAGGAAGTAGGAAGAGGTGAGAGGAGTAGGAACCATAGAGAGGATTGGCCCGACAATGGCTAACAAAACACGACAAGCTGGAAGAGATAACACCTTTATCCCTAACATTAAGAACTAGAATTTTCAACTTAGCGTACAAATATCTATAGGCTTAATATTTATAGGCTCTATTAACCTTAACTATTTTTAAAACGTAAAATGTATACAAAGATTCTTTGAACAATGTTAAGGTTACTTATAATTTTACGTTTGTTTACTAATCTGTTATAGGTATTGAAATCTTGCAAGATTTTTTGGTCTTGTGATTGCATGAATATAATAATCTAAAGAGCTTATTTTTTAAATTTTGATAGAATATCAATAAAAACAGAAATTAGCAATACCTATGCATACGCAACTACAATTTTTTCGTGGAAAAACGCCTGTGTGGAATTAGATATCAATATCCGTTGATTGATGATACAATATTTTAGAGATTAGATAAATATGTATAGATAACTTAAAAATATTTTTGATACCTCCTTGTTTACCTTCATAAAATGGATTTTATAACTGATAGTGTTATTTATGATTATGCAGCTTTATTATTATCCATTTTATTATTTCTATATTGGTCTATGTACTTAGTTAAAATAATGAATCTTAAATTCAAGGTGTTATCTCTCACTAAACCCAACCTATGCAACAGCCTCTCCCTTAGTGCTTCTACATCATTGAATATTTCTGTATACATTGCAATAACAGTTCCGTTCAAATTAAGAGTATTATTAGCAGAACCAGCAATGAATACAGAATAATCGAATGCATCAGCTATTGCGTTTTCAACTTACTCCAAGGTAACTCGACTGTCTCCCCTGGTAATTCTGGCTCGGCATCTTCGGGGTTGAAGTCGACAATTTCGACTGGGTTTGCGGGTTGTTGGGGGTATGGATAGAAGTAGGCTGGATGGACTGGGTAGAAAACGACACCGGGACCGGGGTACATGTGGGGGGGATGGCCAGGCGGACCCGGGGGGTAGCCATGGGGTGGAGGCGGGGGCGCGCCGAAACCGTAATATTTTCCTGGACAATAATTTGTATTTGTAATGGAAATCTTAAAATTGTGATAGCGCAAAGCTATTTCTATTAAATCTCAAATACTCAAAAATAAAGAATAAACATTTGATGATATCGACAAACAAAGGAGAAGAAATAAACAGAACTTTGAATGAAATAACTTTTAACACCTTCTTTAAAAATATAACTTCCTAAATAATATTTCAATTACCGATATAAACGTTTGCGTCGGTGATACGTTATTTAAGATAAGATAGGACAAACACCGAACACGTTCTACTACAATAGATAGAGCACACCTCAATATAGCTACATATTATCACATTATATTTTATTTTTGTCAATACATGATGAGACTAATATTTAATAGATGATGGTGAGCTAGTTAATTGGCAGGAAACAATATTTTAAAGAACGTCATTTAGTTCTTTTTGATTTTGTTAAATAGTTAATAATATTCCAATAACTATGTCAAACCACCTCATGCTAATTAAATGAATTGGCACTACGTGACATGAGAAGATACTACATTCATAATTTTAGTAAGTTTAGTTTTAATAACATTTTGATGTTTGGTCTGTGATCATTGTTTATAAAGTTAGTTATAATGATGATATTTAGTAAGTTCATAAGAAAAAAGTATTAATATAAAAATAGTAGATTATTTATATCGATTTTCTACTGTTTGGCGTCACCAGTCGGCCAAAGAAATCGACTGTATTAGGCTTTTTGTCACTACCAGTAAAAGGATTTGCTTTCTTTTAAATTTCATAAAATTATTTGAAACCTATAGGTACTTATGTTCAACTAAAATGATAACATATCATTGTTAGCTCTCACCATTATATCACATGACTAA
Organism: Epargyreus clarus clarus; assembly: GCA_014595695.2. Lineage (NCBI taxonomy): Eukaryota > Metazoa > Arthropoda > Insecta > Lepidoptera > Hesperiidae > Epargyreus > Epargyreus clarus. Next base: position 2,054,786 of record JACTTY020000031.1, on the reverse strand, counting down.
AATAAAGGATATGAATCAAAATATTTGCGAAGCACTCCTGCAGTACAGTCACCTCGCGTCAGATAGTTAGATAGGTTTCAGATAGATTAGCATTATCTATCAGCAGATAACACTTGATTAACTCGATCGAAGCAGATTTCATATTTTGTACAATTATTAATAATTGGATATACGTTTCATAAATTTTAACTTGTAACTTTATAAAAGTCGAATCAGTTTTATTACAGTTTAATAACTTAAATAATACAAAATATTTATCGATAACATTTTAAATAGTTTTTGTATTTATAAAACTCTCGGATTAGTTATGGTACTAATTCTCGGATTAGTTATGGTACTCGATAAGGATTGTAGAGTTTCTTATGCATTATTTTTCTTTTGTTTATTTCCTAATTCTTCAATAAATAAATAATTGCAATCTACCCACGAATAAATCTAGTTTTATTACACTGTTTGCTTTTCGAACTTAAGTCACGCGAGTCTACAATGAGTAATTTCAATATCAGAGTTATTTCTATCTATTATTCTAGAACTAGGCTATTATTCTAAGACTTAGGCACCAGCTCATTGTGTCAATAGCATAATACCTTGAGCCAGCATGAGTGTAGCCACGTCAACACTACTTATTTATCTATATAGTACATGCATGCTAATGTGTGCGGTATTGTCTACACATAGAAGAGAAAGTTGCATATATCTCACTTTTCATATGTGATGCAATTACCATGTTAGTCGATTTACATGAGAATGACCGGCGGTACAATGCTGTTAGTCTTTTACATGAAAATGGATCGTTGATTAAAATGCCCTTAAGACATGAGAAGTCAATACTGTTTTCCGTAATAAAATCGAGTCTACTTCAAATAGGTACAATAATAAATATCCCGACACAGCAATTTCATCTAATATCAGTAGAAAATATCGACACAATTTGAAATACTCGTGTCGATCAAGTAATATTCAAGGAAGTTTTAATTAAAATTTAATTAGGTTATCATCAAGTTCACATACGTAAGTATTACTTTTATTTATAATGGTTATATTACAATAAATTATTCATTACTCACTTCCATATGTAATTTACACCGTTATCATCGCAATATCCTTATAGATAAAGTACTTGCTTAATTAATTTGAACTAATTTCCACAGATACGAAAATTTGAAAATGTGTTCCATCCAAAACTCTTTAAAAAGTAATTTCTCAGTAGACAACAAACATTTCGGTCCAAATAAAACGAATACGGCCATTGCTTTACAAGAAAACGTCTATAATGTTCTAGTTCTTTCACTAAATTCTTTATCAACCTTATCATTATCAGCACTTACCTGCCATGTTGCCGCTGTGGTGTCTTCGTACTAACTGTCAACAGTACACACCGTGATATATATAAGTAACAGGTGATTCATAGATCGTTAGTGATAACAAAAACCACATCGAAAATGATTAACTGTTATATTTACATGATAGACTAAATTTGAGTTTTTGGAAATGTGAATCGTATTACGTTTGAGTCATTTCTTCAGACTAAACATTGTCAAATGGGTTAGATAGGGTAATTGGATAGATTGATTATTAATAACAGGCGTAATCGTCAGGGAGAGCAATGGAACACGCTTTTATCCTGTAAAGGCTAGCTGCAAAAGTCCGTAAAAAACAGTGAAAATTTTATTTTGGGTTGCATATATTTAGTTGTTTCCATAAAGTAATTATTTAGTTAGAAGTCCGATGTCTAGAACTTAATGATTTTTAACTAAAATTCAAAGCCAAACTAGATCTATTAGAGTAAACCTGAATACTAATACTAAAACTAATTTATTTCTAAATAGAAAAGTAATTAGTAAACGAGACTTACAGTTTCTAGTTAATTAGAGAGTCAATCAATTCACAGTTTTTTTTTTTCGCATTCTGCCGTCTTTGGACAGATTTGTCAAGTCCGAAATTCGAATACTACGAGTAGGAATATAATGCATACAGAAATTTTAAAGTTTTGGACGTATTAACAAATTTATTTGCGTTAATGGTCAAGCGGCACATTACACAAAAAATCCAGAGTTGCTCATAATTCTCAAAGTAGTCAACTATCACGGTAGTCAAATATCGAGTGTTTTATCGGTGTGTGGATTACTTCTGGCTTTTACTTCTGAGAAGAATCCAATGCTTAGCAATGGAATAACTCCTCGTGTCCCTGTATGAATCGAAATGCAAAGCGAAATAGAAATAAGTACATTCGTTTATATTTCCACATCTAATGTATTATTCTCCATATCTAATGTATATCACTTAAGCCACTCTTATGGACACTAAATAATGTATAAAGATGATAATCAGTGAATACTAATATACTCTCTTTTCCTTTTCGGAGTGCGAAGCTACCAACACCTCGAAGTCCACCTTCGTGAAATAACGGTGCTCCAGATTGAACCCCTTCAAGATTTTCGACATTCGACAAACAAACAAATCGCCCCCACGCTCTGGGTATCCATTCATCACAATCCGCTACGTCAGAATCTTCATACAAAGTGTTCTCTAACGCTATATTTTCAGCAATGTGATAATTATCCGAATATCCAAATCCCGCGAATGTCCAACCACTTGTAAAGTAAGAGTCGAAATCAGGAGTAAGATAGAAGGCTTCTCTTTGGTTTGTAGCGGGCGGCTTCTTGACTTGTCCTTCCGGTATTTTAATTAACATCAAATCGTGTATTGGTGAGTGTGTTTTGTTGAAACCCATCCTGATCCATACGTCGTTTCTCTTTGCTATATTACCGGTAATAACACCCACATTCAATACTTTACTTTTATTAAACGCATCATGAATGGCATGAATCTTAACTTTATTCTTCGGATCAGTATATTCATTGTTGTCCTTTTTTTCTAGATACTGTTCCAAAGGATTCGCTGATGTTATTATAAAATCTTCATAAATTAAAATTCCTATACCTACGGGTTTATCATCTACTGTTATACCAACAATGCAATCAAATCGGTTATCAAATTCCAACCATTCAAACAGATGCGAATTATTGTTGACTTTTTCTGTATCTGTACGATTTGTATCGAGTTCTAGATCTAAAACGGGAACTGGTTTCTTTTTAGCCATACTGAGATAAAATAAATAACATATTAAATACTCGCGTCTGAAAGCGAAATTTTAAATTAGTTGTATTTTACAATAAAACATACTGTGAGTCACTCAACTTAAATACGTACGCTATAACAAAAATATCCATTCTTCATTCTGTAACAAAATATAAGACTCCGTACCCCCGCTTACGCAAAAATGATATTAAGCATTACATTCCTTTATTATAAGTACTTGAATTTTTTGTTATTTGTATGAAAAACAAATATTTGTAAATAATAAATGAAACGACATGATGTTTTCATACTGTTTGTAAATAAATGTTAACAATCATCCGACAAATTTTGCGCGTTACAGATTACTAATATTGACAAAAAATATCTCATTAATCTTAAAATGGTTTTTTTTTTTTCTTTTTTATCTATTAATCCTGTATCAAATACCGCATGATTTTAATGACTTCATAACATGTCTAGCGATGTTAATAAATTCATTTAAAGCATAATCGTTATTCCTTCTATAATCTTCGACAGCACCGTACGTATCCACTAGATCACTGAGTATTTCTTTAACTATTTTCTTCATAATCTTCGGATTTGGTCGGCCATTATTTTCATTTATTAACAATGTGGACGATACCTGTAAAGAAACAAGCACCGAAAATAACCCAAATGTTAAATGTTCACTGTAATTGCAACAAATACTACTTTCATACATTTTACATAGAAGTATGAGATAATTGTATAATATTTACGGGTGTAGCCAGAGTTGTACATTCAAATATTTTGATTGCCCTAGGCCGGTTGACGGATAAAAAATTAGAATAAGCCGCCTATATCTTTGGTTAAAAATACCTTCATTTTCCAAGCTGAAAGCAATTCACCCATAGATGTCCCTTCTCGATTCTTTCCAATCCTTTCCAGGCTGCGACGTAGCATACTCAAGTGATGCCGTCGACATACATCTACAACAATGTGTGTAGCAGTTATTAGGAAACAGAAATAATATTCTTTAAAAAATAATATTAATTGTGTCAAAAACATATTTTTTTACCTTTCTTACAATTGGTCTCATCATCTTCTTTAGGGCAATTTGGCTCACCATTACAAATATAATCTATAGATACAGACATATTAGGAGAATTTTCACAATAGTATCTAGTAATCTTCGGTTCAGCAATACATGCTCTAATACATTTTCTAGAGCAAACTGGCATGGAACATTGTTCATTCTTACAGAAACACGCAACATTTGAAATTATTCTTGTATTTCCAGTGTGGGAACGTTTAAGAGCATTCACAATATTTTCGTTCAACGTTAAGAGGAAATAGTAAATTTCTTCTGTTTCGTAAAGAAACGATGATTTAGCAAGTGTTTCTGAATAAATAGAACTTAAAGCAGAAAAACATTTGTTTCTCAATTTGCTTATCATTTTTAAGTGAGGTTTAGTACTCATGCAGAATTTTTGCAAATTTTCAATAGAATTACGCAGAGCTAGGAGCATGCTTCGAATATGTGAGTATTCATTTGATGCTATTTTTGCTGATAACGAGTCTAGAATTTCCTTAAACAGTTCATTCGCTTCAAATTTAGCAAAACTCGTCACTGGAAATAAAAAATATAACATTTCATTTTTACTTGACACATAATGTAGCAAAATGTGGTAATTTAGCCTTACCGGTAACACAATCCTTTTCATCGCTCTGATCAAAACAATCGAATTTGCCATCACATAACACATTCATTGGCACATTTTCCGTTCTGTTTATTGACTCGCATCCCCATCGGGTTAAGCTATATTTTTGATAACAAACACGCTTACAACTTTCAGTGCATGTGTTATTTTCGCAGCGTCCTCTTGTACAGCCACATGATTTAGGAGGCCACTCAACTTCTTTAATAGTTTCGTCTAAATTCTCCTCAAACAAGTCATTGAATTTACGGGCATTCAATATATCCTCAGATTTTAGACGTGGAATGCATAATGAAGTATCTAAAGCGAATGCAAGAGCACTTATGACTAATGATATTTCATTAACTGTCCTTTTTACAGAGCCCTCTCCCTTAAAAGACTCGCTGTTTGGTAGCAAAGAAAAGTTTAAATGTTTGTATTTTTCCACAAACTCATGTTGCGCTTTTAATACAGCTTGAAAAGTTATAATTTCAGTTGTAATTACTGATTTACTCATATTATTCGGGAAACAACCCATTGCAAAAGATTTTTCAGCTTCAGATATAACTTGAATCGCGTTGTGAACTCTTTCAGTTACTGCAAAAGTTAAGGTTAATAAAAATAATTATCAATCGTTGTAATTACTGTAAAATACGGGTGTTAAGCGATTTATAGTAAAGCAGTCAAGTAACCTTGTGATGTACAGAATTTTTCATCCGTTCTATCTAAGCAATCCACGGCACCATCACATAATTTTTCAATAGGAATTTCTGTGTCGCTAAAATGACATTTCAATAGTCTCATTTGTTTCGTGTTCCTACAAGTACGATCTAAATGACTTTCACATTCATAGCTTGGCGTAAAGCTCTGTATTATCCCTTCTGTGGTCATTTCTTGACTTATATTGTTAGAATTATGAATTGCATTACTTCCCTCAATATTGACATTCGTACGCCTCAACTGATTTTTTGATTCAACATTGACTTGTTTATTAAGGTTCTCATTATAGCCTTTTAATTCTTCGGCATGATGTAGAATTCGGCTATCTCGGTCTAAATTAATTTCAGTATCATTGGCTGTTTTCATTGCTACTTCCATGAAAAGCTGATCGTCAAAAATAGTACCATTCTCTTCGGATTTACGGATATTGTCATTTGAGTCAGCTTGCGCCGGAATATCTGCTTGGGTGTCAGGTTCAATTTTACTGTTAATATCTTCGAAAGCTCTCGCTTTAATGCCTTTCATAATAAGCTTCACATACCTTTCTCCTTTCTTACCCAAAGACTTTGCTGCTTTTGATAATTTTTCCTCTACTTTTCTTAACATTTCTAATTTATCATGGTAAGTTGCATTCGAAAAGGTTTGCTCCGATATTTTATGAATTTTCATTAGTATATCTTGTACTGCGCTATTTGGTGTTTTCCCCGTTACATGATCTTTTACATCTTGTGCTTAAAAAACATTATTTGTTTATTTTTATTGAAACATAAATCAAGTATACTTCAGTAAAAAATATTATTAATTTATTAACTCACCTACACATTGGTAAAATAAAAACAAAATAGGAATACAACGATGATAAAAGTGCATATTAGTTAAATGTTTGCATTGAATTTTGCATTTATTTTATAATCAGAAATTATACGATCTAAACTTGTAATTACATTTGTGGCTATAACTAATAAACTTTTCATTACTTCATAATTGTTTTTAATTAAATCGTGTAAATATGCATTTGAAAATATAAACAATAAAACTACTGTTTCACAATTAACTGCCTATTTTCCTACGTAAATAATTTTTAGTAGTCTAGTGGAACAGTCGCGTTTGGGTAAAAAAAAGAAACAAAGCTTTTGTACTATTGGAAATATTGGTGGTATCAAATCAATCATATTTCCTAAAGTTAAGTTACTGAATAATGCTCCGTGAATTCCATGATCATCAATCATCATAATAATTTTATTGACACGAATAAAACAAGATGAGATTTTTTTTAATTTCTAAGATGCTTAATATTTTCGCTTGATTTATAAATTGTTATTTATTATTTTTAACATAATTAATCACATTACAGATAGTTATATTGAAACTAATATAAATAAAGCATTCAATTATTATGAACGTTGTTATTATTATACGACTCTTTGCCTTTCTATTATAAAAATTATGCGATGTCACTGTCAAATCATACATATTTGAAATATTTTGGTTACGATTTTTGACAGAATTAAAAACGTTTAATAGAAACACTCTAAGTAAATCATTTTAAACATACTAAAATACTTTCCGTATAAGACGAAACTAGAAAAATGAGTTCTTCTTTAATAAAGTTGGCGCAAGTGGGTAGAAAACAGTTTTATATCTTAAATAAGTGTTAACCTAAAACCACTTCTAAATAAATCACTCGGTATTTATTTCTAGGCCAGGCTTGGTACATTGGGTCTCTCAGTACAATGGACGCCAGCTCTCGCCTCACAGCTACACACGTCAGCGCCGCTGTGTAGAGTGGTGTCGGGTAAATACAGAATTACCAAGAAGAGAGACAGACCCCTAACGTATGAAATGGCAAACCCACCGCATTACATTGCTCACCGTAAAACGTGGAACTCTTGGAATGCTTGTAAGTATGGAGCTGGACATATATGAATCAAGCTCACTGCATAATAGTAAGTTGCAAAGACCGTCCACCTGATACTCGAGGCCGGCTCTATAGCTCTATATACATTCCGAACCTTAGGAAGTTCTCATGTGAATAAGTACTGAAAACTTCTTTGAACACCCTAAGGATACCCTTAACACAAGCACTTATTTTTACCTAAACAGCAGAGCTTAACACTGATGTTATTAGGCAAAAATAGTTGTGGCAGAATCAAACTACAAAGGATTCAGCTGCTTTCAAGATATACAAAGTTTTTGTTTTCCACCTGAAAGTTATCTAAAAGATTTCTCTAGCAGCATTAAAACTTATCATAAATATAATTATTGTATTGTATTTATTTTATTCCTCACTTCTTTGATGTTCTTAAAATCATGTTTATTTTCTAGTTGTGTGTGTTTTGGAAGTAATTTATTTAAGGCCTAGATAAATAGCATATACCAAGAAGAAGAGCACCATAAATAGCAAGACAATTGTGTTTGCTTTTAGGTAGGACTTTAGATAGCTTCACTAAATACCAAAACTAAATTTTACTTTAGTAACATCTTCAAAAAAATAGAAATACACAAAATCTTCCACTCTATGCCCTGATGATGTCAGATGTAATGTAAGAGGCACTTATCTTTTCAGCAAGCTTGAAGGATGGTCTGCGCCGATCAGAGACTGTTCTTGAAGATGAATTCATCAGGAGGTTCATGAATGGCACTTGGCATGGACTTGTGTGTAGTGAAGTAAGTGTACTAAATTATGGCTGGATATATTGTAATAAATTTACGTTACAAATAATAAATTGTTGAACCATAAACATTATTGAGTGTCCCATATAAAATAGTAATGTAAGTATGTATATCTTGACTTGTTGTAAGACGATTTTGATTATATTTAAATACAAATTGCAGAACTAGTCCCTAATTAGGACTTTGTAGATGTAATGTAATTATTATTGTATATTATTTGAGAGATTTGGAAAGATACTTTTCATATGTGGAAATCTGTTAGCTCCTGTAGTTATGCATAGTAGAGAACTGTACATTGATCAAAATGGTCCACTCCACCAGATTTGAGAGTATGACTGATTTTTCAAGCTAATTCTCAAGTAAAGTATTTGAGAGGGATATATCTGAACTGACTAGACATTTCAGTTACTTTTCTAAGAAAGAATGTTGTACTAGAAAATTTATTAGATATGGGGGTCCATATGGGTATAAAGCAGGAATTCACTGGAAGCATGAAGCAACATCCAATCTCAAAAAAAAACTGCCATTATATATCATAAAATATTCAACTAATTTCTTATTAAAACAACTCTTCTCCAGATTATAATAAAACGCCAGTTCAACCACATCAGAGTAGCAGCCATCATCAAGAGAGCAGTGACTCCAACCAAGATGTACTTCCTACTCGGCTACACAGAGGAGATGCTGTCTAACTGGATCCAGTGCCCAGTTACATTGGAACTGCAGACTGTTGACAAGTTTGAAGATGTTGTGTTCAAATATATTTAGTGTGCTTAATGTAGTAGTAATGTTTGTATATAGTAGTTAATAAATCATAATAGAAATTTTTTTTTGTGATTTTTATTAAAAGTTTTTATTTCAATGTTATGTTAATAATTATTTAACAATGATTCTATTTCATTTTAAATTATTTATCTATAGCATTTTTGAAAACAACTGTAGTGTTTTCAGTAATATTGTACTCTGTAATATTTTCAATGGATTTATTTTATTTTGCAAACCGTTGCGGCGGAGCGATTACCATTACGGTCTGACGCGCACAAGGGTTCCAGGATTTAATTCCCAATCAGACCTCAAAGATGAATTGATATCATTTAGGGCACCCAAGTCAATTGTAGTGTATGACTATGAATTAAGAAAGTAAGCATCATTTTCTGAATATATATTTTCGGTAGGACAAAATAAAACACAGGCATATAAAATTCATATTCTCTTATAATTTGATTCATTCAAATATACACAATGTGTCAACAAACTGAACAGCGAGACGCGGGCCGCACACACACACATACACACACCGCGTCGGCACGCACGCACACACACACGCGCGTCTGACCGCTCGAACACAGTATCGAGCCGCGAAACTTCTGCACATACGCTTTGTACTTTCTTTTTTTTTATTAAAAAAAAAACATAAAAAGTAAAAATGTTTACCGCTTCATATCGTTTTTTATTTAATTTTAATAAGGTAATTTCGATAAAAAAATATGCTACCTGTTATGTTAAATTCTAATCCGTTATTTTGTGGATCTGTATCAAATTATAATTGCTGTTTTTACATACATTATTATAACAATACAGAGAAAATATATTTCAGAAATGAGTGAAATTATAATAAAAAAATAACAAACGATACGAAGCAGCGACATTAACAAAACTGAGAGTTAGGTACATAATGTAACAACATTCCGCTTTCATAAGACAATATTTTTCTCTAAACTTCTCATAAATGCCTATGGTGTATCTCTCAGGTATATTGTCTTATCACAGTGTCATAAAGCATTTGTCCTTACATACTAGTGAGTTAAACATTGCGATCTTATCATTAAATCACCATAAAACACATTTTGTAAAGTCGTCAAGTTGATTCAGAAAATACTTTTTTTTATTTAATTTTTCTTCTTCATTATTATGATATTATTCTCTTTAAATTCTCACTCACAGTCTTTTTTTGTTTTTGAGCTAATTCGATAGGGCCTGTGGAATGTCTGATGTCTATCCGAGATATATACCTTATAATATTCGAGACTTACAATAAGGCCGCATCCACACTCGATGGTTATGCTGCGTGAGCGATTCGTGAAAATTATAAGAAAATTACAAAAGCTTACAGTCACATACACAAGAATGTATAACTATATGAATAAATAAAACACATATTTTACAAGATCCATTACACGTAAATGTGGGTGGGGTACCAGTTACATTGTAATAGCCACAAAGGTCTGTGGTAATAGCCATTACATATATTTAAAAAAATGTTTAAACGTCATTTAAAAAATGATGTCATAATGGAGTATATTAAGTGTAAAACTAGTAAGGTTATTTGAATTACAAACAAAGAAAACGGGAATTAAACTTTTGTATAACGTATTTGCCTACGACAACAGCCCCTAGACATTATCTTCAGTTAAATTTGCGAACAGTTTCAGAAAGGATATTTTTATATTAAAGGTAAAACAATACTGCCCTTATAAGTGTTATCTGTAATATTCTGTGAAGTGGATTTTAATTGAAATGTCCACGAAATGCTCACGCTGCATACAAATCGCTCCCCCGGTCCTAGCGTACGTCCCCCCTCGGTTGTCACGTCAGTGTGCGCAGAAGTCTAAACGGCTGACATTATGCGACGGCTCGCTCGTTGTTTTAGCATTAATTGATATCGAAATTACATATTTACAACTTAAATGTACGGATAACATGAAGGCTTCTCGTGTTAAATTCGAACGACTATCCAAAACCAATCGTGCCTCATTGAAACTTCCCGTCGAGCTGTGACGTCATACCGTGAGAAATGAGCTTTACGACTACTTAAAATTGATTATGTATTACATAATACCATTCTATTGGATTCTATGATCTATTAAACGACAACGTACGTATCATTCAACTGATACGCATATAAAAATTAGGTAACAATGACATTCTAGATGACGACCATCTACAACACTAATTATGTAGCAAACAATTAACATAAACAAATCTTTAAATATTTACAGAGATATAAAGCGGGCAAACGTTAATATATTACAAATATGTACAAATACACATTCACTGCCGCGAAGGCAACGTGGAGGAAGTTTCAACGACGGCGAACAAAAAAAACCGATTCAAGTTTGGATGTTACCAATTGAAAATGAAGTACATACAGTGAATAAACAAAATGTTATGTGCGATAGTAATTAAAAAAAACAAGACTCCTATGCCAACACTACACACTGCTAGAGCTATTTAAGTAAAATTGTCCATCAAAATTGTATTAAAAATAAAGAGATCACATGTCCTACTACGAATAAGATAAACTTGATACAGTAAAGCTCTCGTTATTCACATGCGATACACGCATCGTAACATATCTATTGGTTTCTCTAAATACTGCGAATAATTCTTTTAAACTATATTTTGTAATGATACAAGGCATTAATGATGATAAATTGTCCAATAAATTCAAAGTGATTCCCCATGATATGTACACATTATATTCATGCAACATTTTCTCGATAATATTCAATAGCATACTGAAACCCTAATAAAACATTAAAAAAAGAATAATCAGAACCATGTTTTGCCATAAAAGAAATGATGAAAAGACCATTGTACATTTCAATAGATAAAATATATTTTATAAAAATATTTTTTAGAATTTCTAATTAATGATAAATAAATACAATAACTTGAACGATACACATCATGTGGAAACACCTTTACATCTGTATTACAAGTAATATACTTATATAACAACACGGAATATAATATATTTTTAGAAGAAATAAATTTGCGTTACAGCAAAATAATTTATAATATATCAGTTGTACATTTGACTATTGCTGAGTTAACTTTAAGGCCATTTTTCATAGGGTTGTGACCGTACGCACATACATACGTAATAATAATAATAATATACTTATTATGCTTCACAATAGGTAGGCATGATAAATGCAAAAAGTACTCACTATTTTCGAGAATCAATATAATAGTATAGTAGTAATTGGTAGAATTTGAATACAATGAATGAGTAGCGCGTAAATATTTGACGTAAATAATGTAGACGTGATAAGTATTAGATAAATAACAGACCGCAGAGAAGGCAAGAGGGCGGTGCGGCGACGGGGAGGTCCGCGATTGCAATTAATAACATGTATAATTAATAATAATCAATTAGCTAACGATATACAAGTTTGTGCTCGCGGTTTGCACGCGCGGACCTGCCCGCCGCCGGCCGCCGTGTCACTTATAATCCTACGATTAAATTTACAAAAGTCACAGAACAAGGTCACCATGATGTGATATTAAAAATCTATCTGTACTTAGAAAAAAATTATACAGTGTCAGTAGTAAAATTTGTATCGTATCAAATTTGATTTTAAACCCCATTATTATTTTTTTATCCTAAAAGTAATATTCAATATAGATACCCTTTTTCATGATTTGGCTCATAATTATATACTTTTTTTTTCATTCATCAACTCACAATTCATCCTTTAGATATACGAGAGACGCGTATCCCTATCACAATTGCGTTAGTAACATTAAAAATTAAATACAACAGCACCTATCGTTTGATATACATAATTAAATATACGATGAATAAAAATATTCAAAATAATAGTAATAATATATAAGTAATTCCGATGTTGAGGACAAACAATAAGCGTAGATACAACTATGCAGTGGTCCAAAAATTTCTTTTTTTTTTGTTAATGTAACATTACAAAAGTAGTAAATATCACTTAATTTTTCCGTATTCCGATGAGGCAACTAACGCTTCACAACGAGGACTTGGTACTAATGAGTCCAGTTTAGTCTTTGCTCGGAGACTTAAAATATTGAGCAATACTTTGCAAACAAAATTCATGCGATATTTACTAAAAATAATTACCACGTTAAATAAAAAAAAGCCAAAATTTTATACGTTAACAGCAAAGTAAATGTTGCGAGGAAAAAAAATCAAATTTTAAAAGCGAAAAAAATTAATCGGTCAAGTCAATACCATTATATACTATAAATTTAATGTAACAATAGTGCCCTGAGCAAAGACCAACTAATCTCCTCCTCTGACTAGGTAATAACCACAGCTCTCCGATTTTATTAATTTTATATCGACACGAGACCAACGAGTGCTTGTATTAAAAAATAAAGTGTGGAATATAAAATATGTTAATATGTACGTTGTCAGAAATGTTATAGTCAAAAGTTGTAAAATGTAATATAAAAAATGGCTTTAACGTCGATATAACATTAATACTATCTATCGCGTTAATATGGAGCACTCAAAATACCTATATGTTCACATCTAAAATATTAACTAAACATTTGAAATTAAAATTATATTAACATGGAAAAAGTGCAACGACATGATGCCAATTTACATTAAGTATTTAAACATCTATAAACAACTTTAAATATAATTATTTTTAATTTGTATATGAACTGGTTCCAAATAAAATTAGACTAAGTTAGACCACAATAATAAGGGCTGCTGAAAGAGGAATGGTAAGTGGTCACCAGAAATTGCATCCTAAATAATTCACCTGAAGATTTGCTTCACGTGAAGATGCAATGTTATTTTATATTGTTTACCAAAAATGTAGAGTAGTCAACTATAACAAAATATAACATTTATATATTTGAATGCTCCACACAAAGCGATAAAACCGTCGCCCTAACGGCGAACAGTTCGAACCGACCAATCGGAGAGTCCCGTACCACGTGACGCGCACGACTAACACACACATACATTTGTACTACGCCAGTATGCTACCCGCTATTGAACGAACAGCGACTCACCGTCGACCAACTCCCGACATCAAAATAAAACAAAAAAAAACTAAATCTAAAAAGGCAAAAGATTAGAAATAAAACAAATGCACGCAACCCCATATAGTAATTTCAATTCAGACCAGTCGGTAGAGCGACGCGAATACTGCTACATCAAATCACAATCAGAAAGTGATCTTAACTAAAGCGAAATTGTTTGTGAATTGCCTTTACTTTCGCAGGGAAACGAACTAATGTCATCGTATAAAACCTACTTACAACTAAGTTGGGAGATGGTAGACGGCGGCTGGCCGCGTGGGAGACTGTAAACAAAAAATAAAACTTACACATACACTAAGCTTTCCGTACCGACTTTACAAGAGCGTTAAGGACAAATGGGACGAGTTAAGGACACACGGAGGCGGGGGAAGCGGGGGAGAGGGATTTGCAGGACAGGGGGAGGGTTTGATATCTCGCTGAGAAGTTTGTTGGTACACGATGCGACATTAACCTAAGATCCGCCATTTGTTCTACGCCGTCACCGAACGAACGTCACCGACTAACACGCAACTACGCCGTACCCGATACGCCTAAACAACCAAAACTACTTGGCTTTGAAACGGTACGATGTTTATAACAAACATTATTTTAACTAGTCATTTTGTAAATATGACTCAAAAACGATACACAGGTGGCAATAGGATCTTTCCCATTATAGTTATATGAACAGTAAAAAATTGGTCTTGTCATACTTTGACATTTGTCACGTGATCGTTCTAGGTCAGAAAATAATCCTCTTTCCTTCGCATTCTGATGTAAATAATGTATTCGTCGTCACTGTTCTTATATTTTGATATTCATATGCACCTAGCATATTAAATATAGTCACGCATACATGCTATGGGTTCAAATATGGGAAATATGGGACGAGACCCTTACCAAATTGTCAAATACTCGTCCATCGTACCATTACAAAGACAAATATGTTCGCACAACACTTACCGATCAGTGAGACATAATAATTGATTTAATGATATATATTAAATATAAATATTGCAGGCACTTTAAGAAAGTTACTTTTAAATATAAATAGGCTACTTAAAAATATAATTATCTATTATTAGAAAGACAGTTGTTTATTGTTCAAGAAAATATTTGGAAGTTATTTAATTGGAGTTTCATTTAATATTAAAAATATTAATTAATCAGTACTAAATTGTAAGAAAAAAAAAATGATTGGAAATAATTTTAAGTAAGATATACAGTTCAAAGTTAACGAAGCGTTTAAAATGCATAAAATATAACCATTATGGATTATATTAAAAAAAAAAAGTTATAGTCATACGGAGTGACTAATAAATAAAGTATATTATTGCACGATACTTTAAAACATTGGAATATTGCCCTCAGTGAACAAAAAAAAAAACATGCTTAGAGTACTAGTATAGTGTATGATACCTAGACTTGGCCGTTGCACAAAATTTCCCAAAAAAACATCCCCACAAAAGTTAATACTGAAGTATTGCTCGAATAATGCCATAGTGGGCAGTGAACGTACAATTACATTTATTATAAATTTCGAAATACGAATTTAGTATCAAAAATAATTAAAATACAATATTCCTTAGAGATTTAGGTTGTAGCCTTTTAGAATGGCGCGGAAGTTTTCTTTTCTATAATAGATCTTATTGCTATGAAAGTAGAGGATGTGGTAACATAACAGCAAATATAATAAGATGCCGTCAGAGCTTAAACCGATATTAAGTACTTGTTTGAGCCTCGAATAAAGTATAATTTTTACACTTTATTTTAAAATGTTTTCATCTTTTTTCTCTACCTACCTAACACAACATAAATGGGGAAAATACAAAACATTATATAGAAAAATAAAATTAACAAACATGCAAGCAGTCCTGATGGTAAAACAATGCCGCCCCGGGACGTCTATAATCAACTTTAAATAGAATTGGATACCTATCTCAGGTCTGTTCTAGATGCATTGATAACTCTGAGGACTAAATTAGAACTTATAAGTATATCTCCCTTGCCCCTTAAGACTTGCTGTGTTCCCTTGCTATGTTCTGAGCAATGCTTAAGACTGCTGTTATAAGGTTGACAAAGGCAGTGGTGACTCTGCGATCAAACTATGAAGAATTATATTACATATAAAGATAATATAGCCGATAATAGAAGCTTTAGCCATCTACACGGTAGATCAGAAAGATACGCTATGTCGCTAGGTAAAAATCTGACAGCACCTTAAAAACAAAACTCAACTTTTATCCACTACATCGAAATAACAGTTAACTAATCACTATGCAGAACAAAAATTGCGAAGTTAAAGTTTCCGATGAGAAGTAACAGTATTGGCACGAATGCTTAAGAATATCGATGATAAGGAAATACACAAACGTTTACTTATAAGTCTCACTGATCCACACATAAAGCGCGGGATTGAACCGTTGGCATAATGTAATAACATCAACCGTTTATGCCACCGATCCAATGGCACCTACACAACACGCACGTCGCAAAATATGCCCAGAATAAAAAATATCGTCTAAATATTATACAGTGGAGGAATATCAAACACTAATTGGTAAATGGACGTTTGTCACACTCAACACGCGAGGACACCGTTAACAGTCATAATTTGAATTTATATATATTTAAAAATATCTTCTTTTTTTCTTTCATTCACAACCCGGCAAGGAACGAACGGACAGACACCGAATCCCTTGCTATTATCACTCGTATAATTGATTAATAATGTATTATTATAATAATTATATTTATTATTATAATACATTATTCATCTAATCCGCCGTCGATTCCCAGCCGAGACAAAACACGTCATCGTAATTCCTCAACTGTACATATTATAATGTAAATTGATAAACTAAGCGTAAAACTCCCGATCAACTAGTAAGAACTATTGAAAAAAATATTCAACTTTATTTTTATTATTATTATTTTACAATTAATTTATATACTCATCATTGACACAATAAGCGTAGGTCCGAATGTTACATCCGAAATGTTCGACCGCCGTAACGCGTCGAAATAATTACATCTAACTATTCAACATGGTGTTTTCAAGTGTTTTATTCGCGCGAATAAAGGAAACGACAGGATTGCACAGACGCCACATCCTAAACTAACACGAATCCGTAAATTTTCGATAATATAATCGCCCCAGCGGTAATGTGTGAGCGACATTAGTATGAGCAGTTTACATACATATATACAATCACTAGTTTTATGTATACGCAAAATTGTTTATTCAACCACATATAACTGGATCTAACCGGACTGAATCTAAACATCAAGTATAGGTACAGTGGGATCACTACATGGGAAAGGTTTATTTCTAAGTGTAAACTATGATTATGGAAAATATATGCGATAATGGTCATTATATTCCCTCCATCATCGAACGGATTATAATAACGGTATACCTAATACAAATCCATCAGAAATTTAAATTTATCTACACATCTTCCTAATTGTCATAAACACACATCAATTATCAATCAAGTCATTTCATTATTGCTTGAAAATGAATAATATACTACGTGTCACGAGTTACAACAAAGTAAAATAGTTTTACAGTCAACAATTATTACAGTCTATAATCTAAAACTACAACATGTCAATACCAAAAACAATACACTAGAATCCAGTGAAACACACAGTACATATTGCAATTGCGCACCAACTGTATTTTGGTCTTCATAGACAAGGTCGAATGAGGAGCGTTACATTATTATGTTATGCGTAAAAGCTTGTATAAAACAGCCTAAAGATAGTTGCGAGGCCAATTTTTCTTAACACGCAACAACCAACTTTTATGAACATCTAATGAAACAATTTAATTATTATCCAGATTATTAGACATTAATAAATGGATCGTTTTGTTTAAGTGTAAATAAAAAAAATATCCATTATTATATTCAATTATTTCATTCAGTTCCCTTTTCTCCGATAACAGCAAAAAAGTATTTTCGCCGTTTCTTGGCATTTATTATTTATATGACATTTATAATATTATTTTTGATTAATTTTATTTTGAGTTACTAAGTAATTTAACTATTAATTTGCACAGTGTTTTATTTGAATTGTATGATTTTTAGGTTTAATGACATTTAATAATTCTTACTTTATTTGCTATAAAAGTTGGTTATTGAATACAAATTCAATTGCTGTACTTAATCAAACACTAAATCAATTTCGATGAGTTAATATTAGTAGTGACAGTTTTCCATAGCCCAAAACTTCTTCCCGTCAATAAGTCTTGTTCTTCAGACTCTACATTAACTTAGATCTTCTATGCGTTAGTACAAAACATTCTTGATTGTTGTTCAGTCTTCTAATATCCTTTTGGTCTTCAGTGTTCCGATATTCAACATAGATTCTAACTCGAAAACTTCCGCCTTATGTTGTTCAGTTACACCACAATTCTGCCTTTGGATATGATTCTAGTCTTAAAATTTGATTTTGTTCTTTGATTTGATCTGTTGAACTATTTCGACGCTCATTGTTGTTACGCGAACCAGTTTTGGTTTTGTCAAACGATATTTTAGTTTCGAGCACTATTATGTTGCATATTATCATGTTCATGGTTTAGCAATAATATACCTTAAATAACGTCTCTAGGCTTGGTTACAGTTTTTAAATTTATCCTTAGTTAGTAACTCAGATGTTATTTTTTTACTGACTCAATCGATATTTTGTCTGAGTTATGACTTTCATATCTCGCTCCATTCACTGGTCAATTGATTGATTGGATGATTTCAATCTACAGTTCTTTCTTTTCCGTCTACAAATAAATTCTCAAGTTGTTGTAGTCGATGCGTTGGTATTTATGGACATATAGAGGGAGCTACTTGCACAAGTAGCAGCAGTTGTTGTACAGGTGGCGCTAGTTGTCGTAACAACGGCTACAGGTGGTATCCATTTGAAAGTTGCGTTACGGTTACATCGATTTGTTGGAAATTTAGCGCTAGTAGCGTAACGTTTAGTTGCATTTTGGTTGTTGCTACTTGTTGTACGTACACCACTAGTTGAACAGGTGGCGCTAGTAGCGTTACGACAAACGCTTGTGGATGTGTCAGTATTTGGATAACGATTAACACTTAATGCTGCACTTATGACGGTATTTCCCGTACAGTTAAAACTAGTTGCACTGGAGATGGTTTTTAGTAGATTATTGCTACTTGTTGCACAAAATGCGTCACTTGCTTTATGATTAACACTTGATGTAGTACAGTTGACTGCAGTAGCGTTACGACAAACGCTTGGGTTGACGGTATTTGCGTTATGACTAATGCTTGATACGACGATATTTGAATCACGAGTAACACTTATTGTTGCACAGGTGTCGGTATTTGCGTTACCACTAACACTTGTTGCACAGGTGGCGCTAGTGGTGTTACGAGAAACACTAGTTGTTGCAGAGTTGACGTTAGTTGCGTTACTATTAACACTTATTGTTGCACAGTTGACGGTAGTAGCGTTACGACAAACGCTTGATGTGACGGTATTTGAATTACGAGTAACACTTATTGTTGCACTGATGGCGCTAGTAGCGTTACAAACACTCGTGTTGTGGGTAGTGGCGTTGCGGGTGACGCTAGTTAACGCACAGTTGACATTAGAGGCGCTAGTTACACTTATTGTTGCAAGGGTGGCGCTAGTTATCGCAGCGACGCCGCTGGAGACGCCAGTGACGTCACGACTGACGCCTGTTGTTGCGCGGACGGTGCTAGTGACGTCACGGCTAGCGTGTATAGTAGCGAGGGCGGCGCCAGTGACGTCACGGCTAGCGTCTATAGTTGCGCGGGCGGCGCTCGTGACGTCACGGCTAGCGCCTGCAGTCGCGCGGGCGGCGCTAGTAACGTCACGACTGGCTTCTACAGTTGCGCGGGTGGCGCCAGTTGCCGCAGCGGCGCCGCTGGGGGCGCCAGTGTCACCGGTGACGTCACGGCGGGCGGCGCGGGCGGCGGGGCGGGCGCGGCTGCGGTGCTACCTGCGCCCGATGAGCCCGTTGGAGTTACTGTTCTGCTGGGGGCACATCTCCAGCTCCACTAGCAGCGGGAAGTGATCTGCGGGGATGGTACAATAGCATTTAATATACAGAAGTAAAAAATATAGATCGTTTGACAAATTACGTGACGTGACGCAGAGGACTACGGGCCGATACTAAGATGGATAAAAGATAAATAAATAAATGATGAATTTAGGGTTCTGTTCTGGCTGTTCCTGGTTTTGAACTAGTCTTTGCGTGTCCGTGATACACAGTATCCTATCCTATATGTGGATATAAAAAATGCCCCTTAGAAGCAGGAAGACAACATTAAAACATTACACCTTATTTCTCAACAATAATGACCAACGCTTGAAAATTACTGCATACTAAAAATTTACAAAATAGACATTTGATGGACAAAACGGATGAAAGATTGATTATTAATAGTAATGACGAGTATAAATGAAATTATTATTCAATTACTACATTAATTTACACATAAAAAAAATTAACATAAAAAAAGAATACCTGAAGGTATGTGAGGGTGAGGGCACCCAACGACCTTGTGTTCCCTAAACCAGTCCTGTGAGAGAGGCCCGAGGAGGCCGAGCGGCGTCATCGTCTGCTTGCTGTAGAATATGTAGTCGATGATGCCCTTGAAGTCGAAACTGGAATCATCAAATGTTACATTTGAAACTTGGTTGGCTCCTATCATTTTTACAATCGGTAATCTCCACACACTATAGATAAAATATGGAGCAGTAATTCAATGAGGGTTGATAAGGAAAGGTCCGTGGTAATGGCTATTGGTTAAATAAAGCTCGTTAGAAACATTATAATAAATTATTACAGGTCATTGTAATAATAAATGAATGCATATTAAAGAACTTTTGATTAATATAATTTTGTTATTTTTTTTTCTATTGTTCTCCGAAAACGTTTAATTTTCAAATACCCATAATACATAAAAAATAATTATTTCGTCCATCTTATCGGAATAAGAATGACGCCATTAAATCATCATGCATTATCAGCAAACCAAATTTATATGTAAAAATTTCAGCTCAGACAATCGGGGTAAACCGTAAAAATTCTCTCACATACATACAATCAAACATATATGTATGTGTGGTTTTAAACAAAACCTCACATACATACGAACCAAAAAACAAGACAATTTACGAGTAAATAAATCTTGTAGATAATAGGACGGCCACCGGGTGGGGTTTTAATGCAGTAAGACTCCGCAAATCCGAATCTACGCCACTCCCACGGCACCAGATACCTTTTGAAGGTTTCCCCCTAGTATACAAAAAAAGACAATAATAGTAAAAGACTCACGTATAGTTAGTGTACGGCATGATATCCTCGCTGTACGCGGACGCGAGTTTGAAGTTGTGCGTGAACTCGTGCTCGGAGCTCGGCATCCGGCGCAGTGACGTCGCGTAGCCGAGCTCCTTGAAGTCGCGGTGTTCGGACGACACCCGCCCGGCGGACAAGAACTCGATCACGCCTGGAATGTAATATATAATTATGTGAAATATTGCATGAAGCCATGATTTGAAGGCTTTGGAGGTGGTAGAACACTTAACGGTGGAACGTCGCGCCTATTTCTACCTAATAACAGCAGGACTACGCTGAAATGCCTCGGAAAAGTATGCACATGTACGAGGCGTTTCAGCGTACTGCTCAGCGGTAGCGACGCATCCGTGGCCGAACTCGGGTAGGAATCTAATCTTATCTAGGGTTGATTATAGATGTCCTTAGGCGGCAGTAGGTATTTACCATCAAGTGGACTGCATGCTCCTATTGCTCATATGGTACTCCAACAATATAAAAAAAAATCTTGTCGACTTATTTTTTAAATACCTCGGGGCTTATATACTAATTTAATCGTACACACGAAACTCCATCCCTGATAAGTGTAATAATGATAGTTAATTTGATTAACATTTCAGGGAGAGGTTAGCTCTTAAAACCCTCCTGCTGGTCACGGCCACGATTACAAATCTTATGCACTTTGAACGAATTATCGAACGATCGAGTTGTCCCGTTGTCCGCTGAGCCGCAACGTGCGAGCCGAGTCGTCCAGTATCGACCGTACCTCATTACTGAGCATCATCGTCTGGATGAGCTACACGTCTATCTACGCGCACCATAGATTTCTACTCACCACTATCAGGCAGCGAGTTGAAATCCCCGCACAGCAGTAGCTGCACGTTATCCCGTTGTCCAGTGAGTCGCAACGTACGCGCCGAGTCGTCCAGTATCGACCGCAGCTCATTACTGAGCATCATCGTCTGGATGAGCTTCACGTCGCAGAACTCCGGGTCCCAGTGTATGTGGGCGGTGCACACGAGTATCGGCTGAGAGAGCTGAGTCGTTTCAGTTGGTAAGCCTGCAATGGATTGTTTGAGATATAGGTTTGTGCTTCGTGTCTTACTATTGAATATCGGAATTTTGTCCACTTTTATTTTGTTTGTTTTAATAAGAGCTACAAACTTCAATAATATAGGGTTTTGAATTGATATCCTGATATTAATTTCATATCTTTTAAGTATATATGTTTAAATTGAACTTTATATATTTAGGAGTATACTAACGAAGTCATTAAGTGAAGACAAATCAGATGTCTTTGTAGTTTTCTAATTTGTAAAGTTTAAAATACTGTTGTATTACTTACCTTCAACTAATTATAATAACAAAGAAAAACTATACGAATCAATTTAAGAAAAAACACTACACAAGCTAACAATAAGTGAATAATGAAGCCACTTCATCGTGATCTTACGCCTTTTATAATTGTAGTGTTAATAACTACGTTGTAGTGCCTTTCATTCACTAATAAAAAACAAAATGTACTTCTAGAAAAAATCGTACGGTATACTAAGCGTGCAATATGGAAATTAACGTAAATCGAAAACAAAAATTAAATATATTTTCTACAACAGTACTCTTATGCTACAACAAAAACAAAATAAATCAGCTACACTCCACTAAATTTATCATATACAACGATAACGAACACTGCCTACATACAGTTAAGCGGAATTGTCAAAAATAGTAGTATAAAAAGATGTTCACCTGACTTACCGTTCTCCCACGCTGCCTCCTTAGTCTTCAAGAGGGCTGCTAGTCCGATGTTGTCTTTAGGCATGACGCGGTTCAGCATGTTATCGGAGCCTTCGCTGTTCGCCATCGCCAGCTGGTTGAATTCTATTAGGTGTTCCTTTACTAGTGAAAACCTAAAATTTTGTTGATTTTTGAAATGGTCGTAGCTTCCTATCGCCTGATGAACACTCGTCATTATCCCAAGGACATGTATATAAGCAACCCGCGCTTATGTGGAACTTCAATCGGATTGACGACCCGCGTGGCAGACCGATCTGACACGAGGCCTTCGGGTTCGATCCCTGGCCAGTCATCTAAATGATGAATTTGTATTTCTATTCTGTATCAGAATGTTTGTGTGTTTATATGTCTATAGCACCCATGTTGCAGATAATCCTAATGTGGGGCTATGAATTTAGAAAAGTCTAACTAATTTAAATAGGCTACAGATGTTTTGCTATCCTTTAATTTCTAAGTATGAAGGCTTTATGTTTCTGCCTTGCCATACAAACCATACCCCTGAGGACTACGATTAAATCACGTTAGTGTACTGCCTTACTCACCTCTCAGAAAATAAAATAGTAGCAGTTAGCAATGCTTTCGTGATTTATAAGACAGGAATAGAAATATATGCATCCATTTCGAAATAAATCACGACTCGTTTCTTAGGTCAAATAAGTCGTACATAAAAATTACGTAAGTTACTCGTACATATAATAATTACGTTGTTCCTCAACTGATATAAAAGGAATACATGCCACAGTCAACCGTATGGTGGGTTTAGTAATAGATATAATTTGGCGAATATGGAACGCCTTGTAAAACCCCCTATAAACTCTCCTTGTGAAACGCTTTACATTTTTATTACTGACTGAACTTAATTGGTATTGTTTGTTTATTCAAAAAATATTCATTACTTTATCTATGGACATTTGACCTCATCGAGGAATGAATAAGACACTATATTTTCATAAATATAACGTTTTGGTGATTCATTAATGTAAATAGATTCGTCTTATTTGTTTTTATTCGTGTCGTAATATGTATACCTAAAGTCCCCGCGGAAGATTCCAGGTTGTTACTCGGTTAGCAGACTTCAAAGGTCTAATTAAAAATCTTACTTGGCAGATCTAAAGAAGATAGCGCATCCATCCACGTATTTCCGTTCAGATTCGGACATGGTTTTGGCGCGCGATTTCGGTGAGAATATGCCGTCGTATCCATCCTGTTTTAACTCCGGCAAGAAAAAATTATAAAACTGGTCCGTTTCTACTTCCTGGAAAAGAAAGAGAAATAATTTTATAAAATAAATTTTATCTCATACCTCATATTTATCGTATCTAATTTTTCAGATGAGAGAGTAATGATTGGCCAATAACTCAACATGTTCAGTATGGGACTACTACGTTGGAGGTGCTTAGATATGATAAATAAGTTATAACCCTCACTAACTTAACGTTAAGAAAACCCGCATACTCGTACACTACTTATTAACTCTACCAACCAGAATTAAATTGGTGAAAATTTGAGAATTTGAGCTACGATCACTGTTAATTTGGCAGAAAATACGCTCTTTCGAAATAAATGGAGGAAGTCGTTAAACACAGCACCGCTTTAAACACATCTATCGAAACATGCGCCGTCGGTGGAGCAACATGCGATAAAACAAGGAATACTAACGACGGCGTTTACACAAAGGTCTTCCGACTAGTCTGGAGGAACCCGAGTGATCGATGGCACATCCGAGGCGCCATTCAACTGAACATCTCGCATACACCTCCGGGGCGCATCACACCGCGCCGGCGGACCGACATTGACAGATTATTTAATGGGATGCGATTGTGGTGTACGGCGCTCTAGATGGTCAATCTTTTAGATTAATGGAGTGTTTACTGGATACGTAATGGTCAGTTAGGCGCAAATACATCTTCGGCTCAGGACCTCACACGCACAGTCGTGATAAACATCGGTTTCGATTTTCAAACAGTCACTTGAACGTTACGATCCGTTATCTACTCGCAAATGTTTTGATTAAATATTATGGAAATTCTTATCGATTGATGTATTGTTTTTGTACATATAATTATATTTCTTCGTGTAGAAGTATAATATGAGACGTAGAATTGTTTCGGGCTCGAACTTCGATTTAACAATGTCAAAATCACAAATTAAATTTATTCTGTTTCTCAGCGCTTTTGTTATAAGTTATATCCTGTATGTGTCAATTGCATCAAAATACACGGAATGTTCGACTGTCGTAAATTTATATTGCTTTATTATCTCAAATGTTTTTTTTAAGTTACATAAAGCAAATTTAATATGTATAGAAATAGTAAGTAAATATAGTAAGGTCTCATATGAATTCCCTACACAATTACAACCGAGGCGGCCAAATTGCAATAGTCTATTGGTTCGAATCGAAGCACGCGACCACCTACGCGCAATTATTTGGAATAGACGATAGACCAAGTTTTAACAATGATGAACACGTGGATCGCATGTGGAATACACGGCTCGGAGGTAGCTGCGAGGAATATTTACGATTCAGGATATGTCATCACGTACTATCTAAAATCTTATCGAGAATTAAACACGAAATCTATGCAGTTTTTTATTTATCTCTAATCTTATACACAAAATTTATAATAGCACTAAAATGTTTACGTAATCGTAAATTGCATTGTGCATTTATGTCAGGCTTTGCCCTTGATGTTCGCCTATACCACAATTACAATAGTATATTTAGGTGTTACAATAGCTGGTTTTGCACAGAATAAAAGAAATAAAATTAGCATACAATAATAAAGTTTAATACTTATTAAATGTAACTTAAGGGATGAGTACCTGTAAGCTAATGATGTCAGCAGAGTAGTGTCTGATTTCGTCCAAAATACCCTTCTTCCTGTAGTCCCACTCCAGCGCCCAACTGGGGCAGTAACCGTACATCTGTCTTGTCGCGTATTTGTCACAGAGCACGTTGTAGCACATCACCGTGAAAATACCTGAAACAATAAATTGTCCCCTTTTAAGGATACATGTAATAAGCACGACTAAGTCGTTGGAAATACAAGTTTCCTATGTTACATAAACGGATAACGAGCGAGAGTGAAGAGTAGGCAGTTTCTATTTCTACACAATCGTCCCCATTCAATTCGCAATCACATGTCAAGCGGACATCAGACGAGATGCCAATTAACTATCGCTGAAGCTTTGTTACAGTAGCGCGGGACCTGTCGCGTGACAGATAAAACTTGTTCCAATTAAAAAGAGACTCATATTACGCTCTACATGCGTCGCGTACGCGCGTTCGCGTTTTGCCGGCACGCGACACAATAGCTTTTGTTTTTATAATTTCAGCTGCATACACGCTGATATGGTAACTCCACGTTTCATCTCGCCGTAATCACTGCGACTCCACGCTCCTATCCTTATCTGTAGAGAATGAAAATGAGCCGTTTAGTAGCCGATCTAACAGTCGTGTTAAGCACCCCCGAGCGAGTCGTGTGGAGTGCATTAGGATCAACGTTGATGACGAGGAAATAGCTCGATCGTTTACCAGTACGAGTGTGGACGGATCGACGACTAGCCTTCATATTATGCAATCGCTAAATAGAGTCATACACCTTGCCCGTCGGTGTGTATTGGGTGCGGAGTGTAAATGGCTCAAAGTGGTTGCGGGGTATGAATTGGGCATTATGAACATCCCAAGCTGCCGCGACGGACTCATTCTGCCGTATCCACTTATTACGTAAACTAACGTGGCACGACTGTGCTCTCTCACGCTCCACACCATTATCGCAGATTTATGCGGACGCCGCGCTCGCACCCGTCTTATTATCCGGATCAAAAGGCTCGCGGGAGGACGAGGCCGCTCCTCTAAATGCCGACTTCGTGGAAGTCCTCGGCGATGCAATTATCGGAATTTAATCTGGCTCGATCACAGTCAATCAGTTGACAAAGAAGGGGGTGGACGTCGTGAGACAAAGCGGCCGGGGCCGGTGGAAGGACAAGACAATGCCGAGATCGAGCCGCGGGCCAGAGTCGGGACAAATTGATAAAGATCGCGAGGCGCGCTCGCACTCATGCTAATCGCCGCGGAGTCAACGTCACCTGGCGTCGAACGGCTACGATCAATACGGCCGCAGCACGTGCTTTAACTGCGTCCATTGTATGCCCGATGCGTCGCGTGGCGACGAGGCGCACATGCCAAACGTCGCGAAACAATGCGCGCATCGATAATCGCTCGTTGTTTAAGGCACTACGAACGGGCGAAACGAAAGCTCCGCGCCGACACAATAATAAATGGTAATGTTGTCGAACATGTGGACGCGTGTCTTCTTTTCAAATATATCTAAAGGCGATGATGAAATTGTACGTGTACGCCCGGCAAACAATGAGGGAAGGTGACATTCGCCGTGTACGGTTATAGCATTGTTGCGTTCGAAGCGGATCTTCGTGTGGACACGGATCAATGTTATGTCACAGATATATAGCACACGGAATTCGTTGCAAAGTAATATGTAAGGAAGCGTGGCGGCGGATGTTTAGCGGCAAGTAGAGCGTGTCATGATTGACTACAGAATAAATATTTTCTAGTAGCAATCGCATCTTGCCAGTTTCGTACCACATTTATCTCGTCCTACGTAATGTCGGCGCATTTACTGTTCAAATTTATATTCGTGCAATTCGAAAATGTTAAGTCCCAAATATTTTATAGACAATGTATCCGTACCGTTAGAGTTGTTAGTCATGCTTGTGTAATGATTTATAATATCAATACAATTCGTGAGCGTTCGGGACAGGTTTTTTGTGAAGTAAACGTATTTCATTAAAAGCGATTTAAGCGTAAGAAGATTTCGATCGGATCGGCAACGTAAGCCTCATTAGATCATGTTCGGTCATAGACCGGTCGGTATTACTGATAGATATGACGTAAGATATCTGAAAAGGTGTTAAGTTTGGAACAATGAACCGGTCTGTTGCTGACTGCTACTGAATTTGTTTTGTTCTTTGTTAGAAGTGATAGCCTAGTGGTTAAGAAACTCGGCCTCTCACGCGGGGGGTCAGAGGTTGAAATCCTTGGCAGTCACCTCTAATTTTTCATTATATGCGTATAAGAAATTAATTATTATAATCATTGGCTAAAACGACGAGGGAAAACGCCGTTAGGATCCTGTGCGACTGTGAGTTCGAAAAAAATCTCAAGTGTGTGAAGTCTACCATTTCGCACTTGGCCAATGCCGTGGACTGTGGTGGAAGACATGGTGGATAGACTTTGTGAGGAAACGAGTGCCAAGAAGTAGGACAGTACCGGTTGCCTACTGAATTTGTTTCACCTTCAGCCAACGTAACCGTAATAATATCAGCGGCTAATTGAGACGTCGTCCACGTAATATCATAATTCCACTTGAACAGAACTACGTTTTTGTCGCGATCGACGATATTTTTAGCTAACAAAAAGCAATGTTACTGGAAGGTCGTAGCCGCAAAACATTATATCAACTTAAAAATAATTCAGCGTAATAATATATTCATTGGTACTTCAATGGAAGTCCGCAAAGTAATTTGCATATGAAAACTCGTAATTACAGTGAATCGAGCCGATCGATACACAATTGTCATGGGACTAGCAGCCACATGACGCCGGCTTCATGGGAGCCGCGACATTTGTTAAATCGCTGGAGTTTCTAGAAATCGAACCAATTACCTACCATGCATTTCCATAATAAGCGTCCTCAAACTACTACCTGCTATTGCTAATTCAATTATTTCTTTCCAGGTGTCTTTAGTTGAAGCTTATAAAATTAATAAGCCTGTATTAAAAAGTACCCATTTAAATGTCTCGTATCTTATGCAAATTATACCCACCGTTCCGTACAATGAGCTGAAAAGTATTAAAGTACATAGTTACATACGTACATACTTTTACATTTTATGAACAATTAAAATTCTCATTTCCGAATAAACGCAACAAGAACACAACGGCAAGAATTAATGAGGCATCTCCTTTTCTGGAGATGGCTTTTTGCAACCGTCTCTGCAATTACGCAAAGGTTTTGTTCAGGGAGAAATTGAAAAAAAAATAGCCAGTGCGGGTCCGATTTCAGGGTTCCGTACCCGATGGATAAAAATGCAACCTTAAGCCTCCGCTGTCTGTCCATTTGTCACAGGGCTCAATCTCTTGAACTCTAATAGACAGACACTTGAAATACATTACAGAGTATGTAACTTAAAGGTGGCCGACATAACAGCAACTATTAAAAATAAAAAATAAATGAAAATTAGTTGGTACGAAACCTTCAGTGTGCGAGTTCGACTCGCACTTGGCGGTTATTACCCATTGGGTACAGAACCCTGAAAAACACAAACGAACTGCAAGACGACGATTATTCAAAATAACGTTGACCATCGGTGTTTAAACTGGTACCGGATGAGATATTGCGAGTGGGTCCATTTGTTGGTCGGCATCGTATGTATCAAATGCAATCCGAAAGGCAGTTACTCTCTTTGAAATATACTGACGTATGCGGAAAGTGTTCAACGTGTTCGCACGAACCACGGGCGCGCATTAATCAGAGGCATTGGTAAATGCAATGATATTTTAAACTATAGATTGGTTACATGCCCATTAAACAACTCGAAAAAGTTGAAAGAATCGCGAGCGCATTGACACACACATGCACATTTTCCATTTTACTTACTTATCACTAAATAGAAAAATATTCTATAAAGGACAGAGCTATTAGAACAATATCATAAAAAGGACAACTAGTGTTTAACATTGTGTTTCAAGTTTCATTCATATGTAATTATCGAAGTAAATTTTGCGTCTCTGACACTCTACTTGTGAAAGAATACGTTGTCTCTTTCTTGTCAGTTACGTAATAATGGCGAACCAAACACGAAAAATAATCAAAATATAATAATTCCTCCTCATTTACTTGTGACATGTGATTCCATTAAGCTTGTTTATTTTTTTTTTACATAATTTATACATTTACACATTGCACAAGGCATTTTGAGGCTTAGAAGACTAAAATAATGACGTTTAACGTGTACAGTGACATACGTGTCAATTACTACACCGCGCAAAAGTGACTGAAGTCGACATACACCAATTATTGTATATGTTATGTTTCAAGTCTTGCCCGCTAGTAACTCATCTTTAGTTTATATCAATGGGTGAATGCAATTAATGTTGAAAATCGGCAGTATTAATAGACGTTGCATAGCAATTCATGTCCGTGTTATTGATGGGGAAATTCGATTTCGGGATCGAATCGCACGGAATGACCTTTCTGACGGAAATTGCTGAAGTAGGGACGAGCCTCTCACGCTACGTAATTGGTTTATAACTAACACAGTTTCAAGTTAGTAGCGAAATGAGTGAAATATCACGGGTATAAACATAACATGTTTGTTTTTACCCGACTGCGGAGGGTAATGTATTTATTATTCTCTAGGACGTCCTACGGCCTACAGCCTAAAGGGTTTGAGGTATTTCAACATATGAGTTGGATATATAAGATTGGATATTGTAAATTGTAGGAGTGACGTAGGCTATATTTTTAAAAAGTAATCACTTAATTAAGGAACATTTATAATCTACATATAATACAAGACTCATACTTGATGTCGATGAGATGCTGAGATGACAGGCTGGCCTAAAGACTTATTTGGAACGTCACTGAATAACGGCACTCTTCCAACCAGAACACAGGAGTTAGTAACGGTCATAAACATCTAAAGTCTCAAATACGCCGATGATTCTTTTTCGGACAAAAAATCTACAAGCTGGTTTGTTTCAAACTTAATTTTCTAAATGGAACCATTAATCCCCCGGTAACGCCATACAAAAGTGGTATCGTCAAGGGAAGCACTGCCCGTGGATTCAAATTACCACGTGACTCTAATCGTCGAAGTCGACACAACAACCGACCGCGACGTAATCGATCTACATTGGCGCCGCGACGGTGACTCATGTCAACTATACACTCATTGACATTTCAATGTATACGTTTAATGGAAGTGTACGGGATGTGTACCGTTTTAACCTTTTTTTTTGTTTACGAGGGGGAAACCTTCAAAAGGTACCCGGTGACGTGGGAGCAACACAGAGTTATGTGGGATTCTTATCGCACTAAAACTCCCCCGGTGGCCGTCGTCAGCGTTGCCAAGAGGACTCCGGGTTCTCCTACGGAACGCAACCGGAGTCCTCTGAACGCGTTGCCCCTTCAGGCTCCTCCTAGGTGAGCTTCAGGACTCACCACACCGTCTGGTGTTTACGACGGTATCCGAAGGTATGCAACAGGCAGGGGATACCGTAGCCCTATTATATTCCCGGAACTACAGGGACAAAGTGAAATTTTATTTTCGAGTCAAGAGGATAGAGTTAAGAATTGAAGTTTAAGGTGCAAAACGTTAAGAGACAGGTTTATGTATTTTTTTAAAATAACATTTGGTCTTTTTAGTTCTGCAGAAACTTTGTGGTTTCACTACGGTGACACAAACGCCACAACTTATTCTGCCTGGTAACAAGAATGTTAAACGATTCTGTGTTCTTGTTTGAAAGATGTAGCAAGAGACTTCCGACGACGAGATTATCCGACGCGTTCCTTCTTAGTTCTGGATGGTAGCGACGCAACTGTATTCGACCTCATGTAGGACTGCACTCTGGTTTTCTTTTCGACATTACAAAAAATCAGCTATTTTGCCAGAGTATTTAAATTGTCCTATCCCTTAATAAAGCATTTATATTTTAGCTTATATCATATTGAAAATAAATCGACTTAGATAAAATATTTTGAAATTGTTGCTTATGTATTTTTCATATCTTTTTGGATTCGGTCCACTAAAATTATTGTCAAAAACTACAAGCCATGGCTTGTGAAAATCCAGTATCGAACCCCAAAAGTGTCCTTAACTTTTAACTTGGACATTTGCCAGCGGAAAGGCGCGCTACACACGTGGCAACTAAAAACGAGTTCAATAGGACTAAGAGCAATATCAATAAAATATTTATTCGCCATACACACGAGGATTCTGATGGAAACAGTTTACTCCTGCGAATGGGATATATAAAGTAAATAAAACACTCGTATCACTGAGAGATGCGGGAATGAAACATTCGTCTAATACACCTTTTTATCATAAACGTGTGAGAAACGACTTAAACCCTATTATAAAACTTTGAGTAGACCCAAAGTTTTTCAAAGATAAGTAGCTGTTACCAATTCTTAATAAGGCGTGATTGACATTTATTACCATTATACGAGTATGTATAATTGGATTGGATGTACTTGTTTACAAATGATTCTGTAGCCTGTCTAATCAAGACAGATTTATTATAATAATGTACGATAAACGTTTTCATTTGAATTTTCTTTGTTAGACATTAATCGACTCCAGCAATTTGGTATAAAAATATATCTAATAATATTACTAAGAATTGTTAAACGAATCTTTGGCTTTGCCAAAAGAGAAATTTCAAAAAGCAATATTTGCAAAAAGTACAGAAAAAACCATCTAGCCCTAAGCATCACTTGGAAATTCGCCAATTGATATTATCGTTGAAGGAGTTCAATATCAAACGAGCAGAAGCAATATCAATAAAATATTTATTGCACTCGCAAAGAATAAAAAAATAAAGTAAATAATATATACCTACTAAGGCGATTGATTATTTTTGTATTACTGAAGTAGCAAGCAAGTGTGCAGTCTTTCTGATGATGAGTACATCTGTGATGAATGGAAGACAGGATTGTTACCCCTGCGGGCTAAATTGGAGTGTCTCTCAAAAGATACTCTTAAAAGAGTTTCTCCTTTACCACATCCTTTGAATAAGAACACAGCATCGTTTAATACTGCTTTTAAAAGGCTGAAATAGAGGTGGTGATTCAAATTCATTTTCATTTATTTGCTGTTAAATGTGGTACAATATGGGTTGGTAATAATGAAGTATGATTTTAAAATCGAACCATAAAGG
Organism: Epargyreus clarus clarus; assembly: GCA_014595695.2. Taxonomy (NCBI): domain Eukaryota; kingdom Metazoa; phylum Arthropoda; class Insecta; order Lepidoptera; family Hesperiidae; genus Epargyreus; species Epargyreus clarus. The sequence continues at coordinate 2,021,755 of JACTTY020000031.1, read as the reverse complement.
ACTCTATCACCTTTGCCTTTCAAATAACTTACAATTAAGTTTACATTGTATGTACTGAATGTAACTTTTTCTTTGAACAACAAACGTTGTTGTTATTATAATAAAGATGGGCGATCGAAACAGCTCACTCTCGCGAGTGGGACGCTAAAAAATAAATACAAACAGTCGGGTGCTATCTTGTCTCATCTGAATATAATGGAGGGCGCGGTCGACAGTTTATTGGCGATGCCATTACGTGGGCTCTCTGTACGACAGGCGTTGTGTTGTACTAGAATTAAGCTCTCGACTGTACTGAATGTTGATTGCATTTTACGATGCGTTCGTGCCAAACGATGTTTGAGATTAGACGCTCAATAGATGGTTGCAACGATGCTAATAGTTACAGCACATATCTGTATGGATGAGCAATTATTTTTTCTGCTAAAACTGGGAGAGGAATGGAGCGTACGCCACTATGCTGTCCAATACGGATCAGTGAAGGAGGCTACGGGTTAGTACATATAAAGGTCTTCAATAAGCTCTGGCGACTGTCAAAATAACTAAAAGTAATTGTTGGAACCGCATTAACAAAAGTACTCCTTCAAAACACGATAGCGCGATGTAATACCACCAGTAGCGGTTACCCATCCGACTTCCGACCGTGCCCAACGTCGATTTATCCTAACTTTATAAATTGGTTGAGACTTACAGAAGCGGCACAACTTATAGTACTTCTCAAGAAAATATTATTAGTAAGCTACAGTCAGAAAATACGACATTGTATTCCACTGTAAAGGAAGCCTATGAAGTAAAGGAGGAAAAAGTTACCACTGAAAGTAAACGAATACAGATTATTATATATAGATTTAGATATCACGTTTTTAGTACATTGATTGAGGAAAAAACCGCGAAATCCGCATGGGGCCTGTGACCTGTTTTTTTATTTTAAGAATTTGCCTCGCAGCAGGGAATGCGGTAGAAATCTGGACGTATAAAAACTTTAGGCTTTGTCGGTTTTTTCATTGAGGTCCGATGCTCGGCTACCGACTGACCTTGAAAATTCAATTTCAGCAAAATAACTCCCAAGTGATCGACTGATAACTATTATATATTTTGTCAGGCTTTTAAATAGAATTGCACTATATGAGGTCAAGGATAACACGTGTTGAACTAAGGCGGATTGAACACAGACCAAGTTGTTTAGCTTTTTTTTACTTAGTAAGGTTTTTACACCCAAAGTAAGATTTCCTGAAAATCATAATTTCGATATTTGGCTAGCTGAAAATCGAACCCAGTTAGAATCTCAGGACTCTTGACATTATGTCATTAATAATACTTACTACATCGGAAAAATAGTACACAATCATCCTTGATTGTCTGTCATCTTCTATCGTGAAAGTCAAGCAAAGGCAAACATTGTAATGCATGCACAATACAAAGGTATGTGAAGTCTGCAATCCGTACTTAACCGGTAAGATGGCCTGCTTATTTTGAAAGTAGTCTGACCAATTTTTCGGCTAATAAGCATAGAAGCTTTTGTTGCACGACTCCGTCGGAACCACAGTATTTGCCTGCATATTTAACAGCAGTATTATGGAGGCGCTGCTGTGGTGGTCCGGTTCGACTGGTGTGATAAGGACATATTTATTAGAGGCGTTGCAACTCAGTTCTTAATCCTATTTCTCAGACCTGTACCCCTAGTATGAGTTTTTACGTTTTTACAAAAATTACTGTTATTATTTGTTTACGTATTTGCCCATACATTTCCAATCAGCGCCCCTAGCAGACTGTATGTATGGGTTGGGCCACTAATCTTAACCGGAGTTAATTATAAGTAGACTTCCATGAGCACCTGTAGCCACTTTACATCAGATTGCTACTTCTAAATTACAAAAAAAATAACATTGCAGATCAGCAAGTGCAAATTTGGTTTAACTTGCACTTAAAATGTTATTCAGCTCCTACTATTAAAACTTCCAAAATCATACTATGAATAACAGCAATTACCCACAAGATTGAGTGAAAAGTGTTGAAGAAACGAACTACACGAACTAGCGTAACCGGGCGTGTCATCCGATAACCGGCAGGGGGAGCCACTACACTTTTTATGGAGACACATATGGGAGTGAACTCGGGTGTGTAATGCGCGATCCGATGAGAGCATTAGTTCTGCTCGTATGGTTTGTTTTACCCATAGAGGCGATGGCATTCACGGCGTTTTTTCTACCGCAGATTGCGAGACTATCGACCATGTGGAACAACAGGTTAGTGATTTATGTGAAGATGATATTTTCCCATACGATAACGATATCCATGACTGTGATATTACAAATTAAGTAATGTAACTTGATATTGTAGATATTAATAGTAACGGTTCGTGGATTTCAAAAAGTTGTAACAAAATTTCTGTTTTATCTCACAAAGAACAAACAATCGTTAACCTGAACCTGAATCAAGGAGAAATGATATTGTGAGATATTAAATCCTACAACTTACAACAACTTACTTACAAAATAATTTACCACATATGCTACAAGAACATTAGGTTTTCATATTATAATTGTGTTTAGTACATACATATTTATGTGTACTACGTATGTTATATGAAACTTTGTAGTTTAGACGTACACAAACTGATTTATTTATTGAACGCCAAATTCGATTGTAGTGAAGCAGGAAGCCGACTGAAAATCCTTGCGGTGGCTTTCACGGAGTGCAGCACTCTCCGTTATTCTTTTATTTTGTGTGTTTTTAGTTTACGAGGTTCTTTTTCTACTTGGTGTTTTGATTAGTTTTTACATTTTACTGTATTCTGTGAAATCGGCCCGTACCGCAATTAAGAGACTATCTTTCTCCTTTTTTTAGAACTTTCAAGCAATACTATAGTTACACATTTGATTCTTTGATGGGTCGTAATTTCCTTACAACATCGAATTTCGCTCTAAATTTGAGCTATCGCAACTTGGAATCTCGAAATTTTCCAATATTCAAGATATACCTTTTTTTAACGAAACCTTCAATATCTTCTCCGGCGTTAAGTAATTGGTTCAAACTTGTTTTAATTGTTAATTGATTGCTTCATATTTTAGATTTCTAGTGTTATGAGGATTGTGCATAAAGCAGATGTACATAGAAATTATAAAATTGCAAATAAAATTGTGAAGGTTCCTATTTCGTGCAAAGATTTTTGAGAATGAAGAAGAGTCCGTTGTCTACTTGCAATGAATTAGATTTCTCTTTACTATGTTTGAGACTACAGTTACTTTCTTAGTTTCAAAAGAGGATTTCAACGAAATAATCATGGTTCTAATACTTATAGAGCGAGTGATAGAAAAACAACATAACAATTCCACTCGTACGCCAGCCGCACGGTTCAATTCCAGAATAGAACATATTCTACGAAATCCGTCGCGTGTTTTTTGTTTGTCCTTTGTGTCCTGTGTATTTTTAACAATCCAACAATCGTCTAGAAGTCACGTCCGACCCGTATCTTGTTATGTAATGTAGACGACGTGAATATTTTATCATACATCTCATATTTTGATTGTATGTTGTGGTGAATATTTTTTTCTTCGTAGAATACAACTGCTACTAGTTATGGTAGGTAGCTGCGTTTTGTTTAAATTCGGAGAGCGATGTTGATTATTCAAAGATTCAATTTCGGAATTATTCAAAGAAACTTTTTCAACGAAAAAAATAAACAGGAAAGGTGTCATATACGTAGTGATACATATCTCATTGTAAATTGTGCCTTTGATGAAACTTGCTACAGATCCGTAAAAAAAAAAAACTAATAAATACTAACGGTCTAAAAGTTATATAGTAACACGGTCAATATATAATCATACAGAGAACAGATAGCCCGGTTCACGGATGCGGTGAGGTCGGAGCCAATGTCTCTAATTCGCATTGTGTATTGTTCGACCGCGAATGGCCACGCGAAGGGCACTTCCTCTCTTCCCGTGCCATCTGACCGTGAACGATCGGTCCGACGGATGGCTGAACCGCGTTTTCACTGAGCCCACGAACGTGTATCCTCGATCATTGTTGCCAGGTTTACAATCTTTTCTATACCTCCAACGGTTATTAAGTATGGCCTTTATACTTGGGCAGATATGGCCTTTTCAACATCTTCAAATACTAGGAGCTTCTTATTTAGATACGTATTTATTACTATTATTTACTTTTATTTTTATTAATTTCCATTATTTTCATCCCACTATACATAACAAACTTGAAGCGGCATGCTAATGGACGATTGACGAAATTTTGGAATTATTTATTTAAATTGGAAGTGGCTTATGAGTAAAATCAATAGAAGTTTAACTTCGCAGAGGCAAATACTAAATTCCCATTGATTAATTCACGCAAGTGAATTTATAGCATCGATTTTCCTCCCGAAATCCCAGACAATGGGTACTTCAGTATTCACAGCTCAAAACACAATACTACTTTGGAAATCGATACTATAAATGAAGCAATTCTGTCTGATTCAATCCAAACTTATGTATCTATTTAAAAAATATACAAACTTATGTATATATTTAACGAGTAAGATTGATCAATCAGTACGATTACCATTACGATTGATTTATTTAAGATTATTGCCTCGTATTTAATGCAAAGATTTGTTAATTAACACAGAGAGAAATTTATCGACAGTCATACAATATGTAAGGAACTGATTGGAGACCAATGTTGGATAGCTTAAGATGGAAGTGTAAATAAAAACCTAATAAGTTAGAATTCTCACCACACACATATTGATAATAATAATTTTACACACTAATAGGCAGTAGGCATTCTATAAGGCATTAAATAAGAATTAGAAATACAAGAAAAAAAGAAGAAGCAAATACTTTAAGTTCATCGTTCGTTTAGTTTCACATTGCGTTTAAAAGATTTATCAAGTAATGTGATCTGAAAAAAGTTAAATCGTATCGTACACTACGGCTATAAATTTAAATTACAATCTAGTGCTCCAATGCAATTTTGAATCAGACTCTACTTTAAATTCAAAACTAGCTTCATGTAATGGTATCCAAATTGAAAAGGATAAGTCGGCAAATTAAAAAGAGACGAAACCAAAAGACAAATTGAAACAAATCGAAACTATCACGTAACAAATACAAATGAGTATTGAACGTGACAAACGACCGTACACCGTGCAAGTGTTTGAATAACAAAATGATCGACAGAGCGGAACGGTCGCTATGTGCCTCTTAATTGATAAGTGATCAATTTTAGTTTTACTTATCTCCTCAATTAGGGGAAATACATGAAATTACATTTGGAGTAAAAAATAAGAAATCGATCACTTTAAAATTTTGAAGATAGCGAAAGTCTGTATGTACGAAAGTGATGGATGAACAAGACATACTTGGTATAATATATCCACAAGTAGAATGAAATATTCATTGAATTATTAATTTGATTACATAGCGTATGTAGGAAAAAAAGCTATAATTCTTATTAACGTAAAATGTAAAACGAACCAAAAAAGAAGTATATAAGGATTGATTTTTGCAACTATAACACAACGTACTTAGAAGTGCGAAACAATTTTTAATCATCAGAAGGTAAATACTTTTAATATAAGCAGGAAACCAAAGTTATTATCATAAAATATATCCTCTTAAGATTAGTTTTTCAAACAAATTACGCAAAGTGGAGACCCCATCAAAGCGTTGAACCAAAGCGATTAACATGCAAATTCTCCAGGCGTCCGGCCAAGAGATAGTTTGCTGAAAGTTGTGATTTATTCATTCTGGCCGTTCCACGGACTCGGTTCATTTGTTAGTTAGTTAAATTACAAAGATTTATTTGTTTGTTTTACAGATTAAGTTCTGTTTCCTCGGACTCATATATAACTTTGAGCATTGGAAGTATGAAAATAATGCATAATGAAATTATTTTCGTACGCTACTTTAGTATTATTTACTTTTTTATTTGCGTCTTGTTATTAGTATGTAGATGAAACCTTAAATAGACAAAAATACTTAAATGGATGAAATAAATAAAAAACTAATCATATAATTTTATTGACTAAACTTAATATACCACCTAAAAATATGTCTGATAAATATTACGTATTGATTTACGTAATAACACAAACATTATGCGAAAAAAAACTGAAAAAGCTTTTTTAAACTTTCAACACCAGTAAAAATAAACATTAAACACCAGTGCCAATCAAGCCAAATGCAAACAAAACAGACGGACAAAACGCAAACTATGTATAAACATTAATTACTAAGAGTAGAGCCGTTTAAGTCATGGTATCTCGTGAAGACTAAACGGCCTTTTAACTCACTTTTGACGTTCATAAACTGGCCACTGCCTGCAAGCCCGTCATACTTGAGGCTACTGCGTCATCGCTCCGCATGAGCTTTTTAATTCGAACATTGCGTTAAAGCGTTGATCTTGAATACTGTATAATTTAAAGTATTCACTCCTACTACGCCGACTTTTCCATTATTTTTTTGCGTTCGAGATTAATAACTTCTCAACACCTTTTCAACGTAGCAGACACACCCCCTTTAATTCTTCGTGAACGCACCAAGTCATTATTTCATAAGTTTTGAAAGCTTCTGTCTGTCTGTTGTCCTTTTGTGTTTCTTTTCAATTAAGACTATGAAATTTAAATTAAAATCTAATTCATTTTTCACAATACTTCTAGAAGATTATTTTTATAATTTTGTATCATGGATTCATGGATGGCGAATCACAAATAATGAAATTCTTCACACCATATATTTTAAAATTTATTAGCATTTACAGTTTACATATTTAGCTTATTATTCAAGTAACATCGATTAACGAAGTAAATTGTTTAGATAAACGAATCCATAGCATGAGCCGGTGGCACATCGTATTGTTACAGCAGTAGACACTTCAAGAGCGGTAATGGTTTCTATAATATACGATATTGTTTTAGCCGAAGTTGATGTTAGTCCAGTCACGATTTCTATTTGCTACGTTTTTAATTTATTATCATTATCGGTGCAGACAATCTATTAGAAGTTACTTCTTCGCAGTATTCAATTTTGCGGGCAATAATTGCTTATCGCGCTTTCGGACCTTATATTAAATTGTTTTATGTGCCTTCGGAAAAAAAATATTTAACGTACTTTCTGTCTTAATTAAGATTTTGACACTTAATTTAACATTTTTCACACCGTTAGTTTAGTAAATAAAATAAAAAATACTTATTATAATTCATTTTAAATGAAGTAAATAAAAAATAATAAAAATCTATACTCTAATAATCACACTATAATTGAAAATTCATGCATTTTATCCGTGATGCTGTATGCGTCAAAGTTTCGACCCCCTTTGAGGAATATATTGATCATGACTCCCCAGTGGCAATGGGGAATCACTCAATACAAATCAGCTAGGTAACTATTGGAGTGCAGTCAAAATACAGAGGCTTCGTTAACAGGAATCTGCCAAAGCTAACCACAACAAAACAACAGGCAGGGCTCGGCCAAGAGATCAGGTTCAGGAATGATGGGGCAGGGGAAGCTACGCCCTTTCGAATTATTCAAACTGTAACGGTGCAGAGGAGAGTGTATGTTCCTGTCGTAATTAGCGTCTAGGCGCCTACACGTCCAATGTATCATCAATAGATAGATTGAGTATTATTTTCGTATGGACTGATGGATTGGTGTAAGGCAAAATAATGAGTGTGAGGAAAATACACAATATTATCAAATATACTCGTAGTAAAATATCGACACAAAATTTTATTTTTAGCGGAAATCTTAACGAGTTGTAAATCAATAAAATCAAAAAGAAAAATAATTTAGTCAATATAATGTTATTTATATAAATTGTTTCTAACTTGGCGTTCAATATCAGGACATTAAGCACCGTTACTTCATCTCGGGAACATGTCGTCTAGTAATAACCAATCTTACGTTTTAAATAAACATTACGGAGTAATTTTAGTAAGACAAGATAGTCAGGATATAATATTTTCACTTCGAACCGAAATTCATGCCGAGTCATGTATGAAAATGAAAAAGGATGGTAAAACGACATTCAGATGTAAAACTTATAATACCTACGACGCGGATTGAACCTACACTTAAAAATTCCAAGGCAACAACAGCTCAACGCCCTACGCTAAGCTCGCGAAGTTAGTCAATGAACTACTTAGCATAAAATACTAGAACGACATACAAGACCCGGTGCGTTTAGCAGCACCCACAATCAACGCGCATGCAGATGCACGCGACATTATCGCAACGAGCGCGGGGCGGTCTCGCGTTGGTTATTTATGAGCCGTGCGCCGCGCCCAACGCACCGCAGCGACATGTTATGATGTTATTAATGACGAAACATGTCAAGGAGGTTAAATTTTATAATATAAATAATACGCGGTCACATTTTCGGCCACCGGTATTCCTCATCGACAACATTAAAATTGTCAGACGAAGTGCATAATAAGTTATGACTTGCAACATGTAGATAGTGCAATATTCTTTATTACTGTTTTATTGTTAATGAAATGACTATTGTAGTCGAGTTACAATACATATATGAATTGATCGACATAAATATGGACAATTAGATTGTCACAAATATATAAAATAATCATATGAAATCATTAACATCTAAATTCACAGCTTCTTAAAACATCATTTAAGCAGTGTTATAAAAAAGAACAAGTTTAGTTAAACAAGTACTATAGCTATTAGCAAGGATACCAACGATTTAATTATGATAAGTTCGAGACAATTTCTGATAAGAATTTTTTGCTTAATACAAAATTCAACATTGGCACAGATAACGGAGGTCGTCCGCAAGATGGGATGATCGAATACTTACATGTCGGTCGAGACCTATTTGGTCTCGTCAAGGGTATCCAAGGCCTCTGTGGTGGTAATGTGGCAGTAACTGAAACAAAAAAGGATTATTTTAATTTAACAGTACATGAAGATGTTGTCATCAGTAAAATGCGTAATTTGCTATTTAAAATTGGAAAAGTTCGAATCATATCTTTTTTTGGAGTACCGTACTTTTAACTCATCAAAAAAAGGAAATCATCGAGTTAATGCTCAAATAGTAATAAAAAAAGAGATTACAAAAAATCAAAAGCAAGGTCCGGACAGAGGCCTGTTCGAAATGAATGATGGATCAAGTAACTTTAATGTACGTGCCCTCATTAAAATTACAGTTGATTACTTTTTGCTGAAATCGCAAATCGGCTGTGAAAACTCAGTCGGAATACAGGAACAATTCGGTCTGTTGCCTTAAACGGCATTGCTTTTGGACGTCAGCGGGTAAAAAAGTAATTTGCGAGTCGCAGCAAAAAGCGACCGTTACTGTTGTAATCGCCAATCGTGCATGTGTATTCAGAGATAGGGAAATTCGCAATCGAAATCTTCACAATAAGTCAAAATCCCAATATTTGAATACCGATAACAATTTCTCACTTCATTTTCCATACTGCTTTATATTAGAAATTTTCAATCATAATTCTGGGTCGAATGAAATATTCCAAGAAACCATTCATGTTGTTCTGTTCTGTTTGATCCGTAATCTGTTCAGTCGGGCGAAAAAAACATCAGGTATTCAGTGGTATAAATTCCTAATACTATGGAATATAAAAACAGCTTGTTTATGACTAACTTGCGGAGAAAAAAATAATGAATGTGATAGATCTTTCAATAAATAAAAACAAAAAAATTTCAACTCCAATCCAAATAAAATCGGGGTCGAGTATTATTATAATAAAAATATTTGTAAGTGTCAATATTGCATCATATAGATATATATTTTCTATATGTTGAAGTTTTAACGAAGGTGTCAATGAGAAAACAGCTCATTATTATATACGTACATTCATATCAAATTACATAATTTTATAATACGGCCGATTGACTGTAAGCAATTCGATTTCAGATTCAAAATTTATCAAAAATAGACTGCAGACAGAAATATAAAAAATCCAACAAAAATATCAAATAAGAACGATGTCGTTGAAGGATGCTAAGAAAAAATCTGTAACGAGGAAACATATCTGGACCGCATCTTATTACCACTTGTCATAAGAACTCAAACTGTCAGCGTGGCCATGACAAATATAAAAACTTCGAGAAAAAATCGGCAACCCAAAGGAGTCAGTTCATCAACACACTAGCATTGTTAGAGTAAATTAATCAACGACCGGAGCGTGTCGTGCCTCTAATGGATGGCCGTAATTTTTCATACAGTTCAATGGAGCTTAATAGATGAGATATTTGTCCGAGCGACACAGACGATACTGACGTGCCATCTCTACATAATTCAGTTTATCAGTTATCAACATATTCTATCGACACTTGAACATATGATAATTAGGTCGCGAAACAGTTTTTATAATTGCCAATAAATTATCGTAAAAAATCTGTAATCTACATTTACGATCGACGATTGAACGTATGATTATTTCACACACGCTTTTGATCACGGAAGTTACTTTTTATAACAAGAAAATTATTTAGAGAATGACCTTATCATCAACAAAAAAGTAGATCATGTTCACAGAACATGTAGTAAGATATTCTTTATTTTTGGTGTTGTTTATTTAAACGCTCAAGTGTCGGCATTGCAGAGGTAATCAGATCCTAAATTATTGTCACTTAGTAGAGTCGAAGCTAGACACAGTTAGATGTCTTGGGAAAATTATGATATCGATCCATCTGTTTCAGCTGTGGCAATTCCCGCGAGGCTTGAATATTCTTGAAGAAACAATAGAATGGAGCCATTAGGAAATGAAAGAAATAATAGCGGGGTAATTTTCAACGATGACGTATGCCTTATAGTCGCTAAGAATATTTTCATTTAAAAATTTTTAACAAAAAATAAAACCGACTTCTATGTCACTACAAAGTAAAAAATAATTGAAATAAATGTTGGTTTAGTACATATTTCTGAAGTTGGCGCTCAATATATTTCGTTTGATAACGGCGTAAACAGCGTGTCCAATATGAGCGCCGACTTCAGAAATATGTACTAAACCAACATTTATTTCAATTATTTTTTACTTTGTAGTGACATAGAAGTCGGTTTTATTTTTTGTTAAAATTTTTTTTTCACCCTTTTTAGTGATGGTATGCTAACGTTTGTATTAATATTATGTAAAATTGTATAAAGGTGATCATGAATAAAGGTAAGGTCTGAATTCATACGGATTGGACCCACCCACTCGCAGGGCGCTACCGCGCCCTTCTCGCTTAGTTTTACATTGTCTTATATGTTCCAACCTAACCTAACCAATTCAATACGAAACACTATAGGTGAAACACGATAGTATCTCATATAGGATACTACATTATTGGCTAGGTTAGGTAGGAACAGAAAAGTAAATAAATCAAACTAGGTGGTAAAACTCTGCGAGTGAGTCGGTCCAATTTACCTTAATTCAATAGTTAAGAAAAAGTAAAACATATTCTATGGTTTAGCTTGGAAGCACACCAGCATTATCAGAGTGAAAGAGTTTAAGGTCATTTTTTACATTACATTACATTTATCTGCGTGATAGTTATATGTGTGAAAGCACTAAATGGCTTATTCATGTGGTTTAGGCTGGAGGTACCTCTGCATCATCAGATCTAAGGAGTTGAAGGTCAAATTTTTCATCATATATCTCTGTCTAGCTACTTCATTACAACAAATGTCTAATCTATATACTTTACATGGGGAGGCACCTCTGCATCATCAGGATTGAAGAATTGAAGGTCATATCTTCCATCATATGTCTCTACTCAAAGACCTTATCATATATTCGTAAGCTCCAAATGCCTAAGTTGTATGGTTGAGGCAGGAGGCACTTCTGCATTATCAGAGTTGAAGAATAGAAGGTCAAATTTTCCATCATATATATCTACCTATCAACCTTATTGAATATTCATAAGCATCAAATGCCTAACTTGTATGGTTGAGGCAGGAGGCAACTCTGCATTATCAGAGTTGAAGAGTAGAAGGTCAAATTTTCCATCATATATCTCAACTTATCGACTTTATTAAATATCCATAAGTTCCAAATGCCTAACTTGTATGGTTGAGGCAGGAGGCACTTCTGCATTACCAGGGTTGAAGAGTTGAAGGTCAAATTTTCCATCATATCATGATAACCTAGACACTCAATGTTCATTTTAAGTTTCATGAGAATTGAGTGGGCAGAAGGTAAGTTGTCATAAAATATGTAAAAAGCAGGGGTAGTGATGATGAGTTCCACCCCATAACTTAAATTCTAATCATCAGAGCGTACTAATGTTAAGGTAGGAAAGTACCGCAACGAAACACCCTTTCATATGAAAAAAACAAAATTGAAATTGGTTAAGAAATACTCGACTTATTCAAGTTTATATGAAATCGGGTTTTTTCCAATTTTCCGGGAAAACTGGCGGAAATTTTCAAATTTCCTCGAAATGGGACCCCCTGTGAAACTAGCCGCATACAATGGTGTATGAATCATGTCGATCGGTCGCGGCATCGCGAAAAAATCGCCGAACAAACATAAAAAAAAAAAAAAAAAAATATATACGGTCGAATTGAGTAACCTCCTCCTTTTTCGAAGTCGGTTAAAAAACATGTTTATTCTTTTCAAATCACGGTTATCCAATTTACTAGTATATTTATTCGAGGTAGACTGCAGGACAAACGACGCTCACTCGTGCGTGTATCAAAATATGAACGTTCATTTCGTCTGTGATTATAACGTTATTATAACACAGCTCGTCGCTCTGCTATTACCCGAGTGGCAACAAACAAAAAAACCGAGATCCGATGGGAGATAAGATATTGCATAAAAATCCGTGGTGTGGTCCCTACTCGGCACGTTTCATTTAATACAGTCGACTGGTTACGGGCTACGCTGGGTGTGCTCCGCATCATGTCATCTTAATATTTGTACGAGTTACATTTGCATGCTGAACACATAAGACTGCTTTGCCTGCTCGTGTGATTGTGTTTACTATTTTATTTCCGACATTTTCGCTTCAGACTTTTATTACCTACTACACATAAAATATTAACATCACCAAGTAAATACGAACACATCTAGCGAGTCAAGTTCAATGACTAGACGTATGCAAATTTAAATACACATTGTAGCTTTAAAATCTAAACCTCGGCTGACAATAAAACGAAAATGTTATTACTATTAATAATATATCTGCAACAATTCTCAAACGTTCAGCAATTCGGCAAATGGTTTTTATGTACGGTTTAATTGAATATTCAAATGCGACTACTTAGATTTTTATCGCGATGCAAATGCGTAGATTTGACTTTAAAAGTCATCGGTTATACCTTTGTAGTCGTCGCTGGCTCAAGAAAAATGCAAATCGGGTTATAAATTAAAAGAGTCTTTAACTTGTTGGAGAACTCTGATAAAATCTGATTAAAGTGGTTTGAATTGAAGTTGTAATAGTCTAAATAAACGCAGAGCCTAATAAGAGCAATGTTATTGTTACAGAGACGAGGGAGGTAGAGACATCTGATAGGATTCATCTTGATAAGTCTCAAAGACTGAGCACTGTGAGCACGATCTTTTAGCACTCGCTGTATTGTCAGATGCCGTGTAGCTAATTAATCGAATGAAATTGATGATGATCAGGCTGCGGCATCGAGATGAATAGGTACAAGGCTTAGGTGTGAAACAATAAAATGAAATTGCACTATAGTTTGTTCGCTCTTGACGTGTAAAGGCGTTGATGTTAGTGATGGGAAGTATTATTTTAGAACAACAAAAGATAATTTGACTTATTATTTTTTTATTCAATTTATAACTTAAATATTCGCATCTAAAACGCGCGTCACACTAGTGAGCACAGTAGGATCTGTCCTTGGGGAGTTTAGTAGGGATATACGATTTCAGCAAATGGATGAAAGTATGTAAATTAGAGTGGAATGATCTAAATATAAGTAAATAATCAACCCAATTTACATTAGTTCAGGACACCTGCGCTTTAGTCCTATTGATTAATTATTTGTTAAGTCTTGCGAACCATAAAACGTAGTTAAGATAAAAATAAATATCAAAACGATTCGAAAAATATTTAGCATATTATCCTAAATAATTTAGATTAAACCCTACCTTTTGATCTCGGTAAAGACAAAATACAGTACGGTTCAGTACAGAAAAATGAAGACTTGTTAAGTCCATCACTAAGCTGGCGCGGCGGCGAGGCGGCGCGGGCGTCACCTCATTACACTTTGTAATTAGGGCCGTGGGCCGAGCTACGGCCCTGCACTAAATCACGACAAGCTTAACATGCGCGACCGGCGGCGTCTCCCGAACAGGCATAAACCACAACACAATACCCGTTTATGGATGTGTTATTGAATATTAAAACGTTAAAAAAGCACCGTCTGACGCTGGATGGATCTCCTTTACATATTTCCAAACAATGCATCACTGAACGTACGTTCACACTACCCGGGAGATTTACAGCCATTGTTCAGCAATAAATCGAACGAACCGAAGAGACAAAGTCGTAAAGGTGAAGCATACATAAATTGGGACAAGGACTTCGAACATTGTTAGAGCGCTGAAGATGATACCAGTTTACGGAATCCACTCTTGCCTTGATAAGACGACCCATCGGCCACGGCAGCTTCCGACAGCGCTAACAAGAGGTGGCGACGGTGGTGGCATTAGAAGCAACACACTCGGCGTGTCGAGTGAAAGTCGAATGAGCACTAGATCGGCCGAAGTTGATAAACATCGGCACGCTCTTCACATTGTTCGCGCTCCGATACACGAGATAAGGCTTTCTCCGCTCGTCTCTCGAGAGCTACCGTGAGAACGTATCGTATGATATGACTCGACGTTCGTTAAACAGAGGCCTCTTTATCCGAGATGCAATCTGCACAAACAACTCCTCGTTCATTCAAGCTCATTTGAAAGAGGAATTTCATATCGCAGAGCACTTCGCAGCTATTTCTGTACCTTTGACTGTGGCATAATGAGATTGGAGCATAAAAGGGGAATGAAATTTTAGAGCGAAATAGTTATGAATAAATGTAAATTTTCGTACGAAGCCGTACCATAACAATATGATAAACATGAAACGGCGAGTCAGCGGGGTTAATCAATTCCATGCAAACATTTTTAGTCCATTGACTATCGCATCCTCGCCAGACGTCGGGGAGCCGATCGGCCGAGAACCGGTAAGAGCGATGTGGCATCATATTCTAGAGCAAAAACTATACAAGCCTGTTTCTGCGCAGCTGAAACTATGGAGATGAGCACCGTTATGCGCATACAATGATAGAGTATAAAAATACTGATCATAATTGGCGTATCCGATAAGCTCAAAGAATGACTAACATTTAGCGGATCCTATTAAGATGTAAATTCTTAAGAACTAAAAACATCTTTAGTTTTATTTCTTGCTATATTGCGTAATGGTAATTAATATAACCTGGTTTACGGTTGAGTCCTGAAATACATATCCAGATATAAGGAAACGCCGTAACTCATTTAACTGACTGCTAATTTTCTATCTGCAATACGTATCCGGTGGGCAATTTATTATGAACATATCATAGAAACTGCAAACAATCTGACAGCAAGATGAATGGCGAATATCATTGAGACAGAATGCCGATCAAATCAGAACATCTGTTAAAACTCGTTTGTCGTCGGAACATCTTTTCAAGTTTATAAGTGTCTGCTATGTTTTTGTATACTTATGTATGACAGTTTTTTCAGGCTTATGCCAACTAGTGGGGCATGACCTTTTGTGGCTTCGGAGCAACGAATTAATTATGCTCAACTACATAGTTTTACCTTAATCAAGTATTAAATGTGTAAACTGTGTATAAATTAAACAAGCGTGGGTACGGATTTGTAAACGTGTTGCTTGTGTAATCATTTAGACAGAGGCACATATACATGGTATAGTAGTACCATTGAGTTGTATGCCTACATGTGCCTAGTCTATAGTTGTATAATCATGGCGAATGCTATTTTGGACAAGTCCTGTACATACTGAATAAAAGAAACTTTCAAGTGTGTACCTAACTACCAACGTGTGTATACGTGATCGGATCGTTTACAACTATATGCCATTGTCCCTCGCCATTTAGGGGCTAAAATACGTCGTTCGTATAGTATTCGCATTCGCATCGCTTCGCGTGCGTCGACTTCTCAACTCACGACAGTGTTGCTAACATTTTGGTAATAAAAAGCAGTAGATCGTCTTTTAAAAAAAGGGAAACTCCAGAAAATTAAAGTGAATGTATGTAAAGGATTAAATAGTCACGAAAAAATACAAAGGTCGTCAGAACCAAACAACGTCTGA
The DNA here is from genome assembly GCA_014595695.2 of Epargyreus clarus clarus. Classification (NCBI taxonomy): domain Eukaryota; kingdom Metazoa; phylum Arthropoda; class Insecta; order Lepidoptera; family Hesperiidae; genus Epargyreus; species Epargyreus clarus. The sequence goes on along the minus strand of JACTTY020000031.1, from coordinate 2,005,472 downwards.
AATGCGTATATGTGGGCGAAAGAAAAAAAAAGATTGTCAGAACCAATCCATCTCTCAATTGAGTATTTGTTGGCAAAAAAAAGGTCGTCAACGTATTATAATACGTTAAAAAATTATTGTTAAAAAATTATTTGTTATCCTTATCCTTACTAATATTATAAATCCGAAAGTAACTCTGTCTGTCTGTCTGGTTGTCTTTTCTTCACGCCTAAACCACTGAACCGATTTTAATGAAATTTTGTACAAAGATAGTCTGAGACCCGAGAACGGACATAGGATAGTTTTTATCCCGGAAATCCCACGGGAACTAGGGATGGCGATCTAAGATCGATTAATCGGAGAATCGATCTTTTGGACCAAAATGTCGATTATTTTAATCGATATCCTTACTAATCCTTACTTAATATTATAAATGCGAAAGTAACTCTGTCTGTCTGTCTGTCTGTCTGTATGTCTCTTCTTCACGCCTAAACCACTGAACCGATTTTCATGAAATTCTGTACAAAGGTAGTCTGAGAAGCTAGAATGGACATAGGATAGTTTTTATCTCGGAAATCCCACCAGAACGGACTCCAGTAATGGATCGATTCAGTGAATCGATCTTTCAACCCAGAAGATTGAAATTCGATTTTCGATTTTACCTACAGTTACTTTACTTATCCATTAGTTGATCATCTATCTATTTATATAAAAATGAATATTTGTCTATATACATTTTATAGAATCGGAAACTATGCATTTGATCAAGTGATGATCTTTTGCAGAGTTGTTGTCCAAGAGCCCACGAAGGTTTGGGAGTTGGTAAGACTAAATTTCGACAGATGGCACCACTGTCATTCCAATGAAAGTACGAATTTTCTGTTTTATGTATGTCATATTATATCTTTAAAATGCGGGCGAAGCCGCGGGCACCACTAGTATTATATATAATATAACAAATAATTTTTTATGGTGTAATAGTAGATGACACGATAAAACAGTCAAGGGAATTAAAACAGAAAAAAAACTAAATCGACTGTTAAAACAGCATAGTTGGCAACACTGACTCACGGTACCAACAATGACCGTCCGATCATTTTTATGAAGACATCGGATTGATTTCCATTTTCGTATATTATTCAATACACGCGCACTGAATAACAACGACGCCGACATGTTTCCCATTTTAGTGCCTTTTAAAATTGACTTTTTTATTATGTTATTTAATTCAGTAAATATCGAACGCTTCGAACAATACAAATGAATTGAAAGTGCCTGTCTGTATTTAAAATAAGTGTCATTTATTTTAAAATATACATATAGGTATGTGCTTCCGTGCATAATACCTATCCGTCTAGTTTGGTTAATTTTAGAACCTACTCAATCGCTTTAAACAAGATTTGTTTATAAAGATGAAGAAGTATATAAATAAAAGGAATTTTTAATATCGAAAATACTTAAGAAATGACTGTTGTTTCTTACAAAACGATTAAACATTTGCGCGGAAATCCTTGCAGGCGGAGTTAGTTTAAGAACCAATAGTAAAGTACACTTGTTTTTAGGCATGTAAATACCAAATAAGGGTGATTTCTTTCGTATTTTGATTGTAGAGCCACACCACCGCATCTACATACATATTCCTGCCTTATTCCAATTAACATGTAAACTAGAAGTAAACACTAATTCTAGTGTTAATATATGTAATAAGACAGTTACACTATTTCAATTAAATTCTTAACCTTAACGTATTTCTTAGAGTCCTAAGCTACAATAGCGCTAGAGTTGTACCATTTTACAATCAAATGAACTATGTGCACATTTGCTACTTCAACTTCATTACAATTCATTAAAAAAATCGCGCGGGAATCTCTTTTTTTACAATCGCAGACGAGCTTCGCCCGAACCGGATGGCGCTGGTTACGCTAAAAATTAAAAGTCGCTTATTTACGCGAAGCTTGGATAATATCGTGACAAAAAACCCGCGGTTAGCCGCTCGTTATCCTCGGTCCGCGTTTTTTTCTCACCGGCTTATAACAAACAAACACCACTAATGCCTCGCCCGCTTCTTTAAGAGCCGTGCTATTCTGATGTGCTAAATAAAAACCCACATATTCAAATTATGAACGGAGCGTATTGACGTAGAGGCGATATTATTACCTACTACTGGTGTCAGTGACCGTGCACACCTAATTTTTTAGCCAAAGTCTAGCCCGATCAGCGTTTCTCAAACTGTGGGGTGTCGGATCTCAAACAATGGCACGCCCTCGTATCGAGTGGTACGCCGATGCCGAGGGGATAATGTAGATGCTTACGACAGGCAGTTCGTCACGTATCACTTTGGTCGTCAACATTACATTTTATTGTGTTCGGTATCGTCGTTACCGAGGGTGGCACGTAGCCGAGTATTAGCGTCCTCGTCTCCTCTCTAGGTGCAGAACGCGGATTTTTGAACTGATTAAAGTCGACTTCTTTATGGAACTAGTTGTACATAAGCGACACTAAACCTGCCGAGAAAATTGTCGAGCGAATTTAACAGGAACGTAAATTGTTTACATTATGACGACGTTAACTACTCAGGCCTCTATTAGTTTACAAATCGAGGACTATCGGAACCGTTTTGAAAGCGCACGTATAACGATTCAGTTATTAATAATTATGTTTATTAAACGAATATCTCACGGAACGATTTTTCACGAAATATTCTTTCTTATCTTTAATTTCGGAACACATACTGCGTGCTAATGATCGAACAGTCGAAAAGTTCTTTAAATAATTATGGCTATCAATCCTTTAAGAGGAGTCTCGGTCGGTCTTTCATAAATGACAAATTATCATAATATCGTATTGTGGACAATGACCCGAGCGGCGACGGTATCTCTGAGAGGACAACATCGTTAGAGTAATTTTCGCGAATGAAAACGGCATGATGTAACTTTACGATCGCTTTGGGCGTAGCGATAACATAAAACTTTATTGCCGACGAGTTTGTCTTGGAGGCGGAAGAGCAAGGGCAGATTGGAGATTTCGAGCTTTAAGGCATGGGATTATTATGTTACGTCTGGGTTACGTTCATGTTTTTACTGTTTTTCATTTTTGAAGAATTTCTTAAGATATCCTTTAAGATATATGTATTTAGATTGTTTCACCAAGACATAACGCAAATGTCCAATACATTGTAGCTTTAAAAGAACACTATCAAAGTTGTCCCTAAAATTAAAATGTCAATTTTATTGAAATCTAGTTTAACATTCTACTCTCTACTCTTAGTAACTAAAACAAATATAACAATAAATGTTTTAAATGTACCGATATACATAGTAAAATCGCCAATTTTCACAAGGGCAAATTTAAATAATCATAAAAAAATATTATCCTCATAAATAATATCAAGGTGCCAAAATTTTATTCACAAATTCAATCATAAAATTTGATCGTCTCGAAAAGCATTGTTCAAGTGCCCTCGCTAATTTCTATAACGAGAGTGAGGGTCATTCTCTACACTCCAGATCCCTCTCAGTCAAATCACATTTATTTCTCATAATTTGGCACATAATTTGTTAACTGAAATTAGACATTTATTAGAAATATGATTTTGAATTTGACGCGTTAATTATTGTAAGTGATTCATGTATCGTTCTAATTAACAATAAAAATATAAAATAGATACATAAAAGGATTCTCTACCGTAATAAGAAACGTAAAACTCCAATGTACTATATAGTAATGCATTTTTCAATTATATAAAACTGATATCCACCTCCTAATAAGTGGTTACAGCCGCCCATAGACATCTATTTTATAACCACATAAAATTACGAACTGAGGTCGGTCACAAATACGTCACCATCTCCGAAGACTATATTGGAACGCCTCGGATATACGTCTCGCTTACCGCACCCTTCAAACCAGAACACAGCAGCACTTAACTGGTTATATTAGGCATAAGTTGTTGTAATTGTTCATTTTAAACGACCAAGCATTAGCGAAGCAGCTAATGTAATTACGACATCTATACGCAATCATTGTTGGGTGTTAATGAAGCATGAAACTGTCAGACGTAAGTAGAAACTGCTTGCAGGGTTAACGTATTTTATGTTTATATTTGCTAGAAGTAGAAAATGAGTCTAGTCTTTAAGGTCGATGTAGTCTACTAATATAAAAATATTATTATGCGTAAGATTGGTATCCAAACACCTGATGATAAGTGGGAATTGCCGCCCATAGGCATCTAAGAGCAATTCCATGTAGAACGGATTCTCCGTGAAGGCGATTACAGATGCATTACTTCTCTTGCGGACTAAGATGGCCGCCTCATACGTAAGCCAACTGGCATCCATACCCTTCCAACGAAATCCAGAACTGCTTTACGTTGGAAATGGGTGTAGCGGTGGTACCTACTTAGCCAAATCATACTGGCTTTACACCTTTCGATTTTTTGTCACATCGTAATAGATTATGGATATCAGAAAAGTTCAAATGTTATAAAGATGGTTAAGATGTAACACTCAGAAGTCGACTATGGTAGAAAAACCATTACATCTATTTTTGGCGACTGTATGAAGGTTGTTGTTGTGTTGTGTTGTGTTTGTAGAGTGTGGTAAGCTTAATACTAATATGAGGCGTTCCAACTTAGTTCTCAGGGTACATCACCAAAAATATATGCAAATAAGTCAGGAAGCACAAAGGAAAAGGTTTTTTTCAATGTTCAACAATATGTAAAAAGTATACCTGCTATTCTTTTTGCCGTCAACATTTTAATCACTTTAACAAACATGAATATAGCACTAACTCGAATATTAAGCTGCTTGTCAAATATGAATTAAATTGTAAAAAAAGGCTGAGAAAAAACTTTAAATTTAATTAAACTATCAGCGCATGAAGCTTTAGAAAAAGTTGTTAATCTATTACATGTGATAAAATCGCAAAAAAGTCCTCTTTATACCTAGGTTTTTTAAAAGATTTATTGTTTGTCTCTTTGTATACCTAATTATCTAGATATCTATGATCATGATCATAGTTTGTTATACAAGATTTTTATACCTCAGACCAAAAAAAAAAAACAAAGCTTGGCGGAACTTTGTAACAACACCTACTGATACTTACTTACGTGGATTTTTGCATGCAATTTTGTGCATGCAATTAAATGATATAGCAAATAAAGGTGTGATAGCCGGTAGTGGTTAAGAAACTCATCCTCTCGATCGAGGGGTCCGAGGTTCAAATCCCTGGCACGCATCACTAATTTTTCAAAGTTATGTGCTTATTAAAAAATAATTATCACTTGCTAAACGGTGAAGGAAAACATCGTGAGGAAAGCTGCAGACCTGAGAGATTTATAAAAAAAATATCTCAAAAGTATGTGATGTCTACCAATACGCACTTGGCCCGTGCGGTGGACTATGGCCTAATCCTTCTCATTATGAGACCCGTGCCCAGCAGTGGGACGTTAATGGATTGATGATGATGATGGTGAATTAAATGATATGGGTACAGGAATGAGGATAATGTGGTGCGCTACAATGATTTATTTAAGAGACTAAGCGGACTAACTGTAACATAGACTGCAACTATTTATACTTTTTATATCTTTTTACATCTGATTTATCTATACAAATTTACTACATTTCATACTATAAAAAAATCACAGCGAGGTGGCAACCCTACGCACAACAGAGCAATTTTTATCGCGGATCGCTTATGACATCTCAAATGACGCTCGCATCTGTATCGCATGAAATATTCTAAAACATTACTAAGACTTCGCTGCGAGATCATCTCGAATCACGTCCACGGCTCTTTAATAATGTCCAGCCCACGACCGTTCTACAATGGTGCTTTCAACGATTCGCGAAGGTAAGCTCGCGTGCCATTGAGAGATCTTTTATCTCGTATCGGTTAATGCGATCAATGGCGAGGGTATACGTAATGGTATTAGAAGCCTATCATTACGTGATGGCCATTACGTACATCGGCTGTGAGAATTATTTTAATACTTTCGTATAATATAATATACTATAGGTATTTATTTGTAAGCGCGGCATTTATGTGAGATTTTTATCTCGCTAAGCGTAGATCATTACAATTGCGGTGCATTATCGTGATCGTTCATTGAGAAGCTTGATATCCCGGAGTGGTGTTTTATCGTTCTAATGGAAGATGTTCAATCAGTTTAAAAAGCCGAAATCATCATTTACCGCCCATGCCTCTTACCTTCTGGACACAGGCCCTCATAAGTCATTTTATTGTATAAGTTTTCAATATTCCTCATCCTATCCGCTCTATTTTGCCCATCTAGTTGGCAGGCCTTGTATCTATAATTCCAATGACTACTAGAACATTACTCTAGGAACATTCGAGATCTATTTAGCATCGTTCAATTACAACAACGATACTAAACGATCCACTAATCTTAACCACGTACACGAGCAGATTGTGGGAACCCGTCGTCACTTGCATAATCGAAAATGTTTACGAGACGGCAAATGGGTACGCAATAAACGATTGGGAATCGAAATCGATTTTTCATCAATATCGCTATCCCACTTCCACTTCGTTAGTACGAGTAGCGAAGGTGCATATTAGTCCAATGTTCAGGTGATTCCAAGAGACTCGAACAAGCCTGGTGTTAACAATTACACCGTCTTGCTCATAACTCGTTGCTGCGAAAGAGACGGTGGGTCTTTAACGCATCCGAGAGCCTGCAAACCGGCCGCCAGTAGGCGGTCCTAACGACCTGCCGATTGATGCAATTGACCCAAATGGACACGGGGATTAGAATGAGAAATAAACCGGTAATGGGCAGTACGAACCTTTAATAACAACCTTGGTTACGAACCTTGTACATTATTATGTAGAAACATCACTTAGAAGTGTAAAATATATTGGTATGTATTGGTGAAGCTCGAAAAAATACCTATAAGCATCCTAATCTTGTAAAATATAAATTCAGCGCCATAAGAAGCTACCATCATTTCAGAATATATAAAATAACTATTGCGACTATAAATTGTATTTTACAGTTCAACGTTTCGACAAATTTCAACATAAAACGGATTACAGTTCTGAGAACCAACATCGTCGCCGGAGCAGAATTATACAACGCGGAATAGGTACGTCAATTTCATTACTCCGCTCAAATATGCATTAGTCGGCGAAGCGTGCCACAGTCACGAACTTTTACTATAATTACTGACGGGAATGACGTCACGATTACATTATGAGTTCGACGCAGCGCTATTTTCGTCGTCGCCGGTCGCTCCGCACCAGCGAACGCAGCGGGGGGTTAATTTTCAAACTTTGATATTCGTCACCGGGTGCCCAAATTTTCCCGTATGCGTGGCACGTGGAACAAGTTCCCCTACCCGAAATAAAATTAACTACGGAATAATGGACGGTTACATTAAATTTATTTTCATGACTTAAGGATCAGTCTTTCGCAAATTTTAACTGACGTATTTTATATTATGACTTTCCTATTTTTGCTCTTCGCTTTTTTCTGTTTTGCTGCCAGAGAAAAAGTTTGCAATAAAACGTCCAGTTTAATTTATACCAGATACTATAATCCACGAAATCTAAAGTTTTTGTTTATAATTGCTAACCGGATCTTTTGCTCGAAAATATCTTTTATTTATCTACCTGTTAGTAAAAATGTTTTCAATGCTTGCACACTTTATTACGGCTCGCGAAATACGCTAGTATTATTAATTGTTCATTGCGCAGATTGATATATAAAAATTAATATTTGATATTAATGGGCTTTTTTGTGTGACACAAAAACTCATCATTGGTCGATGGTGTTTCGGAGTACAATGTAGTTTTTTTTAACGCGTCCGATGCGGCCGGGCGTAGTTTGCATGTAATCATCACGTCGCCCACGCGCGCGTCCTCCCGCGCGACCGTTCACGGCCAAGGCCACGGAGATAATAAACGCGTCGTAATGATGAACGATGTGCTACCGAACAAAAAACGAGCGCGCGCGCATCAACACGTGGGGAGTCTTTACGAGCCTCTGACATGATTTAATGGCTCGGAAAATTACAACGCCACCGACAAACGAACCCTATCGTACGAATGAAAAGTATTGCGTGACACCGGTTTTTGTCGCGCATAGCAATAACAACGGCGGCTAAATTGCCCGACGCTGTCGTCCAACATCGTAAATGTTAAGATAATTCGCGCTGATTGCGGTGGACGACTCCGGATAGTTCGGTTCAACGATACAAGGAGCCATCAAGCCGGGCGATGCCCGTCGTAAATCAAAGCGATACCTCTTTTTCGCTAATGGACTCTTGCGACTAGACGAGACGGCGATGCGAGTTCAAAAAGAACAAATTGACAAGTAAATTGAACACGGCTGTCCATTATCTCGGCAGGCACTTCGCTGAAAACAAAGCCGCATTTAATTAATACGTCGTTATCGTTACAAACTTCCAATCGGGTAAGACATCAGTAGACGCGGTGGCGGAATGTAGGCAGCGATCGACATAGGCGGGCGATATCAGTTATTAAAGTCCTATCGGCAGTTTATACTTGTTACACGAGTGATTACACGGTCCTGCCGTGTGGGAAAATTCAATTTGTTCGCAAGTGAGGGAGTGGTTGATTCTACGACGGTTTTAAGTTTAGATAATATCTACACTCAACAAATAGCCGTTGTCGTATTCGGATCACGCGCTCTCATTCCTCCAAGCTAGTGCATCGTACTTGGAAATGTGCATCATCGCGCATGTGTGGGTTGCGTTGCACGCAAAAATAACGCTCGACACAAAACCTTGATGTCGGGGTGAACGAACCGGTGCGATAGGTAAACAGAGCTGATTGATGGCACGATACGTTTTGTGACAGTTTGTTTAGAGTAAAAAGTAAATTTGCCCAGTTTTATCACATAGGCGTGTAAGTAGCCCCGCGACTCGATTACATCTCAGCCGAGATCTACAAAATTTGACCGCTAGTGGCAAAATTACAAGCGCGCATCCGCACTTCAGAGACCATGGTATACCATTGATCCCTGTAATTGGATAGCAGTCTTTAAACCTTATTGAAGACCTTATGGACGGTTTGAAATCCGTGTACTTCTATACAAACACGTGTTGGAGCAAAGTTGTGGAATGTGTTCCAAGCCTCCAGTTGTCGAGAGGGAACCGTGCGGAACAACAGGACATAAAAAGGATTGCAGCGATTACATTAACCTTGAACTCCACGCATCATATCTGGTTCGTTTAAGTTCCGCGTATTCGTGGAGTAAACAATGTTCATGGGAACAAACTGACAGTATCAGATGTACGCATAGGATAAGGCACATTCATAACGCACGTAGCCGGAGGGGTCTATAGAGGTACGCACGCATGTAAACAGTACAATCTACCATCAAATGTCACAAATGGCGACGTCGGTGTATCCGCGGAGGAGCGGGCATGTCGAAAACGACTCAGTCATGTCTCTCCGACGACTCGCGTCAGTACGCAACTAGGCACCGCGAATACATGGAGTTGAGAACGGACGTATAATTAATGAAGCATGCTTACATAGTTGTATTAATTTATTTAACATTTAAATGCATAAAGAAAAACGACTGTTTAAGCAGATAAAAATGATACCGAATGACACTGATTCTGTAGTCCGACAGGTTATAAAACGCAAATTATCTTATAACACGATCGTATCTTCCTGTCCACAACCAATTGCGAGAATTATGTTTGCATTATGACGTTATCTTTTATGCCAAAACCACAAACGTTCACATTTAATTGATTGTAAAACTGAAGGCCAGATATCATCGCAGCGTAATGTCAACGTCAAACGTGAACTTTTGTTTTCCGTTACCTCCTCCAGCGGCCTATCTAGGGCCGTTGGGAGCCGCCTATCGCCCGTCCCGCACAACAAACAAGGCAATTGGCCCTGCGTAGATCGCTATCGTACACGCCACGCTCGCCGTCGACCGCATTTGCGTATCTCATTTTAAATACCCGAGGTCCGACGTCCGTGGGGTCGTTTCATAAAACCGCAAGAGTTATGATCGCACTTAACCCTACGTCTTTCATTTTCCTGGTCGCGTGAGCAGGCTCGCCAATTGCGAGGCAATGTTTGTTTTAATGATGTCTTAAATACACAGGATTGTTATTATCCATTATGATATGTTGCCGTTAGTACGTTAATATCTTGTACCGATGCTAGACCGCTACGAAGATCGACTGCTTTATACCTCATAATAGTGATAGAACGCGTTACTATGTTCTAGTCTGAAGGGTGAAGCATGGAAGGAATACCTACGTAATATGTTACAATTTAGTCCTCAGACTCCTTATGCGTAACAAAAAACTTCTGAATTACATTATTTAGAACTACAATTCTATTTGGATTTGACTAGATTTCTATTTGGATTTGATTAGACGTAGCCAGTTACAATTATATAGACTTCATGATTATTTATTACTAGAACTAGAAGTAAAAAGAAAGTAACTGCTTACACAAAAAGCAAAGGTGAAATTAAAAAAAAAAATACATAGATATGTTGAATATTTAACATTTCCCAGAAAACGGATATGAAAGTTGTAATGTTTACAATAACACAGTACACGTTCCAGGATACATATAAAGTTGTAACTACAAATGAATACAGTTGTAAACTCATAAACGTGGTGGGCGGTAAGGTTGGTTGGTAGTCATACAAAGACATCTGACGTAGGTTTACCTTAATACAATCCATTTGGTTAAAACGAGAACTGTTTCCTCACCTTGTTCCGTTAAAACTAAAAAGTAAACAAAATCTTAAGATTAGTGGAAACGGGCTTTGTTAGTTTAATTTGAATAGAAATAAGGATGTTGATTTTTAGAATCTTACATGAAACTATTGCACACACAAAGAGTTTAGATAATAGTATACCTAATTGGACACACAAAGAATTACAGTAAAGGTGATTTTTCTCTTAAACTTCCTCAATGGTAGTGATTACATGTTAGAAGTTTTCTAGTTAGTATTGTTCACTAAAATAACGTAAGAACAAGTTATTTAAATTTGAAACAGACAACTTGTACAATGCTCAACATGTTCAAGGAATAACGGTCAACATGTTGGTTGAGTACATAAAGGGCGATTTGATTACACGAAGGTTAGGTTAGGGTTTGATTTTGCCTAGATAGGTAAGTAAGTCTATAAATCGGGACACTTGTAATTTTCAAGAAAACTTATCATTTTGCAAAAAGTTTTACGTCCAAAAAGCTTCAATACATGGGATATAAGTGTGAACCGTTTATTGATTTAATAACGTCTTAACCTTTACATTAGTTATGGTCTGAAATCTTAAGAATAATGAGAATGAGAAGAATAACATGGAGAGCCAGCTGTAAGCCACAGGAGGGCGTGCCGGCGACACAGGGAACCGCGGGCGGTTACTGATATATCCAGTGTGACCTTATTGAGCCGAGTTGCGTAGTGTTGAAAGCGTTCTCGAAATACAACTTCCGTGACCTTTTCACTGTTATTATCGTCTGAGTGTACTTTGTTGTGTTCAAATATCATTAAGTTTCCTCGCACACGTACAGAGTCTGCGGAGGATAACATTAAGCTTTCAAACAAATCTTTCCAATGGATTTATAAGAACTAACGGTTATTCTAAATTTAGGATACCAGCAGACATATCTTGATGAAAAATTATCAAAACATAACGGTTCGTTTTGAACTTTTATTGGAACTGGGCGACAAAAGTAAATCACATTTATCTCAATATGACCATATACGAACTATAGATATGAATATTGCCAAAACAGTCGACATCGAATGGAAAAGCCTTGTTCGTCTTGTAATTGAAGAGAAAACATTGAAACCAAATCCACACAATGAGGCGCCTCGCGTCCACGTAATTGGGCACGATATACGCGTCACGTGCTCTTTACTACCGATACGACCTCCAAACCAAAATCGAAGCAATATTCATTCGTACAGATAAGAAAGTAACGACACGACATTAGCATAATTTACTTTTACCCGAAGCAATCTCGTAGGCTTGATTTACAAAAAAAGAAAGAAATGAAAATGGCGAATAGGCCCAACTATCACTATGAGCATGAATAGAAAGTGTAGCGGTTGTAAAGATAACTACATTAGCGTAAAATACTATTTCGATCAATTCTAAATCTTATGCTGGACGCATAAGAAAGCGCTTCACGCTTGACATATCGGTCCTACGAAATACAAATCGAAATTAGATAGATGCCTGCCACTTACACATTGCATTAGCGAATATGGTGAAATCGGATTAGACGAGAGTAGAATTCTAATGCATACATTTCTCTAAGTGTATGTTTGAAAATAAAATAACCCATACTCGTACACGAGTTAATAATACACATTATAGATTTTTATGTACTTTCTCTTTGTGTTGCTAATATACCAAATACGTATGCGTTATTAAAATTCAATCTATCCGATTTTTGTTTACCAAAGACCGAAATTTTACAATGTATGAAGAAATTGTCAAATGACGATCTATGATTGACAAAAAATTGATCTGTAATAGCTTGATTACGAATTACGGCCGTTATAATAATTTCAGAATTCTAATTAAAATGTTGTTGTCATTATTAAAAAATATTTAATTGTGTCCGCGACATTTACTTCCAATTTTATAGTTTATTATTGCCATTCAGTTATTTTATAAATATTGTACAGTTATTAGATGTTGCAACTTTCCATATAAGGTGGTAACGCCAGTTGTAAAATAAATAAGCTAACCTTTCATATTAAAGGTTAATAGAATTGACAAATGTTTCAGATGTATTAATGACTAAAGTTTATGTGGCATAGATTAAGAACCTAGAATTATATCTTAACTGTAAACCCATAAGTCGAAGAAATGTAATGTTTTTCGGGGAAGGTATATATATAGTTTACTCGCCTTGTGTCTTAACGTAACTTTGGCTACATTAAACGTTAAGACGGACACTGGAGTATGCGTCGTTAGATTGGTCCTAATCTCAAAATAGTCAGTTTATATTTTAAATCCAGATCCAGAAGATAATTTCATATTGTGTATTCCACTTTCCAAATCGAGTATGTTCAGTTATTTTTTTCCGATTTTTTACTGTTTTTGTCTTTTCAAATTATATAAGTATTCCGTGTGGATCAATCTGGATTACAAAGATCAAGCTATTAAGCTATTTATATCATTATATTACGCCATAACACTGACTTTAGAGAATAACAGCGTGGCTTGCACTTAAATGTCATGGGCGTTGCGGCATTTCGGAAAACTCAGTCCTACAAACCAACAATTTGTGCTACGATTTGTAACATATTGGATAATGACTCTCTTAAGCAACACAACGTACGACCGTCGGCTATATTTCGCGAGAACACTCGACCTGTTACAAATAAACGCAGGTTAAAATACGCACCACCATTCTTACGCTGACATTTACTAGGAATCCACGCGAACAAATCACAACCGTAAGCAGGGCTGTCAAAATTTGACTAATTTTCAAAGTGTCGGTTGGTAAAATAATTTAATTTAAAGAAGGAGGCCCTTCGATCGGGGTGTACGGTCAGAATTATCGGATTTTTTAAATTTAGAAGTTTACTTATCACTTGCTTAAACGGTGACTTAAAACATCGTACGTAAACCTGCACTGCTGTAAGTTCTAAAAAAGCTCTCAAGGGTGTGTGAATTTAACCAATCGCATTTGGTCAGAGTGGTGAAGTATCGTCTAAAAACGGTCTCATTCTGAGAGGAGAACCGTTCGTAGCAGAGAGACAGTAATGGGTGTTTTAAATTAATTGAAGAATATTGCTTTAAAGAAGGCAGAACCCTGTGTGATTCAATTACGATGGCGCCACCGCTACATCTACATCCTTATAACAACAATGCTAAACATTACTGTGTTCTAGTTTGAAAGGTGTAATAAAGTCACTTCCACGAGGCATTTCCAATTAACCCTCGAGGGTAGTAACGAATCTATGGGCTATAGACTTCCGGTCAGGTAGGACTCTTTTTATAGCTCCACGACGTATATCAATAAATTATTTACTTCACGATAAAAATACGACTCGTAGACTTCGTTCCATACAGTTCAAAATATTATTATGACATTGACTGACAACCTTGTGTGAGTAATGGCTGTAATAGAGATATTAAGCTTTTAGCGGGCTCGGACAATCGGGCGGCGGTGGTCGCGTGTGCCGTAATCACTGCTCGTGGCTACAGCGGGACTGACGGGCCGTGCGCAAAACCGCGTAAGTGACATTTGAAAATAATCAGATAAAATAATAACGAAATGATACGACACGAGTTCATATTTCAGGTAACACGCAAGTATAGTATACGTACGTAGTGTGCCCTAATCACTGCTCGAATCATGGTTACAGCGGAACTGACGTCCCGTGCGCAAAACCGCTTATGTGACGTTTTGAAATAATCATCAAATAATAACGAATACATAAAATATAAATTGTAGACTTTATATTTTAGCGATCACCCAATAAATCGTGAATATTGTTAACAATTAAAAAATAAAATACAAAATATCTGTATTTTCATTTATAGTACTTGTGAGTTTTTACCAGTGGGCCGGCGAGGCAATACCAAGAAACGGACAAATAGACCATTAGAAAAACCCTTTTATTCATGCATTACCACTACATTTACAGTTACCGAGAAGATGAGTAGATTGGCGATATGGCGGTAAATTTAGATTAGGACACCATTGTAGGCCCCGTTAGCTACAAACAAGTTTACAATATAAATATTTGAAATAAATAAGAAAACAATTTTCAATTTGTAAACAGAATTAGGTTTGATTTAGATTGTCGATAACAATTCGCAATTTGGCACCATCATCCGTTAGCAATAAGTTTTTTCGCGCTTTGTGTACAAGACGACTTGTGTGGCATGGGCTAAGCCGCATAGCGGTCATTATATTGGTTTACCACATAAATAGTTCCAGATTAGATTCTTCGCCAAGAAATATCGGAATTTTTCTTGAATTTTAAATTTGATTTTATTTGATTGTCTATATATGAAAAACTAAAAATATCTGGAACCTTATCCTCTTTTTTGACTTCATATTTTCTTTATTTATATTAATCAGCAATAGTTCAGCTTTACCTATAATCAATTAAAAAATAAAAATGAAAAAAACACTACTTTAAAAAAATATGTTTAATAGCTAAGACATATCTAATAAGGCCACATTGCTAGGCAATCTCTATACAGCAATTATTTCTATTAACCAGTACCTACTACGTGTCATCCATATTTTGCTGTCAATGGCTCCACCGCCCCAGCAAAGACTTTGACTCCACCAAAGATTACGGGTACTTTAAGCTAAACCTACACTTCACCGAATAGTAAAGCATCAAATGTCCGTGGTACAAAATAACAGTTATTAGTTCCGTAATGACTTAACTGTCCCCGTGCCCTGAGCGAAGGCGGATCATTGACTTTACCATTCAAGCTTTGGACGTCTCTATTAAACAAAAGCCACAAATAAATACGATTAAGTGTCTGTCATTTAAAAGTAAATACCATTTGCGGGATGTTATACGTAGAAGCGGGTTATTTTCTCTGTCAGTGCGGGTAAACTTGGAAAATGATAAACCGATATTGACAGGGCATTCAGAACCTTTCAATATAAGCATAAAGTGCCTTGAAGTGCTCTTCTTTAAGGCAAGCGATGTATTGGCGACATTTCTGGGGTTGCAAAAGTCAGTAGCCAACGGTGACTCATTTCGAATAGGAAGCCCGTAAGCCTCACTAGGTTTAGTTGTACAAAACAGAACTTTGTAACGTAATCACGAGTAGTTACTGTTATTGCCATGACAATACCAAGGGTTCAAGGTGAAGGTATTAACAAATTCCATATAAAGTATTTTCGTAGAATGTCGCTTTCGTAAAATATCTCCTGGTTGCAAGACATTATTTCATTAGATGTCCCTTTCTTATAATGTTTATTTCTCAAAACGTTTCTTTTTCTCAACATCTCTTTCTGGAAATGTCTGTATCGCATCGATAGAAATTTCACGCACACCCCCAGACTCTGCACATCCGATCTGTGTTTTCACGTTCTGTGTTTCACACTTTAACCTTCGAGTAATACACTTTGAACCCGATTCACTTTCGCGCAGCAGCGTCGAGTTCACGACCCGCGATACGCCGATTGCTCAACCCCGAGACCTCTCACCAGCCACCGTTGGACCTCTGGGTCCTGGGAAAGATCAGCGACTTTCGCTTATCTCGTCATCGGTGGTTTTTGCTGATGAGTTGAAGATTACTATGAGTTTTGGCAAAAGGTAAGTTACGATAATTATAAGGCTCTCAGAAATTTCAAATTCACAATCTACATTGCGTTACTCTCGTAATGTAGTTGTCAATGATTAAGTGCCGGCACTTAAGTTAACTTGAAGGTTCGATCTATCAGCCAGGCAGATAAAATTAAAAATCTGACTGATTGTCTACTAGGCTTTCTAAAGCAATGATTTGATTGATGATTTACATTCGACGAATATGTATTAAGCATAAAAAAAATATCAATTACTAGTTCCAAATAAATTTCTGTAAAAGTAAAGTTTACGAAAATGTTGCTTGCTTATTGTTTTAATTCCGACAATGACTAAGTGCCGGGAAAATACGACTACTTTCGCTATGTGTAATCAAAGTTACGTCAGCATTGTGGGATGGATTGGAAAGTGCGGTTACAAATTAAGGTTCCAGGTGGTAATTGAAATGCCTTTAATAATAATATAACTTAGTTCCATTTTGCAACACGAGAGAGCAACAATTGAACAATAATAACGATTTGAAAGAGTTCACTATTTGTACTTAATTGTTTATTATTCTAAGTCTTATTTGGTATCATTCAAATATCATTTGCCGCATTTGTCGCACACCACCGACACACAATAGGGCGAGATTGCTTTTAAAAAGCAGCAATGTTAAGCTAAAAGTTCCGTTGATGTACATATCTTTTATACAAAGACAAAGACAAAGGATGACCTTAAAATCATCTATGTGACTGTCATCTGACTCATCATCCCTTCAAAGCGGAACACAAGAGCGCTACATCGCCACCGTGTCACACGGGCAACATTGCCCAACGCTTCGCTTGTGTACCATTCAGCTTCGATTCCGCAAGAGCGAGTCCTGGGAAAGTTCATCGCGCTTTCGCCTCGCAACCGACGTTGCATCAGCAGCGTCGCCGGCGCAGCGGGATCGCGTACGCAACTACGCATTTAGTTGACCTCCTTGTGTTTACAGAGTTTTTGCTGTAACATACAAGCGACTATTTAATTGGCTCGATGTAGCACATTACAGACATATTTATAGATAGCAATTGCCCTGCTAGGGCAATTAGAACAGAGCTACGAGACATTCCCATGGGTCATGTATTACGTGTGCCAGACTTGGCCGATTCTATTACGTGTTGGTTGCATTTCAATAATTATTATATTTTAAGTGATTTATAAAAATGAATGTTTACTGTAATATAGCTAAGAATATCAATTAACTAGTACTATCTCAATGTTATACAAATATAATTATTATAAATATTGGAATCAATATTTTATTAAAACAGTAATTAATTAAATGGACACGTCTAATAGCTAATTCAGTTAAATGGATGTTAAAAGGGTCTCAATTTCAAATATGTATACCGGTACCTCTTTGTTCAATTTTCAATACACAGGGTAGCCAACATATTGAAAAATGGTAAGGCCAAGCTCGGAGTTGAAAACCACGACAATTGGTTGTAAAGTAGTAAATACTAAAATCATCAGCCCTTAGAAAACAATTGCAGAATGTCCTCGTCCGGAAAGAAAGATTATTTATTTTTGTCTATTAATTAAACGGTATCAGATAAGCTTGAGCTAACCTTTAAAGTTTTCATTTGAAACTTTGACTTGAAGCTAAACGTAACCAATAATAAAATCCATGAAATTGTAAAGGCCGTATGTTCAAGTATATAGCCCGAACAAAACCAAATAGAATCCGCAAAAAGCCAAGTATGTCCAAATAAACCAAAAGGCCTGGTCACTGCCAACACATGCTACATTACCCCTAGTATCCGTTTTGTATGCGTCCCTTGCGTTTAATTACATTTACTTCGAAGGGTTGAACCTACAAACAGCTAAGCGCGTATTATCGAATTGAGTTTTAGGGGAGCCGGCGTTTAGTCCCCCATTCGACACCTGTGCCAAATGGCGTTATGATACGTTTAACTTTAGTAACAGTGAAATAATTATGAAAATTATGCTCGTAAAATTAGAATTAATTTAAGGATAATGAATATAAAAGTCATAAAATATTAAAATTAGTAATTGTGTGATCTTTCGTATTTTACACAAACGGCTTTACCGCTACACTATTTACCTTATAAGTTATAACAAATGTTAAACGCTGCCAGAAAACCGAACAGAACACATCTGAATGTGTTCTGGTTTGAAGAGAAGTAAGGAACAGGACATTTACAAGGCATTCCAGTTTAGTCTTCAGCGGTAGTATCCGTGTCTGTGGAAAATCTCAGGCAGAATTTAAATTGCTTTTAAAGTGTATCCATAGGTGACAAGAACAAAGTACTGTCAGATGGACCGCTCGTTTTTTCTGTAATTACATCCAAAATCACCACTACTAGTACTACAAACGAATGTACCAATATACAATTGTCATATTTTAATCCTACTAAATCGTAGCATATATACATCCATTGCATCAGCTGAGTAACACAAAATAGATTCATTCAATTTGTATCACGTACTATACTGTACGCAAAGGACTGTTTGATATTGCGGGAATGTTCTAATAACTGCAAATAAGCAGCGGAATGTAGTGGAGAGGAAATCACGTAACGCCATTACTATGACGCGGGACGGCATCTTGACGCAATAAGATGTCTTTTACCGATGCCGCTAGAACATTTCCATTAATTACTTTCTTTCATTAATAGAATTTTTATTGATTTTTCTTATATTGTAGAAATTGCAAACGAACATACAGTACCCTTAGTATGAGTTTTTACTTTTTTCTTAAAATGACTTTTTGTTTTTGTTTACGCATTTCCCATACCTTTGCAATAAGTTCTGATACAGTCCGCTAGGGGCGCTGATTGGCAATATATACGTAAAAAAATACAAAAACAGTAATTTTTGTAACGTAAAAACTCATACTAAGGGCGCGGTTCACGTGATGGTAAGTAACAACTGCTGCCCGTGGACAGCTAGATTGTACCTCACAAAGAATTAGAGTCCTCTGTAGGTCGTGCACACGCGCGTTGCTAGCCCTGAGAATTAAGTAGAAAAGCTTCGCATAAGTGTATCTTTCCTTAGATAGACAAATAAACTCAGAACGTAGCAGCGATTGAAATGTTATTTTCACTTATAAGTTAAAGATATCAAATTCTACATCGCAATAAGCAATATTACATACCAAAAACAAACAGTAGGAGTGCATCATCAATCCAATATTTTCCTATATAACTTTTACGACGTAAACAAAGTCTAGCCGTCCAAGTCTAATATTAGTACGATAACATACACTAAGTGAAAGAGCACACAGCGTCTTGCAGTGCCACTGACCTTCCGATTCCGATACTTCATCTACGGTGCGCAAAACAAAAAAATGGCCAAGTGCGAGTCGAACTTGAAAACGGAGGGTTCCGTACCACCAAATTTTCAAGTATTCTTATTTCTAATATTTGTTATCATAGCAGCTGTAGAACTAAAGGCATTGTAAAAATTTCAACTGTCTATCTATTACGGCCAATGAAGCGCGAATAGAGCGAATAGCGATTAATAATATGGCGAACCTTATTTATTATCAGACTTTTTTAAAATTGACATTTGTTATTATAGTGACCATCGATATACATATTCTGTAAATTTCAATTTCAAGTGTCTATCCATTACAGTTCAAGAGATAGAGCCCTGCCACAGATGGACAGACAGTCTTAGTAATAGGGTTCCGTTTTTACCCTTTTGGTACGGAACCCTAAAAATAAACTCAAGCACTAATGTATCTTAATGTATTTTCCTAAGCGTGACAGTGGAGATTGATGGTGAGCCAGTGAAAGTGAGGATCGTGAGGCGACTGCAAATACGGTGAGCTTTTCAACAAATCCGGGGTCAAGTTGAAACGACGAGTTTTGTTAACGTTAGGGCTGTCACTCTCATAGAAATGTTAAAAAATGGTGCAATAAATTATTAAGTATGTAGAACGTGTTTCCATATATGATATGTGATTGCATATGCACAATGGGAGCTTTCACACGTTTACGGTATGGAGAAATGTCATACATTGTATTACAATAATTACTGTACCGAGTTATACATTGTAATTATAATATTTTTAATATACTTATAAAACCAAATTTACATTAATTAACCCAACTTCACCAATATAGTCTTTTATGAATTCATTTTGTCTAAGTTCACATTTCATTCATTTAATACCCACATTACTTGAACGACTGAATCATACGTAAGAATTGGACTCCGAACCTTGAACGCTACTACTGAACTATTAAAGCTCCTTCATAGATTCTTAGTAGATTATTAACAATCTATAGACGACAAGTGACAACCCTAAATGGCAATACTCGTATGTTTTCCAAAGGCGGCTCGAGTTCGTCTCTATTGTCATTCAAATGAAGCAACACTTATAGTTTTTCTACGGCTGAATAAATTGGTTCTATTTTCAACTCTAACAGATTGGAGGTGAACTTGAAGATGATAGAGGCACTACTGCCACACGTTTTTCTGTCTTTTAACAACAGTGTTAAGTGCTGAAGAGTGTGGTAAGGGAGATACTAGATAGGGAGGGAGGGATAGGAAGGATAGACCTTTAGCCTATCCAGTGACGATATGGGCCGTATAACTTTGTCCACATGCATGACTGACCTTAGTGTTAGAAGTCCTATCTGTGCGTGATTAGATATGCATTATTAAGCGCTGCTGTGTTCTGATTCGAAAGGTGTAGTAAGGTAGAGACTCTTACCTATAAATCTCTAATATACATTCCAAAATATTCCTCATAGGTTTCTAAACGCATATGTGGTGGATCGTAGGATTCTGGTCCTATCTTCGGTACATCATGATGTACATCAGATGTCTTTGATCGGCAGTAGATCCTTGAAATCATATAGGCTTCATCCTCGTTTACTATTTTTATACCATAAAAACCTACGTTTACGGACATATTATGATTTACGATGTCTTACTAATACCCGGCAAAAGGTGAAGTTAAAGAATTAAAAAATATATTTTTATTGCCATGTGACAATTATTAATTAGTGGAAGCTTAATAAACTTTGATAGATCAACTTTTATGACATTTTATTTATAACGGTAATCATCCTTGAAATTTAATTAAGTTTCGAAGAATAAAACGTACGATATAAAAGATTTAGATATTAAAATATTAAGATAAATTTGTAGTTAAAATAATTGTAAAGTACGAGTCGAACTTTTATACGGAAAATTCCGTAGCAGCAATTTTTTAATTTTAGTATTTGTTAATTTTGCTAGTAATCATTACAACTGCAGAAGTAGATCCAAAGGGAGAATTAAATATGTTCTTATTACGGTTCAATATTTATTTTATGTTATAGCGACACGTTCAAGAGATAGAGCCAGACAGTGACAGATAGCGCAGGCTTACTAATAGTTCCGTTTGTATCATTTCGGTCCGGCCCCCAAAAAAATATTTATAATAAACACGACATGTACATTGTAGCATATATTCAAAATGTTTAATGTTAATTGAGTACGATTTGTGCCGACACGAATCTGAATATAACAAGACGTGATAGAAACCCGTGTATATTTACGATGCGTAAAATTTGCCGACGATGATAACTTGAGAGATTTAAGGATTAAGCTGAAAGCGATTGAATCTTAAATGGTACAAATGCCTGCCAAATTTCAGTAGGGTATAAAGATTAAGGCGTTAATATTGCTTTAATCCTTATTCCTTCACTGGTTTAAAGTGATGAATTATTTGGAACGTACCTGGGACCTATATACTGGGGAGCCGCAATTTATACCACTGAACTTCAGAATGCCTGATATATTATTACATTTAATATTAAATTAATTAGACCAGTTTCAATACAAATAGGAAACAAATATTGTTTGCATATACCTTATTATCTCGGGACAAGGAGCTTGCCTCACGATTTATACAGACCCTATTTTGAAAGGGCCGTATCATACCGCTCGTTCCCGACCCGCTTCAATCTTCACACTCGAAGCCGATACTCTTAACCTAGCGATCGTAAATTACCGATCATTAATTATGCCGACGCCAGCGTGGCGGCGTGAAATATTTAGAAAACGTCCACCTACGTCCAATGTGTATGAGAAAGCAGAGGATAGGATGCTTTCATACTAATATAATCGACGACTATCGATGTTATTAAGTAATGAAAAATCGGCATCGAAATCACAATTTTCATTCATTAAAGATTGTTTATCAATAAGATTTTATTTTTAATTAGTAGAGACGATGGTTTCACAAACTTCATACCATGCTTCTTCTTGTATTGTTTACTCTTCGTGTTTCACGATAATATACCATTTAACTGCGCTGCTCATTTAAGCAAATAGTACTAATTATAATTTTTAATGCTATTTAAGACCAAACATAAACATACAACATAGATGTTAAAATAAGGAAATTTAGTCGATCTATTCGAGTAATCAATACCTATCGAAAGTACAATAGGTTGTTAATTCATATTTCAATATACATACATTACAATTCGATAGTCTGTAGATTTTATCGCTCGCATGTGGTCGCAACTTTAGAAAGGCCTGTATCGAAGCAAACTATTAAATACTAGGACAATAACTTAAAGTAAACACCGTTATCGTTTAAATACTTAACTGAATGCAATTTTAATGTAAAATATACTTAAAATTAGGCTAATATTGAAATGAACAATTTTTTTCGTATATAGGCTATAATAATTTTTTTCGGAGGTACTCGTAGGTATATCCTACAGTCTACAGGAACACTTACAAATTGGCCATTTGGTTACAAATTCATTTTTTAATACCGGATTGAAACAACCAAAATCATAAAACTTAGTATAAATAAATGGATAGAAAAATAGAAGTAGACAATCCACAATAGCGTTTTCACACATCATCACCACCGCGCATCGCCCCCCAGACAACACAATCACGTAACAACACGAAAAAAAATATAACCTTCAAAAATCCAAGGAAGGAAAATATCACTACAAACATATCATAAATTTAAATAAAAAATGACGTGTGTACCCAACCATTTCGCATTATGGGTCACCTTCAGCCACCTCGGGCGTAGTGCGCATGACAAACATCTCAATTAATTTTTCACTCGGTGAACGTTGCGCGGACTGTCATCATCAACGTTTGATTTGTGTGATGACGACATGATAAAAGGGTTATTAAGCGTGCGTATAAAACAATTTTCGTCTGTATTTTTTCACTGTAAAAGTTGAATTATTATCTGACTTTGCCAGAAGGGCTAATTCTTTGGCACGCTTTACACCCTAAGCGGCTAACAAATTTTAATATATGAGGTGTCGTTCCATTTATCTTTAAATATGTCTTGTCATACCTACGAGTAACACAGGATACGATCAAAGTAAGTTTATTATGTTGCATAAATATTTATTAGTTTTATTTTTATATCAATTTATTCTATTATTAATTGCTCTCTTCCTTTTTAACACCTTCCCCATATTTTCTCCGTTCACCCAGAGTTGACTGGTAAAGAATTTTCCCTTTTGTACCTCAGCCATATGATACAAGTATACAACAAATAGCTAATCATCTGGCGACATATAACTCTGGAATACCGACATGATCTCGTCCACAAGTGGAGCACAATTACAATACTTACTTACCTATGTTTAACGTTGCAATTACACTTAATTAGATAACCGATCGGCATATAAATCACCGGAGGCCCTCCTTTATGGTAGCAAGAAAAATAGTTAAAGCACAAGCAAAAACGATTATATCCTGTTACATTGCATAACTGATCGTGCGTTGGCTTGGCTTCAGCTCTCTAAAGGTTATTTTTTGTATGAGTTAAGTAGCAAACGAGCATGTAGTGTATCAGACGTTACGTGGTCCCTACAGCTAATGGACAGTTGTACTGAAATGTATATAGAACATGAGTTCTACCCATAATCAATCCACAGACACGGTGCCGCTGTCCTGGCGAGTGTGTCAGCCGATTCCGTACTATGGCAACGCAACGCAAGACCAGCTTCACGCTAGCAATAGGTGTGGCAGTGGTGTCTCCCAGATCAAACGAAGCTCTTACATTTTTTAGGAAAAATGTATCTAAAATCTTTCGTAATACAATACCTCACCGTCACCATGTTAATAACAGTCTTATCCGTGATTGCTAGAGACATACAATAAACGATTTTACAAAAATCCACTGTCTATAAATAGTATTCCAAATTCATCATTTAAGCGTTTGCCTAGCCGAGAATCGATCCCGGAGCCTTGTGCGTACCAATTGACCAGTGCGTTCATGCATATAAAACAATAATGTTTCAAATAAAACAAGTTTCACCGAAGTAGTCATGCAATGAATGTGCTTAACGAACCATTCTAAAACTTTAATTTGAAACATAAGTAATTATCAAAACAAAAAATTAGTAATAGTACACAAAATACGTAAATTTTCCAATAACGTTTCAGTTCAAAGTGCAGTTGTTAACGTTGGCAAGGAAAATATATTCGTTTGCCTTTGACATAGCACAAACAGCAATCAACCCAAATACTACATCGACGGAAATAGCTACCACATACCATTTACGTAACTTTTGCATGCACGAGAGCGATTCAGTTAACTTCGTACATACGTCATGTGTATGTATGTTGTCCTATGTGAGTTTCATCATTCCACAAGTTCGAATTTGAGTTGGCCACTAAACCCTAATTGTCTCCATCAATCAATTAGTATTAGAGCAGCTCAGTAAAGTATACTCTAGGTCTTTAGGTAAGCATACATGCAGCACCTATATTAAGCTGTAGTAGTATACGGTTGAAAACTATTTATTGCGAAGTGTATTCAAATTACCTAATATCACTTTACTAGCGAAATATCAATGATGAACGAAAATAAATGCGAGAATTTTCCTACCTATGAAACTCCATAACCTTGCAGGTGTGGGACCAACCACTTCTTCCGTTGCTTCTTCCCCGTGAAAGAAATATTGCGAAGCGAACAGAATTAGTTTAAAAAAATCTCATTTGATTAAAACAATATTGTGATGAGCACATAGATACTATTATTCGTATAGTTTACCTGTTTGCCTGTGGCGACTTAAGACATCAAATTTTAAGTACTACACCAGGAAAATTGTTACATAGAGAACAGTCATAGCGCACAAGGTAAACAGTAGGGAGATACGCACCGCGCTTGCAACCCTGTCACAGTGAGCGGTGATGTCACACGTCTAATATAGTTTGTGCAGTAACAAAGATAACACGGGGTCGTTCACCCCGCCGCTCTGTGCCAGTTGGGAGCGTCACGTCACATCTCACTCACTGCCAGGATATTTAAGAACCGCTCAAAGTACAAAGGGCAAGCGACTACGGCCGAGTAGTTTGATAGCAACGGGTACGTAAGAAATTCCGACTTAGTATAAAGTCGCACATGTGCAGCGAAACCAGATGAATTGTATTATTATCGTGATCGGCTCAAACAACATCATTTTTTAATACTTAAGAAGCAAACGAGCATGCTTCCCTCCTGTATAGTATAGTATTCCACCTGTATAGTATTCCATAGTATATGATACCTGAAAGCAATTCTTTATACAACGGGTGTTCTACCTGAAGTCAAATATCGATGCGTTTCCATTACTGAGGACTAAGATCGCCTTATAAGTCAGCAAGCGTCCTCGTCTTTTGCCGAAAAGAATGCAAGACTCAAGAATTGTTTTAACAACCCATATAATTGACCGCACTGTAGACTTAAATCTTATTTGGAATTGTAGATATTGCAATGCAACGAATATCAGGTTCACTGCACGCTAAAAGTTCATTCTTTTAACCACAAAATAAAATGCAGTATAATTTTGTATTTCAGAAAAATGTGCAGTGCGCAATTAATTCAATTCATATATACTGTCCGACCTTTTAAATGTTATGTCTTTACGCTTAATTATTACAAAATCTGAAATATACACGAGAAATGATTACACACCAAGATAATTATGAATAAAAACTGACACATAATAAATAGTCCCTACATTTATTCGAATAAATTTAAAAGCAAAAAATATACCTACGTAACGAAATAAGACAACATAAAATTAACCTTTTCGACCTTGACTTTGAGCAAAACTGTGAATCCACGGAGTTTAGAATTCCAAATAAACTACGTATTAAATCATAGAATAAATTAACAATACAATTATGGAAAGAAATAATTAAAATATATATTTTGTTTTGAGTTTCTTTTGTCGTAGAGTTACGTAATCATTGTCTACGCGGTCGTAGCATGGAGCTACTGTTATTAACTACTACTAGGAATTAAAATAACATGCGACAAACGGAAAAACAAGTAACAAAATATTACAAAAAAACATTCTGAAAAAATATATACGGTCTTTGTATGATTTAGAGTTATGTTGTAGTTTAGAATTGTTTTAGAGTTTTGTCCTATTTTAGTTCTATAACAATGTACTCGTAAGTTCTATAGTATTTCATAAAACGAAATATAGTAAGTGACATCGAAAAACGATTCGTAGATTGTAGATCTAAAGAAGACAGCGGCAATCACTGAAAACTTGCTGTGGCAATAGACAGCGTACACAGACCGGCTATGTGGCACTAAGGAGGAAAAAGACATACGTCAAGCTGCGAAGGCTAATAGATGTAAATGTTATTTTACGAGACCTCATATTTTTTTATAATATAGGAGTAGCAGACGACCATGCAGTCCACCTGATGGTAAGTGGCAACTGTCACCCATGAACATCTGTAATCAACCAGATAAGTTTAGATTCCTACCTGAGGTCGGCCACAGATGCGCCGCTACCCCTGATGATTAAAGCGGGAACGCCGTGAAAAAGTCTGTCTCCCTTACCACATCCTTCAAAACGGAACACAGCAGCGCCTAACACTGCTGTTATTAGGTAGAAATAGGTGTGGCGGTGGTGCCGCCGGAGTCGAACCACAAAGGGCTCTACCACCTTCATATTATTTTTAATAACAGACATTTCCGAAATTATTATTTTCTTAACGTAAACCAAATTACAAAATTACCAGCCAAATAATACATGTCGAAATAGAACACAGAACATTAAAACGTAGTATTACGCAATCATACACGCTAATAACTGAACCAACATGACATTACCCATATTTGGGAGGTATAGTTATTTCTTAATTACGCGTGAATCCTCTGTTGTCGGATGTTATAATACCATACACAGCAATTACGCTATGTATAGTCGATGTGTAATGTGTACACAGTATAAAGGAGTTGTGCAAAGGACAATGGGAATGATGACAGATTTTGAAATACCTTTCTATCATGTATTTTGTCATTTTGGCTATTGCCAAAATTTATTAATTAAGATTTAACGCATGACGTCATTCGCTCCGATTAGCGTTTCATGCAACATGACCGAATGCAGTATTTTATACGGTTATTTTATTAAAAACATCATTCTTCATAAAGTTTTTATTAAAAGCTAGGCCATTTTATTCAATCTTTTTTTATCCACTTAAGTAATTTATTCTATGATTCTTCAACACTGTCGTCATGTCTATTCTAATTAACCCTAAGAAACCAATTAAAACTCCGCTAATCATTTACATAATATTATTCTCAGTTAAGTACTGAAAATTAAGAAGTAAACAACAAAATAATTTATACGTTTTTTGCACGTAAATGGACATTAGCGAATGACTTTAACACATAAATGTATAGACACAACTGTCACTTGGCACAGAATTTCTGGTGTGGATCTTACGATGGATCACATAGCTGAAAATAAATCGCTAATGATCCATGAAACGAAATTTTGGATCTTACTCGAATAGTATAGTTTCAATGCAAAAGAAACGAAAGCCACTTCCATTGAAATCAATCGATGTATTTACTAGTACATGTAATAGCGCCGACAAACTATCACATGTTTGATTTCTGTGTGCGTATACAATATTTACATGCGTACACGTGATACGTATGTACGTTGTATGTACAGCAGCAATTTACACGAGCAGATTGAGTTTGCGTATCGCCGAGTCTATAGAATCATATTACGTTTGAGTTAATAACTGCTCGTACCTCGTCGTCAAATATTGACGATAAATTCGTTTCGATTTTGTGCCCGTAATCGTTCTGTGAGCTGTTTTATATGGAGGGTGTGGGTTTTTTGAATTTAAATGTAATATTTATGGGATACCGTTTAAATATCATTATCGATCCATGACTGCTGGTCACGAGGTTTTAGAATAAGGTACTAAGCATTATATCTTGATTGGTCAGTTAAGGAGAATGTTTTGATATGAATTTTGGTACGGTGTTTTCGTTCCTTGTTCAATCAAGTGTAACTTAATACAAGCCGCATAATAGTATATTTAAGTCTAAAAACACCGCTTATTTATTGCGAAGGAAGTGGCGAAAAAGATGACGAGGTATTGTAACTTAATCCTCAGAATATCGACGAAATCCTCAGCTATTAAACTCCTAACCACGATTGGTTACGACTCCTAACAACAAAGAGAAATATGTCTTCTGAAACTATTTAAGTCATATCCAAATGGCGACTGTAGGTAGCTAAGTACTACTTAAGAGATAAAAATAATCAGTAAAGATATGATGATTAATAGAACATCACACAGTACTAATTGGTATGAATAATGCATCTGTTATCAGTGTCATCATTATCTATCAATCTCTCCTTGTCTTTGTAATCCAAGACAAATTCTCTCTCCAAGACAAATTACACCAAAAACTTTATCACCATTTACAAAGGAATAATAATTTTAGGTATCTTCTCAACTCAATTACAGTGAGTTTCGTTAGAATCGGGGCAGTAAAGACGTCGGTATGGGCCATAAACGACGAGGGTTCGTCGCTCGACCGCGGGTTGGCTATCAACAACGTGATGGGCTATTTAGGTGCGGAAATTTACAGCATCATATTTTATTTCTTAGTTATTACTAGTAACAAGGCGTGATGGATTCGAATGGCCACTGTATGTATCTCTCCGTTATCTAAGATTCTGTTGCAGGACATAGGAGTGTGCTTAAGCTTGTCTGATGGCATGGTGATCACAGAAAGTTACTGATGCTGTGAGTTGCAGTCGCATCGTATCTTTTGTTAGACGTCTAAATTTGTTAGACGCTTCTTATGGTATTCACGTTTCGTTTCGCAACATTACCACCTTTAGTAAATGAGAGGTATCGTTAAAAATATTTATTAATCTCTTCTTGTTTTTACATAAGTATCGTATGTATTAGTAGTGTTGTCCAGGTCATAAAATATTCATATGTGAAATTTCATCCAAATCCGATAAGAAGTCTTTGCGTGAAAGAGTAACAAACCTTCACCCACCATACAAACAAACTTTCCTGTATGCAATATTAGTAAGAAGTAAGATAAGAATCCCAATAACAACAGATACAAGATACAAGATCTTTACTAGAATGTGACTTGTTTCAAATAGATGAGTAGTAAAACCTATATTGTCTCTTTACTCCCAGTGTTACTACGTACATGACACATGCAGTATTTAGGTGTGTCTGTTGTGCACCCGCAAAACCGCCAATCAACATCGTATTTGGATGCGGAAGTACACTTTGTGTATACTAAACCTACATAAATTTTACATATATCGATTGACTGTATTGAGAATCGCTGAATACTATACATGTAAGGCTAACAACACAAATGGAAATGCATTATGAATTATGTGTCACTTTATTCTCCAAAATATGATCAATAGCGCTCGTAAAACTGAACAACTTTTGCAAACAACACCTCAAGAAATAAAAAAAAAAAAATGGAAAGCATGCAAAGTAAATATTGCCGCTGGCAGAATTATTTACAGTAGATTATATTCAGTAATCGTGTAGCGCTTTACAAACGTTTTATTCACTGCAATACTTTGTCATTTAGTTAAAAGAAGTTACCAATTAAACTCATAGGCACCGTACTTGTTTGAAACTTTACAAGTACTACTGGCTTAGCTACATAATTTTAAAATACTACATGGTTGTCAGGGTAGTAAAGACGTCGCTAGTGTGGGCAGAGGATGTCGCCGTGCGACCGGACGGGGGTTGCGCGGCCGACCGCAAAACCGCCAATCAACACTGCTAGGGGATGTTCGGGACCGGAAACGTGCTACGCAAACACGTACGTTTAGGGTTGCTACCAATCCTACAGTTGTATACTGTAGGATTCATTCTGTACGATGCATTCATATACTTTAAACAATAATACTATATACTTACCTTATATAGAAAAATAATACAGTACTAAAGATGCTATATTTTCAACGTTAACTCAGCTGTCACACTTATCAATTAACATAATTAAAAATATTTTTTTTAATTATGTTATGTTTTAAATATCATTCATTCCTATTATTACTATAAAAACTAAGATGGCCAAAACGAAGATAAATAACTACTAAGTACTCGTGAATTAATTAATGATTAAAAACAAATGTGTACATTTTTTTGCAGAAACACAGTTCGTAATTTTTTTTTTTGCAAAATATGCAAATGTCCAAAAAACAAGGTGACGGTAAGGACGCACAGTATTACGTAGAGTTAAATAAACAAACAAAATTATGACGAGTTACGATAAAATTACGACGAAAAATATTTACCGACTACTATATACGTACCTATTAACTTAAGCTATTATAGTACAAAGATAAAAAAGAAACACTGACATCACTTCTAATTTAATTTGATTAGTCGTTATGCTGTTTCGCAGGTTTCTAGAAAGTTTTGTTAAAATTACCTTATTTTCTGTCTGATGAAGGTCGTACGTACTCGTACCTCAATAACATAGGTGCCCTTTTAAATTAGCCACATTTTTTTGTTGGTGGTGTTACCTTTGATTAACGTACTAAAATATTAAATAAAAAAAATCTTAGCCGATGTCAATTAAAAATTTCACAGAAATGATTTAGGAGAAAAGCGGGTGTTCAAATATTCCTTAAAATCTAAATTGGGTAGGTACGTTCAAAGAAGCCTTGTCCAATTAAGATAACATTATCTTCTTGCCGTGATTTTTTACCACATTAATATTTATGCTAATATTCTTTTGAAATCCCCTCACCGTGACTAACGTGTTTATAGTTTTGTTAAGATAATACGGAGATGGTTTATACTTTATAAAACACTAGCTTTTACCCGGGGTTTTGCTCGCGGTCAGGACGGTTTTTACCTATCCCTTGGGATTTTTTTTTTCTGGATATACGCTGGCACGCTATGCCTTTTTCTGAACCCTTGACAACACTCGGTTATGTAATTAAGGAGCAAACAAACAAACAAACTCACATTCACATTTATAATATTAGGATTCAACTGCTCTCCAACGTAATTAGAAATAGAAGTAATTTCATTAATTGTTTCATTTTATTATTCTAACAATATCTTTAATTTTATGACCGTAAGATCAGAAAGTGTGAAGAAAAATAATAAATTAAAATAATTATAGAGACTGAAATTAATATTATGACTCAATAAGTTCAAAAGAGATCATCTGTTTTAATTAATGAAAGTATTAACAAAAATAAATACTTTTCTAAAAGTTTTTTTTATACAATATTCAGAAGAAAAAAATACGCGTTTTCAATTTAATTCATATGATTATTTATTTCGTGTTGATATGAAATCTCAATGAAATTGTGCCTTTCCTTCCTATGATACCTACTCAGATGTCAACAACTTTCGCTGAAAGAATATCTCGCTTCATAATTACTTTCGCGTAAAGATATCATATTATTCTTAACTATCATACTGCAATGTAGATAGTGAATAGAATTATTACTTATTAGTTTTAGACGATTTTTCTAAACCGTTGTGTTGGGATGTTAAAACAACACAGAAATGTGTAACTTATCAAATAGATCAAAAGTCCAACCTACCCACTATCATGAAAACATTGCGCCCCGCGAATACCTTAGCTTTTTCTACAAAGGAAACTTACTACCTTCTAATGTTCAACTTCAATAAATAAAGAAGTTACAGTCACTTGTTCAATCTTTGTTCATCGAAAACAGACTTTTTAGTTTCCACTCGAACGTGACATTCATCAACCGCGATAAAGATGTCAACGCACCGTCCCTCCATCCATTGTGTGGTGAATCGTAGAAAAAACTCCACCTTAGAACAAAACGGTAATAGATTGGCGCAAAAAGTCTCGACATGCAAAATCGCCCGGGCTAATTCAAATTGAGAGGCGATTTGAAAGCTTATGATTAAATAATTTCGTTGCGGGCGAGTGCGGCCACTTGGCTGTGTTTTTGTTTGTACGCGCAAAAAATAAGACGGACTTCAGTGATGTTATGATTGGATAGAAATTACACGTCTGTTTGATCGTAGGGTTACTTATTTCTATAAAAAAACTGAGCGTCGATGAAGACGTCTTATGTCTATGTGTGTGGTGCTTAATTATGATATTTCGTACGAAATTATCACTATATTTAGATGGACATTAATTTGTATAAACTACCGGTGCAGTTAACTCCGGGCTATGGAACACGTTATATACACGCGAGCACAATCCGAAATACTATGCTTATACTTTGTTAAATAAGTTACTCTTAAATATATGTAATTAGAGGTTACGGTGATAGTCACGCTAATAAGAAGTTTCGTCTAAGAGCGGTGTGCGTAATAAATACATCGCAAAGGCGGCATCTGACCATCACATTTAGAGTAATGCCGGTCAATCTCCTTAAATGATCCCAAACTAACGTTTGCAGCCTTCGTGCCTAAAATGACTGCTAACGGGTTTGAGTTAAGTTTGGACAAGGTCTCATTTCATTCTCCGCCTAGCGTTTAGTCCACCACGATACTCTAGTGGAAATTAATGATATTTAAACAAATAAAAACAATTACAATTTTGATTACAGGCATAAAAGATAGCCATACTAGGAGTGCACCTATCTATTTACGTACCGATGGGTCTCATGTAAATTATTTGATTTTGATTAAAGAATATTATGTGAGTGTACTCAGATAGATCAAAGGTGACAGTGTGAGGCACGTGGTAGATAAAAATACCTGCATCGAAACACATCTTCAAAATAATTCCAACGTCGATTCATTCATTCATTGGTATTATAAAATTGCTTCCAGATATAAAGATGAGACTTGGCCCCATTACCGAGGTGTAGTTTTTTCTCATAAAATTTAACGCTATTATTATAGCCACTTAATCTTTTACTATTTTCAAAAGACTGATAAACTAAAGAAATAACATCAAAAACCTATTTTGGCATGCCGTGGACAAAAAATAAACAAACAGTAGTCCAAAAAATACATAAACTATCTTTATCAATCTCGCTAACTACATTTTCAGATTAACGGTAAATTCTATGGTTAACTTTTAACGGATTAAACCGGTAAGTGGTTTTAAAGTTTTTCTATTATATTTATAATTTCATCGCTTTGGACGTTATTGGCGTTCACACATACTTTTTAAAGCATCTAATTAGTAGTTAAAAAAGGAAAGAAATGTATGCATTGTTCCAGTCTGTCAAAAATACTGTTTCTTTTAATTTTATTAAAATAATTACTGAAATTAAATAAATATGTAAACACGAAATACCTAATATACAGGCAGATAAATAATTAGTAGAGCCCAGGCGTAATGGTCTAAATTATGTTGTTCTGCAAATTATTTCATTTGTAGCAACATTTAAATACATAAACTAGAACTGATACTTCAATAAATCTTATACGAGCTTATCAACCACTTAAGAAACGTCCACTACTTCTTGTGCTAAGATAAAATGTTCAGTAAAAAAGTTTTAATATCTTGCTCGAAACGAGTACCCACCGACTGTACAGGAAGTGAATAGATTAAATGAAAAATTAAGCTCGTTAGCGTAATGTATACTTTGTGATGGGCCGGCGTAAGCTCGATCAGATCCGCGGACGAATGCGCCACACACTCACTTAGCGTTAGCGAGGTTAAAAAATGGATTACATAAAAGTTAAATATGCATAATTTGACGTCATTAACTCATGAGAAACAGCAAACTTAAGTAAATGCAAATTTCATTTGAAATTTATAAGTTACGACAGGTTGCTTGGCGAAAATATTGCTACCGCGTTTCGTGACCCGGCACCAAGCTTCCACAGGATTAAGAGTAAGTCCCACAGGAGTAAGAGTCACACCCCTTCTGCTCTCAGGTAGGATAGAATCCATGAAAATGTCTTCGTTTCAAAAAAAGAGGATGGCAGAATAGGAAATTATAAAAAAACGGTTGTAACTAATTTGTATTAACCTTTCACAAAAAGAAGAGAATAGTACTCCTACTATTAAAATTATTTTGTTTACTGGGCAAAAATTAAAAAATAATTCACTCATTTAATGAATCGCTTAATATGCAACTTAACTAAAAACATATTCATGAGGAATCGAAATCCAACTATTCGAACATATTGGAGGACAAAAGTCGTAAGTCCATTACTGTTACTCAAGTATAACTAAACCTAGGCATTGCACACATTGCCAGAGATCTAACCATCATCATACACACTCACACTCGTACCTCTTCATATCGTCAACCGCACTTAAGAACACTATAATTTGGACATTTATCGTCATGGAATCATCATATAAATCCACGGTAAAATTACACGGTCCACGTCACGATTACATCGTTATTAGAGGCGTGGAGGTGACTCATCGCAGGTATTTACAAGTAGGCTGTAATTGACGAACTTTAGCTGATACGCCTTGATTCAAAGACCCACGTTTGATTCCGTTTGTTTCATAATTATCATCATTCCACTGCTGGGCATAGGTCTCTTTTTTATAATATAAGAGTAACAGACGAGCATGCAGTCCACCTGATGGGGTAAGTGGCTAATGCCACCCATGGACATCTGTAATCAACCCCAGATAGGATTAGGTATTCCTACCTGAGGTCGGCCACAGATGCGCCGCTAGCCTTGAGGACTAAGCTGGAACGCCTCGGAAAAGTCTGTCTCCATTACCACACCCTTCAAACCGGAACACAGCAGCGCCTTACACTGCTGTTATTAAGCAGAAATAGGTGTGGCGGTGGTGCCGCCGGAGTCGAACCACAAAGGGTTCTACCACCTTAACCACCTGTTCTTCTCAAACAGATGATAGTTTGGTCGGGGTTCTAACCCAGAGCCCTTTGCTGGATTGTGACCACCCCTCCTAACGGACCGATCGGTAAAGCTCATACCTACACATCTATTAACTGTTTTAATATACAACCTAGAAGACGAATCATCATCACCCCATTACTGTCCCACTGCTAGGCACGGGTCTCCTCTCATAATGAGAAGGATTAGGCGATAGTCCACCCCGCTGGCCAAGTGCGTATTGGTAGACTTCACATACCTTTGAGATTTTTTTATAAATCTCTAAGGTATGCAGGTTTCCTCACCACGTTTTTCTTCACCGTTTTGCAAGTGATAATTAATTTCTAATACGCACATAATTTTGGTCAGTCAGAGGTGCATGCCTGGGATTTGAACCTCGGACCCCTCGATCGAGAGGCTGAGTTTCTTAATCACTAGGCTATCACTGCTTAGAAGACGGATACACACTTATAATTGGTTACGTACCAGTACAAATAGATTTACTCGTAGGCACGGAACGTATTGACCCATGGGAACAAAGCGACCTATTAAATTGATATCGGCCGGCACACGAAGGCCAGAATTGTACCTACGTTTCATTTTCCGCTTCGTTCATGTTTATTCCCTATCTTATACAATGGGCTCTGAACAACAATTATAATAGTAACCTATTTGTATTTAACAGCGTTTTATTATTAATAAAAGGGCATACGATTTAATTCGAAAATAAAGTTTCTTATATTAACGAGTATTTATTTATTTTCAACATTTGTCACAGTTT
Organism: Epargyreus clarus clarus; assembly: GCA_014595695.2. Taxonomy (NCBI): domain Eukaryota; kingdom Metazoa; phylum Arthropoda; class Insecta; order Lepidoptera; family Hesperiidae; genus Epargyreus; species Epargyreus clarus. Next base: position 1,969,395 of record JACTTY020000031.1, on the reverse strand, counting down.
TGTCAAAATCTGAATAGAGTTTACTAGGAGAAAAGTCATGAGTTCACAATATATGACATGTTTCCTACAATATACATGAACAATTCAACTTATCGGTTGTCGCATAGTAATTTAATTTATATGTATTGAAACTATTAAAATATACCCTTGAAATTATAAAATATATCAACTATATCTACTTTATAGCTCTTTCTAAGTTAAAGAAAAAAACGGTTTACAAAGTCGGAGATCACGAGTAGGTACATATAAGGAATTATTTGCAAATAACACATTAGTAGTCCTCTTACCTACTCATATCAATTAATCGCCTGCATAACAATGAGATATAGCCGCGAATAAAATAAAATGTTGCCGGGCAACTTTTTATCGTTCATAATTGAAACGATTATTCTTACGCCATTTATTGAACGGGTACATACACTTACTTATAATGGTAGCACCGCCAGTTCCAACCTGTAGTTATGTTATGTTTTCCTACTGCTGGACAACGGTTTACCCAAAGCATGAGCCAGAAGCATACTCGACTCTGCATTCAGTAACTATTCCGCGTTGAATGTTTTCCAACCGCTCATATGCTTCCAATCATTTCACCAATTTTACTCAAATAATACATGTCTCGGGATTTTTTAAATCCCTCTATTATTGAGATCCTCTACCTATCTCTAAAAGGTAAAAATAGGTTCTTACTATTTCTTTCTTACTATTTCTTTTTACTATTTCTTTTTACTTTACCAATAGATGGCGCTGTTCTTAGCTATATGATTTTAACGTTTAAAAGATCATCAGCCAACAAAGCGGTATCACGGTGTGCAACAGAACCTAATCTACTTTACCGGCAACTGCCTCGTTGTATCGTACAGAAATGGCGGGGAAAATCTAAATACGCAAATAAATACACATTTATGCAGCCTTAATGCACTGCAATGAAGACATCGTGCGAGCTTATTATAGCGAGAGTCGAGAGGTGTCGTAGGTTCGTTTCAGACGGTACGGCCGTACACAGTCGTGAATGCGTTTAAAGAGAAGCAAAAGTTTTTATAGGGTACGTACGCAATTGTCATCGGTCTTCCGCGAGAGTATTCAAGCTTCAAAACAATCAATACAGAATCTTTTCACTGCCGCATGACATAAATTCGTAAATAGTGTGTCTATCACTCAAACCTAAACAATACAATAATATCATTAATCTAACGCCAATAAAATAATGATATGAAGTACTTCCACGAGTACATCACAATCTTTCAACAAAACAAGTACTTTCTTGTATCGTTATTATAAATTACCACTTCGCGTTGATGCAGGTGGCTCGTAGTAAATTGATAATAGACTAACTAATCATACATACAACAAAATCTCAGTTAACCAGACAACGCCACTCACCATAAAATTTAATGTCGTAAAGTCGCACTTCTGTACCTAGCCTAACATTGTTGCTATACTTCACGCTGCATACAACATGATGAATAGCTTTCTTAATAATTTATCGCTACGTATCAAATTACTCGTTGGATTGCTTGTAATTTAAAGCTCCGCGGTCGATATGGAAGACAATTCGATAGTTATTAGTTATTAGTACTTTCACCCTTAAGTAGCTGACACACTTGTCGAGTACCAAAGTGTGGTGTATATATTGTGTCAGTCAATTCTCATGCTCATGTCCTCAATGTGAACCATACATTTCGATGTCAATTTCGTCATGTACTATTTTAATTTCAGTGGCTTCAGTGGCTTTCCATCCGAGCGGTGGGAACTCGGTGGATGCGGAGAGCCAAAGATCGGGCTCAGTGGCGTGCCTTGGGAGAGGTCTATGTCCAAAGTGGGCTGTTGATGATAACTCCATGAGGCTTTAATTATAAATTTACACTAGGATTGACAAATAACGTCTTTGATTCTAATAAACATATTTTTACCACGATTTTTTAACTTGACCTGTATGTAAGTATGTAATGGAATCTTCGAACGCTTTTGAACACTTATCAAGATGCGATGACAATACATGATTTTAATAATTTTGTCCCATTCTCCTCATCAGGATCGTCAGGGTAACGATTTTAGCGTGATTTTTAGTTTTTTATCTATAATTATTTATGCTAAAGAGTGTGCACTATTCCGTCTATAAACAACTGCAATCAATTCCATAGAGAATTGGGGTTCTACCTAAAGCCGATCACAGATGCGTAACTACTCCTGAGAACTAAGATAAGCGCCTTCGGTAAGTCATATAATATTCCTTGGTAGCTTTAACACATTGTTTATAACATATGTATCTAACACATGCATTGCACTTATAACGCAGCAAGAAGCGTGGCGAGCGTGTGTGAAGTGAACGTCTTGCACGGACAGTTGAGAAATAACAGTTGTATCAGAATCCAATTTTTCTTATTGCATTTAAATTCATTCACATGTGTTGATGCATCTGTCTATATTATGTTAAATTAAATATTTATATGCCAATTGAGTATGGACCGTTACATTTAAATTTACAAGTTTAAAAGTTAAAAGTTAATTTTAAATTACTGTTTACTACTTACCTATATTTACTACAAAGGAAAGTCAGAGAAGAGAATTTACATTTAGTAAATACGCCACCGAGACTAGAAAAAATGTACAATGCAATTAAATTGACATACAAGTAATCACTTCAAGTCTTATGTAACATAATGTTACTTATAAGTTACGTAAAACGCATTGTGTGTACAGTGGGATTACGTTGGCGTCAGAGCAAAAAAACAAACCTACTTCGTACCACATCTATGTAAATGCGATATAAAATTGCCGTTTGCTATTCGCACTCGATCGACCTCGATCTATAAGGAAATGGAACTTGGAGAAAAAAAAGCCAGTGGAGTAGGTGACCTCGGCGTTGATTAGTGACTGTGTCAAATGGTATGTTGAGTTAAATCCGAGAGGTAATTGAGGCTGTAGGGACGGCTTCACGGCGGATTACGGAGCTCGCTCGCCACTGGGTCATCATTGTCACTCCAGAGACCAGCCATTATATTGTTTTTTAGGCTTAACGTCATTTTCGACAACCGCATCCATCGGATCAACTTCTTGTATGTATACAATTTCTTATATCCGCTAAAAAAGTATTTAATGGGTGGCCAGCGATGGCGAGAAAGTAAGGCTACCTGTCTCCGCTTAATTGGAATTTCTTTGATGAAAAAAAAAAGTTACAACGATTGAATAAAATTAAACTTTCCCGATGAGAATACTTGAACAAAAACACTACAGACCTTCGTTAGCAGATAGATACCGTTGATACCGTTGATAAATTAAAACTCAGTTCAAATTACAACAAACATTTCAGATAAAATTATAGTTGAAATTTAATCCGAACCTTTGACCTTAAGATATAACCTTTTCCACGATAATAACAGTCATGATCTTCCATCGCACAAAGACAGCTACACAGCAAACAAACAAAACATCTTCAGTCAACTGGCGCGCACATTTATTGACCTGTGGACCTAAAATCAATCGTTTCATTATAACGCTCGCTCATATAAACAAAAACAAGAGCGCCGGACGATTCCGCGGCGAGTTCGTCGAACCCGCAACAGCTGTGAATCGAAAAATAACAGCATCCAAGAATAACCCAACTGCATCCACCACACGCGGGTTGGTTGCCTACTTTCGAAGCTTCAGTTACCGGGCCAGACGTGCCGACTAGCGCACAGCGAAGCCACCCGACGGAAGATAATTAACAACAAAATTGGCCGGAGACAGCTAGGCGTCTTACTTCTGTGGCCCGTGTTGCATTACGCCCCGCAATAATAACACACGCCGGAGCCGACACGAGGCAATTAAAAAAGAACTCGGAACGCCCGTTTCCCACACATTACTGGGTGAGCGTTGCGACCATATCGCAATAGCAGAGATTCAGAAACGCAGAGACGTCGGGGCAAATTGTCTAGATCGAGGTGAAAGCTCTGACACATCTCCAGTAGATGATTCACAATGTTTACCCTATAATGCCTGTAATGACGGCGGAGTAATGAGGCGACCGGCGAATGCAGTCGATTTGTAAAGCGAGCTGGCTGGGCCTTATTAGAGACGGTATGTCACGGATGGCGACGATGTCAACTGCAAAGCTCATGCTCTGATTTGCATATTGCGAGCGAAAGTGTAGCGGCGAGTCGAATCGGCTCGTATTTCTAACAGCTATGCAAATATTGCAACGGTAGGAAGTAGAAACCTCGCGCATGAAATTATGCAGTTTTAATTTGGCAACAATATAATATAAACGGCAATCTCATAAAAGCAGTAGCATCCGTCCTAGTTTTTTTAATGATGCAAATTTAGTTTATGGTAATATTTACATTAACAAATTTAGATTGAATTCAACGCTGCAACTCTAAGAAACTGAAAAACTTATGTAAAACTACATGTAAGATCCAAACAAATGTTAGTACTCGTATATATACTTAGAGTAATTGAATCTTAAGTCAAGGTTATTTCGCAATTTAACAAGGAAACCAGTAGCGACCACGTGCAAACAGCCTCCGAAAGTTAGACAGACAGAAGAACGATAACAAAACTGGTCCATTTGAATATTACCCGCTCCAGTTGCATCGTCTCGCTCCCGATTGCCGTGTGAACGGCTCGCGTGAGTCCGCGTGGCGAATTGTGCTCAGCTCTCTAATGTACTCCGCGAGATGCCGTGAAAATCACACCTTTACGCCCGGACGCGGCAATAATCGCCGACAAATCAACAAACCAAACGACATCGCAAATATTGAAGGCCCCAAAAGTGGGTCAGTGAAAAAGTGAAGTTTGTTGGTTTCGTCAAATGCACCATTTAACCAGTTCACGAGAGCGGAACCGATGTCTACGGAAGCATTGTGCCGGCACACTCCGTCCGATCCATTGTGAGGATCGTATTAGATAACGTGCTCGCGAGAGCGCGGACAAGACAATGACAACGATTTCGCATTCGAATTTGGAGAGTGAGAGCGATTCATCGGCGGTGAAGTGAGGCATGCTCTATATGCTTTTGTAACTACGAAAATGGCAACATGCAAAACATATTCTTAGAAAAAACCGTTAAATTTTAAGCCGAGAAGTAATCGTGTTTTCAACGTAATACTTTTCTTATCATCCTTATATCTTAAGCGAGGCATAAGGAAAACTACAGTGACTTAATAGGAAAAAAGTGATTCATTCATTTATTTGGACATAGCAGTTAACAGGTACGCTTGTACAGGTATTCTACACATCGGTTTAATTGCCTGTCCCATTGAATACCGCAATAAACACTTAGGCTGCTCCTTTATCAACACAAACGTATTCCATTACGACACAACCCACCACGGACGAGTAATGAAATGCAGACAGTAGGCCGGCGTTGTCCGATAGGATCTATTGCGCGTGAGACCGCGGATCTATGGTATCTCGCGCCGCTTCTTGCCCGTGTATTCAGATGTGCGCCGTTCGCACGCTCTCTACGGTTATTTTCGGTTCGTCACGAGTGTCACTTCGTAACATATCACCGCTCCTCTCGATACCACGTAGCCGTCCCCGATGCAACACGTCCGCCATTGATACTGCCATTTTACCGCGGTCCCCAGACGATATACCGTTCTATTCGTTATGGGCTTCTCTGCGTAATCTCCCTGGTCACAACGTATTTCTATTCGATATGATTTTAGTTTTCAGTATACATCCTTTTGTAACAATTATGTTGGTAGCTAATGTTACATTTCCAAATTTCGACCAATCAATATTACCCTATAATGTCTGTCATATGACTACAGCCATAAAATAAAAATCATTTTGACACACCTTATTTCTTTCTTCGGATTCATAGAAGCACTCGATTTTAACTTTTTAAGTAACAACGCTTGATATTTACTGTGTAAAAACTAGCTTAATTACTTCGTGTGAATTATCTCTTTAACAGCAAACGAAAGTTTCGTACAAATTGCTTCTGTAATTTCCTAATTAGCATACAAAAATGTACACGCGAAAAATTGTTTAAAAAGTTACAAGTATACCAACTTAGAAAACAGCACCTACTTATTCTAGAATTACAAGCATACGTCTAAACTTTATTTATAATGTAGAAAATATTAGTGTCGTGTTGACTGGACATCCTATTTTACAACAAATCGGATTACCCCGTCCGCTATGCATTAGAATGGGGAATTGTAGCGCGAATCGAGATGATTTACGATTCAATCACTGTTGACAACGTACGGCCGGCTTTTTACTGCAAAATAATCCTTACAAATGGCGACACTTCGCCGTTATCGACTTGATACTGGTAATCTGCGAAATATATTTACGACATTATTATATTAATAGTTATTACTTTTTGAATCGAAATTATACAGGACTTCGAATCGAGTCAGGATTTAATCATAAACATAGTAAATACCTACTCGTATATTGGCTTTGAGTAAAAAATAAGATTCTTTAGTACCCATATGAAAAGATCAAACACATTTAGAACTTCGCTTTGGGATTACCAAGAATACTCATCTAAGGATGTTGTTATAAAGTATAGGTTTATAAATCGTTCACTGTCAAAACATCATTTGATCTGAAGACGTAATTTTATATTCCACTGCTGGCTCGAGCAAAAAATATAACGCGATAAATGTTCATTAGAGGATTGACGTGTGAATGGCGTATTGAGTTACCTCGCCTTATTTGAATATTGTACTCCTTAGGAACGTCGAACGAATATTGTGTACGATTTAATGCATTTTACTTATAAAACGTATAGAAGTAGTAGGGATTCACCGGTTCTGGGGCACCGATTTTCCCCCTCCCCTCTCTATTCACCGGTTGTGGGGCACCGACTTTCCCCCCTCGCTTCCCCGTCCCCCCGCTGCCCTGTTTGCCACGATCGAGGGGCGAGCCCGGCTAAAAAAAAAAAAAAAAAAAAAAAAAAAAAAAAGTTTGGTGTCAAAATGGGGGTTTCCGACCACGCCCGATCGATTGCACGCATTTATTTTACGCTATCTCCTTTGCTTACGAAGTTAGCTTTTATGAATAACGACCTCTAATTCATTATCTAATCACCTCCTTATCTCATTAAGCTCGCTATGTCCATATAACAATACGGACCTTACTTATCTAATCACCACTCGCTGTCCTCACAACATAATAGGGTCATTATCACTGTGTCGTTAATGATGGGGGTATGCGCATGGTAATGCAATAAAAAAACTTCGTATTGACATTGTTTATTATTTCCAAAACAACCTTTTGAACAATTGCGATACTACAATATCGTTTATCAATTTATCCTCACAAAACAGGCTTAAAAAATCTCTGAGTGTATTTCCATAATACATGTAATGCAAGTATGTAAGACTATATTCTCCACAAACTGAAGACCAATCAAGTTGTATTCTATATCTATTAAAATCCCAATGTTTTGCGTTCCTTCTGAAAAAGGCTTTGTGATGGCCTGTTGGTGGTCGACCGTATGAATCAAAATACCCACCGATGCCATTTCTGTCTATGTACATGCCTACCCAGTGAGAGCCTGGTTCACTGTCAGGGTCCAAATTACTTATCAAGTACATTGGAGTCTTAACGTATAGCGGTAATCGGTTTGCTGCATAGACATTGTTTTTCAAGCTACAATGAATTTTACTTAAATGCTTCTGAATCTCGATTGTATCCATTGTGCATGCCTACTTATCGATACCTCTGATAGGTACAATACACTATTTACAAATGCAGAGCAAAATTATCCAAACCTTATATTTAAAGGGACGCAATATGGTTTAACTCGAATGAAAGACTTCAAATAGGTATAATATATTACATTTATTAGGCTTTTACTTACATCTAAGTATATAAATTTATCTTAACTACTGTAGTCGACGGTTACATTTCGGTTCTTATCAATTTCAATAACGTTATCAAACTCTGCATACACTATACAATTAATAGTTTCGGTTAGAGTTGATTCAAACCGAACTTCTACCCTTACACTGCCATGCTTTATAAGATTCCAATGAGTCATGGAATTTGATGACAAATCAGGAGTTAGGTCAAACGCTAATAGGCAGTAACCTTTTGCATATTGCTCCCTAGATATTCCATTACCTTCATTTAGAAAATGTATACCAGTCCCCGAAAATAAAGTGTGATAGGCTGCAGTAAAAATATCATTCTCGAATGATGGTTGCAATGCTTTTGAAGGTATTTGTTGGCCATCAATATATAAACAAAATGTGTTCATAGCATAGTTTTCAAAATTGAATGGATTTTTAGTAAGACTTCCATTGAATGCTGTGTTGTTTACAAATCCAACTATACATCTTTTAGGTACTTGCCCCAGAAATTTTGCCATATTTTGCCTAATGGTATTGACACATTAGCTTGGGGTCATTACAAACTTAGATAACAACGGTGAAATATTGGTTTACTTGCAAATATGTTTAATGTAATTCTTTGAACTATATATTATCTTAATTGTGTTTATAAATGTGTATGTCTAGTTTATAATTGTTAGTTTGGTAATGTATTTCAATGTTTGTTCCTGTAAACCATTTCATGTATGTGTTCTAGTTTTAAGACAAATTATACTTGATTATTATAAATGTGTATTGTTCATTAAATTATGTTCATTGTTAAATAATACGTTGTGCAGTCAACTTGTTTTAAAAATGTTTCATTTCATTCATCCCTTTACTGCAATAGTTGCTGGTCCAAGTGGATGTGGAAAGTCACAATTCGTTACAAACTTCTTGAAATATGTAAAAGATATTTGTAGTACAAGTTTCGATCAAGTTACATGGTGTTTTGATGAAATGCAACCTTTATACAACTTGAAACTTGTTAATTACCATCAAGGTATGCCAGATCTTAGTATGTTTGATGGGAAAGGTCCCCAGCTTGTTATCATCGATGATCTTATGAGAGAATCGGATGGCCGCATCGTTGACATTTTTACAAAAGGAAGTCATCATAGAAATTTGAGTGTGTTTTATATAACTCAAAATTTGTTTCATCAAGGTAGAGGTCAGAGGGACATTTCCTTAAACTCGAGTTATATAATATATTTTAAAAATCCACGTGATAAAACACAGATTCGACACTTAGCGAGACAAGTATCACCTGAAAATACTAAATTCATGGAAGATTCTTATAAAGATGCAACGAAAGAACCTCATGGATATTTAATGATAGATTTAAAACAAAATACTAGTGATATATGTAGATTAAAAACAAAAATATTCCCTTCTGACTGTTACTGTACTGTATACTTACCTACAAAGGGGTTTAAATATGCAAAGCAACAAGAAATTTCCGTCATTTATTAATAATGTCTCGAACCTTGAAGACACATAAAAAGTTTTTAGAAGCTCTTCATATTCTTAAACCAAAATACCAAAAAGCACTCTTAAAATCCTGCAACGAACAAGAGATAAATTGTATTTGTGAATGTATCTATAACGTTTTACAAGGTAAAGTACAACTCCCAGAAAATGAGAAGAATAAATTAAAGAAATACAAACACTTACTTCGACAACTGGTGCGTAAAACTACAAACAAAGTCCGTAAAAATATTATAATTCAAAAAGGAGGATCATTTTTACCAATAATATTAGGTTCAGTTCTGAGTGCACTAGTAAATACCCTAACATGAACATGGAACACGCTAAGAAAATGTTACTTATAGATCCAGGTATAATAGAAAAAATTAATCAACAAACAATGTTAGACAGTCCCATGTCTAGACTGGATGCCGAAATGCAAAATATATTAAAAAGTAATATTGAAGATAGAGAAAAGTGTATTCTCTATTTACAAATTTTACAAAGGTACCTACACCATACTCAAGAAGACCGAAAACCTTATGAGTTACCTATTGTTACTTATTTTTCTGATGTTAATACTGGTGATACAGATAATATCAAAATGAAAATTGATAATAATAAACTGGAATTAGATACGAATAATAAATTTAATTTAAAGAAAGATTTTAGTGATATAAAACTACAGGAAGAAGCTAAGACTAATATAGTTGCTGAACAGACTCCAAAGCGAACAACAGTTGATATAAATGAACACGAAAAGGTTAACTCACCAACGTATACACCGAAACAAATATTGAGAGTGATACCTAAAACATATTTAAAGAAAGGTGAGCTGTTGCTAGGTCTCTTGTCTGATCACAAGGATAAAATTAATTGGGATGGCGAGGGTACTGTATTCATAGACAAAGTTAAAATTCCTGGAAGTAACATCATAGACTTGGTGAGTGATTTTATTAGACCAAGTAGAAAAAATTGATCCAGTAGGATGGCAACAATTTGCAACTTTATTGAAAGATATCAATACACCAGTTACCTACCTTGGTAATACTAAAAGAACTGGCTTTATAACTCAGCTAATATTAGATGAGCATAAGAACTTTACACCTCGAAAAGATCCGAATTCAACACCAACTAGTACTGAAAGAGAAAAAGTAAAACCCAAGAAAAAATTAGTCTGGGAGAAATGGAGCCCTTATTAGAAATAAATAGTATTTATTATAACCCTTCTCATCCTGCTGCATTCGGTAGTATTAATAAATTAGCCAAAGCTATGAAAGGTAAAATGAAAAGAGAAGATGTAAAAGATTGGCTACGCTCACAAGAAACATACACATTACATAAACCTGTAACAAGAAGGTTTTCCCGTAACAAATACATACTGTCAAATTTCAATATTCTTTGGCAAGCGGATTTAAGTGATTTGAGAACATATTCTAAGTACAATGATGGATTTAACTTTATTCTTTGTGTAATTGATGTATTTAGCAAATATGCATTTGTAAGAGCTATGAAAAATAAAAATTCATTTAATATTAAAGAATGTTTTGAAAGTATTTTCATTGAAGCTAATGCAACACCCATACATATTCAGTCTGATAAGGGTACAGAATTTATTTCCAAAGATGTGCAAAGTTATTTAAAAAGTAAAAATATAAATTACTATACTACTAATAATCCCGATATTAAAGCAAGTATTGTTGAAAGATTTCAAAGAACCCTCAAAATGAAGATGTGGCGTTATTTTACACACAATAATACTTATAAATATATTGATGTTTTACAAGACTTGGTATATGCATATAATCATAGTTATCATTCAAGTATTAAAATGTGCCCCTGTGATGTTAACTCACATAATATTATGACTGTATGGAATAATTTATATGATAGAGATAAGAAACAAACAGAAGCAACAACACAATTACCTAACTTCCACATCGGTGACTATGTAAGAATAACCAAGTATAAGCATATATTTCAAAAAGGATATGAATCTAATTGGAGTGATGAAATATTTATTATATCCTCAATTATAGATCGGTCTCCATGGGTTGTATACACTTTGAAAGACTTACAAAATGAAACAATAAGTGGGACTTTCTATGAAAAGGAGTTACAAAAGGTATCTTATAATCCTACCTCAAGTTATAAAATAGATAAAATAATCAGTACGCGATATTCTGGTGTCAGAAAGCAAGTGTTGGTGAAGTGGAAAGGTTATCCAGATAAATTTAATAGCTGGGTGTTGGCCTCTGAATTAGAAAAAATATGATGAAAGAAAGTTTCTATTTAACATTGCTAAGTAACAGTTCTATGGAGTACTTTCCTGATAACAAAACAACGAAGTTTTCAACAAAATTACCAAAATCCTTAACGCTAGATGGGGAATGGTCAGTTGGAGTTGCCGAATTTCAATATCCATGTACCATGTTTACTGTACAAGAACATGAAAATATTATATATATTACAAAATCCATGACCATGCCAGGCGATCAAATACCATCCTTAGTATATTACAAGACTCATATTCCAGCGACGAATTATGACAACATAGATCATATTTTGGTAGCTTTAAATAATACAAAGGAAAATATAAAATTTCGTTATGATGAAGTATCAAAATTAGTTTGTGTTTCTGTTACCGATAAATCAATAAGATCAGTGAAGCTATCTCCTAAGCTGTCGTTTCAACTTGGGTTTGAACCTGACAGGAATCTCATTGAAAGAAACACAGGAAAGTGTCCTGCAAATTTACATTTAGGTCTACCATCACAATTATTTGTATATTGCGATATAGTTGAACCACAGATAGTAGGTGACGTCATGACTCCTTTACTAAGAATTATACCATTAGATCCAATGAAATATATTTATGGGGCGAATAAAATGCATGTTTTTTCACCTCCTCACTATTTACCAATCATGCGACGAGAATTTGACACTATTGAAATAGATATAAGGTCAACCACTGGTCAAAAGATACCATTTCAATTTGGAACTGTGTGTATCAAACTTCACTTTAAAAAACACAACAATGTTTTCTCATAATAATAATAATAATAATATGACTTGCCCCTACGAACATTATTATTCCCATCAAGCTGGTTCTGGTATTGGAGTAATATATAAAGGAGCAGCGTTTCAACGTGGTCATGGCATTGGCAGTTTTTTAGGAGGCTTGTTTAGATCAGTTTTACCTTTGCTTTCAAGGGGTGCTAGAGTTATAGGAAAAGAAGCACTAGGCGCTGGAGTTGGTATTTTGTCGGACTTAGTGAATGCACGACCCATGGAGGATTCAATAAAATCTCGTCTCAAGGACGCTAGTTCCAATTTAAAACGAAAAGTTGATGAAAAAATTGATAGAATAAACATGTCTGGATCGGGGTATATAACGAAGAGAAAGCGTCTTTCCTCACTCAGTGCACGCTCAGCTGCTAAAGTGAAAGCCATTAAAAAATTGGCAGTTTCTCGTGCCAACATAAAAGATATTTTTTCATAACTAATAAATTTAAGGAATTATGTCTTTCTTACATAGTCATTCTTGTGAATGTATAAAGTCTGAACTAGATTTATTTGCATTGCCATCAACACAAACAAGTATTGAAAATGGTATTTGGATTCATTACAAACCAATTTCGTCTCTTGCTGATGATGGACCAATAGAATTTCAAGTACCAGGATCTGGTGACGATTACCTAGATTTATCGCATACGTTAATACATATTAAAGCAAAGATAGTTAACCTAGATTCATCAAAAGTGAGCACACCCACAGTAATAGCACCAATAAATAACTGGTTACACTCACTATTCAGCCAGTTAGATGTATATTTAAATCAAAAACTTGTGTCACCACCTAATAATACATATGCTTACCGTGCTTATTTGGAAACTCTGCTGAACTACTCTCCTGCCGCAAAGAAATCTCATTTGACTTGTGGTCTTTGGTATGAAGATGCAGCTGGTCAAATGAACTCAACAGACAACACAAATCCTGGATTTCTGAAACGACAAAAACTAGCATCTGAAAGTAAAGAAATAGAAATGATTGGACATCTACATGGTGATATATTTAACCAAGAAAAGTTTTTAATTAATGGGGTTCAAATGAGTGTCAAATTAATTCGCTCAAGAGAATCGTTTAATCTGATGGGTTCTTCTACTGATATAAAATGTAAAGTATGCATTACGGATGCAACTCTTATTGTTCGTAGAGCACGAATAAATCCAACTGTACTCCTCGCACATCAAAAAGTCTTAGCCTCTACTACAGCAAAATATCCTATTACTCGAGCTGAAGTCAAAGTTTTAACTATACCATCAGGGGTTCAGGGAAAGACTCTTGACAACATTTTTCTGGGGCAAGTACCTAAAAGATGTATAGTTGGATTTGTAAACAACACAGCATTCAATGGAAGTCTTACTAAAAATCCATTCAATTTTGAAAACTATGCTATGAACACATTTTGTTTATATATTGATGGCCAACAAATACCTTCAAAAGCATTGCAACCATCATTCGAGAATGATATTTTTACTGCAGCCTATCACACTTTATTTTCGGGGACTGGTATACATTTTCTAAATGAAGGTAATGGAATATCTAGGGAGCAATATGCAAAAGGTTACTGCCTATTAGCGTTTGACCTAACTCCTGATTTGTCATCAAATTCCATGACTCATTGGAATCTTATAAAGCATGGCAGTGTAAGGGTAGAAGTTCGGTTTGAATCAACTCTAACCGAAACTATTAATTGTATAGTGTATGCAGAGTTTGATAACGTTATTGAAATTGATAAGAACCGAAATGTAACCGTCGACTACAGTAGTTAAGATAAATTTATATACTTAGATGTAAGTAAAAGCCTAATAAATGTAATATATTATACCTATTTGAAGTCTTTCATTCGAGTTAAACCATATTGCGTCCCTTTAAATATAAGGTTTGGATAATTTTGCTCTGCATTTGTAAATAGTGTATTGTACCTATCAGAGGTATCGATAAGTAGGCATGCACAATGGATACAATCGAGATTCAGAAGCATTTAAGTAAAATTCATTGTAGCTTGAAAAACAATGTCTATGCAGCAAACCGATTACCGCTATACGTTAAGACTCCAATGTACTTGATAAGTAATTTGGACCCTGACAGTGAACCAGGCTCTCACTGGGTAGGCATGTACATAGACAGAAATGGCATCGGTGGGTATTTTGATTCATACGGTCGACCACCAACAGGCCATCACAAAGCCTTTTTCAGAAGGAACGCAAAACATTGGGATTTTAATAGATATAGAATACAACTTGATTGGTCTTCAGTTTGTGGAGAATATAGTCTTACATACTTGCATTACATGTATTATGGAAATACACTCAGAGATTTTTTAAGCCTGTTTTGTGAGGATAAATTGATAAACGATATTGTAGTATCGCAATTGTTCAAAAGGTTGTTTTGGAAATAATAAACAATGTCAATACGAAGTTTTTTTATTGCATTACCATGCGCATACCCCCATCATTAACGACACAGTGATAATGACCCTATTATGTTGTGAGGACAGCGAGTGGTGATTAGATAAGTAAGGTCCGTATTGTTATATGGACATAGCGAGCTTAATGAGATAAGGAGGTGATTAGATAATGAATTAGAGGTCGTTATTCATAAAAGCTAACTTCGTAAGCAAAGGAGATAGCGTAAAATAAATGCGTGCAATCGATCGGGCGTGGTCGGAAACCCCCATTTTGACACCAAACTTTTTTTTTTTTTTTTTTTTTTTTTTTTTTAGCCGGGCTCGCCCCTCGATCGTGGCAAACAGGGCAGCGGGGGGACGGGGAAGCGAGGGGGGAAAGTCGGTGCCCCACAACCGGTGAATAGAGAGGGGAGGGGGAAAATCGGTGCCCCAGAACCGGTGAATCCCTACTACTTATAGAGGATTATTATAGGTACTATAGGGTACAATTAAATTATAAGTCAATGTACTTAGTACTAACTCAATGATTATTTTTACGCTGTTTATATACTACATTTTAAAGTATTTGTAACAGTAGTATCAATTTGGTTTGCCTTGTCAAACTTCCTCCGCTTATCAATATCTACTGTAATTTACAAGAAAAAGTAACCACGAGGCTAGAGACAAACCGTTTAAATTTAACAAGTCTAAATGAGAAAACTAAGCTTATCGCTAGGTAATAACTCGTTGTCCCTGTAGTTCTGGGACCAGAATAGGGCTACGGTATCCCCTGCCTGTCGTAAGAGGCGACTAAAAGGGGCTTTCGGGGTTACGGGCGGCAAGAGTGGGAGCTCAAACCGCCCGGCTAGCGACCCCGGGAAGGACGACGGTATGTGTGGTCGCATTCCGTCGTATACACCAGACGGTATGGTGACACAAAGTCACCTGGGCGGAGCCCAACGGGGCAGTGCGCTGAGAGGACTCCGGTCGCGTTCCTTTGGAGATCCCGGAGTCCTCTACGCAGCGCCGAGGACGGCCACCGGGGGGGTTTTAGTGCGGTAAAAGTCCCACATAACCCCGTGTCGCTCCCACCACACCGGGTACCTTTTGAAGGTTTCCCCTCGAAAAGAAAAAAAAAAAAGAAAAAAAAAAGGTAATAACTCGTGTTGGGCATAAGTCTCCCGTCAGAAGCAAAGAAAGCCAATTACTCTATTACCACATTTATCACGTTAAGTTAAATGTGTCCGAGCGTATGAGGTGTGCGAGCGTCGCACACCCACGCCATAGCGCGCCGCCGTGAGTTACGAACTGTGAATCACGACCGAGGAGCCTGGAAGCCCATAACCTACCATTAACCTGTTCACGGGTTCACACGCTCGAACGGCTGTTGCTTAACAGTGTATAAATCAGTAGTTCAGTTCCAGTTAATTCAGGGAAGCGGTCGATTCAACGGTCCGCGTTTAATCCTGTCAGTGGCCCATTAGAGCTAGTGGAGGCTGCGGGCAGGTGAACGTGGGTGCTACAATAACGCTAACGAACGACCCATTCCTGACATTTTTTTATAATGATGCAGGAAGCTTACCTGCGCCAGGATAACTGGTGCAATTTATTGTGATGTAAATTACGCTTTCCACGCTTGTAGCCTCATTAGGATTTCCTGAGTCGTGGACACACATAAAAGAGTGTTCACTTCTCAAACAACATAGAAGAACTGTAAAATAATAATTTAGATTTTAGATGTTAGCCTTTCGAAGACTTGCGGCTGGAGTCTTCTAAGGGAAAGACCATTCAATGCGGTGACCATATGGTGACCATTCAAATCATAAAACATTCAGTATTAAGGAATGTTATAAGAACAATATGTTTAGTAAGTTATTATGAAATACTACGTACAAGGCACTTTTAATCTTCGTATACTTAATGTCCTATTGATAAAGTTAGCAACAGGTTCTTACTAAGGGGAATCGAGCAGTACGCTTTTCGAAACATTTACCCACATTAAAATAACGATCACATTTTAGAAACTAAACAGAGACTCATATATATGCTTGCACCGAAAATTTTGGGAGATCTTTGGATGTATGCTCTGTGGACAAATGCCACTTGCCACGTATAAAAGAAGAATGATGCATTTTCTCGCATCGTTTTCGCATATGCCGTAATTTGTCTGATTAATTAAACCTTTAAACTACTTAAACGGATATTGTCTAGCTACAACACTACTATCAGTGCGTGAAACTCGTCAATAAAGGGATGCGACAGCGAGAGAAAACGTAGGATTATGAAAAAGAAAGATCTGACAATGATGAGTTCCGCGATACAAAAGATTGTGAAACGTCATGCGAGACACAATGGAGAGAGCGGGCCGATGCGGGCATCATGCATTACTAATCATGGTTGCATGCGTCCCGTAACGATCTCGCCCGATGTTGATGCGACGGGAGACATGAAACGCTTTAGATGCAGGACAAAAACGTTTGTGGAAGCATTTTTTGGACTATGGACTTTAGTGTGTTGATGTATCAAAATACTAATGAATAACTTTCACATTTTATAAAGTGACAGGAGCAATTGAACATGTATACGTCGTAAATAGTCACTGCCGCTTATTGACCGTAATCGACCCATAGGCGGCAGTGATAGAACTCTAAGTAGACTAAGTACTGGAGGTTGACAGACCTATTGCATTGAAGACTAAGTTAAATGAAAACAAGGGGTGTAATAATATGTAGATATATTATTACCTCGTAAACTAGATTAGACTAACTAGTCCCTTTAAACAAGAAGACAGCAATGCTTAACGCGATTAAGAAATAAATATAGCGGTAGTTTCTTCGGAATCGTATCGCAAAGATTTCGTTCGAGATTTCGTTACGAGAGAAATTATGAAATGAGATCAAGATTTTTATTACCGATTAAAGATTAACGTTACCAAATCCACTCAATAAGTGGCATATGTTACTTAAGTTAAACAAAATGCATGTAAATATTATACGCCACGACATCACATGTTGCGTCGAATCTGTCCTTGGCTAAAATTGCACACATCTGTTCAAACAATCTTCATGTATCATCAATATTACATTATAACTATTTCATGTCACGATACGAAATACATCGCAAAAAAGTAATCACTAGTATGCGCCTAGTTTAAAAGTTGCGAATGGCATGTCAATAAATGTATGAAATTTCTGTACCCTTAGTTTGGTTTTTACGTTCGTCCGTTTACGTCTTCGCACATACAGCGCCACATACATAATATTATTCAGTATGAGTTTAGGGTGTTCATAAAAATAACTATCAATTCTAATTCATTAAAGAATATACATTATTTCAAACTAAATATTGAATAGAAGAAAACAATGTAGAACTAATTGTGTACGACGCAGACGGCTTGAATAATGGTCTCAGACGAAAACAACGTCATACAAACTGCACTATTTTCGGAGATTAAATGCATAAGTCACCTCTAAACATTACGTCTAATATCCACACGAGTCATCAAAGAACCTTGTAGACTGCTTTACAGACTTGTGAATAATAGCTGATAGAACAAGTTATTGAAAGAGTTACGGTCTTATTCATAAAAAGTTATAGCACACTTATAACGTTGCTATAGTACGATTGTCAAAAAGTGTTATTCATAAACGCATTTTAGGCACTAAACCGTTCTATAAACCTTCTATAACTTATAGAGGCCAGAACCCTACTATAACAGTGCTATAAGGCAAAGATGGCCGACTCTCAACAGCTGATTCGTGATTACTAACCTAATTTGACAATACGTTTTTAATAAATTATGTCAATGTCCATTTTGTATACAAACTTGAAATAATTTATTTTAATATCCGGTAAATAACATTATTATATCACTATTTTAAATTACAATGCAAATTTTACAAAGCTTAGATTATTAAAAATCTAGAAAACCGTCCATTTCGAAGAACATTGCACCAAAGAGTGATCTGTTTTCATTAGACTATAGGAAGCGTTATCGCTTTAATAAATCGACAGTAAATTTTATAATTGATCTCGTACGTAATGATCGTAAATTAGATCGCAGAGGTCCTGGTACACCTGAAATACAGGGTTTACTGCCATAAGATATTGCGAATGTTTACAAAACGAAACTTAATTGAATTTAACTTTATATATATAACATTAATATCCAACCAATTTTCACTCCTTTATCTTTTAACAACTTTTGCTTCACATCCCATTTTAACAAATAAAATATTTTTAAATTCGCGGTATTTACAAATACAATGACACTGACATTTGATTTGGTTTTATCGACAACCCATTGACAAGAATGTCAAGACAGAATATTTTTTAGTACGAAATAATGTCATTTAATGATGTTTATCTATGGATATTCGTCAATTTGTTCGCCGAACTTCACTATAATGGCAACATTTTCATTTATAGTTGACTTTAGCGACACATTAGTTATAGAAGGTTTATGGAACGTTTATGAATAAGCAATTTTATAGAACGTTTTATAAGCTTATTGAACACTTTAACTAATGAGTGCTTAAAACCTTCTATAAGCATTTTTTATGAATAAGACCGTTAATCTATTATCGTGAGGAAAAAAACTAGATGATATCGTATTGTTTCATTTATTTAAAGTTCCTACTATTCCTACTTTGACTACAAGTAAAAGTTTTCGTCATTTCATTTCTCTCAGTAGCCAGAACACCTATTTCTACCTCTTAAGCTGCTGTACAAAGAATATTACCTAAAACACGTCAATATAAGGGGATTTCCAATTACTCTTAAGGGTAGCAACACATATTTATTCAGTTTCAATTCGGTCAAGATCCCGGTCCTATCGGCGGTCGAATCCATCCACGAATGA
Source organism: Epargyreus clarus clarus (assembly GCA_014595695.2). Taxonomy (NCBI): domain Eukaryota; kingdom Metazoa; phylum Arthropoda; class Insecta; order Lepidoptera; family Hesperiidae; genus Epargyreus; species Epargyreus clarus. Next base: position 1,949,801 of record JACTTY020000031.1, on the reverse strand, counting down.
CACTTGCCACTTAACATCGGTCGCATCCAGCCGCTTCTAACAACACAAAAGAAACAAATTCGCGAACGATGTTTCGGTGTCGCCGGGGTCGTGTCCCGATACGAGTACGTCTCGATTGTTGCAATTACATGACTTGCCGAAGCGATAATTTAGCGTCATTACTATCGTGTGCGGTACACTTGTGTCGTGTCGTGGCCGTGCGGAATGCGATGTTCTATAAACGGGCATTCGTGGCGCGGATGTATCAATATTAGCAGTACTAAAATGTTACGACGATATTTATCTATAGTGGAGAATTTTCCTTAAGACACTCGATCTCTAGTGAAAGGAGTTGCTATTTTTATAAGTGAACATGTTTTTTGCAAAATTGAAATAGCCAACGAGAATGCAGTTAACTTTTTAGAAAGAAGTCTCTACCGTCTACGGACATCTATTAATCTTAGGATTGAAGTCGTTCTTGAGGTCAGTCACAGATGTATTGCAATTCGGATCCCACCCTTACCCATATCCTCTAATTTAGAATAGGTACAGGGGCACTTACAACTGATATTAGGGAGTTTAAATAGGTGAGGCGGTTTTGTCCTCCAAGTAGAGTCACAAGGGTGCTATGTGACTATGCTTCATGAATTACAAACAGGAAAATAAGATTCAAAATAGTTTTCAAAAAGTCATCTGTATCCCCTTATCGGCAGTCTTTTGACAGCTGACACGTAAGGAGATAGTGCATCGACGCAAATTTTTATGCATCTAACATCTGTCTGAATGACATGAATAGGAACTCACTCTTAGACTGAGATAGTTCTTACTGAACACTATTTACTTTTATTATTTTCCTCTTGTCTGTTGGAGTGTTGTCAAAACGTGACTTGTATGAATGAACGTGCAATTTTTTTGCTCAAGAATATTTGGTGTAATAAAAAATGTTAGTAGACTTTTATTACGCTATTATATTCCCATCCTTACAACTTCAGGGAAAACTTTTTAAAAACTCTTGAGATTAAATAAAAAAAATGTAAGACGTGATAAAAATACTTATGTCATAAACTACAAGCTTTTAAGGATACGTCCCTTAGAGTAATTTATAATTTGCATAATTATATTTTCAAATAATAAATAAACCTTTGTTAGTGTCAAAATCTTTCTAAAAATATACACGACGCAACAAAGATACTTGTCATTTGCCACAGAAACACACATTTCACGACATTGACAAATAGTGTGTCCTAACGTAGCACCCGAGTGAGTCACTTTTATGGATTAAATTGCAAAATTATTATAATACGGGGTACGCATGTTACGGTCAGGAAAGTGGAACATGACGTGGTTTAGATATTAGACTGGAGAAACGTGCTTACAGGTCGCAAAATTGTACCGCTCGTGATACCTACCGCACAGACTGGCTCGGTATTAGCAGTCAAAAGTCCTTTCATCAGATGATCTGTCTGTTGCCTGCGAACAACAACAATAGACAACATCGGCAGAGTGCATCACAAAGAAGAACAAAGGATCACGAGAGACGAGGCATTGTGCAGCTGAGAGCGAAAATAATCTGAAATCACGACGATTATGAGAGATGCAAGGTTAATAACGATAACTGAGAGCGAAGTGCGAAGTTTATCGATGTGACGACGGATCTGAATAGGCCGCAACACGTACGGTTAGCGGACGGTCGTGGTGCGCGAACGCATTCGTCTCACTTTCACACTTTCACTGGTTCATCGCCCCGTGCAGCGCCCGCGTCTCGCCGCAACAATGCCACCGATGTTGCAAAACTGATTACCCAACACACACGTCATCGACTCGCGGCGCGCTAATACTATCGTTGTTAGAAAACACCCAACGGTCCCGATCCGTGACACATTTAAAATAAGTAATAAATATTGTGTTGCAAGTACAAAACACAATAAACAAGCCAGACAGTCTTTAACCACAAGCAGACGAATAATAAAGATTTAATAGGACGAGCGAAGTGAATCGTTTGAGATAGGCACTAAAGTGGTTGCAAAGCTGAAACGTACGCGACCGAATTGTGAATCGTTACGAGTTTAATGTTTATAACAGTACACGGTACGCGCGTGATGGCCGCGATATGAATTGGGATTTCTGAAAAACAAAGAAGATGACATCGACTGCGAGCGACGGCCGGACAATACATCTGTGGCGAAACTATCGACCAATCAACGGTAAAAACGACGACTAAGAACAAATTGAAGCACGAATAGGGAGATACAATTGAATATAATATGAATCCTTTTCAGTAAACACAAAGCGAAGGATCCCAGTGAGATATAATTATGTTGTAAAATTAGTCGCATTGGAGTCCAATTAAAATCAACATTTATATGGCACAAAGGGACGAATGCAAAAATAAAGAAGCACACAATGACACGATGTCCACATAATAGCCCGAGCGTCGCTAGCGGCACAATAGCCTTAAGTAAAATTAAAGGAGTCAGTATTTTCAAAAGCGGACTTTAAATACGTATACGGGTTGCAAAATAGCGTGCTTAATTACTGTGCCCCTCTTGATGACATAGCGTGATTATATTTAGCCCAGTTACTTTCAGCATACATAACTACCGAGCGGTGAACGTCTTGTTTAAGCCAATTAAGTGGTTTTTGTTTGAAAAATAGTATGGAAACAGAATCCGCTTAACATTTTTATGAAGTGGACGTAAAATGAACGACCATAGTAAATATTACTCATATTCTCATGCATTCTATGGTAATGGTGACATTCTAGGATGAAGCATTCCCGTTGAAGCGTTTTTTCAAGTTATTAGAAAAATGATTAACCTGATTTATTTGTGTGAAGTGTTCCAGTCTCGCGATACAGATGTAAGGCGATCGACATCAATACTGCATCCCAAAAAGCCACATTTCATATTAAACGTTAAATAAAAATGATAAATCGATGAATTTGATCGAGCGAACTGTCATACGGCGTGAGTCAGGTCACCTCAGGCATGTGAGGCTTGAATTTATTCCACCGCATCACGTATGCGGTCGAATCGTGTTAATTCAAGGCCCTCGTGTCCCTTAGGTGCAAACGCACCGGTTCGCCTCCAAACTTACAAGTTCCAGAGTGCACTTACATACATATGGCCGTACAAAAAAGACAAGTGCTATGAGGAAGAGCGCCCGACTTGTTTCAAGGTGAGATGAGGTTACTGTTGAGACAGTTCCAACGAGCGTGTACGATCTCGATTTTTTCTTTGGCATCGTGTGAGAATTAATAGTGCCGACCGACAGATGTATTTTTTTCGTACGAATAGCACTGAACGTGGATAATAATGAGAGCGTTAATATGCAACTCGCGTGACAAGGTCTAGGTAAAAAAATGTACTCATAGTAGTGTTAAGTAAATTGATAAGTAACAGCAATTTTAGAAGGAAAATTGAACCTGGCATTATCTAGTCACACACGTTGCACAGTCAACTCTAATCCATATCCACGCTTTTAGCTTGCCATACATTTCAAACCATAATATGTCCAATCCTTTTGGTCATGCACCGTAACAACATCTAGAATAACTAAGCCCTTTCTCTTTGCAGATACCTACATGTATTAAAGACTATGAATGTAGTTCAAACCGAGAAAGGCCTTAGAAAGTATATCGCTACATTATCTAAGCTGGCGTTACGCATTGAAAACGCTTTCGTTGCATCTGAATCGGTTTTAACTTTCAATTGCTTTGTTCGGTACAAAGCAACTTTTGTTATTTACCTATTTCAAATTTAAAGAAATAATAGTAACAAAGAATTATCACCGCTTAGAACAAAGAATTAAAAAAGTGTAGAACAAAATGAGACATCAGTAGTAATCAAGAAATAACGCGCCGCGACTTTTTTGCAAAATGAAATAGGTATTTAGACAATATCTTACGTAAAAGTGTTCTAAAATTTACTATTTATAATTTAAAGCTACTATTTATATCCATAGAGAAAAAAATCTGTTAATGGAACCATTGATTACCGAATAATATAGGTATATACAAACTGATAGACAAGCGAGTTTAAAGAAATGTGATCTACATGTAAAATCAATTTCCTAAACAGATTTAGGCCAGCACTCAGCGAAGTCGCTAAAAAGCGTTTTTTATCGCTGAATATTTCCAGTACAGTTAAGTCGTAATCACCGCTAATCATGTAGTTAGCCAAAACGACGAATGTTCACCACGGACTGCCATTGGTTTTGTTTTTAAAGTGCAACTTTCACTCTTGAACACCACCGATACTCAAAACGATTTGTCACTTTCGTCAAACACGAACAAAAATGGCGGAAAGAAATCCGCGACAACATCGTGGGAGTTGATCTTTTTTTGGAATGCTTTGTTTATGACGTTGTTTTCTTTAATGAGCATATAAAATAGGTGATATTTTAAAGACATATGGATGTATACGAGATTCTTATAGTCAAACAGTAGGTACATATGTGCGATCGAAAAAGCTTTTATGCAGTTCATTTTACTTTAACTTTTACTTTTAACTGATGTGACTGAGTCACAATTTAAAGTCCACCAAATAACAAAGTTGCCGTTAGAAGCTTATATCTAAATTTAATTTTAGAAGTTACTGTATAACATACTTAGGACCACTATGATTAAAAATTTCCCAATTTGGGTCAACAATATTTAAGGAAACACTTTTATTTTCCGTAAACATTTAGGACGGATGATAATAAACAGGTAAATTGAATTTCGATTTAAACAATTTAAAGATAACTCCATTTTTCCTTTAAACAGAATATCAAAACCGCAAACAATCAGCTTCGTGCAGTCGCTTTAATATTCAACACGAGCATCTCAATAAGGGAAGGGAACCGACGAATATCTCAATAACGTCGTCGGGGATCCGAACGACGATTTATAAGCCATTGATACCTTGATACCTTAATACGTCGTTGGCGGATAGTAATATTATGCAAACACCTCTTTTGTTGCCACCGATGCCGGAACAATGGCGGTGGGCTGTCGAATAAACGCATTGTGCCGAATCCGGCAACGGAATGATCTCTTTGTAACGGGAAAACAATAACCCGCCCTTGGAGGTCTATTCTGGCAACGGTAACGAAGATTCGGATCCGTCCGAAAGTAATGCTAATGACGTTACTATCGAAGGGAAAAAACAGTTAAATTAAAATAAATTGTAAAGAGTTCGCGGAACTGTCAACAAACACATTGTGTTGAAAACAGCATCGGAATATTCTCTATACTTGGAATCATTAAGAAATATACTTTAATATGCTGTACTCGCTATGAACTACTTCGAACTACTCGATAGGAAAAAATGACGTCTATGTTACAATGTATGTGTATGTCCACTTTCTGTTAATTTTGAAAATAATTTAACATTACTATCAAATGTAACAACTCTGTGAAGGTCCTAAAGGCTTAGGAAACCACAGGTTTATTGCTGAGTCGGCCTACGACTAAGATATGACTTTCTTATATAACTTTTTGCGAAATTTGTTTAAAACAACTGAACTGAAGTAGTTAATCCTCGAAACTTCGGATATCATGCGTTCAGAGTAGACCTCCTGTTATGGATACGTAGAGCAAAGCGTGCGCCGATGTGAGTCACGCGTTAATCATCTTTAATGCGGTTTATTGTTGTGCGGCACACATATAGATATCGAAGGGCCGTTTAACGTTACAACCTATAAATAAAATTCGAATGTAAACACATTGTTCCATAAAATTTAATTCGATTTCTAAAGTAGTCCGTGCGTTGCCTTCATTTTGACTATGATCCACTTTCCCACAAATATTATGGGAAAGCCCTTTAAACCTGTTTAATTAATACAAATAAATATAATGCTGAAATATAAAATGGGATGTGGCAAATTATCATATTAGAAGATTTAAGGGCATATCGCTGTGATCTTTTCTAGACTATCTTTATGTTGAAAATCGAAAGATTTACTTGGAGATGGAGATCAGTGCGCTTAAAAAAATTTACTTCACGTAAGCAAAAATGATTTACAGGATTCCCATGCACATTAATAATATTATGCTTTTGATTTCAATAAATCAACACGTTGCAAATAATAATTGCATTCTGCCAATTCCCTTCCGTAGTTCTATTTCGCAATTGACCTAAACACATAAGCAATAAATTGTTATATCTAGATATAAGCTGATATATAGTGTAAGGTTTAGATTTTCATATTTTAATTAAGCTCGAGGCACGCATGCTTCCTCCTCTAGGTATTCCGTGTTTAATTCCTAGCCGGGACTAATATTTGCGTGCCAGCCGGGAATTTGTTAGGGTGGTTGCTATTCGTGTCTAAAATTACGTTGGCCGCTCTCGTATCCAGGGCATTCCAGGATAATAACCCATGTTTAATATGTAATGTACGAATTATATTATTCATGTTACATTACATTTGCGTGTTGCCGTGGAATAATTTTCGACTTCCATTTGCACGTTTGTGGCGTTTTGTTGGAAATAAATATCTACTGTTTTAAGGTAGGGATAGGTGTGGCAGTAGCGACGCCTCAAGCGGATCATGTAGCGTAAATACTTCAATACCTTTCACCTTAAGTTGTGTATGCATTACAAATCAAAGGTTTACAAATTTCTTTAATTAAATTGGTTAACTATTTTAATTATAACAGTCCAATCTTTCTGAGACGCCCCTGAGTAGCGGAGGATGACAGCCAGATAAATGACAGCCAATTAAGCCAATTACGCGTTAAATTGGCAAATAAGTCCCGATAATTTTGAATTAAGAAGACATACGATCGGGGTAAACATAATTCTCGCAGCCTCAATCGCAAGATTAATGTTTCCTTTGACGCGGAAAAAAGCTTACGTTGCAATTGCTATACACACGACATATGTATCAATTCCCGATGTAGCTACATTGTTAGAATTTCTAATCATTAGTAGATCAGTTTTCTATCGTTGTCATTGGTAAATAGAAGTTTTAACGTTTCCTTTTTTCTTACCTTTACGGTAGTTAACAGCGAGTACATCATATCAAAGTGAGATACAGACGCCCCCTCATAAAGCATCAAGGGCCGCGGGCGGTCCAAAATAAATATTTGATTGCTTCGTAACTGTTTTATTGAAAATATATTGTTATGACTTTAAAACGAGTCCATAAAAATGGGAAAGTTACTCACGAGACACTTATGCGAGTTACTTTAGAGAGATATTTACATTCTGATAAAGTACTGTTAGTGTTTGACGCTATCGGTTAAATTGATGTCTAAAGCTCTATTTACATTGGCAGACACGGTAAGTAGCGGACACATAACACAGACAATTAAATATTATTACATTCTTTATTTATAGACGTATTAAACAGTACTACAGACTAGCGTAAGTAAACAGAGCGTATCCCATCGACCAACATTCTCAATAAGAACTTATTTCCTATCACGCAGGTTTGTGTCCGAATGGGTATCGCTTCATAGATACTTTTCCTGCACTGCCCCTTGCATGTGGGTTAGGGGAATCCGGTGACAATTCAAGGACATGCGCGCGTGTGTAGACTCGCGTGACAGGAAACACTTTTAAGGTCGAGTTTGTATTGGCGCGTGTCTTTAGGTGTCTGTTGCCGATTGAAAGACGCTCATGTGCTGCATAATGTCTGTATATTATGATTAAAATAATTATTATAAAAAAAAAACTACCGTTTAAAACCATATCCTACATAACCTTCACAATCAAGAATCCAGCAATACCTCATAAGCTAAAATCCGTCGCGCCGTTTATGTTGCAGGACGTGCCAAAGAATGAACCATACATACCCTCTACAGTTGTGTAAAAACTTGCATCTGTGCTGTTTCTACTACGCTATCTATGGGTCTGTTGCGTACAGATGCTGATGTGGACGTAGCTTTATGTTGACGATATTTAGTTTCCGAAATGGAATTAGTACGATTTAATTCAGTGAAGTTCTCATAAAACGGTAGGTTATTTACGTATCGTATAATTCGCGTATTTATTTACACACGATGAATCACGCGACAGATATTGGTAATCGACTTTTATGGACTTTTGAATAACGTCGGTTTATTACGCTTTCCACTTAATAATCTACCTGTATGTATGGATTGGGAGAAAGCATTTTGGATCATTTAACTACGGATTACTTATCAATTCTTATAAGGCATCAAAATGAAAACTTAAATTTTAAAACTTCAAAAATAAGGTATCTTTTGTCATTGTTCATAATTGATTATAAACTATAAATTTCCTGAGAAAAATTGAAATGCAAAACTATAATATTTTAACTTTTTAATCTATTTAACTTTATAATCCAAAACAACTGAAACTTGAATGAGACATGAATTGTACTCATAATTAATTGCTTTATTATTTTTATTATCATTTCACAAAAAATAGATATTGATCAGAATCCAATACTGTGCTACTGGTATCGAATCACATCAAAGCAAAAAGTATATATTCATAAACTTTATCATAAATTATTTATAGCCATATGAAAACGTATCCTATATATACATCTACATTTTTACCTTAGGTAAAAAGTACTATTTTGTAGTACACACACTTAACTCCACAACGAGTTCAAAACATTTCTCGTAACTAGCGACGTGAACTCAACGTAATCGTAACTGATTAATCGTGCAACAACCCCGAGCGACAAACATCACAAAGATGTTCCCTTCACACAAATAGAACGTACGACTTCGTTTTAAAACGATGCCTCATACGATGCCTCATACGACATTACGACGACGATGGGTCGCGTGTCGTGTCGTGACTAACCGTGTCGTACAGCTAAAACAATACTATAAATTTATTCATTTATATTTAAGGCTCACGGGTGTATTGAACTTAGGTACGGAGTAAAATTGTCAAACGTAGAAAAAATTGAAACTTTTTGCAGTCTATTGAATATTGGCCTATATAGATCAACGAGATTCAACTATATGTGACATATAGGGGAAAAGTGTCACCCTGGACCTAATTGGCAGTGTCGTGTGTAGTTAGGTCGAAAGGAAATATATGTAATCGGTAAATAAATCCATTATGGATTACTATGTAGTTAAATTAAAGTCAGTCTATGAAATCTCGAGAAGGTTCACGGTATTGCCCTATATATTTAACATATTTGATTTATGCACGTCGTAGTGCTCGTTGTACATTACATACATGTATAGATATATCGTAATCGTATACACCAAACGTCCGCGTGAACGACTTAGCCGTCCGGCGATAATTGCGTAAGAGGCGTACGTAACGAGGGCTTAATTGGAATGCGTCCCAATTAATGGACGAAACGGAATGGAACTGGGCGTCGGGTGGTTCCCTTGAGCGGTACCAATTTGGAACTGGAGCGTCGTCGGTTCCCGGGTGAACGGCCGTCGGCCGGTGAAAGTCGCTCGTATATGGGTCACGTGGTCGTTTACCCTCCAGGTGGGTTCGGGGAGGGACGGCCGAAACGACGGACGTACGTGTAGGGTTGCCAACACCTTTATTAAAAAAGTATTGCTTTCTTACAAAAACATATAATTACATAAATAGCGTATGTAGGAAAAATATAGTACATACTTATATTTTTCTAAAAAAAAAAATCGACGATTGAACACACTATAATAAATACACAGAATTATTTTTTCTAACGACCTTTTTTCACCGACCTATTTCTAAATATTGGAAACACTCATGGAGGAGAAGCAATATCAGCAAGGGAGAGCCTACAGCACCGGAATTATTCATGAAATATTTTCATCGTACTACATTATTTTATAGTGCTTGTCCTACTTTATTATTTTTCTATAATTTATATTACAATTAACAAAAATATAATACAACTCCATATTCTAGTACAATATGGGTGGCAACCCTACGTACAAGATACGTGTCAGTCGGAATTGAGAGAAACGTGAGCGGTTTCCTATTTCCTACATGCTGAGTTTTATTTGGAACGGATAAATTAGAATTACGTAATGTTTTTGTTGTAAGCGGGGTTTTAGTGGAAATTGTTAATTAAGATAAATCGAACACTTAATATAAATAATGGTCATTATTATAATCGATCAAATACTAATCGATCGATCGAGCTATCGCTAGGTACAAGCCAAGAAGTAACTCTCAGAATAAGAAGGATAATATCCTACTATTAAATATGTAGTTCAGTAATTATAAATTTCTTATACGCGCTTCATTTTGAAACTCTAGAGTAATTTGCTTGGTAATCGCACTGGACCTTTTACGTGAGAAATGAAAATGCATACCACAGACATACTAATAGCAATAGCGATTTGCATTAGGCCAACGCAGTGGACTTTGGCCTAAGCCCCTCACACCCGAAAAGAGTAGTGGGACAGCAACGGGTCGACGACAACGAAGTGGAATTTCATGAAAAATCTACAAGGACCGTAAAAAGCACCTAAAATACGACCGCTATCTCCACAGGTCGCCCGTACCCTATAAGGATTACTTTACTGAATGCGCAAAAGGAAACGGTCGTAGTTTCCTTGAAAGGTGATATAATTCAAAGTAACATAAAAAAAATATTTCTTTTTAAAATAAAGATAACGTTGGCTATGGCCGCAATTTTTTAATGTTTCTTTGATAAAACTGGGAAGATCAGGTGCACAAAACATTTGGTATAACGGATCAAGAAATTTAACTTGGAATACACCGCTTAATGGCAAGTGGCTACTGCCGCTCATGGCCATCTGTAATCTGAGGTCGATCACAGATGTGTTGCCACTGCTAAGGACTAACTTGGAACGCCTAGCATAGATATGTATCCCTACGTCTTTACCGGAACATAGCAGCGTTGAAGACTACTGTTATTAGGCAAACATACGAAGGCCGTAGGAACTCCGGAGTCGAACTACGAAGGGTTCTACCACTTTCGAAAGTTCTACAAAGTTTTCCTGCTTAAAATAAGTAATAATTAAATTCTCCCTGACTCCTTAATGTTCAACGAGGCGATTAAAATTAATTACTTCAAAATTAACATCAGGCGCATGTTGTGGGGAAACAAGTGATAAAAACCAAAAAATATGTAAAAGCCATGGTGTAACTTTATCTGACAAATTAATATTCCAAAGGGCTGGGTCCGTGTGAACAACCTTGAATTTTATCATTATTCCGTTGAAGTTACATACGATACTCATTAGTTTCGGATGCCAGATAATCAGATTTATCACAAGTTTATTTTCTTACACAGTGAAACCAAAATATCGTTACCCAATAGTGTGTCTAAATAAACTTAAGTAACAAAACTTTAGTCTATCTGGAAGTTCGTAGTCTAAAACTAGATTCCGCAATTCGCGGAGGGAGAGAAAAAGATTAAATTGCCTTTCTGTTGTATCCATCAATTTATTTCTATTATACGATAGGATACGTATACAATTATATTTTCTCTCCATATTAAATAATATTATACAAATTTTTAATTTCTCGTGTTCTTATTTTGACACTCAAATGTTCATTATTTATTTATTTTGGACCCTCCAATCAAATCTATTTAAAAACTAATCGCCTGCTCTCGTCGTCATCGTTCTAAATCCAATAAAACAGAAGAGCGTTAAACCGCTTTCATAACACGATAACTAACACGCCCATCTGTAAAACAAATACACATTACGTGTGAATAAATAATACAGTATAAGGAATGAGTAACACAAATCGTCTTGATAACCGTAACGTGCAATAAAATTGTAATTAGGACAATTAAGGTGTCACCTACCATCGCAGACTTTGTGATTAGTTATTACGTACCCGTGATAATGACACATCGTAGAGTTAATTTATAGCATCGACGAGGTTTATATAACTAAAATGTTATTGTCGTGCGCAGTATAATTGCTAGTACCTAACTAATTAACGCGTATATAATCTGAACAATATTTATAGAGGAACTGTACTTGGGTTTCTAAAGAATTTTCCTTATTTTGAATTACGAGTAGCTGGCGATCAGAGAATAGAATTGAACTGGTGTGACAAACCACTGAAGCATCTCTGTACCTTCTTATAGATATATGAGATTGGTTTTAGATGCTCATGGGATGGTTATATAGAAAGCCTACATTATAATCTTTATTGGAAGCCATTTGTATCAGAAGGAAGCTTGAAATAAGTCCGACACGGGTTGGTCACTAACCCGTACCCTGCATCAATCCGCATTGATGTAGTGAGGTGATTTAAAATTTTGATCATACAAGTAACCTTACATTATTTTTCAACTGTTGTTATTATTTAAAAAAACAGTAAAAATTATATTTTGAACAATAAGGAAAATACTGTATAGTACTAACAATCGTAGAGCTCCCATAACAATAGAAAACTATAATTCAATTCATGTGAGTTCTATTACATTCAGGACGGCTGGACAATTTAAATTCAAATGTAGTAACATTTGAATTTAAATTGTCCAGCCTTCATTATAACAACAAATGTAATAATAGACGGCTTAACCATTATTAACACCTATTTGGTTTTGAAAATCCATTCAGACAATATTCTTGTTGTCCCGTACCGTAAAGATCAACCTTTGTTCGAGAAAACGCTTCATTTCATTGCATGCATTCATGAATCTGTTAACGGGCTGACCTTTGGCGACCACAAAAAATATCCGATCCCAAACATGACCGATGCATGCGGCGCTTTTGTTACGAAATTTGTTGAAACGATCGAATGAAATATAGTCTAGAATATAACTATGTACAAGTATAACAGTATAGAATGAGTACATAGAGATTAATTGTCACTAGCTATAACGTTGAAAGAAAACAAGCTAGAGAATTCTTTAAATAAAAAAAGAAAAAGTACTTAAAGTTGTATATACGACTAATAATAGTGGCGAATAGTGACGTCATAGGTCGACGTCATGACGTTACTATTCGCCAGATTTGAAACCTGTCCTCCTATAGAAAATGAGGTTCATTAAGCATAAACAATCTATTTGAAAAATAACATTGATCTTATTAACGAGATAAGTAAAAAATTTCGTGATAAAAATTTTGAAGCGTCTAGTCGAATTTCGGACACGCTGAGGTTTTTTATAAAACCATTAATTGCATACGATAACAATCGTATAACATTTATCACAAATGTCGTAATTATTCTTTATATTCATTATCTTTTACGTCGGAGACATATTTCATTCTCAACGCTTTTATAAAGTAAAAAAGTCATTACATATATTTAAAAAAAAATCAGTATTATTTTAAAATTTACGACAATTAAAGGTGAGAGTGGTGAGCAAAGTGTGGAACTAATGGATTCTTTGTTTAAAGTTAGGATACAATTTCACAAAGCATTTCGAAGAATTGACAATGAAAATTTTGAGATTAAGATTTTAATACTTTAATTCTAATATTCCGATCGAGTCAAGGACAAAATAAGTGTTACTAAATTTTAACAACCGCAATAGATTGGCAATCTGGTTGCAGGCACGCTAATAGACAAAGCGTTTAAGTATACTTTCTTGGATTTCAATGTGCCGACAGTCAGGGAGTCCCCTCATTTAACGGCAAGAAATCCGATTTAATATTTTAAGGGAGTTTACAGACTCATAACTCAATTGTCTGCTATTTGAAATTAATAATAATGAGATATTATATTCACTCAATGTAAAATTCAGGTAAAAAAATATATAATAAAACTTTAGAGATTTTCGTTACATTTCACTTTAAAATACGATACCGGCTTACCGATAGGTCGATTGAACGTTTTGGGATGGTATGATTTTATAAATAAATCCGATTTTGAGCCGATAAAAAACGAGACACTCTAAATCAATATACCATGTAACGAATCGATGATAACTCGGTGTAAAAAGCAGTTTCGGAAATACCAGTTTTCTTTCTTAATTTCTAACAATTACAAGAAATAAAAGTAATTAATTGTTCTAAGACAACTCGAAATTGTTTATTTGTTAAGTGCATCAGTGTGTGTTTATTTGTTTAAGAATTTTTGAAACCCTTTAATTTACTTAATAGCGTGATAAAATCGCTGCGGAACAATGAAATACAACAACAAAAAATATTTTATGGGTATCAAATCAGTTAACCGTTTGAAACGTATTGTTAAACTCTTTTAATACCTATTATTTCCACAGTAATTATATTAAACATCCATATTATAATGAATTAGTAATAAATATTTCTATGGTGTCATCTCAATGGCCAATCAATTTAAAGAAGAAACGGCAGACATCTATATGAATAAAAGTTACTTACATAAGACACTAAAATATTCAGAAATATTTCATACTCTTGCTTTGACTACTAGTGTTACTAATTACCTAATTAATTATAAATATATGAACAAGAGGATATTACGAAAATTCCAATACAAAAATCTCTCATAATAAATATACGAAGTAAAAGTACATGTGTAACTTGAACCATCCGCTAACCGCTTCATATTTACAGGGCCTCAAGGACACGACGACAGACTTTCACCTCCCACGAGTTTCCTACAAGAGAAAGTCAGTGGGCCCTTTCGAGCCTGTTTTTTCTACATCCTCTGTCCTCGGCTTTTCGAAAATTGTGCAATGACCGAGACGTGTAAGTGCGGTCTACAGTTTTTTACTTCGTTATAAGTTATCCAATTAAAATGTGAATAAAAGTATAGACGTGTTAACAGAGTAATGGTAAGAAAAACCATGATTAAGATCAAATGCAGCGGATAACTAAATCTATGTCAGTCATAAGAAAAATAATAGTGACTAATGGGAAGGAACTAAAGATCGATAAGCAATAAACTCTATTGTTGAAGTGCGTGAATTAATGTGAAAAGAATTGGAAAACGTAAATTGGTTGACACAGGCTTAATTAACATTTTGATTAACTATTCGAAATTCTATCTCGCACACACTAAACTTTTAATTTATATCACTAAACTTTCAATCCAAAGCGTATCTTAGAACTATTACATAAGAAACAAATAGTCAAAGCGCATAAAGGACTGTTGAAGTCCATTTAAACAAAACTAGTATTTTCAAAATGCGTTAATGGATGAGGAGCGACAGTTTCACATCGAGATCGAGATAACATTAAACATTCGATACGCGCAGGTAAAGACCGCGATGAATTCGAAGGTAAGAAATAAAAAACGAACAGGCAGGATCATCGAAAAGGACAGATGTGTGATCAGAGGTAACTGATAAATAAAATACTGAACGAGATATCGGAAAGGATTCAAATGGCCACGCCGCTCCCGATGGCCTCTTTCTCTCTCGAATCTCGATAAGGACGCGCCGGTCGACGATGATATTCAATTTATTAGACGAAGCGAAGGCAAATTCCATCAGCATCATTATAGATTAAAGAAATATTAATTTGACTCGACATATTTAAGGTATTATTTAGAGACACGAATATACGGAAGTGCTTAATATAGCTTAAGATTAAAATAACAATATTACTTTAAATATTCGACTTTAAAATTATTCCTTCCATCCTTTAATTCTCCTACCGTATTACTGATGGTGGCATAGGAAATATATAAGACTGTAACATTTACCATAAAAATAGCTTCTACAATACCATCTCAAGCTACAACAGATCAATTTACAATTCACGAGATCTTATTCAAATGAAGAAAATTGTGAGAAAGTTAATAATAGAATTATAAACTACATCGAGGTAGAAAGCGGTAACTTGGCAGCTAACCGCGAACCTTGGGAAATTGATTTTCCATTGCGGATTAACAAAGAGAATATAAAAGCGGTTTTATATTGCTTTAGTACTGAACCGAGACAAGTTTCTATTTATTCTACCTACAAGCGAACCCATGCGACTTCGGCTGAGTTTATAAACACAATAATATGTAATGTTTATTCATTGAAAATAATTTAATTTTCACTGTAGGGTATAATTAATTTCAAAGTCAAGCTCATACAAACAGTTTAATAATTGGGATAACAGATGAGAACATAGATTTATCGCTAGCGCATATTAAGGTTATGGAAGAGGCTGCAATAAAAGAAGCAAAACATACGTGCTTATTTGCTAAAAGAAGACCTACGCCTATATTTCCAATGGGATACGTGAAAAAAGAGAAGAAAACTGTAATAAGTGGTTATGATGAGGTTGATTTTAATTTGTAAGTTGTGTGTACAGCAAATGAGACATCTCCTGCACTTAAATGTCATTTTGTCAGGGCTAGTTGCGTGCAAATTATCGGCAGTTTGCGAAAAATACTGACAGACACGCGTTTCAATTGTGCACGCGTAAATGGCGGTTTATTCAATTTCAAATCATACGTAATGCCGGAGGGGACGTAAGTAAGTACTGGGCGCTCTAATGCTAGTGTAGTATCTATCCAGTTTTCTGTCTTTGCTAGTACGATAAATAACTTAATACGATAAATCAACAGAGCTAAAGTAGCATTCCGTTAAAATTTGACATGGCCACAATTTAGAATCTCATTTGAATTCGAAGGATTATTTTTGTGATGTGTAATAATATATAATTTTAATATTTCAGATTTCATAGTCACTATGCATGATCAACTTCTATTCGATACAAAGAGAAAAAAGTAATGATCCACCTATTTCCCTATTTTGACACTATTCATTGTAGTAGATATTTACTACTAGATTACTGCTTATTTGGCGAAATTAGGATGACGCCTTATTGTATAATCCTTATGCTATTGGATAACATTAACTATGTCACTCTCAGCCTTACTTAAGTCTTTTTATCTTGTCTACAAAAGTCTAAGGGACCAAACCGAGCTAAGAACAAGCAGTCATAAATATTAACATGATATAATGAATGATCGCTGATTAGTCACAGTTAGCAATAACAGCTACGAGGATAATAAATTGTAATAAAGACAAGTATCAAGTAGTCAGGAAGTGGAGCGGAGTTAGTTGTCAGCCACGCTGCAGGCGGCGCTCACAACTCCAAGAAACATTTCTCATTTAGCACCTTGTTACTGTAATGCCACGAGCGAGCGAATAGTTTTATATAATTCTATATACTACATCACCGTCGTAAAATTTAATAACGTAAAGGAAATTGTCTTCTGATATTGAAAACGAAAAAGATTAAAGTAATAAAAGATTCAAAGAAAACTTTTCCGCTATGAAAATGGAATAATCGACTTTGTTCTTTTATAAACGAAGATATTTCAATCCTGAGAGCCTTCTACGCTGTTTATTAAAGTAAAATTACTGTTTTATTACCAACTTTGTATTCCCTTTTTTATAAAAAATGAGTCATATTTCTTGAAAATCGGTTTAAGCTTCCCTTCTCTGCTTCCTGAGTTACTAAAAGCATTTAATTTACATTTGAATATGTAAGGGCCAAAAATAAAAAGGACTTTCTCCAATATCTCGGGCAAACAGGGACAATATTTAAGACGGTACGAATAAAATTTTTGCAGAGATAAATAATTCAAATGAATAATATAATCTGGATCATAGGTACTTAACTTAATTGGGTTCGATATTGTCGATTCCCTTGATTATTTTAGATTAACCGGGTCTTTTGAGCAGAATATGTCGCTTACCTGGAAAGAAAGAAAAAAATATTAATCAAAATTGATTTCATAAAAAAATCATTAAAATATATTTTAATCTAAGTACCATGGTAACAAGCAATGAAAGTATTTCCTCGTCATTAAATACACGTTTTACCACATTTACATTTATACGGTGTAATAAAAGTTATCTATCTAAACAATATTTAATGCGGTTCGATTTACGAGTATGTTCAAATTTATGGTAAGTGCATCGCCGAGGTGGTTAGGATCATTTGTAGGGAGCGCTGCCCACTCGATTCCAAGTGGACTGTACTCCCGTTTACGTGTTGATGGTTCAGGTGTTACTACTTTAAGCTTAAATTAATTCAGGTAAAACATTTGAACCAGACTATAAATTGACACGTAAGAAAATTAATATAATAACATTTGATACGTTTTAGGATTTAACCATTTAAAGCGGACTCCTGGGCTGGGCAGGGATGTCCTTTGAAAATGAGAAGTATTAGGCTACTGCGTTTGCTAAGTGCAAATTGGTAAAGTTCACATACCTTCGAGATATTTCTAAATATATCTTAAGTATGTAGGTCTTCACTTAGTCTTCACCATGTGTTCCCCCAACATTAAAACTGGTGACAATTAATTTCTCGGATGCGAATTTGAGACGCCCCGATATGAACTTAGATCTTTAAATTACACCCACTAAAATTGGATTTATATAGATCATCATATACGATACAGGGTACTTCACCAGAAACAATTACGATGGTCTGGCGAACAATTAGCCATCATTAACACGTCTCTCCGCGTTACAGCTGACTCACGGTACACTTCAGTCATCGCTAAATCGATCGGAACTGCGTCCAATAATTATTTATTATTCACAGTCGATTAATGATTTGTCTCTTGGTCAATAAATAATACATAACCGTTTGTCGATTCCACAGCTATAAGTTTAACGTAACCGCGGATGTCATTTTGTATTCATGGATGAGTAATAAAGTATTGATACTGCCTACTTATATGTAATCTCTGTTTATTCATCTAATTGCTATGTTAAGAATATAAGAGATTGTCAAGAGCCTACAGGACCATATTTTAAAATAAAACCCAGTTTATTTCTCATTTTTAGGGTTTCGTACCCAAAGGCTAAAAACGGAACCCTATTTACTAAGCCTACGCTTTCTGTCACAGGGCTATATCTCTTGAACAGTAATAGCTAGACTTAACATTTTTTATAATTTTATATTTTGACATATAATTTTTTTTATATATAATGTTTTAAGATTTTAAAACAACATCCCGGTATTATTTAATACAACACATAAATACGCCTAAAATAGCAGTGTAATAACGTTTTATGGACAACGATCATCACTTTGTTATCGGTCACCGAAACCCAAAAACATCCAAAACCTAAGGTTATTTTATGGAAGACTTAAATCATATAAGGGGACCCAAAGAGGGTTGGGTTGGATTATACCTGTAGTCGGTATCGTCGAATATCCTTGCAGTCCAATTTTGGTAAGGTTGATTGATCCCTGAGAGTTAAGGTAAGTTGTATGCTTGGCGTAACATCAGTCTGGCTTACACAACAAAATTTTTATTTTGAAGAAGTTAGTCCTGCTAAATCGTGATGTGAGAGTTCTAGTTCCTCTCCACCTTCAGTTTAATGCCGGACGAGTTGAAAAAAAAATCTTATGGCGCTGCAATTTTTTATTACTTAGCACATACGATCTTTAGCGCATGACTTCCGGATATCTATTTTATAAAATCGTAAAAAGTTTTATATAAGTTCACAGATCAGACTACATATCAAAGATCGCGTACACGGTAACTCTTTAACCGTGCACTTCGGCCGGCAATCTCAAAGTGCAGCGGAATGTCAATGTGGGCGACCATTTCTCTTTACGTCTTGTTAGGGTATAAGCCGGTGATACCATCTCCGGTTAAAAGATACGTCGGCCCACGCGACAGTTTTATTGGGAATAATAATACGGACGTTATGGCGACGGCGACAATCGACATGGCCCTAATTAGTGTATGTATTGAGTATCTACGAGAGATATGTGAAACTATGTGGGCTGCCATGGACGCACATACAAACCGTTACATAAATTTATCATTACAGTTATAAAAAATAATGTCATCGTAAGTCAAAATAAACTTACGAAGATTTAACCTAAAGTTCTCAATTTGTCATACGGTGATGGGCGCTCTACTCGGGTCTTCTGTATGTACTAATATTACGCAGTGCTCTTAACCAAGAAGGGCTGTACTTTTCGAGCGTATGTATGTCTTATTCTGTAGCACGATTTTAACATATGAGGTGTCGTTTCATTTAAATTTTGGGATATGTTAAAACACGTCAAGCAGTTTGAGCTGTAGAGTATGCCTGAATGAGACAAATAGAGGTCCTTTCAAAAAACATTATCCCGCGCATTCGGGTAATAATGCGAAAGCATTTATTTAAAATGTCAAAAAGTCTTTGTCGGTATGTGAAGTGTTATTTAAAAGCAATTCCGTATATTTTAGGTGTAATATGGTAAAAGACAAACGCGTGAACCGGTGATTCTTTTTTACAATAAATTTTAATTAATAAATTATAACTGACAATAAACATGCAACAATACTGTGTTCAACATAACCGAATGTAGTTTTGGTTGAAGAGTTTCCGCAGCATGTGCTATAAACGTTAGAAAGGGTGTTTAGCGTGACGTTAGATCCTCCATCACTGGTCACTCGCGGCTCGTATGTTGTGTGTAATTATTATTTCATTACTTAACAATAGGGTGGTAGTGTACACATTATGTTTATGGCGATGATTATGAATTCAAATTGATATGATTATAGTTGGCATTGAAATAGTTGTGTTATACAATTCATAATTATAGGGCAGACGTACATATGAGGTGACCATTAGTTTTCGGAAGCTCCAATGCACGTGTAAGTGACCCGGGTTCTATTCCGTCCAGATAGTGCTAAATTATGAATTTAGTGTTCTGTTCCGGGTCGAGGTGTCTGTCTATTGGTCTTTGTTCGTGTATAATATACTTACAACAAAGCGAATCCTAACGTAGGGCTACGAATGTAGAAAGTGCCTTATAATGTTATTGAATTATATTCCAATAGTATTAGGAATGCATTCGTAACACATAATTATATCAAAATCAACAAGTTACACAACTTCTATTAAAACTATCATGACTATTACCAACAAAAATAGATAAAAAGCTAATTTACTAAACATACCAAACATACCATAAACAAGAATCAAACACAACACACCATACAAAGCCATATAAGATAATCAAATGCTCACTACGATAATAATGTGAGCCCGTACGTATAATTATTGGACAATATTTCGCCGGTTACACAAGAACAAAGTGCCCACTTGTAGTGCATAAATTCCTGACAGGGGTGTGTAGTAGACCATAAAGTATGGCGGGAGATATGCGGGCTGCTATTAAAGTGATTGCCTCACTGCCGGCTAGTGTACTACACAATATCTAAGTCATACGTGTCTTTTTATAGTTAAATGTAACGATAAACCAGACGGGCTACCTGATTGTAAGTAGTTACCGTCGCTTATAGACATTTGCAATATCAAAGAAGGATAATTTACTTGTAAGGTAGGTGGTTATATAAACTTAGGCTAGTCGCTGTCCAATCACATAATATTTATATTATACCTTTTAGCTCAAAAGATATACTAGACAATCAACAAGAAAGTTATGATAGAACGCTATAATGAAAAAAACATGCTTTTGCATTGCATATCTTATTGCATATATTATATAAATTCAAACATGTAGATAAAGTGTTTGGCTAGGTTTGCAAGTGTTTGTAGCATAGCTTGTAATCAAGGAAAACGTAGTGGTATAGTTTGCGACAATCGCCAAGCCTGCGGAGGTGTCATTACATACTTAGCATTTAACTCGTTCACGTCCAATGATGAGACAAGTGTCCAAACGGGCATACGATATGTCGCCTTTATATTAACCGTCCACCAATTAGGAGACGCAGCGATAGCGAAAGGGTCTTGAGAGGTCAATTTTATTGCTCGCACTCACAATGATCTTTATTGGTGTTAAATTTCGAAACGGCACTCAAATTACCGAGTTGGATGTAAATAACGCTTGTAAAATATTCACCGAGACAAGGGAGAGAGGTCGGAGGACTTTTTGATTTTGAGAATCAAGTAGCAATTTTAGTATAGACGCGTTTATTGTTTTGTTGCGCTAACAATAGGTATTTTAACGTCAAACGAACGATAGGATATAGATAGGATATAGATAGATATAGAGCCGGTCAGCGAAACCGTGAATTTTGAAATTGCAGTTTAACAAAATCCTGTTTCTAAGTTATAACAGAATACGAACCTGTGTTACCAACTATTAATAGGGTCCAAAAAATAAGTTCAATAACTAACTCGTACGTCCAAGTCCCATCAACCAATCACTACGCTGTTGGTGAAGTACGCTCCAACTATAAAGTCTCGATAACTTTTCTCACTATTTATATTGCATTTATTTTCTAAGGCAAAAATCCCGCGTGCACACTGCACTCATTGTTAAACATAGCACACAGTTCATGTCACGAAGTGCTATTTGATATGAACAATTGTATTTCGCGGCATTCTTTAAGGCAGTGCGGGATTATAATAATACATGTACAGTCACATAACACTACTATAGATGGAGAGTAAATTATTTCTCGCTTTACTTATTATATAAATAGAGAGAAAAAAAGTTAATAGTTACAAGGTGTAAAATTATCCGACCGATAAAAAGTGCACTTTGAATATTCAAGGAAAAAAAGTAAATTGGCGATAACTGCACCATCTAGTTCTACCAGTCCAATAATACTTCACTCCTCTTAATTGCCAACAAATTCTTAGATCACAACTATTGCAATTAAAGCGAGGAGGAGTGACAGAGTGGGGGATTTATCTAAACACGTAGTTAAAAACTTGTAACAAGTAATTTATTTTGTGCAAAAAAAGTAAGTTCGCTCCACGTGTCTGGAATTATCACAGAAAAAAAATCATACATATTTATGAGAATAATGTGTGATCTAATTTAGTTCTATATTTATAATTTTGCACACGTTACGGATAATTAATTGTTTTTATCGACGTCTAGATGTGTCAACGACTTCGCTCGCTAAGACTTTTGATTAAGATTAAGTAATACACGTTGGCCGATACAAATAAATTCCTCAGTTATCAACTTATCAGGTATTACGACGAAACTAAAATTATGTGGGTTTTTGTTACATTTTAATTCAGAAGTTTCAAAAGTTTTCGATCCAGTGCATTGTAAGGCTCTGCATACGAGTTGATTCTTCAAGTTTACTGCACAAGTTTATTTCTCTACTGCATTGACTAAAATACATCACAAACGGATAGTGTATTAATTCTTCTTCATTTTATAATTAAAATTATTTTTGATTCAATGGTAAAAAATATGCGCCTTTTGCCTTTATTTTATTAAATTATTATTGTGTAAAAGATGTAATCCCTAACCGTACTATTAAAAGAATGGTGATTGCAAAAATACATTCGATACGAGTATCGAAAACGTGTTTTTAACAAGTGGATAAATGCTGCGTCGCGTTTTTTGCATTTATCTGGTGCATCGTGTGATCAATATGAGTGCAAAGAACGTTCAAATTGCGTAGAATTTGATCTAGCTTCCTTAAAGAAACTAAATCTCTAATCGCCGATCTAAAACTAGCTGGTCTGTTGGAGCCCTTACAGCGAGTACGCGTCGTGCATGGCCGGGGTGTGTCACGGCGTCTCAATCAAAATTATAGAATCCATAGCGAGATATGAATATTCATGCCACGACGGCATTTGCATGAGTAATTGATAGATGCGACTTTGTACCGACGTCGCTAGTTTTAATTGGAGCTCACATTTTATGGCACGAGAGAAAATTGATAATTCGACGTTTTGACATATCGTAATGTAAACCCGTGTTGGTTTTAAATGAGTATCATTGGTCTAATTTACGGTCGTTGGTATTAATTGTCGTGTCGTAAATAACGCGCGCAGCGGACTCTGCATCACGCTATCGTAAAACTGCCTATTTGTTACGTTACATCATCATAAACCCATTATCGACCCACAGCTGGGCACGAGTACCATTGCAGAATGCGAACGATATCGGTCATAGTTCACCATGCCAAGTGCGTATTGGCATACTTAACACCTTTGCCTGTGTGTTTGCCTGTTCTTTAGAATAATTCCCTTCACCGTTCAAACATGTGATAATTAATTTCTTAAACGACTGAACTATACCACTAAACTACTAATATTTAATTTCTATAATTAACTCAATGCTTCGAATTAGGATTTCCTGTGAGCGATCGGTCATGTGTACCTACTCTTCTACGAATGTTTTTTTATCTCTCCATCGGCTCTGAGAAGCACAGGTGTCTATCACACACCCTAATTAAAGATTTGGGTCACACAGTCCATCGTGAGCGGCGGACTTAATTATTATTATTGAGTATATTTATGAGGGATACCAAGAAACCTATGGTTATATATTTTATTTAACGTTAGATAGTATAAAACAAATCTGATATTGTCAATGAAATGAAAAACTACTATGAAGTACTAAATAAGTAGTTCCCTATTATGTGATTCAAAATTCAAAATGCCATGCTGTCTCCTTGGAGTAATAGCAACGCTAGAAGCTGTGCTATGAAACATGCATATGTATCTTCCACACTGAGTTTCCAATCCTACCACCTTCAGCTTAATAGCAAGAAAACCCGTCACGAAACGATTACATATGAGTTCGTACCAAGGCGGCAGCGTCTGATCTGCACTATCGACAGAGCTGCACCTCGTACCGTGAATGCAAACGGGGCAGATTAGCAATGCGATGCGCTCATACATTGTCGTTCACACGCGTCCAACACAGATCTCCGGCCGATATGTACAATAGACGCCGGCGTTGCATACTCCGCAGTTGTTGGGCGTTGATATAGTTTATTTTTTAGTTTCACGATTTATTCTTGAATCGACTCACGGATCGGAAACGTCAGCTATCTCTGACACATGTCTACGTGTTTGAGCAAATAGAATATATTTTATAACGTATTCTGGCTGCACGATGGGCAGTCTAGAATACCATTTCTGAATGTTTATTACATTTATGCGATTGTTACGTTGAGATTATTATGTGAAAAGTTCAAATCAGTACTGCGAGCGAACTATCTGTGATGCCTATCAAAGCAGCAAGAGTTGATAAGCTTAAAAAGGTTAAAAATAGCGAAACCACAACGATCTGGTTATAGGCACAAAGCCGGTGCGTTATCCAGTGCATATTTTCCCAAGCTGTCATGTTTACACGGCGGAGGTGTAAAAAAAGGTAATCGCAACACTTGGTTTTATCTGAGCTGTCAGTTGTACAGGCAGCGCGGGCGCCGGCGGCGCGGTGCGCTACGGCGGTTGTCTTGCGCTCAATGCGATCGGTATGCTGTAGATATACTCATGTTTTGATTACTGCGTCAGTCGCGGGTCACGCAAAGCTTGAACTGTTTTCAATTTTAATAATACTCAACTTCTTTAGGAGTGTTATTTTTCTGCGAGATTGTTATTTGCATATTGAGGACATCCCGAGGGTCAGTGAGCAACGTATTATATACACACCTAATGATTAAATGTTTGCACTATTTGCCTTTTCGGAATCTTTACCTCAACGTGTACATAAACAAATATTTATTGACGGTGTGCAATACTTCATATTCTTAAACGACAATTTCAGACACCCCTTTATAGTTTTATACGTCTCATTGATAGCCCCGAAAACTCTACCATGGTTTTCGAAACAGTCGTTTACGATAACGTTGATAACCTTCTCTCCACTATAGCACGAAACGACCATCAGGCCAATTCAACACTCAACCAGTATGAGATTTATATTCTTCTATTTTACAGTCTACACACACCGCACTAGACAGGTACCTACTTTAACCTATCAAGTACTACGGACATTCACTTGCATCAGGTACTGGTGAACAAAAAATCGTTCACTTTGGCTTTATCAGCGCTGTCAGCGTGCAGATGGCGGGGCGCCGGCGCAAGTGCGCTCGTATCGGTCGCGCGATACCGTCCGATGCGACACGACTCTACCCTGTACGAACACTGAACGTAACGTGGCCGGAAACGTACGAGTGACGTCCGATATAAGAAGACAGATGCCACTGGGCTAATGCAGATTCATTAAACAAGTAGTTACCGCCGGCGATCACGACTAATCCACAGATTAGTTTAATACTTTGACCTATTAACTAACCGAGTTCAGGTCTGTGCTTACCGGTTGCTATAAGAACTTAATTTACTAAGTTAATTAACTCCACAACAGAATTATGAGTAGTACTTATGTGAACAAAAAATCGTTCACTTTGGCTTTATCAGCGCTGTCAGCGTGCAGATGGCGGGGCGCCGGCGCAAGTGCGCTCGTATCGGACGCGCGATACCATCCGATGCGACACGACTCCACACTGTCCGAACACTGAACGTAACGTGGCCGGAAACCTACGAGTGACGTCCGATATAAGAAGACACATGCCACTGGGCTAATGCAGGTTAATTTAATATGTAGTTACCGCCGGCGATCAAGTCTAATCCACAGATTGGTTTTATACTTTGACCTATTAACTAATCGAATTCTGGCCTATGCTTACGAGTAGCTATAATAACTTAAACGTCTAAGTTTATTAGAACTCTAGTACAGAACTTTGAGTAGTAGGTTAAGTACCTACAGTGAAAAAAAAATCGTTCACTTAGGCTTTATCAGCGATGTCAGCGTGCAGATGGCGGGGCGCCGGCGCAAGTGCGCTACAAAGCTATAATACGATCATAATACTCTCCTGTCACTACTTACAACAATAATCTACGTGTAAATGTGTAATTCCTACCCTTTACAACTTACATTACATGTTGTTAACAACTACAACGACATTTGTGCATTATCGGATGCAGGTGATACAAAAAAGGAATAAGAGACCACATTTACGTCTGTCCATAGATACAGTAAAACAGTTAATACATATGTCTTTAATATATAGGTATGTTTGGATTACAGTCTGCATGATTGTGTTGTTAATTATATCTGTCCTTCCTTTTTCTTAATTTTCTGATGAAACATTTTTTTTATTAATAAATTTTATGGATTTATATAAACTTGCAATTATTATAAAAACAAAAACGCTACTGCTTCCAAATTATTACCTGGAAAGGATCTATGTCGAGACAATTATTTAGTCGAATCCAACGATACCTCGTATATTCAATTCCATAAAGCCGTTTAGGTGTATAAATAATGACATTTAACATACGGGTGACAAGATGTTGACATGACATACTGGTAATGGTACAAAAAAATACAATGCTGTGCGTACAACATATGGGTACACACGTCAAAAAACTTCTGCAGTCGGGTAAAAAATCAAAAATTTCCACTTCTGCTTGCACCTATAAAGGATTTTAAATTAAACAAGCAATAAGCTTAGTTGCAAAGCACCAACGGCAACGTAGGTCGACCGCACGAAGCCGCCCGGCGCAAGGTCGACGACGCATTTAGTGGCTGCTAATGAATTAATTCATATTATATGTCCCCTGCAGATTCCATTTTGAGTGCTGTACGTGTTTCATTGCACTGTACAATTAAATGTTTGAGTTAAAGATCAAAGGTGACGGAACTTTTTGGTGACGTCACCACCGATTTAATTATTTTTGCCTCTTAGCAGAAGTTTAGCAATAATTAAGGACTGACTTCCTTTCACAAAGGAGGTCCGGTGTCCGCATCCACTTCTGATTGTTTAAACACACATACAGACACATTGTAAACGATGTTCATGTAGGTGTTTCTTTTACAAATTACCTGACTACAGATCATTAAGGTAGGCACTAAAGCCTAAAATACAGTTCAATTACCTCAGGCTTCAGGGTCATATTAATTTAATTATGCAAATCAAACCTCGTTAAAAGTAACAATTATATATTTTGCAACCTTTACATGAATTAATTAGACATATTTAACACCTATAAATAATTATTGTACGATATTGAATACGTGGAAAAAAATTGAAACGCCATCGTGTGTTAGTTATGACGGTCAGCCGGAGATCCCTGCTGACCGACGGTCAGCCGGAGATCTCTGCTGACCGACAATCGTGTCGACTGCCGCAAGCTGTTGCCGTATCGCCGTAAAGGTACACACGACCCGTATGACAGAACGGTTACCATAATCGTCTGCCGCGCAGAGGGTTCTAGTTTCGATCCCTGGTGTGACTGATGTCTGAATGAAAAAACTTAGGTTTCTGTTCAGGGTTTGGGTTTTTATGTATTCGTCTGTCCATGGCACCCACAAGTCATGACTCGAGAATCCCAGCGTGGGGCTATGAGCGTGTTCGCAAAAGATGACGCCGAACGGGCCAGGGAGCGCGCCGATCCCGCGCGGAGAAGGAGACGCCGAGGGCTTAGATAGCGCCCGCGACGCGGTGTCCCTGTAGTACCGGGACCAGAATAGGGCTACGGTGTCCCCTGCCTGTCGTAAGAGGTGACTAAAAGGGGCTTACAGGGTTGCGGGCGGCAAGAATGGACATATGTACGTATAATTCGTCATCACCAAGTTCAATTTATCACCATTCGTTAAGCCTACCATGGCGCGCTTAAAGTCCAACGCACAGCGTCGATCCTTTTTATTTTGTCTGAGATAGCAACAGTTAATTAATATTGGAACAATCAACAACCAAAATAAAATGCAGTAAATAAATATAAATTATAATAATAAATATAAATAACGAGTAAAAACAAAGCAATTTGTCGCCTACTACATATGCGTTTTCTATTTTTGCAATACATCATGAGCGGCGGACTACATTCTCGTAATTCTTCTTATTAATTGTAATGTTTAGTAATATTTAATTTACTCCACTTATACCTTTTTAATAATTACATGTCATGTTAATAATACATAGGGTTGTCATATAACTCATTGAAAATGCTAAAAAACATTGTAAATTTTTAAAATAATGTTAACATGTAATAAATTTACAGTCCATTTTGAAGTCAGATTCAGTCCTTGCGATGTTGTCCTCGGGGGGTTGCTGGCTAAACACATGTCAGAAGCTGTCTCAACCATGCATGAATTTTCATATTATCTTTTTTTTAGAATTAATATAGTAAATACCAAAATAAAATAAAATTTAGACAATTTCTTGTAGTTCATGAATACGTAGGAAAAATTTATGCTTGTACATTATGTGTATAATATATTCGATAACAATGCAAACGTTCATACAAAAATTGTCCTTTAATTTTTTGTTTTAGGTTCGAATTCGAATTTCATATCACTATCCTAATCGTGCAAGTTTCCAAGCTGTAAGCATGTAGAGTTTATCTTTATAAAGTTAAATTAAATCATATTTTTACTGGAATTTACCAACCCTAAAACAGCTACAGGACTACTTATCCCCAATAATTATCATTCGTATCCAACCGAACGTACTGCTTACACATAAGTCATTTTGTACTTACAAAAGGCAGTATCGTTACAGCTTACATGCGAGCGTTTATCCACGCTTAACGGTCGTACGCGGGGCGTGTTTGTTTACGATGTTAACGTTATCGGGCCGAGGTTATTGCCTTCAGATAAGCGGGCTGATTGATCGCCTGCGCCGTCTGGCGGTTTGTTTTGTCGTTCCCTTGGCATGACAACACTGTTCTGTCGGTCATCTGATGACCATTCGTTGATATGAACTTTCATGTTATTCAAAATGATTATTATAAAGAAAATTGCCCGACTGCTTAATTATATCTAATATAATGTAGCACGTCACACCCCCCCACATTAAAATCCAACGACATTTCTTATTTTTAAATCCGTCAAGATGTTGGGGCTACAGAGCGTAATAAAGTATGAGACGTACCTACTTGCATACATACTCTTGCGAAACATTACCCTCCGTAGTCGGGTAAAAAAGTCAGATTGATAATCACAAGCGAGCTCCTTGTTCTCTCAATAATATAAACATTACCTCACGTTCAGCGTATTATATAAAATTAGTTTTGTTAACATAATAACATTTACAAAAGAGTATTAACAATATATACAAATTAAGTGATATAACCCAAATAACTACAACATGAAACCAATCGTCACGCTTCGTCAACACAATCCCAAACCGGAACCACTCCCCACATTCTCCCTATTGACTGGCGGGTCATTGAGCAACCTCAATGGAGCCGGGATCCCACCGGGAAGCGGCCGACGCACCTGGATGGGTACCGAAACTACCATGTGTAGTTTTAATACAATTCGTCCAAAATTTGGTCAAAATCATTGTTGTCATGAATAGTTTGTTTCGTTTCAATATTCTTTGCTTTTAGTTAGATATTGCATCCAAATACTTTCCCAACTTTCATATTTAGCTTAACTTCACTTTGAAGAATACAACGCACATTAACTGAAGTCTTCCAATCTTGTCGTCACATATTTGTGACCAAGTTGTCGTCACATATCTGTGACCTAAGTCGAAACTCCAATCCCATTAAAATAGTTGATTACAGGAGTACCCATGATTTTCATAAAAAAGATATACATAGCCAGAAATAATATTGATTTGGCCATAGGTGGCTGCTTAAGAAATCAAACTTTTATAAACAAGATATTGACTTAGCAGGCTGGTAAAAAACATGAGTGTCATCGCGTTATCATAACATGAAAGACCTCGGCCATGAACTAAAAACACGCGTGACCACGAGTTAGGACAAAAAAAACAAATATTTATTTATTATCTAAATGAATAATATTTAAGTAAAATTTTAATTAAAAAATAATGAACACTATCTAAGCTCATATTTTTATTATTATTCGCACGATAATAAAACTTGAATAGTTTTAAAATGTTTGTCTATATTTTTGTGTATACAATAAATTAATTTGTTTCTTTCTTTTTTATACAAATATTGGAAACAAAATAATTAAATTGGATGGAACTTTCACTGAAATAAAGAGGATTTTATTGGAAATATTACCGACAACTGACTACAAACTTTTAGTAAAGTTTACGTACAAAGCAAAAAAAAACACATAAATGCGTAGAGACTCGCGTCGTAACACAAATGTGTCAAAAATAAAAGGTGTCGCAACAATGTAAAAAAAGAAACAAGATAACCAAAACATTACCGATTTCGTCACAAATTAAGACAATCAAATTATTTTAGTGACCTCATTTAGAAGGTCGTGTTGCTTCACACATAATTTTAATATTCCTTCTTATTTTTATTACCACATTATATTCAATGTTGCATTGGCGTTATTGTTCTACTAGAATACTACTACTTCGATTACTATACCAGTGTTACAGCGTTATTAGAGGTACAACGAACTTCGAGTCGTATTTTAAGCGTAAACTTAGATGTAGAACAGTGATAGATTCAAAATGACGGTGCATATGTGCCTAATGTTTTGTAAATAATGCAAAATAAAGCTTTATTGAGCGATTTAAACAACGCAAACGTAATAATTACGATTATTACTCAAAGATTTGGTTTTTTGATCAATTTAATTCAATAAACATTTATAATAAAGAATCCCTTTAAAACAACATCCTACATTTTAACTGCTTGACAAAAAAAACCATATCGAGGTCGACAGAAAACATTCCAACGAAAAAAAAAAACTAAAAAATGTGACGTGTGCAGACATCCGATATTACTTTTGCTCTGATTCGAACAAGGTCACCATATTGAGTAAATGTTGGCGAACCACGCTCTGATTGTCCTTCCCGCTAAGATTTTGTTACGATGTGCACCGGCATGTGTGTATGTATGTATGTAATATGTATGTATTCAAGGAGCTGAAGTGTTAACTGCGCGCTGTATAGTTGCACAACGCATTCAGTCTCTTAGAAATTAATTTATCTTGGTTTAACGATGAAGAAAAAAATATTTATTTTGAATGTGGAACAAATATTTCAAGGGAGGCGTAATTGTCCGCGGAATTCCAATTTAGTCTTCAGAAGAGGCGGTAACGCATCTGTGATCGACTTTAGGTAGAACTCCTGTTCTATATGAAGTTGGTTAGATGGGGGCGGTAGTAACACTTACCATCAGGTCAATTACATGCTTGTTTGCTACTCCTATATTATAAAATATCATATTAGTAAACGATGTTGCAGTCCATTTGTTCACTGCCACTTGATATGTGTAACTAATATTATATTCAACAGGAGCCCTTCCTGTAATCTATCACAGACGCTTTGCTACTTCTTGACTAAGTTAAAGAGGCTAGAATATGTGTATATGCCGTAAAAATCTTACAAACCAAAACACAGAAGCTTTAAATTGGCTACGACACGGCAGAAATAGTTTTTGTATCAAACATAAGTTCTCAAGTACCTCTTTATAAGACCCCTGCATATACCCCACATAAGATTAGAGTCCTACATCAACTTTGACTTCTCCATAATGTTCCTAAAATACGTGTGAAGTTAACTAATCCGCACTTATCTAGTGGCTTGTGTTGATTTGTGGTCTAAACCCTTCTCATTCAGTGGAGACAGTAGAACGGTAATGACAGTGACAACTGACACTACCAACGGGTCATCCCTTATCACCGCCACTATTCTAAGCTTAGCTTTATAAACCTATAGAAAACTAGCTCCAGTGACTTCGTACGAGTAAATCATAACATAACACTTACTATAATTTTAAACCTAGAGCTTTAATCACTTAAGGGTTGATTTTTTCAAATACGATAAAATAGGCGCTTTTTAAAAAGCCATTTGTCCATATTGTCCTACTGCTAGGTATGAACATCTAAATACGAAAAGGCTTAGACTGAATCAACTACATATCTACACATTTTATAACACAAATTTTAAAACATAATGTAAATACCTCTCAATATGTAGTAAAGTCATCAAACACCACAAGCTCATACCTGAAACAAAATAGAGACAAATTAAATAATCTATTCTCAAAAATATAGCTTTAATTTTAAAATAAAAATTAATAATTAATAAACTGATTAAGTAAAACATCTAAAAAATGTTACTTCAATTTATAAGAAACTGATAGCTTTAATTGCAGTAGAGTTACAAATATAACTTAGTACTTAGGACAAATACCCACTCATTAGCACTCAATAGTAATTTCTTACCTATTACACTTTTTGTTCTCTTCTATCATAATACTTTCAATGTTAACAGAAACTCATAAAATACCAATAAGTTCAATTGGTAATATCAGAGCGCATATAAAGTTGAACTACACACACACCCACACACACATAGATCGTAACAATTCGACAACGTTGAGCACCATTCTGTGCCATCAAGAGCTGGATGTATGATTGCTATTAATTTTTAAGGTGTTAGAAGTGAATGAACATTCAGTCCATCTGATGGGATGTGTCCATAGATAAGATTAAATTCCTGTCTGAGGTTGGCCAATGCGTTGCTACCACTGAAGATTAAGTGGTTGCTGTGATGTCAAGTAACCTTACCACACGACTACTACATTTCGAACTGGACCACGGCAGCACTGAACACTGCAGTTATTACTCAGAAATGGGTGTGGCAGTAGCCTCCAGAGTCGGTCATAAAAGGTTCCACCGCCTTCCGTAGCCAGAAATAGGTATCTACTGAAACCGTGTCCTAAATACTTTTAAACCCTATTCACGAGATTCAAAGACACGAGTAGCTAGCTAGCTACGTCTAGCTTATCCGTACTATATTAATGAGATGAGAATTTTACGCCCTTGGCGCGTGTCGCAATATATGGAGAGTCGCTGTGAGCTTATAGAGAAACGAGGTTACGTTTACATTCGGTACACGACTCCCCGGCTATAAACACCGGTGCCGGTTTACGCTTCGCAATACGTAAATCAATCTAGTTTTGTTTGATGTTGTGTGGCCGATTTGTTTATGTTGCATCTGGTGCCAATCTATAAGGTTAAACAAATATAGTGTCTGTTTGTGATTTAAATAGCTAACACGCTTTATAAGCTTGCAACCGAAGCGTGAACGGTGTTAAAACGTATACATCACGTATAAATAATATGTTTGTATATCTGTCTGTACATACTGACTGATAGCAATGACGGAATGCCATTTACGCTCGTTATTAATACTCCCATCTGTCCAATGTTTCGCCCATAACATTTCGAAATTTGACATTTGACAAACGAAATTGTAAAATTTGATACTCAAAAATTATATTGGTTAATTATTGATTTATTAATAACTGGCGTTCAAGATCGGCTGGTTTACGAGTATTTATAAAAAAAAATACAGTAGAACTACCAACTCAAAAGTCATGTACTATAATTAACAAATGAGAGATGTAAGTATTCAGAGTATAATAAAATATCTTCAGATTAGGGCTATAAATTTTATTGTAAAAAGATTTTACAACAAGGAGCTATTATAAGAAGGGTCATCTAAATCTCTTTACGAGCCACTTTTAATGTCTTAATCACGCGGACAGTGAAATATATTTGAAGCCGACTAATTGGGAGCAGGGTAATGCGATATTATTCCGTTAAAAAACACCATAAAACCGTCCAGTTAAGACCGCAAAAACTCATATTTACTGAATAACTAGGGCCAATTACGTCTCCCGTACGTATGTTGAAGATAGGTACATGTAGTTTAAATGTCACAATGGTCACGTCGACTTACTTTGGCAGCGATTATCTCAAGTTGGAGATCTGTTATATTGTGACTGTTGCGGAGACAGCCGCGCGCCCAAATATCACGAATTAAGGGCCGTATACATGTGAGAACTTTATGTCCAAGTGAAATATGAGTGTATGTAATATAATTATAGTACATCTACATGTAGTATAGTTGTGGC
The DNA here is from genome assembly GCA_014595695.2 of Epargyreus clarus clarus. Lineage (NCBI taxonomy): Eukaryota > Metazoa > Arthropoda > Insecta > Lepidoptera > Hesperiidae > Epargyreus > Epargyreus clarus. The sequence continues at coordinate 1,915,481 of JACTTY020000031.1, read as the reverse complement.
TACCTGACGGTACATGTCTGGAAGTTAAGTTATTTATGAAAATAAAACTATAGCGTTTATGTCGGCGTTTTTGTCCTAAAATAGTTTTTATTTTAGGAACCAGTTGGACTTTGGACTAACATTTAACTTTTAAATAACAATAATATTTTCATTTTTATAAATTTTAACTATTATCGTATTAACAAAGTTAACGTTGTGTATTTATGGCGTGACAAAATGGTGATACAAATGACAAATGAAACTATAACTGCAACCTAGAGCTAAACTATAAACTAACATCAAATACGTTAGAATTCTCCATCTAAAGCACGACAGACGAGACTCCTTAGGACTAAGAACACCTCTAATATGGCTTTGCCCCATTCTTCGAAGCTACATTGTTGCTAACTAAGACATAATATATAGTCACAATAAATAACCGCAATCGAACTACCGAGAGTAGATACTACCACCGTTAAGAAACTTTAATTCCATTCACCATGGAAATATGTCTTAATGCCCAAGAGATTTAGTTTATCGTGACAACGCCCACGCGAGATACCATCGCGCCGTCGACAATGAACCAGAAATTGGGCCTTTGGAGACACGTATATTAAATCTCGGAAGCATTTGGTCGTTTATCTAATACGTGATTCATAGTAGTAATTTCATCGTTAAAAAAGACTGTCAGAAGATGGATACAAAAAGTTGGATATTTTTTTTATATAATTTATAGTACTCAATGGAAATACAGTCCGATTTATATGTTCAGTGCAAGCCACCCAACCAGGCAGCTAACAAATCCAAAGACACTACTAGAACATGACAACAGACACGTTGTTATCCCGAAGATGTACTAGGATAAAACGTGCCGTACATTACATACATACCCTAAGACAGTTCAAACCAAACAAGGCTGAAATGAAGTTAACGGTGGTCCCACCACAGTCGAATCACGAAGAGCTCTGCCACCTTTCAAGTTAAGCAAATAGATAATTACAGGTCTCACGATCGAACAATATTTACTTAGATCGTAATTTCAAAAGGAACTAAATTAATTGGTCTGTAACGAAGCACGGGAGTAATGAACGAGCAATTAATAGGTCGAAAACAAATGCCCCTATAGACAATCTACCTAATTACGTTTGGGCATCCGTTCCAATTTTCCATCGGGTCATTTGGTAATAGACGTCCTACACGTAATGGGATAATTTGTCGTCATTACTTTGCGATGAGGAATTAAGGGAGGAGTTTCGTGGGCGATCCATCATCGTTTATTAGTCAGATAAACAACGTATTGTTCGTAATTCTGTGATGTTACTAATTCACTGTTTAATAGTTGGATATAAACAATTCATTATTCATATTAATTCTAGAATCTAGACCCATGTATTAATCGATGAGTCAGGATCTTTGAGTCATACGACAAAATCGATTTAAAATCAGACTGATGAGATCTTTACTGAATTCATTTCGATCGTGATTAATCCTGCTACGTAGGCTATTTCATTAAAGAAAAAAGCGATCATTACATGCTTTTACTAAATACATATATGTTATTTTTCATTCAAAAACATTGTAACAAAGTAAAAGACCGTAAAACAGTTCGTCGTCCCTAATCTTATGCGATTCATGCCGCCACGTTCAGGCCAGACCGTCGGAAACGGAAGGTGATTACAGGCCAAAAGAGTCAGCTCCCACTATGCAGACTAGCATGTAGGATTACGTTAACAAGTTCATAATAGGATTAAGTACGATGCGGTGCCCCAGTTTCGACGTGAACCGTTACTAGCCCGTTCCTATCGGCTCGTGTGACAATATAATGATTGTGTTGGCCGTACATAAGACGTTCTCTCAAATTGGTACACGTCAAACCACGTATGTGGGTTCGTCTCGTCCACAATGGGAATCATTACCTCATCGAGGCCTGCATTCCCATCCATCAATCAGCGAAACGAAATGATATGTTGGCGTTGTCAAAGAAGGTGAAAGCTACGCCTGTTATGTTAGTATCGCACTATGACAAACCCGAGTCGGTACAACACTTTGCGAGTCATATCACGCATTGTAATTGAATGAGGCGGCGCGATCATGGGCCTCGTGCAATTTCACTGGGCCGTGACTCACGAATTAGAGCTCCGTCGAGATTGTAATTATATGAGAGAGATATTTCGTGGATGCCCACTCACAGGACGGCGGCTACGTATAAATGTACAACGAAATGCGATAATTGAATGAAAACTCAAATTAAGGCCAATAATAAAGAATTACGAAGAATGGGGCGGCGTTAATTTGATGGACGGGACCTAGACGCGCGCACGCGACCCATTCTCGTGTGATTCATACGCCTACGCCCGACAATATAAATCTTACCTACGCACACGAAACTTGAAAGAACGAAACTGCTCCTCTTCGTGTTAATAAAACAATACAAAAACTACTCATATTTATAGAGGAAATGTGAACTTTGAGATGAATAATATACATAAACACATCCAGTACAAGTAATGGAATGTAACATAAATTGAATGGAAGATACATAAATATTGAAAGACAATAAAATAATCGTTAAATAAAGTTACGCTGCATTAGCTTCCCATTTACGAGCTATAAATGCATACATACGAAATCGAATTGCCATAGTAGAATTGTAAACAGTAGACGATAAAATAGCCATGATAATACTTGAATAGTGGAGTGGGTTAATTTCTTCCGTAAAGAGATACGGTCAATTGTTATCTCTTTAAATAGTCGGGATAGATGCGAGACTTTCGAAACAACTTACAATTACACGCAAAATACTAAACGTGAGGCCATAGCGATTATGGACATGCTAATAGATTTCCGACAAATAGATATCGCTTCGAACGTCGACTGTCGGTATAAATTGCCGTATAACTAGAGAAGGTAAGCTGCGCCGTAGATGCGAACAAAACATTAATGCAGTAGCGTAGCGGCGCGGTTCTGAAGAGTTTAATAATGCTCGTAGGGATCATTAAAGGCAGATACGAGGCGAAGATAAGTTTAGAAAGTGTCGAGTCGAGAACAATAAGCACAAGTAGAGCAGGCGGCGACATTGCTACTCTCCAATTAACAAGATAAAACCGATTGAGAGAAGGTAGGTAGGTGCTCCAACACAAACGGCAGCCAACGTCATGGTAGAAAGCGAACAATCGCCTGATATAATCTCGCTCTGCAACGTAACATGTCGCGATGTGGTCATGTTCAAAATCTTACACGCTTCGGTTTTATGTGATCTAAAGTGTTTATCTTATGCGCACACGCACAATGGTTTAAATTAGATGTCTCGATAGAAAGTAATGACAACATGTCCCTATGTCATGTATTGGCGTACATGATACGAAAGATCGTGGAATGATTTTGGATTCAAAAGAACGCAACAAGTTAATTGTAAAGAAAAATGTAATTTAATTTATTATCCGAATTCGAAATTACAAGTGTACTATTAGAGTGCAAAGCGTATTATTATACTTTGTTGAAATATCGTCGATTATAATGCTGTTAGCGTGAATATAAAGTGGGTAGATAAGTATTCGTCCTTCGAGCCGTTCTCTCGAGCCCTCACACTGATGGAGGCACCAAACGGTGACGAGGTTTTATTTATCATTTTATTGCCGAAATAACTCAAAGATTCTTGTCAGCTTTTGATAATGAACAAAGTAAAATTCTCGTCTAAAAAGCTTTTGAATGTCTGTCAAGTGAAGAGTTTCTTTATTTGTTGCAGAGAGGGTTTCTCTTAAATGGTAAAGTGAAGTAAGATTTCTTTAGACCCGTTTTGTGGTTTTTGCTAGGGACTCGATGCTTTCACTGTAAGGGAATTGTCAAAATTATTGTCATAAAAAAGCTTAATGTATCCAAACTTTTGTAAATATTATTATGAAAATCATATTATGTGTAACATTCTACTGGATGATATTGCCTCGTAAATGTAATCCGAAAGAAAAATCAATAAACACTATCCCGGAACTTTAAAGATAATCCGTACAACCACCGAAAGGAGATACGTTTACGGTTGAAAAATAATTTTAATCAACCATCTTCATTGATTGTCAATAAATGGGGTTTCAACCATAAATAAAGCGAGTAAACGGTAAGCTGTCGCTAAAATTGGCATGGCTGTCACATGACATCGCCAACAACATTTATTTGTCCGTACGGTAGGTGTAAGCATCAGTTAACCACACACAAGCAAACTATATTAAAGTATTTATATCAATTTCTGAGATTATTCTTAGGTGCTTATGTATAACAATACCAAATAACATTTTTTAGGAATGACTTTTACCAGAGCTTATGTTACTGGACCAACAGGTTTCCCTTAATTACTCATTACTAAATAACAACGACAGTCTCGATTGTTTTCTAGAAAGCCATCTATATGTAACATTGTCTCGTGTAACCAGACTGGGTGTGACGTGGACATCATCGGGCCCGCACGCCCGGAACGTCCGCACGACAACATCGCTGAGCGACAGTAATTGCGACGATGCGTCAATGAAGACGCAAGTACTGGTCGATCATTAAATTACAAACCGCAAGATGGTCTGGACAGCCCATATATTAATAATGTACCTTATACATATGATTTCGTAGATTGACATAATTAACTTCTGTTATTAATAATCAATCCATTCTGCCTACTAGACAAAAAAACAGAAATTGTGTTAATATTAATATCGGTAAAAATTGGGTTGGCGTTGGCGAATGGTCAAAAGGAAAATAATGTGAATAGTGTAATTCATAACAACTACAAAAAATAAAACACATATGTTAAACTGCTGACAATGCTTAATGACGTCACCGAACTCTTTCTGTATCATTTTTTTTAAAGATATCGTTGAAAAAATAAATAACAGCTTAATATTCTCATCTGTGAAAGAGTTATCGTCGAAAAAGTTCAAGCAAAGGCGTGTACCGTTTCCGACCTTCCTAAAGCTTATTACTCGCTACATTTGTATGCATGCTTTTGTCAGGGCCCGAAGATAAATAGTCGCCTGTCGCCAACACTTCGGAACGGTCAACGGCATTTAGTGACTTGTGTAGCGATTACTCTACGTTCGCGCTTCTTGTCTTTCAGTTTAAACAAATTTTGCCTTAATTTATTGTTTCTGGAAAAACATTTTTTGGCAAACGTATTTTATTTACGTGACTGAGTTTTTAATCCTTTTTGAATGATTTTTACAACGTTTTTCATGATCAATTTTGAATTTTCATTATTCTATTGACGTATCGCTCAATAAATAAAGCCACAAGCCAATTTACTGTTCCAAAAATAAATTCGAGATGTCAGAAATGTGGGACATTGGCTAATGATAATGAGGCAACGATATATCGCAACGCGTTTGTACAGCGAGTTGAGGCAAAAATACATGAGAATAAACACAATGCCTAATTTTAGTTGATAGGCACAAGTAGAATATTTGTGTAGTACCTACTTAATTTTGTTGACACACAATCCAAAATTTGTACTACAACTATGAAGAAATAGCAACAACGTAAAATTAACCTCGAATTGCATATCTTAAATGTTTAGTGAATCTTATTAATTTGAATTTTGAGCCAGTTACGTTTTACATAAAAAACTTATAAGAATTTATAAACGTACCTTATGAGTGCGAGATGTTGTGCCGATAACGTCGTTGTGGGATGCAACAACTGTATTTATAACTGACCTTGCAAAAGTCACCAAAAATATAAAACCCACGCCGACGCACGATTAATTTGAGGTTGACCACAAAAAAACAAACAAATTCAAAAATATAATTCATATGGCAGTCGTAAATCCTCATCGACAAAAAGTTGTATCCTCAATCGATAAGATTAAGATAGTCGGTTTTAAACACCAAGGCGAAACTACTTCTATCTACAAATTTATGTTTAAAAACAAAGTACGCCTGAGAATTCTCGATGTGTACAAAACGCGAGATTACGACTTTCTATAGTCAAAATGTCAGCTGTTGAATGATTTAGAAAATATTTTATCTTAAATCTGAAGATCAACATTAGTGCCGGACCAATATAAACAATGGCTCTGTATTTAATATTGCTGAAGTGAAGCAATAAAACTCGTTATATTTTTAATCATAAACGTTGACGAAGTTGCGAGTGGTTGGCTAGTCTCCGAATAAAGTATCAATTAGGTCTCCGGAGTGGTCGTTTGGCTTTGTGCCGAGGTTCAGACATTTTTTACGATAACCTTTTTAAACTTTCCCGACACAAAAGTAATGGGCACAATGTTTATGATTAACGCTGGCGCATTTAGAAAACACTTATTCTTATAATAAGCTAGTAGATAAGAAACCAATTTTTCGCCCGAAACAATTTAAAGACTATCAAGATCATGAATCAGCTGAAAGAATGAGCAATAATAACAAAGCTTTTATGAAAGCCAACGGTTAAATGGCATAACTGTGTTTCTTAAAAGTTTTCTAAAATGTTTGAATGAACCGGTATCCAAACAGGAAACAATAAGTACCTACTTAATGGTGAAACGCGCGCGTCGAAAGATATAAACAGGATGAATAATAGTTGCCATTAGATAAAATTATGTAAGATGGTTCAGATGAGATTTTAAATCAAATTTCAACGTGGAGTCCAGTAGTGGTGTACATAATTTATTAAGAATTTTAAATTATTTCCGTGGGAACTGTGATCTTAGAAATAAATATTCGTTGCTTACTTGTTAATGTTTTGTAGGAATCTACAAGGAACTTCAAATACTTTAAGATCACTTTTTGTCCCTAAATCCTAAACGATATACTTTGTAAATATTTCTAAAATTAAATAAGCGTTCGATTCTAAATTTTAAACGTTAATATAATCATCAATAGACAAGCAAACATCAATGACACAACGTATTACATGCAACAAACATATCATACGCGCCCCTTTGTACATCCAATCAGGTACTAATGAAGATTAAAAGGGGAGAATTGAAAGTGTCGTATAACACAATTGATCAAGCTCCAAACGAGAAGTGGCAAAGTGTACAAGCAATTGTGCACAAGTAATTTGTCGGACACACGATCACACAACGAGCTTAATTCGCCGGCGCAAATTGGCACCGTGATAAGCAGGAGGGTGGTGACTTGTATCGTTATCTGCAGCGCGAAAATCTGCGTAACCATTAATTATTGAATGTGTTTTGTAATGCAATGAATATTGAAATCGCGTTATAATAGGATTTGCAACTTATCGGTTTTCTACATCAAATCACTAGTGCTCCATAGGTGAGCACGGTACAATAGGTTACCTATCATAGGCTCTATATGACGATTCAAGTCTTCAAGAGGACCGCGGCCTTTATGTCCAAGTTCATTTAAGAATTGGAACACAGCAGCGCTTAACTCTACTGTTGTATCTTTATAAGATTTATATATAAGATAGTTTCTCCAGCTGGCGGGAGATCTCCCTTTGTCATAATAGAAAGCGACGGCAAAGCTCATACCATCAGTGCAGTCGCATTCAAATCAGAAAGGTTCCACCACCTTTGCAGTTCATACCTATATGCTCTGTCAAACGTGATCCACTGTAGGCACATAACAAATACTATTTCTGTGTACTACAGGTAAGTGTAAACAGCGAACACAGTTGGTCGTGCAGAGGGCGGAGAGTGTCAGCGGAACCGCGCTCCGCTGGCCGCGGACCGTGTCCCCTTTGAGTGCGTTCGTACGCGCCTACGCCAATTTCACTGCCAACTGACGCGTAAGGACTGTTTGTAGCTTGCTCGGCAGGACTGTAGCGTTTTATTTGTATTGAGATTTTTATGTATATCGCTCGTTTGGCATATACGTTCGTTACATATTAAATGTTACATAATAATTATGATAAAGGTTAGCTTAAAAAAATCTGTAGTCGATCAAAATTTATATACTTTATTAGTGACAAACCATTGTGTTGACTCAATAAAAAATACTGCAAATAATGTTTACCCGTCAATAATGACTTTATTTTCTATGAGACTTGTTATTTTCATTCTATATCTATAAATGAGAAATGCTAATAATCATCGGATCCGAAAGACCGCACAGGCAGACATTACATTTTTATACCTATTCTGGAATTTATTTCAACGAACAAACCTAACTTTATGTAATACTATAAGTTAGCTATACAGCGGATGCCGTATTTCTAAAAGGCATAAATGAAAGCCCGAGTCTATTCATTCGTTCGAGAGAACTAATGAACGAGCTTCTGAAAAGGATTTCAGATTGAAAAAGCACATATTAATAAGCAGGATATTACTAAAGGTTAATTAGCATTTAAATATAAACACATAAGAAAAAAGATGCGAATTCTACAAAAGGACATGTATTATTTAATGTCACAATATAATACCATAACCTCAGACAAAAAGGAAACTCGTAGAATATTGCAATAAAATACAATTTGTATTTGTGTACGTTAGCGCCACCTGTAATTTGTAACTGTTGCGAATACAAACATGTCACGTGGTTATAAATTATATTTATACTTCATTTTAATATACTGAGGAATTTGAATTATTTTCAAGTTTTATGTGCTTCATTCTGTTCGAGAAGTTGTGTCACTCTTTTTTTCTGACGTCATATTATATTTTGAAAACAATTAAAGAAGTGATAGTGAATTTAATGCCAAGCAATCCTTGAAGTCCGTGTTCAGCACCCGCCATATTATGTAAAGCGCTACATATCTGTGATTTTAAATGTAAACATTTCCATATTTCTATGAATAAAACGTTCTTCCTAAATATTCATCAACATCTGTTACCTAATCGGAGAATAAAATCTTTGTGTGTATTAATCCTTTATAATCATAATATAATAGGCTCAATTTATGCACGCGTTGAATCGATTGAATATCGTTAACTAAACTTGACCTTGAATTGTATTGACAGCTATTCGAAATTGATGCATAATAAAAAACTTTTTTATTTTGCATAATATCATGTATATATCTGTATAAGGTGGAAATAAAATCTTATATATAAAATTCTCGTGTCACAATGTTAGTTACCCTACTCCTCTGAAACGGCTTTACCGATTTTCACCAGATTTTATATGCATATTCAGACTGAGAATCGGCTACTATCTATTTTTCATACCCCTAAGTGATGAGGGTTGTTCACCCTTAACATTTTTTTTATATGGCAACACAACGTTTGCCGGGTCAGCTTGTAATTATATATGAAGATATATTATGTACCTGTCTATTTCGGTACATACTTAAGAACTTACTGAATTTTTATACCTATTATTTCACCCGAAGTTGATAAAATTGATAACATCAAGTCATGAAGACACATTAAATTTGTAATCGTATTAATAATTATATGCATTAAGCTGTTATTTTAGTACTCACTATTTATAAAAATGTGATCTAGTATTTGCTTGGGATGAAATAAATTTTATTTTATGTATTATTATTGAAATGCAGTTAAATAGTAGGTGTTACTAAGTGGATAAAACTAAATACGGAAATAGAGTCAGACAAGCAGGACTCTTTTTGCAGGGGTAGACGTTTTATTTATAACTAAGTACTATAAATTGAAATTTCTAAGGTCCATCATAAATTCGTTGCTTGTATTCTTCACTTCACCATTTGCCTTCAAAAATTTTAAATTACACGTTAAGTTTACTTTGAACCACGAGCAATTCTACCTAACCGCGCCGCTTTAAATATTCGAAATAATACGGAACATCAATCGTTCCAGTGGCCTTGTAGAATACAACTCATACGTAGTTATACCACAATCAACGCGCTTGGCGCTACAGTAACATCGCGCTCGCTCGCACAGTTCGCGCAACAGTTCAATCGATCGCTCGTGCCGTCTCTCTCTCGCTTAGGGCGTTAGATGCGAGAGCGAGCACAGCAGATGTATGCCGTGACGTGTCGTCCTCCATTTTGTGATTCTTGCATGCCTTTAGTACGGCGTTGACGCGAACCCGAGTTGACGCGTGTTCGATACGGAGTGCATCATGGATACAACAATTGTTGATCCAACGCTTTGTCCAGACGATAAGAAAGATACATGGAGTGAACAAATGTGTATTGAACTTATACAGGCTTATCGACGGCACCCCGTGCTATACGATCCAAGGGATCCTTATTTTTACAAGAGATATGCGAAAATATCTGCTTGGACCGCCATAGGCGAAACTTTACAAAGACCGCCAACAGAATGCAAACATAAAATGAATATTTTGCTATCGTCGTTCAGAAGACAAAAGTGCAAATTTAGAAAAGGTAGGTAAAAATAACATATTTAAATTGTATTATACGAAATTGTTTCGGTTCGGCTTGCTTGTACGTGACCAATATACAAATTTATGAATGATTTATTTATGAAAATTTGAACTTGCAGGAAACATGAACGTATCCAAGTGGTTCGGGTACCAGCACTTGAAATTTTTGTTACTAATCAATAAGGATGAACACTCAATGTACAGGGTTCGTATATTTTTGTATAATACATCTACCTAATTAATACCTTTAAACGAGCAATTCTTGTATGTATTGTATATATATCAACGATCTCGGGAACAGCTCCAACGATATTCTTGAAATTTTGTGTCTAGGGGGTTTCGAGGGCGATAAATCGATCTAGCTAGGTTTCATTTTCAGAAAATGTCGTTTCAACCATGTTTTCATTGAATAAAAACATCCTACAATATCATTAGAATATGAAGCTAAATTTCACCATGATTTACGAAGTTAGAATAGCCCGGTCGGGAAATCGGGCGCCTTAAAACGCAGTAAACCCGGGTTCAAATCTCAGTCCGATTGTTTCTTTTATTTCCTCTCTTTTTTTCGAGTTCCTTCTTTTAGTGAAAAAAATAATTGCACTCGGTTTTTCTTTTAGATGTTGTCCCATGATTCTGACGATACAGAAGACAATTCAAAAAGCGTAATTTCTACAGAGGATTTCGATGAAAGGCTGCCACGAGAACCACTATCCGAGGATAACAATGAGATTGAAACTCTCGTAGTCACAGAAGACGGTTTTATAAAAAGGGAGATTGATTCAGACGTAGAAGATCTTGATGTTGATGCTAATTCCGAAAAAGAACCGAGTATGCCAAGAAATATAATGAGTGAACCACAACCTGAAAATATACCTATACAAATGGAAGTCCCAGGACCCAGCCAACAGCCTCAGATGCTTTCCAAGAGTGAATTACTAAGAGAAGCAGAAATACATGCATTTGCTAATTTTGTACAAACAAAGATGAGAAAATATACCAATAAACAAGTTACCGCTGTACAACGGGAGATATTAGAAATATTATTTAAGGCCGATGCGGAAGTTTATAGAGAGCAAGCCTTCTTAGACATCAATTAATAAAATAAAATAAACTGAAATGTGCTTTTCCAAATGAACAAAATAAAAGTGAAAAGTGAACACACATTTTTTTTAAATTTTAAAGTTAGACGCAATGTTAAATTGCCACGTTAAGCCGTGATCAAGTATTAATAGTTTTGTAAATATTTAAAATTAAGTTACATGTGTAATAAATATTGACTTCAAATATATAGTTTGCTTATTTTTTTAAATAATTTTACTTAGTTTTAAATAATATACGTAGTTAATTTCAAACACACGAACAAAGTAGAATTTTTGTATTCCCTTTATTTACATGAGGCTTTCTGTATTTTTTCCATAGGGGTATACCTAATACATAGAACAGTATATTATAATACAAAGATAAAAAATAACCTAATCGCCGCGAATAAAAAGTTTTTTGAACAATATTATATTATACCTATATATAAAATATAATTCCTTTTTTCTTAATTTTTGGTCGACGCTTTATAGGTCGAATTATAACTGCCTTTTTTTTAGAGTCCGTACGAAAAAAATAATATAATATGTAAAAAAAAACCTTTTGCAAAGTGTATCGTGTAGCTTATCAAATAAAAGGGTATGTAATAAATGGTAAATATATTTTTGCTATAGGTCTACAATACGTACTTTATAGTTATTTACGAAAGAGAATACGTTACCGGAGAATACGTTTTTAATTTAAATAGTTAAAGTTGTACAGAACCCTTTTCCCGCGAATTAACTCGTTACTTGCCCGGTTTTTTGATAGGACAGACTTATAAAGCGTACTTCAATTCACAAATGCAATAGGCGTTTGGTTCGGATCGACGCAATGTTTTTAGGTTATGCTAATCTGCGTAGGGCAGGTTCGAGGCGGCCAAGGATAGGCGGAGAACGGAGGGGACGCTGTAGCCGGCATTCCGAGGCGTACATTTGATTCTGTTCTAGGTACACAAATAGGATGTAAACACACAATTGCAGGACATATCAGAATGAGGCTACAAAAGGATATAATCAGAGCACGTACTTTATCGATTTATCAATCTATGGAAAGCAATAAAACAACTAAAGGGAGGATTTATATTGAGCCTGCGCGGTGCATTTCTTTGTTTGTAACGATTATATTATCTTTTATTTCTATTTTTTGTTTCTAGTTTTTTGTACGTAATTCGTGTTATATTTAAAAAAATCTTGTGTCAAAATAGGGTAACAATTAAATATTTCCATATTGTATGTAAAGAAATGACAAATTCTTCCTGATGTTAGTTAAGTGGTCATTGTAATCCAGTAATATTTATTTTTAATCTGTCAATCTGTATAATCTGTAACTTAAATTATGTATAACGGGCTTATTATAAAATAAAAGTGACGTTCGCTATTTAGCTACGAAATTTAGTAATCTTTGTACCACCAACCACGTTCAAATTATGATTATTAATGGTAACGATAATGTTCTTCTTACATGTAAAATCCATTTTAGTTTGAGTTAGTTTTTGTCGAGCCCTATAAAGCTCAAAAGCGAAATCGAACTTATATATAATATTAACGACATCAGTTAACGACAGCATTGCCATTTGAGGATAACGTTAGCATCAGCTGACGAGTAGGTATTATGCAAATTTGGGTATAGTTTCGACCCCTCCTACGTATAATATCGTAACCCACAAAAGTACCTTTTCGTTTTTATTGCATAAATTGCCTTATTTTAAAGTGTCTCGTCGACAGAAATGCAGATTTTATTCGTATTTTAGCATATTCAAAACTTTGAAACGCTCTTCTGTAAAGTTTTTACTTTGCAGTAATTTCAAAACACGGCGTCTCAAAGTTGTGTCCTTTCAAAGATAACCCCTTTCAGTTAATGTCATAGCCCACCACGCTGGTCAATTGCGAATGCGTAGACGTCACGTACCTTTGAGATGTTTTTAAGAACTCGCAGGTTGCAGCTATGCAATTATTTAACGTCGAACACGCGCACTGATTCGAAAAATCAGATGTGCACTGGGATTGGATCGTCGGAACCTCAAACAAAAAGCCCAAGTTTCAAACCACTGAGCTATCATTCAGTCTCATCGCCAAATAACTAATTATAAATTATTCCTAATTTCAAAACACGTACACCGTGAAATATTTCAATTCAAATCACGTTGATTCAGGGTATTAATCGTTTCAATAATTTGACTAATTCTCACGTTTTTTCGTCCACATTAATAAATTCAATTGCTAATTAGCAAAACAGCTATATCTTACTTTTCAAGGACGTATAAATCAAGTCGGTATGATTTAGTATTTAAGTGATTGCGACACTCCATATTTTGTTTTAATAAGCATTAAAATTAGCGTTGATACGGTGATATTAATATGGATACACGATAAATTAATGCAGAATATAATTCTTCGAAACGCGTTTTATTTTCATAGGCATAGTTAAGGTCACATATGCATTTAAGGTCAAGTTTGGAATATTAAAGACTTGAATGGTCAATATAAATGATTAGTGTGAAGGAAAACTTTGTTGAAAAATTCTGAACAGAAAAAAAACCAAATGTATTTTATTTTTGTCATACTTTAAAGTGTGGTTATCACTTATGCCTCTGAAAATAAAGTCGTGCCTAGAGGTCAAAATTACACGAGGAAAAAGGTTTGAATATTTGTGCAAAAGCTAGAATTATACCTAGATTTAATGTTTTACATATACATATCTCTTTTCTTATAAGATTGGAGTGGCAAACGAGTTTACAGTCCAATTCACTGAAAGTGGCATGGCTCTTACAGAACAGACTCTACTTGATGCCAATCACAGTTGCGTTGCCATTGACACTCCTGAGAACTAAGATGCCTAATCTGATCTGATCAAACCTCACAATCTCCTCATATGTGAGCTCAGCCGATACAAATAAAAGAAGAAACATTTATGAAATATGTATTTTTAGATATGACTTACATCTTTTACTCTACATTTAAGATAAAAACTGTAACAAGTTACAATCAGAGTCGTAATCGCCTTAAATCATATTTAAAGCAATTACGACAAATTACGCCACCCAATGCGAAATTGGACATGACATCATTTGAACATCACTAGACGCAACGATAGAAAATAATTCATCTCGATTCGTTGAAAAGTAGTAACAAAAAGTACCTACACTTCATAGAGCGATCATTACTCGCAGAGCCTATTTGTGTGCTTCAGTGGTAGTTTATCAAAATACATTTACGATTCTAGGAAAAATTGTGGGAACTAAGTTTCGAGTGTCTTCGGACAAAAAGTCCGTAGGTGACTACAATGTGTACAAATACGCGTGATTGTGTGTATGCGTACGCGTGTATTCGTACTTGTGAGTTATGTAGTAGCTAGTAGTAGCCTACCATGTCGACCCCTCATGTAAAACGGTCAGTGCAACTCGCAGTCGTCCGTATTCACCATCAAATTGAATAACAATCCTACCTGTGTTCTGTATCTGTAAATGCTTATTCAAAGTCAAATTCTTTATTTGCCAGAACACAATTATTAGGTACATTGATATTATCTACATACTAAGTGTACCTGTGTTTTATACCTACGAGTATCGTATATAAGATGTTTGGCTAAAAGCATCTTGAAAAACACTCCTCCTTTATCGAAGTCGGTAAAAAATAATTTACGCTTGGTGGTCACACGTCACATTAATATGACAACATAATTTTAGAATGCATGTCTATCAGTCTTCCTACATTTATTTTTTAAGTTTATATTGAAACCACAAATAACGTATGCACAAACAAATCTTCAAAGTTATTAGAAACAGGTATCTCAAAGAGCAATCTAATAAATATAAGTTCGCGTAAACCGTAAAAGGATCTGTATGACATTTAAGTTGGCACGATTTGATATTTATATCACATCGTGAAGTCGACTATATGCGGTTCCCTATGACATAAACGTAAACGTTGAACGTAATCCGATTTACCAACTATCGTCTTTACAGAGCGCAAGGTGCGTAGTAAAAATGTAAGTACTACAAATTATATTGAAACTACTTGTAGGTAATTACAGAAGATTTCCAATAAGCGTATAAGTAAAATATTTGCTATAGGTATTATGAAATAAACAAAAACCAAACGCTACGGTATTTTATAAATGGAACGTAGAAAACATATTATATTAAGTATAGGTAGAAAAATTAATCATTGGAAGTACTACTTATTATATTGAAACTATTGTAGGTAATTACAAAAGACTTCCAATAGGTACAAGCGTATAAGTAAAATATTAGCTATATTATAAAATAAACAAAAACCAAACGCTACGGTATTTTTATAAATGGAAGTTAGAAAACATATTAATTAGGTATAGGTAAAAAAAAATCATTGGCCTGACATTATACGATTGGAGAAGAAAGGTGTAAAGATGTCCTGCGAATAAGAAGAGTTGCTAAGGAACAAAACCGATTTAAATGGGGTTGATTAGGTAAGATTTCCATTAGATCTTATAGATTTACAACCATTATTATTAATTAATAATCAACCTTAATCAATTTGGTTCAACAATTTTTTAAATGTTTGTTAATAAAATTATCAAATTTTGAACTGCAGTAGGCAAAATTGTTTAACATTATTAATAGCTAACGGGCGTTAATCTCCGAATGAATCATCAAATAACATCCAATTTGTTTGCAAACGACAGACAATCTTAGGGCTCGTACACAAAACTGCGATGCGACGTCGCATCGTAAAAATCTGCAAATTAATTCGCATCGCGCATTCCTGCGATGTTTTGTCACACTTGTTGACGCCATTTTTAGTTCGTTCTGAGACAGCGTGTGGGGAAGATGCACAGACCTGTATTTGTTGGGTGGGAAGACGTACCTATACTTTAATGTAAAAAAATGACAAAGTACGACGTTGAATTTTCATATTATTGATTGAGGAACGCCCTGTTCTTTGGGAAACTAAATATAAAATAAATGATATATAATAAATGGATGAACTCAAAATCTTCTTTGTTACTCTTTCCTGTATCTCCTAAGCAATAACAAAAGTGCACACTTCTTTTTACGATTCATGTCACGACCTAGTTTTCAAAATAAGTTCAGTACGGTTGACGGTCGTCGAAGGAATGGTCACCCTGGGAGACACCTTGCCGCACGAAATCGCATCGCAGCAATTCGTGTCGCGCTGCGACGTCGTGCGTCGCATCACAGTTTTGTGTACGAGCCCTTACACGACGAGCATGCAGTAGCGAACCACCTTTAAGCGTGTGTTCAACAAATTTCCGAACGTAACGTATTTCTCGGTACACGTTACGACGCAATCAAATCCAGGGTAACCTATAAAACTGTAACGTACCAACGTTTTTCATTACCGGGAAAATAGAAAAGATTTAGATTTAAACTCGATCAAATGGCTTCTTGCGACATTAAAGTCAAACGATCTCTTGTACGTGAGAGCACCTGGGTTTTAGATACGAACGTACGTACGTATAGATTATGGCTAGTTGTTAGTAATATCTAAATGGAAGGATGCCGGTTGTTTCAAAACAAATTGGAAATACGATTGGCATACACTTATTTGAATTGGAATAGGGAGAATGAAAATTTTCACAAGTTTGCTGAGTAACACATATATGTAGCTAGGTAATAGACGTTTAGTCTATTGATCCATATAGCATCGGTTAACCAAGCGAAGAGTTCCGGGTTTGATTCCAGGTCAGGTAATTATCTAAATATTTTGATAGTAAGCAAATGTCCTGCAAATAGCTTTAAGAATTTAAGCATGTGGCTACCGTTATAGAAAGTTCAGATTAAAACACACAGTCATATCTGTTAATATTATTACTTTGTTATCATATCAGCTATCGAACACATAATCAATAAAAGTATTATAATAGAACATAACATGTGACACTTTTAAGAGATCTCACGTAACGATAAAAAGTTATGGATCCCGCATTCATAAAGCAATAAGTTCATAAATATAAACACAGAGAAAGAATGCAGGAAATCATAAACTACAAGATCATGAAATCCATAAATTTTCACTACAACACAATGTATGAGGAAAATAGATTTATAGAAACGACAGATGTGAAACACGTGTTACGCGCTGTGGAATATTACGATGCGGAATCTATATATATAAAAATGAATGTTGGTCTATATGTCCTTTATAGAATCGTAAACGATACATTAGATGAAGATCTTTACAAAGTTATTGTGCATGACGTGGGCTCATGCATTATTTTTCTCCCGCTACCCCAACTACCTTCTTTTTTTTAACCAATGACAAGTGATAGCTATTTTTCTTTTCTTAATTCGACAGATCACAATTATCAGATCGGATACTCATAAAGTTTTATTATAAAATTGTTTCAAAATAATTATTAAATTCGGAAATCATGACATGTATGTTGTTATTTTCTTTTAAACGCGGGCGAAGCGGCGGGCACTACTAGTAGTAGGTAAATACATTCTGCTACCTACTTGTTTGACTACTATTTGAGGTAAAAAATATTTAGTAAAGATATTTGCATACGACAGATTTTTTATGTTCCAAGTTATATTTCGACACAGATAAACGACGTTTGAAAAAATATATACAAAATCGTCCAAAAAACGTCAAAAAGACTTTAAACAATATACTTATTTTAAGTCAGTGTCAAATAATAGTTGGAGTTGCTGGTATCTTCGAACACATATTTCAAGTACTAGTTTATAATCAAAGTTCATTGATCAGAAATTACGGCAAAAAAGGTTAGTGGTTTAGGATTTACGAGGTTATAAATTGACATCAACATATCTGGCAAGTATTAGTTTTAATAAAAAATACATTATAAGTTATAAAGCGTAAAACCGTGGGCCACCGAAGAAGTTCATTACAGTACCAAATCATTATGCACAATACAATTCTTCATTATTCATCAACAGTCACGATGAAATCTATATAATTTATTGACGAAATGACATTTACTTTTCTACTTTAAACCACTACTGTTTTCCTTTTGTGTTCACGCTACTCCACAAAGTAATTGCACAAAAAAGTTGTAGGCGACGACCACATTGAAAATCGGCGTTCAGCAGGTTTTAAGAACAAAGCAAACAGTGTTGAGAAATGAGGCCACACGAAGGGCCGTGTACAGTCGAGTACGAAAGTGAATTACGCCGCCCAAGGCTGACCGGTCTCTCCTCAAACCAAGTGACCTTTAGCAGCCGAATGATAATATCCTTGTTCCCGCGTCGGTATGCGATATTAAACCACAAAATTGTACCGCGCGTCGAAAGCGTTCTCGCATAGTTCTGTTCTGATCCCCGCAGCTGCCGATAGCGTTAAATAAAATCAATTCATTTGTATAAAATACGCGACGACCATTTAAAATATTCGTCCGAACTGATCCAAAACCCGTTTTTTGCTTTAAATTTTATGCCGCTTGCTGTTTTAGTTATAAAATGCAAATATTGCCAACATATTCCGTTGGTAATGGCTATTTTAAAACGTATTTTAATTAATCATCTTTTTTATAAAAGCGCGGCTTTTATCAAATGAAGTCGCTAGTGTATATATTTACCTCTGAGCTCCGTTCCAATTCCTGAACACAATTGCCCGTTGCATTCTGTTAGACGCTTATGAAGAAAAGTGTTTTATTTGCGCACACGCATCAACCGAGTGTACTGTCGCTGATTGTACAAAGAAACCGCGGTTTGTCAGCTCCGTGCCTCACACAATACGTATAATGAAATCGTGCAGAAGATCTCGCCGTACATGGATATGAATCGAGAACATTTTGCTGTGACAGACGTGACAAAATTTATTAAACCCTATTATGAATTTTAGATTGACGCCCTCAAAACGTAGAAACGCGAAATTATCCTCATTGTAGCCTATAGTAGGTGTGATCCAAATTGGATCTTTTATTATGCTAAGAGGTATTAACAAACGGACAATACGTTTAATATCTTAGAAATAGAAAAGCTTGCTTTGCCGTATGGTAAGTATGTAGTTAAGTTTGTCCCATACTTTGATGTTTGACAAGGATTTCTACATAATACGACGTCTTGAGGACTAAACTGGAACGCTCCGTATATGTATGTATTACAAAAAAAAACGATAGATTTTTACACTTTACAAACACATAGTTCCGTACTTTACAAAGTGTGAGTCCACTAAGCAGACCCCCAAAAAATCTAAATGCAATTCCATATACCTACATATAAACAAAATAGGAGTGTCTGTTTTTAATATTGAAATACCCGCTTTTTACTACATGCATGAGTATACATACCATATATCATAATAACATTTTTACAATGTTTGTCTGTCTGTTTGTTCTGGCTAATCTCTGAAATGGCTGGACCGATTTTGACGGGACTTTTATTGGCAGGTAGCTGATGTAGTAAAGAGTAACTTAGGCTACTTATATTTTAGAACTAGCTGTGCCCTGTTCCTTTTTAACGCGGGTGAAACCGCGGGGCACAGCTAGTAAATAATAAAAATTGACCGCTTGCTGTGATTCGAACACGGTCCCTCTGCACGACAGTTCGAAACGGCCATCATTATCCCAAACAAGTATTAAGTTGTTGAAATTTTTGTAGCGCACAAAACAAAAATATCTTATCCATTTTTAACCAATTCCGGTTTTGGAAGGAAGCCAGGTAGGACAAAGTAAATCTTGACTATGAGAATTCATTCAAGCTTAAGTTTGTAAACTAGTATTATATTGTTCATACAAAAGGACAAGCAAAGACGTTATTCAGGTAGATGCTTAAAACTTATTTTTCGTTTTAATCATTGTAGGAACCGATGAGTAGCTGACACCTCTTAGGAACCTTTGTCAATTGGCCATGACTCTATTGTGCTCGGTTTATATGATTGTTTTGTCGGATATATCTTTATTTCGAAATTTAATAGGTATTTCTGATTATCATCACACTAAAACATCTATCTCTATTTCTATTTTTATTTATTGTCAATAAACGCGAATTGGTAGACTTAAGAACTACATTTTCTAAAAAAAACCCTAACCAGTTTCCGCACGCTGGTTTCCTATTCTAGATAATTTATGTCAAATACGCACATACGAGTAACTCTGATAAATCAGAGGTATGTCCCACGGTTTCGAACCTCGGACTGTCTGTTTAGGAGACTTTCAACCACTAGGCTATCACTGCTTTAAATATACTTTACACATTAGTATTACCGCTCTACAAAAATAATCTTTCATTCTAATTTTCTTTTACATAACGATTACTTCATTCATATTAGGTAATACGCCCTCGCGACGAAAACTAAAACGAAAACTGAAGTGGAAGCTAAACGCTAGGTTTTACCGTTGCGTGGCATAACAATGACTTGAGTGTTGTTAACGTCTCGTAAATCTTTTGGTTAAAAATGCAGGCGCGACGAAAATTTGGGGGTGTAGAGTACTCACGACAATGGTGTATTATATGCAAAACATACATACTTCCTGCTAAAAATGTGTTCGGTCTATCATATGAAACTGATGTTATGAATGTGTTCCCAACCTGTGCAACCCACCTTGGCATTGTAATCGTTAATGAACATATCAATGAAAAAACTCCTTAATATAGCAATAATGTATTAATAACATTAAACTTAATTTAAATATTTTAATTTATTTTACTTGATGTCAGCAAAGAATAATCATTTTATTTTGTTGCGCATAAAGATTTTACATGTGTGTACAATTTTAAATACGAGTACACAGATTTTACGTGGCGATATTTAAATAAGGAAAAAAATTTTTAACAAAAAATACAACCGACTTCTATGTCACTACAAAGTAAAAAATAATTCGAATAAATGTTGGTTTAGTACATATTTCTGAAGTCGGCGCTCAATATATTTCGTTGGATAACGATGTAAACAGCGTGTCTAATATGTGTGCGTGTCTAATTCGGCGCTCAATATATTTCGTTGGATAACGATGTAAACAGCGTGTCTAATATGAGCGCCGACTTCAGAAATATGTACTAAACCAACATTTATTCGAATTATTTTTTACTTTGTAGTGACATAGAAGTCGGTTGTATTTTTTGTTAAAAATTTTTTTTCACCCTTTTTAGTGATGACATAATAACATTTATATTAATACAATATAAAATTGTATAAGCGAGATCATGAATTAAGGTAAGGTCTGAATTTACATTGATTGGAACCGCCCGCTCGCAGGGCGCTGCCGCGCCCTGCTCGCTTAGTTTTATATTGTCTTATATGTTCCAACCTAACCTAACTAAATAGTCAATGATGAACTGGCTTTGCAATTTCATTAGAACCAGTAAATATCTTCAAACACAACTCAATTATTCCCATTGGTTGAGGAGTTACATATTTTGTCTCCGAGCCACATTATCAGACCCTTAAATAGTCAATGATGAACTGGCTTTGCAATTTCGTTAGAACTTTCACCAAATATCTTCAAACACAACTCAATTATTCCCATCGGTTGAGGAGTTACATATTTTGTCTCCGAGCCACATTATCAGATCCTCAAATAGTCAATGATAAACTGGCTTCGCAATTTCATTAGAACCTACACCAACATTCTTCAAACACAACTCAATTATTCCCATCGGTTGAGGAGTTACATATTTTGACTCCGAGCCACATTATCAGACCCTTAAATAGTCAAAGATAAACTGGTTTTTCAATTTCATAGAACCTACACCAAATATCTTCAAATACAACTCAATTATTCCCATCGGTTGAGGAGTTACATATTTTGTCTCCGAGCCACATTATCAGATCCTCAAATAGTCAAAGATAAACTGGCTTCGCAATTTCATTAGAACCTACACCAAATATCTTCAAACACAACTCAATTATTCCCATCGGTTGAGGAGTTACATATTTTGTCTCCGAGCCACATTATCAGATCCTCAAATAGTCAATGATAAACTGGCTTCGCAATTTCATTAGAACCTACACCAAATATCTTCAAACACAACTCAATTATTCCCATCGGTTGAGGAGTTACATATTTTGACTCCGAGCCACATTAGCAGACCCTTAAATAGTCAATGATGAACTGGCTTTGTAATTTCATTAGAACCTACACCAAATATCTTCAAACACAACTCAATTATTCCCATCGGTTGAGGAGTTACATATTTTGACTCCGAGCCACATTATCAGACCCTTAAATAGTCAAAGATAAACTGGTTTTTCAATTTCATTAGAACCTACACCAAATATCTTCAAACAAAACTCAATTATAGCCATCGGTTGAGGAGTTACATATTTTGTCTCCAGAACCCACTCTGATCCTCATCATATTTAAATGGGACCAACTTGTAGCAATTGTCCACACACGAAATTAAAGGCATTAAAATAGGTTCATAAATGGCGAAGTTATGGCTGTTATATTTACATGGGTGGAGGAGTTCCCCTCTTTTTCTCCAGAACCAATCGATGGATCCTAACCATATTTAAATGGGACCAACTCGCAGCTCGTCTCTACACAATAAAAAAAGAATTATTAAAATCGGTCCACTAACGGCGGAGTAATTGCTGTACATACATAAAAAAAAAAAAAAAAAAAAAAAAAAAAAGATACCGGCCGAATTGATAACCTCCTCCTTTTTGAAGTCGGTTAAAAAAATGTTTGATTTCTAACAATGCATGAAACAAACATACGTATACTACACAACATATGGTTGATATATTTTGTATGTGGGTATAATTGTGTATAATTGTCTTAAAGGCGTGAAAAGCCACAGCAACCATTTCAAATTAGCATTTATCTATATCTATACTTCTATACCAATATTATAAAGAAGAAACATTTGATTGTTTGATTATTGATATGTTTGTTTGCATTGAATAGGCTCCAAAACTACTGGTTCGATTTTAATAAATTTTGAAATTAATTATCACTTGCTAAATCGTGAAGGAAAACATCGTGAGGAAACCTGCATACCTAAGAAATCTTAAAATCAAACTACTGGTGGACTATGGCCTAATCCTTCTCATTATGAGAGGAGACCCGTGCCCAGCAGTGGGACAGTAACGGGTTGATGGTGAAGCCACCAGTATAACTCCCCTCACTAAACCAGAGAGTCTCATACATAGAAGGGGTATTTATAGAGCTAGTTTTTTTTTATAATTTCCTGACCCTCCTTGTCAATCTACAGACATATATATCATACAATCTTTGCAGTCACGTCATAGCATAAATAAACACACATTTGCATATATTGTCATACCGATATATTACAGTTTAACAATAATAGAAACAGTTATTCTACGTGTTTCCTGGTGTATTTATCACTTGATTGAATGCGCACGACGCGCAATTTATACTGTAGGAAAACTGTGGAGAATCTGTTATTTGTTGCATAAGTTAATGTGACGTGAATTTAATTAGTGTTAGTGTTTTGCTTGAAATGTTTTATTATTAGGTACGTCGTTTATTGCTTTACAGTCCAATAACTCTACTGTACCTAGACCCGAGATCCCTATCCAAGCGATCTATAAAAGGAATATCTTCTTCATATTAAAGTCTAAATATTGTGAAGAAATTTTCTTGATACCCAATTTTTCCTTACCTATTTTAACCCATCGAAACCGTATAAAAATACAAAGTAAACAGTTCAACTTAGTGGACAACTAAACCTGTTATTCCGTTAAAAGACACGTGCCAAGTACAGGGAGAAAAAATGTATCTTTAATATGATGCCCAGGGATAGATAGATAGATAGATAGATAGATAGATAGATATTCTTTATTGCACACTTCAACAGAACATAACAATGATATACAATTATATAGTTAATCGTATGCAATAGGCGGCCTTATCGCTAAGCAGCGATCTCTTCCAGACAACCTATGCATGGAAAAGTAAGGAAGATAGTGAGGAAAGTGGGAAGTGTGTATGAAGTTGGAGAAGGAATATGAAAGGTAACATAGTTAATATAGTACACAATGATAAATCAAACAACAAGAAAGAAAAAAGAAAAAAAAAACAGAAACAAGCACAGACGAATAAAGTAAAGCACATAAGAGAATAAATATTGATAGAAGAAATGGATCATAATATCTCATGCAAATGACGACAGGAAGAAGGAAAGTTATGGATTAGAATAGAATTTCATAACTTCATTTTTAAACGTATCAAGCTGACTGGTCTGGTCAAGGGACTGACTGATCACTAAGATATTATCTATAGAGGATAAGATAAATTATTTATAGTATTTAGGTATTTAAAGGATTATCTGTAGGTCAATGTACGACCTATATACTTAATATTACGAATGATTAGAGTACTTAGGTTACAATAAACTTGCACTATACAAGCGTATCTTACAGTATCCCCATCATATTTTCAGTTAGACACAACCGGAACGCAGTATAGCGCGTAACGAGTGCGGCCCAATTCAGTTACTGCGATATCTAGAGACTATACATTATTTTGATATGTAGGTACGTAGGTACGCAAAATTCTCGCAGTAAACACGGTTCCCAACCGTGACCGTGGTGGGTGCATATTTTGATCACGTTGCGACCGCGACCGATAAGGGCTCCTACATACTAGCGTTTTTTCAACGTAGACTTTCGATAGACACATACGTAGTGCAATCGGCTCGACAACGCCGTTTTCGCTACCGCAGCGTTACGTAGGTCCACTCATATTTATTTTTTTGGTCATAAGCAAAGCCAACAATAGTACAGGTCATAGGAATTAATATTTTTAATTAATGACAACACCAAACCGATGAGGGGACAATGTACGCGCTGCGATGTAGTAGAGTTTGCGCTATTTATACGTTTAACTAACGCTATCGCTGTAAAAACGCTAGTGTGTAGAAGCCCTAACCCATGTCAACTACTGCAAAATAATAATATTCTATCGTATTAACAACCCATCATTAATAACCGCCGCTGCGTTGATTGTATGTTAACATCGATTTTCTTAGAACATAACTAAGGTATCCGTCTTGTTGCATATAAAATAGTTGTTACAAGAAAATGATATAACGAGAAAACAATGATTCCACTAATACGATCATAACCGCATCAATCAATACGACCATTGTTCAATCGTTTGTCATCGTGAGATGACGGCGTTAGATAAATAAATATTTTGACTAGTCGTTGTTCGAGTACGATCAATAACACAATTATTCTTAATAATGATTATCACGTAACGTATGAATCAATTGAGGGTTTCGTATTACCATACTAATACACGTCTCAGCAAAAGGAGTACAGGACGTCGCCCAACCAGGTGGACTGATGACCTGAAGCGGACGGCGGGTAACCGCTGGATTCATTACGGCTCAAGACCGGTCGGAGTGACGCAGATTAGAGGAGGCCTATGTCCAGCAGTGGACTTTTAAAGGCTGTGATAGATAGATAGTAATACAAATTAAATAAATAAAAATATGTAAAATTAATAATTTTATTTAGTTTCGGATGCATAGCTGATGCCAGCTGGAACTCGTCCGATTTTTAATTTTCTTCTTTACTTTGTACTATAATCACACCAAGGTAAGCGAGTTTTTTATTGTTAGGATATCCAAAATAACAACAAACTGAAGTGGTCATTGCCACCCATAGACACCTGTAACCAACTCCGTTGCTGATAAAAGCATTGCCTTTCTTAAAACTCATGATGTAAGTATTCATTGTAATCACATAGCCACTGAAACGCAGAAGTCTAGAAGGCAAGGAAGGAAGAAGGCTAGAAATAGAGGTAGCGGTGGTTCTTCCCCAGTCGAACTGTACTTGATCTCTTTCCTTGACCCCTTTCAGATTATCTTCAGATTTCTTATCTCCATAAATATAGACCTTGCTGCAATTGTACGCCAATAAGTACCTACAAGTAACATGTGATATAAGAGGAAAAAGGTGCGGTCACGTGTTATCAAAAGAAATAAAATGTTTCATAGACGTTTTAGTTATGGTGTAGAAGTGGAAAATTTTAATTTATTATTTCCTATTAAACCATACAGTCTTACGAAGAGAAATAGATCCGTGTAATTTATATGGAAGGCTATGTTGGTAAAGGAAGGCCAAAGAATTTTAACTATGTGTAAGTAAGAGTATTTATATTTTCAATTTAAAATATAGATGTCGTTACAATTACACGCAGGTACACAGTAGGTAGGTATACTTACTGCGTACTTTAGAAAACATCTGGCATGGTCGCATATCGCTGGAATCACAAGGGGATGTGAGAGGAGCGTAAATTGCTCCCCCCAGGGCAGAGCCCGATAGAAGGACATCACGTTAAGAGGACTCCGGTTGTGTTCCGTTGGAGATTCCGGAGTTCTCCACCAAACGCTGAGGACGGCCACCGGGGGGGTTTTAGTGGGGTAAAAATCCCACATAACCCAGCGTCACTCCCACGGCGTCGGGTATCTTTTGAAGGTTTCCCTCAACATCAACAAAAAAAAAAAAGGTAGGTATACTTAATTTTAAACACTACATTCGGCTCCAAAAACTGAAGGTGGATGCACTCCATTCAGAACGTTATTTATAAAAAACAGTCAGGTTTGTTTGTTACAGCAAACACAAAAAATAACATTTCCTCAGCACTAACAAAACAACACGTAACACGTTAAATATCTTTATGGAGTTATCGGGTTTATCGTACAATCTTTCCCAAGATTGTCACTTGTCTGTCACCGCGTCAGCCTTCATGACAGCCTCGGAATGCCAAAACCAGGAGTTCAAAAATGCACAAACTGTAAGTACGTGCGAAAATAAACTGTTTTAACTCGACTGCGACAAAAGGAGGGCTTGTTTTTCGAAAAGTTTTTGGCACCGACTGCGACTTGAACGCCTCGAAATAAGATGAATAAATTTAAAATAAAATGATATCATTAAATTCGTGTTGATAGCGCGATGACACCGAGTACATTAAAATTAAAATAAATCAAAATGGTATCATAAATTTGGTGTTTATAAAGCGACGTATGCAACTTATTTACGCGTTTCTCGCCTTTAAAACATGCGACAAGTCGGATAATTTAATTTGTTATTTCCATCATGAAGTGTGCCTATAACGATGATGTTTCTTCGTAAGCTACGATATACAATGTTTATTCGTTTGTTGAATGAATTCCACTGGCATACTAACATTTGATTATCGAAAAATAATCAATTATTAAAGCAATTCGACAGGTATCGAGTTGTTTTCGAACTACATATTTAAGATCTCAAAATCACATTATTCAGGGTTTTATCAACATATACTGTTAACACTACTCATATTTTTGTACAAGCATAAAGTATAAAGATAAGATAAAATGTACATTAGGTATGTCAAAGCTATAGATTCGGCGCTTATATTATCAAATCAAACCAGTTGCAACTGTATAACGGAGTATAACATTTCTTTCCACTATTGTATCTAATTAATACTAATAATGTCAATATAATGCGATATTTTATTACAAAAGAAACCGACACGAAACCGGGAAAATAAATATGCATAAAAGCCAATATCGTTCGGAAAGATACAAAAAAGTCAGTCTTTTACAAGCAATAAATATTTAGAATTTTGCAGTCTGTGATCGAATTTGTATAACCATGTAATAAAACTAATGACAAAATTACTTAATTAGTAACAATTTATCAAGCCAGTTAAAATTTAAATATGCCAAACATAAAACCACACAAGATTTATTACACTAATAATAAACACATTGGAGTTCCCTGAGTTTCATAGACAAAAACAAAATCATATAGTCATCCAGATTGATGGCCAGATTGACGAAAACAAAATCATATACTCATCACTCAAAAATCACTCAAAATCATATACAATCATAGACGAAAACAAAATCATATACTCATCCACATTGATGGCCAGATTGAGAATCGAACTCGAAATACTTCGTTTTTCCAACTGGCATGAATTTGGTTACAACTGCGTCACGTATTGTAATATATTATCTATATAGATGCCAATCCATTACTTTCCCACTACTAGGCTCGGGACCCCTCTCATAAGGAGGATTAGGAGTACACCGCCGGCCAAGTGCGGATTGGTAGTCTTCACATACCTTTAAGAACTTTTCAATATTGTTAATCTCACACAAGTCAACCACTAAGTTATTATTCTTGTCTATTATATTGAACAGAAGTTTATAAAAAATACTCTCGTTTATGCCATAAATCGTAAAATGCAAGCAAACTACACATAACGAGGAAGGTAGAGAGATATGTTATCTAAAGTCTATAATCTTGACAACGAATGATGAATATTTAATATCTTATGGAAATTTATAATGGGAAAACCGGCTTTTCTAACACCGCAACGTGACTTTCAAGGTCGCGGTCACGATACTGAAGGAAAACATCTAAAAATAAACAAATACCCATAACTTCATATAGAAAGACGAATACATTAATACCTACAGAGATCCAGAGTAGAAATATTAATTTACAAGTATACACTTTAGATATGTGCCAGGCTACGAAATACTGTCCCTGTAGTCCCGGGACTAGAATAGGGCTACGGTATCCCCTGCCTGTCGTAAGAGGCGACTAAAAGGGGGCTTCCGGGGTTGCGGGTGGCAAGATTGGGAGGTCGAGCCGCCCGGTAAGCAACTCCGGGAAGGACGGCGGTGTGTGTGGTCGCATACCGTCGTAAACACCAGACGGTGTGGCGAGTCCTGGAGCTTACCTGGGTGGAGCCCGAAGGGGCGACGCGTTCAGAGGACTCCGGTTGCGTTCCGTAGGAGATCCCGGAGTCCTCTTGGCAACGTAGAGGAAGGCCACCGGGGGGGTTTTAGTGCGGTAAAAATCCCACATAACCCTGTGTCGCTCCCACGGCACCGGGTACCTTTTGAAGGTTTCCCCCTCGTAAACAAAAAAAAAAAAAAAGGCTACGAAATACTACGAATCGAACCCGGAACCCTCTGGGTACGCTATACTGGTGTGATCATTGCTTTAGTCTGAGTTTGTATCTATATTAAATTTCCTAAACAAATTATAGTACCTATCTACTATACTATGCACTTCTGTAATATTCTCCCAGTGTAAGATATTTTGATATCGGGTGACAAAAACCCATTAAGGTTCAATACAATGTCCTTTACATTTAAGCACTATGGCACGCAATTGACTCATTCGGTAGTGGTCGGCAACCTTTTTGGCAACAAGGGCCACATGGTCGCTAAATAAGGTAATGGCAGGCCGCAATGAGAGCCAACAGGCTGCGTGTTGCTGACCGTTGCTATAAACATTGCGATTATAAACTAGATGATTTAAATTAATAATAAAATTCTATTAGTATTCCACATATTCATTATATTTAATTCATTCCATTAATGGCAATAACATAATATGGACGGACATACCGACAATTAATTAAATGAAGGATGACATTAAATGTGTTAAACACCGTAGAGCGAGCACGTTCCTTCAATCTAGATCTAGTTAAGTCATAAATCATCATGACACATCTAATGCCGCATAGGAACAGTTCAATTTCTTGGAACACCCGAGGTCATACAAGTTGTGTTAATAATAACACTAACGTGAACACAACACAAGTAAAATTCTGATTGTACATACGCAAACACCATAAACTCGTACAAGGAAATGTAGTAATCCCGTCGTCTGATTACGTGTAAAGAGTTAACTTGTTGTTTATGTTAAACCTTTAAATTATTTCAATTAAAAATATCACGTTGTAATACTCTAACGCCATACTAGCGTAAGTGAAATCTTCTTATGTAGACTGGCCAAGTTTACCACCACACACCACACACCACCACAAATATTACGCCGGAAGCATAGATATACTACTAATAATACTAATAAAACAGATTTTTGAGTTTAAATATACTTTAGACAAAAGGTAGATGCCATTTTAGTTATGAAATAAAAAAAATCTTAATGTATGACAATTATTTATGTCATGCATGTGTAAGTTCATTGGCACTAATAAATTTAAAAAAATATTTGAATCTATGAGTACAGAAACACGACGGACGATTAAATATAATTTACTATCGACTCGACTTAAATTATAAAAACATTAAATGATAAATTAATACGACAGTTGAGTCATACTTTACATACCAAAGATTAAATGTAAACACCGCAATTGAAATAATTTCATATATTTGATATTTTTTTATTATTTTTGGGTAATTTGAAATTCTACTTCCTTATGCGTCTTTAAAGAAGCCGTTCAGTGTATTTTCAGCAAATTACGGAAATGTAGCCCGAGTCGATTCAGGAAGTCGTATTGGGTCGACATAATTGAATTAAGCTTTTAAAGAACACATTAAATGTATAAATAAAATGTAAAATTCAATAACATTTGCATATGAAAATTATAATACTGTGAACTTTTGTTAATTAATAAGCACATAAAGTTGTACAGACTAATATTAGACTAAGAGTAATAGTAATAGGCGGTATAAAGGACCTACCACGCGGGTACACTCCAGTACGCGTGCATAGGCCTTTACGAGAAAAGTAAATCTGTAAGAAAAGTATATATACGAAAGGGATATTTACGCGGACTAAATCCGCACGAGGATGCAAACTCGCGTGACAGGGAAACAACACTGTATTTACAGTCTTCAGAAGGCAACACCATGTAAAGACATCTTTGAAGTTGCTTACTTATTAAAGGTCTATACAATAATCTGTAACATATTAATATTTTAAATAATTGTAAAGAATGTAAAATCTTCTTTACATACATACATAAGTACATACATTTTTTTGTTTTCACAGACGGTTTTTCTCGTCGCGTGCGCCAACGAGTCCGGCCCGGACGATTGGGGACAAAGGGCCTTAAATTTTTAAATGCCGCGACGGTAGGGTTAACTGGGGTGCGAGTTAAGTACATTTCGCTGTAGCGGGCGGGTTACGGCCAGGGTTGACAGTAAATTATTGTACCTATGGAATTGTATGAAACTGACACATCTGAATATTTTAAGAAATAAAATTTTGTACATAGGATTCGTCGTAATAAAATCTTTCGTTTAAGGAGTAAGTAATCGAATCGATGTAAATAATTATAAAAAAATAAAAGATTTAAAGAGTATCATTTTAAAAAATCAGAATTCAGTTTTAATATTTAAATAAAATGTCACAGTCCAATTGATTTTTTTTATTTTCTAATGGAACAGTTTTTCTGAAATATATATTTTGTCACTTTCATTCCAAAGATGCTATTGAATAATAGTATAATTACATAAGGCAAAGTTAGTAAACCCTACTTGTGATGTAATAGAAATGTGCGGTAATTAAGATACATAATTATTTCAGTGACATTGAATAAACTAAAATACTAAGTGTGATAATTGTATGGCATGGTAATATTAATTATTTAAATTTCATATACTGTGTGTTTATCCTTAAGCTGAACATTTAAAATATTGTTTTCTTGTTTCTATGTCAGCTGACCACAACACAATTATACTACATTTAAAACTGTGCTGTGGTTTAAGTTTAATGATAACAGCAAGCTAGTTGTTACCTTACGAAAAAAATGTAACGGAGTGCCAACCTAATAAATATGTAGCGCAATTGACAACCCTACATATCCCATTGATAATACCTGGCAGTGTTTACGAGTGTCGATACTGCATGGGCTGCACGCCCAGCGCAGTACATTACAGCCCGGGCTTTGATATACCAACTGCGCCACGGTGATAGTTCCACTGGTGTATGCCGATAATTCAGATGCAACATGGCGCAGAACAAACCCGATTGGATTCGATATACAATTGTTATTTTCATTGAACACTGCATAAAAGCGAAAAGACGTTGTTGTCCTTTTTTCGTAGATAGCGCTTTGAATTTTGTAGCTTTACTAGTGCTTAAATTGTGATTGAAAAAAACATAATTGGTATTTAAGATTATTAATTATTTTCCAAAACGAAACACTTTGTTAAGTTGTCGTAGATACATCGACGTTCAAAAAGAAACTTTCTGTAAAAACAAATTTGAACAAAATACTTTGGATTTCATTTGATTTGAAATTAAGCACAGCGCGTACTTGATCAAATTTTTTTTTGGTTCATGGCATGAATATGAACCATCTTCTTAACCCAAAAAAATATTGAGTGAATCCATGAATCTCATTAAAATCATCCAGAAGTCTAAAACCAACAGATGCATTAATGGTTAAACATAAATATTAAAACGAAACATCGCATGTATATCTTAGTATGCCCTTTAAACCCGTAGATACTTAATAACTCTATTGACGAAGGCAGTATAATTTTAACTGTTGTTGTGAGTCAATCGGGCCTGTGTACAAACTCCGCTAGAAACATTAACTGAAATTACTTAAATGAAACAGCCTAGTGTAGCTCTCACTGGAGGCATTTTTGAAAAAATATTTGCGATTTAAATTAATTATGACATGTTTGTAGTGAATATCGCAAACAAACAGACACTTTGAGTCCTGTAATAAAGAAAAAAACAATTTTATGTAAAGTCGGTCTATATGACAATATCTCAATACGCGATATAGACGGAGATTTCACGAACATACATATAACTGAAACAGATATCTAACCTAAACCTTATCAATAACATAGATATCAGATAGTTTAAGGTATGCCGTATGAGAGGAGGGCTGGTTATCCTTGAGTTGTCTAAAGGTATTTGTGCGACGTTTGACGTTAGTCGTGACGTACCTACAGATATAGACAGACATACGCATAACCTATTTCAAGTACAACAATAAACTATGTTAGTAAACGAAATAGTCATAATTTTATGGTTAACAGTTAATATTATTTAAAATATATTATCTTGCATGTATCACAGATCATGCTAAAATGTATTTATTGCACGGTATTTTTATAAAACTAAAGCTTACATATGAGACGACAATCTTAGTCGTCTATATGCTACTTAGCTCAATCTTATAAAAAAACCTATATTTAGTGGATCGAGTGAAGCGCATCGTTTCCCTTTTGTTTCTTTAATGCTATTTTAATGATTTAATAACAGGCAAATCATCGGAAACTAACTTAAACATAAATAATCATCAATAAAATAAGATCTCTTGCATTTAAAATGAAGAAACGTTATGAAACAATAAAATTTATAATTGCTTATCAAAAAAGTTATTAATATTAACATCATATCGCTTACAAAAATTGAATATAAACACTAAATAACGTATGCCGCCTCATACTGACCTGACCCAAATAAAATCGGACGTAACCAATAAATATACTGCGTAAGTATTCTATTAACCTTATTAAACAAGTTCGTAATCGAAAATGCAAGGTCAATGAAATAATTACAAAGCAAACGACAGTAATATATAAACTAATTATAGATATGTCGAAACGCAAATTTTATTTATAGAACAAGCAATGTGTGCTTTGAAATCAATGTAGTGTTTGTCCGCTGTACCGCATCTTAATGCGGTATCCATAAGTACTTTCAATCAATGTATTTTTTACTGCAAAGTATGTTTTTTAATATCATTTCAACTATCTAAAAATGTAAGTATTACCTCAAGGTAACCTAACTCAAACTAAAAGAGTAAGCTTAACCAACAGTGCCAAATGTCGGTTATAAAATAATAAACTAAACAACGGTTTAAAACGCGCTAAAAATATACCATTACACACGAACCCTCACATCACGTAAAGGGTAGAATTAGGTATGCCCTAGGTACTACACAGTGCCGTACGATTCGTTCGTACCTACGCTTTTAATAAAATATGATTCCCGAGGGACGCCCGATAAAGCCCGCACGAGTACACGATATGGGTTGGAAATGTAGATAATAATCGGAATGGGACCGTCGGCTTCATGCGGAAAAATTATGACTAAATTTATACCTAAGTAAATCTAGCTGCTATAATCATCGCGGTTAAACTTTAAATAGGTTTGGTTTTTTCTTTTATATAGCCCCTTACTTAGCTTTTTAATATTCGTGTGCGATTGTTTTTAATGATATTTCTTTTATGAAATTGAGGTGGCATAAAGCGTACATTTCATTCAATAGTAAACGACCACTGCCCATAGACCTCTTTAATCAAACCCAGATAAGAATACTTTCCTGAGATTGTCCAAAGGTAAATAAAAAAAATACCTCACATTTGATTGTCTACAAGAAGTCATCGTATTGTATATTGTCTATCATAAAATACACTCAAATTACTCACTTATTTTATCGTTACCATTAAATATACACAGTTTGTCGAAGATAAGATATTATGTAGATCTGATTCAAAGTTGATTCAACGTTATATTAATAAAATAAACTGTTATCCTTATTAGTATCTTATCTTTAAAATTTGACAGCGTAAGATCGACGACGTTCGAAATGTAGACTTTCTGAAAAGTTATTTCCTATTTTGAGACCTAGCGACAGAAACAGGTTGACACATAAAACCTAACACGCATTCAAAAAAGTTCAAGAATGTAGAGCAAATTAAAATACACGTGTACATAGTGTTACATTAAACCTAAAGAAACTGGCAATAGAGTTCAAGGAAAACGCTACCATTTTAGAGCATGCGATTTTTTTATCGCAGAAACGAGCCATGCAATTACTTTTACACGAGAATTAATAAAAAGTCTTGCTTTACGACCAATTAAGAATGTTAGTAACGAGATCGCGGTAGTTAAAGTGTTTAGTTGCTCTTTCTTATTTTAGGTAAGATTAGAAAAATCTCGGCGCAAATTCTTACATCGCATATTAACATAATTTTAGAAGACAAGAGAGTTATTGAAGAGTTACTAATAAATACACTATAGCTTTATTGAATAGTCAATTTCGAACCCCTGGAGTCAACGACTACCAAAAGAACTCCTTAGGAATTAGTTAAAAACACATTTAAACGTAACAAATTTTGAACAAAATAAAAACATTTTAAAGGTGATAAATATTCAAAACACAATATTATCTTGGCAGGGGGTGTACCCAAAACTGAAAAGCATGGCAACAAGGGACGAGACAAATAAGTTTGGAGACGTATTACGACTGGGGCATGCCACTGTCGCCTCTATTTCTGTTTTAATATACGCAGATTTCTGTTTTCATATAAGCAGTTGCAATGATGTTTTAATAACGTGGACAGCCGTACAGGAAAGATGCTAATAGGGCGTTAAAACTTAGTGAAGAGGGGCAACAACAATCAAATCAAATCATTTATTTGCAAGAACATAGTATTTGACAAGGATCTTAAATTTATAACAATTATCTTATGTTCTACCACATTGGGCATGGCACAATACATCATCGACGTAAATAAAAGAAAAAAAGAAAAGTTTCGTCAATTATGTACAAGTATATGCCACTTAATCAGCAGAAATACATTATACGTACCCAAACCCAAACCTAATATTCGTAGTTACCCAATATATCCCGTATCTTACATACGAGCCCTTCACAATAGGAGTCTCGTCCTCGGAAGTCGTCCGGACGCTCCGGAAGGGATGTGGGCCCTCGTTGTGGACGATAACGTTCTTTATTAGGGAAAGGGCTCGGAGCCGGCACCATTTGTGTTGAATCACGGATCAGTGATAAGTTCCGTGCGAAAGATCTTACTGAAGGATTATCATTTGTTGTACGTGAACGAGTGACTTGTGGAGTTTAAGGCCAGTAGGTAGTGTAGGCATGACGCTAAATGACATAGAGGCAGAGCGAAGGGCTGATTGAGCGGTAACTTTTAATACTCGTGTCTATTAACATATCAATATCATCTTTAATTCTATTTAATTTTACGGAATCTGCTAAATTCTGCTATTCGTTTTGTGTGTTGTGTAGTGTAACTTTTAGAATAAAGTATTTGTATAAAATGAAGGCCTATTATCTAGGTAGCATATAACGATAGTAATTAAAAAGCGTTATATTTTTTGCTATTTTTAAAATTATTGCAACATACGAGTACCTGTAACACAGGTCTAGAACCAAGTACAGGGCTCTTGCGACTTGTAAATCTGACTGTGTTAAAATCAATAAATTTTTTTTTTTTTTATACGAGCAAAATCGACAAGTATTGATAACTATACGATATAGATACCTACATCTTATACAATGTTTTAAGATCCTATAATACAAGCGACATCCTCTGCAATACGTATAGGCGCGGAAACGTTAAAGTCACATATAACACGATAACGTTGTTTAAGAGATGAAGGGTTCGAGCCGGCACCGTTTACGTAGACAGCCACAGATCCGTGATAAGACCTACGACTTAGCGAAGGATTACTTCCAACTGTACCTACTTACGAACTACCAGCATGTGTCATAAAACTTGTAAAGATTATACTATTTCTGTGTTATTTACCTTTCGAACACATACCACGTAAAGTCAAAGCAAAAAGTTTAAATATTTTGACGCAAACGTTGTAGATATTCAATCATCGCATTGTATAAAAATTCGCAAATAAGATAGTAGGTACTTAAAAATACACGAGCTTCAGTGTATATCTAATATTGAAATACAAATTATATAAATAATCACCTATACCTACTTATAAATTAATAAAACATATAAAAAAATTATAGCCAAAAAAACTTCACCATAACCTCGACTCTAAAAGGAAAATAAAAAATGCTTTCCACTTAACGTTTCCGCGCACGTTCAGTGAGAGAGGCAGAGTCTTAATATTTTCTATTACAATATGGCTATTGTAATAGAAAATATAGTCAGTCGCTATTGGCATAGCGACTGTATGCAATAAAAAATCTAGCGCATTTAGTAAGGCGCATTTGTGTATGCCACACTTTACGATGGGATATAACAAAACCAAAAAGAAATAAAGCAATAAACCTATTAATAACCGTCCACTGCACATGGAACTTAGTACCCACCTATTAAAGAAAGATTTTTATAGCGACATTTTAATTATCGAGAGGCGTTTAAAACCGAGGACTTAATTGAAACGCAATTTATTATAATTGAAACTGATTGAAGAAAAGGAATACGAGTTCAATTATGGGATAGAAATAATATTGCAATAACGCTCCGGTGAGCTTTATTTGGATGCGTAAGGTGCGGTTACAATAAAACTATGGGTTGCTATGATTGGCATGAAGAATGTATACCTTTAATTTGCGCTTACCCGCCTTCACAGCCCTCCGGTATTGTTACAATAATAACCTCTTGAAGGTCTTCCATAATAGTTACTAGAAAAAGATTCTTCTTTTTGTTTAATCAAAATAGCAAATTGAGCCTTTTTCCACGTAATGTTATGTAGTCAACGATTCTCATGGACATAATGTAAACAAGTGCATATAGCATTACCTATTTACATCGCAATTCAATTTTGATATTAAGCGATACTTTTTCAATACTATAGAAGTGATAAATAAGCATCCAGTCACCATTGCCAGATTGTAAGTCACCATTGCCACTTGTAATCTGCTCCATAGGATTGAAGTCCGGTATCTGAAGTCGCCCATCGACTGAGTTGGAACGCTTCGTGTAAGTGTCTCTCACTTATATCATAACACATCAGCTCTTTATTAAAACAGAAATATGTATGGCAATGTGCTTTCGAACTTTCACCCGCCCAGTAATAAATATTAACGAGTAAAACTAACACAATTAATTACAATATTATCCATCTTACCTACTCTATCCCATTAAATTCAAATTCTTATCTTTGTCCAATTAGATTATTTAGGCACGGTTGTCGCACACACCGAAGAAACATTCGAGTCCATAAAATCCGGATAGATTTATATCTAATGGCGTTTATTAATCACCATTACGTAACCCCCAACGCCGTTCGTCGGTACTTAAGTTCCGTATCTCCAGAATATTAACATACGTTCCCACATCGGGTGAAAGCGGGGAAATTGAAGTCCACGATGTAGACAGAAACATTTCGAGTATGCAGTAATGTGTGTGGTTACGAAGGTATTTCAATCGTTTACTGATATGCAAATGATGTTGTAATTGGATCCGTTGTCGGGAACCAAATTGATCAAGTTTATTTACATTCGAAATAAATGACTTTTTAATATACCTATATATATCACTTAATGGTAAGTCAGATACATTGTAATCTAAAGTACGTATGCCTAGAAAGAGTGCTTCTTGTCTTAAATTGTTCCTAATTGTATCTGCAGATATACGGACCGACAGAGGAGAGCTAATTCGTACTGTTGAGTAGAAAGGAGGAAGCGAATCGTTTTACTGATCCAAAGGCGATGTACATTTTCGAAAGTGGTATATTGTACCTAACTGCCTATGCAATTAAGTGAAGACTGTAGTTTAGTGAAAGGATATTCTGCAAAGCTCACTAAATTGAAAAACGCAATAAACGTTGTTTTTTTCTATGCACCAGATCAAAGTCGCGTATATCAACCCTAGACCTTATCTATCTATCTTTAAAGACATCAAACCAATTAACAACAAAACCCTGCATTTATAATTGTAATAAGACCTTTTAAAAAATAAAACCAATTATACAATTTCATTGTTTCGTCTCCTTATGCACATTCCATTCGGCGTCGCTGCGACTAGTCGCAAGGGCGTCGCGTGACACCGCGACATTAGCAACGTATGCAATCTCGGGCGCGCATCGTAATTATAAAGTCGGTGCACACTTTCATGCGACATGATTACCGCCGTCATGCCATTTAATTTCAATACAATAAACACGTGTTCATATTGCAGATAGGGTTAACGGTGGTTATGCATAAAATCTAAATTCTAATTCTAATTCTAATTCTAATGGTTTATAAATGCATAATTTCTTTGACACTTAAATCAACCGATAAAGGGTTCGTACACAAAACTGCGATGCGACGTCGCATCGCAAAAATCTGCGAGCTCCCTCGACGCATCGCAAGAACTTGCGAATTGATTCGCATCGCACAGTGGTTGTTGTTGTTGGTCACCCTGAGAGACGCTACGCCGCACGATATCGCATCGCAGCAATTCGCATCGCAATTTTCTGCGTTGCGAATTCGCATCGCGTCGCATAGCAGTTTTGTGTTCGAGCCCAAAAGTGTATCAGTAACATATCGAGGTTTTATAAATATATTGTAAAATTAGCACTTAGTACATAATAAAAACCAATGATGAAATGTTAATCCGTTTTACAAGCTTTTATGTACTCTGATGTATGTATGAATGTATGTATCTATGCATTGAACACATTCCAATCGGCGTCGCTGCAACCAGTCGCAAAGGCGTCGCGAGATTAGCAACGTATGCAATCTTGGGCGCGCATCGTAATTATAAAGTCGGTGCACACTTTCATGCGACATGATTACCGCCGTCATGCCATTTAATTTCAATACAATAAACACGTGTTCATATTGCAGATAGGGTTAACGGTGGTTATGCATAAAATCTAAATTCAATTTGTAATGGTTTATAAACGGATCATTTCTGTGTCATTTTTATATCAGCCGATAGTTATGATTTGGTAATACATCGTGGCAACTATTTATAAATAAATTAGTCAAATTAACAAACACTATGTAAACATTTAATAAAAGTGATGATAAAATATTTATTTATTTTACAAGCTTTTATTTATCTTACAATGTATGCATGTATTCATTGAACACATTCCATTCGGCGTCGCTGCAACCAGTCGCAAAGGCGTCGCGATATTAGCAACGTATGCAATCTTGGGCGCGCATCGTAATTATAAAGTCGGTGCACACTTTCATGCGACATGATTACCGCGGTCATGCCATTCAATTTCAATACAATAAACACGTGTTCAGTGTAAACGTTTAACGGTGGTAATTCATAAAAAATAGAATTATCAGTACATGAATTTATATCATGGAAGCAGTGAAACCCTAATGGTTAAGAAAGTCGGCCGCTGGAACGAGAGGTCCGAGGTTCAAATCCCAGGTTCAGAAAAAAACCTCTGATTTTATAGTCTGAGTTTAAAGTTGTGCGTATTAGTAATTAATTATCACTTGCTTAAATGGAGCAAAACATTGTGAGGAAACCTGCACACCTGAGAGACTTTAAAAAAAATCTCAAAGGTATGTGAAGTCTACCAATACGCACTTGGACAGCGCGGTGTACTATGGCCTAATCCTTCTCATTCTGAAAAGAGACCCGTACTGCTGGGCAGTGGGAAAATAGTGGGATAACAATGATGACTTTATATTTATAGGTACTCTTCCACTATTCTCATAAATGGCGAACGTTATAATAATAAAGTTTATAATACTAATATATAAAAATAAATATCACAGTAAATCTAGAAATCCAAGGAAATATAATAATACGGAAGATAGTAAACATATTCAGCTTTAAAGAAGAATTATATCTACGCGGAAGGAATGTCTAAGATTAGCCGGCTTTATAGCATCTCGTTGACTAGACGTTCTATAAGTGCGGATAACAACAAATTACTGCGACACTTACAACTCTTAGTGGCGACTGGGTACATTACGGATGGACCGTAAATGTGTTTATCGCGTTTTTAAACGATCCCTGATGGCGCTAGGCAAATGTACACGTAATAAGGGCCGTGTTTGCGTTAATCATTGGGTACAGTCGGTGCGTTTTTACCCAACTGCGACGGGAGGGTTATGTTTTATGAGTGTGTGCTTGTACGTCTGTTAACCTGCCATTGGCTGTGGCTTTAACAGCTTGATGGCTTACTAAATGAAGTGTTGTTAGATTCATCTTAATAACGCCAATACATTAAAATTGAAAAAAAAAATCAACATATTATGTTTAATTAGTTTTTTCGATGCAGCATTGCAACTGTTATTTGAAATCGTATTTTTTGGTTTTATTATATTTACACTATATCCATAAGAATCGTTTAAAAAGAAAATATACGTCGATGTTTGGTGCTGGCTGTACACAGGTCGTATATAGGTAGAAGAGAACCTGCGAAACCGCTCTTAACTTTATCACATAAATAATAGAATAATTTACATACAAAATGTACAAACAAGTTAGTATGTAGGTACTCATTTATAATACGAAATTACAATTAAATATAGCCAACTGGTAACGTGACATCTCTGAGGTATGGCGAGATGATGAAAGAATTCCTAATGCCATTGATATGTATGATCACTTTATATTTAGTTCATAAAATGTATTTTTATTAAAATAATCTATCAATTCAACTCAATAAATTAAATTATTATAGAACTTAATAGTTCGAATAATGAGCGTAATCAATAAGTTAAACTAAGAAAAACACTACTTATTATTCTAATACTTAGAATAATAAGTAATAAAGAGGTAGGATTAATTGTGATTGAGTATTAATTAGCATTGTGTTTCCTTTGTCATATCCTGGAAGTGTTGAAGGCGAGAGTGAACAGATGCAATCTTTGCATACATCCTTACAAGTCACCTGTTGTACCTACACATGTACAAATAAAAGGCACAAAATTAACAGCCTTATAGCAGCTTTTAAGACCTACTGTTAATTAGGTTTGTTACTGTTTAGTTTCTACAACCTCTCCTGATGCCCAAGGCGAAAGATAGGAACGACCTTTAAAAAGGAAATTCATCTTTGCAATATGAAAGCCTAAAGTTCAAAAAACCTGTCGTGCGGTGTAGCCAAACCAAAGAAAATATTTTGTTAGAAAAATGGAACAAAGGGATATTTCTTTCGAGATATAAACAAAATAACTAGATAATAACCATAAAAAAAGCCTGACGATTTAAAAATGTTGCCTAGATATCACTCCCACAATTTAGAAGAGCCCAACGACACCTCATAATTTGTTGTTAATATCCGTCAAGTACTTTGGGTTGCAGGTCGTGTCGAATAATGAGATAAACATACACTTACATACATTACCCTCCGCAGTCGGTTATACTGTATATAATACGAGTATATATACAGAATTTTTATTTTGTAAAAGATACTACTGATTGCCGCCCCCTATACAAGTTTTTTTTTTTTTTAATTATAATATAGGAGTAGCAGACGAGCATGCAGTACACCTAATGGTAAGTGGCTACTGCCGCCCATGGACATCTGTAATCAACCCCAGATAGGATTAGATATTCCTACCTGAGGTCAGCCACAGATGCGCCGCTACCCCTGAGGACTAAACTGGAACACCTCGGAAAAGTCTGTCTCCCTTACACTTGTCTCCTAACACTGCTGTTATTAGGTAGAAATAGGTGTTGCGGTGGTGTCGCCAGAGTCGAATCACAAAGGGTTCTACCACCTCCAACAGGTGCCCTAGGCCGTTGCCAAGTTCGCCTGTACAAATCGGCAGACCCTGGTTATCTACATAGAGCGCAGTTTCTATCCTACAAGAATTTTTAAATTTTTCACTTCACCACACAACCAAACAATTGCGACACACACACAACGCCCAAGGACACGTGCCTGCGGTTGACATTGTTCATTGTTTGTGCCTTCACTCGCAGTCGGCACACGGTCACCTGTCCGTCACTCGACGAATGTCGCAAAGCATCGCCTCTTGGGAACAGTGACAAGCAACACATTTGGAGTAATGAAATTGGTTGCAATACGACACTATTGTATGACATTCTTGAATGTGTGGTAATAATTCTATGTTTGTAATTGTTATTTCGTTAGTTGGCGGCGTTACTTTGAGCCTTATGACAGATATTCGTTGACAAGAATTTAAAGGTTAAAAGTGCAGATAGATTTTCTTTTTCTTTTTTGTGGGGAAGCTTTCATTAAGCTGTAATCCATAATATGAAATAATAACTGTAATCCATTATTCCTTTCGGAGCATTTATGACTCTTGTCAAATTTTAACCATGGAATACTATTTTTCATTAAAAATATGTTAATATGTTAAAATTACGTGCTTTACAATAATGTGTACGCAATTATGCATATATAATGCAACATTCATTTAAGATAATTAAAATGCTTTATATCACTCCTTTGCAAAACCTAACTTCAGGTCACAAAATAAAATAATTATATAAGTTATTACATAATAAGTAACGTTAAAAGTATTCGTTACGCCTATTCAAACGTGTTCCCGATCTATTAAAATTATTATATATCGCATGATCATAACGTATTATAAAAGTAACCGTCGATATTATTTAACGATGCAAAAAAACGTTTCCTACATATAATTGTGGACAATGTCAGCTGTTTCATACGTCGATCTATATAAAAGGCGACACAGTAAAAACTTATTTTAATGCTGACATTTCTAACCTACATTCCTCAACGAACACGCACTGTTTACTCGGCGGTCGTAATGTTGCTCGGTAAGTAGTGTGTTGCGGATATGCAAGGCGTCGGGGGTAAAAAGTTAATGCACACAACGTGTTATGATTAGTGCATGTGTTATGTGCATTAGTGTTATGCTTATAGTTAGATTAAGCCGACAGCTGAGGCTAAAACTAACTATAAGCATAAACATTTTTGGCGCATTTTTGGCACTCCTTCCAGTCTTAACAGCTTGACGGAACTTTAACATATGAGATGCGCTTGTCTCTCGTCTAAACTGTGGAAGTAGGTTATGTTATTTTTATACTAATTAATTATCTAGTTTTTTTTTATATATATTTGAGCCTAACGATAAAGCAGACGTGCTACCTGATGGAAAGTAGTCAATGTCGTCTATGAACATTTGCAACACCAGAGGAGTCGCCAACGTATCGCCGGCTTTGAAGTAGAGCTCTTTTTGCACCTTTTTTGAAGAGCCCTATGTCATAGGGCTCTGGGAATACCTCAGGAGGAAGTTCATAGGTTACTTACCACTTACTTACTGACTTAGGTACCACAGGTAGCCTACCTGGGTCGCGTGATAAACTACAACATTTGAACTCTCGACAAATGGGCCTTATTCGCAGTCTCGTGATTACAGCAATACCGACTTTCGAATAGGCACTAGGTACAATAAAATATATTTTCCAATATCACATATAAGCGACTCGAAAGTTTTCAGCATGTTCATTAAGTACGTCGTGATTAATGCCTAAGGCTGCCGACATGTTTAACTACCCTCGCACTGCTGAGTACCACTGACACAGTCCCGTGCATGTAGGACGCAATACTCATCACATCCGATCAATGACGGAGAAAGGTGCAATTATTCTATCGGAACTTTATTATTTTTTATGGCATGAAAGTAGTATGAAAGTTACCATCCTACATTTCCTATATATTTTAATTTTGATGTTG
This sequence comes from Epargyreus clarus clarus, assembly GCA_014595695.2. Classification (NCBI taxonomy): domain Eukaryota; kingdom Metazoa; phylum Arthropoda; class Insecta; order Lepidoptera; family Hesperiidae; genus Epargyreus; species Epargyreus clarus. The sequence goes on along the minus strand of JACTTY020000031.1, from coordinate 1,871,155 downwards.
GTTTCCTGGAGATATTATTATTTTGTAAGTATTTACATTGCTGTGTTTAAGGATTGTCTTATTAAGGTAAAAACCTTGCCGATCTTAAACTTAGTATTTATCGTTACATCTTGTATAATGAAAAACCACTAGAAGAACAGATCTTCAACGAAAGAATGAAGGTACTACACATTTAGAAACAATTACGTTCTAGGTGACGGAACATCTCTCATCGGCGAAAGTCACAATAGTACAAAGATAAAATTAGCAACAAAGATAACACAATACACGCTAGAGAGATAGAAAAAGAAGCCGACGTATTTACATTCATTAAAACTTACGTTTATTTTTTCGTATGGGCGTATGGGCGAACAGCAACAGAACATACCTGAAACAAAACAAAGAACCTGTTTAGTTATCTGTTGCAAACGAGGGCTAATTACGCATCGATTACGAGTCAATTGCAGCGGAGTGTAAAAAGAGCGTGACTGCGAAGACAATGACGACAGGCGGACGGTACCCATTTGTGTGCGTAGCAACGAGATTGTATCGCGGAAAGTTGCTCGTTGGCATGATTTTTTTGATGAATTTGGGTTACCGCAAATCATTAGTACCTGTAATGAGAGCCACGATTTTTTGTTGAAGTTTGGGTACCCGTCATAGATACCCGATCTCTTGACAAAGAGAGCTGTCGATTTTCGAGGTTCGTATTCGTAAATGAAATTCCCTGAAACCGGCCCCGATTAAATTCTTGTTATTTTCCCAATTTTTTTTTTCAGTCAAATCTTTCAAAAAAATATTGCTTACAAATAAAATTATTTCAACACAGAACGGGCAAGCAATGTCGATAAAAATGCGAAAAGTAGTGTTTGAAATAAAAGACGTTATTTGCGGCTCATGGAAATGTGGATATTTTTTAATCTATTTCGCGGGACCCCCTCTCAAGTGTAGTCCCGCCTGTCCTTCTCCAAATCCAGCCCTGAGACTTACAGTTATATCTAGGAGTCTACAGTATCACATAGAAAACGATATTAAATCATAGGCAAATCTCATAGAAACAAAATAATGATAATCATAATCAGTTGTGAAATAAACCAAGCGCAATGGATACCTAATCTTCAGTATTGCGACAACAGAATCGGCTCGCTTCGTGAGATGTTGAATGGAACGTGAGAATAGACTGATTCAATTATGTTCAATCATCACTGTAGATAAGAAAAGATACTTTACAATTGTATAACACGCATTGGCAATGTTTTATCGAATGTTTACATAAAGTATTTGCCTAATGAGTTTGAAAAAAAAGAAGAAATATTATATTTTTTGGCTGTTACCATTTTGTTACATTTACTTATATATCTACCAAATACAAATTGGCTAACTTTGATTTTCAAAGACAAAGTCGACGTACGGTTTACTTTGAATGATAAAGCTGATGTCTAAGGTGTAATAAATCAGCAACTCGAATTATTTATTCATATTTTAATTCTAGTAGAGCCAATTTCTCAACCGTATAACCAAATTTGAATCTTTGGGGCGAGAATTTACAGAGTTTAGTTACAGAATTTTAGTAACGAGAATTCAAAAGCGTTGAATAATATACATTCGGCTTCGGCGCTGCAAACTAAGTTAATATATAAAGTTTGTCAGAAATATTCATAGATTACTTAGTCAGACGAAGCCAATACTCCTTTGATATACTGCAGTTGCAACTTTGACAGATGACCTAACGGGAGATGTTACGAGTTACGGTTCACAATTTAGAATATGCAATTTAAACGCAGTCCGAAGATTATCTATTGCCTTCGAGCACGACGCGTCTGAAGTTAAATTGAGTGGAACTTTCTCGTAAGTGGGAAACCAGTTAAAAAAAAAACTGCAACAGAAATCGACAGGTGCGCCGGGACGTCACTACCGGTCGGCGGCTGATAAGCGAATGTATGCCGGCCGTTCACCTGCGCCCACTGACACAGTCTCCATCCCTTCCCCGCCGATGGGGTACGTCGCACGTTGGAACGGGATAAACGTATTCGCACACACGTGCTCCACGTATGAACACGGACAAAGCGAGAGCACGCAACAATTGCCGCTAACAAAACATTATGCGACATTTTCAATTTATGCAGAAAATGTATGCATTGTAGTAATTACAGTTATCCCACGGCGCAACAATAGATTCGGTCGCATGGAAACACGCAGTCGATACACGTTGTCATGTATTTCGGTATTGTGCTCGGAAACCCGCTAACACGATCCGAATGACTTTTGTTTGGACTAACCCAATTAGTGCTCTAACATTTATTCGAATGTAAAATACGTTCATGTTCGTCGGTAATTTTGATTTCGCGTTTATTTTACACGCTTCGTTTCCGTTTTATTCGAATCCAGTTTAAGAATGCTCAATTTAGACACAACTGTTAACTTGCATACTATTATTTATATAGCAGTCTATTACTGTTAAGTATAACTGGCATATTATCAATTACAGGTACATGGTTAATTATGAGTGTGCCATTTATTAATTCAAGTCTTTTAAGTAATTAAGAGTATGTGTAAAAACTGACTATCTTAATTAACTTTGTACAACCATATTTTTTTATTATTTTAGTTTAGTCCCAGCAAAAAATAATCAACTGACACAGTTCTTGTTCTAATTTGAAGGAATGAGTCGTACTTATGCGAAGTTCCTAATTTATTAATTTTACTAAAGTTTTACAGTTCCGTCTCCTAGAACTAGTGTCTCTTAGAATCCACTTTTTATTTCATTTCAAGTGGCAATAACAAATTGGCATTATGTAAACAGTACGCCCACTTACCACATACCACAAAAACTAAGACAATATTTGTCCAAAGTTCACAACCGAAACAATAATCGAAACGTTAAAACAAAAACAAAACAATTCAAAACACGCATAGCGAATGTGTCGGCTACCGTAAAGTAATACGCCATCGATACAGTAATTACTCGGCATAGTTATTAGCTAACAAGCTACCATTCTCGTCTTCGAACCTCACGATTGACCTCAAGCGCCTATTTCGCCGTACAAATGTAGAGCTCTCGTGTTGCTGTGTGTTTAAATGTATGTATATTTACAGCTATGAGTCAGCTGTTATATCCCCTGTTTAAGGGCAACGTGTACAAAGTATGTAACGCAAAAACAAATGAAATGAAAACTACTTTAAATTTATAACACTTGTTAATTACTGACAACAATAGTACAATGAATGACGTTTTTTATTTAAAATTAAACATCTCTTTTAATTAATCAATAACAGAAAATAAATTTAGAAAAGTTTTGAAAATAAAGAAGAAGTTCCTGTATATCTCCAATATATTTTATTGTGAAAATGTTGTATACATGATGGGAATTTACACATGAATGAATGAAAAATGTATACAAAAATCATTGCATTGCTTCTAAAAAAATATAATTTTTTACAACAAATTTAGGAAATGTATGTAACCTTACAACTAAACCTATTCCTAAATAATTATATAAGAAGATAACCGATTCAAACAAGAACACAATCTAGACACAACGTATTTCACATCGATTAGAATCTGTAATAAACCGCTCACCGGATGAAATTCGATATTAGATAAGTGAAGAAAAACGTATGTAATTACAATGAAATATCCTCTGCGCAGGCGACACTACTAACTGCGGTCCTATGTCGGCGTCGGAATCGAGAAGCATACATGTATTCGATACTGGATGCAATTGTAGATAAAGTGATACGTGCTTCGATGTTACGCGGAATGTATTCGAACGAAAATTACATTTACAATGTATCTTTTGTTTACTTTTTACCTTTTTACAAATTTGTCAAAAACAAACAATAATGTTGACTTACGACTACCCATTTAGTCATAGTAATATAGTAATGATTTAATTGCAAGTTTCATTGAAATTTATATTTAAACGAGCTTTTGCCCGCGGCTTCGCTCGCGTTACGAAGTAATATTTTCATCCCCTATTTTATCCCCTTGGGGGTAGAATTGATCAAAATCCTTTCTTCGCGGATGCCTACGTCATAACATCTATCTGCATGCCAAATTTCAGCCCGATCCGTCCAGTGGTTTGGGCTGTGCGTTGATAGATCACTATGTCAGTCAGTCACCTTTGAGTTATATTTAGATTGATTGTAATAAGAGATAGAATACAGAACGTAATGCAATAAAAATTATATTAAATACTTGTATAGTTAATATATTAATAGAAAATACTATGCCGATTTGCCTTTTGTGACAAGTTCGGTTAAATAAGTTTGGTATATCGTTGTTGTATTCAATTAAGTACCGTATCTACAATCCATTGTGTAAAATTGTATTTAACCGCAAATATTCAAATTGTAGTAAGTTATTAAAATAAACGTACAGTGACATTTCCCCAGGCTGTTAATATACTGCAAATTGTTAGCGAAAAATTGCATGGCAGAAAATATTGACACGCGAACAAAACAAACCTATATTTAGGTACTGTTGAAACTCTATTATATCGCGAACTACAATGCTGGTGCACTTTTTGCTTACCTACAATTTTCTAACATACGTCAAATGTACCTATATTTCAATCTTTCACAACGTTCTATTTCTGCCTTATAATTGCAGTATTAAACGCTGCTGTGTTGTGGTTTTAAGTATGTGATAAAAGAAACGCATTCTAATTAACGACCGTAATACGTAATCAATCAATCCATATTTAAAATTGACAATTTCTAGTATAAGGAAATTATCAAATGTAGTTCTTTTGTAGGCAAAACATTGGACAGATTAGATATTAATAACGAGCGTTAGTCTCTAGAAGTAGGCAAGGGGGTATGTGGCTGCCTCTGGTAGAATTTGAATTTTGTTTTGTGTTGATTTCAGATGTCTACATAGTGACCAATAATCATAGTCATTGGATGGACTTCCATAAAGCTGTTTCTTACTAATATTGATAGTGAAAAACTTAATGGTATATAAAGTAATGTACGTTGGACCCTTCCACAAATAAAATAAAGTGTTATAAAAAAAGACAACCTACACTACCATTATCGAAAACCGCATAGTCCATTAAAACCGAACGCAATTTCTATACAACCACACAATGACTCTATTAGGCCTCCATTGTGGTATAAAAAGATGCGTCGAGTTTCCTTAGGCCTCGTTTACAGAACTGTGAGTATAGACGTAGAATATAATTAATGTAGAATTAGTAAGTTTCGGGCCATCATCGTGACTATATAGGAACACTTCAAGGTGGTAGAGACAAAAAGTCACTTCGTAAACTCATAGTCCCACACCAAGATTTCCTATGTTATAATTGTTATGGACACGTATTAACATAAGTACACGAACACACATATCTAGAACAGAAATATAAAATCACTTAGCAATATGGCTAGTCTATAAGGATTCTGCTGGCGCCATTGTCACAAACCTACGAGTATGTCTGCCGTACCATAAGGGTGAAACACTGCTTGTACGCAAATAATTTGGTACGACTGTACCTGATTGTAGTCTCTATATTTTGATAATGGTGGCATCAACCCCAAATAGATTATAGAATAGCCGATTCCGTGCGGATGTGGCACAACTGTGGTGCCATCCGCACTGAATATATGGATGGATAGTATCGCCGCAGTCATAATCAACGAAGGGCTCTACCACCTTTATATGCACTTATCATTACAAGTTACAAGTAGGTACATGTGCATACGTATTTCCGTGACCGATCCCATACGCCGCGTATAAGCGAGCCCGCATACCGATCCCGCATTACGCTCCGCGTGTCCATAAACGGGGCCTTACACGATTTTCCCTTTAAGCGTTTTTATATCGCTCATAAAGATTTCACTTTTACAATAGAGCGCGCGGTTTGAAAACGTGTACGGTTGCGGTGAAAAGCGGATATCTACTCTGTACATCCGTCAACGAAGTTACAGAACCAAACTAAATTTGGCATAACAATACAATACAAACATTATTTATTGCACCCGAAAGAATAGATAGAATATATAATAAAAGGTACAACAGTTTCACGTGAAGTTAGACGATTATAAACTATGATTTATTACCCAAAATAAAATTATAAATTTTAATAATATGAACTCTGTTAAAGCGATGTTAAGTAGACCCACTTTAAATTGCTGGTAGATGATAAAATTGTTCATCCTTAACTATGTATATCTATACAAACAAATGATTACGGAATTCACCACACTCTGACTTGTTAGTCAGATGCTTGATGGACTGTACCTACTTTAGGGAATTTTATTGAGAACAAGTTGCGTTCATAGTGGATGAGTGGCGAACGGTACGGTTAATTTTGTCGGTAGGTTTTAAATCATTCTGTCCCTGTAGTTCCGGGACCAGAATAGGGCTACGGTATCCCCTGCCTGTCGTAAGAGGCGACTAAAAGGGGCTTCCGGGGTTGCGGGCGGCAAGAGTGGGAGCTCGAACCGCCCGGCTAGTGACTAGGCTAGGTATGTGTGACTAGGTATGTGTGGTCGCATACCGTCGTGCCCACCAGACGGCATAGGGTACCTTTTGAAGGTTTCCCCCTCGTAACAAAAAAAAAGCTACAATTTAGTTCCCAACAATAATCCAATGTGAGTTTCTATAAATAACACAAGCTGTGAACTTTAACATTAAGGCCAGTTTAAATTCATAGACTACCACGCAAAAAGGCCCATATGTCGGCCTGTTCCAACGACCTAATTGCGTCACATCTACATAATTCGGTACTTCACGAAGCGTAGTTAAGCGCGAATCCCACAAATGTATTCTATTTTGTAAAGTTTTTTTTTTCCTTTTAAGATAAACCAACCGGAATTTACCAACTATATATCCATCTACATTTACTTGACCTACCTACGTAAGTAAAGATTTCTAATAGAATAATATAAAACATTAATACAGTAGACATTCAATAAGAATGGATGCTATGACCCTTTTTCCTCATAAACCTGACAAACAATATAAGTATATAAACACGGTAACTGCGCGCACAAAACAGAATTATAAGAAACCACACATAGAAAATGCAACTCATTCCTATGTGCGTTTTGAAGATAAAAGGCTCGGTTGAGGAATTCTAACAGAAAATAAAACATCGCCGCTTCAGTCCTCAATAATTATCGCTATGTGTAAAGTTGGTAACCGACTTGGGTGATATATTTGTAATGTCACATTTTGCCATCTGAGCACTGTGTACTGACGTAGTAGAAAGGTAATCCGTTTGCCGAACTTGGCACTAGAAACACAACTGGGCTTAGCTAAAAAATTTATAGATTAATATCACCTTACCACTGTAAATGTAACTTTATATTATTTTACTGATTAAGTAGCACCACTGCACTTCAAATTACACTGTATGTGGATATCAATAAAAATAACTGCATTAACTAATGAAATCACAAGATCTCTATAAATTACTTTACTTCAAGAGTCACATCGGTGCAACAGATAATTCGCAATGACTTTTATAAGTTGTGCTAAAGCCATTTTAATCCGATAACTAGTCATATTTTCCGATTATAACAATAAACATTATCATTATGTTTATTGTTGTTGTGCGTTATCATCGCACGTCAAGTGTGACACCACCTTAACGTGTGTGCGTGTGTGCTTACCTTAATTGAGCCCGTGCTATTTACTCAACAATTTTTTCTCGCCGCCAACGAGCATCTCAAGTGTTCTGGTAGCGAAACGAGTTCGTAATAAGGATAGTGGGCTATTCATACGATGCGTAATGCAAGTGGGACTCGCGAGACTTAATGGTGTCTTCTCTTATGAATAAAAACCTTTTCAATTGTAACTTGCGTAGGTTTCTTCGGCGCCTTCAGAGTGACAACTGTCATCGGCTTTTTTAGTTCGTTAATTAAAATATTGCGTGGTTATTTCTCGTACGAGTTTTTGTTGGCACTTTGATTATCACATACGCCCGGCTGGAGCTGCGATGTAAAAAGTTGGCAAATCTATTAATACCGTGTTGGTTTTTTATGATGTTATTATTAAAACAAATCATTGTAAAGTCCACCTGGTACGAATTAAGCAACGTTTCGTTTTTTATTCGCGCTGAGAACGACGGTGGAATAGCTCTCGGTGTGTGTTTATGACACCCTTCCGAGGCACATTAGTGTAAATACTGTAAACGGGCGTGCGGTTCACCTCATGTTATGTTGTCAACGAGGCGCGCAGATGTTTAAATGTCAGTTTTACCTGACATCGGACGGTCACTTAAGCGCTGCACTTCTGACGACTTGAAGTTGAGATTCTACACGATTATGCAGGTGATAATGCTGTTCTTAAGTGGAAACAGCTTACTAGAATTCTGCTTGAAGATTTTTTTTCAAATTGAATTAGTATCTCGACACATTGACACATTGACATCTGTAAAGATGCCATCCTATCTCTAAAGATCTCCCGTGTACCAATTTACACTGCTATTATAAAGCAGAAATAGGTGTTTCGTCGTAGTCCATCTACGATGGGTTCCACCACCAAAATCATATTATGATGCTCGATCTGGAAGAATCCTATCCTCTTTACTTCAGTTAAGACTTACGTTGTCTATATCATTCTCAGTATCTTTGTTAATACAATGCCAATACACATCCTATCCGTGGTTTTAACATACTGCCTAAAATACCGCAATAATTAATTTATTAAGCCAATTAATAAGTTAATCAAAGTTATTGCGATGCAACATTACTTCTAGATTGATTTATTGGCCGTGCGTCTAATGAGACTAGCGGTTAAATACATTAATTATGGTGCGTATTAATCGGTCGTCAATTACCGAAATCGACACTTGGTTATTTCCAATTAACATTTTATTCGTAGGCCGCTATATCTGTCTCGGTATCAACACCTATTTTATTTACTATGTATTTAAGCCATATACAAAATGACTAACTGTTACAGTGACACCCCCAATGTTATGAATTGACTACAACTCTAGAAGACCGAGATCTACCTAAAATCTTAATTTAAAAGGTGGTAGAGAGAGTACGGTTCGATCTTGGTGGTGCCTCCACCACATTTATTGTTTCGGTGGACGGATGTAGTATTTAACTGCCTTACGAAAGAAGCGCGACCATCAGAGCAGTCCTCAGAAGTGGCAACGCAGTTGTATACAGTGTTTTGTTTTAGCTTAAATCTTCTCTTATTAAGAGATTAAGTATCTACGGGATTCCTTTAGAAAGAAAATGATAGTTTGCAAATGCATACATAAGAAATACGTAATAAGTATTCCATTTTTTTAAGATAGCATCTCATCTTATTGAAAAATTTTGTAACTTTCAGCATAATGAGCCGATTAGTCATATCGCCTCCGATTACATCAAACGACGTACACACACGTTCATTTTCGAAACTCAGTTGCGCGGCGCTCGGAGCGCCACCGATGCGCTTGCGCAACCCAATTGCAAGGGGCTCACGGCGATTCCCACGCGGATTTCGTACACAGGTGCTGTTTATCTCACCTCACAAAGGCTCGTTATGTAATCCTTATGGATACTACACTAAGATAAAATGTACTTTGAATGCCCTGTCCTCGTGAAATGCAAATGCTACGGCGGCTAATAAATTGTACAATGGCGGTAGTATTTGACAAACGCTTGCCAAACCGATAGTTATTATTTCATCATCAACCAATTTCTGACTGGTAGATGTGTTTATAGAAAAAAACAAAAAACTCGAAGGTAAGTGAAGTCTACCAATACACACTTGACCAGCGCGGTGGACTATGGCCGGATCCTTCCTACTCTGAGAGGAGACCTGTGCCCAACAGTGGGACAGTAATGGGTTGATGATGAGATGTGTACGAAGTCTACCAAACAGTGTTAGACTTCGTACATATTGTGAACAATTTTTTATACAACTCTCAGGCATGCAAGTTTTCCCACGATATTTTCCTTCGCCTTTGCAGCAAACGACAATTATTTTCTAATACGGTCATACTCATATTTTCCAAAAGTCCAAGTCGGATGTCTGGGACCCCGGACCCCCAGCGTGAAGTCGAATTTCAAACCACTAGTTTATCGCTACACCACCATTATTTATTGCAGTTCTATTCCTTTGAAGGTGAGTATCGGTACCGCATTCGCAATTCCTACGGTGTCGCAAATATTTTACGCGCAACACCAAACAACCACTTTCCATTATTTCACATACATGCCGCTAATGCAACTAGTAATAAAAGCGTTGTAAATAATACGTACAAGTCAAGCTAAAACTAATCACTTTTAGTTTTCTATAACGCCTACGTTCTCAACTGACTAGCCAACCTTTTGGCCGCCTGATGACGCAATGGATTACGTTTTCTTATTAAATTAGTAATACGACGATAATATTGTAAATAACGACACATTCTAAATGCTAAGTGGATCATTATACAAGAACCTGTAACAATGGAATATTTCTATATGATGGACTAAATATCTCGATCGATATGAACAGGTGAGAACACGGAGATTCACCCAAGTTTTTATCTATTTGTCGTCGTTAACTAATTATCGTATACGTAGCGGTCCGCTACGCAAGTGTAATACGCGAATAAAATGCATAGGAAATTTTCGTAAGGATACGTAACGCTCGTATATCGCCTGAGACTCGGGCGCAGCGCAATAAATATGTAATACGCAAACAAAAATTATAGGACAGATACGCGTACACTCTTACCGCATTTTCATTATCAAACTAATTTTCGCAACGATACGTAACGCCCGTATATCGTCTTATAGTCAAGCGCGGGGCAATAAATATGTAATACGCAAACAAAACGCACAGGACGCATATGCATACACTCTTACCGCGTTGTTCATTATCAAACAAATTGTCGCGGCGATATGTAGCGCTCGTATATCGCAGTAGACTCAAGCGTGGCGCAATAAATATGTAATTCGCGAACAAAACGCCTAAGAGGTCGCCCGCTGAGCCTACTGATTTATACTTTGCCCGCTTACGAGCGCACCGAGCTTGCCCTTTGAATTTATGTTGCCCGAGCACAAATATCGTCGCGGATTCAAGGTTGTTACGGTGATTTTACTTAAAGTTTTAGAAACACGTAAAGTTCAAAGTTTTATCACGTTGCAGGTATGGCGAATTAACTAGTCATTGTTCACTATAAAATTCGTAGAACTCTTACATTGAAAAAATCCAGTCATCAAAAGTCACTCAAAAGTCGAAACCGGCAGTCAATGCTATGAAGCACTGAATAATAATTGGCACAATGCAATAAATCTGTCTTGCTTTTACTGAAACATTTTTTTTCATTTGGTTTAAATTTTTAAAGCGAGCCCTACCTATACTATTCTACTATGTAGAACGTCGAAAATACACACGTTTATGGCATTGTGGTTCTTAAGTCTATAACTACTTATTTCAAAAGTCATATAGCGCTTAAAAGCTAGTATGGACAGAAAAGTCGAATGTGTAGAGAAGCTTACCGACAAATCCGAATATTTCGTTATCAAAGTACACAAATGTCACATTACGTCAACGGACAAAGTTGTCCCGAACAAATGTTCCATCAAGTTACAGTTAAGAAGACCTGTAGGACTACCATGAGTTTACAAAAGTATTACTCGCTAGCGACTGCGTAAAATAAATGTATGAAAAATTGTACAGCGCCTCTGGTGGTTACTCGTAGAACTAAAATCCGTAGTGACGTAACTCGATACGTAAAAAACCTATCGAAATCAAATCGCTAGCGAATGTCATTATGATCTATTGCCATACAAATTCGGTCCCATGAGTCATTAATTTGACAGACGTTGTCAAGAAATACCGTAACGATAGTAGTTATGTTATTCACTAGCAAAATGACAATAGTTTTCTATTTACCATTTCTATAGTGGCGTTTCTATGCCAACTCATGGTAATGCTACAGTTGAAGGAATGCGTTAATCCGATACGTACATAACAAACACCAACTGGATTCTAACGGCCGATGAAAAATCTAATCGCGATACATGTCTAATGATAAACTATATCGATTTGACGTAAGTAGTGTTGAGACGGCTCGAAATCCACTTCCCGTGGGCGCATTAAATCAAGTAAACTTGGCACATAGATTAACAGGGCGACAATAAATACTAGCGTTGGCCCTCCGGTCCGCACGCACCGGCATCATTTTAAGTAATACCGTTACAAAGTAATTCGATTTAATAATGCAAATAAGTTAAACATGAAATACGACTGACGGACGGGCTCGTGGGAATTCAATGGCGATGTTTCTTGCCTTTGTCGAAAATAATACAAAGTATACAATGTTTGTCCGCTTTCTATTTTCAAGGAAAATAATGTATTTAATTTCTACTTACGCCACAATTTTGTGAGTGGTACGACTTTAAAAATAAAAAAAAGTCTTACAGTAAAAAAGATTTTGAATACTTTTGATTTTCGAAAAAACAAAGTATTTTATATTTATTAATGGTAGGTATTCTTTACTATAACCATAATATCGTTATGAGTTGTGCTTCATATACCTAAGTTTACGATACGAATGTCTGAATTTTAAAAACAATATCTTGAAATTTTCTCCATAGGTGTCCACCTGCATATCACCTTCATACGTTCTTATGTAAGTATTTACATTAGCTCTTGTAATTACTCTACTCGTTATGGAAATCTCGATTTACATTTCGGACAAGTACAGACGGTATGATATCATGGAATTTGAGCTTCGACGTGTATGTAGATGCAGTGGGAGCTTATACGAACGCCACGAACATTCCTAAGTCGTTCTAATTAAGTCGCATTCTACATTACTTGGGGCGGGTATGTATACGGTCGCAAAGTGCAAAATGTGTGCAGGGTTACCTGCGAAGCGGTATTTGAATCAATTTGAATAGCTTACGTTACAATTGTTTTGTTAATTTAAGATTGTTCCTTCATTTGGTGGAAATGTGTTTGAAAGGATAATTCGGTGTTTCTTCTCCACATAAAAAAGCCACACGAAGCCGTGGTAGACTATTGAAGATCAGAAGAATTCTATAAGGGATATTAAGGCGAAGTAAAGGAACAGTATAATCCCTTTGTAAGATGAAATAAAATGTATGTAAATGAATGAATTTTCTAAATTGTATGGTTTTCGTTTCAGTAGTTTAAGTTGCGGTGATAAGGGTAAGTGCGATAAGTGCAACACAACCCTAATGACTAAAAAGGACAAAACCCTTTTATTTTAAGGTACAATGTATCAACCCTACCGCACATCTATCAAGGTGTGTCCATCGACAACCTTCCATTCTCCGAGTGCAGCGTCAATGCCGATGGGGTCATTATGTATTCAGAAACGACAATTATAGTTTCATTTGCAACAGCTCACTTGTAAATGGAGGTTTAGTGCCCATTAAATTGACGCGTTTAGGGCGCACTGTTGTAAAAGTGGATTATTGACGTTACATCATCACCGTCCCGTAAACTATGTTTATAACCAATATATTGCTTCGCTGTTCGTGTTTTATTTCGATGATTGAAGTAGCGAGCATTCAGTCCATTTGATGGTGAGTCATGCCGCTCATTGATTCTATCTGAAGTATAAGTATAAGTATAAATGGTAAGCTCATACATTTTTCACGGAAGAGTGAAATTTTATAATCCTCGCCCAACTACTAGTCCGCTATGAAGTTGTTGCGAGTAGGTGTAGTCATACAATTTACTATGGCGACGCAATTCATTTCTATATTCAGAGCGGACTAGCAGCTTTACGCGGACTATACTAAGAGGTAATATTACAGAATTCATATTTGATGTAAGAATACTGTAATGTTATGTACAGCCTCCTTTCGTGTCATCGATCGACGGATATTCAACCTATAAACGTGAATATACTGGATCGAGTGTACGATTTCCATTTATATAGGAATTTAATAGGCTCTCTATTCAGAAACACAAGATGAAGGACCGATCGTTCAGGAAATTAAATTCCATATTTACTGCCGATAAATATTTACAAATCGTAAATCGAATGACATATTGCGCGTGGGTCCGATATCGACTGATATTATATCTGGATGAGTAACTATGATCGTAATCTACAATATTTATAACGTTGTCGATTATCGGGAAATAAAATCAGTTTTCAAAGGTGTGTGAAATCTACCAATTCGCACTTGGTCGGCAAGGTGAACTATAATCCTAAACCTCTCTCCGTCTGAAAATAAAACTTATACCCAGCACTAATCGGTTGATGAGAATGAGAAATTCAAATGTCAAACAGTACCGGTAGCAGCTGCTAATATTCTTAAATTAAAATAACACAAACATTAGCAAAAACGATTTCCAATTTGAACAAACAAACATTATCATTGTTAAGAGGTGTTGAGAGACGTCGTAAACCTCCTAACCTCGATGGGAACGTAAACTTACGACAGACGACCGCCGAAGGGAAGGCAACATAGAAACACGATTATTAAAACGTAAAATTTATTGACATTGAGATTATATTTGACACAAATTTATTTGGACAATATATTGCCACAGGTGAAATCGAGGACACATTGAATTAAATTAAATAGATCATGGCTATGTAATCTATACAATGTGTGGAAAGACACATCTAAATGTTAACCGGACTTATTAAATTTATGGAACGGATTTTCAAGTTATCTTAAAGCAATTACGAACGATCTACTAATTCTTGATCAAGCCTCCGTCGTACGTAAACGCGCAAATCAAAAATGTCTAAGATTAAGCCGGTTCTGAAATAAATGCTGAAAAACGTCTCCAAAATAAATCGCATTATTGGAATGTTACGTAATATAAGATATTAGATACGGCAAAACCAGCGATATAAAGCACCTCGGATTAAGGATCCAATAGGTGGAAATATCGACCTTGGCCTCGACACCGGCGACAGCGGTCGCACGTCAATCACAATCTATCAGTTCAAAGCCACATCAATATAGTTCACTACCTCAATGAAAAGAATCATTCGCGACGCCCTTGGCGACCTTCCGGATTGTACGTAAGGGCCAAATCAGTTTAGCTACCGCATTTATTCGCTCGGATATAGTGCCGTGCCATTCAATTGCTGTAATATCATCAAAATAGAAGGGAAGGTTAACAAATAAACCGCTAACAGTGTGAGTGGTCCTAATGGTTTGAGGATTTAAGATTTGTCTCTAGATTAAAGGTTTTCGTTATTCATTAAGAACGTGGATGTATTTATATGTAGAGTGATCGTTATTCTTAATCTATGATAAATAATTTAATTGTCTTCTTCGCGTCAACAAATCCTTTATATTAGTAAGTATCGGGATAATCTTCCAACCAATTTCAAAAGACTTGGAAAAACGCAAGAGATCTTACATAGCAAACCCACGGAAATTGACGGTTGAAGAATAACTAATTTTATGAAATTGAAACGTTATGATGGTGGTTAAAGTTTAGATAACGACAACAAAACCGGCAACAACGCATGACAACCGAATGTTTCAGCGGAATCTCCGAATATAGCGTTGAGTCATCCTTATCCTGCTATCTCCGAAACCACTTACTTCACGTTTATGACGTAATTAATGACTCGCTCGCGGTAAAAGGCTCTTTAGTTGCGGGCTATGGTGTGAGAGAAGAGAATTTACAAGAATATGAGAATATTACCAGCAGGTATTTAAGTATGTATATTTATTAGCTGTGTGTAAAAATGTACGAGTATGTAATGTAGACTACATTATACCGAAGTGTGCAGCATAAAATATCAACGAAACTTTCTCATATGCTTAATTTTTTATGTTAATGTGGAAATGGAGTCGGATTTTGTAAATCACAAACAGATATACCTATATTATAATAACATTTTCAATACAGCAAGAAGAGAAACTTACTAAAAGTATTTTTGATACGATTAAAGTTAGCTTGACTCTGTTACTTATAAGATATATTTGGTTATTTCACTAGGTGAGGTACTAGTAACACCTGCGCGACAGTTCATGTCGAATATTCTCAGCGACTATAGTTTGTGTTTTAGCTCCCTAAAATATTTTGTAGACATGGTGAAGTGAGAATCATCTGTGATAGGTCATAAAACCCTCTGTGGTTCAACTGCGCGACCACCACACCTATTCCTGCCAAGTAATAGCAGTGTTAAGCGCTGTAGTGTTCTGGTTTGAATAGTGTGTTAAGGGAGACTATCCGAGGATACTTATCCGAGGCGTTCCAATCCAACTTAGTCCTCAGGGGTAGTGGCTCATCTGTGGCCGACCACAGGTGGAAAACTAATCTCATCTGGAGATGATTACACTTATGCATGGGTGGCAGTAGCCACATTGCATGCTCGTTTGCTATTACGATGGTCCAAAACAACTTTATGCGGAAAGGCTAGCATTGAATATAATACGTTTAAGAGTTTACATAAGCGAAATTATAATGATCACTAAAGTGTGTTACGTTTTAAAGGTCACGGAACGATTTGTTTAATATATTTTAGATTAAGTTATGTATGAAGTTCAACCAACGGCTAAATTATGCAACCCTAATTATACGGTATATTAGACGTCCATTCGTTGTACATTTTTGAAGGCACCCTATATTGACTGCGTATTATTATATCTACACAGAAAAATAAAATTGTCGATGTGTTAATTATATAGTACAAATGTTTGAAACTACATACAAAAACCTATAAGATCTCTCCAATTACACAAACGACGTTGATACTTCAAATAACTTTGGAGAGCACCTGCTTAAAAATTGAAAAACTGCTAGTGAAATCTTAAACAAAAGTAGTTCAACATCTTCAGATCTTAAAAGTTACCGTAGTTACGATAAAATTTTCTGTTATAGGTACATTTTAATTTTACGTACTAAATTTTCCAACTATAAGTAAATACCTACTCGATTAAAATTCAAATGGTATCTTATAACAAAATTTTAAATTCATATGTGGTTAACTAAAGATCGCTTTACATTCAGACCTTGCACAAAGTTCACGATTGCCTCGCCCTCGTCTCGACCGATAGAAAAACTTGTTCGCTCTTGAACGCTTCCATCAACCCTATGCGGCGTTAAATGACTCGCTTATCAAGGCCTGCCCTATATCAACTAATCAGTCAACTTGATGGACAACTTATTCTTACGCGTTCGTGACGGGTTTTGTTTTTCTATGAATGCGAAGTAGCAAACGAACACGCAGTCCGTCTTGTTATCACCGCCAATCGTGGAAATCTTTTTTTTTTTAATATTTGAGCCTTACAATAAAGCAGACGTGCTACCTGATGAAAGTAGTCAACGTCGCCTATGAACGTTGCCAATGGATCGCCGGCTTTGAAGGAGAGCTCTTTTTGCACCTTTTTTGAAGAGCCCCATGTCATAGCGCTCTGGGAATACCTCAGGAGGAAGTTAATTACACATCTTGCACGTTCGTGACAAGAACGTCCGTGCAAACCGAACCGTGGTCCGAATCTTTATAGTCCGCGCCAAACTGCTAGTCCGCTCTGAAGTTGTTGCGAGCAGGTGTAGTCATACAATTTGCTATGACGACGCGATTCATTTCTATATTCAGAGCGGACTAGTAGTTTTACGGACTAGCAGTTTCGCGGACTATACTATACTACACAGGAGTCCTACCTAGACTCGGTCATAGATACGAGTACGTTGTTATCCCTGAGAACAAATATACTATTATCATCAGAGTACAATAATAAGCTATTAAAATTTTCTATATTGATCATTTGAAACGTGATATTACTGCATAAAGAGATACCTATCCATTGTTAACTTCAAATTATAAGTATCTGATTGTGTTACGGGTGTCACTCTTAATAATATTTATTGAGATTCGAAACGGTAATCCGATACTAATTCGCCTCCTATCGGTACAACCGTCAAGAAATCGACATGAGCGGTAACTTTGATGGCCGATGATGTGTTACGAATTGGAAACATATTAAAATGGGTTTGTACAGATGGTAATGTACTTACGGAACAAATGTACAAATAATTTACTTGTCGAAAATAACATAGGAAATTTAAAAAATAGGAATGCGACATTTTTGCACTTTTCAAAAATAAAAGACGTAAAAGTTCTCCTTCAGACACGAGCTCATCTACAACAAATTTCTGTATTTTCTACAGGATACTGTGGTTTGTTTCAAGAGAATGCTGGAGAAATTCTATCAATGAAAATGAGTGGTGAAATATATCCATCAAGAATTTCCATCGATAAATATATTGTAAATTATTAAGCAAAGCAGTCACTCGTTTAACAATGCAAACGATCGCATCGTGTGCCTGAAGTGACATTTAAACACAACTGTGACTAATTTCGGTTGAACATCATCACTAGCAGATATGTACTTCCTAGTTCGCTCAGATAAAGGATATAAACACAGCCAATTTCGAGTTGGACACACACTGAGCATATCAAAAAATGTTTTTGAGTAAATTCATCATCCGTCTAAGAAGTCCGATTCGTACTGGGCCCATTTATATATTTTTTTAATTTTAATGTGTTGATGTTAAATTTGATTATTATAGTTTGAACGAAACGTAAAAAAGTACAAGAAAACATAAACATGTTCCCTGAATTAAGACTTACACAGTTGTTGTACCTAAAACCAAAAATATAAACAGCTAAGGATCGTAAATAAATAAGCATGGATTGCGAGACCAAATACCGGCAACGCACGTAGTATACTTCACGAAAGGTAATAATTATACCCGAGTAATTAGGGTTGCAATTTGGCGACGCTATGTTTAATTGTTTTCCTAATTAGAATTGGTACAAATTTAAATTGCCATGCAATCTTTATTTAGTATTTGAAATATGCATATAACTCACTATCCGTGCTATAATCGTACATATATCGTTAATAACAACGTACTAATTACGTTGCAATCTCACTTAAAGACAAATTGACCTATCCGCGTTAGTTGAGACGCTCGGTCGCGTTCTCAAAATGTCATGTATGCACGTTCGTTTAAAAACGAATTCATTTCAAATTAAAACGCCGATCGTATCGGGCACCGCGAAAGCGTAAGCTGTATGCCAATCGACCAGTTATTATTGTGGGTATTAATAAAATTTATGAAGCACGCGGTTCAAAGACAGTTCAATTTTATAATGAATTCTGCGGTCGTTGTTAATTATATTTTCAATTTCACAACACCACTAGCGCACCGCCCGAGGCCTAATAGATGTAAATGCTGTGTTATTTTAACAGTCTGCGAATATCCTGTACATGATTTTATTAGGGTAAAATGGCGGAGAGAGCGCCGATGTTAATAGTGATTAGTCCGTTCTTTTATATTACAAGTAAATGTAGTATTTAAAGTTACGGTTCGCCTGAACCCTGCTGATGATGATGTTGTGTCGCTGCTATCCAATTGGACAATTTAGATCAAGACGAACTAAAAGTATTAGCACAACAAACACATCTTAGGAGTAGAGGAAAGCTGATCGCAGAGACCAAGACAGTAGCGGCACTATCGCAGGTAATCTTCGATCAACTCCTACTATATTGCTGATTTTACATATTTACTACATAATTTCCTTTCAAACGCTGCGACGACCTTGTTGATTTAAGGCATTCACGAAATTCGATAAGTCTCAATATCTAAGCGCATTCAAACGAATATCGGTACAAACCGCAATAGTATCGATTGTCTTAACTTGAACCAGACCAAACCGCAGAGCCAGATGAACTTTAAAGAATATTCTCCTTCAATGACCGAAGACAAGACTGGCGCCACATTTTATTTCTGTATCAATAAATTATTTAAGCTGGATTCTGTAACTAATACTTGATGTAAATGATATAAGAAGTTTGAATTTAGTGCTCAAGCAAAACCACGTGTATAATTTTTTTATGATATAGGAGTAGCAGACGAGCATGCAGTCCACCTGATGATAAGTGGCTACTGCCGCCCATGGACATCTGTAATCAACCACAGATAGGATTAGATATTCCTACCTGAGGTCGGCCACAGATGCGCCGCTACCCCTGAGGACCAAGCTGGAACGCCTCGGAAAAGTATGTCTCCCTTACCACACCCTTCAAAACGGAACACAGCAGCGCCTAACACTGCTGTAATTAGGCAGAAATAGGCGTGGCCGGTGGTGCCGCCCGAGTCGAACCACAAAGGGTTCTACCACCTTCAAATGTGTATGTATTGTAATGTGTATGTAATTTTAATTATATGACAATGGTGTATGCAGCTATGTTCTGAATTGATTTGATTTAGTATTGTAGGGCAGATATAGCAATATGAACCTTTTTCACTAGTTCATATAAAATCATCGCGTGTATGATTCGGCCTTATAGTGACGACACATACTACAACTACTATTCTTTCATTTTGTATAACCAAGTATGACACCATCTTTTTATACACATCTAAATCATATATACCAGCGTACATGACATCGTACATAACTGATTTATAAACGACCCATAAGCAATTCTACGGCGGAGATTTCGAGCACATTCAATACTCATACGAGAAACCTATTTCGTATTCGTGCCTTCAACGTCCAGAGAGCTTCAGTCAGATATGCAAATCTAAAGTATTTCACGCCGAGCAAGTTTACGATAGTTCGCCTCTCTCGCATCAAATTTCCTCCAATACACAACGCCAGAAGCTAAACTAAATCTAGGTTGAAGACCGAGGCTTTGGAAGATGAAACTTTGAACACTATCCTGTATTCCTACATAATATTCTATAACGTGTAGTTTGTTGTTGGAGGTTGTGTGGTTATAGATTGTGTTGTTGTAGGTTGTTACTGTTTACTTTAGTCATTGTAGTGATGTAGCTTCAAGCAGGTAACCACTTTTTAAATTTCAAATTTTGCAGCACCATTCACAATGGTGAAACTATTTATCAAATTGTCTTTTAACGCAAGATGCTTTCTGGTATAACAACTGTCAACTAGATCTAATGTAAAATTTTCTCTAGAAATTATCTCATAAAATAGAGCATTAGTCCAAGCCAATCGTGTGACCTTAGTCAATCAACGGACAATCTGGACCAATCAGTATCCAGTTCTATACCCCAGAATAAAGCGGCAAGTTCAATCTTATCCGTAAGTAAAATTGTCCAATTAAGATTCCTCTTTCGTTCATCGCATATGTATTCCAACGGATGCCTATTAACAAGGTTCTGAGTAAGATGCGACGTTGGGCCGCTAACCCATTAACTGAGTGAGTCTAACAATACACTTACAGGTAATAAACGTCAGTAGGTTCCGTTCCTTACTCAAGGACTGCGTCCATCATAAACAGAGCCGTAAAACGTACAACTGTAATCACGTTGCCGTTCGAGTTACCTTACCACACTTCGGCCCCAGACGCCACGTGAGCAGGTGACGCGGGACGGGCTGTCGGCTCCCGGCGACCGGGTCACGAGGCGCGTGCTCCGGGGTAATTAGAGTTCGCAGGAGTCTCCGTAACACGTGACTCGTGGATAGATTTAATAGCAAACTTTGAGAGACCTTTGAGATGTTAAAGGTCGATGTTGCGAAATGAATTTAGAAACAAAAATTTCCTTTAACAAAACAAAACTTTCCGACGGGCGCAAACAATTTTATATAATTCGACATAAATCATGTTACATTTTTTGGGCTTAGGGTTATGGATTCTATTTCCGACGTTTGAAGCATTTGTTTACACGCCTTTTAAAAGTATGCCTATGTTTAAACACATAAACATTATTAAAATTGGTTTTTCATTGCCGGCACAAATTATGTCCCTTTTACACTCACATTCTTAATTCTTACTTAGATGTATGTGTTTTAATATTTTTATGTAAATAGTATAGAGGTATATAACAAAAAAATGTATAAAAAATAAAATCGTGACCAAATGGAGCACTGTAAATTGTATATAATTAATATCCGAGAGCAAAATGTATTCGCTTCCGTTTGCATATTTTCAAGTAAACCGACTCTTGTAATCAGATCGGATTTTCCACGAAAGCGCCTTACATCCAATAAGCAAACATAAGTTATTGAGCAAACGAAATCCGATGCATGGGAATGAAAGCATGGAATGGGAGCCTTACCGTCCTGTTTACAACCTGACTTTTATATCCATTCACATATATAATTAGGGATATGTCCAGATTTTTACTATATTTGTTTAATATGTGACAATATTGCAGACTTGTTAATGGTCATTGTTAAAATTGCTAACTTAGCAGATAGCTAATGGTTTCGAGGTCGATTCCCGGGATAAATATATATGTTTTATGATCTGGCTGTTTGTTTGTGTTAACTTCTGTGAATTCGAATCTATAAATGAAGAAAATAAATCTCCAGTTTCCCCTGTTTATGACTTACCTACTTGCAACAAGTTTTGACATAATGTTGTTGTTCTTTTATATTGAAATGTTTTATTCATAAGCCATATATTTGGTACGAGGCACGAGGCAATGTCCATATAAAAAACACGTAAAAGATTTTTGCAAAACCTTATACAGTATATCTACACTCAGGATAAAGTAGGAAAAATATTTTCATTCGTTTGTTTGTTGTTTGCTCTGTAAAGTTAGAGGTTCTTAGACAGATTGAGTCTATCGGGTTTCTGTCGCCGTAAGCTTACACCGTTAGCCGGAGGCGGCGACATCTGCAGGGCTTCCCGCAAAACAATCCCGAAGGAGAACCTACAATCCCGTGTAAATGCACCCGACACTTTCCCAGACGTTTGTTTGGTATTGTATGAAAAATATAGATTTATTTATGTTAATTACTGAAATTAAAAAAAAAATCCAGTCTCACTGTACACCATTGATTTCTCTATTCAATCACCCATTAACAGATATACATAAGTATAGAAAGACAATTTGTAATTAAAAAAAATGAGAAATGAAAGAGAACATCATGAGAGTATTTACTCATAAAGGTTTATATACGAATTAACTTTCCTATAATTGAAAACGATTTTATAATCTCACTGAAACAACTATCACATTACAAATTGGGCACTAGCCGTTGCATTGCAATTTATGTAAAACGTAACGACGACGGTACGATAAAAATTTTAATTTCATTAAACGCTCAAACACCGCAGTACGCATACGAGCTTTTGATATGAAATCGATAATACACCTCGATTCAATTACAGCCTTAAGTACAGATTATACATGCAAATTGAATCGATGCACTGGCGGAGCGGCCGACATATTCATCAACATGTAGTTTGTGCGGTTCGGTATTATGGCCAAATTTGAATATGTTTTGCATAACTATACGAGTGATAACTTTAACGGTTTGTTATCAAGGAATGTTCGCTAGGTTTTGGAAAACCACTTCACTATTGAAAGAAAAAAACAGCAAAAGCGTAGGTATTCTTACAAATCAATGCAACAAAATTTTTAATTTACTTGATTTTAAAAAGTATAACCGAATCTTACAGAAAAAGCAATAAAGACAAAGATAATAGATAGAAAGTCTTAAGAGGCATATTAAAATAAACGTAGATCAGATTTCTAGAGATATCAAAATTTATCATGGTCCCGATCGACGTGCAACATTGTCCATCAAAGGTCAAACGCTTACAAATCGTGGTCCTTCTGAGCGTTAACCTCCTCAATCACAACGCAACGTCTTATAACCTGATAGCCATACGTAGAACTTTCTTGGCTACAACATCGTTTCGAACTACATACATTAGTGCTAAACTTTACACTTGTCAATACCGATCATGAATAAAAGCAGCAATGTACGTTAAAAGTTCAAAAGTGAGTTCAACCGTTACTGGCATTAGAGGGTCTCGCTCAGTGAAATGTTGATTTATTTTACCACTTTAAGACATGTCTCATTTATCACGCACAGTTTTAACGTCTGAGACACATAAAAGATAATGCATAGCCGATTGAACGCCATCGTAATTTGAGATGACTTTGACGAATTCTATGAGGGGCAATAAAACGCTAACAATGTTACGAGTTCGGAGCGCGATCTTAAGACCTTCAGAGAAAGACTTCGGAGGGACCGTATAGAATATACTGCCTCTATCATGTCTGCCACATTGAAGGGGACTTGATTTATTGTGGTTCATTTGTTTGGCTCTCCACTATGGGAAAGAGATTTGAAGTTTTATTGGTCCTTCACCATAGTTGACACACTAAAATATCATAAATTCATAACACTAACAATACAGTTTAAAAATACATTAACAAACAAAAAATGTAAAATATAAATCATGTTAATGTCTACCATAATTGAATGTACCAAATACACAAAGGTGAAGGATGCCTATTATACCGTTATTACAACGAACCTCTTATTTTGCTCATTATAATAATAAATCAAAAGTCCATTCAAATTGTTAATATGATTTCCGACAACCTATTCCAACTTATTAAGTCATCCACATTACTAAATGCAGAAAATATTTATCTATTATATTTGCAGCGAATTTATCTCTAAAGTATAAACTGGAATATGATATCCGATTTTCAAGCAGTGTCATAAATCCATTGTTTAATTTTTCTTGTCAAGTCGAAAGCTTCGCGGAATTGGTACTTATGGGCCATCATCATTTGCCGGCGAGCCCCTAATTACAGGCGATTTCAGAGTATCATGGTAAATTGGATTGAGATGCGAAATAAAGTAGGAGTCACAATTTAGGCAGATTATCCAGCGGGAGACTACCGCCGATTATATACGCCATTCGCATTCATTTTATTATGTGGCAACGATGAATGTGGAACTTAATGACTGCGTTTGAATATTTCGATGGCGTCGTACAGTGACTTTTCACGGAACAATTTATTAAAGGCATGTGACGCAATCTCGGCTTTACAAACGAACTTTTATTAATCGCTCGGTTGACTTGCTGGATGTGTGACGCAATGGAATTGTAGAAACCGGTCCAAAATAAATAGTGTGGGGACATGTCAAGAATGCATGCGAAGCAAAAACCGGGCTATTCACTGTTCCAATGCTAGACAAAGACCTTTGAGTGAATAGGTTACGGAGCTTTAACCTCTCCGCTCAATAGGAATTAGCGACTTACAGTTACCATTTTTTATGTTAGAGTCAACGTGATCGTCTCGGTTCAACTATGAATACAGTGCAAGCGTATTCATTTAATGTGTACCATCTACGAAACATTGAAATAACATCAGTAGTTAAAATGGTAACGAAGACAAGGTACATCCAGGAATGATATTAGATTCAGTAGACATGCTTGATAAACATGGACTACACCATAACGTACAAGTCAGACATTAAATCATAAAGACCTCCAACTAGCAAATCCTACCGTCGAAGCTACATCTCGTGTAGTGCAGTCCTGGCGGGGAAGTCGGGCCGGTGAGACGAACGCAATGATTTGCGGCGGCGATAAATCCGACCGTCGGACGGGGACAGACCCGCCCGCGGCCGTCGCGATAAGTGTATCCAATTACCACTATACCCAGCACAGCACCATAGTATGAAACACGAAAAAAATTCACTTCTCTTCGCGTTTTAAAACACGCAGCGAGCTGAAGTGAAAGCTGAGATGTGGACAAATAACATATTTATGATTATTGATAATTTATGTAATTATTTATGTAATTGCAAGAAAACGATTGAACAACAAATTATATGTTAGAAATTAAGGACCGATGGTGTATCTTGTGTTGGTGAACCTTAAAAACATAAATAAATAAATTATGTTTGTTGTAATAATTGAAACAGGCCAGCGCATAAAGTAGGAAGTATTTGTGGAATTAAGGTAGCGTGGTGGAAACCAATATCGGTTAATATACCTATCGTAATGTAAGGTTAATATAAGGTATCCGAACAATACGTTTATAAAGTATAAGTAGAGTATGGATACGTTAAATTGTGGTATTTCCTAACATTTAATTAGATATATAAGTTATGTAGAGCATTACAAAATATAAGCATAAAAATGCAACAAGGATTCGGATAATCTTAAAGTTCAGGTTTAATATGCTTTTATGTTTAATTAAATATAATCATATAGAATTCAATAAAGTATTTAACTACTTCTATAAACAGATATAATATTGATTATTCATAGGCTTATATAGTGTCGATGTCGTCAGTCAACAGAAAAAACATTTCTCCGCACATTCTTTGTACACTGTTAACCTTTTTCCCATAGCGGCTGTCGTCTTGTTCTACACGAGAAACCGTTTGCGACTTCCACTCTGGCTCGAGTATAATTAATTCCGTCTCGGGCCTACTTAAATTATGTATCGAGAGGGCCGCAGCGCCCTGCAGTGGCCGCGGAACTCGTTCGAATTCAGTGCCACCACCATTCAGTCATTTAACGCTCTGCTCCAATTTCACGCGACGACATTTTCTGACACGATAAGCGTTAGACCACAACGCCGATACCTGACGTATTAATAATGCATACAACCGGACAGAAACCAGAATTCGATCATTACATCAATTGCTGTAAATATACGCCCGCCGGTACTACATAATTGTATTATAATTACCGGATTGAGAGCTTATCATTAGAATGCCACGCTCGATATCAAGTTGTCACTCAGTCCATGAAAGATATGGAACATGCTATGTTCTAGATATTAAAGAAAACTGTTACAGAGCTGGAATAGAATAAATGTACTATTTTATATATCTATATAAATTATAATTAAAACGATAATAGACGAATACCAATGAAATCAATTGTGACAATCGATTTTGTAAAATAAACTTTATTTGTAAAACAAAACCACAAGCTTTAGGCTTCCTAGTGGTTGCTTTCAACATGATTATGGTAAGGCGATAGTTGTAAAGGTGCCTGCGAAGTGTAACGAACCCACGACAGTTACAAAAGGATCGTAACTAAGAGATCCGTGCGGTTACCGTCACCGGACACCTGCGGAAGAGCTCCGGTATCGAATCCGCATAAATCAAACAACGAAATCCCCGGAGCTATTCGCCATGACCCTGTATTTGTTTACTCTCGAAACCATTTATCGGATTCGAATGATCAAAATCGACCACGAATCCAAATGACGGGGCATTGAATGTTACTTTTTCAACAGGTATCAATCGATCGGTAAAAAATAACCCTTTTAGTAGACGAATAAATAAAATACAAAGAGTGTCTGGATATTACCGACCTCGGCGGGTTTTCTATCAATGTCATAATAGATGCAATCGTCACGTAATAGGTCATAATCGGAGCGAGAGGCGTTGGTGCGTCGCGATCCGTACCCAGCGGAGGAATGTCGGTAGGCAGATATAACGTTTTGAGCAACAGTGTTGTGCGTTCTACACTTGGTCAGGTTGCACCGTTCGGTGAATCGGCCGCGTGCTGATTCAGATCGGAGTCTACCGGGTCAGCGAGCAGAGCGGGCTGCGATGGATCGATTATCGCGCAGCACGAGTCGCGCGCGGGACTACAACGCACTCAATGTCCACCCATTATAATTCGGTTTAGCATAACAATGCAAGCTAACATTGCGCGCCGCAATAACTGTTTCTCGAATTAAACAAAGTATTGAATTATTGGAATAAACAGTAATGATAAACAAAAGCGAAGCCAATTGAAAACCCTTACAGCTAAACGATTACAATAAGTATCAACTGTGACTTTCAATTACAGTAACTTAAGAACTGGATACATACTCGGTATATCTAAAGCACTTTATTCAATCTAGCGTATACCATCAACGGGGGTTAATAACTTACATTAGAGAGAAGACGCTGAAGTATTCAATCAACTTGCAACGTACAGAGCGGTTTATTTTTTTACCTTGTTGATGCGAATAAAAATGGCTCTTAGCAAACTGTCAGATACGCCGGATGAGCAATCAAACCTAGAGGCGATGTTATCTTAGTTACAGAGTGCATAGTCGGGATACGTGCAAAAATATGGGGCACTCTTGGGGATGTCATTATAGCCATAAATGGCTTTAGGGGACTTCATATCAATGCTTATTACGGGGTCTCGAACCGAGGATCGAGTATGAGCGGTATCAGTGATGCATTGCCTCCCCGGGGCCCAACGCATCCGTATATTGTTCGCGAAGCAGAAATATGGAACTAATGCCGGTCTGTCATGTGCGATGTCAGATCGGAAAGCGTGCCCGGAGGTATTGTGTAACAGTTTAACAACAGTCATTAGCAATCAATCAGCTGAAATCCGGTGGGTGGTAGATAGTTTCGCTTCAAAATTGGCCCTCGCGGTCAAAGACGTTGGGAAATCTAACACAGTTGGGTGTCGGATCAAAGAGGCGATCGTGATCGATTTAGCGCACATTTTAGGTGCGTCTAAAAATATACATGGAAGCAACCGCAGTGTTCGAAGAGACCACGAGATGAACACAGGGTTTTATCGAAATTGCAAGCGATCCGTTGATGGCTGTGGTTGGCGGCACGCGCTCTGAACACGTCCGGGCAATTGAAAAGAGCGCGAGTTATTGCCGCAAATGTTAGGGAATCGAGCCACAATTGCTGCTGCCGGGCAAGCCACACAATGTGATAGCAAGCAGGGTACCAATACGGGCTCGATGTCGCTTCTTACGTCACGCCCCCACGCGACCCGAGGCATAGGATAAACTATATAGATAACGTTCAACGGAAAAGTATACATATTTTTTCTCTACCAAAATTTTTATATTGTGTATTTCTAATAATTTTAATCCAAACATTATACGCGAGACGAAAGTATACATATTCATAAGTGTCTTATAAGAAATAAATAATACTCGTTGTTATTAGCTAGAGGACCTTTTAGCCCTTTTATTTCACCATTTACTAAAGTTGACGTCGGGTAAGTTGCAAAACGTATTGCCCCATTAGGAACTGGCTTTATCAGTAATTTTAGCCACCTGGACTTCAAGTATTACATAACTGGGTATATCTTACGTGCAAATCTTAGATCTCCGTCTGATATCTTAAGGTATCCTTTAACTTTTAGGACGCCTGGTATAACCTTTTTAAATGTTAACTCACATGTAATATTTCACTGTCCCAACGTGGAAGTAAAATCGTTTCTAAACATTCAGACAACCTGTAGAAGACAACAGGTAATCAATCGTTGGAAGTAGACACATAATCGACCTGCATTGCCCCGAGAACCAAATAGTAAGAAGTTCAGCAGTGGAGTTCTAAAGACTGATGCTTGGAATGGATGATATTCCATAATAAAATGTGTTGGACACAGTTCAGTAATATTTTATCAATTCCAAGGCACCACTATTGTTCCACTGTCGTCTGTTAGAGCTACGAACAGATAGAGCGCCGATACTGGTCTAGTTCTAGTACCCGATGACACTAGCGGGTTTGACAATTAATTAAGCGAACACGGCACCACCCCATTGTGTTCTGCGCCTTCCGGGCCGCGTGTCCTGTCGGTTATTAACCCAAAGCTATTGCCAGCTTCCGTCCAAACTCGTAACAAAGTGCATAAGATGTTGTACCACTTAGTAAAAACACTGACCTATCACGGTGAATTGCAAACGTCTTCTCCTCGTGTCATTTCTAGTATTTTTGACATGAAATGCTTATTATTCAGTCTCGAGATAATGTGTATAACATTTTATGTTTTGTATTACTATTTTGTACACTTTTAAATATTATGAAGCGATAATGGATCTGTTTAGTCGTTAACGTCACTCATCTCCATGAAGATAATTGGTTTGTTTTTTAAGTATTCTCCCAATTAGTTCATTATTCTTACTCGTATATATTAATTTTCATTTTATCCTTCTCGTCTTCGTATAATTCAAGATTTTACCTGTCTCTCCAAGAATTTAATGTCAAATTATAGATGCCAGTGACAACCTGGTTCGACCGTTAATTAAGTGGACACAAGCACACTTCATTATGTACTACGTTTTCCGGAGCGCGTGTCTCGTCGGTTATTAACCTAAAGCGACCATTATGAGCTTCCGTTTGCGTCGCGTATCGAGGTGCAAGGGATGTTGCGACATGGTGCAAATGCTGCTCAGACGATGACTAAATCGTGGACGATACAATCTTTGGTTTTAATTGATCGTCTCTTCCGGAAAACATTCTTGGACTGAAACAGGTATTACGGTTCTCAGAATAAAACATGACTCTTCTACAGAAAAAAATCAAGTAAAACAAAGGAAAATTACAACACGAATTATATCCATACTTAGATTATCTCAGTGCCTACAAAGAATTTTTATTTAGGCTTTTGCCTACAACGAAATTTTGCCTTAGGCGATTGTAGGATTAGATGTTGCTAAGTAAACAAGATTTAGAATTTTGATTTTCTCAGTTCTGTTTTTATTAAACTAAAATAGCTCTAGGTTCAAATTACGTACGAGATGCTAACCTTATGGTATGTAAGAGCAGAATCACAAAGAACAAACAATGCCAACCATCCCAATACATTACCTGATCTTTGTTTTGCTCGGTGGCAACCAGTTATTATATTTGGAGAAATTATTACATTGTCCACAAGAATGGTCGAATATGACGTGGAATTTTAATCGAAGCCGTGCTTCAGATGTCGCCGGGAAGAGAAAAAAAGAATCCCTTGACTGACTACATCACGCATCGACGAATTCAAAGGATTGCCCGTCGAATTTTGATGGGCGTATTATGAGACGCTTGATTAATTCAATGAAGCGAGTATTGTAATACTGGTTGATTTTATTTTTTGTTGCCTTTCTCGATCGCTTCGGTTCGACGCGGGGTTTTGTTTCGATTTATCGTTTCGAATTAATTTCAGTCGGACGTTGTTTAAGGGCGTGTAATTTGAAAATGTTTAGCAGCGGTCAGCCGGCCACGATCTAGATACGCGGGCCCTTATTATTTCATGCTTTTGACATTCACTTGCTCTTTTTGGGAAAGGGATGTATTGAGAATAAAATGATGCACAGTAAAAGTGACAGGTGGCAGTAAAATTAATAACCTCAGTAATTAAATCAATATTTATGTATTTTTTCAGCATAGTAGATATGTGACATACATGTCTTACAAATGTCTTCGCATATAGTACACAATCTCGTAACATCACTCGTTGCGTAAAATGCATAACATCGTAGCAAGCAAAACTCGATAACAAAACATAATGCTTACTAAAGCACACAGCAACAGGCATTACGTAACTTATAACCTACTTTTCACTTCACTTCCTTGTAGAATTCGTTCGCGGGTTACGTTGCTAATACCATCTATACTGTCAAGTAGAAAAGTGTTACAGACGTCAATATAAATTAAAAAGTAGTGCGGTTTGTATCTTGTTAATTGCAGATTAAGATTTCGTGATCGGCTCTGTAAAAAATGATATCCGTTGACATAATGGAAACGAGATTAGCGTACGTGCTACAATCGTATACCTATAAGTTCGGCTCGCCTGTTGCTCAAATAAGTGGCAATTGGATTTCGCTGAACAAACGAGATAAATGCAAATCGATCGAGAGAGGAAATAAAAATATAAAAAAACAGCGATGTCGGTAACAATCGAGACACTGGCTTTGATTGATGACATAATTGGCAGAGTCGCTCGTACACAGGTACGTGAAGAAAATAGTTAACGATGCATGCGGCATACTTACTTTATCGGGTCTATTAGATCCATTTCATTAGGATTGTTATTTTTTTATTGTGTCAAGCGTATCGGCGTACGAGGTACACAATGGGGCGAACGTTGTCCGTCGTTCGTGGGAAGATGCGAGATAACGCCGCGATCGTACTTTCATCCGATCACGCATGATTTAAGTGCGAACCGAACAACAATGCTAACAAACGGTCACGTATTCGAAAACAAACAGACGTTCACGTTTATTGAATTCGCTGTAACAATGCAACGTAAACCTTACAACTCGACGGCTTAACTACCAAATTTCAGATACACGTAGCGGCGAAATGGGATCAGATGAGACTCATTTATACACATTTGCATACGGAAAGTATTCACATTTTTTGCGCGCAAGTGTACATGCGCTCGTTTTGCTTGAGACTTGTAACGGAGTTAGTTTATCGCTTTAATAAAGGTAACGAATTGGCTTTCTACGCTTAATTGATAGTGCCCGTGACCAGGTTTGTTTCATAGAAATATGTTGAAATCTACGTAGGTAAATATATTGATGTCCTTAGAGAGCAATACCATGAGCATAAACCAAATTTAGCGCTACACTTAAGTTATTTTCTTTTAAATAACATTTTGATGATAAGCATGCATAATTGAATACCATTTGCGTTAATCTACGAGCCAGATAAAAATATCAGCCATGACCTTTACCACCAATAATACTAAGAACCACTAGGAACTTATTCAAAATCTTAATTTAGCCTAGTATTCTACTACACCTACCTATTATCATAATCAAGCCCGATTATGGGGTTAGAATTTTGTGTCGTATGTTTTCTAGTCTGAACGACCAAAGGCATCTTTAGGTACGAAATGAGGGAGAACATCGTGACATTTAATTTGAACGTGAAATTTAATCGTGAAGTTTTTTTTTACTTTGTACTTCCCGACTGTGGTGAGGCACATACTTACAGTACTGGATTTTTGTGCCTCCTTTAATTTAGTTACACGGACTGCATGGTTGTTCGATAATTCAATTTCATGGAAAAACACATAGCGCATAGTTCTAAACTAGGTTTAAATGATAGTAGAACCAATATAGATCGACCTGGTAGATAATGTTACCACGCCTACTTGTAACGTGAAACATTTTCTGCGTTTTAGTGGAAGAATGTGGATGCCAGTTGCTTGATTCGACCATCTTTGTCTCAGAAGTGGCAATGTATCTACAATCGGCATCAGGTACTACCCCGTTCTATACGGATATGGACGGCAGTTACCTCTACCTCTACGGATGGTCAGCTTTTTTATTAATCCAACATATAAAAGATAGAAGTCAACATAACCATTTGTTCTAACAACACCAAAAACCTGAAGAATTCTAAACATGAACATGATTATGTTACGCCGGTATCCGTTCATACGTAATCCACGCTTATTTATTCCACGCACAACTAACGACTAATATAATTAAGATAACAACAACACAAATGAGGTTCATGACTTCAACCAACATGGTATTTGTGTAAGCGCCACAAACGACTGTGAATCTTATCAATATTAAACTTTTGTCTTAATATGACATAAAATGAAATGTTTACTCTTTAAATGATTCGCTAAACCTACTATATAATGAAGGTATTCCGTAGTGTCATAGAAAAGAGTCGGAAAAATACATTTATTCAAGACAATTTTTATTTTTTTCTTGATGATTTTCAGAGTACCGTTTAGATGGCACCAGAATCAACGGCATTGTCGGCATAGGTATTTGAAGCTTTTAAAAACTCGCAGACATTCGACTTTCGTCAGAATTATGAATGATCATTAAACAAGTGAATGAATTTCTAATACGCATATAACTTCAAAAATAAGTGCCTCAAATTCGCGCCTCAAATTCGAACCTCCGATCCCTCCATTGATGACCGAGTTTCAACCTGAATGCTACATAGAAGCAATTTCTATTAAATAAGACTTCGAGAATACACCCCATATGGCGCGATCCGTGCGTTACCACCTGGAGATATCTCCGACCAGGCCCACAGAGACACGGGGTTGCGGAGTCACGCGATACCAGTCGATGGCTCCTCGTTCTTCCAGTCAATCTGAAGATATTATGTGCGAATGTTCTGTTAATGGGAAAAACTTTGCGAAGCCATCACGCCTCTTTAACAGTTTATGGTTATTGCGTGCGCAAATGCGTGTTTGCAAATTGGATGACTGACGTCGATAAGACGTATTTTTAATGATATAAAATCATAAAACAGGTAATTAGTTAGCGTAAAGACCATCTGATATTAAATTGTATATTGGGCATCGGTAATCAAAGAACTCAGACAAGTGGCAGCTCTAAGGACACCGAAAAAAAATCATAATTGAAATACAGTAGGTGGCAACACTAAATCCTTATAAACGTTAATACAAACTGTACGATACGTGGAATATGAAACGGTAAATTAATATTTAAGTGACGACAAAACAGGAAAAGAGCGCGAACACAAATAAATATGCAAACATACGTAGACAAACATTACCATAATCATTTATACATTTAAATAAAACAAAGCCTCGGCTTAACGACTTACATAATTACTAGAAATAATAGGAAGTGTCCATTTAATATGACAACGTGACATAAACGTGTTGGACCGAGATATACGATAACATGCGGAAAATGTTGCTTTGTTCAAACGCAGCAGAAGCATAATTGGTATGTGTGCTAAGAACACCTTTATACATTCATCATGGCATACCTATCTACAGAGCATATTCAACAAATATTTCAATACAAATAAAAAATTAATTGGTAGTCATCCAGAATACAAACACCATAATTCAAAAACCCGGACCACCTCAAAGTATTGGCAAACGATATAATGGGCGGGTTCACCGGAAAAGTACGTAAAAAATAACTTTCAGTTAGAACAAAAGCGGTTGCCAATATTGAAACGCAATAATCTTCCTGAATTGCCCTCAAAAGCTTGCTTACCGAAAATGACTTTTGTATCTTGCTCGTGTAGAATGAAAGCGGTATGAGTTTTGGCACAGCCACGCCAGAGAACGCCGGCCTCGACATAGTTCATTGTTATTACGACTAGCCACAAATAAATCACGTACACATAGACGATACGAATAAAAAAATATCCGAACGCATGTACGTACGGAGCGGTCTCGTAACCGAACGCGGCAAAAATAGATATTTGCGCTGTTAAGTCATAAATTACAGTGTATGGGAGCAAGGGTGGCCATTATATCGTACGAGCGCTCAAAGCTTAGCGTTTGTTTCTACGCCACAAATAATACAAGCGATAAATCTAGTTTTGGAGCGAGGTCGATCAGTCGTCGCTACCGGCTTCGAGTCAAAGCTCAGTATTCGCGGAACACACCGTCTGAATTAGTTATCACGCTTTTGTTGCCAAGTTGCTAAGGTGTAGTAAAATAAAATGTTACTTACAACCAAATAAAGAAACGAGTACGTTATTCAAACATAAAGATAACGCTCGGAGTTAACTTCCGTTTTACTCGATTGTGTTAATGTATGTAAATTATTTTTAATTAAAAATATACACACACCTTTTAATCAGAGGCCTTCTCACATGAATGTTCTTAGCGCAATCATGTGTTACATGCCCTGCGGTGTAACGTATTCGTTTTATTTATATTTTGCGCTAACATGACTCTTCTGGTGAAGGAGCACGTACGATTATTATGAGCACAATTACTGATCAAAAGCTAGAGGCTAGAATAATCAAATTATAGCTTCAACCTAGTAGCGCTCCCCAATTTACATAATTTACGATAATAATTTAAGTGGGTGTTTCTATAAAATGCAATATGAAATAAAGAAATGATAATAATATATCGCACCCACAAACAGAACGT
The DNA here is from genome assembly GCA_014595695.2 of Epargyreus clarus clarus. Classification (NCBI taxonomy): domain Eukaryota; kingdom Metazoa; phylum Arthropoda; class Insecta; order Lepidoptera; family Hesperiidae; genus Epargyreus; species Epargyreus clarus. Next base: position 1,835,884 of record JACTTY020000031.1, on the reverse strand, counting down.
TGAATAGAGCTCAGATTTCAAAAGAGAGCTAACATAGAGGACGACGTTCAGAAATTGCTTACGCCTCGGAGGCGCCCAACACAAGCGACGAAGGCTCCTTGCCAACGCGTTGACAAACAGATTTTAAAGTACTTGGCTAAAGCGAAAACGCCCGATCATAAACGTTTCTGTCGTACTATCGCAAGCAAATTTTGTAAAAGATGCCGTCGAGCCGATATATATCAAGCCATGATGCCGTTCGGCAATGACATTTACGATCTTACTCCGGTCGTTGATAAAAAAAAACTGTGTGAAGAGTGCCGTTATGCTTAGGTTGTAAACGATTATGAGGATTGTGTTTACATAACGTGTGGGCGTAAACAAAGTGAGCCAGTGTGGGCTTCGAATTATTATCTGGCAAATTGAAGAAATGCGATATCTAATTGAATGAATGAGTTCATCGCAACATACCAACAGACACCACGACGCATCTTGTTTGTATAACCCATATTAATCCCGTTACCTGTTTCGATACTTACGAATATAAAAATCTACATAATACAACATTATGTAAAACACAGATAGGTTGTGGTGATAAATTACTTACATGCAGATAAACAGTTGAAACCCTTAAAGTAGTGGCTTTACGGTTATTTAACCCATGTGTACATATAAGGTTAAATATGCGTAATAAATAAAACGAATCAGTTGTAAAATATGCTCGTAAAACGATTAAACTAAGTACAGCAGAGATATAGGATTTGCATTTCCAACTCCATAGAGCCGGTGCCAAAAATACTAAAATCTACTGTTACTGCGTCTGCAAATGAATGCAATGTATGCTTCTCTCAGCGCAAGCTATGACTTTGTGTGAACTAGCTATTCTGTAATTGTTAACCATAAATTGTAAAAACTGTACCAAATGAACCTACCTCTACTGATTGAACAATAATAAAAGTTCATAACCGACGATTTTGAAAAATATATTAATATAATTTAACAAAAAAGTAAATTGACCTATTTATTTTTAAACTATAACAAACTTTGTTCTCAAAGAAATTTCTTTCTCTAATCACAGAAAATTTGCAAGTTTGAATAGTCGCGATATCAACATTATATTTGATAAACAGATCACTACAGAAATAATTCAACGAATTACTTTTTTAAACATTTGTTGTCACTCAATTAGATATAATATTTATGTGGTCATAGCAATGAACAGGTTCATAATTTATTCCGTTCAGAATTACTTTGCATAGCTGTTTGAGAATTTATCAGCCATTTACCTCTGATACCTACAAATGTCTCGTGTTTCATAGATACACATGTAGGCTGTACGAAGCCAGTTGCAATTGACACTCAACAATGTTATCCTATTGAGGCTCGATAATAATATTGTCGGTCGTCGACATTGAGTACCAATTCAATAGAATGTTTCAAATATAAACATAATCATAAGCGAGTATGTTCTATCTGATATTAACTGGATGCCCGCACCCACGCTCTGTTAACGCAAACAGATCAGGTCTTATAGAAGGGATCCATGCGCCGATAAACTGACAAAGTTGTGTACCCGGTTTATTGGTATTGAAAAGCTTTCATTATATACGAGTACATTATCCAACGCGATATGCGTAACACCAATGTTTGTACTATGGCAGCGGTTTACATACGATCTAATGTGGACCAAAATCTTTATCAGCCAGAGTCCGAATTTCCGTTATCTAACTGTAGACTGTGTTATGTAACACATTCGATATCGCGTTACAGGGTAAATGATCCGACCTTCGCACGCTTCGTTGGACTTTCCCGCAACACGACCGCTACCCACACAATCAATGTATCTATATTCACGCTACGAAGTTCAATTCTATCTTTTTTGCTATGTGATATGAAGTTTTTGTACTGAAGAGCCGGAGAACACGCGGCAAGGCCATTGTATTCATTTGAACAACTAACGTTTCCCGAGAGACTTTCCCAATTTTCTCTTCCCCGAATAGAAAAGAGTTAACAATTCACTCGCCGGCTGTTTTCTCTCCCAGCGAGCTAGGCGAAACACGTGTCCATATTCTAAGAAACCGTACGCTTAATTTTAAAGAAGATGAGAGATTAATGACGGTGAATCCATTTATGACTTTGTCCAAATCTGTTCATATGATTATTTATGAACATACTTAAATAAATTATGCATGTAATTAGCACATAATTAGAAACAGTAATTAAATAAGACTTGATAAATATATGTGATATATATCTCGTAACTTAAAACACAGTTTACAACTTTAAACGATTTATATAAAATTCCGTACTTATAAAATGTTTCACTTTCCAAATTTATTCACGTAGATATCAAAAAAATAACTTCAATGTTTCATTTTTCAGAGTAAGTTATGCGCTGTAATTGGCCACTACATACATATGCGCTGACACTTTCGATTCAACATAATAAGAAAGTGTTGGAGGTGTGACCTTTCATGACCACTCACGAAATGTGGTTAGCAGAATACTAAAAGCTGGCGATGCGGTGCTAATTGCGCCATCGAAAATATATTCACTGACACTAGTCACGATTATGAAAGGTGAATGTGCATATACAAAAATGGTAGAAAGTAAAAACTATTGCCAGTACGTGTACAATAGACACGTTACGATCGAAAAAATAAAATGATATGATACGATAAATGAATTTAAATAGATTATTTAGATATTATTATTCAATATCCTATGACGTTCGAACCAAGAACCTCACGCGAAAGAGATAAAAACGTGAGCGGAAATCTAGTGACAAAATAAAACGGAGCGTTGACTTGTTGGCATCGAATGCCAAGTGAATTAACCATGTCAATGAATCTAAAACAGATGCAACATGCAATGTTTTAAATTGTTTATAAAACAAAAAACGCGAAGAAAAGTAGGACCGCTGTAATGCAAGTTAGCTAGGATAAGCCAGATAATGAATGAGAACAAGTCGGACTCGATGGAAATGCGATCTCTGCGTAAATAGTGCGCGGCAACACTAGCCAAGCGAACACGCAATAAAGATACAAAAGATAAATACAGCGGTCGGCTTGAATGAGTGCCATCGATAAGATGAATCAATAAAGAATCCATTGATTCTGTTACCGCCTGCCCACCTCTATAGCCCTTTATTACACGTTCCATACTGAATACTTTTTTAGTCTTCTCCGTTTCTGTCATGTTCTACAAACCAAACAATATATTTTGTACTTTTATGACACTGTTTATTTTACCTAGTTAATATTTAATTCTACCGGTCTCCAATGAAATTTAATAATTGTAGAAGGTAGTGCTAGTACCGATTATAGTTAAGTCATGCAGTAAAGTTATGTGATGGATTCAATTACAAAGGTTATCCTTAAAGAATATGAATACTCTATGCGAATTTGACTTAAATATCAAGTAACCTTTTTTAGGTCGATCACGCCGTGCCTAAGGCAATTCAATTAAGGCACGTATTCTACACAATTGCGAAGGGCCGCCTACATTATTCTGTATTTTCTATTTGTATTGTTCCTTTATACAGACAATCGCATTTTAAATATTATAAATATAAACTGTTGAAGTAACATCAATTGCCTACAAACGAGCATCATTATTACTTGTTCAATAAACATGAAAGCAACCATCACTGAATTAAAATGCATAGAGCACTTATTCATCCATTCAACTCCAATCCAAATTTAAAGTTTTGAATAAATGAAGAATAAAAATAAACAAATCGTTGTCACCGTTAGCTTTGGTGAATTAAAATTCACTGGAATTTTCCGAACCTCAGCAGACTGCGAGAATCACGTGGGGATCGTTACATCACGCGCGTCAAAGGTAGAAGAAAGCACGTGGCTTCGATTAATGGTTAGAAGTGGCACGTTTATTCCCGTATGGCACCCTCCGTCTCTTCGCAGCTGACGTCGCTGGAAGTTGTAAGCCAAAAATATCTTAATTTATTGGCATGGCAAAACACCGACATAGAGCTCTGCTTGTATAAAACGATTTTTGTCCATTTTGTGATCAGTCGTATATTTTTAACATAAGTGGCCTGACCAAGACTTCTAGTCTAGACAAGTAGTTTATGGGGTTAAGCACTCAACAGTGTGTGCCGCCGGTATATCGACTTCAGATGAAAACGTCGGCACATCATTAGCGGGTTATGACACTGATGGCGACGTAGATTATTTAGAAGTTTAGTGCGAAGTGAAAGCACTTTGCGGTTTGTTTTAATTCAAGCTTTCAAAAAGTTGCAAGGAACGAAAACATTGACCTTTAAATTAATCTAGTTTTATAAACTTGAATTTCAAAGTTTACGTCAATATAAATAAGTGATAAAATAAAATGTAAAGGCTAAATAAATAAAGCAAATAGGTAAAGAGAGTGGCAATTATTAAGTGGTAAGGCATTCGAAAACGTGCAACAATCTGAACTTAGAGTACACAGCGGAACGACAACGAGAAAGTCTGACTAGAACTTGAAGAAACTATCATAATAGTTCCAAGTTGATCTTATCCACAACGACGTCAAATCACCTACAACTCCACAGCTGCCCAGCGAGGATCGCGAACATCAATTGACGTGAACACGTCAATTGTTTACTCGTTTGGAGATGCGATCGGGGCAGCGGCAGGCGCCAGCCGCCGGATCGGATCGGAATCAATCGCGGCGCGAGAGTCGCTGAGCAACTTTCTCACCGCTCTCGTATCGACGGGCGCGACCGGTGTAGCTGCGTACGAGTATGGAAACATCGTGTGGTGCGAACGATGAGCGTTTCTAGAAAATTCTCTTCGTACACTCATTCAATACACAATTTCAATTCAATACCTGGGTTCATATTACCAATCAAAGGTATATGATTAAAGTTGATAAATGTTGATAATCCAAAAATTACAAAAAATACTTTTATACTTTCCAATAAAAAAAGATAGACTTGATGATAAACTTTAGATAATATAATTCTGTAAATAAATATTATCAATTCTACAAGTGATGACGCTTTAAGCTTGTAAACTATTTTTATAGTCCAGTAGTAAAAAACTAAAAGACATAAATGACATAAATGTTATGAACACTAAATAAGGTAAAATATTAATAAATGTTAACTTGTACTTATTATGTATTGTCAAAGATTACACAAATATCGCTGAAGAGCATTGCTCGCCCCACACTGCGGCAGCGCGCAAGAACATCGAGAAACGCAACGCTCGGCTTTCTCTTACAACTGGCAACAGCTTTATCTGTCCGCGCCCATAGAAACCACCCGGTGAAAATTATGAAATCGCACCATCGACATTAATCCATCCGGTATATAACTTGGAGAATTTTATGGCAATCGTCCTGTTGCATCTGGCCAGCCTCCCTTCGATGATGGATTTTATGAAATGTCTTCCACAGTTTTGTCTCCATATCGAACGCCTCGCGTAGTAGTGGTAGATTTATTGACGGTCAAAAGAATTGTGTAAAGGATCCACTTTAAATAAAATATTTTCATTTCGATTGTGATGACGATGTGATCTGATTTCTCTACTGGAAACGAACCATGACGATTTTTGGTATAAGATTTTTCAACAGTGTTAATCATGTATTCACTCGCTAAGTATGACAAGCGATATTAATTTAGCCACATATCTAACTAAAGATACAACCAACAAGAACAAATTTGACACCGCAAATAAATTAATTTAATTATTATAAATCGGCTATACCGGCAATAGGCTTCTGTTCCTCGAATATAACTAATAAAAAACAGCTCAATCAATCAAGGCTTTCAAGTTATCGTGATGACATACATCCTATAGAACACGAGACCAATCGACATCAACGAAAAGTTTTTTCATTAGGATCATTTAATGATTATTATCTTTATTAAAAGACTTAAAGTGATATGTAGCTTCTCAATTAAAATGTGCTCATTAACCTTTTAAATACTTTTAAAATTTAATGATCAATATTGACAAGATTAATTATATCAATTAAGAAATTTTAAAATATATTAAAGCATAGTCAATACATAGATTCAGATATTACTTTGTATGCGTTGTCATGCTAATTCCTAAACGAATTAGAGAAATGTATTTAGCCTTACGCACTGGGACTTAAATACAATAAACAATAGCTTTAAATAACAATATTCTTACTCAATCAATCTATAATGAAGTCGTCGTCGCCATTGTCAATACAAATAGGAAAGTGTCCGAGTTTATTCGGAACGAAATCGAAAACGTTCTTCTTCGTCGCTTCATTCATCATCAGACTGCTAACCCATATTCTGTATGACATCCATAATAAGGTAATTATTAATGCTACATGCGACCAATCATCTTGTCACTCATATAATGAACGCAGTGACAGGATATTGACTTCTGATTCTCTACGAGGTTTAGGCGCTCTGATTTCTAAGAAACGCTCTATCGAGTATCGTGTGTGCCTACTTTTGGTTGGTTGTTTTTGTTTGTCATGATGATTATAGTCAATAGCGACGACATTCAATTTTAAAACGAACAATTAGGATCAATGAACATTCAAAAGTATTTGATCACTAACTTGACTTTTGTAATTCACCATAAGTAAAATATAAAGAATAATAAAGATACTTAAATACCAGCTGAACACGATTTTCGTAACGGCCTTTCTGTTCATAAATGGTAGCTTTTATAAGTGCCATGACAAGGGTTCCTCTCGATTCCGAATCACATCATTAATTTGACCTTCAAAAAAATTATTTCGATACCTGCACGTGGGTCCTAAAGCCTCACGCGCAATAAATTTTATTTTTTTAACCCACAACGCATCTGCACAACATTTGTTACAGTTATAGGTATGAAATCCGGTATCATAAATATTTTGTAGGTAGATGATACCCCAAATTCCGAATTCTACAAGCAATTATTTTTTTGCAAATAAATATTAGTGTGGGTCAATGTGTCGTGTAGTTTAATTTATTTTTATTAATTTACTCCGCAAAAACCTGTCTCGCTATGCTCGGCGATTCGAATTTACATACTAACGCGTATCTTCAGTAATATTAAAACAATAAAATGTCACGTATAAACCAATGTAATTTTCATTAGCCTGGCATATATTGAAACATAAAAATATGTGATTTGTGAGTTGTAGATCTAAGATTCATAGATTAAAATAAATATATGTGGATAGCGATAATTGTGTAATAAACGAGACAACAGCTAAAATTTTTCTAACACTTTTATTAATGCTTATAAAACGGCCATAAAATCCAACAATAATTGCAACATTAATTTTCATTATTCAATGCCTACGCTTATCGATAATACGCAATAGAAGGTCGCTACAAAATTAAGTACCTAAGATACTTCCACAAATAATTGGCTCGTGATTTAAAATTGAATGAAGACAAGAAATTCTGTTGAAATTAAACAAGTTGAACGACCGTTTAACGAGAGTCAAAAAATTGCGTTTCATATAAGTTTATGTGTAATGTAATGTTTTACAATCAAAAATGGTTTTATCTAATAATGTAATGGTATTTTTTATTCGTATGTTCGCATTATAATGTACAACTTATAATAAGCGAAGTAATAAATTTTAAGTGTCAGTATGATGCAATGCGAAGTATGATTTAAACTTTTCTCATGTTAATCAGTCATCATAATAAATAGTAACAACAATTACAGTGAATGATTTTTTTAGGAAAAGGTTCGCAATCGGACTGTGGCAAGGGGGACTGCATAATCGGGAACACAATAGGTGCGATGATTTGTTGAACAAGATCGGGCGAGGCAAGACGAGATGAGTTCTCACCGGATCCTTCTGAATACTTCATTAGATGACTAAACAGAACTGTTAATAGAGGAGTCAAAGAAGCTAAAAGTAAGAAGGATAAAATGCAACAACGCGCAGGCTACATCTTCAATCGACTGTAAGCTATAATTTACCAATCTTATCGCTGCAAACGGTTATATTTTTATTAAAACAGTTAGTCTTAATCATACCTCAATATTCGGTCTGACGCGCGAGTAATTGCAGGATGATACAAATCATACATAAAACAATAATTCACGTCTCCTGTAAGCGCAACGCCGTAATAATTTGCTTGATCATCGTCCGTGCATCGACCCAACCGCTGCATTTAGAGGATAAGCCGTTTTAAATTAGAATATTGTTGTGACCGTCACACGTCCTCACCGCTAAACGGAAATATGGCTTTCGGTGCGACAAATGAAGATTGCGCATTGTTTTGATGAGAACGAAAGTGGAACAGAGACGAGCGTCGTGCGAGTGACATTAGCAGAATGTTCAGACATGCGATTTCATTATGGTAATCGTATACGACATTTATTGGAATAGACGTAGCGAATCACCTTCAAATATCTATGTAGATGCGTTTCCCACACCTTGAGAACAGTGCAAAATTAATAAACATGACCTAAAATGTATTCTTTATTTCGGTGGCAGTAGCGAATTGCTGTTTTGGTGCGCGCAGAGTTTGCCTACGAGGTGTAATCCGGTCGGTCATATAATATTAATCTGGTAGTTGTTGAGATGCCGCGCCTCGGGTGGCGTGTGCTCTCGTGCTAGTGAAAGCGCGGGTGAAACTTCCGAACGGAAGCGAACCGGCTTTCTACCCCGCCTCCTGTCTTGAAGAAAACTAACCCCGTCTACTTTTAGAGTAGCTTGGAAGGAGCGAACGAGCGTCGACCTCGGCCGGCTCGCCGGCGGCTTTGCGCGTCGCGGGTCGCACTTTGCGGCCACCGCTTCAACTTAATCCTTTTAACGTGAAAAGAATTTTCCCTCAACAAATTCAATGTTTGAAAAACCACGCTGGAAGTAAAAAAGTCAGGAACACATTTACACGTTCTTTTTAGAAATTGAATTTAATTCTCTGTCATTTATTGCATATGTCGGTGACATTTTCTAGTCATAAAATGCAAAGTATCTAGAAAACTTAATAATTAAGACATTTTTTCCACGTTTTGCATATTTGATTCCGAACAGTCAATATCTATATTATTGTGCTCTGGAATGTATCTGAACGACATTTTTAGTGTATCTCATTAGTATAAATCACACTATTATGAAGATAATTTACAAGCGTCAAGGATTCCGCTAACGAGATCAAATCATTTGGAACGGATTTAAATAGCGGCTACATAAGATCTTAAGTTTATCTATAAATTATCATTTTTATCATTGCTAATTGATAGAATCCGTAATCAAATTGTGTCATATTTCGAAATCATCCCGTTAACTACTAAAATTTAAAGATATGATAATAAACTGATCTAAAGGACAACTTGGTAATAAAATAATGAATAGTAAAATCTAAAACATTAAATGCAAATTGGGTTCATTGTAACTGTAGGTGTGATTCTTATTTATTCAAGTGTGACAGGTATTATCTCAGCGTGAATTTATTCGCCCTGATCTATAAAAACAACATTTCACGACAAAATAAAAGGCGACTTTGTTTTATGTTTTCGTTTATTTATGAAAATTTATGAGATATTATTTTAATGTTTTGTGAATATTGATAATAAAGTTAGATAGATGTTCCCAACATTCATTTTAAAATTCATGCACCCATGCTGTTTTAATTTTAAATTCTAAATTAAAACTGCATGGTTACCATCTGCAATCTTCTACAGTTGACTCCAAAAAAATTCTGACTATCGAAGTCAAACCGGACCCCGTGTAAAAGATAGTCTTCGGCTAGTAGGTATTGTGCCGTATTCACACTAGATTCTAGAGCGTAGAACCTAAAATCACTTTTGCAAACGTTATTGTAACTTGATCTCTATTTTTCTACGAATGATCACACCTTCAGAGGTTTTATCAACGTTACGGAATGTGCAGCGCAAAGAAATAACAATCATCGGTCACTCTTTCCCACGCGAGTAATTGCGCTGTCGTCATATATTTCGTACGTCCATAAATTGCAAATGAGCACAGAGTGAACTTTGTGTAAAATAAACTAATGAATCTTTGTCTTTTTTATATTACACCAAATTGCTAGATACGTTTGACAACAAACTCCATGCAAGTCTATTAGTAGGCTGTAGTCGGTTCTTAGAGAAAAGTCTAACTAAGTTCGATCACATGTGCGTAATGGTGCCGATGCAAAGTTGTATCACTCAAAGGCAAAAAGTTCTACTAGTTTAAAAAGAAGATCTGTACGACATATGCACTCTTACTATCGAATACGAAGACAGTAAGTCCGCATCACGTTATTATAGACATCATACACGAATGACAACATGCCATATAACATACATGGCAAAGTTCTTTAGGATATTTCAAAGTTTCCGAAGTTTTGCAGCCCCTTAAACCTCCACCGAGCCCCGAATTAAAACGCTAAAAACGAGCCAAAGCCATAGATAAACCAAGCTACATTTTCACACGTCACCACCATAGAACATACTAGCGTGCTATTCACGGTGTTAGCGTAACGTTGTTTTATTGTGCTCTTGTTTATACTGTCGGGAACGTCTTCAATACCCGGTCGCGGCAAGGTCGGGCGCCACGTGCACCGTTTATGGCACTGCAGGCCATTCCGCTGGCACGTCCTTGTGATATATTGGCTAAATTTTACTATCGCATTATTCCCGCCTGACGGAAATCTGTTCCGCTTGTACCTAGTTTTGTTGATCTATTTCCATTTTAAATATTGTAGTATTCGTCTTTGTACCTATAATTTGATTCATCTACAGTATGATCAGCCCACACTTGTTATCTTACTTATTATAAAAATTTAATAGTCTTCTACACTTTTTGTTTGGTTCCTACGATTTTTCGGTTTAGTTTTATTTCAGTGGCAATATTTTTTTTATTATTTAAATCAAAAAATCTACTTAAAACACTTCTGTAATTGTTAGATAGCTAAGGTTCCAGCGAATAACAAATAAATAATGATCTTCAGACACTTCATTAACACTTACTTATTATTCCATTCTATTGAGTTATTCAACTGCCAGATGATATTCATTATAATAATATTAACAAACATCTCGGTGATGCCATTACAGTTCAAACATTCTCGAATATTTTCCGGGTGTGTTGCTAATTATGACAAAAGTGCCTATTGTTTCATAAATGTGCCGTGTTTAGTGCCGCAATTATTAATAATATTGCTTTGTATTCATATAAGCGTTACTTTGCTACGTACTATCGACGCAGTTACGATAATACTCTCATTGCTTTTGTTAGTATTCTAGTTACGTCGCGATTGTTATTAAAGGGATGTGAATAATATGTTCAAAATTTCATTTTAAATTATTGTGCAAAATTATAACTCTTCTAAAATTCTAATTCTTCAAAATCTTAGGGTTGCTGTGATTGTGGTGAAGCATGTGTCTGATATTCACTTAGCTTACTTGATTTTTACGTAATGTACAGTAAATCATTTTCAATTTATCATCAGTCTTATTTGAAGTTAAAAACATTTTACTTGAATCAAGGAACTTAATATCGCCAAAACTTCATGAAACTCTCCAATGTAGTTTACGTTTACGAACATATTAAATAATAACCAGATTCCAGCAACCAGAACCAGCACACTAATTATTTTAAAACACGTACCAAACATACCAACAAAATCGATCATAACAAACAGTACCCTAATTGAAATTTAGTGGCGGTCACATTAAATTTCAATAGCAATAGTACCACGAACAAGACAGCGCAATATCGCCGGCGGCAACGTCACCCGCGCGGCAAGTGCCGCAGCCATAAAACTGCTGTAACTCGCGCACTAAACTATTATGTGTCATAACCCGGCGCGGGCGATGAGGTGTGGTTATGTAAACAAACAAGATAACATTGCGACCCGTACACTATGTAAGGGGAAATAAAAAAATCAACGTAACTGTGTTTGGTTCTAGGAATTCGTGAAAATTTGTTTGACATTAAAAAATGTTAAAAAATATTAATCAGTGATTAATAAATACCTGCGTCTTTATAATTGGTTGTGTATCTAAATTCTTTTCAACAATGTTCAATCATTAATCTAAATCCTAAATCGCAACTTATTTACCACTTGCTGTCACTGTAGCTGCAATCAATCGATTTACTAAACTAATATCGTAACTGTATAAACAAAATAAAAAATATCGTTTCTTATGAAATATGCATTTCAAATACAACACTCGTGGTCATTGCACTTAAAAACCTTAATTCATTAAATGACTTCCAAACCAACCCATGGAACAGAACACCAGCAAGGTCAAAACTCTACGGGCCTGATGTAATTCCGACGAAAAAAATGTACAGAAGAATAGGACTAGCACACAATGGCGTGTTTCAGGTCCACAATGAAACAGCCTTGTGTAATGTGACAGGCAGAGTAAGGCAAACATGATAAAGGTCGACAGCCGCGTTGAAAAGAAAACACAATGGCCGAAACGTTGCACTTGTGTCATTATTTTCATCCGTCGTACTTTCAATGTCAAACATGACCTCACTTTGAAGGGCATCTCCCAATCAATAGGCTGAAGGACATTGTACAGGGGAACATGTTATATAAAATAAAATGTGTACTCTTTATAATGCATGTATGTTGTAATTTTCTCTCGGATATAAGATAGGTTAGCTAAATTCTAATTACCCTTTCTACGTTCTTAATCTTCTGCTAGTTTTCTGTGTATCGTGCTATAAAGACACGACATTTGTAATAAGGAAAGTTGGAATGGATAATTCATTATTTAAATTTTTGTCTGCCCGAAAATCTAGCCTGGAGCCCTGTTCATTTTAGACTGTCCAAAATAATCAATAGAACACATAAACATTATATTTTTATCTTAAAAGCTTAAGGTTGAGCGTAAACTGCTCAATAGAAAACGCAATCATCCTGATAAATGAAAGCGGAACTGAAGAGCGGAAGTAAAAGGTCAAATAAGGAAACGTTGAGAAAATGTTCTCAATCCACGAGAATACTCAATTAAGTTGCTGAATGCGAACGGAGATCGCTGTGGAAAGCCGTGTATTATTCCTTTCTATAAAAGTGTGCCATTGTAATGCATGTGATTTTCAGCTGTTTAGAGATTTACCTTGAACAATAAAATTACCACTATCATAGCTTTTCTTTACGTAACAGATGATGTTAAAGTTATTACAGATCATACTAATCAGATCGGTAACCAACTATATAGTACACAAGATTTCACCTCGAAGACGATCACAAATTCGTTTGTTTTCCAGATAATTAAGTTGAAACATTTAGTATAAACAATTTAATTTACTACATATTTCAAACTAAAACACAGCAGAACGACGGAGAAAGCGGTTATTTATATAACTTAAGTTTATTAAGAGGAAAGTAATAGTTACTTTCCGTTTACCAATAAAATTGTACTTATATTTAAATTAAACAATTCCGTATCGCGAAACGAAGCCGTAATCGAAAGTAATGTATTCAAACACAGGTTAATAAATAAAAATCATTCAAGATATCGAATCTTATCCGAGTTGCAATTATTAAGATATTGTAAGAATTTCCTTCGAGGAATGGTAATTTAAAATGACTGTAAAAATAACTACACTTGGATTTGATTTTAAAAACCCGTGAATGAATAAGAAAGAACGTAAATTAGTACTTTAGATGAAATCGAGTATTTCTTGAGATCAACAATCACAAAATATCTTAGACGCAAACCATTCCAAGTAATGTAAATACGGATTTAATTGTATTTCTTTTAAAGTGCGCATTTTGGTATGTAGAGGAGACAACTTACTATGGCTTTTTCATACAGTTGTATCATAGTGTAACAGATTTAGATGTAATACTAGAAAACGATAAAATAGGCGTTATACGATATCAACAACCACACAGAACTAAATACGATTTCTATATTAACTTTAGGCTCCACGTGTGAATCGTCGGCAAGAGTTAGCTAAATTTTGATAAAATATAACAGTTATGTATTATCTGGGTATAGTTACTTGATTGATTTCGTGACAACTAAGTATCTTGTAATTATTCAATGCCGTTGTTTTGTTAGAAGAACATAAATAATGAGAACGCGATTGTTCAGATAAAATTAATTCCAACTTTGAACAAGAATCTTACCCAGATTTTAAAATTATTGGACAACATTACGTAAGAGTAATAAAATTCTTTCAAATTAACGTAAATATGAATGGAAGTTTTCTTTTATCTTTTTCTTTCGTATCTTTATATCGTTACGTATCTAATAGTTTGGATGCTATCGGTTCTGTCCGTTCAGAATCTGCTTTAACAATTTGGATGCTATTTTGTATTCAGATGATGTTTATTTTCCAAGTATGTAACAAGATATTATACTTTCCGTATCATATCTTTTATATTATATAATCGAAATAATTTAATTTCTGTTACGTCATTAGAAGCTAAAAGAAATATTGATACATAGATGATAGCAACCTAACAAAAAGTGCCGCTGTTAGCATAGCTGTAAAATGTCATTACACTCAATACTATGTACATGACATTAAGAATTTAAAGGTATCATGGATGTTATCTATCTAGAAATACTCTACCTAATTTAGACGTCAAGCGAAGCTCGGTCGCTCAAATTCTAAAATACCTATAACCGAATTATTAAAACAATTTAACCAAAACCCTGCGTCATAAGTTTGCAACATCTTATCGTCGGTAAAATTTTGACAAAGTTTAATAATCGAAATTTGATACCCACTGAATTGTTCTTCTAATGTTTCGAAGGTAGCATCGAGAGAGCAAACAATTCAAGGTCACCAGACGGTCATGAAATTCTCAGTACCTGGTTTTCGCAAACAAGCCTATAAAACGGAACGTGTAAACAAACATAAAAATGTAAGACCTAACGTGCAAAGTAAACGTGAATGCTTATAGAAGAGAAGCTATAAAAATCGGAAAGCTGAATATAATGACATTGATCAAGTAGATGTCCTTGCCACTAACAAAGTAACACAGTTGTATTAAAGTAGGTGCCTTAAACAATTTCGTATTGTACAAAGATGGTATAAAGTATGAGTGTAAGCGATTTAGGTACATTCATTTACGTAATTACTTAAAAGTAAATGTTAACGTGATATTCAATGTTTAAAGAAGTTTAGATGATATTGTCCTTTTTAACACTAATGTTTGACCGTTTTAATTAATTGACCTAACCCATTGAAATTTATTTACCTCATTGCGATATAGTAATGTAAAAATTCCTTTAGGTGATAAATATAATTAATGCTAATAGCCTAATAACCGAATTTGACAACATATCTTGTTATCTTATGATAAAGATATACAAATTGTTGTCATTTTTATAATGATTAAAATAAAAATTAAAACATTTTTTCTGTTTATGTTATTGTTGTTTCGCTCTAGAAATAAATAATTTGTAAAACTCACGTGATTAAGTTGAATTAATCGAAGTAAATTATCATAAGTGAGAGCCATGCAGCATTACATTATCTTTCGTTATCGATGATTGCTCTCCAGCTACTGATACGATTGATACTGACTCACTGATAAAACGTATTATGATTTAAAGACGCAATTAAGATAAACAAATGAAATGCAAAACGTATTATTAAATAAATGAGGAAGAATCTTAAATGATGAATCAAGGTTAGATTAAGAAACCTTCTCAATACTCAATTAAAATTTTAGAAAATTTATCGTCACTAGTATTGTAATTCATGTCATTCAGATTAAACTTATTTCAGTATGTTATGGCTATAATTTGTAAAATACCATCGAAGCTGTTAATGGACTATTAATGAATGGAGATTAAGAGAATGGCATCAGTAATATATGTATCTTAAAATCATTAATTCAAATACAATATTAAACAGTTATTAGTCTGCCAGTACAATTAACACATAGATAGAACATTTCGAGGTTCTAAGCACATAAAGCGATCATTTCGGCCGACGTTTAGCACAAAACGATCGCAACTGTTCAATTGAAACATCTCTATTGAGGCTTGTGGGTATAATTAGTCGCGTATCGTCCGTGATCTGCACCCAGACGTTCCTTTTGTAAACATCGCCACAATGGCCAACACGTAACTAACCGAAAGCTGTTCGACCACAATGGAAAGTTGCGTTCGCGGGTTACGTAAATAGCTGCGCAGTTTGTATAAACCCAGTTCTGTATACATTTTTTTTTACTTTTTAATGAATTACTTCTACATACAACGTCATCGACGTTATCAACTATAATAACAATTCTAGGAACTACGCAACAATAAGTAAAGTAGGAAATTATAATATCTCAAATTTTCCACATCACGGACAGTGTTGAGGAAAACAATCGCTATTATGTTATGAATCGACAAGAGTCGCTCGGTAATGCACGTAATGATGCACCACAATCTCTCGAACGTGGCATCGAAATAAAACAAAATATGTCAGGACATGATGGTTTTTATTGTACAAAAATAGTGTGCAAGCGTGTAACTCGTGCCTCACGACGTACACAAACAAAATATTAAACCTATATAATTTTACATATAAAATGCATCCACTCAGTAAGTTAGACATAGCCTATTTTGTTTACAATTATAGTGAGGTGTATCGTTGAGTTTCACAACTGCGAACTGAGCCCCGCCCTTTCTCAATCCCACCACAGAGGGCTCGGCGTGTCCGAGGTCTTAGTCAAGTTACATTCTACACCTCTTCCTGCCGAACATTTCCAACTCTAATTTGAATTAAGTATGACTGCGCGTATTCGAATTGTTTTCTGACGGCCGACAATATATTAGGGCCTTATCTGGCGTATCGTAACGCAGACATCACAATCTTATTATTTTAAATTGAATAAATTAACATTAAGGGAACCGACACCCAAAAATATGACCCGTTCGGAGTGAGATTGTCAGGTAGCGATAGCTAACGTAATCGACAGGGTCCCACTGACGCGCATTAAAGTCAGAATTTTAAGCAGATAAGAGGCTGTAATAACTCCTCGTCTACGTCGAGCCTATCGAAGAGAAAAAATAAAGCAAGAATCAATTTATCATGCCGTCCCACGCACGCGCCGAGCAATATAAGCAAACACAACACAAAAATAAAAATATGAGAACAATAAAACGGCCCATGGAGTGTAAAACCCAACGATAGCGACGGGTGTAACGACGTACAAATCCATGAATAACTTAGTTATATTCACATTATCTACATTATGGAACTTTATCTGGCGACATCCCTCAACACTTTTGGACCCCAGCTTAAAGAAAAGAGGAAATTACAAGAAAGCAACTAAAATAAGGTATTCAATTATTGATTCGCCGTTCATTCTACACGATACAAATACATCTGACTAAGACTTAAATATTTTGGTAAACTCGCGTTACAACAACACCAACAATGTCAACGGGGAACATACCCACATCCGTATTTCCGTGGAAATTATGCTACACGTTTAAAATTATTTATGGCATTTTTCATTTCCGGTAACCTTTAATAAGCAAAGTGCGACTCGAATAAATGACAAGCGTGTGACATGAAAGTTAATTAACAAAACGGTGTACGGTGAAGTAATCAGTTTTTGGCTTTATGTGATTATCCCGGACAGTTTTATTCTCTCTACAGAAAATGAGGCTATACGGAACTTCATGTTATATGCGAACTATGTAAATTCAGGTTAGAGCCATCAGCGGCGACTAATGAAGTGAATGACCTACGCGGCTTGTTCAACAAACACAGATAACGAAGCCGGTAACGTAAAAAACCTCTATCGTGGCCTCTTATCGACACTGCACCTTTTATGTAACGATAGCTTACAACGCTCAACCGAGGGTTACATTTATAAACCAATGGATGGAACTAGGACATGATAGAATAATGATTTAGTATAAAACATTAAAAGTAATTTGTCTCTTAATAATTAACATTAAATATAAAAGCAAATCGAGCGGTACGAACGCGTTGGCTTTCTAAGTAATAAACTATGTAAATCGATATCAGGTTAGAATTTGTTTCGACTGTCAAAATTGGAGAGATAAAAAATAAGTACAAAATTATCACGAAGATAGATCGTTACATTAGCTTAGTGTGTGTGTAAAGAGAACAAAGAGAACAATACCAGCATGTTTCAAACAATGATACGAAATAACCATAGTATGATTGATTGATGAACAATAAAACACAAATGTGCTACTGTTCTGTATGAATTAGAACTGGGCATATAATTAATGGCAGTATCAATGAACGCTAACGATAAAGATGGTTCATTTTTATGTTTAATGACCATATTAATAGGGTATTCGTACGAATATAATGAATGATGATGTAATTCAAACAGTAAAGATTTGTTAGTTGAAAAGTTAATATGTACTCGTTAAGGAAAATATTTTGAACGTCATGAATAGAAAATACGTGAAAATAGTTTCAAATTTTCAATTCTGCATAATGTAATGTAGAACAGTAGTGCAAATTACTTTAACAGACAGTGTTCTCGCGTTCATAAAAAAGCGTTTAAGGTAAAAGTGAGCCAAGAGCCATTAGGAGTGAATACAAAAAAAAAGTCATTAGCACTATGAACCGGTGCGCACGAGGCGCCACCCGGAACGAGCGGCGCGGTGAAAACCGCGGGAAACCGCAACGTTGTGCACACCGCCGCACTCGCGGAACCGTGTCAGTAGTGTGAAACGCTAATTGCGCACGAGTTAGGGCAGCAGATACAACGCCGCCGGTAATCGCGGCACGGATCACTCTAACTACCACCATCGTGAGCCTATTCCTTTACAACAGTCATTAAATGCCGACAACAGTTCTCCTCATACTCTACACATATAATTCTAGGCCATCGCGCGTGAATCGATATGGGATTTAAACGGCGAATCATAATTATAAAACAACCAGACAAAGCTCCATTCCATCCAGCTTCCTAAGCTAGTGTTAATAATAAATTAATTATAGAATCTACAGGAAACCGATTCGGAGATCTCAATTTTTAGGGTCGCTATGAGACGCTCCGTGCATGCCTCGCTGTGACAATTTGAGTCCAGCTCAAATGGCGAGCGTGAGCTCCCTGGACTGATTGACGACACACGCATCCAATTAGCATAAAATGTAATTCGATCACAAGGGCCTTAGACAGTAACTAAGGCTAAATCACAAACGTTGCGCGGGTTCTCGCCGGCTTTAAGCGCAGACGAGCACACCGATTCCACTTCGTCACTTTTTTTGTCATTTTGAACACCTGACACAACTCTGTCACCACCACTCACTACACTGTTTGCCTTTAAATCGTAGTTCGCGATTGCACATCTGTTCGCGGCACTTTCACTTTTATCGTTGAAGAACGAGCGGCGGTCAGAGTTCGTAGCCGGGGGCGAGGTCGAAAATAACTTTATTTCCAGGTCACGATGACCATTCATTGATGTAACGATTTCGGAGGATATCTCCAAAGCCAGCGGCGATCGGGGCTCCGGCGAGTTCACTCTCTTCATAGGGAATAAAGAATACAAATTAGGGGATGAAAGTGTATCACTAGCGTTTACATCGCGCCTCTGAGGAACACGGGACGAAGGGTCACTCCAACTACGTCGCAACGTCGTATCGACGCCTCGTCTACCTAGAGGTCCGACGACTTTCATCGAATCCTCTAATTTTGTAGGAGCGAAATCCCCACTGGAATTTTCATCCAGCAAATCTGCAATCGAATCAGCATCCCAAATTTGTCCCACAGGGTCACAATAACGACACTGACAAGAACTGACGGCTGATTCTGACGGCGATGCTGCTTCCGCTAATCCGAAACGAGTAGCTTCAAATGCCTCGCCCAGAGCAGTCACTCTATAAGTCTCCGGCGTTGGATCCGGGTACTCTAACACTTTCACATCTAAACGATATGGCAATGGTATCTCCCGGCAAAAAGATTCGTCGTAAATACCGCGCGACATCGACCCCATATTTGCAACCGCGCAGTGGTCAACATCACCCAGATCTAGTGCAGCGTTAGTTAAATCATGAGGGACGATATTGTTGGGTTTTCTGTCCTTTTTGCGCCTTTTACGAGGCTTTATTATTCTTGGCAACATTGTTTCGGAATTCGCAGAGCCGGAACTTTCATCGCTGGCCACGCTAACTGCATCCGTGTTGTTGTTATTATTGTTGTTGTTGTTGTTCCGTCCGTTCCGTGTCGTCCGCGCTTGTTGTTGTTGATGATTTCGCGTTCTGACAATTTCAGGTGCTTCGCATCGGTCCCTCGTTGCGTGATCTACAGGTCCAGGGGGTCGGTGGTTGCGTTGTTCTGGTACGGTGGTATATTTTCGCCGATCATTTCGATTCTGTATGATGAGAGGAGCACCCTGAGCTTGCATCGCCAGCTTTGAAACCGGCGTATGCCGAGGCGGCGGGGTCCGTCCCGCCATTGAGATGAGCGGCGCTCCGAGCCATGCATTGGGATGTGGAACACCATAGTGCGGGTAATATGGTGGCGGGTATCCCGGTGCCGTGGTCGCATACTGGGGGCGAGGGGGTTCGCGGCGCCCGAGGGCGGCGCGCTCGCCCGGACTCATATCGTCGACGGAGTCGTTTAACCCATATTCGAAAAAGTTACGTTCACTGTCACGGTAAAAGTCCGAGTTGCGACGCGATGTCGTAATCGTAGACTAACATCGGTGGCGCGTCAGAAGTGGTCGCGTGCGTGCGCCGCGGTAGTCGGCAGAGGACTGAAGTGAATGAGCGCGAGCCGGCCGCGGCCGCGATTGCCGAGTGGGAGTGCCGCTGCGGCGCACCACGCGACTATCACCGGCGTCGATGCACCGGAAACCTTTACAACCCTAATCTCTCCGCAATTAAAACGTTGTTTACTTTCCTGGTCGTCTAAAAAATATACGCTTACACTGTCTTGCCAGACTGAAAACACGGTTGCCGGGCAGATAAGATTGTTTGTTCAGCGTTAGTAGGTAAAAACCAAATGTGATGTTCAAAAATTTAAGGATGATGAAATAGTATTTTTTTGTAAATATGTACATACTAGAATACTTTCTGTGAAAGCAAACATTGTTAAGTTCTTATAATGTTCGCACTCAATACAAAACAACAACAGCACACGCTAGCGTTAAGATGTAATTAACGATATAATAGAGGTCACTGAATGACTTACCAAGACACATTGGAGACAAAAAATGTGTTAACTTACCTGAAACAAATAGACAATTCATTAATATAATGATTAACGAACATTTTGAAATAAACACGGAAAGCCAAGCGCTCCCTAAACAGCTGTTGAATAAATGTATCGCAGTTGGTTCGGGCGCAATAAAAAACCAATTTATGGTGCCGTAAACAGTTTCCGAAACCACATGAACGTACGCCCTTTTAGTGAAATGTAACGTGCATATAATATGGAATGTTTACATGAACCGTATGTGCAAGAGACGTAGATGGCATTCTATTTTGGTGTCCCTTTTTGCTTTATCACGGATTAAGTTATTTCTAATTGATTATATTATTATTATATCCATTAGCGTGATTTGAATATAATTATTACAAAATTAAATCACGCATTCATGTAACATCAATCTTCATACATCTTTCCATATCGAAATTTAGAAATATTAAAGTATGTCGAAAAAGGTAAAAATCAATGATAAAATTGTATCACATAAAACATAACAGATTCCGGTTTATTTGATTTATTCAATGTAAAATATGACGAATTATTATTTTATAACAATATTTTTCTATTCTCTTAAATTTCTTATCGTTATACTTCTACAAAAAACATTATCGCTTTAATAAGTACTTGACATGGGATCAAATGTGTTTAATAACTTCCTTAAAATTAAAAACAAGCCGTGGGGCAGAAATACGTCAAATATATTTTAAGGATCCATTCGATAAGATAATATGCATTAACAAATAAAAATATAATATACATACATTTGGAGTTTGCCAAAAATAAAATCACCTTTTTTTCGTTCGATTGTTAAGCACTGGGCTCTTAGCTTGACGGAAGTAGGATAGGATTAGAGGTCACAGATTGATGAGATTATTGCGCACAGATTAGTTACCAACCCGTCTGTCGTAACCGTCAGGTGTTTTTTTAAGTTGTCCAAAGGCTTTCCAAAAAGTTTTCAGACTGTTAACAGCCTTAAAACTTTGTCTACCTAACTGGAACGCCTATTATACGTCCCTCACCCTTACCATTACCAGACAAACCTACATATAAAAATGGTCTTTTTAATCAATCTTCATGTTTAACACGCAATAAAACCTGACTGTCACCTTTCCGTGCCAGACTTTAACCTTTTGCCAGTTGGCGCCCACGGGGTCGGGTGAAAGTGATTTTGATGAGTCACAAGTATTTCGATAAACGCTACGTTTGCCTTTATAAACATACTAATGTACACGGGCGACTTCGAGTGACTTTGGAACTATTTAATCAAAATAACAAACATACGTATATCTATTTACTAATTCATATGTATTACACATAGACACATAAAACTGTTTATTTATTTAGCTTTCGCGCAACAAAGATGTAGGATCTTGGTCACAAAATTACCTATTGATTTTTTACAAACTTTTCTTACTAAACTACAAAATTAACACTAAATTACTTTTATTTTACGTAATTTCTACACATTGGACTTACGAATGTTACCTATATATTACATATTTAATTTCCATAAAATAGTGACATTTTATCAATTTAATATTAAAGTAAATACTAGCTGTGTTCAAGTACCTAATTTCAATTATATAATCTTACTTAAAACATATAATTGCCATATCAATTGATGGCGAATGTAAAACACCTCGTAATTATTTGTAAATGATTTTCTTTATAAATATAAAGTTACTTTTAGTTGTTTATCTTAATGATGTTGTTTCTCGAAGCGTTTTACTCCTAATAGAAACGGCAACACGGAAATAAATGTATATTTTTAAGTTTTCCTCAATATATCTTTAATTTACATCTTTGCTACAGTTGTTATCGTATTTATTAATGTGTTTCGAGATCAGACATGAGTTCGTTTAGCTTGTATAATAATATGCATAATCAACTTCTTGTAACTGTCATAGAATGATTGAACTTTCTTCGCGAGAGGCTTATATCGAAAGTTATAGCGCATATAATTAAGTGGCCGAGAGTTCGAGTTTTACATAGAAGAATTAAATAATAGTAGGTAAGTATTTATAATTCTTGCTTGCATAAGCCAGGAAACAAAATATTTCACTTTCATCTAGCTATTTTTAAAACCATATCACTCCCTCGGTTTCTGCGGACGCGTAGTTCGTGCTGTAAGTTATAATTGGTAGCCAAGGGGTTAATTTTCTTTTTAATTTTAGAGAAAATTTACTATTGATGGTTATAAATTATAATCATTACAAAAGTAATTTTATGTTCAAACGCACATTTGTACTTATGTTATGAATGTTTCTCTCGTAATTTGTCGAAGAACACGAAAACATTATCGAGGATCCCAATAAATAACACTAATGTGGTAATTAAAAGCACTTAACCAAAATTTATCTGTAGAAAAATAAAAACCAAATCCGTTTTAATTTGCTTATCTAAATCAAGTAGGATATACATTTAACTTTTTGTTAAAAGTAAATTTTCAACTTTAATAAGCTTTGCGGTCAATGATTAGGATCGTGGAGTCGTATTTAAAATTTAAATTGAGCAAAAATGTGAAATTTCTGACTTTACGGTTGACCTAAATCGTACTCGTGAAAAGTGTATAATAGAACGGGTCAAGGATGGAGCACGTTTGCCAAGAAAGTGGCTATTAACTCTCGCCTTGAAGATAGTAAGGTTATAAAGAGCATGAATGTCGGAAGAGCAGTTGATCTTGATAGCAGAAATGAAGGACGAGATTACCTAACTGCATTCCTTACTCAACGAGAATACACTAACATTATCTGAATGCGTACAGCTATAAATTCATTAACACCTTCACTTGAATCTTAAAAGAGCAGTGATATATGCTAATGGCAAATGTAACGATTCTGATCGCAGAAAATGTAAATGATTAAGGTCTCTTATTTCGCAAGCGCGTGATTCATCGCACTGCTTAGCCATGGCCTGGTTGAATATATCTTCGGACTAAAGTGTTCGTGCACCCCTAACCTTACCAAAGTTATGTTTAGACTATTGGGTGGTCTCGACAAGGAAATAAGCATAACTAAATTTACGCACTAGTTCATTCCACTATGAATCATACGGCAAAAATTTATTCCATGACCGCTGCACTAATTCAGGCAGCTCGGTTTCGTATCCAGTTGCAAAGTGCAATGCTCTCGCTTTCACTGCCATTTCCAAGCCGAGCCACTTTGTAGCTTACTGAATCCCAATTTGTCATTCGCGTGCGCAGGCTAATGTCACCCTTACGTCTGAGCGGCGTCTAAGACGGTTGCAACAACTTGGCATGTTGGCGTGGGATCACACGGCGTATCACAAGAAAGTGATCAGCCGTTTCGTCGACCTTTGCCAAGCGTCGCGTGCTCGAACCAAATTAATTCTGTATCCACTCTCGCTCTCGCACAGATGCGTTGCGACGCGGGAGTTTATTGCGAGTTATGATGGTTATTACGGGCCGACTGATTATTACCGATTCATGTTAGGTGAAAGTTACGAGGAGAACTATCCCGACGTTTTATAGGCTACCTTCTATTGCGTAAGCCGTGAGCAACGTTATACGTCGTTAATCTTCGTGAACGGAGGTTACGTGCGTGGCGCGGACGAAAACAAATAAATACGACATGTCAATAAAGCTTTATGTTTCTTCACTGTGTTTTGTTAGAGTATTAGTATTTAGTGTAATATCAGTAGTCAGTAAAGAAAGATGGCATTTCGTTAGAACTTTGTCAAAGTTAACATGTATTCATAGTCATTAAGATTATTTATTTAATATTGCCTTTCATTTTTAACCTATGTTACCTTCACATACAATAATGATGTCTTTGTACTAGTTATCAGTCCAGTGGAACAATCATCATTAACCGAATACAGTGTCACTCGAGTTGAAACAAATTACGTAAGACTTTTACTATTTTTGAAATTAAAGCATTCAATCGGTTCCGGTTGTGCAATTTCAGTAATTTGGCTATACATCTTGTTGCTATGAACGGCGCTTGGGGATTTCTCTTTGTTTACGTAACAGATAAAACTTTCAATGACGCTTTAGCGCCCGGTTTATAGTACGTGTACGTCTGAACTTCAACATCCGTTATAATGTATGATGAAACATCTTATTTTTGCTTATTCGAGGGTAGTAGCAGTAATTAATTTTGGTATTTGATTCATATCAAAGACCAAGATTAATTACTTTATTTTAATGACGTAGTCAACATGCTTGCATAATATTAGCTCTTGGTCTATAAAGTGGACATGTGCCTATTGTATAATCACTCTCAATAAATGTAATAGTCCTGTGAAGAAGTGTTTAGTCCTCGGACTCGTTTAAACCTTACGACATTTCACAAACCTAAACTCAACAGCCTGTCCACTACAGAAATATAAGGGATATTAGGAACTGCTGAAATTGGTATGCTAGATAGGCACAAAGGGACAGATAACAGACAGTGTACCACATTCACGCACTAGCACTCCTTAACACTAATACCCAATACATGAGCACAAAGCGATTTTACTTCAGTAGATCTGACAATTTGCAGAATACACGAAGCAAAATAATTGTGTGTTATCTAAGCACGTTGCCAACCTTAGCTCCCAATTTGCATAAAAGCAAAACAGCATAGCATGATTTAACACGCACACAATCTCCTAAGTACACATAAAGCAATCGAGGATGCGTTGCAGCATCTTAATAACGAACCGGCACGGCAGTTTCCATTACGATCAATTTATAGATAATCGAAAAACCTTATACGGAAAATAATACAGCTCCGAGTTAGGTGTTACAAGATCCTGTGGCCGGTTACGCAAAATGATTTACGTGTACCATTTCGGTCGATTTTCGTCATGTAACGTTGGTTATTGCTCGCTATTCAGTGGCTGCGGACGACCTCTTTGCACAAATCGAGCAATGTAACCAATTTCATGACATAGTTACGAAACGCGACAGTTAATGCGGGTTACGCAAGGACAAAGCCTAATCCAATACGTCTGAAAAGGTTGACGGGAGTTGGCAATATCAAATTGATGACAATCTCGCATTTGATTTCGATTCTGTTCTATCACTGGATATAGAACTCATTGAAATAAAGTGGACTCGGTGTCAATTCACCTCGCTACTTAGATCGCAAAATGGAAAGTTGGCTTTGAGTAATCTAGTGGTTAATGTTTTAGAAACTTCTGATGGACACACTTAGCTTCTTGATAAATTGACTAAATAAATTTACTTAAAATTTACTACGTCTATCTAAGTTATTAACGTTGTTAATTGTACTACATTAAACAACTTTCCCTTTAAAAGCAAACTTTAGTAAAATTGTTTTTTGCTGATATCCATTGTTTATTTTAATTTATCATTTGACAACCGATTTTTCTATAAGAATGAAGTAGTAAATATGCATTCAACCTGATCGAATGTGTTCATTACTGCCTATAATTAACTCCATATAGAATGCGTGCGTTACTTTTAATTAGAACTAAGGACTGAGGAGATGTTCTCGCCACTCGGTTCTCATCGATTCCCAAACAAGCTTCAGGACGTTTAACGAGGTTTCACGACTGCTATCCAATGATAATAACCGGGTCTCACGCTCTAACATATAATAATAGGCTACTAGGGACACCAAAGCATCTTTGTACACAAATTACGATATCATAATCATCGACCCATTATTGTCCCACTGCTGGGCACGGGTCTCCTCTCAGAATGAGAAGGATTAGGCCTTAGTCCACCGCGCTGGCCAAGTGCGAATTGGTAGACTTCACATACCTTTGAAAACTTTTTTTTTTAAGAATTATCAGGTATGCAGGTTTCAACACGATGTTTTCCTTCACCGTTTAAGCCAGTGATATTTAACTTTTAATACGCACATAACTTGAACACGGGATTTGAACCTCGGACATCTCGATCAAGAGGCCGCGTTTCTTAACCACTAGGCTATCACTGTTTTTTTACGATTTACACAAACCGGAATTATCACGCGTCAATTGTTTGTCTTGTTATACGAAATCGAATATGCAAAATTCCTTCCTGTTTACAAGTTCGATAGGAAAGCATTGCGACTGCCGTGGAAACTCGCTAATTTCTCGTTTTTGCATGTTTATTAGCACTGTTAACGCACTCTACTTTCCATTTTCATTCCTCTCGTATTGCTCACTATAGACGGATAAACGAGAAGCGATTAATAATATTTACGAATTTAAGAAATTATACTTTAAAATGGTGAAAAGTTTATAAATATGAATAACAACTTTTATTCAAAAGCAAAGTGAACACGGTAAACAAATATTAAGACGATATCATTACATTCGTTATTCACAATCAATATTTACCTATTAAAGATGGAAATACGACAATATTTAATAGGCAAATTATTGGATAGATTATAAACGCAACAGATGCATAATTATAGTTATGATCTGACAGAGAAAGTATACAGCTTTCTGTTGGACAAGTTCATAATGCTATCTACAATCAAAGTATTCAATTTATCGCACTTTTCAACACTTTCTTTGCTCATACTGATACTCGTTCCTAGATCTCGATATAACAGGTTCCTTACACAATATAAGCGAGTTGAAACAGCAGAAATATCGCACTTACCATCATTGAGTAATGCAATTTCTCTATACAAATGTGTTTGTTTATTATTCCAATGGTTTGTTTTGACTTTCTTGTTATTCTCATACGGACAATCGTTTCGCGCGGTGAATGTTTGCGTGTGTCGGCCTCGGCATCGTTTTATAAAAATATGTTTTCACACATTTTCAAATTAATATTGAGTGATTGATATATGTAGGGCGTAATACACTGGAAACATTATTTATGTACAATAACAAAAATGATTTATTTAAACTGCATCACAGTTTATAAAAGGTCGAAGTAGTCTAACACTCTTGTTTAGTAAAAACCGTTAAACCTGTCACTGACAGAAGGCAGGATTAATTTGTTTTACCACATGATAAAATCAAAAGAAAAAATACTTTTAAAAAACAAGCTTTTATTGCTTGTTAATAAAAAATAACTAAAAAGTTAAAAATAATTTAGACCCGATGTATTAAATATTATTTATATTTATTTATAAATAAAAGCGTGTTACAATGTAATAAAAAATGTGTCTGATAAAATATTTAATGGTAACCGCGTGGCTCAACAGTCACTAAGCCTAAATAACTTATTGGGTTCGGGGTTCAATCTCCGACTCCGTTTAGATATTCCTTTCCTATTTTCTTATTTGTATTCGGACCTTTTGTATACTTGTCTATTTCCATGTTACCCACGGAACAGGCAATCTTCCAAGATTATGCGTACACAAATCATTATAACCTTCCATTACATAACATCAACGAACGAAATAAACATAGATACAGGATTTCAAAATCTGTATTCCAAAGCGCATCGCCGGCAGGTTCGTGGTATCGAAAGCTAACGCGATTTTGATTGGCGGCACTTCCAGCTCACTTTCACTGGCCTTACACTGCGCCGGTCATAATCGTAAGCCTAAACCCACATAATCTTGTCTCTTATTACATAATTCGATTACCGAATGAGAAAATATTTCATGTTACTTTTGTATATCCAACTTCTTTTATAAAGTCATATCGTTAGGTTCATTGTATCAAAAGCTTGTAAAAAAACCCAATTTGATAGCTACTTCTAGCTCATTTTCACTGATCTTACACTGCGCCTATCATAATCGTGTGTGTACTTAAATCCAAGTAATCTCAGCCCTCATTATAAAATACCGTTACTGAATGAGAGAATTAACCTTCAGGATGTTCAATCTGTTATACAAAATCCCACCCTTAGTTATGATGAGTTCCGCATATCGAAAGCTAACACGATTTTATTGGGCGCCACTTCCAGCTCACTTTCACTGGCCTTACACTGCGCCGATCATAATCGTAAGCCTAAACCGGCGTAGGTAATCTTACCTCCTATTACATAATTCGATAATTGAATAAGGAAATATGTCACGTTCCTTCTGCATATCCAATCTTTATTACCAAGCTGCATCCCTAGTTATGATAGGACCGTCGTTTGAAAGCTAGCACGATTTTGTTCGGCTCCACTTCCAGCTCACTTTCACTGGACTTACTCTGCGCTGATCATAATCTTGCGACTAAACCGGCGTAATCTTGCCTCCTATTACATAATTCAATCGCCGTAAGAGAATATTGTTTCTTGAGGATACCTAATCTTTATTACGAAGCCGTGTCCCTACTTATGGTAGGATCGTCGTAGCGAAAGCTAACGCGATTTTGATTGGCGCCACTTTCAACTCTCGTGTAGTGCATCATAATCATATATCCAACCTTTCATAACCTTACTTAATATTATGTAACAAAATCTTTATAAAGGCAATATCGTGAATCCAATTTATGCTTTTAACCTGTGATACTACTTAACATACAGCGCATCACTAGTTACAACGAACATTTTAATATATTATGAACTAAAGTGCTCATAAGTTTATTTTACATAAGACTTCTATAATAATGTATTTATTAAAAGAGTTTTATTTTGTGAGAAATAATTGCGATCGTCATGGTGTTAGTATTTTTGCATATGGATATTTAAAACATATGATACTTGATCATAAATACCAATAGGCATCGGATGGAGAGCTAACGCGAATTCGATCGGCGGCGCTCAAACCGACACTTTCACTGTGCGCTAAACGCTTGTTTATACCAATGGTGCTACTGGTTACAAACGTGTTTCTAATGGGAACTGATTTGGCGAAAACATACACGCTAATATTTTTAATTTGAAATGTAGGATGACAAGTCATAATGTATTTTATTCTTTAGGTAATCATATCAACAATATTAATAATAGTGAAGGTCTTAGTAGAAAACCTGGATGTGTATCTATCAACTCCGTGATACACCTGAATCCCATAACATACTTTTTATATGATGTATGAATCAAGAAAACCAAAAATATATTTAAACATTTACCTACTTAAATACATTTAAGAACTTAAATAAGAAACAAATTTACAAAGCGAAGAATAAAGCAGAATAAAATAATACTTCGTAAAACGTGGCACCGTTGAAAAAGTAAGTTAATTGAATGAGTAGACTTAACGAGTAATTCAGAAGCAGATATTTCTCTTGAATCATTACTATTGTATTGAGGTCTCCGTGTCAGTTCACTTTAACGCCACTCAATAAGACTGGTTTTAAGCAAAAATATTCAAGGGCCGACCTTAAAATTTTATTTGTTCAAACTTTCACCCGTGTTCGTAATGACCCTTAATGTGATCGATGAATTCTATTTTTCATAGAAAGTATTACACTGCTATTCCTATGATGATAGTGTTTTATACGCGCTTCTGTGCTTAATATGCCCCGTTAAACCGTGAGTAATTTTATCAGAACAGAACAGCTGTTAATGAGCTTTTCAGAGACCTGTTGATATAAAAATTCTGACACTGAATAGCCGCCTTCCTGTATATACCTCCACCAACCACCAACGTTGGAACATCGTTGAACAATATGACCTCTAGAGTTCACGTTTCCAGAAGAAAGACAAAAAGCGTTACAGAAGGACATTCCTATTTTATTACCAACTAAAATGCATACGCATACGGCTGTATGCGTTTTAATTACAAAGATACCTTTTTTTAATTTGTGTGTTCATACGTGTTAGTTAACACGTGCACACAAAACACTACAAAATAAGTATTTTAGTAATACAGGCGCTTAGTGAAGCGATCTGTATCACAGTAGAAATCGGTGAAAGTAGTAGCTATCGGAGCGGATGTTGCGTAAGAGTCCTACCTCAATCGAAATTACGTTGCGTTTCGTAATAATGAATCACACGAGATCCGGCTGCGGTGAAGAAAGGGGGTGTAAGTTACTATATAGCATGACGTTAGTAAATTATTATTTGTTTTTATTATAAATCACTTGTACATTAATCATATGAACCGCACTAAGAAGAGCAATAGATAAGTATCAAACAGAATAGAAGGTTGAGATTGTAAAAGGATAAAATAAATCCACTTAAAAAAACTTAACAATGACTAATTTACAGAGAACGCCTAACTCAAACAAATGAAGTAAAAAGGTATTTTGAAACCTCATCCCCTAAGGAGATAAATAGGACAATAAAGCTCCGACAAAATAAATTACTAAGCACTTAAGATATTTTGCCTATAAATTTATTACTGTTACCGTTTTGCGAAAGCGGGAATATATTTATTGCTTACTTCCCACTAATAAACAACAAAAACACCAATTCCACAGCCTTTAGTCGACCATTCTCTGCCGGGTAGCCAACACCACAAATTATTTATACGACCTCGTAGCGAATTATCTGTAACCCTCCACACAACACATAAAACACTATGACAAACATACATCAGCATTGCAGGTACTGGTGGCACGAGGAACCCGTACGGAGAAACTACTAGGCACGGCTGTGACAAAGAAATTGTAACTTAATACTAAGTTATTCCCGTTCGCGGCACGAGCTTAGTTTACGAGGCAATAAACAACAGCGTGTCGAGCCTCTAAGTTCGCAATATTAAGAGCCATCGGAGAACCCGTTGCTCATTTGTATTCCATTCGACAATAAATCGAAAGATCGCTGTATACGACACTATCTCCTGAACTGTCATTAAAAACAGATCTATGGGTTGAGCGCGGTCCGGATTATAGGCATATGCGACAAGCGTAACTTATCTCTTCTGTGTGACCCCAGGTAGGTACCTACAACTACATACAATAACACTCTGATATTATGGAGACATGAAACGTACAATTTAATGTGACGAAACAAACCCTACTTGCCATACCGATACATAAAGATCATGTCTTGGTATCAATTGGCAACTTTGAAATACTGTTAAATTGTAACCCTATAAAAGAATAAACCTTTAAATATGACTCTTAATAAACCACGTCACAGAAATAGCCTCACAAATCGTGCAAACATTCAAAAGCTTTTACGTGATGAATAAAAAAGGTTATAAAAAGAAACAAGCGTTCAAAAAACGAAATATGAAACATAAACGACGAGATTTTACTGTAGTAGCAGATGAAATCGTGATGGAGATAAAATTATTCATAAAATTGCAAGTCTGCACGGGCGTGCGTCTAGATTAAACTCAAGATACGAATAAACACAAGGATCATTGTTTATAGCGATCATTACTACAATTACTTTCTCAGGGATTCGTAGTTATGAAACATAAATCAAAGTAATATTCATAATAAATACGAAGAGTAACTTTAGACTCTCGATCAGAAGCAATTTCAAGTGAAAGTATATACAAAACAGTAAATAAACAAGCGAAAATCATCATCACTCTATGTTTGATAGAAAGTTTAGCACATTTATACCTAAGTAAAAAGGTATCTAGAACGTAACTTGTTTATTAATGACATGACTGAATTTATTTTTTACAGAACTTAAGTTTTTCATGCGCATTTAATGATAACACTTGATAAAATAAATGAAATCAAAATTCATCTATCCATACCATCCATTGTCGCATGTTAAAATAACCTAAGCTAAGTAAATAAACATAATAATATTATTAAATTAGATGTACTAGGTACATCGCATGTAACTCAGCAATGATTTTAAATACATGTTCGTAAACATAATACAAATTTGAAATACTAAGCCACAATCTTATGATCACTGAGGGTATTAGTGTATTACAGATCGGATCAACCGAGGTTAACAGAACCGGAATACAAGTCACTATAACAAGGATAGATATAGGAAAAGGTAGGTCCGAGCATAATCACTTAAGTTGTCACGTCATTGACACGATAAACACCATAATGCCGTCGAGCCACAAAGGCGCGGCTCGAGTTATGTAATTTGGTTGACACATGAATATTAATGACATAAACGACGCCATGGATGAAGCACTAAAGCTTTTTTACGGAGACCAAAAAAACTGACTTAATCCAAAAGAGTATTTTGTATTCAAAACGTATTATTAGAATCAGTATACTAGAAAAAATGCGGATTTTGTCGATTAAGAAAAATGACAAGTAATTTTGTTACAAATTACACAACTGATGGTCCTTGACAACATGAATCTTTGTAATAAATCATACGTGACGCAGTCAATGTTAGCTACCGGATTGTTAGCATAAATAATAATCTGACCTTAGGCGATTCGTAAATAGATACACATGAAAGGCAATTAAAAGCTGTGAAAGTTAAGCAAGGAACGAGAGGAGATAAGTATGAGCGACCTTCAGACGCAGCGTAAGGGCGTCCTGCCCTTTGTACAAAGCAACCTTCACGCACGGATAAATGGATTATGCCGCGAGAAGCGTCCTTAACAACTGACTGAAAACTATCCACAACTAATTTGAATACCTAATAGCACTTAAGGCAGTACGTGATTTGAATTAGCAACAGCCACGACCGAAATATAAAAGAGATGTCTATCAATTTTAAACGACATGTATAATAAACGCTAATACGTCGTTTTGCATCCATATTTAGTTTTATCATCGTTTTTAATATAAGTATTGTACGTATTTGAGACGTAGAAGACTTATATGCCAGTATCTTAACGTTCGTTGGTTTACATACTGGCATATTTCACAATTAAAATACCACATAGAGCCGGATTTATTCCTTCCTCGTTGTTAAATTAGAAACTTCCTCTAATTTAACTGTCACTGTATTTTTCCGTACTTCGTTGATTGCGAATGATGGATGTGGGCAAGTAACCAGTCAAAACCCGTACTCAGTAGCTAATTCTGGTCTTAGCAGTCTATATAAAATAAAATGTTTCCCTTTTCGGTTATATTACAAATCTTTATAACGAGGAAGCAAAGGAGGAATATGCAATCCACCTGGTGGTTAGTGAACAATGCCGCCCCTGGACAACGGCCAAATTAAACCAACTGCAGATAGAACTGTAGCTCTACCTTAAGTTAGTTACAAAAGCATTGCGACTCCTGAGGACCAAGATAGTAGACTAACTTTTACAGACACACTTCTGACGTCGAGGACCTTGCACGAAATTATACTTACCAAACTCTTAAACCAGACCACAGCAAAACATACATTCATAGTCATTAACTCATTACTCTTTACGTATCTCTCGACGTGAACACTTTTGTTCAGAAGCCAAGACATAAGTCTCAGGATAACAGTTTGACCCTCGTTGTGTATTTAATGTGAAAGGCAACAGACAGCTTCTCTGGAGCGAGTCGTAATTGACCCGTCAATAGAAGCGATACTACACAGATCCGTACTTTTGAACCTCGTTTCATCCAACGTGCCTTCACTTTACGACTCAAAAAATTTAGTTTTATAAAAGTCGCATTGCGTTCGTGAAAAGGCAACAAAGAAACAGTTGAATTACTTTAGTTTGTAGAGGACGTCCCGCCCTTGTTCAGAAGTGAACGTTTCGTGCTAGACTAAGTGGATTATGCCGTGCGAAGCGTTCTAAGCAACTGACCGGGGCGTCACCAGCCGCAATAACAGAACGTCATTGCAATGAATGTCACGGTGAAACTGTCCAAAGACATTTATTTTTACTGATAATCTAACCTTCGCTGTCATAGTTAAGCGACACAATATATAATACCCACATAAATTTCACGCAAATGTCAAACTTGCACGAAGAATTACGTTTAATACAATTGCGTAGTACAAATATTGCGTAGTAGGATTAGCAGTCTCACAAAGGCTACGATTGATCGTAAATATTTACACAATAGTAAAATAATTTATACGCGGAGACTAGATAAACCGTACTGTTTGTTTAGTTAAGAACCGATAGAAACCAGATTTCCCACTGCATAATATCATCCATCAATGGACGAACAGTATAGACGCTGGTACACTTGCCAAATACTTTGAATCCGACGCCGTGCACTGCAATTGCCAATGCGGATTTAATGCACTTCGGTATTGACGGCACTACTATTGTCCACTGCCAAGAAAAACACGGAACCAATTTAAATTCCTACAAACGAGATTCACTTAGAACTCCGAGGGCATATTTTTAGGATTTTTTATTACTAATTCTCGCCCCCAAGGGTCTCGATTTTGGGCGTCTGAATTAAAATACTGCTGAAATAACTACCATTTTAATTGAGGTCTTTAAAATGGTGGCACGTACTAATGGAAACTATATCAGGTCCACTCAACCTATATTAATCAAGATTATCACACTATTTTAATCGCAGATTGAGCTTCGAACATCAAATGTTTTATTTAGAATACCGAATTATTATTGAACCTCGATAACCACTACATTAAAAATTGTTTAATTTATATAAAAGCGGCGAAACAAACTCCATGACTTTTAAATATTAAAGTTTAAGACTGATAAATAATGATTGATACATTCACTGATACTTCACGAGTCACTTATTACTAACAAGAAACAGAAATGTCCAAAAATTGATTTTGAAGGCCTCGAAATAGTATTACAATTATATTACTATAAACATCGCCAAATTTCCTTTCAAGCTTGCACACGTATATTAACACAGCATTAACAGCTACTGTAATAAAAAGACGAGCATAAAACTACTGGTTGAAACGCGTCCTGCATTCGTAGAGATAATTTCGCGGCGCAGCTTTCAGACAGTATTCAAGCGGGACATAGTCTGTATCTAAAATTATTTCGTGCTCGTAAATGCCGACAGATTTTACAGTCGTCGTAATTTTGCGTCGAAAACGACTTAAACGAAGCGGGGTGAGCTTCGTGGCTTAATGATGCGAGTGAAAGGCGAACGCATTAAAAGCCATTGCGTATTACGTAAACGACGAACTGTGTATAGTATTAACGATAAGTGTATATTGAAGATAATGGTAGGTATATAAATTGTGCTGATACACAAGATTTGAAAATAAATTAAATAATTTACTATAAAGTATAATAAATAACCGAGCATTCTAGATTTCTATTTATGTTCGTATTATCGACTCACAACGACGACAACTAAAAATTTATTTAAATTACTTTATTGAGATTTTTGCATGTCTGAAAAAGGACACAACGATCACCGTAGCCTGGTCTGACACTTAGAGAATTCTGGCTATGAAACAATCCGGCCAAACAGATTTGTCTGGATTGTGCATAACCTCTGCTATGGAACATAAGTGACCAAATTATTAAATAGTTCTTGTAATATTTTAAAAAGATTTAATTTACATTACATTTTCCTTCTTATAAGCCCCGGGGGTGATTTTTGAAATACATTATTTGTCCACATACGATGTACCTATTTAGAAGAAGCATTTTTTTACGATTTGACATTTTTGTACCCAACAGTCAAATCGCATTGTCTCTCAGCCACCGTTCGAGTTTTGCGAACTAGATTTCCAGACCAGATCGTCTATCTAAGTAAATAAAGTCCCCGATAGTGCTTACGCGATCAGATTTCAGAACTCTCCACGTCCACAGAGCAAACAATAAGCTGGAAGGGACGAGGGAACATCCGCGACCTCCAGACTTCGCCCCGTCGGCCGGGAAGGTCACGCCGCCCTTGCACCTACCGCCCGCCCTCTCTCCGGGCAACAGAAATCGACCGTACAAACTGATATTAACAGCCACGTAATGACCCTATTACCGACCGTGAAGGACGGGCTCTGTTAACATATGAGGATTCAGGTGATAGAGTCATTAATGTAACTACCTTTCTTTTATTCATGCTTTTATAAAATTATTTGTTTCAGAGATTACATTCAAATGGTGCTTAGGCAATATAAAGGTGGTAGAAGACTCCATGACTGCGGCGGTGGCACCGCCACACTAATTTCTGCTTTATTACAGCAATGTTAAACGCTGCCGTTTTATAAGTGTGGTAAGGCAGAGACACACTAAGCGTTCCAACTTAACCTTTAGTAGTAACACAATATCTGGAACCAACTCCAGGTAGAAATCCTTCCAATTCTCTATGAGCGACAGTGACCTACCACAAGCGCTTTTTCTACTTGATTTTAATAAAAAAAGTTTAAACTACTTTCTGCATTCGATTTTTAAAACGTGATTCGATTACAAATAACAACCTCATTAATCAGCCACATTTAAAAGTCAATGGTCAATTCACGAAAATTGGTACGCGCACTCAATACACACGACGCTCTCATTGAAATTCGATACAGTTTTAACCTTATCAGAATATTAAGTGTATCGAATAGGATTTTAATAGTGAAAGTATTTTTAAAACAAGTTTGATATCCTTAGATTCGTTTATCGTATAAACATCGTATTTGTAAAGTGTACGAATAACTACGATTTTATGAGTTACTACTCGTACGAGTAACATCGATTACCGCATCGCCCGACACAGCGCAAAATAACAAAGCAAGCTCAATAATTCAAAGCGCATTCAATCGTCGAACAAATCGGCAAATAGCAACAGTAACGCTGCCGACAATGCGAGATAACATTTCGCAACGTCTCTATAGGAGGTCTGGTGGTCTTGCGCAAATCGTGACGTCACCGCGTTCGGTTCCGGCTTCGCTTTCGCGAACACTTTCACCGACCGGCCCAGTGAGGTGGCGCCGCCGTTTGTCGATACTCGATACGATATATTGTTATTGTAAGCGAGATTCGATTACAATGTTTTAATCGATAATGGATTGGGACAAACAATGTTTACCTGCTGCATTTTTAATATTTGAATGTTAGGTTTGATACGATTGATTATTATAAATGATATTCGAATAATGTTTTAACCGAAAATAAATTAAGACTAGAATTTGTTAATTCTCTATTTTTAATCATAAAGTCGATAAACAATTAAAATTAAAATATATTCAGAATTAGTTATAGATTTATTGTTTAAAAATAGAATGCAAATTTTAATGCCACACAAATCAATTAAATAAAAATCAAATGTAGGTATTTCCTTCGAATTCAATAGATCTTTGATGATTTATTTCAATACGAGATTAATTTTTGAGCAATATGATTTGTAAGCGTTGCGTGTCGGAACACGCATAGCTGGAGCTAATAAACAACATATTTTATATTTGATAGATACAATTTACAAAACATAAATATGATATGTTAATAAATGCAAGCAATTTAACGATTACATAATTGCGAAACCGAACAGCATATTTTGAGCATGTTTTCCTAACATATTAATAATTCTGTAATGAAGCTTATTATTAAAATACGTAATAAATGCATTTTATCTACAAAAAACTATAATTTGTTTATATATAAATTATACATAATTTAAGAAATACTAACTATTAAACTCGCCTTGCAGTCGTTTGAAAAATACTTAAAAACACGTTCCCCGACAAAAATGAGCAACAAAGTGAAAATGAACTAAGAAAAGGCGAACTCTTTGTGGCAAATATCATCTAAGCTTTAGACCATTCAAGTTAACGAGTCAAAGCGAATTGTGCGCGCTTATTAGGCTCATAGCCGGCAAGCCCGAAACAATGCCATTTTAGTATCGAGAACAAAAATAAAAGAAACCGAGCGGCTCGTCACAGAGATTTCCACGGACGTTTCTCCAATTGACTCCGTGTAACGGACCGGAGACGTCTAAAACAATCAATTATATAGACGGACGTCTTCCCACACTTTCTAACGCTATTGTAATGGAGTGAGACAATAATATCTCGCCGATGTAGTGCGCCTTGCCTTGGTCGGTTGTAATCACGACATTATTTTCGTCGAAGAACCGGGATATCTCGTATTGGCTTTCGTTTACTGTTTGCACGACCTTCGCGGGCGTGATCGAATCCAGGACAGCCGGCTAACGAAGTTGTTTTGACTAACAGTCAGAAGCTTTACATATCTGTCTATTTTGCTTTTATTATTTACTATTATTAATAAATGAGCAGTTCAAGTTACCTCCGCAGTTGATCCTAAACATTGTCACTCCTGGTGATTTTGCTTTAATACATTAAATCTACCAGAGAGATGATATACCATGATAATATAAGTATTCTATCAGAATTTATCAATAAATCCCTATCGCACCTGTTACAATATTATCGATAGGTATTATTTATCCTGAAACCTAACGCCGACTTGCAGGTGTGTCGTGTAACCAACGATAAAAATATGTCTTTAATTGCGGTTTTTATATAAGTAACACTACAAGTCGTAAGACTCTAACTTATTCCATTAATTGTGTATAAAAACGCCACGTATGTAGCACCGCAGAGCCCCTTAACATCAGACGGACTACACGCACGCCTGGCGCATACATAAACGACTATACGAAATCAACACGAAAAAAATAATTTAATAAGACAAAATAATACAGTTTGACCGTCCTTAGAATTTCTCAATTATAAAGTAGCTGAAGACTTTAAAAGGCTAGTGTTTTGTAACACGGTATTTTAACAACACCACAAAACGGAACTCGATATGAACTTTTAAATCCATTTATTAAATCGATATTATCTGTATAAAATACAATAGTTGTCTGATCCTTTGTTTACCGCACCGCTACTTGGTCGAAAAACTAAATGATTAATGTTTCACTAAAACTATATAGGTAACTTGTTCTATCGACGGAGTAACACGATGAGCTGACATCGCTGGGCGAGATATTAAGTGTAGAGTGCAAAGCCACTGAGACAGAAATTGAGGCAATGATTCAGGTCACAGCTACTTGTGCATATTTATGCATATTATATAATTGTACGTGAATATTTAATTCGATTGAATAAAATTTGTACTCTAAAATTATACTAGCTATATTTGCATTCTATGAATTTAGACTAGAATTATCGCGGAATTGAGACATTTTATTATGTAACGGGTACTCACGATATGCGTTTGTCATTGCCGATATTTCGAAAAAATATATTTGCATTCCACTCGTTCTATAATATATGAACATGAAACATTACACATTATACAAATGATGAGAACCGGCAACTGGTAGTGTAGTTATAGTTAATTAAATAAAAAAATATGTCGACGGGAAAATTTTATACAGGATTTTAATCACGCATCTAAGGAGCACATTTTATGTACCAATATTTACACATTTTTGACTTCATCGAGATACCTAATTGTATGGGAATTGAATATAGAAACAACAAGTTCATGATAAATTTTATATATCGCTTATCGCCCGACCGCCCCACATGAGACAAATGCATACAAATCAGTCTGTCATGTCGCTGCATTTGGGACAATCTCAGTGGAACAGTGAACACAATGAGGACTTATAGAAAGCGTGTTAAAGATGATAGGTCGTCACTGTGACCGAGGTATTAATCATGAAATATTAGGAGAAACCGAGCGCATAAATTATTGTTTTTTTCTTACAATACAAGACAAAGAAAGTATCTGATTCGAGATATAAATGACATACAGAGTTCCACGTACTCGGGATTTGGGTCGATAAAAGAAATGTTGCAATGAAATGGTCACGAGTTTCATGTTCATCACATATAAGGTAAAGTTTAATGTTATATTGTCATACAATAAGATTTAAAGTTACTTGACAGTATGGTTGAAATGTTCAGAAGAGATGTTAAATTTGTAGGATATAGGTATATTTGTATTTTTTGTAATTTAAAATCCTATTTTATTTCTAGAAACCGATCTGACGCTTAACGAAAATATTTATTTTGATAAAGAAGTCACCTAGGCATAATGTACATTTCTTATCAAAAATAAGCCTACAAAACACAAATTCACGTGACTAGACGCCGTGATGTATAAATTCGAATTACTTACACAATACAGAAATATTATCTGATATCTAGTAACATAACGAAATACCTAAAGAAACTCTATAATGGTTCGTTCCTATGCAAATACAGAACAGAAAGATTCTCGTTCACTCTGTCGAATCACTCACTCGTAATGCAACTACGAAAGATAGAACTTTCCTAGAATTTGCCTAAATTTCCCCTCCCATTCTTAAGGTGCCTGCCATTTTTTTTATATGTCGTCCCTGAAAGGGGTTAAATAGGAGTTTAAAATTAGTTCCAATCTGCTAATTTTAAAGCAAACATGAAATTTAGGATATTTCTTTCTGATTTGAAATAATTAACTAGGTGAGTTGGAAAATAGGCAAAAGCACTTAATAAATATAAAAATCAACTCCGATTTATTTATTATTTTCTACAATATTTCAGTTCATAAATTATAAGGGTACGAAGTCACGGTCAACAGCTAGTCAGAAATAAAACAGACTACTGCCAAAAATAAAAACTCCATCAGTGATTTGACAAAACGTCTCAATCAGCCAGCCGCAAGTCACAACAGCAGGAAGTAAAATCGAGCAGAACAAACAAATTGAAACTAATCGTTAGATCGTGACGATGAAGAATCTCATTTTCGATTCAGCGAGAGCTGTGTCACGGGTTCGGGGCGAGGTCACGTTGACCCGGTCATAGCGACAGAACAATTATTAGACAAAATTAAGAAAAACTATACAATGTCGACTGGCATCGTAATTCTCATATTTAACAATCTCAATATACAATTGTAGATTTTTGAAAATTTTCTCCGTGAAACGTCAATCAAATTTAGAAAACAGTTTTATATGAAATCAATTTTTAATATGTGATAAAAAAACCTAAGCCTAAAATAGAAATCTGGATGCTTCATTGTGGGATAACCCTTTTTTTTACGTAGGAAAATCTGTACTTATCGTAATTCGTAATTTAATAAATTAACAAAATACTTAACGTAATTCCCAAGGTGATATTTAATAAATTAACTACCTTAGTGTAAAACTAAATCATTATAATTCTTGATGGAATGTAAAGTCTGTCTAGTCATGTTACCAGACAGAAGTAAATGCGAATGGTACATGTAGCGCCATCTATGTGGCTTATAAACACCACAATAAAACAAATGCTTACAAAACATTCCTACAAAAGTACGAAAAAATTTACTTCAATATTTTTTTAGATTAAAACACAATGAACACGTATCATTATCAATATTTTAAATCGTTAAAATAGTTACTAAATTCAATATTATTTTTGTTTAAATCATCTTAACTTCCACCATAAAAAATAATTGCAAGAAAATCAATTTAGCCACGTACTAGTCGCAAATTAAAAGATGCTACCTACTACGTTAATAAGCATATCGAATAAACAATACAATCCGCAAACTATCAATGAACCACACTGACCCGTGCCACAGTACAAATATGGAACAGTATGGAAGCTAAGCCTAGTTGATAAAATAATTCCTACACTCCATTGAAGAATAAGGTTGTCACTATATTATTTT
This sequence comes from Epargyreus clarus clarus, assembly GCA_014595695.2. Lineage (NCBI taxonomy): Eukaryota > Metazoa > Arthropoda > Insecta > Lepidoptera > Hesperiidae > Epargyreus > Epargyreus clarus. The sequence continues at coordinate 1,793,683 of JACTTY020000031.1, read as the reverse complement.
TTAATAATATTGTTATTTATTTGTATTTTAGCATTTACTATGCTATAATGATCAATCAATCGAACTGCAATAACTACGCAGTTTAAAAATAATGTAAGTAGGTAATGTCACGGCGTCGGTTAATCCCAGCAAAATACGATAATTATTATTATTATACTTTTAAATACGGAAAACAGTGTACAATTGATACAACTTGTGATACAGCTTACTTTTATTTTTTGTAGATCTTTAATTTGTTATTAATTACGGCTTAACCTTATATGAGTTTTGGCGGAAGCACACAAATGAATAATAAAAATGAAAGCAATAAATGAAATTAATAAGCATAAAAATAAATAAAAAATAATAGATTCGGTTTTGATGTAGCCGAATTCAAACAGCCGAATACCACGCAATACGCTCGTGTCATTTTTAAAAAGATCGCGGAAATAAATAGCACGCAAATAGCAACGTGACCACTCGTCTTAATGCGACACTCGCTACTGCAGCACTGCGAAAACCGCTTAGGGGTCTCGTCGTTTCGCATATTTGTGAGTGTGTGTCGTTTCGAACGTTTTGCAGGGAGTTTCCATACTGTTCCATATTTGTACTGTGCCCGTGCGGTTGGATTCATTAAAATTACTATTAATCTTCTCACGTCAGACCAACATCACCAAAAAATAGTTTCCGTTCCTACCATCGCAGTATACCAGCTAAAACATACACGTAATCAGGTCATAATTGATTTTTTATTATGTTCATCGTTAACTTTTTATCTGTATTTTCGTGTGAACCTTACCAGCTAACCTCACGATGATTAATGTCTAATCTCGAAGTCGTTATGTACAACAATTGATTTTATTATCGTTACTTAGTTGTATAATTAACTTACAGAGTTCATCGCTAGACGAAAGTATCGTGGTTCAATAATTAGATGCCAGTATATATTTAACAGATTTTTTAACTATCTGCACCTTATTAGTAATGTAACACAATAATTTAAATATCTCCTGATCATAGATGTCGCTTTTCCTATACCTAGCTACTTGTGTACATGATTTCGAAATATCTCAAGAGATGGCGCTATTTCCCAAACGAATCGAAGAAGTATCCCAGCTTCGCAAACAGCCAATATTATCATTGTTTACATACTTACGTATAGATTTAATAATGAATACATACGTTACATGCGTTTTTCTTATTCAAAATAATAAATTACGTTAACATTCATTCATTAGTAACAATAATAAATCATGCAAAAAGAAATGTTTTTTCATTAGATGTAAATTGTTACTCGTAATTTGTGATGCACTCCGAAATAAATTACATTTATTATTATAAATAATGAGCTAATTAAATTCACATCTAAGATTTTTAAAATCATTGTAACTTTTTGTTTTAATTTATTCTTGATGTGTTATCCTCATTATAAGATTTCGCTACTCAAACTTCAATATTATTCTTAGTGCATATACATAATAGCCATATGTAAAAAATCATGCAAAATACCTTGCATATTGTCGAGAAGATACGTGAGCAGCTTCGCGGTGCCGTTGTTGTCGTTGTATATGGAGAGCATCTCCTTGCTGAGCGGGTTCCCTTGCAAACCCAGCATTTGCAGGTGGAAGAGCTTGCCCAAGTCGTAGGGCAACACTCTCAGGTAGTTGTTGTGTAGGTGCAACTCTCTGGAATCAAACGGGGATTTGTTAATCTCAAATGCTATAATATTTTTGAATAAAAGTAAAAAACAAAGCTTCGCTTGATGGTGAGTGGTTACCGACAATTATAGACATCAGTGTTCAACCAAATATGACAGGACTCTTAGCATAGATACACCACTAATGTATTGCGAGATGTATATGTTACTCCAGAAACCTATATGGAATACTTGTGTAAATTTCAATATAAAATTATTGAAACCATAACGTAGTACTTATTAAAATTGCTGTTACACAAATATTTTATAAATTTATGTGCTAATAATAACTGAGCATAAAATATTATTTCAAAAATAAATTAGTATCACTCCACCTACAAATTCAATCAAAAACGAGTACCTAAAAGAAACAATATAATTATTTTTGTCTGCATTCAATACATTTAATTAAGATGCGGAGTAGCATCCAACTTTTTATCATGATTATATTATTAAAAAATCATATAAGGTATATTTAATGTGGTGCTCTCACGTGGAAACTAAATTTAAATACCAATTTTTTTTCAAGATTTCTTTTAGTACCTGCGAAACACGTCAAGCGCTTCGCGGCAAAATATTCTGCGCATGGCTTGTCATTCTAGTTCCTCAGTACCTCAACAGATGTCGCTTAATGTACAATGATAATATTGTTTATTTACTTCAAGACTGTAGATAAATACTGCGATAGACCAACATTCTAGAAGGGATTTTATTTACACATACAAAATACATAGTACATTACAATATTCTTTACGATTTTATATTCGAAATGGTCGTTTCACTGAGTCATCGTTTGAGACAGCGGGATACTAATTTAGAAATAATACTTCCAATCTGAATTTTGCTAATTGTACCAAACCCTTCATCAACTAGATAAAACATCAGGAACAGTGGGTACATAATATAATACTAACTTAAATAACGGAAAGAGAGTGGTATACTCATCTTACACAACAGAGTTCGTATGATAATAGGAACGTAAATTACCTAATTTAACTCCACACACACGACATAACAATTTAACGAAAGAATGTATTCATCATCGCAAACTATTCTTGGCTGTAAATCAAGTTCCGTTATAGTAAGCTATTGTTTGGCGAATTCGAAATGCTTATACAATAACCAATTTGGTTCTGATTGTACGTGGTCTTATGTGTTCAAAGTACATGCATTACCTAATTCGAAAGTCTTTAGCCGATACAGGGCTTATCTTATATATAAAATTCTCGGGTCAAAATGCTAGTTACCGTACTTCTCCGAAACGGCTTTACCGATTCTTACACCAAATTTTATATGCATAATCAGTAGGTCTGGGAATCGGCTATTATTTAATTTTCTTATCCCTAAGTGATAAGGGTTGTTCAACCTTATTTTTTTTTATTTATATGGCAACACAACGTTTGCCGGGTCAGCTAATAGATCTATAAATATTTGCCAAACATCTTTTATGATAATTCTTTTTAACAATACAATAAATTACATAGTGACTAAATCAACCAATACCTTTATCATAACAACAAGGTCTTAATTATATTTAGAATCCAATGCATTTGCATTTATCCTTATACAGCGATAAAACACGCGTCATTAAAACAAAGCGTTCACAATATTTGTTTATGTCTCCACAATGCACACAAATTATCAAATTGCCAACAGGTTATGGCTTATTTACAAATAGTTTTGTCAATTTACGCGCTTATCACGCGAAGTTCAACGACCTTGGTATCATACATCTGGTTTGTTGTAGAATCATAATAACAAGTCGTTTCCGACCTGTTCAAGGCATACAACGGCTTTATCTATTATCATAATTATCATAATAAAGGCTGAACGTATGATAATATCGACTATAATGCCATATAGATATAAGTGCGATAATCTCGTGAAAATTCGCCAGTGTTGATGACCGTGCGTAGCTTTGTCAACACCACTTTTCTCTAATATTGACTCTAGCTAGGTTTATGAGTCCCATCGGTACGATAAGAAAGATGTTGCTACGCTTCCATGTAATTTCACGTATAGCTCTTAAATGTTTACGACGCAATATGACGAATCAATAGTGATTACGTTTATAAATAGGCCCAGAGATGACACTGCATTGATCAATAAAGACATTATTTGACTGCTTCTTTTATTAGAAGTAACGATTGAAATTCTATCAACGTATACAAATTTGAACGTATATGGATGTAAACACAAAGAAGAATAAAAAGCGTGCCTAATCTGAAATTGTATTGGTAAAGTGATATATCCACAATAGCACATTACGGAAGGAAAATCGTCAAGTGATGCAAACAAACGTGCTATTTAAGGTCAATAAAGAGGAACGTCATTGACAATAGTGGAGCAAGTACAATTGTAATCAAACCGGATAATATTAAAGGGAGAGGATGTAACCGGTTCAAAGGGGTAGCTTATTTAGATCCAACGCCCTTTAACAATACAGAGAGTGGTCTGACTGGGAGGTGAGTGCGATAGGGGCGATTTGTGAAGTAAAGGGCATTGACATCAACAAACCAGTATTAAATCCAGTTGACCATTTATATTGAAATTTTGGCATCGGCACGCTAAGTATTCGCCTGCCAGATTCGCAAATTATACCAGCTGACTAGTCTCAATTACTTTGAGTCAGTGTTATAAGGTTAAATAAAAATAAATAAAGACATTGTCTATTTAATGGTACCGTTCTATAAACGATGTGTCCTAGTTTAGATTTAGGTATTAAGTTAGAATGTCTCTTATAAATAAGGTACCTTAGTACACCTTATAAACATGAATGCAAAAGTAATACTCCTGCTTTAAGAGAAGAAAAATAAATGACATGGTAGTTCGATCAAGCTCACTCTTAAATCAAACGAAAACGATGACAAATCCATTCCATCGCGCAGTTTCCAACTCACCTGAGCTGTATTAGTTCCCCAAGCTCAGCGGGCAACGTCCTGAGCTTGTTGTTGGACAGATCCAGCGTGTGCAGGTTGACGAGCTGGCTGATGTCCGGCGGGATCCTCTGCAGCGAGTTGTCGTTCAGGTACAGCGCGGTGAGGTGCGTCAGTTGGAACAATTGAGGCGCCAACGCGCGCACACCTCCTGTTACCTGGAAATTTGAGAGCGGGTGTTTTGAGAGCGGAGAATTTATTAATTTAAGAGGTAGTGGAATTAGCGAACTTCGACCACCGCAATTCAACCGACGACCAACGCAACAACTAATTCGTACGTGAAGCAGTCTTCCGTTTCGGATAATATACATTCCAATTACTATATTTGAGACAGCATCTAAGTCTTCAAGAACAGGCAGAACTTTCTATATGAAGTTGGTTACGAATGCTTATGGGCGGCAGTGACCACTTACTCGTCGTTACTCGCATGCTTTTGACGTTTGTTACTTCAAACTTTTAAAAAATGTCGGTGTAACTCTTATCATGGAGAACTGATGACATTTAAGAATATAAATAGGATCAGCCATAATGCATCTACTACTATGGAGGAGGGGTATGAATGTTTTGAGGCTTCCATTAATACACGGATCAATAGCTACTTTCTGATACGACATTTAGAAATCCTTATCATCATAACAAAAATTAAATTTAGTTTCTTAATTTCGGAACGGAGCAATTTTTAGGAAACGGAACTAATACTTTGATCAACACCCATTGCAGCCGCCGTATAATTGAATGTCAATTCACGATTAAATCTATAATCGTATAATAGAATCAAGTAATCGGTATTTGTACAACAAACAGGACCAAGTCACATGTTACAGGCGTATCGTGTCAATATAAAAGAACAGTTATGGCCATTAAACATTTAGCGTCGAGGCTTTAATGTAAAGTGTGCGTAAACACAGCCTTTCAATACACAGAATTTCTCAGGGAGCACAATACGTTAACTTTTTGTAAAGAAATAGGTATCTGAGTAACAGCACGGGATCATGCACGTAAGAGTATCACGAACATAACTGATTCAAGTTGATGACAATGTTTTGCTGTTAGAAATGAATACCGTGCTCCGTGAATATTCGTATCAATAACATTAAAAGTACCTCAAGCTTAGATATGCATTTTTATTTATCGTGACATTTTTGATCGAATAATAGCGCGTAGTGAATACATCATTAGAATCATAGAAATCAAATTACGCTTTCATACACTCGTAACTTTACATTGTGTTACAATATAGAGCATATTATATGATAGAATTCCATGGACAAACACACAAGAAGACGAGTATACAAACAACCAGACCCCGGAAGACGAACGTAAATTCATTATTTAACTTTGTTTTGATAGCAATTGAGCCCGGAGCCTTCTGACCGTCAAATCATACACGGTTCGTCATTTTCGTCAACAAAACTAATGTGCTCTCAATTAGGCTATAATTTAAACAAATCAATGCATGAACATGTTCATGATTGAAAATAACGAACCAATAACATTGCCATTAACCAATTTACTTAGTGTAGTCTAGACGGAGTCTACTTCTTTAGTTTGTCAGTGTAAGTCATTCATATGACGTGACAAATGCATCACGACGCATCACTGCATATTATCATAACTATTATCATGTCATTTTGTATGACTGAAGCGAAAGTGGTTACAATTTCTAAACACACATGGTATCCAAAGTTTAGAAAGTATAATATGTTTAGCAATAGTGCTATTCAGAAGCAAGACGTTTTTAATTGGCGTTTAGTTTTTTGTTTGAAATAAATATTTTTTATTCAGACACTGTTAATTTTTACTATTATCTTATTAACGTATTCAAATACAATTAGGTATGTTGTTTTTAAATTCTTTAATTAAATCTTTATAATATAGATGTACCGAACAAGCATGCGGTCCATCTGATGGTATGTGGACACAGCCGTAAATGGACACCTGTAATCAACTAGATAAGATTAAATTCCTACGCAAGTTCGGCCATAGTTGCGTTGCTATCCCTGAAGACTAAGTTGGAATCATATATCTGCACACACCCTCCAAACCACAACAGAGCAACGTTTAACATTTCTGCTACACGCTGAAACACTTATAGGGGTGAAGCTTCCGGAGTAGAACCACAAGGGTCCTATCATCTTCAAAACCATAATACATAATTATATTTTACAAGTACTTCAGACCACCCTCGATTATAAAAGCCCCACAATGAAGTATAAAAGGTGTTGACACATACCTCAAGCGTTGTCCAACCACCGCGCCTGCCCGATGCCCGCTCAGACTCCGACATAATGTGGTACGTGCGCCCGCTAGCGCCCTCATGCTTGTCTTTGTTGCGAGACATTCTGACACCTGCAAAGTGCACGGTAGATAACTTACGAACCTTATATACCATATGTTATATACATTATCGTCAACCCAACTATACTATTAGTCACGGTTGCTTCTTAACGGAACGGACTTATTAGTTTAATAACTATTAGGTACATATTAGACCATTAAATCCACTAATTACAATATTAGACTCATATATAAATGTTATACATGTTTATTTTTATATTAAAGAAAAAGCAAGATTGTTAAGTGGTGACTGCTGCAATTTGACTATAAGCAGCCTATTATATAAAATAATACTAATACATTTAGGAATAAGCTAGACACGTCGAAAATGTGGCCTTATCATACCCTTCAAGCCTAAAACAACAGCAACGTTAACTGTCGTTACATGATGGAAATAGTTGATGCAGTGGTGCCACCACAGTCGAAATTGCAACCTCTTTTAATGAGAAGAGCCAACATCTATCATAACAGCATAATGACCGAGTTGATACCAATAATTAATTTCTAATGGCTAATGATAAATAATTAATTACTAATGGCTTTTAAACAAATCTTTACCGAACTTCGAACCTGAATCTCCGGCCAAGGCAATCAAACACGTCCACCACTGAACTATCGCTGCTATTTATGCGAGCGTTCTCAAACGCAAAACGCTGAATCTAAAGTAGGTTTCACCATATCTAAGTTTTGGAATGGAATCTATTCATGTTTGCATTAATATGAAACGGGATTGATAGGTGGTGTATCTCGTTTGTAGCTTGTAACTTTAGATTTTCCTATGGGAACGATAGTGTTAGTTCTATTATAGATTTTTATGCAGCCTCTATCAGTGACGAATTCTGAAAATCTTTGTTACTGTTTACCAATATTCTGTGCAAAACTTCACGTCTTAGACACAACCGTTTAACATGCGTTGAGTACGTTAATTAACGTAAACGTTATATTAATATCCCTTGAATCTTGAAATTTATTGTTACTAAATCCATAATCCTAAGTAGAGCCATAAAATTATTATTCAGAGAATTAAAGCAGTTTATTTTTTAGAAATTGAAAACAGGGGAATTTAAAAGACAGTACCTGGGCAGGCTACCAAAATTGTCGATATCGAATAAAATGCATTTGTATTCCATGTTGCTATCAATTACAACTTTGCCTAAGCTATGACTAAAAAGTAATTTTCTTTAAACTTAGTTGTTTGCTAAATCACTATAATTTAAAATATGTGTACTTTACCACACCCTACAAGCCCAAACACAGTAGCATTAAATAACGTTTTGATATAAAAAGGTCTATACTTAAATTTTACCCAAACACAACATAGCAACAACTCAATAACAGTAATTACGCTTAAATGACACACATCACCCTACCTTCAACACGGGGAGTTGCCCAACATCAAAACCCACACAATACGAAGTACGAACATCTGACCCACTCTTGTTCTCAGAAACAATGCACTTTGCCAAAATTGTGCCTGCGTTTAATGTACTTCACAACAGGTCACCAGTGTTTACAAAACACAATACACACGATTTTCGCTTTTCCGTGAACACAATTTGGATCATTTCGCCGTATAGTACGTTTAAGCACTCAATCGAACAGTGAACTAAGCTACGGCCGATTCTAAACAAGAATTGTTAAGTTTATGGCCGCAATGAACCGAAATATTTGCTTCAATTGAGAAGCGATTTTAAAAACTGTGTGACATTGCATTGTAATAGAACAATTACTGAGAGAAAATTTGTTCATTGCGTACAGTAGGTATTTATAAAAAATGCCTTATATAAACTTAAAATAGTAAAAAAAAACCGTATTTATAATATCGTCGTATTATCTGTTTTCATGAAATTGAACATCATAATCATAAGAAATATGGCAATATCTTACAGACAGGCATAGTTCTTTCATACCAGTCAAGGCAAACTGGTAGACTTAAGAACATTGTTGGGAATCTAGGAAATTTTATTATGGTATACCTACATGACAGTTTTCCTCAATCATTAAGGACCTAGGCAGGTTAGCTACTTTTAGCATCTGCGATTGACGATTTAGCTGATCTTCGGAAACTAGGTATATGCAATCAAATGTTACACTGTTTGGGCGCACGATGCATTAAATGCAGTCGTTAAAATGCGTGTTTTCGATACCACAACCAAATGCGTCGTCATTAAAAAGAGATACAGCATTAACACGATAGCGAAAACGCGAATAGCTGATGGTACAAATAACTAGCCTGCTAAGGTCTTGTACTTGTACTTGTGTACTTCGAAAAATCAGGGATGAGGAACCGGTTCATACAAATGGGGCTATTACATTCATAATATGACTCGAATCGAGCTCGGACACGGTCGAGTGAAAAAAATACTTTATAAATAAAAAGTATTGGTTAAATCCCTTAATCCAATAACCGCAACCCCATTTCATTTGGGTGAGAGAGCTGAATGACACTTGTTAATCCCTTCAGTAAAATAACGAGACCAAATCCACTTCATACGGTCTCTGAGTGTACAGGTATTCACGTACACAGTTCCACACAAAACACGACGTTGGTTTTGAATGTCTTTAAAAATAAGCCGCGAACGAAAATAATTTTGCGCCTACAATCCACATGTTTAGCGCAAGGGGAGTAATACAATATCTTTAAGATATATTAATATGCCACCTACACATACAGGAACGTATGTGTGCGAAATAAAAGTTATACTTCTCTGGGACAACTAACAATAAAACGTCTTTTAAATTTTTAATAGTACTATATTACAGAAATACCTCCTACTCAAATGTTTTACTTTATGTTCTGTTTATTAGAAAAGTATATAAAAAATACTACTTTATATTTTGTTTACAGTTACGATGTGCATAAATTCAACTTTTATAGTTTTGACCATGATCACAGTCAAGACCAGGCATAAATCACGTTGCTCTTGACCTACAGAAGAATTGGTGTGTTTAGCCTTTAAGGTGAATAATGACAAATTTACTTGAAAATACTTTAAAATTACTAATGAAAGATTAACTATTGCAGTTATTTGCAATCGCTCATAATTTAATTAAATGAAAATTACAAAAACAAACAACAACTAACATGTACGGAGGTTTACATTTCTAAACCTTCCAACGCACCGCCCTCCCACCCACATAGGACACGTGCGCATGCAAATAATAAATATACATCGCTATACCATCGACACGTGTTCCACCCCGAAACGGAGTAACATCAGCTAACATACCAATGTATTTAAAACGCAATAGGATTTTTTGCGTCCAAAACAATAGCTGAAGCCAATGGAGAACACTTCAAGTTTACTTTGAAAATGAGGACGCTGATGTTAAAATTCGTACCTTTACAGTATAAATATTATACAACGTTTACTTTCACGTTTACGTACAGCAATTTGCAAATACAAAAACTATACGGCGTGAATATTATGCAATATTTTTGCAACGGGGAGCATGAGTGTATTTGCATTTAAATGAAGTAATCCGCAAAGTTGCGCTGCCCTGCTCGCTTCCAATTTGTTTGGGCTATAGTCAATAAAGCGGCTTGGAACAAAAGCTGGTTAAAATGAATTGTAGGCTTCTGATCGAAAAACATTCAATTACTGTTTGTAATCCAAATCTGTCTGCTAACTGTACATAATCGTATTTAATTTACCGCTAAATATATGTTGTAAAAATATTCTGGTGGTAAGGACATCGTATGCATTATTCCCAAATTAAAATAAGGTGATCTTTTAAAAAAAGACCTCAATTTGACCAATATATATATATACATATTTAAGAGGTTTTTGTTAGTTTAGGAAAACGACGGCAATGTGTCTAACCCGCATAGGGTTCAGCGTTCCTTCATCATTTTCAATAGATAAACCGAAATCCCCAGACAAAACACTATCTCATTTCTTGTATCCGCCTTCTCCGTTGTGGTTAACTATTTTCATTGGAATTTGTTGATATATTATATGTATATGATATATTCATACACACTCAGTAAAAATTAACTCTATCTCTTAGGGATGAAGAGTAAGGAACCCTAAAAACGGCAAAAATTAAATAACCTCCATACAAAAAGGGGATTGGTTAATACCGAAATCATTATTTTAACAGTCCTGTAATATTGATCCCCTAATATGATAAGATTTTACATGCTTGCGAAAAGCGAACCGGTCTAAAAGTTATAGTTCTAATTATTTATTATTTTAATCATAACCAAATCAATCCCCATAAAACTCAGTCACAATCCTTTCAACTAGCTTTAGATCCGATCCTGGATCCGACATTTCGACTCGCTCACTCAGACATGGGGGGAAGTAAATTAAGGAAGCAAAAAAGTCGTACAAACACGGAGTCTATTCGACGGGAACCCATTAAAGAAATTGTTTTAAGACAATGAGCTGTTAATGCTTGGCACGCAACGGAGGAAAGTGCCTTTTTGTAATACACAGGGACTGTTTCGCAGACATAGGGAGAATTATTAGCTGGCGACTCACGCATCAACGAGACTGTGAAGAAGCCCTTTTTTAGTACTTCGTTCCGGATAAAACAGCAAAGATAGTAGTGTAGATAGTTATGCTATTACCAAGGTTTAATGTTGCCGAGTTCTGGTTAGTAAGATGCGGTAATTCACTAATATTACATTTAATCTGAACGGTTTTGATTAATTTAGTAAGTTGTCGCTGTAGCTTACATAGGTATATAACTCCAGAACTTTCTTATTTTTATGTTTTAAATTGTATTTACCAAGTGCTAAATGATCACCAATGTAATTTAAAAAGAACTACTAGTGCGTTCCTAATAAATGCACGAATATAATAAGAGTTGTTTAATAAGATCAGACCACAAAACCTATTAAAATAGATTACCAGACGTAAAACATTGCTGTAACTAAAACAAAAAGTTAATAACCGAGATTTATTGCAAGTTTACTCAGTGATAAACAGTTACTTATTGACCTCGGAGTACGCTTAACTATTAAATTTAATAAACTAAAACTAAGACATCGACAAAAAACCTTGGTGTTCATTATTTAACACCAGTAAAAAATAAAACAAGCGCCAGTTAAATATAACTAGACATTTAATCTGCATCATTCATGCAAACATTTTAAAACTTCTACATTTGAAAAATTAAGAAATACTGCGTATCAAGTCGCGCTGAAATAATATGTTATCTAAATAAAGGAGTAAAGTAGACAGCCTAAAAAGTACTAAAAAGATCTAAACAACCGTCGCAAAATTGGGTTTGGAAAGTTTAGCGATTTGCAGTTAAATTACTCTCGAGTGACTCTTGATTCTGACGAGTAACCACACTTCACCTCAGAAATCGTCTTATCGTTTAGCCTATAGACTGATCGCAAGAATTCCTGACTATAATACTTTTTCTGAGGCAGCCAAAGTACTCTATACAAAGAGACACATTAGAGAGACATTATTTTAAAAATATTTATTGGTTATTTTAGAAATCACCAACGCCGTCCAAAGATTGCATTTCTAATAAGTACGCTAGATGTAAGGTTGTACAAAAAAAATTGAATATCAAATCCGTCTTACAATGCTGTTGCCGTTGACAACAGAGAACCTTGATGCGCGCGGTTTCACAACATCAGAAACAACAATGATTCTGCTACACATTAAGTGGGACAGTTTCTAATCCATTCAAGCCGAGAGCCGAATTTGACGGCTGTTACCACATTCGTCCGCGCACCTACATGTCAACGGTAACGGTAGCGCGAATAAACGCCTAGCTCATTAAAGAGTGGCGAATACTTGGAGAAAAGGGCAGACTACATGTGCATAGATTACATGTGCATAGAAGTATCAAAACCATTGTTTTATAGAAGAGGTCGTAGGGTAACCTTTACTTCTAAGCCATAGTTAAAATACATATATGCATGTGTATGTAAGTGTGATCGTTATCTGAACGCACATTTATCCTTCATCTAATCGAAGTTCATCGTAATTATACCTATTGCTTACTCAGTGGGTGATTAATTATATTATTTAAAGGACACAGAAAAAATATTTAATATATCAGATAAAACTACATCTATGAGTAACACTACAGCATGAGTAACTTTATAACATTATTATAAGGCATTTTTATTTAGGGATTTTAGTTCCTTTTGTGTATTGTTAACTGACATCATACCTTATTTTTACTATTTTGTAAACTTTTATTTTAACCAATATAGTTAAAGATATTGTTCCATGAAAACCTGCATTTTGAAGAGTGTGTAATAAATGTACTTAAACATACCTTGAGATATTTAATTAATTTTTTTAATTATTAAGCTCTTCATTGTAATGAATATTACTTATTGTATGTGATTAATAGAAAAAATATTTCCAAAAAAATTCAAAGGCACATAACACAATTTTAAAATTCAATCACATATTTATGCGTTTCTTTTTATTTCTTTCCACAATATACCTACTTTAAATACTAAAAACTAAGTAAAGTCAAATAAGCAGATTTATCTAGTACATGATTAGCTAAACCCACAAGGATCATTGACTGCCTCCTATCTGATGAATTGTAATGGACACAAAGTTTTTGTACTTCATACATTTTATCTTATTACAACTTTCACAAAGGCACAAAATACAAAAAAAATATTTTATGTTGAATTCCAATCTCCTCATACGAGGCGATGCCACTGTGGATGACCTTAGTTAGGTTTTTTTTATAGGAGTAGCAGATGAGCAGTCCACCTGGTAGGTGGCTATTGCCACCCATGGACATGTGTAAACAATCCCAGATAGGATTAGATTTTCCTACCTGGCCTGCCACAGATGCGCCACTACCCCTGAGGACTAAGTTGGAACGCAGCAGAAAAGTATGTCTCCCTTACCACACCCTTCAAACCAAAACACTGATGTTTTAAGGTAGAAATAGGTGTACAGTAGACCCCGAGAAGGATGGCGGTATGTTTGGTCCCATACTGTCATGTACACCAGATGGCGAGGCGAGCGTCATGCTCACCTGAATGGAGCCCGATGGGGCAACACACTAAGAGGAGTCTGGCTGCATTTATTTGGAGATCCTATAGTCCTCTACACAGCGCCAAGGATGGCCACCAGGGGGGTATTTAGTGCGGTAAGAGTCCCATATAACCCTGTGTTGCTCCCACAGCATTGGATACATTTTGAAGGTTTTCCCGTGAACAAAAAAAAAAGGATAGTAGAACTACTATGTCAAAACTGTATTTTCATTTCCAGCTGTCATTTAAAATGAGATTATTTTTTATAGAAATATTAGTATAAGTTTATACAAATATGTGCTTTCTAATCTCAAATACTCTCTATTATGGACCATCTAAACTTCAGCCTGAAGCTTTGAGTGAAATTCTGAGGTATTTTTGCCTACTTGAATGATGTTTTGTAGTTTTCACAAAAAAAATTCGGTTGTTTTTCTTTTGTCATATTTCATTCTATACAACTGAATTACATTCTTTACAAGACGTCATGGCACATATTTTTCTTTTATGTATAGGATAACAATTAAATTGTTTGCATAGTTTTATGGATATTATTTGGATAAAAGTTTCCAAAAGCAGAGTTTTCACAGAATATTGAAGTCGGTTTTAAAATCATTGTAGTAATATATTAGTTAAATGCAGCATGGAGCATATCATTATTATTATTATCAGAAGAGCTTATTTATTTCAAAATATTTTTATTAAAATTCAATAAAGACATTTGTTTTAAATAATTGACCAATATTAAATCATATTGTTAAATTTTTTTTTACTAATTTTAGGAAGCTGTTGTGGATGTTGTACAAGACATTCTGTTATACCTGTTGCTGCCGCTACCCTTTTAATACATTCATAAATTATTGAAATACTTTATAATGGGACTAAACTAAAAGAAACTATCTTATGATTCAGTAATGGAATGAATTGATTGACAGACTTGCAGAATGATTTCTTATCATACCAATAACATAATAATACATAATTTTAAAAGTACACAAAGTTTACTTAAATGTTTTGCACAGTCTAAGTCACTTGAATGAAATGGGGCCAGTGTCACAATGAGACTAACATATGACATTGAGTTTGTGGATGTGAACTCATCTGACACTCATTGACGACACTAAAAAACCCAATACATTTAAATCACTACGAACGGTATACTAATGAGGGTTTATTACAGTTATGTATAAATATTATACTTTATCTACGCAAAACAATGATAATACATTGTTATTGTACATGGATAAACTGCGCGTGTAAATAACACTAAGTGTACCTTCCCAGCACCGCGAGGGATCATTAGGGGTGCTACAAGGACTTCGTTTGCTAAACGACTATCTTCCACGCAGAAATAGGGACAACAGGAGGATTCCATAACCTCCGTCTTTCGGGAGGTATACCTAAAGATTGAAGGTAAATAACCGTCATAATACGCTTTCGACAATTACACAGGGGCTATTTCAGGGAAAAAACAACAATTTAATTCATTATTTTGACGTCAAAAACGTAAATGCGTATGATCTTTGTATACAGCTGACATGAAAGAGATGGGTCGACGCAAAGTTGACGATGTACAAGCGCCAAATCGCTATTGACATTTCAGGTAAAAATTGACTCACATCAACTGTGTAATCAAATGATACGTACCTTCATCTACTCCTTAAAACCGATTACTTCAAATTAGGATTATAATTATGGGGAATAAATCACCGTAAACACACAATAGCACAATCTTGACAAACACCACATCAAACGTCCATTTACCGACTACAGCGACAATCGACATTAGCGGCAAATTCTAGAAACTTTCTTTTAGTCTATGCTTATTATGCCATAAACAACAGTAGACGAAATTATCACAGACTACACAAGAATAATCTGTAAGACTTTATTACAAATATAATAGAAGGAATAACAATAAAGCTCTTAATAATGTGTAGAGACCTATTTATTTTCAAAACCGAAGTTATCATACTGTCCGACAAACTTTTCTGTGCATATTGCAGGAGTGGAACATCATAGTATTGCTAGGTTGTCAAAACTACCTAAGAAGGGGAAAATTTTAATGATCATATTTAGCATATTTTTCTCTAATAATAACGTGAAAAATTATTTATTTCGTGTGAAAATAACATGAGGTTTTTTTATGAAGCATAATTTTAGTAAATTATGGAACAAGTTAAAAACTTTGGATTTGGGGAAGTTGAAAAATCGCTGATGAAGCTTATAGTAAATTACGTTGATGAAAACTGCCAAACGCACGAATCAGATTGTCGAACCATGCCTAACTTGTATTTTGATTTAATTTCAATGATTTTATGATTTAGAATACATATTTCAAAGAAAATAATTAATAGTACTTGCCAAATAGTATAGTATCCATACAGTCCATACAATAATTGTGCTAAATATAATGCTTATTATCATAAATTAATTAAACCGACATTGTGATTTCACCTAATGCGTAACTACATAATCAAAATTTGACTTCGTAATAAGTAAAGTCCAAATATATGTATAAACACGATACGGTGTCGTACACGCTGCGACGTCGTACTGTGAAGCGATGTTGTATCGTATTTTTTTTAACAGGAAAATGCAACCGTGAGATACTTTTTTCAAAGTGATTTCGATAATTCATAATGAGAAAAAATGCAAGTACTGCCCGTTCACTTCTAGTTGCCCGTAGTCTACGCCAAAGTGCTAGTCTGCTCAAAAGTTGATGCGAGTAGGTATATGTCACGAGTGGAAATTATATAGAGTCAAAAAATACTTGTATTTGTAAAAAGTTATCATTTTATCTACACTAATATTATAAAGAGGAAAACTTTGTTTGTTTAGTTGTAATGAATAAGCTCAAAAACTACTGGGCTGATTTTAAAAATTCTTTCACCATTTCACCATTCAAAAGCTACATTATCCACAAGTAACTTAGGCAATATTTTATATGAAATATATTTAATAAATAGATTTTGAGGCGGTACAAAGTTTGCCGGATCAGCTAGTAATATATAAACGATTTTTATTATACGACCCCTGGTATGGTATGGAACGTGACGTCCGTAGACACCTTGGCTACATCAAACGTAAGCTGTTGCTTACGTCTATCGCTTACGCTTTACGCGTACGCTTACATCTATGTGTGGTGGGGCCCTTCCGTTTTGGGAACCAAGCCTCACACGACAATATTTTAGATAGTTTATTTTACTTATGATTTTTTTACACCTGGTTATATTTATGTAAATATAGTAATAACATAAATTAGAAATAATTTCTACATATTTTAACCCTTTCGTGTTTATCCTTAAAAGTTTCTCGCCACTTTGTTGAAAACAATAAATACTTGCAGATTGAGTTTACACTGTGTGATATCATACTTTATACTCCCATTTACTTATTTTTTGATTGATTTCAGCAGAACCTCGATAATTTATGTAGTTTTCGATTAAGTTATCACGTTTTTTACCAAGGGATTATGTTGGGGAGGTTGCAACAGTTCCTATTTTTACTTAGGGAGGTTGGTTTGAAACTATACATTAAGGCTACATTAATGAATACTTATTTAGTGGTAGGTTCGTAGGATGCTAACAGTAATTTTGCGGGTCTGAGTTAAGTTATACTCACGCGGATTGCCTTAAACACGGAATTATAAATGTATTACGTGTTGACGATTTTTTAGTTTATCTCTCCAAACTGCCCCACACACATAAACAGATGGATTAGGGTATCTTAATCGAGTGTATAAATAATGATATATTAATTATTTTTTATATAACATTCAAAATTCATGGAGTTAATAGAATAGGAACCAATATGCAATGCTGAATAAATACATCAAATTTAAATGAATGCAAATACGTTTGTATACATGACCTGTGAACTCATTTTGAAGTCATTTACCATTCCTATTTAAATATATTAAGAATTCGATTTGAACAGTATTTTCAAATCGTTCTTGTTGCAAGATTCTGTGCAAATAAACTTAATCATGGTGGAAGTAAGCAAACATATGGTGAATAGTAACGTGCTTCGTGTGTTGCCATGCAAAGATGTTGTTCACCCATGGACTAACAGTTGCATAGAAGCATTTATAGATATGCTGAAATCATGTTTCAAGGGATGTGTAATATTTTGGCTGCCTCTTTATGGAGTTTTTTTAGTAAGTGTAATATTTGGTGTTCTTTTTTAATATTGAAGTAGCAAACAGACATACGGTTTACTTGATGGTTAGTGGCTACTGCCGCCCATGGAAATCTGTAATCAGCCCCAGATAAGATAAGAGACCTACCTGGGGTCTGCCACAAATACGTTGCTAACTCTGAGAACTAAGTTGGAACGTCTCGGATAAGTTCTCTCCATTACCACACCCTTCAAACCGAAACGCAGCAACTCTGAATATTGCTGTTATAGGCAGAAAAGTCTCGCGACTGGAGTCGAATCACAAAAATAAGATACTTATCTACTGTGACTTAGCAGATTACAAGTTGTACCTACATTTATGTAGTTATCTTTATTTATAATAATAATTTGTTAATATAATTTTTATTTAAAAATATTGTTAAAAGCTACACTTAATATGTGTAGCTTTTGTAGGAACATAATTCTGTAAGCTAGTTTCGGATATAAAACTGTCTAAGTTTTTATTTGCACAATCGGGCCTTCTTTTGTTATAAATTCGGAGATCGACTAGTGTTTTCTACCTGCAGTATGCGCCAGTTCACGTCCAAATTATTCGCCGAAAGCCAGTTTGTTGTTCGCACAAGGAATAAGAGAGGTTTGTTTGTTTTCAACATTTAAGTAGATAACTCGTCACAATTTTATTATTTTTAATAATATTTATTATTTTTTTCTATCAAATACACATACTAGTGCCAGATCAATGAAAATCAATTTCCATTCTTTCTCATTTTATTCACTAGTTTTTTGTAGGACCCATCTTGCAGTACCATTCTGCATCGTCGTTTTTCTTAATTACACCTCTGATGTCGACAATTAATGGGTACTTTTCAACAGTTTTCATTCAACTTGTTTACAGCGAGGGTTTGTAATCCTATAATCATGTCTACAGTTTCAACACTTCATCGTAAATATTTCACGAAATGCCTAAAAGTTGTTTTGCTTAAATTCTATGGTTGCTTACTTATATTTCTTAATGATTGTGTAGAGAGAGTCGCTGCCATTTTCATTTAAGCGTATTAACCTATTAATCTTATTGTATTAAAAGTTAGCTAAATGATATGTATATTTCAAATAGGTCAATTTATACCGAATATATACAAATATTGTGTCCATACATTGTCTATATTGGCAAATTCCACCATGTCTAGTACGCTGAATATGCAATGACGTTAATGACAGTGACATCTGACAAAATTTAGTTACGGATTATTGCGATTGGTTGGTGAAATGACGATCCGTGACGTGCGAGATTGATTTGTGTCTTCGACCTTCGTCCTCTTGTCATATTACTATACTATTAGTATTTTTTCATTTATTATCAAAGAACCTATCCAACTTAGTAAACGTTTCGTGTCGTTCGGAATAATGTAGTAAAAATAATAAATGAAACAAATTTCCTCTTCGTGCCACCACTCTTCAGATATTATTCGCGGTGTGAAGACATATAATTGTTTTAATTATTTTGAATTTAATTTAGAAGTAACTGTATTACGTATTAAATAGGCTGACCTGTTTATTGACGTGTTGTGTTCGTGGGAAATTTCAAATTTGTGATAACCAAAGTCAAGTTCACTGTATTAAGTCTGCATAAAAATGGTTGAAGCAAGCAAACATTGGTTTGAGAGCACATGCGCCACCGCCGAGTGTCACCAGCTAATCCACCCGTGGACTTACAAGTGTAGCGATGCGACCTCTACCATGCTGTTTAGTTGTATCAAAGGAGCTTATAAGTTTTATGCCATGGTTTATGTTGTGAGTATATTGTTTATTACAGGGATTGTGTGTTAATGTATGAAACCTTCCTAGATATTATCATGAAACTATAATCTTTCAGTCAGTTGAAATGCTGCCTATAAATAATATAAATCTGCCTATCGACAATCATAAAAAATATAGTATTAACCATAAAAGACTGGGCTATAGGTAATGTTGTAAACCCTAAACCCACTATGATGTTATAAGTCAAACAATACAAGGTATACATATCTTAATGATAAATCATGCTTCAGTAGCTGTTATTACTGTCTGTTGTTTCAACTTGTATTTAATTACATTACATGTATGAAATCTGGAAAATATTTTTTTTATTTTTAAAATTAAGCATCACTTCAATACATAATTATGTAACTTAAATGGACATACTTGTTGAAAAATTAGTGGCCAATTTTCTTTGATGAATATTTTCGTAAGAAATACTCATTTCATTTTACATTGTTATTTTTCTTATTTACTGAGGCTATGTCACTTTGAAAAAAACTGGATTAGGTCAAAGTCCACCACCTGTCCAAGTGTGATTTGGTGAACATCCGCATGCCCTGAAGATGTTTACCTTGGCCCTTACAGTAACTGATAGTTAATATCTTACATGTTAAATAACTTAAAAAACAGAAGGTTTCTTAAAGCTGTATTAATAGGCTATCACTGCCTTAAATGGCCATATGGTTTTTATTGAAGGCCTTCAACATTATTTTTTAATCATATGATATAGATAAGTAATTTTTGCTATTTCATTTATTACATATTGTGTGAAAGTATGTTTTCTCGTAAACATTTTTTTATAATTTATTACTGGACAAATTACACAAAATCAGCATAAAATCTATCACAACTAGGAATCTTTAAAAAAAAGCTTGTCGTACATACAAAAATGAGGCACAATGTATAAATATTATCATAGTCTTTGAAAAAAATCACTTAGTTATGATTTTTCTGTGTCAAGAAAATTCTCACGACCCTAACTATGGTGCTACACAAGGTTATATATAAAGTATAAAAAAATGTGTTATAGTATCATGTATTGTATTTCAGATACAAATTTTAATGCGTGGTAAAAAATTGGGCAAGAAAGAATTAATCGAACAATTCAAGCTCTACTTGAAATCTGGAATCTTCGGTCTCACAGTTGGAAGTTCATTCGTCACATTAAATTGTATATTCAGGTAATAAATTTAAATAAATTAGCTACAAGCGTATGTATGAGTTGCAATGCTAGGTAGGGGTTGTTATTAAATTAACTTTATATTACATGTGTTTAGATAAAGTTAAAGTCCACGTAAACCTGCTAGCCCGCTTTGAATATAGAAATGAATCACGTTGCCATAGTACATTGTATGACTACACTTGCTCGCAACATCTTCAGAGCGGACTAGCAGTTTGGCGCGGACTATAATCTATATATATAAAAATCGATTGCTGTTTGTTAGTCTCGCTAAAACTCGAGAACGGCTGGACCGTTTTGGCTCATTTTAGTTTAGAATAATTTATGGAAGTCCAGGGAAGGTTTGAAAGGTGAGTAAATATGAAATATATTTCATAAATAGATTCTGTACAAAGTTTGCCGGGTCAGCTAGTAAGTTAATAAAAATGCATATTTACAGTGTAGGTTAATTGATTCATTATTGACATTACATAGAATTTATATATTTATAACATTCACATTGAAATGGCAAACGAGCATGCAGTCTACTTAACGTTAAGTGGCTTCTGATGCCCATGGATGTCTGTAATCAACCCCAGATAAGATTATATTGTTACCTGAGGTTGGCCTCAGGCATTGCATGACACTGTTATTAAGTAGAAATCATGTATGTGAAACATGCGAACATAACAAATGATTGAAATGAAAAATCGAATTGATAAAATCACTGATATTTTTAAGCTTAGATAGAGGTGGCAAGAAAGATAACTTTACCATCTATTACTATTATTTTTGATGTCATGGATAGCAACATTATTATGGAATTCAGCGAAGGCACCTATATTATTTGAAGACAGTTTTAGCCTGACATCATAAGACTACATGCCACTTAAATGTATGTTCTTAATGAGTAATTGTTTCGTAAATAAACACCCACACACATTTAAATTTTATTTGTATGTACAAATTGATTTGTTACTAGTAATATTTAAAAAAGAGGTAACATCTAAAGTTCAAGTTTTTATATTAATTTTGTGTAAAACTAATATTTTGTTTTTACTCTTTTGTTCTTTGACGTTGAAAAGCGTTGCTTCCGCATATTTCCCCTTTTTTTAGTTTGAAACTTGTAGTCACCGTTGGCCCTTTGAGACCTATTCTTTTTTTATGAAAGCAAACCAACATATACTCTACTTCGTGGATATATGTATTACTGTATTAAATTCCCCATAGGAGTTCTATCTGAACTTGACCACAGGAGCATTGCTACGCGTGAAGACTGTGTTGGCAGCTTAGTTCTCAGGAAATCAGGAACCAGTAGTGCTCCACTGTTACTATAATACAGAGAGAGATATATATAGCAATTGCCCGTGAAAGAGTTTTACCACCTGAAAATTTTAACAAATAATATCTTGATACAGGAAGCTATTCTTCAGCCAGTTCTCGTATTACACGACGGTGCTGTTGCCCTGCACCCTGAGCGGTCTCGCCGTCTATTTCGAGCCGCCTCACAGGCGGGTCATGGTTGTCAACCTGTTCGTTAATTTGGTGAGTACAATCGATTTAGGAAGATCCGTATGTGTGATACAAGGTATACATCTATCAATAATTATTATATCTCCGCTTCACACCCGTCAATAAAGTTTTGACTATAATCCGGTGAAATTATACTACAATTTTTCGAAGGTGGTATGAGGATTAAGGATGGCTAAGTTAGTTTAGAATTTCAATTTACGTAAATTTTTACTTCAACTCTTCAACCTTAACTTTTTGTCCATCCTTTGATACGGTCGTTCGAAACATTATCTGTAAATATTTCTGAGCATAAAAACTTTAAATCTGTGGACGAAACTACGGATTTATTGCGTACGGTAGATTTCCTGTTTGTTTTGAACAACGTGCGTGGCACCTTCGATATCTCTTCCTATAAGGTTCGAATGTTTGCGTAGTTAGGTTTTTGCTCTTGGCACCCACAAAGCAATACTCTTTGTTGATGACGTACTTACTTGGTAAAGAAAACGATATTAAATTGTTGAATATAGGGAAAGGTTTTGTTTTGTGTTCTTTTCCAAAGACGCGTGAAAAAAATAGTTTTTTGGGAATATGTCCCAGTTGAACAATTCCAGATAAAAGTATTGTGATAAAATTATTCTACCTAATTAAATGAACTTTGTAGATAATCAGACTTTATATAAGGTCTATATTGTCTATAACCATCAAGAGATGGTTTAATACAACGTGAGTTATATGCACGAGTGCACCACACACAAAAAGTTAAATCATAAGTCAAATATGATAAATTCGTGTTATTTCCTTAAGCATGTAATTAATTTTATACACGACTATGGTAGAAACCGTTTAATTAAATATCCAAAAATAACGAAATGAAAATTGATAATTTTCCGATTAAATTAAGGAACGTAATCCATTAATAAAGTTTTATTGAGTGCCTTATATGAATTCTAGAAATAGTTTATAGATTGTGTGTGGCTATATTGTGTAAAATTTGTGCTATATCCGTCGCTATGTTTACTCTAAAAGGTGTGGTTCAATGACGCATACATATTCGTAAACTCATGTTTTCATTTTGCAGTAGGGCTAACCGTAGCTTCAAAGTCCATTACTTCGAATTACCATCAAGTGACTGCATAATCTTTTACTTTCTAACATGAAGAACACAAATACAACAATAATTCGACTTCAATAAGTACTCGTACATATTGTGAATAACGCATATATTTAATACATTAATAATCTTTAAAATATAATTATGTAATCGCTCATGTATAATATTATCTCCCCTTGAATGGATAATCGCTAAAAGAAAATAATATGTAAAGTTTTTGTGATATTTTTTGTAACAGCTGCAGATAATGTTTATCATCGTGTTTATCGTCGGATATCGAATTTATGAGTATGAGATTTAGCTATTAGCGGTCACGAACCCAACTCCCGACCGCGCCCGATGCAAAAATAGTGAAATATGAACTTAAACATATGAAAGTTAGTCCCTTTTATTGTGATTGATCTGTCTATGTAAGCTCAGGATCAGAAAAGAGTTACGTTACACTCTACATGTTGTAAGGGGCGGAAAGAGTAAGAGATCGAATAACCCACACAGCGACCCAGGGTGTGACGACGATATGTGTGGTTACAAATCGTCGTAAACACCCAAAGGTTGCGCTAAGTGAAAATGTTCACTGGGACAGAGCCCGACCGGGACACGGCGCTCCGAGGACCCCATCGGAGGGATTTTAGCGGGTAAAAATCCCACATAACCCGGTCTCGCAGACAATCAATCAATCATTATTTATTGCAACCAATAGAATCTGAAAATGTTGTATTATCCACAGGTATTCGAATATTGGATGAAGACGTTAGAAATGAAAGGATGGCTGCAGCGGTCGGTAGGACGAGAGACATTTATATTTATGTGTGGCAGCGCCGCTCTGTTCTACCTTATGCGACTCGAAAGAGAGAACAAACAAAAGACGCCATTGATATGGTGAGTATTGGTAGTTGAAGGTAGAACCTTCGTGGTTCGATACCAGTAGATCCAACGCCACGCGCATTTCTGACAGCAGTGGCGAGCGCTGCTACGTTCTGGTTATATGAGGCATTTCTACTCAGTTATTAAGAAAGTCATCTACCATCCAGCCGACGTCCAAAGGCTGCAGTGTGCACTTACCATCAGAATGATTACCATACTCGTTTGATACTTTAACAAAGAAGAACAATTTTCAATTATTTTTGTTTAATCCGACGGTGGTATCGGTGACAATGTACTAGAACTGTCTTCAATCGATGGAAATATATACAAACGTTGCCAATATGGCAAGTGAGAGTCTAATGTTTTAGCCACTCATTACGCATGAAATGCAACTGTTGTTGTAGGTTCTTCACACCACCTCGCGTATCAAAAGAAGTGGGCGAACCGAAGACAGGCATCAAGGACAAGGGACCAGCGTGTCCGCACAACGGACCATGTATAAATTATATTTTAAGGGTGCGTACACGCTGATTATTTTATGTGTTTTTTATTGATAATAATTTTTGTCTACCGTTAAAGTAGACGGTCTACCAGGTGGAAAGAAGTTAGGGTCGCTTATGGGCATTATGAACGACAGAGGAGTCGTCAATGTATCGCCTTAATTGGCTAGTGAAAATAAATTGATATGGAAATGTCTCATAAATTCAATTCAAGGCTCAGATCACAATTATTTATTGATTATAGCATAATCATAATAATAATATATAGGATCCAGATACCACAGAACGGTTCCGGTGCTCAAACATCTAATAATTTGACATTAAAAAAAAATTGTTTCGAATATTTTTTCGTGTACTTATTAACACGCTTTTATTAGTTGTTATAATAAACCCAATGCTATATGTTACCAAGCCAATAATATAAAGTAATAATATACGTAGCTTAGAGGAAACTTATTTCATAACGAAATTATGTGACCGTTGGTATAACGTTAATGATACTATTTGACCTGCTATTGAAGTGACTAATTAAGGTAACTATCTGTTATGTTTGTCCTATTATAATTATTTAACGTTTGTGACGTAAATCGTTGCGTAAGTCGTAACCTAAACCGACGTAAACTTGTGTTCCGTTTTGTTATTATTTTTTTATTTTCTTATAATATTTCAGATGATGTTTTACTTGTTATTTTATCAATAATTAATTGTATGATTGTAAGTATATTATATATTTTTTCGGTCATTTGAATTTTCATGGTAATTTATCTTGAAGACAATATTTTTTCATTTTAATTAAATGATTGCATTTGTTATTTTCAAAACATGTTATTAACGCGATTCTTACGCACACACAGTTGACGTGACTGTTGATTTTTGTATACAGCGTAGGTATGACAAACAGGAAGTCTTATTTAAGTATGAAATTGAAATAAATATTATAGTAATATATAATTTAATTATTTACGTCGCGTTATATGGTTTTCCCGTCGTACGCACACCATTGTTATTATTACGATATGTACACGTAACTATCGCCTTGGTTAACCGTTAGAAACTTTTTGACCGCAGCCCAGAAAATCCAATGAAAACACTGTAATAAAGTGAAATCATCTTAGACCATTGTGTTAGTTTTCAATAACAACGTAATTTAGGCCTTGTTTGTGTATTTTTTCTGACGTTATGAGCAGCGATTTACGTCCATTATTAATAATTAATCTGTCTTGAATTTTGCTTAGACCGACATTTGACAATTACTTCAAACTAGATATTGTCAAATTTCCATCTTTTATTTTTGCATAGTTACATATTATGGAGTATCATGGAAATGTATTTATTTACAGAATTACCAAAGCAAAGATGTTATATTTGGTGTGTATCATTTTTGTCTCTAAAGGACATTTTTTGATATAATTCAAAAAACCCATTTAATTATCTTATGATGTTTTTGTTCATATTTTGGTATTGTATATATTTTGTTTTTGTACATATTTTGTTTCTCACACCAAATAACATGATTTTCTTATGAGAAATACTTTTTTGTTTTGATGTAAGTACGAATAATAATTTCCACTACTGTTTTTTTTTCTATTTGCCATATTGTTTTAGATTCCTAGATTACCAAATAGCAGCATTGCTATTCAATAGTCGATTAATTTACGATATTATTCTAGTGTGATTTGCGATTAGATAGATTTGCGTCCGTTAATAATACTATTCGTACGATCCAACGTTTTACCTAAAAATATCCACATTTGACATTTTCAAATTTCGATCTTTCATAGTTAAAAGTTGGATAGCTTGATTATTAATAACGAGCATTAATAAAATTCGTTCTTTTGAATGTAAAATGTATAAAACCGTTTGAGGAAAAATAATAACATATGATTAATATGTGTGACTTGTGTATACTAAGTTTAATTAAAATATCATGATTTTCTTGCAGGTAATTATGCTTATTATTTTTAATTTTTATTTCAAAATTATTTCAAATTACCATTTAATTATATGGTATCGTAGACACGCCATAAAACATCTGTACATCATCAAGGTCTTTAGAGGTATATTAACCCCTTAATATCCGGTGTGTCACTATTGTAGCCAACATTCGACGGTGGTAGAACTGATATTGAAGTTATTGATTTTGATACCTAAATCTCGTATAATAAAATTGTACGATATAATACTGCTGATGCAGACTTTAAAGGTAGCAACGAATATTTAAAGGTAGCTTTCAATGAACTTGTTTGTGGCAATTAAAAAATAAATGGCCCACGGACCTCTGGCAATCCGCTGACTCTACACTAGTAGTAGTCCACGAAGTTTAAAAGAACGTTTGCGAAATAGGAATCTTTTCTCGATAACTTCTGTAGGGCTCCGGTGACTCGCAGCGATGCTTAGAGCAAAGGCTTTATCGAACTATCGAAATTTATATAGTTATAAGGGAGTCTGAGAAAAACAACGTTCCATTATTTATGAGTAGTCAGAAGTGACATATATATTTTTTTTTTTAATAAAAATAAAGTATAAAAAGGTAAAAATATATAAAACCTATCCCTATTGTCAGCCAGCAGCCTGCATCGCCAACAATTTCTTTCAGTGACAGTGGGCAAATCTTTTAATTAAATTAATCTTCATAGTTTTGTCTTTTCAGGGTACAGCTCAGCTGTTTGGCGTGGGGTGCGCTATGACGATGCTGAGAGCAGTTATACCAAGACTACTGACTCCCACCAAGGCGTTGAGATCGATCAAGTTATCACATCTTAAATTGGGAATGTTCTTCGGAGGATATATTGGTATTTATAGGGTAAGATACATTTTATTTTTATTATTTCTGTTTCTGATATTTGATTAGTATTATATATGAAGTATTTATATAAGTAGGATTTTGAAAAGAAGAGGTGCACTTATGTAAATATTTTATTTCTTTTCTTATCCCTCTTATATACGGGGTGGATACCTTCAGATGACAATAAATGAACACACACGTACTACTCCTTCCTTGGAACATGTTACAATAATTAAACAACATCGAATTTAAAAAAAAATTCAAACAAACTTAAGAATAAATGATGAGGTAAAAAATAGAACGCCATTTATAAACATCTGTTTACTCACCTTTGACAAGAGCGGCAACAACGCAGTGTTATGACGTAAAATCTGCGAGTGCGGTAGGTACTTATGTCTAAGGATTAAGGTACAATATGCATTTTCTTAATTTGACGAATTTGCAACATTGTAGTTCTTTTTACGTTTCGATTTATAATGTTTTTGCGATTAGACAAAGCGTGTAGAAAATTTGAAAAATGTAAAAACAAAATCCTGTGCCTAAAGTACTAAAGATTGAAAATTTGTTTGGAGGCTTGGGAGATGGATAGGTTAATATCGTTAAATTTATTGTCATATGAAAGTATCCACCCTGTATGTACGTATGTGGAAGTCTTTGTTATTTTTATAAGTATACATTTTTTAGTTTAATTATGTGTCGGTGATCGTGTAATCTTTCAAATTGTTAGATCGATTGACGTCATGTTCACACAGTAAAAGAAACAATGTTTCCCGGGTTATGGTTCACAGGTTCACAGCTGTGTTAGTATACAATACGTATGCAAAATTAATTATATTCACAATACATTATATTACTCTGTAATGGCAAAATTGTATTAAATTAGAATAAAATAGGTGTTATATCGGTTATTAAAAAATTGTAATTCACCTCTTCTAATCGAGTAACTAAAACGTAAATAACCTGTTACCTACTGAGCACAGGACAGAGGCCAAGTAAGTTAATAGTTTAAAGGTGGTAGAGCCCTTTGTGGTTTGACTCCGGCGACACCACCGCCACACCTATTTCTGCCTCATAACAGCAGTGTTGAGCGGTGCTGTGTTCTGGTTTGAAGGGTGTGGTAAGGGAGGCATACTTTTCCGTGGTGTTCCAGCTTAGTCAGGGGTAGCGACGCGTCTTTGGCCGACCTCAGGTAGGAATATCTAATCCTATCTGGGGTTGTTACTGGGGGGGATGTTCATGGGTGACAGTAGGCACTTATCACTGAGTGGAATGCGTGCTTGTCTGCTACTCCTATTATATAAAAGTGAATGAACGTTGTTATTTCAGTTAGTAGTGTGTTTGCTGTGTCGTGCGTACGGCAAGGACAGCGCGCTATACGCTCTGCCCGCGGGCTTCCTCGCCGGCACCGCCTTCCGAGCCTCGCCCTCTACACCCATCGCTCTAGCACCCGTTACCTCGTCACTACAGGTAAGCTTCAACACTTTTTACCCAATCGGCTAATTTGTTTCCTGATATGGAGGGTAAGTAAGTAAATGGTTGTGTTATTCTTGGTATTTTTAACTCTTTTTTTATTTTTTTTTTATTTTTAACAGAGATAAACATACTACAATCATGATAATACAGGCGTACTTGTTATTTTCAATCCAGTTATGTAATAAAAAGTGTTGACAGTCACCCTGGTTTATCCAAAAAAAATCAAATTTTTGTCAACTCCCACTTTAGGTATGAATTTTCTATTAAAAATAAAAGATGGCCGTCTACTCTTTTCGACTTTTTTTCATTTTATTTAATAGTACCTGGATGACCGAGATTTGCCCGGTGTTTTTAACAGACTTCAAAAAAGCAGGAAGTTTCTCAATTCGATCGTATATATGTTTTGGACTGAGATTTGAACCCGGGTTTACTGCATTTTAAGGCGCCCGATTTCCCGACCGGGCTATTCTAACTTCGTAAATGATGGCGAAATTTAGCTTCGTAATCTAATGATATTGTAGGAGGTTGTTGATTCAATGAAAACACGGTTAAAACGACATTTTCTGAAAATAAAACCTAGCTTGATCGATTTATCGATTTATTTCTAAAGGTATTAGATTGAATAAAAATGTTTATTTAATAAGAATGTGTACAATGAAGATAACAATGTCTCCCCGCAGATCTTAATGTCGTGGTGCTACCAACGGGGCATGATTCCCGAGCAGTGGCCGCTAGTGGAGTTGCTGTACTGCGTGTGCCAGGGGCTGCTGTTCCACGCGCGCGTCATGCACGAGGACGCCTGCCCGCGGTACATCGTCAACCTCATGCACACAG
This sequence comes from Epargyreus clarus clarus, assembly GCA_014595695.2. Taxonomy (NCBI): domain Eukaryota; kingdom Metazoa; phylum Arthropoda; class Insecta; order Lepidoptera; family Hesperiidae; genus Epargyreus; species Epargyreus clarus. Next base: position 1,763,587 of record JACTTY020000031.1, on the reverse strand, counting down.
TCACTAGCAACAAGTGAGTTTTTTTTTATAATATAGGAGTAGCAGACGAGCATGCAGTCCACCTGATGGTAAGTGGCTACTGCCGCCCATTTACATCTTTAATCAACCACAGATAGGATTAGATATTCCTACCTGAGGTCGGCCACAGATGCGCCGCTACCCCTGAGGACTAAGCTAGAACGCCTCGGAAAAGTATGTCTCCCTTACCACACCCTTCAAGCAGCGCTTAACACTGCTGTTATTAGGCAGAAATAGGTGTGGCGGTGGTGCCGCCGGAGTCGAACCACAAAGGGTTCACCACCTTGAAATCATCAACAACCCATTACTGTCCCACGGACAATAATTCTAACACGGATTTTCTCTCAGAATGAGAAGGATTAGGCTATAGTCCACCACGTTGGCGAAGTGTGAATCACACAGTCACAATTGACAGTCTCAGTTCGGAGCTTGAATGTAAGATGTTAAGAAAATTTCGATAGCGTGATCTAGAATACTTGTAGCGCCATCTCTTGACGAGTAGTGGGAGTATTGAATATGCTGTCTCTACAACTGGGGCAGTGGCCATATGACACTCTGTTGGGTATACATTTTTTAATGTAAAAAATTAATTGGTGTATGACCATTATGTATATTGTTTAATTTTCTCATGTTCAATATTTTTTTTTCTTCCAGAGCGGACGAGATTCAAAGTGCCTTCATAGAAAAGATGTTGCGAAGCTTACAGTAATAACATTTGTTACGGTTAGTGTACATTAATAAGAGAATACAACATTAATATATTAACGGTACACCGCGCCGGTGTACTTCTGTGATTTTTATTTTAAACAGATTTAATTTAGTGCAGGGTTTGTTTCCTACTATTTATTTATGTATAAATAAATGTAATTTCATTCCTTGTTAGGGTTTCTCGGGAACGGTGTGGTTATAAGTTAATTGTTCAGTTTTTACAATATTGTTACTTAAATAATGATGTAACACATAGTTTGAAAGACTGTTGTATGTTCAATTGAAGTGTGGACTTGATTATTTTATCAGGTATGTTAAGAACAATCACATGTGTTCTTCGTGCTTTTGAGATAAGTGATATATTAAATGTTATCCAAGTAATTTTTATATAAAAATTTGTCAAAAATAAAATAAAAAAGGTATTGTTTATATAAAAACTAAGAAGTAAAGCGATTAGATTTACAATAAACAGTATGCAATACAATAAAATAAATCTAGTTGCGAAGGTTTACTAATAATACAATAATACATTAACTTTGACCGAAATACAGAAGGAATATAATGAAATGTAAATGTTTATTCAACAGTCGTTATGCCCTACAGGTTTTAATGACATGTTTGATAAATTTTAATTTTGTCCTAGTAACGTCCTAGTAACTTATGATGGATTGCTTTCTTGGTAAAACTCGTATGGCCTTTCATATTATTAGTATTATTGTGTGAAATTATATTATTAGTACGAAAAGTCAAATCTACGAATCCGCACTTAGTTATCATAGTGTTCTTTAGCCTGGCGATTAGATAGGTTTAGAGATGACAGGGTTTAAACAATTTATTTCTTCATGAAGACTTACAGTCACTCACACGAGAAAGAACATTTTAAGTACAGTGTAAGAACTAAAAATAAATCATTCGTTCCTTCATCATTATTAAAAATCACGAACAACTTTGTATTAAATAAAGGATACTATACTAATACTAATTGTAGAATAATAGAAAACACCCTGTTCTGTTAAAGTTAATTAAACGATTATTTCATATATCAAATATATGAAAAGCATTTATAGCGCTAGATATCACAAATTCGCAGTGAAGTATTATAAATATTTATGGTAAAGATAAGCACAAGTTAGATACTTATATCAGTTGTTATCGATCTACTAACAAATGCACATTGGGTACAGAAAATGTTCGAAAAATATTTCTGATAAAAATATTTAGATATTTGCCAAGTATAGATGAACAGAGGCGAATATGCAAAACATTTTAGGTATATTCGGTATTCGTAACGTTCACAAGTTTTTAAATGTAGCAACGAAACAATGGTACTAAATATTTATGTTGTTGCAGCCACGCAACCGTTGTTTCTTTGGCTTCTTAATTAGCTATGTCCATACGTGAATACATAAAAGTTTTCCCTTTTGCAGTAAATTTTTGAATAATAAGTTTGGACAAAAAAGTGGACCGCCATTATCGGACTTTTTTTAGTTTCATAATCATTTTAGTTCGGATATTTTTGACAGCAGACTCGAAGTTCATTTGATGGTAGGTTGGTAGGTAGGTTTGTTGGTTGGAATGTTTATAATTATAAATTGTTACTAGATTTGGGTAAATATAAGGAGGCCGTATGGCCTTTTTTCGTGTCACGCGGGTTTCAGTTCGCACGCGTTTCAAATAAAAATATCTACTTTTCGTGTGAATGCCACATGCATGGAGATCGTTAACAGATTGCAGTGAATTAAGTCACGCATGCGATTGGCTCACGCGTGCGGATATAGAACCGCGTGACAGTAAAAAGGCCCTAACGTCGCATTTAAGTACGCAGAATATGAAAATGAAACAATTTGTAATGTTACATGTATAATTGTATACTAACATTTAACATTAACGTTTAGCGAAGGATACGCTAGTTAAGTAATTAAATACGCATATCAATTAGTAGGTATAAGGTATTGGTGACAAAGTATTGATTTTTTTGTGTATTTACTAATCGCTACCATTGTATTCAACCTAAGTACTTATTGTGAATAACTCGCATAAATCGGTGGTGCTTATTTTATTGTTTTAAATTGTAGATATTGTGTAGTTTTCAATACTACATAACATAGTTATTTTAACCGAATGGTATTACCGATTAGCTAATTCAATCGCCACCTCTCATTCAATGCCTCTATTTTAAATGCACGCATATTAGTATGCATATTCCATACGCACTCCGCACAATATTTTGGCGACTAGAAATATCCCCACAATGACATCTAGGAATCTGCTTGAACCGCTTCGAAATTAAATAAATGTATATTATTTATTTTTATATAATAGTCAATTATGATATTTTTCTTTGGTTTAAAACGTAAAAACTTTATCGGCAACATACAACCGACAACAAAGTCATTTACCTCTATAGTCGTGATTTTCAGTTGGAAGTATGTGGGGAAACTAAATCCACAATGTTTCTTATGAATAGTTATCAACTGAAAGTGTGCTAATACTCAGCTAATAAGTGTAATATTGACTCAAATAGGTCAAGTTAACCAATAGAAATCATTCCAATATATTTTTTTAATTTACTAAGTTATCCCAGTTTTTATGTTTAAGAACTGCTTCACACTAACGTGTCTAGACTTTTGATATAACATATTCGGAGCGCAAACGTTAATTATGACAATGCGACGCATGTAGCCAATATGTATGTTAAAAAACGCTTTGTTATGAATAAAGTTATTCTTATTCTATTCTATAAACTCTTTATTTATTACTTAAAAAAGTCATATTGAATAAAAAAAAGCTGAGCAGCAATAGGCTGTGAATCCTGTCTGTCTGTGTGTGCACATTTATTTGGACATACTGAATTCATATAAAATGATAATCCAATAGTGATGTACCTGTTCACATCTCGCTAGTTTTAAAGTTATTTTTTTATTTCTAAAGAAATAATTTATGCACTATTACCTACATTGACTGTGAAAGATGTGTATTATAATAAAAAGATTTGTTGTATAGCGGTATGTAGACGTTGTGACTAACTGAATTAATTTCAAATATCTTAAAATATATTTTTATAATTTTCGTTACCTTATAGCACGCGAGTAGACTAGGAACACCAAAAAGTAATTTTTAAATGCTCGACATGTTGTTATATTTTTGGAATAAATGATTTTGTACCATATTGAGTGTTATTATTTTTAATTCAATACACAAAGTTATTGTTGTAAGAATTTTAAAAACTATCAAGTACTGTTAAAATGTTTACCAAACACAAGTTATTTAATAAAAAATATAGCACTGTGAAAGAAGTGACATTTTTTTAAATTTAATTATGAGAGAGTACGCTCGAAGCAAAAAGAAAAATATAAACATTAACTTTTATTAACATAAACAATTTACATATATTTTTTCTGCATGAATACTTTCAGTGCTATATAATGCGTTTTATTGGCTAAGAATAAATGAGCTGTAATAAAAAGGGCGTGATGTTTTCGTTGTGTGATGTGGCGTTGCCACTTCCTCAAATGGATATTGTAAGCGAAAGTTTTATGCAATAGTTCTGACTGAAATTCATATGCGTGGTTATACAAGATAAAACGCAGAATAAGTGTGATCTTTCAAATATAGCTGCTATAATGTTAAAGTAGATTAACCAGCCGTACAGTAGTAGCTACACTAATAAAAATACAAGCAACAGTTGCCGAACTCTACGCAAAAGTCATCTTCAAGCGGCAACAGATTCGAATTGCGGTCTACTTAAGTTCTTTAATTGATCCATTTAATCAACTTCTTCGACTCTTGGCCCACCGCTATCATTCCTCCCACAGCTGGGCCCACCGGCACCATGTAGCTTCATCATAGCAGATTGGCAGGCCGCCTGAGCAGCCTTCAAATGCTGGTCCAGCTCGGACTTAGAAGCGTCCAGGTTCAACTCGAGCCAACGAAGTTGATTGTTGCACTCCGTGATTACCTCGTTTTTTTCACGTTCTGTCAGCCTGTTGCCGGCGTTTTCAACAGCCTGTGTAAAAAATTTGTTAGCGAAAATGATTTGATGGATAAGGCAAGAGCTGCTGAATAATTACATTAAGATTTTTGCGTGTATGTTTAAAATACTCGTTTTTATCAGTCCAATAATGTCAACTGATTACTGTATGTTATCTACTTCATCAAGAATAAAGCAGTATGCAATACATGTTTTATGATAATTTGGAGCTATTAACATGGCACCTGTTAATGCTTTACGATACTGCGTAGAGTTCTACCTCCCTGATATAAAATACACAGTAATAATATTGTCCACGTGCGTGAGTCCCTGGGAGCGTATTAAGATGAAATAAGAAAATCACTTAGAAAGCAAAAATATAACAATGAATTTTCAAGGGTATTTTAATGCAGTGCTTACCGCTTTACATCCAAACAGATACGCTTCCAACTGGTTCCTAGATTCGACCCTCTGTTTGGCCACATCATCCTCAGCTTTAAACTTCTCAGCGTCATGGAGCATCTTCTCTATGTCCTTCTTGTTGAGACGCCCCTTATCGTTTGATATGGTTATGCGTTCGGAGCGACCTGTGCTTCGGTCTTCTGCGCTGACGTTTAGAATACCGTTTGCGTCTATGTCGAAAGTAACCTGGAAAAACGAATACATATGTATTAGCGTAGATAAATTTAAAAGAATAGATGCAGACGACAGTTTAAGGGCGAGAAAATATCAATTCATGCTCGCACGTCCTCAGCCGGCTTCTCCATTATTAGAAGATAGCGACGGATATACTATGGTTGTATTTGGCTCCATCTTTAAAGTTGCAGCAACGCAAATGCTATTGCTCTGTCTATAATATCATCCTCTCAAAATAAGAAAGCATATGGTCAACAAGATTAAATAATGGTAAATTAACCTACTTCTATTTGCGGCACTCCTCTCGGCGCTGGCGGTATACCGGTTAGATTGAAAGTTCCCAATAAATTATTATCCTTCGTCATGGCTCTTTCACCCTCGAAGACCTACAAAGGAGTATAGAAGTTTACTATGAGTTACGAATGGAACACGTTTAATGGATGCCATAGAAGACCTATCCTAACGGAAATGGATTACCAAAGCGAGTAAGTATGATGTGCAATAGAAATATGTATCACATACAGGATAATTGATCATATTTACTTGAATTGTAACAGCTGGTTGATTATCGGCGTAGGTGGTAAAGATTTTCTTTTGTGCTATTGGTATTCTAGTGTTCCTTTCGACTAGTTTTGTCATCACACCTCCAGCTGTCTCTATTCCGAGAGACAATGGAGTGATGTCCACCAAGAGAACGTCTTGAATGCGGGTGTCCTTTGATCCGCTAAGGATAGCTGCTTGCACAGCTGCTCCGTATGCGACTGCTTCGTCAGGGTTTATGGAGAGGTTCAAGGTCTTGCCACTGAAAAAATCCTGTTGAAACAAATTTATTATCTACTCGTATTAAACAATCTTTATATATCTTCTGTCAAACACCTAAAGAAACTTATTTGGATCTTGTCTACTGATTCCCTTAACAAAGCTGAAAAATCAATTGTGGATTTTTTTATAATATAAGAGTAGCAGATGAGCATGCAGTCCACCTGATGGTCAGTGGCTACTGCCGCCCATGGACATCTGTAATTAACCCCAGATAGGATTAGATATTCCTACCTGACAGACGGCTACAGATGCGCCGCTACCCCTGAGGACTAAGCTGGAACGCCTCGGAAAAGTATGTCTCCCGTACCACACCCTTTAAACCAGAATACAGCAGCGCTTAACACTGCTGTTATGAGGTAGAAATAGGTGAGGCGGTCGTGCCGCCGGAGTCGAACCACAAAGTGTTCTACCACCTTCACGGTCTTGAGTAATCAAAATTCAATAAAAAATCCATTGGAATATAGAGATAAAATAAGGATATTGTGGAAGAGCTGGATTTAATCAGAAAGTCTAGACTAAAACGAAGTTGATACTTGCAAATTAATTATCGTACCTGTAGTAACCTTTGAACTTTTGGTATTCTAGTTGATCCACCAACCATGACAACATCGTGTATTTCTCTGGTGTTCAAACCAGCGTCTTTTAATGCTTTCTCAACTGGCCCAAGAGTCTGTCTGAATAAATCCGAACACAATTCTTCAAAACGTGCTCTAGTAATCTTGGAGTAAAAATCGATACCTTCAAATAATGCGTCTATTTCCAAACTAGCTTCCGTGCTTGAAGAGAGCGTTCTTTTAGCTCTTTCACAAGCAGTTCGAAGTCTCCTTACTGCCTTAGGATTACTTTTAATATTCTTCTTATATTTTCTGTCGAACTCTTGGCAAAAATGATCAACCATCCTCGAGTCGAAATCTTCGCCACCCAAATGTGTGTCTCCTGATGTCGACCTCACTTCGAAAAGAGACCCTTCTGCTATTTGTAATATTGATACGTCGAAAGTTCCGCCACCAAGGTCAAAGATTAGAACATTTTTATCGCCTTTCAAGTCTTTATCGAGACCATAAGCTAAAGCAGCAGCTGTTGGTTCATTAATAATTCTCAGGACGTTCAAAGCTGCTATTGCCCCTGCATCTTTCGTAGCTTGACGTTGAGCATCATTAAAGTATGCGGGAACGGTTATAACAGCGTCTTTTACTGTTCCTCCCAAAAATGTCTCAGCAGTTTCTTTCATTTTTGTTAGGACCATTGACGAGATTTCTTCAGGTGAAAATCGTTTCTTTTGTCCCTTGTATTCCACTACGATCTTTGGTTTACCACCGTCAGATATAACTTCAAATGGCCAGTGTTTCAAATCTTGTTGGACTTTGGGATCGTCGAATTTTCGTCCAATCAAACGTTTTGCATCGAACACAGTATTTTTCGGGTTCATGGCTACCTGAAATAATATAACGCATGGTTGAACACGGCCTGACCTACATGAATTTACTATACAATATAAGCAGAATAGACAATTTTATGCATCAAAGCTCATATGAATGCGTAGGTAAGCGATCGTAATAAAAGGTTTTGAAATAACTATAATATTTGAGGAAGTGGATGTGTTAGCAGACCTATATCATAACTTTATCTTACCTGGTTCTTAGCAGCGTCACCGATAAGTCTCTCAGAGTCGGTGAACGCTACGTATGAGGGAGTGGTCCTGTTCCCCTGGTCGTTGGCGATGATCTCCACCTTGCCGTGCTGGAACACACCCACGCAGGAGTACGTCGTGCCGAGGTCTATGCCCACCGCTGGGATCCCCATTGTTCACGATTGGGTTCTGAAATTATACCGGTGTTTTATTAGTTTTAAAGTGCTATTTTTTTGTAGTTCTATTGCGCAAGACCCGCCTTTGCACGTATTTTTCTTAAGGTTAATGTTCGTGAACCTACTACCATTATGTTTTGGCTCTATCTGGGAAGATATCTATACCTTACCTAGTCAAAGAGGCTTACCTATAAGTAAGCTAGAAACTCAAGGTTTACTTTGTATTTGTGATCCGTTTTAGGTAAGATCTTATCTTGTTGGAGTTGATTACAGGTGCCCGTAGATTAATTCAGCATGAATAAATTTATTTAGGGTCGAGGCCGAAGCTATTAATTCAGTTTTGATAACTACTATTTTACAAAAAACGGACCAAGCATGAAATTCAAAATTTGATATTATTATGCATTTATTACAAATTAAGAATTTATCCTTACTAATATTATAAATCCGAAAGTAACTCTGTCTGTCTGTCTGTCTGTCTGGTTGTCTTTTCTTCACGCCTAAACTACTGAACCGATTTTAATGAAATTTTGTACAAAGATAGTCTGAGACCCGAGAACGGACATAGGATAGTTTTTATCCCGGAAATCCCACGGGAACTAGGGATGGCGATCTAAGATCGATTAATTGGAGAATCGATCTTTTGGACCAAAAAGTCGATTATTTAATCGATATCCTTACTAATATTATAAATGTGGAAGTAACTCTGTCTGTCTGTTTGTCTCTTCTTTACGCCTAAACCACTGAACCGATTTTAATGAAATTCTGTACAAATATAGTCTGAGACCCTAAAATGGACATAGGATAGTTTTTATCCCAGATAGCGATTTTAGATCTATTAATCAGAGAAGCGATCTTTTTGACCAAAAAAAGTCGATTTTTTTAATCGGTCTCCAGTAATGGATCCTACCTACGTTTGTGGGTCTTTTGGCATACTCTAAATAACCATGAGTTTAAAAATATCAATTCTTGCAAGCGGAGACGGTTGCAACATTATATTTATTTATATAGATTTATTGGGATTATATTAGGGGTGGCGATTCTTTCCGAAAAAGATCGATTTTTGAATCGATTCGAATCGAAGTGCAATAAATCCATTCACAAAAAAATCGAGGCCCTAAGAATCGATTCTATCTTCGATCTTTTTTCGAGGATGGCGAAAAAAAAGGTTATCAGGATCAAACAAGCACTGAAATTATGTATCCGTCAGCAAATCCTTACTTCCTTACTAATATTATAAATGTGGAAGTAACTCTGTCTGTCTGTCTCTTCTTCACGGCTAAACCACTGAACCGATTTGAATGGAATTTTGTACAAAGATAGTCTGAGACCCGAGAAAGGACATAGGATAGTTTTTATCCCGGAAATCCCACGGGAACTACGGATGGCGATCTGAGATCGATTAATCGGAGAATCGATCTTTTGAACCAAAAATCGATTATTTTAATCGATCTTCAGTAATGGATCGATTCAGTGAATCGATCTTTCAACCCAGAAGATCGAAATTCGATTTTTTTCGATGTTAGTCGATCATCTATCTATTTATATAAAAATGAATATTTGTCTATATACATTTTATTAAATCGGAAACTATGCATTTGATCAAGTGATGATCTTTTGCAAAGTTGTTGTCCAAGAGCCCACGAAGGTTTGGGAGTTGGTAAGACCAATTTTCGACAGATGGCACCACTGTCATTCCAATGAATTTTCTGTTTTATGTATGTCATATTATATCTTTAAAATGCGGGCGAAGCCGCGGGCACCACTAGTTACAAATAAATGGTTATGCCTATATGTATCTTGACTGAATTATTTAAAAACGAAAGTAGGTCCAAGAATGATCTTACTTAATCTTCCTAATTATGAAGTTATGTTTAACGGTCCCTGCGTAAAAGTAATAAAGAAAAAATGAAGATAATTGTTACTTATTTCTTGTGTAAATACAATCAGTATTCCACGTTTCCAGCGGAATTGAGGGGCCCTTCAGTTATTTATTGGAATCTATCTATTTACATTCGTTAGCTATCTAATAATTCAACGGCGGGAGTAGGAACGAGATTTATTAAGGTTCTCTTAACAAGATTTAAAAGTTTTTGAATGAATGAATCTTCGTTTAATAATCTTAATAGTTTAATCTATTAAAGATCAGAATTTAATTTTATTTAAATACATATGAATGTGTTTTAGAAATATTTTAGTATTTTTAGACAGTACGGCAATGTAATCTACGGCTCTAAAATGGTCCACAGCATATGTTATAGGTTCATTCTTAGCTAAATTATAATGGATTTCTGTCAACCTGAAGATACTAACAGATGAGTGAACTTCGTGCTGCTGCGAAGTTCAACTCCTTTAAATTAATCTTTGATGACTAAAATAGGTTACAAAGGTGAAAAGAAAGTAATAATACTTTTGCTAATGATTGTGAAAAATATTACATCCCAGAAAAGAGGGAAAGCTTAACGAAAACTATGAACTATGAATGTAAATTAGAGAACATAAAGTATCTCCTATTAATATAATACGTGTAAGAATTACAAATACTCGGAGTTAAAACACAACATACCCACTACACAAAGGAAAAACAAATTAACGTGACGCTGAAGCACTTTCCCTATTTCCACGAAACCTTTTTGCATACACGTTAAATCCTTTTCCTAGAAAGACCGCACCGTCTATTGAATATTACCGTACTGACTACTGTACTGTACTATACTGTACCTACTGCATTATGCTTCAATGTGACATCATAGAAGCAGTACCAGTGATCACTAGGCACGGTGGTTTCGTAACATTTTGCGTTACACACAAAAGCGGAATTCATTTTGAATATGGAATATGTCGAGTATAGGTATATTTGTTTACTTAGGAGAGAAGGATTTTCAAAGTGTAGTTTGTAAAAATATGCATGAAAATAAGCCTGAAAAAGATTTTGTGTGTTGGCCTGAATATTTTAGTCAATTTTCATCCGCTACGAAACATCCAATTAATTTGCAATTTTGCTGGATTACACTAAGAAGCGAAGATGTGTAGAAAGATTAATATAAAAAAAAGCTTCTTTTCACGGGTTGTGTGTAAGTACTGATGAATAAATGATCTAATGTTACTCTTATTTATGGTTAACAACCTACTTCTTGAAAGTTAAAACAATACTGAATACTCGTCTCTTTTTAGTTCATATTCGAAATCCTCTGTTACTCGTAAATAACAAATTTTACCTCTAATCTGTTATTTGCCTACTTCTTATAAGTAATGAGATTATCAAAGAAAATACAGCTACATTTCTGTTTCTCACGTTGTTCAAACATAGCGCAAAAATATCAGCTTACTCTACAAAATATCAGGTGCATTTTGAAACAGGAGGATTTTTCTTTCACTCTTTAAAAAGATTCTATTTCGCAGTTTCCTTGATGCTTTTTTTAAATGTCAGTAGAGAAGAAATACTTATTTTTTATTTGTTCAACACATTTAGGTGTCTTCTTGACGATCAAAATGTTCTTTCATTTTCTTTTAAAAGGAATAACGATTGTTCAGAAAATTATTTAACTACTCTAATTTTAATATTGAACGCATAGACGTAAATTATATGCACAGCCTCTGCGTCTCCGAGGGTTGTGACTTGTGTCTTAGAACGCTCTGATACGAAGAGAGTTCCGGGTTCGTGATATTGCTGTACACGGGCTTATGGTCCAGCAGTAGTGTATTAATGGGCTCTACTCTATTTATAAGCATTAAAACCAGCAGGTAATTTTAAACTCTACAGCTTATGTTAAATATGTGCCAAATATATACAAAGCTGCCTTATCAAATATCAAGCCTATTGAATTAAATTCGTCATTTAGCGTAACATTGATTATAAATCCCTGTATTTAACAAAGCTTTAATCTCGTTACGTGGAAGCGACAAACCGCACTTCCAATTTCCTATTTTATTGTACTTCATTAATTATTTCTTCCACGAACCGAACTACTTTTAAGTGGAAATGATACCGAACTTTGTGGTTTAAACCAATATAATGCCTATTTCATAGTACCTATAGTAGAAAAAATGATTTTTCAGGGTACCCGCTGCTTAAGGGCGGGATTGTTTAAATTGAAATTTTGAGATTTGAAAGTTTGTGATTTTAATTATTAGTCTAGTGATGATTTAAAATGAGAAGGATTTTTTCACTCGGGTCTAAGTCAAATCCAGGAGTAGATTTTTACCTGAGGTCGGCCTCAAATATTTTGCTACCTCGCCTTTGATAAGTATGTGTCCTTTCTCACACCTTTCAAACCAGAACGCGTAACACTAAAATTATATGGCATAAATAGGTGTAGCGGTAGTGTTTCAGAAGTTGAATCACAAAGGGTTGTACAAACTCCATTATACGCGTCTAACACAGTACACAGTTTGTTCGTTACTAGGGAAGATAGTAAAATGTTATTAAGAATAAAATAGAAAGAGCTTTAAACACAAGCTGCTGATCAAGCACTGCTATACTACCTAAATATTACCGATGTAGTATAAGCTATAAGATCCGACAGCCAATAAAAACGGAAGCAATGCTTGCTCGTTGTACGATCGATTTTCGATAGCCGTTAGGACGGAGTGCGACCATTTTATTGGACGACGAGACTCTTATGAACATAAACATAAGTAGGTCGTGGACATACTTTACACGGTTATATATTATTTATAGTCCGCGCCAAACTGCTAGTCTGCTATGAAGTTGTTGCGAGCAGCTATAGTCATAGAATTTGCTTTGGCAACGCGATTTATTTCTATATTCAGAGCGGCCTAGCAGTTTCGCGCGGACTATACCTATATACAAAAAAATCTATACCACAAAAGATGGGATTTAGTGTAAGACATCTACAGACTTTAATCTTTTAAGATCTAGTGCGATATAATGAGAAACCTCTGCGACAATTAAAGCAATTTAGCTTTAGTTTTTTTTTAGAAAGTAAAGATAGAAAGAAATAGAATAGAAAGAAGAAGATAGAATAGAAAGATAGAAAGTTTATAAAGTTATTTTATCCATTATATAATTTTACTTACCAAAATCAATTTATATCACCAATACGCCTATTGGAAAACACATGATAATTATAAAGTCATGCTTTTTTATTTCTCGTTGCCAATAATTTTGCTAATGACAATTTCAATTTGATTTATGTCGTATCATGCATATTTTATAATATTTACCACCAGTAGTTATTACCTATCAAACTATCAGAATATTAAAAGTACTAAAATACATGCCTGGTTGGGGATAAATCCCAAAATAAATCTTCTTATATATAAAATTCACGTGTCACAAGTTAGTTACCTACTCCTCTGAAAAGGCTATACCGATTTTCACCAAATTTTATATGCATATTCAGTAGGTCTGAGAATCGGCTACTATCTATTTTTCATTCCCTAAGTGATAAGAGTTGTTCACCCTTAACATTTTTTTTATATGGCTACACAACGTTTGCCGGGTCAGCTAGTTTTAGGTATATCAAATGCACTTCGTCTATACATTTATTTGCCCAAATAAAATTGTAATAGGATTAAAACTTACGCACAGATGTACAAATAAATAGTAATTTATTCATAACAATAATTTCCGATGTACCCACCTATCAATCCATATAGTAAACAAACAATTTTGTTCTTGAAACATAATAACAGTTAATATATTAATATAAGTTTTCAAAACAAACAACAACAAAATTAATACGTAACCAAGTTATAATTTATGGGAAAGTAACCAGCTGTTTTAAGTGTAAGTATCGATTGGTTCGAATTCATAACATTAAACTTTACAAATAACCAAATATAATTTATCACAACGTATAAGTTCTATTTAATTTTTAATGTGTTAAGAACTCTTTAGGATTGACTTGAAAAGCACTAAAGTTTCACTTACATCTGGTTTATAATAATAGCAGTGTTACGCCATTTGTTCGAGTTTCATCATATTCAAATTTGACCTTAAGTAATAAACAAGTTCCTAAAAATTACACATGATGTATAATCGATGCTATTCGGTATTTAGCTGCAATATTTTTATGTCCTCGTGTTTCGCAATAGCTGGATAAGACTATGCTACGACTACATCACTCATTTAATGCGGATATGTGCGTAAACTATGTTTAACATAACTTTAAAGTATGCAATTAGGTTCAAACCAGCAATCCCAACTTTGTCGCGTAGACGCTAGATTTCCTAATCAGAAAACAGTTTAAGCGCAAACTACTGAACAAGGTCTGCGAGCGCGTCACTAACTTTAAGTTTACACACATTTTAAACTTGTTAGTACGATGCATCGTGGCTTGAGAAAACTTCCTTCCTTATTACATACTAAGCTTCCTACACGCTTTGCTTCACATTAGCTTATGTGTGTTCTCATTAGAGGATTAGAATTTACAAAATGTTTTTGCAACGGCAAATTTGTAATAGTCTGAAATGTGTCGTAAGGCCGACTCGCTTATACATGTAGCAGGCCTCGGACCTCGGTTACAAATCTTGAGTGGTACTTAGGGCTATTTTCATGAACATCCATTAGTATTTGAAAAATATATCTATTAATATATCAAACTAACATGGATTTCTACTAACAGGTGTGACACAATTAACAATTCATCATCATCATCAACACGGGTCTCTTAGAATGAGAAGGATTAGACCAGAATCCACTGCATTGGCCAAGTGCGTATTTAACTTTTTGAAGTCAGAGGTGCGTGCCTGGGATTTGAACCTCGGACACCTCGATCAATAGGCCGAGTTTCTTAACCACTAGGCTATCACTGCTTTTTGATGAATTAACAATTAGTTCTACATTAATGAATTATCTCAGATCTTCTTTTCCTTTTTACGCTTGACGTCTAGTAATTGTTTTACTGAGTGTGACAAAACAAAAAAACTAAACAAGTTCTTACGTCCACAACATTTCATGCGATGTTTCTTAGCACTGTTAGAACCGCGTAATAACAGAGTAACATCACTTTACATCGACAGTTCGTCAATGTCACTTGCACATAACACTACACTAATATATTTTCTTAAGTAAGTACACGGAAGACTAATGAAGTGGGAAACACTTCTTGTTGTACTATAGTTTCTAAGTTTTCTTCTCATTGTAAGCATTTCTTTTGATATTTTCTCCTTTTTTTGCTTCTAAATTAGGCGGGTCTCTAGCGGTGGCACTTTATTTTTCTAAAAAATGTGTCAATTATCGTCTTATTTTATAAATCTATGCCGCTTTTCATATTTTCGTATTATATTATCTTCTTTTATATATTTTATATCTTATCGTTTCCCCTTTTTCTTTTTCTTATTGAAGTCCGGTGGATGGAATCCACGGGCTTGTAGTAATTCTTGGACATTATGACACGCGTAGTAAACATTGTCCATCGCGGCTTCAGTTAGCATGTCTACGTTACATCGTCCTTTGGTTTTCCCCTTCTTTGCTCTGCCACCTCCTTTCTTAGACTTCTTCTTGTCGCCACCATCTTCTTTATCCTTTTTGTCTTTCTTTTTGCCTTTTCCTTTCCCAGCCATCGCAGTTTTGCTGCAGGTTTCTATCGCGACAGTTGCTATGCTGTATCGATTAAACTGTTCTTATCTTACTTTGAGTTATACTTAAGTATTCTTGACCGGGTTATATCTTTAAATTTTTAAAAATATCTTTTCAGATATTGTGCTTTATTGTACAAAATGTACTGCTCAATTTCCTGACAGGACAAGTTGATTTTTTTAATTTGGGCAATGAAATGAAAAACAAAAATTATACTCAATGTTTATATTTTTCGGTAATTATAACTTAATAACGTACATAATATATTAATATCTTTGATTTTAATAATTCGTATTTCAGTCATAGAATTTCAGCATTATACGTATTTAATTTTTTAAAGTGACATTTATACAGTAAGTAGATAAGTAGATTTATGTAAAAAAATATCATAAATATAAATAGAAAATTGAATATCTATCGTTAGTCACATATGCTTTGCAATACTACAATGGAATGCCTCGTCTAAGTATTTCTGAGTAAAAAGAGTTAGAAATTTTTCAATAAAGTTTATTTGATATTGTATAACGGTTGACGTAAGACGTGTTCAACTTCCACTCGATGCAGTGTAGCTGCTCCCACAGCTGGCGTCGCAGCTTCACTTCGCCCGGCGTAAATGAGCTGCAAAAGATTCATTTTTACTAAATTAAAATAGTTAGACATGAAACATAAACATCAAACTACGTAATGCAATAACTAAAGTGGTCACTGCTGTCCGTAGACATTTGTAATGATTTTAAATAGGATTACAGTTCTAATTGAACACATTCCAAACACCATACATATGGTGTTGGCCTCATATTCGTTTTTTTACTTTATCATACATATCGAACCAGAACACTAAAGCGCTTAATACTACTGTTGCAGTAGAACCACGATGGTTACCATAACATAACCTTTATGAGACATAAAAGTTTTAATATTATCGGTACCTATATTATCGGTAAAATAATATGAAGAAAAACAGCGAACCAAACGAAGCTCTTAACCTGAAAGCTTCAAAAGGAACTTGTGAGCAGCTTAACTCACGTGTGCGTTTTTATTTAGTCTGAAAATACTCGCAAGTTAAGCCGCTTAAACTGTAAATATGTAGATACTCATAAGATTTAGTCAATTAATAAAAAGTGGGAATACATTTACGTCGAAATGAAAATTTTACGTTATCATGTGGCAGATATTATAATTAATACTTAATTAATAAATTAACTAAACTAAACAAAATTATATTAAAAATTATTTAAAATAAAACAAGCTTTTAAATAATGTAATTTTGTTTTCCGTGTTTTCTTCCTACTCTTTTTTTTATTTAATACTCATGTTTATCATTATTAATTATTATTGTCACTCCAACTAACATATTAACAAACAAGACAAGTAAAATAAAATCTTGTAAAGTAAACATTCGTAAACCACGATATAATTTTTATGGATTTTTATGTGTGAATATTTTAAAACCAATTCAATCCAGCACTAACTTTTGAAAAATATTTCACGCGAGAATCGAAATAATCTAAAACTCCACCGACAATAAAAATGTGAAGTGTGAAGGCAAACATTTATACAGGGCAGGGAAAATATAAACGAATATAGGGTTTGTTTTTACAATGTGTGCAGCAAAGATAGTGTAAATATTCCATACGTGACATTTTGCAGCTTTCCGTGGACGTACGTAGTAGATTTGCAATTCAATTTGCGTGTAACTTATATTGATTTATAAAATACAATACAATTTTATAATAATGAAATTCCTTCACTAGAAAAGTAAAGGTGTCTGATAAGAGTAAATTGCTCCAAGTTTTATATATCTTTATAAGTACATAACTACTATTATTGTATTTAATGTTGTCGTGTATTATTTTGCGTAAAAACGTTGAAACTAAGTATTGTATTTATAAGTGAAATTGAAGAAAATATTATCTATTCAAATCACAAAACTTAAATGAATGAACTTTTATTTTGATAGCAATTATTTTCATCGTAGACCTACTGGACAACTGTTTTAAGTTATTAAGCGATTTTTATTTTTAAATCAAAGTTTGGTATGAATATTAATTCTGAGGGCGTTTTTACATGGATGTTTTGGAGAATTCTAAAAATTCACGTATTCGTATCTTTAGAATTTTGTTCATATTTTTGTATTTATTTTTAGAACAGTATTATTTTAGCAAAACAAATATTTTTAGTATAAACGAAGTAATAATTCGTCAGTAAAATGAGATAAGTCAAACTTAATGTTAAGTTAACTTAGTAAATGTTAAATCTTAACTGTCAATGTTAAGTTCGTATATAACATTGACAGTTAGAACTAAGTATTTTATCGGCATCTAAGTTGTACCAATGTCGTATTTACCTTCCTTCCTAGTAAATTTTCAAAACGAGGCTTCACGAAGGACCAGGCTCCCATATTTCTGTGTTCTTCTTGACTCCATATGAATACTAGAAACAACATAAACGTTAAAGTAACATTTTTATAAAAAAAAATATATATGAAAACTGCCTCGTTCTAGTAGAACTTTACCCTGATAATAGCGACGAACTCTGAACTTTCTATTATACTTTGCAAAACTATATCGTTTATTTGCCAAGAACAATAACCATGTATTCAAACATCTAACAAAACTTTTACGTTTCGAGTATTTGTTTAGTACTGTTTATCGATAAAGATTCTTATAGGCTTCGTACGGGAAATAGATATAAAGAGGGAACTATAAAGATGTGTCAATCAATTTAACCCTTCTTCAGAGTATAACACCGGAAATAATGTAGTTTGTCGTTTGCAGGATATATCATATTATATATGAATTCGCAGTAGAAATATCACATGAGTAAATACCATGTCAATCAAAAAGTGGTTTTCGCTATACTTGTCGATCCAGAACCAATTCTACATAGTACATTGACATTACTACTACACTAGGATTCCATGAGTCGTGGGTGCTATGGACACACACATAGATAAATACACAAACAAAGAGACCCAGATCAGAACCAGAACAGAAATAAAAATTCATCAGATATCTGCATGCCCGGGGATCGAACCCGGAACCCTCTGTGCGTCAGAACGTATGGTGACCGCTCCGCCATATGGGTTGTCATAATTATTCAATCTGAACTGGTACACAAAAATTTATTATTAAAGGGTTGAAGACAGAAAGTCTATGCCTTAAACACCTGTCAAACAAGAGTAGCGCTAACGCTACTCCTATAAGGTTGTTCTACGAATTTAGTGCAAAACAAACAAAACTTACATCTAGCATTCTTATATTTCTGTAGCTCCAACTGCAGATCGTGTACTGGGAAGGGACACAGCGACTCCACTCTCACGATAGCGACGTCATCAATCTTCGCTTTTAGCCTCTCCTTATGTAGCTCGTAGTAATGTTTTCCGCTAACAAGAATCACTCGCCTCACTTTCAACGGGTCTGATATTACATCTCCTGAAATGGGAGATGTTTGTTCAGTGTCATATTGGAGTTGGAATATTGGGAATGCTATATTATTTTTGGATATGTACAATGTAAATATCCGAAAGAACGTACAGTCAGCTCCAAAAGTAGATGAACAGATTAACGTTTCAAAACTACCTATACAAGTACCAAGCGTTCTAATTATGAAATTAGGTGTGTTTAGCTACTTATGAACATTTGGGTGTTTAGGTATTTTTGGATTTGGTACCTGCTCATCAACTAATGAAGCTGGCTGTACAATGTACATGGGTATTCGGAGACCATGCGGATCCGAATGGAATTGATTTTAGGATTCTTTGTATATGCCTTTGTATATACGACTGCGGAAGCTAATTTTTTTAATTTTAAATAATGCGTTTGCTTTTATGTTTGTACGTCTGTATGTCTCATTCTTTGGTACCTCCTGCTCAAACAGCTGTGCAGAAATCAACATAAACATCAGGTGTAATTGGATTTGGGTAAATCGAGTTTTTATTTTTATAATACTCATAAACTAATAGTTCTTAACATTGAATTATATATAGGTATCAAAGGTTGTGTAAAAAATATTTAAAATATTAAATGTCATCATCAAAGTTCTTTTCCAAAGAATCCATTATTCTTAAACTTTTTACTGGAAAATTCGATAATAAGCGGATGAGCTTTTAAGAGTGTTTTAATAAATTTTGTTATAACATATTCAATTCCATTTAAAAGCTTACTTATTTCTTAATATTCTTTCTCTTAGTATTATTATTTTTATGCCACTAACGATCTCTTTACCCGACTATGGAAGGTAATGTTTCGAGCGCTTATTACGTCTCGGCGGGTTTGAACAAATGAGGATTCGTCTTAATTATACGAGTAGGAGTGACATAGGCTATATTTTTTGCTTTTATAAGAATTAAAAGGTTTTTAGTCTTTTTTAGTTAAAGCACTAATTATCTTTCAATTCATTTAACAATTCCATTTTATTCCACAACGGGAATTTTTGAAGTGGTGGTAGATATGACATTCAAAAATTGCTCTGTAAAGAACCTATTTTGAATAAAAAAAATATTTTTTGATTTGTTCATACACGTTTACCACTAAGTTAGAAAAGGAACATATAAGAATTATACGAATATACTTAATAACAAGACTAGTGGTAGCTAATACAACTAGGAGTCGACAAGGGTATTTCATTAGGTACATACCAAGCACTGGTTTGAAATGTGTGCCGGGAGCGAACTCAGCTACCGGCGATACAGCATCCGCGAGGCGAAGGAGAAGCTTCGGGGCTACTACTATTAGTGGTTTTCTGTAGTTTCTTACCATCTGTCATTTAGAAAGAAATTGGTGATGAAAAATTAAAGATAGATTTTGAAGGTGGTAGAACCCTTTGTGGTACGACTCTGGTGGTACCACCGCCGCACTGCTATTTCTGCTGCCTCATAACAGCAGTGTTGAGCGCTGCTGTGTTCTGGTTTAAAGGGTGCGGTAAGGGAGACATACTTTTCCGATGCGTTCCAACTTAGTCTTCAGGAGTAGCGGTGTACCTGTGGTCGACCTCAGGCAGGAATCTAATCTTATCTGGGGTTCATTTCAGATGTCCGTGGGCGGCCGTAACCACATGCCATATGGTGGTCTGCTACTCCTTTAATAAATAATAAATAAGATCGTTTGCTATTTAAATTAAAAAAAACTAAGACTCACCTGTCTCCTCAATAAGTGGAAGTACTGAGCCGGCGTGGTCGGGTTGACAACGTTCATGCAAACAGCTTCAGAATCAGGAACCGTCTCGGAACTGTCCGTGAGCTGTAAGAACCGCTCGAGGCGACACGACGAATGCTCTGAGGCTGCTCCGTCATACCCGTGAGGTAGCAGCATAACTAGGCCGTTGCTGCGGACCCATTTTGCTGGCAGAACATCATTATGTAAATAGGTTACCGGTCGGTACTAATACCCAACTTTAACTAAGTTTTCTCTTTGACAATTACTTAAGCTTAAAAGAGGTCTTCGGCACGAATAAGTAAGCTTCTTCTTAATATTTACACACATACACACACTGAGACACACACGCACTCACACAAATATTGTAATAAGTAATTCTTGTTCTTTTTCTTTTTATAATTTTGAGAAGTATATTTTGATTATGCTATCGATAAATGGGTAACGGCTTACTCTTAATTCCCGAATAACACTTGAGAGTAAAGAGCAACTAGCTAACATCGCCGTGTAGGATCTCTATCCTATGTTAACTAAAGCTGAACTACTTCCTATTACCCTCTTATATTCCACGCCAAACTACTAGTCCGCTCTGAAGTTGTTGCGGGCAGGTGTAGTCATACAATTTGCTATGGCGACGCGATTAATTTCTATATTCAGAGCGGATTAGCAGTTTTATGCGGACTATACATTTCTAAGTTGCTATGTATCTGTTGTCTGTATTCTGTCCAATTTATAAATAAATAAACGATTTTCTCCTGATTATTAAAAAAAATATGTATATGATAAATAATTTCAAGAATGCATACTATTTTAAAAACCTCTGGCTCTTCTATTACCTCCTCTTCGATTAAGCACACAATTTTACACAAAGAACTACTAATACTTACTAATGACATAGCTCTGGATTTAAATCCGGACTTAATAGGTAAAGGCGGACTACCTATTAAATTCCGAGTAATGCACTCCGAAAATAGAATATTGAATATTTGATCTCCACGTGGAAGGCTCTGTTATTTAGGGCAGCATAATACCTACATTATACCATTTATTTTTGATTCAGAGAATTAAGACAAAAACAATTTATTTCTTAATTTCCTGTAAATATTGAACCAGAAGGAAGAAATAAGAGAATACCTTAAGGCAATACAAATGTTAAAACGGAAACTTCAATTAATTCGCTATTTCCAGACCAGATAACAGGAAAAGGAAAAAGAAAACTCGTGAACGATGCAAAAGGCGGCAAAAGATTTACAGGTTTACCTGAGGATTTCTGTTACAATATGAAAAATGCTTCGGAATTATGAAGTAAAATGACTAAGTATTTAATAAAGCAAAATTACCTTGTAGTTTATCGATTGTAACGAATATTGTGAATTTATGGAAACTTAAGAATAGTGAAATGTATTTATTCAAGTACGTATAGGTTTTACTTTTGTATTTGTATAAAATTATTTTATGTTATTGATGTTGATATAAGTAATAATTACTGTATTTTTTCTTCAAAATATGTCTCGGTTCAGAAACCCTATTTAATAAATCTATTACTTACGGTAATAATCAAATTAGTATTTTATTATGGGATACGGGTCTTCTATTCGGGTGACTTCACACATTATTTTTCTTAAGAACTCAGGCGTGCATGCTTTCTAACATTGATTTCGTTTACAGTTTAGAAGTGATATATAATTTTTTTTATACTTATATCTTTGAAATGATACTAATCTATGTAATGTTCAAGATTATGCCTTTCAAACGCCCTTTAGGCCATTTCTGAGATGGGTTTTCACGATAAGTAGGGTCAGAGTTTACGTTTAACTATGAATATTCGTACATTTTAATCATGGATGTCGGCCTTAACTATCCGTTACAATAATAACTAAATTAGTTTCTAAATTTCTAACTAACGTTTAGTTAGTTAACAACGCATGAGCTTGTTATCTCAACGATGTGTGTTCACTCAAGTTTGAGCATTTTAGATGAGCATCATAATGTTATATGAAATTAAGTAGGTACTATGTAGATCCGTGTAGCTTAACCTGTGTTGTGACGTTAAAGGTAGGATATTTTATATTTAGACTATACTCCCTTCATCATCATTCTTTGAAGGTGGTAGAACCCTTTTTGGTTTGACTCCGGCGGCACCGCCACACCTATTTCTGCCTCATAACAGCAGTGTTAGGCGCTGCTGTGTTCCGGTTTGAAGGGTGTGGTAAGGGCGACAGACTTTTCCGAGGCGTTCCAGCTTAGTCCTCAGGGGTAACGGCGCATATGTGGCCGACCTTAGGTAGGAATATGTAATCCTATCTGTGGTTATTGTGGATTACAGTTGTCCATGAGCGGCAGTAGCCACTTACCATCAGATGGACTGCATGCTCGTCTGCTACTCCTATATTATAAAAAAAAACCTTACTATGTCAGTTATGTCTGTTACTTTTAAGATTAAATTTCTACAAATAATAATTACCTTCACCAGACGCAATATAAGTATCCACAATAATCTGAGCACCGTTGTAGAAATCTCCGAACTGTGCTTCCCAAACGCACAAGTTGTCGGGCGAATCGTACGCCATTCCGTACTCAAAGCCTAGTACTGCTTCCTCTGACAGGATTGAATTTGCTACCTAAAAGAAATATGTACAGTCTGACATATGTAACCAACTCAATATGAACTAAAATGGGATTATTTTAGTCCTCAGGAGTGACAACGCATGATGTGTAACCTCATGACGTCCTAAAGGTTATTGAAACTAATAAAATGCATTCATTTTACAGTAGATTTTTTATAAAATGGAACAATGAAAGTATGTTAATAAATCGTTAACAATACTCATTGAAACTCCAACAATGCAGCGTTCATTATAAGATTTCCCTTCGTAAAAGTCAAAGTTAACGAGCCTTTATGAAATTCAAATTTGGTTATTGAAAGAAAACCCTTATTTCCACATTAATGCAGTTTTGGAAGTTGCTGATCCATCAATCTGCTATGGACGGCATAATTTAAAACTTGGGAGGTTACAAAGTAAATTACTTTATTTTATTGGCTTTTCATATTCTGATCATCTATAATCTGATTTATAATTAGGTGTCCAAAATATAAACAAACCTATCAAGAAAATACATGTAGGGAAAAGATGATTAGGACATTAAGGGGAACAGTAATTCAGTAATAATAAAATTAGTTATCATAGTCAGTCGGTCAAGTATATGGCATCGCATAATTTAATAAAATTAGTTATCATAGTCAGTAAGTCTACTATATAGCAAAATAACCATAGCGAGGGCTAGGACAGTCTATTGAAACAGACAGCGATCCGTGCACCGAGACGCATCCAAACCAAATGCGTACTGATCAAGTGCTTCAACCCTTTTTATAGGAAGAGCAGGTAAAGTAATCAGGTAGATGGGTCATAAGGCGATAAGGAATGTCGTCCGGTGCAGGTGCCGCCAGCATCTGGTATTACGTCATCCGCTTTCAACGCCTAGACCTGCCCCCGACACGGCCATTCTGACAATCGCACGTCCTCGTGCGTAGGTACAATCTTTATATGTCTGCAAGAGCAAATACTGTACATGAAGAAAAAGAAACCCATTTCAATAGCTCATCATAATCCACTGTATAACACTAGTAAATTAAACCATACTAGGTAGTCTCTTCTAGCATAGATGAGATCCTTACAACTTAATAATACTGGTCTATATCGTCATTTGCAAAAGCTAAGGAGACCCCTACAGCCACACAATGCTGGTCTAGATCGTCCTTCACAACAGCAAAGGAGACCCCTACAGCTACACAATGCTGGTCTAGATCGTCCTTCACAACAGCAAAGGAGACCCCTACAGCTACACAATGCTGGTCTAGATCGTCCTTCACAACAGCAAAGGAGACCCCTACAGCTCAACCAATGCTGGTCTAGATCGTCATTCACAACAGCAAATGAGACCCCTACAGCTCATCCAATGCTGGTCTAGATCGTCCCTCGCAAAAGCAAATGAGATTCTTACCCTTTCATCATATTACGACAAATCGACAGATAACGTTTCTTCAGAGTCATTAGACAGCGTTCGAGAACCAAGAAATAGGGTTTCATCTACCTATTTGAATTGTTACTATTCAATGTCTGAGAACTAGCTTACAAAGTCAATTTTAAGCTTCTCCGAGATAATGTATCTGAATTTCTAGCTAAACTAGGTATATTAACGTTGGAGACATCATTACTAGGCAAGTTAATTTTCGGAATATCATCCAATACGGATAAATCCTCTTTATCAGGATGAAATTATATTAAGGAACATGTGACGCTGCCGGAGAATTTGGATGCTTTTTAACAAAAATTGGTACTATGTTTGTTGGAAAAAGAAAGGGGAGGGTTATTATTACTGATAACTAATCTTATCATTACCAAGTCAAGGACTTCAACACACAATGATCACCATCAAGTAACTATGACTTTAAACGGACCCTTCTACTTGAAAATTAGTCAGATTTCTTTCTTCATTTTTAATCAAAACTAGTTTATTTTAGCTTTACTTTTATCAAACCTTCAAATTCAAATTTTATTTATTCAAAATTGATTCATATACTTAGAATACTTATTGAAAGTCAACAAACTACCACCGCTTCGGAAGGGGTTTCGCTATGGAGAAGAAGCGGCGCAAGAAACTCCATACGTGTGCAAATTTGCATCTTTTTAAAAAAAATAATAATTTGTTGGAAAAAAAAATAGAAATGAAGGTACGGTGGTCCAAATTGTGGCGTTGTAGGGCTCACAAGGACCACGTGCTCTTCGACCACTCACTTGCAGTAGGTATCTGTAAACATATTTAATTAAAATGTTAGAACACGGTCAATAATTGTTAAATATTCACTATGAACCCTATTTGGAGAAACGCAAAAGTTCACTGGACACCAACATTAGTCAGTTATACAGCTTCGGAGCAGAATAAGGAAAAAGCTAAAAACAGATCACTTTTTTTTCGAAATGTGTGAAGAAGATTGAGCTGAAAGGAAAGTATAGTTTTAGTCATCGTTGCTGATTTCCTAAAACGTCCACCTTCGCTAGAGGGTCGAGCAGACTTAATATCTCTTGCGTATATAGGCTGCAGCGCAGACAATACTCAAACGTAATCACCGACAAACCGCTTTTGATGTCTCCAGCTAGTGCCATCTCTTTTGGCCATCTGCGATATGGCCATCGTGACAAATCAAACGACTTAGTGTGCTGTTCCTGTAAGGCAGAAAAACCAAGCGAATATTAAAATTTCCGCTCGGCCAATCCTGATTCGCGACGTTAAAACTAAAAGTAATGATGAATAGTTTATTTCAAATCACATAGTCTCTCAACGCACAATACAACCGTACTCAATTTCGACCTCTTACATTACTACTACTTTTCTTATTACACAAAATTTTACACAAAATCGATCGGTCGCCTTATCTTTATAGGATTCCACATTTTCTACAACACCATTTAAACAAAAGAATTAGTCCTCTAATATTAAATTCAAACGCGTAAAATAAATTCCAACGAATTTTTCTTTTAAACTCAAGAGCTTAACTGACTAATACCTTCTACATAATTCCTTAGACCAAATTCATTCATTCGAGACACTTAAGCACTACATGTGATCGATGGATACGCATAGCCCAGTAACCTCCTGTTACTTTTCGTTGACGCAAAGCCACTCACATGAATACAGATATAGTTTCCACTGAAAGTAGACCTCCGCCATAGCTGCCTGCCCACCGCATACTACGGCTACACGACAACCTCTGGTAAGATTCGATCAACATGTTTACTCAAGTTCTCAAGTCATTATTGCAATTACTTTAAATGAATTTAGTCAGCTCAGCTCCAATCACCCCTTATTTGTATATAGAAAAAAATGAGAAATCTCTGGAAGCACATTAAAACCCAATTTTTTAATGTTCTAACCTAAACCACCTTCACCTTGCTCAATACAACACACCGTTAAATTCAAACGCGAGCGCCACTGAACTCTACGGTATCGTCTCTTCGCCGAACCCATATCACAAACACATCTATTGAGCCTTTACACACCAGTGTCTCCATTGAGCAACGTGTAGACCATTAAAATTGCATCAATGCGACAACCTTCAGAAATTTTTCACAAGAAATAATGAATGTACCCGCAAATTCGTTTAGAGACTAAGTAAATTTTTTCTGGTGGTCAAATTCTTAAAAACCGTCAAGTACTTCAATTATATTTAAATAATAAAGTCACTTACCGAAAAGGCACTTACTAGCTCACCGCCTTGTTTTTACCAGAGTCAAAAAGTATCCTGCCTTATTTGGCCACCTTCCGGTACGTTCGCGGGCAACACAAGTCCAGTGTCGTTACAATACCACCAACAAGCAGCTATAGTAGTTTCTTATCCTGTGAACACTCAAAAATTAGGTGAACATTATGAAATTGCACTGCTCCATGCGTTCAGTCCCGCTATAATCAACGCATCCAAAGGCTGTCAAAGGCTTTCCCGATGGCATGGCTTCCTAAGGCTCCCCAAGAAAATGACCAAACGCATGTGCGCGCCATTGCCCCGAACTAATAAACGTCACCATTGGTCGCCACAATGACCATGTGGGCACGTAGGTCCATCCCACTTCTGATGTAGGGAAAAGATGATTAGGACATTAAGGGGAACAGTAATTCAGTAATAATAAAATTAGTTATCATAGTCAGTCGGTCAAGTATATGGCATCGCATAATTTAATAAAATTAGTTATCATAGTCAGTAAGTCTACTATATAGCAAAATAACCATAGCGAGGGCTAGGACAGTCTATTGAAACAGACAGCGATCCGTGCACCGAGACGCATCCAAACCAAATGCGTACTGATCAAGTGCTTCAACCCTTTTTATAGGAAGAGCAGGTAAAGTAATCAGGTAGATGGGTCATAAGGCGATAAGGAATGTCGTCCGGTGCAGGTGCCGCCAGCATCTGGTATTACGTCATCCGCTTTCAACGCCTAGACCTGCCCCCGACATACATTTCAAATGGTAGTTTCTTATTTTTGACAATATTAAATTAATACAACAATAATAAAATAATAATCTAAGTAAATTTACTTAGATTATTATTTTATTCACATTTTCTAATATTTATATTACCTCAATTTCGTTCCAAACAGTAATAATAATAAAAAACAAGGTTTATGGTAGAAAATTAAAATGTGATAATGGTAACACAATCGGAACCCAAAACATTTCTTGTGCCGTCATTTTTAAGTCTCGTAGCTGATGTTATTCATTTTCATGATTGTAATCGAACTCGAATGTATTATCGTTTTCATAGCGCGTTTCTTAAATTGTGAATAATTGTAAAGTTTTCGTATTTTGTTGAGTTTGTTAAAGTTTTTGTTTCTTGTTAATTTTGACAGTGACATTTGTTTGTTTACATTTTGGACACCTAATTGTGAATCAGACTATAAATAGATTGCTGTGGAGTAGGTAATTAAGAGAAAAGTATACATTTTTAGCTAAGATAATGACTTGGGTATCATTTGTAATAGGTGTTAAGTTTATGGTATCAAACGCCAGATTTTTAGAAACATAAGAGATTGTTAAAAAGCATTTATTTACCTAACATCTTACTTACTTATATATTTTTTTACTCAGTGCATAAACTAATCCTGGTTCTGATTTGTAAAAGTTCTATCACAATAGATTTATCCGTATAATCATAATTTCTTATGCCAGGAAAAAATGTCTAGGAATTTTAAATATATCTCCTACAACTTACTTCCAGGAATCCCTTTTGGTCTTTATGTATATGGTTTAACGGTATGTGTATATTCTCGGTTTCCTGATCGACGAGCATCACGTGTCGGTGGGAGAAGGTTCCGCGCCCGACGTCTTCGCCGCTGAGACGGACATGTCGCCCTTCCATCAGGAGGGAACCTGGAAATAGAACATGTGAAGTAAATTGTAGTTGGCTACATCATGTGTTATCATATATGTACTCGTTAAATACATTTTTAAAATGAAAATTCAGTAACAGGTTTATATTCAGTAATAGCTTCAGTATTAATTTGATATTGATCGGGCTGCGTTAACAAAGGTATTTAAATTTCCCATCTTAATTCTTTAAGATTAGTCACTAAAGAGAGATATTTCAAAGAGTTAATAACATTTTTGAAATGTTTGAAACACAAAAATAACAATACAACAGTAACAATATTCACACATTCACAGCTCACTAAGAGTTATTTCGAAAAATGTAAAAAGCTACCAAAAGCTAAAGCTTCAGCAGTTGCCCAATCCAATTCCCTTTCCTCGGCCAATTTTTGCCATCGATTCCGAACGTGAGTTTTCGCCAGGTGATTGTGGACGTTCTGAAATAATATTAAATTGCTGAATAAATCTCGAAGGATAACGTAATCAACTTTTTCTATGGATTCATTCACCCTGACGGGGCTGGATAATAATATTTCTATATTTTTTAAGTATTCGCTATATTCGTTCAATTACCAACAATATGTAGACCAACCAACAATACTGGATTTTCGCCAGAAGAGTATTACTTCCAGGAAGACATATTCACATATTATAATTATTCGACGTTAATTACATAATATAATCAAAAATGTTATTAATAATATAATCAGAAATGGTATTAAGCGACTTCAAAAAAGGAGGAGGTTTCTAAATTTGACCGTATATAATTATTTTGTTTTTTTTTTTTATGTTTGTTCGGGGATAACTTCGTTATATATGACACGATTTTGTTGGAAAACGATATTTGCAAGGTGGTCCCATCATAAGGAAATCAGGGTCTGATGATGGCAGACCAGAGAAATCGAGGGGAAATTGAAAATATGAAGTAAATGGTCTAAATGACATGTGAAGCGGTAATCCTTACGGCACTGTACTGTGTATTGTAGAATAGATAGTACAATGACCGTCGCTACAACGATGTCGATGTCATGATACTCATGGATTACCCGTTGTAGGTATTAATAAAGCTTAGCCCCACGTATTACTTATATACGAGTACTTTTATTCCAAAAAGGTGACCATATGACTTTGGTGGAAGTAAAAAGGGTCACTTTATGCCAAACTACTAATCACTCAAAATTAAATAATGTTTCATTGATACATAGAAATAATACTATTTTTCCCGAGGGGGAAATCCTCAAAAGGTACCCGACGACGTGGGAGCGACCCCGGTTATGTGGGATTTTTACCGCACTAAGACCCGCCCGGTGGCCGTCCGTCAACGCTTGTTGGAGAACTCCGGGATCTCCAACGAAACACAACCGGAGCCCTCCAAGCGCGATGCCCAACGGGCTCTACCCTGGGGGATCAGTTTTCGCTCCTCCCACACCATGTAGTGTTTACGACGGAATGCGACCTCACATACCGCCGTCCGTCCGGCCACACATACCGTCCACACATACCGCTCCGACTCTTGCCGCCTGCAACCCCGGAAGCTCCCTTTTAGTCGCCTCCTACGACAGGCAGGGGATACCGTAGCCCTATTCTAGTCCCGGAACTACAGGGACATAGAAATAATACCTAATGTTGCTATATTCATATTTCATACTCACAAATCCGTCTGGAGCTGCCACAGAAGCGCGGCCCACAAGCTTTAACAACTCCGTATCAACGCCGGTGTTCCATACTTCCACAGCGCGGGGGGCACTCGACATACTGGCCCACTGCTCTTGGTAGTAAGTCACCTGAGCGGGTGAAAAGTTTCATTTAAATAAATATAACGTTGTTAGACGTAGGAATTAGAATAGTTTAACGAAAAAATATTTCTATGAGATCCCTACGCCTGCCGGGATTGAGTGTTTTAGTGAAATTACTTAATTCGAGGAATTTCAAAGTAAATCTGATATACTCAATTATGATTTAAAAGTTGTAAAAAATATTAATTAAATTAACAACATGACTCGAAAATATAAAATCGCATCTTGGTATTTTATTTAAATCAGTATTTTACGTATTTAAAACACAATATGACTAGATATGAAAATAGGTTGTTTATTATACAAAAATATTAATACTTGAAGGTATAGGCAGAAGCGACGTCAACCAAGGATATAGCGCAGATGTCACCACTGTTTATAATACAAAACCTTTTTATGTAATAATAGCACGTCATTTTTGCGTTGCATTACTTTTATAATAAGGTCGTTAAACCGACGGCGCTTCCGTCTGATCCGCGTTGACTTATTTAATACGCGACATTTTGTACTACATGTTCGCTTTACATCTTCATGCGACCTAATTACTTTGACATCACGTGTCCTGAAAAGTGTATTGAATTCATAAACGGATACTAACATATAACGTTACTCATATTTTGTATCTATAGACAAATTTAGCATCAGTATTTTTGTCTTAAAATTTAAATTGTACCTATGTATCCAAGTAGTCGACATATTGACTTATCAGACGTTTTCAAACGCCTGTAAGGGCTCTGACGTGTACCGAGTACCGACTATGATAACAACTGACACCCTATATTATTATGATGGTTACGTAACTAACTGGTAGAACCGCAGGAAACAATGCTCCTCCCAAATCTATACGTGGCCATATGATAGTCATTCCATTGTCGCTCGTGATAGTCTACATACATATACAGGTAGCATGGAAATTGCCGCATAAACGGATTAACCTGCATATAATATTTACGCGGTCCTCGCATATCATAAATACGTATACAAATTGAGTTGACCTCATTTTCTTTCTAGATCAGAATGTTAAGAGTAAAAGTAACTAATTAGAAATAATCTCAAAATGGTTTTACATTACAACATAACATAACTATACAATATCTTATATATTTTATTTACATAATAAAAACCATATTCGACAACGAAAATTACAAGGCTTTCATTATAAAGTCTTATTAATTAAAGCAATTATTTTTCGAGATCAGATTTTAATTAAAAGTGAACTTAACACTGCTATCTACTGCGATATATCTGTGAGTAGAATATAATGTTTTTTTTTGAAATAGGTACTTATTAATAATTGTTGTTATTAGAATATGTAGAAATATGGATTCCATATTTGTACTGTGCCCGTAGTCTAATCAACGGAATCGAACCCGGTACGTCCTGTCAGTCAGGAACGTTCCTGATAATACACGAGTGCCTTTGTAACATTCCTAAAAGAAAAACACAAAATATAATCCGTAGTTAAAAAAATAAGCGCAAAAGTTAATACACCAAGCTATGAATGTTTTCATTTAATTTTTTCATTTCAATTGAGAACGTTTTCATTTAGCGAGTGTGAACACAAATATTTTAAATGAAAACAGAGTACATCCTCGTAAAAATGAATTTCCGTCGTTACGAGTTTCATTTATGTGTTGTAAGTTGATCTTACAAAGAGATGATCTTTTAATATTAAATATTTTGTTTACAAAACAATTTAAACACAATATACTATGTTTAAGGAAGACAATATCTTTTGCAACTCAAGTCGCAAATATATCTAATTCAAAATCTTTACGACATAGATATATCTATTTATTATTACATTCAACGTTAAATATATATTTTTCTTGAGAAATAAGAATATTTCTCAACTTCTTTACAGGAGTAAAGACACTATTACTTCATCTTACCTCAGGTTGATAAGAGTTGACAGCCTCAAACTGACTCTGCAAGTACTTGGTATACTCCGTTGAAATGCCGCTCACGTCCTCTTCGCTAAGAAGGCTCTCAGAAATCAACTTATCCGCGTACAGGTCTGGGATTGATCTGTAAGGAAAATGGACCGTGAAATACGGGGATATGTAGAGACTAACAATTGTTGGAAGTTCTTTGACGTAACGCTGTGATTTTGGTTTTATTGTTTTTGCTGTGTGATTTCTTGATAAAGATGGTTACTCGCGATCCTTACTAACAGGTTTTTTTTATATAAAATAGGAGTAGCAGACGAGCATGCAGTCCACCTGATGGTAAGTGGCTACTGCCGCCCATGGACATCTGATATCAACCCCAGGTAGGATTAGATATTCCTACCTGAGGTCGACCACAGATGCGCCGCTACCCCTGAAGACTAAGCTGGAACGCCTCGGAAAAGTCTGTCTCCCTTACCACACCCTTCAACACGGAACACAGCAGCGCCTAACACTGCTGTTATTAGGTTGAAATAGGTGTGGCGGTGGTGCCGCCGGAGTCGAACCACAAAGGGTATTACCACCTTCAAGGATCTAGATTTCTTCACCATTTTTCATCTATCCGCCTTTTAAGAATCACTATTGTACGGAATCCTAATTGGTGCCACTCCAATGGGTCCTGTGGCGTACACATATTTGTGTACACATAATTGTGTACACATATGGCGTATACCTTTTAATACAGTGGTCTTCCACCTCGTAGCAAAACACGCTACTTTTGAACTTTCAAATGAGACCAACAGTAATGTGCCACGTCTCCCTTTCTACGTGTCAACTATTTTACGTCTCAACTATTTTATAACTTTACGTGTAGTGTACATTTTTGTGGCTATAAGGAGCATTGTCGTTACATCTAGTTTTGTATTATGTATAGAGATAAGGGTGGCATTGAAATATAAGGTAGTTTATCTTTTCGTGCTTCAACTACACTTGTCCCATTATGCCATTACCAATTGTAACTGTATGTGTATCACCTTGTGGGTAGTTTGTCTCGAGCGTATACGACACGGTATGAGAGCGGACTGTGTGGGGGCAGTCATGCTAAACCGTCGGTGAGGACGGGCGTGTTAGTGCGTCAGCGAGCCAAATTGGGTTTAAGTGATACTACTATCCCGACGTTGTTTTGGGAACACTACAATAACAATTGTATTTCTTTGTATAACAATGGTGTACAGCTGAGTTTGAATATAAAGATGATTACATATAACGCTATATGGCCCACATCGAGTATTTGGTAGTTATCCAATTTGAGGTTGTTTACAAATATTCAAATATATCGATGACCACTTACTCGCATCATCCGGTGGTCTCTACACTCTTTATATTTCAGTTAAGTACGCAAATACTTTTTACCATTGAAAATAATGAGTAAGTCGTATAAACGGTACTAAGAAGTTTTATATTATACAAAACTTTTTAATTGGATACGAAACCAAATACTAAAAAAATAATCGAGATAAGAGTCACTTTTATATTATTAAAGAGAAAATGAAATAGTGTATACAAGTAGAATCTCTTGGAAACTAACTTATACAGGAATTCGGGAAGAATCCCAAAGGGTAAATGGACCGTGAAATAAAACTACGTGAAAGATTTTAAGGGCTTTAGCCCTTGATTCAGCGGTCTTTTAGAGAGGTCTTATCTAATATTCTTGATATATCGATATACATTATGTTGGCAACACCATGTGAAGAATGATAAAGGGAAAACCAGGTGAAGATGCTCGACTTCCGGGAGTACTTTTCTTTGGTTTAAAAAAAATGAAGAATACTTATAATATACTTCTGTATATGTATGAAGTTCGACCGGAATTTGAAAATTTGTCAATTAGTGAGTGTACATGAAAATTTAAATGTAGTTGACACCCCTATTTCACTCTCGCTTTTTTCACATTGAAAATACTATAAATATATTTGAAATATGTAAAAATTAATTATAATAATTATTATAATATTTTAATAATAATATTAAATTATTGATATATTTACATATTACACAATCTATAGATACTACATTACTAGACTATTAAATTAGGGAATACTTAAAGTTGACACCGAAAAACAAACGAAAAACATTTGTGAAAGCTTTTTCGATTAAATCCCTAACTTATCCATCATTCACGGGAAGCGAGTAGATATTGTTCTAGAGTTATTCAACAGATACCATTTCTTATCCTAGCCCAGAAAGGTAATGATATATTTTCTATTACCCATTTGATGCTTGGCTTCGCTAGATACTGTTATCATTTGCCCCATACTTACACGTTCAAAATTAATTATCCACATACACCGCGAGAAGTTAGAAGGGTAAATAATCCGGGAAATAAGACGTGTACAGATATTTGTTAGGGATTTGGCGCAGGAATTCCCTTTATTTTGTTGAGGGATTTACGTTTGCGTTTCAAGATTTACTTGTGTATTTTCTGAAGCTAATAAATTGTAATAAACTTCTTTACTGTTTTTTTCTCCTTTACTAAGTTTTGTATATTTTGAAATATTTATTGAAAAATATAAACATACATAGTTATGTTTGTGCCTAATACATATTTTGTCACATTTTTCGAGCTTTGTTAGATCTTATATACGAGAGGGTAAGATGGAGTAGAAATATTACATAGGTAGGTACATGTTTGGTTTTGAAAACTATGCAAGATTAGTTTTGTGATCTTATTTCGAATTAGACAATTTTTTTTGTGAACCCCATTAAAATAAATAAACGAGTTATATGAGAAAAACACAAAAAACGACGGTACCTTCTAAAAAGTTTGATTAAAAAAAGGATAAATTTATTAACTTTGGTTTCATCACCGTTCGAATCAGGTAAGTCGCACACTTAAATTTCATTACAGTTAGAACTTCAACACTGATACTTACTCGTGACATAAGGCACATGCCGGACATTTTTTGTCAACGCTGTACCTTTGAATTCTACTTCCTTCTACATATTACATTTCGTTCCATTACCTCTATGACACGTTCGAAATCAGTTTAACAATGCCCCTTTGTCAGGTTCGATGTATCGTATATTACGTACGCAAAAAGGATTTTTAAAATTCGACGTAATATGGGCTTTTTGGTGGTTTTATATAGTCTACTTTTAGTTTAATTTGTGATTCCATGGTTCGTTGTACAAATGTTTTCTATATCGTTTATGTAGTGTGTTATTATGAATATTGAAACGTGCAATGATTTTAACTTACTGTAATATTCAATTGCTGTGTCACCAATTAATAAATTGGTCCTCCAAGCCAGATTAATGGATTACAGCATCACTATTTTATAAATAGACTGAAAGGGTTAAATTTAATGAAAATATAAAGGCCAAGTTCGACCATGACAGATGTCAATAGTACCAGAAAAGATAATAGGACAGGGTATAGTGCATTTATAGTAGAAGTACATGGAATATTAAAATAAAATCCATTCAACTATATAATAATTATAAATTGGACATGTACAGGAAAAGTGACATCTACGAGTTTTTGGCAATTGGTAATATATTGTTCTGAAATCTGACAAAACTTCCTATCCAAGTTGGTGTTAGTGTGAACCGAGGTGAACATATTTGTATGAAAATCTATGGTCCCGTTTGTTTGTTCATCCCTCCACCCCAGACGCAAATGGATACCAACAGGTGTTTCAAAAGGACATATATATATAATTTACTTAAGCTATACTTACTTCCTGTTATGTATTACTTTATACATAAGCGGGTTGGTGAATGTGGGATCGTCCAGCTCGTTATGTCCCCAGCGGCGATAGCAGTTGTAGTCGATGAACACGTCCTTTCTGAACTGTCTTTGGTATTCGAAGGCTATGTTGGTGGCTTTTGCTACTAGCTGAAAGCAAAATAACACAATAGGTATTTGTAAAAAATGGTAGAATCCAACAATGGGATTATCACATTTACTGATAATGAAGAATTTCTAGTGAACTGCAATTGTATTTGGCTTTAAGTGCAGTACACTAAGGGCAGTAACCTTTGATTCTTACATACAGAGACAATGAAGAAATTATATTGTGGGCTATTCCCACATACACTCATACATAATCACGACATAAATACATTTATACATACAGACACACTTACATACATACATCCTTACAAACATACATATATACATACAAACATACTTACATACATACATACATACACATAAAGACATACACGTCATACATACCATGTGACGAAAATAATATTTAATAAATTCCCGATCGACCGGTTGCCGTGCGCTATGGAGCGGCGCACCTTAGGGTGTACCGTTATCCAAGTCACGTTGCAACCGGCCGCCGCTCGATGCATCCGAGGCGGCGCGCGCGCTGCAGTGGTCTTGTGTCGTTCGTCTATAACGCCCGCGCCGCTTTGCATAATCGCTTGCTATAATATATCGCCGCTTTATATGCTTTACTGAACTTTCTAGTATATAGTGCATTCTGTGAACTTTCTTCTGTGTGTGCCTTGTAACTCTAGTCTTCTATCTTGTGAACTATTGACTTTCTATCCTTCAATATCTATTACTATCGCTTGTACTATTCTCCTTCTTATTAGTGTAGTGTTTGTTGTGTGATTTGTGTGAGGACAATAAACTGTGTCCAAAGGTAATTGTTTCGGACTTATTGCGATATAACCTCAACCTCCACCACACACACGCATCTCCACATTGGTGACCCCTGCTTGAGCACCCGTATTGTACACCCTACTTGAGCACCCGTATTGTACACCTTACTTGTGCACTCTAATTGTACCTACAGTGTACACGGAAAATGAGCGATAGTAGTGACTCTGCACGAACAGCGACATCGCAAGATGGCGAACCACGCGTCAACGTGACCGTTCGACGCGCCCGCAAAGTGCGTGTTTCCACCGCGCCCGACACTAAACCCGAGGTGTGTCAAATAAAAATGATTCCATTCGCACCGGAGGACCCCGAGATTTGGTTTGCAATGCTTGAAGGCCAATTCGCTGCTCATGGCATTGTGGACGACAGAATTAAATTTTCGAACGTCGTGATCGGCCTCGATATTGCTCATGCAAAAGCGGTCAAGGATATTATTAAAAATCCTCCATCGACTGACAGCTATGACAAAATAAAGGCCGAGCTCATAAAGCGCTTATCAGCTTCAAATGAGAAGAAGGTGATGCGACTTCTGACCCACGAAGAACTTGGCGATCGAAAACCTTCGCAGTTCCTGAGACACCTACAGGATTTAGCAGGACCATCGGTGCCAGAGAACTTCATAAAGTCGATTTGGAGCAGCCGTCTGCCGCAAAGCATCCAGACTATCCTGGCATCCCAACCCTCTCACTCACTGGAAGAGCTGTCTGACCTGGCTGATCGCATCCAGGACATCATCACACCTGGAGGCGTGGTAGCTTCAACCGCCGTGCCTGTGACAGTCGCTTCAGGACACCAGAACAGCGAAATAGCGGAGCTGAGGAAGATGGTGGAGCAGCTCACTACTCGTATGGACCGACTTTCGCGCGAACCACGGCGCGAGATCCGTCGTCCCAGACCCCGTCGACGCGCTTCATCTTCGTCTTCGCGCACCCGTTCGCAGTCTAGCTACAGGAGACACCCCATGTGCTGGTATCATTTTAAATTTGGTTCCAACGCTCATAGATGCCAGCTCCCGTGCGACTTTGAGAAGTCGGGAAATGCCAAGGGCAGTCGGTAATGGCGACTAACGACTGTCCAACGACTGGTCGCCTGTTTGTTACGGACCGTAACACGAAGACCCGGTTCCTGGTCGACACCGGCAGCGACCTCTGTGTCTTCCCTCGGTCCCTGCTGCGAGAACGTCGAGCGCCAACTAATTATCAGCTCTCCGCAGCCAACGGGTCGACCATCGAGACCTATGGGTATCACCACCTGGACCTGGATTTGGGACTACGTCGTACCTACCCTTGGCGGTTTGTGGTAGCAGACGTTACAAAGCCAATCATTGGCGTAGACTTTTTGTGCGCGTATAATTTAATAGTTGATTGTAGAAATCAAAAATTAATAGATAATACTACATCTCTTTCTGTTGTTGCTTCTTTGTATAACTGTAACGATGCTTGTTCAGTAAAGGTATTAACCGGCGAATCGCGCTTTCATAAATTGTGAAATCAAACTCATCTTGAAGGTCTTGAAGTCATGTAATAATATAGTCACATAAACGGTACAGAGTAACGATATAACAATTATACGTAAGTAAGTTCACACTAGTGATTAGAAGTATTATAACTACACAAGTATCTCCGTTATTCGACTGCTCTTGCTGAAGTCTCCGACCAGAATGTCGCTCTCTGTTAATTCGAGCGCCGCCAAGGTGTCGTCCCCACTTCACCTACCCGCATCTGTTTTTAAACTGTAGTATCAAATGAGTCACTTATTACTTTAATGTAACGTTATAAAAATGTGATATCGTTAATATCCAAGCTTCTTATTAACGACGATAACATTCGGCCGTCCTGCTCACACGTTCGTCCTCGATCGTGTATGGTCTGATGCAAGAGCTGCAAAAGAAAACCAGTTGTTTAATGCCCAAGTCCAGAAGAGTTACACATTTTCTTGTAATACCGACTCGCACGTAAGAGGCCCGAACTGTTTATCAAAAACATGGCTTAAACTCTACGCATTTTCTTGCAATACCGACTCGCATGTAAAAAGCCCGAACTGTTGATCCGAACCAAGGCTTAAACTAGGTGATGTTCATATAGAATCACACTAGTTGTGTATTACCTA
Source organism: Epargyreus clarus clarus (assembly GCA_014595695.2). Lineage (NCBI taxonomy): Eukaryota > Metazoa > Arthropoda > Insecta > Lepidoptera > Hesperiidae > Epargyreus > Epargyreus clarus. The sequence goes on along the minus strand of JACTTY020000031.1, from coordinate 1,724,539 downwards.
GGTTATAAATCTGCCCCAACAGTGTTCACCACGGATTTCTGTTGCAGGCATAGTTCATAAGGACTCTTTACATAAATGTCATATGCGCGACAGGTATTGAAGCGAATGCATTAGACCATTGTTAAATAATAAAACACACGGTTATAACTAGGTGATGTTCATATAGGATCACTCTAGTCATGTATCACCGCAGTTTTTATACCTTGTTTACGATAACATTCGGCCAGTGCTCAACTCAAATTTACTCTAAAAATGCAATATTCACTCAATGTAATACATCCACCCAACATACATACATACATACACCCAACCATATGCATCACCAAGAGACACCCGCGAACATTACACTGCTCGAGGCATCTGCACTAATCCATCTTAACTACAGATAAATAAAAATCAAACTAAAAAAGTTTCCTACACCTACAGTAATGACAACATCTAGCTGCCCACTTTACTTATGTCTGGATTCTAAGTCCAATAGTTAAATCTCCAACAACTATTGATTCGATAAAGTTACGCATCAGAATAACGACGTTAATCTTATTAGTCCATTTCGGAATGCTCAACAACCTGTTCAATAACTGTTATACTGATAGATAGATAGATCTATAGTTGGCCACTAAATGAATCTGTGCGACTCAAAATACTATTATAAAATTATTTTATTACTACTTAGTACTTCTTTTAATTATTACAATGTTATTTTATACAAATAGTTGCCTTTCCAATGTACGTCTTTTATCAACTGATGAAGCAGTATCAAAATAATAATATATCGTGAATATTTGAAATGAATGATATCAAAGTTAAAGACTAAATAATGGTAAACAAACCATGAATTTCACACAATATAACACGTATAAGTTGTATGAACCCATTTTTTTTTACGTTATTTATCACAAATTCAAAGTAGGGCCACATAACCCACTTTTGAAAGTCAGAAAGAAATTTCATTACATTAAATTGAATTTATATTCAGTTATAATAATACATACTATTACATGAATTTCAAAATTTAATTAACAAAGCAAAGGACCCATGCGTTCACGTCAGCGACATACTTGTCAATTGTGTATGGCTTAACTACTTAACTTTTTTTTTTTTTTATTTCACCAAAAGTTTTAAATTAAGATTCCCATAAGGAAGTTATAGTTTAGGCTATTTTACTGTAAAAGTTATGCATTATACTAAGGAAGATTTGCTAGACTTTACGCAAACGTCGTTTTTAAAAAAAAAAATCAAATAATGTTATGGAAAGAATAAACACATTAAAATGGTCCGTTAATCTAAACGGAGTTTAAACAGACCTTGTCTTACATTGAGTTCCTCGGAAGCGGATTTTTTTTTCCGTAGGTAGTTATCAAACGGATAGTGTTATTGAATACACACTCGTAAACTACCTACCAAGAAAAATGACTTCAGAAACCGGCCATTATTTAACTATACTTATTTGTGTCTACAACTGATAAAAGATTTTTTTTAAACACGCTTTTATTTTTGCCACGCTTTTATTAACTTGACCTGTATGTATGTAACGGAATATTTGAATTCGATTTTTACCTACTTTGAACGGTCAGATTTATTTAAAAATTTTGAAATACTTATGACATGACATGATTTTAATAATCTTGTCCGATTCTAATTTTGTCTCATCACGATCGTCAGATTTAAAACTATAACTGTTTTACATAACATGTGGCTCCTTATCAATCACAACCTAAAATTTCTATGACCTGAAAAAGGTCTATTAAAGTTGATCATGATTTTATACCAGCCAGCCAAACAAACAGTTAGTCAAACTATCTTATGATACACCTTATTACCGAACAATTCATATTTATTATATATATTTCAAACGCCTCGGCTTCACCTGACTTTTATATAGTTTGTAATAAAAATTATATTAGTGCGTAATATCTGTATAGATTATATTAATATAATATGTATCATTTACAACCAACACTCTCAAGGAGATGCTCGATGTTTCTATAGAGAAAACCTAGACATGACGCAATTGTGAACCGTATGAAATTTATATGAAAAGTAAATTATTGTATAAGAAAATCCCATCGAAATGTACCTATGCTTTTATTTGATTACATTATTATTCATTTGGCTATGATATACATATAATAAGAATGAAATCTTCACGTGTTTACATCGAATATATTTGAAAAAGAAAAATTGTCTGTCGGTTTGTATGTTTGAAAATGCATTAAAACCAAAACTACGAAGTTGATGTCAAAAGTATACATTTTTTTTTAAAAACATTACATGACCAGGTAATGGAGAATTCCAAATTACTAACGTACTCCGTGATCTTGACAGAGGGCATTGTATAATTCAAATTATATTTTGAATCCACATGAACAAAGTCGCAGGCAAGACTCGTATTAAAAATGCAATTCAAATTATATTTTGAATCCACATGAACAAAGTCGCAGGCAAGACTCGTTTTAAAAATGCAATTCAAATTATATTCTGACTCCACATGAACAAAGTCGCAGGCAAGACTCATTTTAAATATGGTATACAAGAGACTATCTAAATTTATGTAGGCTTCAGTGACCGTTTCTCACTTAATACGTATAATAACTTAATTGCTGTAACTTGTAAATAGAACTAAGCTCAAGTTATAAAAGCATCAATTTATTATTATTATTATTTTACTTAAAATAATTTATTCTCAATCCCATACAAAGTGGATCCCGTTTATCATTTCGTAAATGGCTCACATAATTGATAATATCGATAGTCTAAGCGTCTCAACGTTTAAGGTACAAACTTCATTTACCAGTATTTGATAGTGCCCAATTTTCAAACCAAAAGGACGTGTAATGTGTCAAATTCAAATTGAAATTTAAAGATTTAAAATTACGAGATGTAAAGAAATATTAATACAAAACGAAACGTTGCATACTAAATTTAAAACAGACATTTAATATTATGTATAAGTGAGTCAGTCAGAAGTAGAATGGGAGATAAGAGAGATATTTTTATATATAATATTCCAAAGACCGCTGCGCATAAGTTTCTCAGTTTTCTTATAGATCATTAACTAATGTGCATTTATACTTTATGGGAGTCAAAACACAGTAGTACACAGTACTGCGTGAATTCGCCTAGAATTGATGGAAATCTAAATTTGGCAACGTACGTATGCTTCTTTCATAACAATTACGTATCAAGTATATGAAATCAAAAGGAAACTTTCATTGATTTATAAAATGAAAATGTGAACAATGTAGATGTGAATGCAAGTTTATTTTTAAATATAGTCAATTAATATCTAAAAAAAAAAAACAATAAACCTTAAACTCATTTACCATTTCCCTCCTGGGTACACTCAGCCACTCAATACCGTGGTCGTGATACTTTTTTGCAGGCAGTTAAATATGTACCACGTAGATATTATACATTTCTGTACAATTATGAATAATCAAAATTTTGCAACTTAATAAACGTGTCACTTATATCAAGTAGGTATACTGTACTCTGTAACTGCGTTTGTTGCTACCGCATAGTCCCTTCCATACAATAATAACAAACGCATATACGTAAACCCCGTTTGAAACATTAAAAGTTATCAAAAATAAATTCAAATCTAACCTGTATGCAATTTCTGGCGTACATTAGCCTATATTAACAACCATTAGGTTCCCATATCTATAAAGCCTGACATTTAAGATTAAAGATCCTTAAAATATTTTCATAAGTACGTGTATTTCTATATATTTCAAAGTAGGTGTAACTTTAGAACAATTAGGATTTACTTTTTACACCACAGAATTTAACCAAATGGACAGATTTACCACAAGAACTGCCTTGCAAAATTACTTTTAGACACTTCTTCACAGAAAATGCACTTATTTTGAAGTAAACACCTCAGTTTACAATGTTAACAAGTAATTTGATAAGAGTAAAGTTTGTTCACAAAATTTAAGTATATCATTTTCAGAGGGTATTAACATTTCATTGAATTACTAGTCTCAATCTATCCATTTTCTTAATTCAAATGAGTTTTCCCTTACATCAACGACATTTATCTACCCCCATTTTTACTTATTCTACCAAGATGAATTCACATATGACATAATAATGTTTTAACTCACGGTTTTTATTCCTGTGTCAAGTATGTTCGTACTTACGAATCGCCGTCCATGATTGTGAGCTGGTTCTTGTACACTTCTGATGAAATCAAACTCATCTTGAAGGTCTTGAAGTCATGTAATAATATAGTCACATAAACGGTACAGAGTAACGATATAACAATTATACGTAAGTAAGTTCACACTAGTGATTAGAAGTATTATAACTACACAAGTATCTCCGTTATTCGACTGCTCTTGCTGAAGTCTCCGACCAGAATGTCGCTCTCTGTTAATTCGAGCGCCGCCAAGGTGTCGTCCCCACTTCACCTACCCGCATCTGTTTTTAAACTGTAGTATCAAATGAGTCACTTATTACTTTAATGTAACGTTATAAAAATGTGATATCGTTAATATCCAAGCTTCTTATTAACGACGATAACATTTGCTTTCTCAAAATTTTTCAGAGATTACGCGACCCGCCGGCACACACCGCACAATACCACACAGCACACAACATCATATACGCACCACTCCAGGTCCCCCAGTTTCCTGTACCCCTAGGCGCTTGGCTCCAGACAAGCTTAAGGTTGCGAAGGAAGAGTTTAGGGCCATGCTGGCCAATGGGACAGCTAGGCCTTCAGACAGCCCTTGGTCGTCGCCTTTACACCTGGCAGCCAAGAAGGACAACGGATGGCGCCCCTGCGGCGACTATAGGTTGCTGAACGCCCGCACCATACCTGACAGGTACCCCATCCGTCATATACATGACTTCGCGCATGACCTTTCAGGTTTCAGGTACAGTTTTCAGCGTTCTTGACCTTGTGAAGGCGTACAACCAGATACCCGTTTGCGCTGACGACATCCCAAAGACGGCGATTACCACTCCGTTCGGCATGTACGAGTTTCCGTATATGACGTTCGGCTTAAGAAACGCAGGCCAAACTTTTCAACGCTTCGTCGATGAGATGATGCGAGGACTGGATTTCGTCTATTGTTACCTGGACGACATACTAGTCTTCAGCCGCGATGAAGCTCAACACGAGGAGCACCTTCGTACAGTCTTTACGAGACTTCGGGACTATGGCATGGTCATCAACGTGTCCAAGTGTGTTTTTGGGGCTTCCGAGGTAACCTTTTTAGGTTACACTATTTCGGCAAGCGGAACCAAACCACTTGACACAAAGGTCCAGGCCATAAGAGAGTTTCCCCCACCAAAAGACGTTAAGACACTCCGACGCTTTTTGGGTATGGCAAATTTTTACCGGCGTTTTCTGCCGAATGCTGCCCAAATACAAGCGCCTCTTAACGCCCTTCTCACGGGGGCAGTCAAGGGTTCCACACCCAATAGTCTGACCGGCGATGCTCTGAAGGCTTTCCAGGACACCAAGGAAAGCCTTTCTAATGCAGCTCTTCTTGTGCACCCAGACTGTCGCGCAAAGCTTGCGTTAGTGTCAGATGCATCAGACACGGCTATTGGGGCAGTTCTGCAACAGCTCCAAGACACTGTGTGGCAACCCTTGGCTTTCTTCTCCCGAAAACTCAGCCCGTCTCAACAGAAGTACTCCCCGTACGATCGAGAGCTTCTTGCGATTTACGAAGCGGTAAAGTATTTTCGGCACATGGTTGAGGCGAGACATTTCGTGATCTATACTGACCACAAGCCGATCAGTTTTGCGTTTCACGAAAGGAAACATAAATGTTCGCCGCGGCAGTATAGACACTTGGATTACATCTCTCAGTTCACAACCGATATAAGGCACATATCCGGCAAAGACAACGTGGTAGCCGATGCCTTGTCTCGCGTTGATGAACTGAGCTCACCAATACGTCTCGCCGACCTAGCCAATGCACAGGAGACGGATCCAGAACTGGCGCAGCATCTCAGAGACGAATCGTCCCTGCGCCTCTCTAAAGTGGTAGCGCCTGGGGATCGAATATCTGTGTACTGTGACATCAGTACATCGACCCCCAGGCCATTTATCACCCAACAATTTAGGAAGCAGATCTTCCATAGCCTCCACTCCCTAAGTCACCCAGGTCCCAACGCTACGGCCAAATTGGTGGCCGAAAGGTTCGTTTGGCCGGGCATGAGAAAGGACTGCCGCGAATGGGCCAGAACGTGCGTGGCTTGTCAGCGCGCAAAAGTAAGTCGACATGTAACTACTCCGTTAGGTAATTTCGACTTACCTCGCGCGCGATTCAAGCACGTTCATATTGACCTCATAGGTCCCCTTCCAGTTTCCCAGGGAAACAGGTATTGTTTAACGGCTATCGACCGATTCACCCGATGGCCTGAAGTCGTCCCAATACCTGACATCACTGCGGAAACTGTGGCCAAGGCTTTTCTTTCGGGATGGATCTCCAGATTTGGTAGCCCGATAGATATTGTAACAGATCGCGGACGGCAGTTCGAGTCCGCGCTGTTCCAGTATCTATCCAAGGCTATTGGGTTTCAGCGGAAACGCACTACGGCGTACCATCCGTCTTGTAATGGTCTGGTTGAGCGCTTTCACAGGCAACTTAAGGCGTCGATTACCTGTCATGCCCATAACAGCTGGTCGGAGATCTTGCCACTGGTACTCTTAGGTGTTCGCAGCGCGTTCAAGGAGGACTTACAGGCTTCCTCAGCCGAACTCCTCTACGGCGAACCCCTAAGACTACCTGGCGAATTTTTCGACCCCAGCGTGCCATGTACGACAGACCTGTCAGATTTTACGGCGCGCCTAAATTCTTTCGCAAACAGGTTAAAACCGGTACCAGCTTCACGCCACTCCAAACCCAATACGTTCATCTTCAAGGAGTTGACGAACGCCGACCACGTCTTCCTGCGTGAAGATGCGTCGCGTTCCCCCCTCCAACCAGTATACACAGGTCCGCATAAAGTATTGGAGAGGGGAGACAAAACCTTCAAAGTCCTCGTGAAGGGTAAGCCGGTAGTGGTAAGCTTGGATCGACTGAAGCCAGCGTACATACTCGCTGATGAGGGACATGTAGAAAAACCTACCTCACCACCCGAACGATCCTTCCCGCATACCCCTCCTGCCGCACCTAACTTACCTCCTTCTCCGTCTTCACCAGTTTCTTCTTCATCTTCACCAGATTCTTCTCCATCTTCATCTGAACCTTCTTCACCACATCCTCCTTCGGCACCATCCAAAATTACCCGTTACGGACGAAAAGTCCGATTCCCTAATTTTTATCGCCCTTAGCCAGGTCTCTGGGGGGGAGTGATGTGGGCTATTCCCACATACACACATACATAATCACGACATAAATACATTTATACATACAGACACACTTACATACATACATCCTTACAAACATACATATATACATACAAACTTACTTACATACATACATACATACACATAAAGACATACACGTCATACATACCATGTGACGAAAATAATATTTAATAAATTCCCGATCGACCGGTTGCCGTGCGCTATGGAGCGGCGCACCTTAGGGTGTACCGTTATCCAAGTCACGTTGCAACCGGCCGCCGCTCGATGCATCCGAGGCGGCGCGCGCGCTGCAGTGGTCTTGTGTCGTTCGTCTATAACGCCCGCGCCGCTTTGCATAATCGCTTGCTATAATATATCGCCGCTTTATATGCTTTACTGAACTTTCTAGTATATAGTGCATTCTGTGAACTTTCTTCTGTGTGTGCCTTGTAACTCTAGTCTTCTATCTTGTGAACTATTGACTTTCTATCCTTCAATATCTATTACTATCGCTTGTACTATTCTCCTTCTTATTAGTGTAGTGTTTGTTGTGTGATTTGTGTGAGGACAATAAACTGTGTCCAAAGGTAATTGTTTCGGACTTATTGCGATATAACCTCAACCTCCACCACACACACGCATCTCCACAACCAACAAAAATGACGTAAAAATGAGAGTTGACTTAGTCCTATTTTGTCGAATACAAATTACTTTTGGGAATTAGGGTATTCGGTTAAGTTATTAAGTATTAATACCTTTGAAATTACAGACAGACTTAATACGTTTTGTATTGTACATTTTTATACTTTTAGACTTTCGACCAGCATTATAATTATTTAATTTAGTGAGATAAATGTGAGCGTCACACATTTAATTCTACGTGCAACCCTTTTTATCTCCCACTATTCGCACCTCTACGAGGACTTCACCACGCTGTTCCCATGCAGTTGAATGGATGGATTGGAGAAATATCCTTAATAATTGTATAGTCTGCGCCAAAGTTCGAGTCCGCTCTGAAGTTGTTGTGCGCAGGTGTAGCCAGCGAACCAATCCGGTCGAACACAACTACAAGCATATACTCCGTAGCAAGGGCACACTAACCAGCTATGTATTATTGTAAGGGCAATTACAACTGCTATTCTTGCAACTTCGTCCCTACAATCTGCTATTGCGACGCGACTTTATATACGGAGTGGGCTAGAAGTTTAGCGCGGACTCTACCTATATATAGTCCGCGTAAAATTGCTAGTCCGCTCTGAATATAGAAATGAATCGCGACGCCATGGCAAATGTATGGCAACTACACCTGCTCGCAATAACTTCAGAGCGGACTAGCAGTTTGGCGCGGACTCTACGTATATACCAATGGTGACGTACTTCAGGGTGGTCCCCGTTGACGTGTATGACGGGAGCCGCGACGCACTTGGCGAGGTCGGTGACGTAGCGGCAGGACCTTCCGCGGTGCGCGGGCAGCGTGAAGCCTACCTGCGAATAATGTTTTGTTTATATTTTAAAATTATCCCACTTATGAATTTAATAAAATAATAATACTTCTTGATCAAATTTACAACTTTTATTATTCCCGCGCAAAAAAAAAAACGCGAACGTCAAGAACGTTATTTTTCTTTTTTAGACTAAGTCATATAATCGTACCAGCCAGTAACTATACATATGAATAGACACTTATAACTATTTTTAAAATAACATATAATGAAAATAACACAAAATAGTTAATTAAAATAATACTATAATGAAATAATTTCAATATATATATATCGAAAAATATCTATTTCGTTTTATTTAGCTTCGTTTTCTACAATATGTTCTTATTATTTTTTATTTACTTACGAGTATGTTTCGATATATTGCACATAATAACAATTTTGATTAATTTCTTATCTAATAAAATCTTGGGATTCACTTTTATATAATACATTTAGTTTTATTTTTCTAAGTCGTAAATATTTACGTATGAAGTTTATTTTAAGTGCAATCTAAATAATATTTTATTGTTTTTCCTAAATAAATATATTAAAATGTAGCTACTTACTTTTTTTCTTTTAAATATTGACTGCAATATTTGACTAACAATTAATAAATACTACATATTTACGTTGCTAGTTTACCCATATTAGAAACCTTTATAATAACACATATATTTTAATCTAAATAACTGACTTGGTTGTTAACAACGACGTGTAAGGAGCCCCCGACATCAAAGTGCGGCGCTTGAGACAACATCAGCGTTTCCTGGTTCACTCCTTGGCCGGTAAAAGCTGCATCGCCGTGTATCTAAAAACATGTCGACAAAGTTCAAATTGAAAAATCTAAATTTTCATGAAAAATATTTATTGGCATTTTAAATCTCAACTAATTACTCATATACTTAATTTATGAATTATGTTTGCTTATTAATGTTGTATGTAATAAATCCAGTCTACAAATCCCTAAATAGATTTCAAGTCACTTTTTGTCTACAATAAGTACCAAGTATCTGAACATCATAACATTATTGTACTCACTTGTAAGTTTATTACTTTATCACCCATCCTAGAAGATCCATCAGGCGAATAGTCACCTTCCTTCAGTTGTAGTTGTTTAGATCTGGTCTTGCCCATTGATACTGGATTTGCGGCCTTAAATAGAAAAAAAAACTTATTTTATTAATGACAGTATAAAAGTACTGCTGCTAATGGATTTGTACCTGAATCAATAAATAGTAAAGTTTTATTTGATGCTTCCTATATTAGGACAAGTTACAAGACCTTAAATTGGAATCTCTACCTTACCTTAGGAACCTGAATATTCGAAATTTGCAGGAAGCAGAAATATGTATTTTTTTGTTCTATTCTTATTACATTGGAATAGAGCAAATGGCACCAAAAATGTCTAAATATACGAAATTGAGTTTACTTTTCTAATGCCATCAGATGTGCATGTAATAACTGTAGGTGTCAAGAATAAAATATAAATATACATAAAATATACATAAAATATAAATAATACTAAAATATATGAAATACATTTTGGGAGGAATGCAATTCAATTTTACCTCGAGATGTGACGGGTTGTTCAGCAGCGAGAAACGGACGGTCTTATTGTTTACTGTTATATCTGCTGATGCACCTGAAATAATATTAGTGATGTGATATAGTAGGATAAAACTGTTTTGGGAAGTCCAAACTTCATACATATTCGAGAAATTAATTGATAAAGTTGTACTACTGAATGGTATAGTAAAAGACACAACGACGAATATACCTACAACTGAAATCTAAAATTCATCGTTTAGATGAATGATGCCTGCCGGAATTGAAGGCGGAACTCTGAAGTACGAAATTTTGTATAGAATTTCTTTATCTATTATAGATGAGCATTAAGAAAGGATTTTCATAAATTCACACTCGGGGAAATATACTCTAGGATATTTAAAAACAGGAAACTTACTAAGATGTGTAGAGATATCACAAGCAGCGTTGGCTTCAAGTGGAAATTCAGGATTGCCGTTAAACTTGTGGAAAATCTTCACAGGCGGAGATTTTAGGAGACCACTCAACACATTTAGTTTGCCTCTATGAGCCATTCCCAGAATAACTTGCTGGACGCCTTCTGAAATTATAAAAAAGGTAATTGTGAATTTATTGGTATGAAATCAATTAAAAAGAATTATAGGTAAAACTCAAAATGATACGTCGAACAGAATAAAACAAAGCAACACAATTTGAACTTATTTTTGATGTAGCAATATTTATATCGGGTGTCGTGCGTATTGGTGGATTTAACCGAATGCATTTTACTGTTGTTTTATATATATTAAAAAAAAACGAATAAATTAAGCTATATATTAGAATTTAGAAAGCACTTCATATGACGTAATACTTTCTAGTTACAGCTTAACAAAGTAGGATTAATAACGATAAGGGAAAGTTTAACTGCTTTGTCTTCTTACCTGAGGCAGTTAATCCAAATAAAGTAGAGAAAATAGTTAGTAAAGATTCAGCGCCTTCGCCACAATATCGCTTCACGGTGGGATATTTGACAGATAGGAATTTGTCCCATGCTTGAGAATGCAATAATTCCTTCAAGATTTCTATCCGCCGGTCCTTATCCAAAGAATCCGTTCCACTTTCTATACGTTTGGCGAACCATTCGCGTTCTGCTTCTGTCTGTCGCAATAAATGGATGGTGTAAGAGTAGAAATTGATAGCAAAGTATAGTCCGCGTAAAACTGCTATTCCGCTCTGTATATATAAATAAATCGCGTCGCCATAGAAAATTGTATGACTCTGCTCGCAACAACTTCAGAGCGGACTAGCAGTTTGGCGCGAACTATACCAACTATATAATCCGATAGTTATTTACATAGAAATTATATGGCGATTCCGTCTCAATATAATTAAGACGAAATGATCGAAATGGAATATAGATTATTTTGAATGTAATCATTATATTTAAAGATACCAATGTTTACAACGTTATGAATTTATTCTTCAGGAAAAACATTTTTTTAGTAATCACATCACATCTGCTAATTACATGACTGATATCAGCACACTCTTTATATATAAATAAGAAAGTAGTCGTAAATATGCAAAGATAAATAAGACAAAATCTTCAGACTATCAAACACGTGCTAAGTTTATAAAAACTGCACGGTTTTTGTTTGATCGGAACTTTGTAGAATTACTTTTAAATCTAACTAATACCATTATTTATTCGCGACGTTTTATGACCTTTGCTCATTAGATTTTTCATCGCTCATTTAAGGATTTATTTATTAAAATTATTAAATGTTATTAGGTATCTATTGCTTTAACTAGATACTATCTACTATGACAAATTACAAACCTCTAAGTAGGAAAATTCATAAGAAATTGGACCGCAGTATATTTTCTCCAATTCATTCACGAGACTTTTTGCTGGTTGTTTTCCATTATACCCGTATAATAGTCCCAAGTCAACTGAATCTTCAGATGAAAGACCGTACCTTCCCAAGAGGAGTTCTTTGATGTTCCTGAAATATAAAATAAAAAAATTAAATGGGTCTAACTGAATGATTTATGATTTTTAAACTTTGACGAACGATATTATTTTAATTGTATTCTTTTCATAACTTGTAATTTCAGTTTCGCAACATTGGTTTCCAATTTTCGTATTGCGTTTCGTTTCGGACTCAATAAACTTTTTTTATTTAACCAAAGCTTTTTTTACCACAAAAGTTACTACATTTTTAAAATTAAATAAACAAAAATCAATTCGTAGCTGTTCAGGTTTCATTTTATCAAGAGTATTCACGTAATTCATTTTGATGAACACTATATAAATTCTCATAAAATGGAAAGAACATGGCTCATGTATATTGGATTTTGCTTGGCTATAAAAAGCTGCTGTATATTTTGATACACTGTAATGTCTTCATAAGATACTCTTTTAAATTTTGATATCGTATGTACGCTCAAAGGGATCAAAGGGCTTTGGAATACGAAGGCAAATTGATTTTAGGACACATGATGTTGAAATAAAAGTAAACATACAGGAATAAATCAAGAGGGTATTAAGTTTACGTATCACATATTCTTTGAATGTCTTATCGTTAATATTCTATATAAGTTACTAATTGAATGAATAAGCTTTGGTAAGCAAAACTGATTGGATGTATTCCTAAGGGGCCTAACTCGCATGCAGATAATAGAAATTTAGATATTTATCCTGGGTACCTGTGTTCCTACATGTATTATTTATTGCTTGTATTTGTGGTACCCAAGAAAAAGTAAAATATAGTGTGTAGAAAGTATTTTATCATTATTTATCATACTTATTTTACATAAAGCTCAGTAGCGAATAACGCAACCATACTAATTCTATTATCATTTAATTAAAATTAAGTAATGCTATCTATTTGTTGAGATTGTTTTATTATCAGTTACCTGTCTTCATTTTTATAGTCAACATTATCGATGGTAGCTCGCAGGTGGCCGTGTGTGCGATAGGCGTTGACTAGTTGTTGAGCGCGGCAGTTCTCGTATCGTTTCACTGTTAAATCTTCTGGAACGTCTGTAACGTACGAGTTTATTATTAGGAGGTAATTAAATTAAATATAGTTTTTTTGTGGTGCTAAGTGTGCACGGCCGTTTATGGACTTATGTTATCAACGCTGTATAGCGTTAATTAACCTATTTAGGTTAAACAGGATTGCAGTATTTTTGAGACTGGTTGCTATCCCCAAGGGCTAAGTCAGAATTATTCTTGTTTTTGACTTAGTTCACTCTTCAAAGTAAAAACAATGAAGTTTTAAACTATTACATATTTTCAGACAGAAATAAGCGTGGATTGACGCCTCTGCAGTGGAACTACACTGTGGCCATTAGTCTCGAATAGCGTTATTTCCTCTCTTCTTCCAGATCTCATGGAAGACTGAAAGGAATTGAATTAGCCAGAAGAGTCTCTTTAGAACGTTCAACATCTAACCTTAATCAGCTGGTGGAAAAAAGAAATGTAGTTTCATTGATTGTCAACAAATCATCAGTATCAACATACCGGTATCATTCACTTTACGCGGTCGATGCCCGAACACTCCTACTCCTGAGTGGTACTTCAGCCGGTCACTATGGCGCCACTCCTTCCACCTCATCAGCTGTCTCACTCCCACCTTATTTAAACCAATCATTGTGTCAACTGCACTCCAAAAGCACTATTACATGTTCTAGAAGCTTTTAATTTTTTAAAATATTGTTTTAGTGAACTGAATTCAAGGTTGTTCTATTTTTAAACATACTGCGCGAGAGTCTCGTACAACGGTCCCAATCGTACTACCGACTGAAGACAGAGATAGCATTATTCTGATATAATTCTGTTGTTTATAAAGATTCGGCGTGTTATTGATATGACGTGTTATCTTGATAACAGAATAACTTGGACATAATATGTGTAACTGATAATAATATTATTACATACGACATTGAAATAATGATATTCACTTTCGTTTATGGTGATACATCGTCCTGTTGATCGATTTGATTTCGGTTTTTTTTTGTTTGTTGATCATTTCGACTGATTGGGTGTTTTACAACCTATTCGATTATGCATAAGTCCGTTATGGTGTTAGTGCCTCTGAAAGTAATATAACTGGAAACAACTTCATGACAATTCGAAGTAAACGAAATTTTCCAATTCACAAAAAATATTATCTTTTGTCCCATATAAGATTTACATATTACATATGAGTAGTAAGTATAAAATACAATGCAGAAAAATTAAATATTTGTGAAAACTTAAAGTTAATTAATCTCGCGAAATCACAATGATAAAAATATAACAAAATCACTATCAACTATAATTGTATAAAGAAGCATAGCAACAATAACGTTTATCGCATTATTTATTGTGTAGCCTCTGACTAAAAAAGAATAGACAAAGTGTTTCTAACACAACATTGCGAATACTAAATTCTGCATACTTAAACATCTAAATTACTCGCTACAAAGCGGATTTCGGATGGGTTGCTACGTTGTAGGATTGAAAGAAGAAACATTTTTTCAAAGCATGAAAAAATATTCGGTCACTCGTGCAAAAATAATTTGACATCACACACAGAGTTAACTTTCAAAAAAATTGCTAAACCTTTCATGTTAAGTCTAAAGGCTTTTAAAGTGCTTCTTACAAGTACCTATTTGTGCTTCAGTAAGCTTCCAAACGCTTTCGCTTTGGCTGTGTGTAGGTATTTTTTAGGCGACGTGATTATTACCACCCGTTGAACGTATCAATAGGAACAATAGTACCCTTACCATGAGTTTTTACGTAATGACAAATATGACTGTTTTGGTATTTGTCTACGTATTTGCCCATACAATTTCCAATCAGCGTCCCTAGCGGATTGTATCAGTACTATAGTGTCAGTAACGTAACATTAAGTGTCTATTGACAAAACGGCGCTTTATGTTTTGTCTTCTCTTTTTGCGAACATGTGAGACAGACAGAAAGGCTTGAGCCCTTACTTATTGTTACGTTTACTCAGCTTACTGAAGCAAACGGAAACAGAATATTGGATTGAGTAAACGTAATGTAAAATTGTGGGATGTTTTGAAAACTCATGGTAAGGGTACAGTTATGTAACTGAAGTCGATCAAGGATAAAACAGAAGGATAATGATAATTTGAATAATTGAGGGAAAAACTATAACACTAAAATAAACAGACTATGTTTTTCTTCGGATGATAGGTACAGTGGCTTTTGCTCCAAACACAAGTGAGGCAAGCAACGTCATCTCTCGCATTCAATACACGTTAGTCTGCTCTATGAAGAGTGCTACATCAACACCATTCCTCTTGCAAAAGTGCAATGGCTAAAAACAGAATAAACACCTAACGGTAACGTTTATGCAAATTCTGAGATTAATTTCTGTCGTCACCAGAAAGCTACATATAATATCATCCAAAGTAGCATAATGCCCTGTATTTAATATCACTAATAAATACATTTTCGGTCTGACATACTAATGTTAGTAAAGCGATCACAAGAAAAAGTATTATACTGAGTGATTGCCCAGCCTACTCTGATGTAATTATTAATTCTCACGATCTCATTTTACCAGTAAGATATTTTTATGACGATATATTTTGCCTATTATAGTGTACTATAGTAAGACGGGGCATATGAAAAGAAAACTTTTCGCACTAGAAAAAGGTCAGAATAACGACAGCCAACTCAATTAGTTAGAATATTACAAGGGATACAATTTAACATACGTATCCATTTCTGTTTAGTATTCATCGGTTCCATTACATATTAATGGAGAGTTAGCTAGGATACCAGAGCTTGTAATTTCATAAATCATGAATATTTAATGCTACTAAGGTCGAAGGTCAAGTACCACGCAATATCTAGAGATAAATTAAAACGTTTGGTTGTGAGGACTGAAGGCTAATACATAGCTAATACCATAGATTAGTAAAGATTACTCGCTCCTAACAAGAAAATGTAATCTTTTGACAAGTGTCACTGTCAATTATTTACGTGTTTGAAAAATATTTAAAAAATGTAGTTTTTAGATAGTTTACGAATGAAACGATATTTCTTCGCACTTTTGCTTTGATTTCGTGTCTTAACTGCGCATGTCGGCATTATTCGGTGAAAACCATGACAGCCATTAAACTGCTGACAGAATAGTCAGCCGTTTAAGTCATTTAATCACTTCCTTCAATTACAAGACGGTGAGATATCTATACTTAGCTCATAGATTAGTAAAGATAACTCACTCCATACAAGTGAATGAAGCCAGTTTTGACAGTTGGAATTGTGTGCGTAATAATAAAGTGTTGCCACATCTCCGTTCTAGTATCCTTAAAATGTTTGAAATACGTATTTATTTATTATGTAAATTACGTAGTATTCGTTATTTATACGTAAACTTTCTCTAAAAAGGTTCTATTTGTCAAGAATTCAAACAATAAAATGACCAATCCCGTATCTACACCACATTACGAATTGTTTTCTTAGTAGTATAATTTAGTAGGCGCTTAGAGTAGCAAGGGAAAAGGGATTAAATTAAATGTGTATTACGAAAGTAATGTTTATTTATGAAATATACTTAACGCACACCATTTTTTTTTTTTTTTTTTTTTTATTAGTTGATAGGCATGCGCTTGGCCTCGATCTCGCCTGATGGTAAGCTTCGATGAGGCCTAAGATGTGCCACGCTTGCCTAGAAGTAGCCTATTCACTCTTGACTTGAAGACTCCTAGATTATATGTGTCGGGAAACACAGAAGCCGGCAGGGCATTCCACTCCTTGGCGGTTCGTATTAGAAAAGACGAGGCAAAACGCTTCGTACGAACCAAAGGAAGGTCGACTTGATAGGGGTGGTAGCCTGCCGTGCGTCTGGACGTCCGAAGATAGAATGGGGCTGGGGGAACTAGATCGTGAACCTGTTGCGCACACTCCCCAAAATGAATTCGGTAGAAAACCGCAAGACGAGCCACACGCCGACGGTGTTGTAGGTTTTGGAGCCTGGCTTTAATTAGCGACTCATCCCCAATGAGTCTCTTGGCCCGTTCCTCAACCGAGTCCAGTGCCTCTAAGTGATGCTTAGCTGTACCATCCCATAGGTGACAGCAGTACTCCATACACGAACGGACTTGCGCCTGGTACAGCGTAAGCATTTGCATAGGTGTAAGGAAGTGCTTCACTTTGTTTAAGATGCTAAGTTTTCGAGCAGCTGTTTTGACTCGGGACTCAATGAAGCGACCGAAATTGAGAGTGGGAGAGAAATCCATACCTAACATCTCGAGATGATCAGAGATCGGTATAGCCTGATTTCTTAAACTTGGGGCCAAGTTAAAGGGGATCCGTTTGTTGGTGAAGAGACATGCTTGAGTCTTAGAGGCGTTAAAGACGGCTCTGTTCGCCACACCCCATTCGGAAACGAATTTAAGGGTTTCGTTTACACGTTTGACCATGGCCTCCCTTTGCAATTGAATCTCGCCTTTGCTAGCTTGGGCAGTAGATGTGTAACATTCCACGACAGTGCTGTCATCTGCATAACCTAGAATGCCTGGTTTCAAGAGGTCATTAATGTGCAGAAGAAATAGGGTCGCGGAGAGAATAGACCCTTGAGGAACACCGGCATTTATCGACAGCTCTTCAGACGAGCATCCGTTCAACACTACGCGGATAGACCGATCACTTAAAAAGTTGGCAATCCAACTGCAAAGGTTTTTGCAAATCCCGTATGCGGGAAGCTTACTAAGGAGCCCGTTATGCCAGACCCTATCGAAAGCCTTGGATATATCCAAAGACACAGCTAGTGATTCGCCATGCTTCTCGATTGCGTGTCCCCATATAGTTGTGGCATAAATGAGGAGGTCTCCTGTAGAACGATTCTTTCGGAAACCGAACTGTTGGTCACTGAGAAGGTCGTTAGTCTCTAAGTACGATAACAGCTTGGTATTAAGCACACGTTCCATTACCTTAGACAGTAAGGTGGTAACAGCAATGGGCCGGTAGTTATTAGGATCTGTACGGCTACCTTTCTTAGGAATAGGATGTACATGAGCGAGCTTCCACGATTTGGGGACTAGGCCAGTATTTAAGGAGATACGAAACAATCGTGTAAGGATGGGAGACAACTCAGGAGCGCAACTTTTAAGAACTATTGGTGGGATACCGTCAGGACCACTAGCTTTATTCACGTTAAGAGAACGTAATGCCCGAAGTACTTCCTTGTTGTGTATGTTCACATTGGGCATACTGCAATTTGTTTGAGGTAGTGAAGGTGGAGGAGTGTTATCGTCATCAAGACGTGAATTTTCTGCAAAGAGAGAAGCCAAAAGATTCGCTTTGTCGACTGAACTGTAGGCTAAAGAGCCGTCCGGTTTAGATAGAGGGGGCAATGAAGGCTTGGCGAAGTTTGACTCGATCGACTTGGTGAGAGACCAAAATGATTTGCTCCCAGATGGATATGAAGCTAGCTTCGTACTCAACCGACCAACGTGATCATAGTAAGCCTTACGGATAACTTTTTTGCAGGATTTAGCAGCTTGGTTGAAGTTTCTTTTTTTGAGCGCTGTGTCAGGAGATTTAATGTTGCGAGCATTCACCCATGCGAGATACGCTGATTGTTTTATAGATTCAGCACGTTGACATTCAGATCGAAACCATGGTTGAGATGTATCGTCAAGACTTACGTCAGAGAAGGGAATGTAATATTCCATAGCCTGGCGCACTACGTCGGTTATGGCTTCCGCAATAATCGTGGGATCAGACGTGGAGAAGCATACTGTCCGCCAAGGATAGGATGCGAAAAAGTGACGCATCTCATCCCAATCCGCTAACTTGTATTTCCATATACGTCTGGTGCCACTGACATTTCGATCGGGTGGAAAGAGAGGGCAACGTGATTTCACAAGGCAATGATCGGATGTACCTAGAGGAGACGATATAGACATGGTGTAACAATCAGGATCTGAGGTCAGGAAGAGGTCTAGGCAATTTGCTGCATGACTATCAACATCAGGAACCCTAGTCGCTTGATTGACCAACTGGGAGAGGTTAAGAGACAAGGAGAACTTAAACGCCTCTCTACCAGCGTGATCAGTTTCTCGATAGGGGAAAAGCCAATGTTGGTGGTGGGCATTAAAATCGCCAAGGAAGACCAATTGGGCGGTAGCATGTCTTCGCTGCGCTACATCGGCTGCTTCACTGAGGTATTTAAAAAGTTCTGTCGTCTCCTGGTGACTACCGTGCGAACGATATATACCAGCGTAGATAAATTTGACCGTGTCTGTTTCTACCAATAGCCAAAGTACGGAATATCTGGAGTCCTCAAGATCACGGAGGCGCCGATAGCTGACATCATTGCGTACATAAGCGCATACTCCAGCGCGCTGTATGAAATTGTTCTCCAGGGTGTAACCGGGATATGTCAGGTACGCAATGTCAGCAGGCCTTCTGATTTGCGTCTCCGTGAGAAACAAGAGTTGCGGCTTGTCAGTCTCAAGGTGATAGTGGACAGATGTAAGGTTTGAGTGCAACCCCCTGATGTTTGTGAGGTGCACGTCGAATGAGAGGAAGTGCAACCGCTGTTCAAACGTTCTCTTGTTTTTGTGACTTTTATTCATGTTGTGTTTTAGAGTGAATAGGCAGAGAAACGGCAGTTGAACGAGGAAACGCATTTAGGAGCAAAGACCGCGCTGCATCATCCCATTCCTACGAATGGCTAGCCTGGAGCCCGCTGGGACGCCCGAACCCCCCCAAGATTGTCCATCGGGTCCTCTCACCCGGTCGCCAATCGGCACGATGGCGCAACCTGGGATTTTTCGCGAGGCGGCGGGGCAGCCTTTCATTGATGGCTAGTCAACTACTTGGGCCCCCTACAACCTGCGGTCGGCCAGCGGTGCACCGTGCTTCGGATCCAGCTAGCCTCCAAGACTAGGCGTTCAGGATAGAAGTAATGAGGCAATCTAACCGGACCAATAATAAGCTTCAACTGTTCAGACCCGAGTCCCTGAACGGCTTCAATGGATTTCATAACGGAACGTGAAAAAACACTTTGTGCTAAGACTTAATCCATTGGGTGGTAACGTGCCGTCGCCGAAGCTACCACCATGAAAAAAATGTTGCTCTTTTTGCACCACCCAGGAGACACGTGTAGGGTAACGAGGGTAAAACCTACGGACGCGAGCAACGTTGTCTCCCAAAATAACTAATAAGCAATAAAAAGTAAAATATATTAAAAATTAACAAAAAATATACAGAAGAAAATATATGACAGTGACAACAACAAACATAAAATATACAATTGCTATAGCAATGATTAACTAAATCCGTAAATGTACAAATTAAACAAAAAAAATAATAAATAAACAAGCTTCATGGAATCACAAATCACAAGTAAATGAGGAGATATTACTGTTTCATTATTTTTCGTGTTTGGTCCGCCATGATTAAGTTACTGACAAGAAAGAGACAATGTATTCCTTCCAAAAGTAAAGTGACGCAAAAGTTACGTCGATATTTACGTATGAATATTTTGAAGGTGATTATTATTATTATTTACCCCTTATGATTCGACTGAAAAAAATGTAATTATAATTTAATAATATTATAATATTTCAATTTAATGTTACTCGTACGTAGCTATTATTTCTGTTCAAATTAAATAAAACACATAATCAATATCTAATTTTACTTGCAAGTTATTTCCCACATGTAAAGTAATTCACAATGAGGTACTGGCAACACTTAGTACTGTCAAATTTTATCTATTTTCGTGTTTGTGAAATATTAAAAATATGTAGTTTTTAGACCACTTACGAATGGAATGATACTTCTTCGCGCTTTTTCTTAGATTCCGTGCTGTGTTTGCACCATTTAACTGCACATGTCGGCATTTTTCCGCGTTAATTACACCACGACGGTCGGAAACGTTATGGGAAAAACCGTAAACTGTTTTACGTGAGTGTGTGCGTAATTTCGTATACATGCATGAAACCCGTAAGCTGTTTGATTTTTTTTTGACTTCGTCAATTACAAGGCGGTGAGATATCTTTACTTATCTATGACTTAGCTATGGCTAATACTAAGTGATTAATACTTAGTATTTTCTTCTATGCACTCACAAATTTAATTCGCTACAAATCACTAACGGTTGGTAACTCAGGATTGGTATTATTATAATCTATTTATAATATAAAGTGAGTTGCATCATACAATGACATACATTATTATTATATGTATTATTATTTTCTTTAAGGTTGGATGATAAGACATCCTGTGAATATCTTAATGAATCTGGTAAAATAGTGCTAGAGTGGAGACTGACTTAGGGCTTGTGGATAAAAATATTCATTGTGGAATACAGTGTATTATTAACATTATTTTCTGTTATCTCGATAAAAGATTGAAATTATAAAACAACATATTATTGTGCATGTTATTTTCACCCACAAAGTGTAAATATTTTACACAGATTATGCATTAACGATGAACACGAATTTGTAATTGACACATTAATTATCGGAGCGTTTAACTATATTTAGAATTTAATGAACATGTTGGTTCGTGCGTATTTAAACGATACTTTGATGAACTGAGAATGTGATATTATTTAAGGTTTCTCTTATTCTCTATTAATTTTCTTTTTAAGAAACTTGTGAAAACTATGTATGTAATTTTTTTGCAAAGTTTATTAAGTTATCAGGCAAAATTTGGAAATTTTGAAAAATCTTATACTCTAATATAAAAGAATTTTCTCAAAAAAATCAATGCTGCTTATGATACAATACTAGATGTCTTCGCAGAGATAGCTAGAGATTCGTACTTTGATTGGTGATTGTTTACGCAGGCCTCCATTCTTCAGAGACCACGGCAAACCTTTACACCCGGTTTAGGGTGATTGAAAGCCTAACTGAAAGATTTACGGGTGGGATGAAGCATCCGATACGAGTTAGCCACTAACTTGAAATAACTTCTACTAATCCGTACAAGGTAATGTGGTAAGGTATACTCCAGGCCTCTCCCAGTTATGCAATGGGGCCTGAGAATTGTCGCAGCAAAATCAAATTAAAATGCTCTGAATAACGAGACAATACCGAGTGGCACATTGTATCAGAACAATTAGCTAAAACAGTAACACCAACATGTTACGCCATTTTCCTGTCATAATTACTTTAACACTGACTCGAAGTTGGATTTTCCGCCCCGAGAAGTGCAGCTCTGGAAGTCAATTTCGAGAATTACAGCAATTCCAGTTTTACGAGTAATTATGTTCCGGAGTGAAATACGAATACGAAGTGGAAAATATCAAAATTATAATTCTGAAGAAAGCGATTTGATTTGAATTTCAAGTTAGTCTGAATTGTAAAAAATGAGCCTGAATTATTTGTTTATGAAACTTAAAAATAAAATTCAATTTATCGGTGATATGAGCGGTTTACATGGCGTTCGCTATGTTTTTTCGACGACACACATTGCTTTGCACAAGAGGTCAGTGGAGGAAATAAATGTTATTTATTATAAGACTCTTTCTATTTAATAGTCCCGACAGAATAAATTGAAAAGTCCATTAAACACGGAATTTTCTTAATAGAAGAGTTTTGCTGTAGTGACCGCACAAATTATTTCGCAGTAAAACAATCGAAAAGATGAATAAACCATGTTTGTTTCTAGAATATTCTGGTTCCTCGTGCTAGCAAGTTGTTCCGTCAGCGCATTTGTCTTGCTACACTCAGCTCTGCGGATGTACGTGGCGGGCGCTGTAGCGTATTCCGTGGAGACTAATTACTTGCATTGGAACACACCCTTCCCCGCTGTAACTGTGTGTGAGCTGAGTGATACTGGTCAGGCTAGGGCCTATGTTAGTGCGTAAGTATTTTATTAGAAGGGCTGGAGTGGTAATGATAATTTCACTTAATAGTACTACGTTCATTCAGCGTACTAGTACATAATAATTAAAATAACTAAATAATACTCATACGCTTTCTACATAATTATTCATAACCACACGCAGAATTGCTTGTGTTGTTGGTGCCATGAATGCACACAAAGACGTGCAAACCCAGATTAAAAACTGAAATTAATCAAAGATCAATCGTTAATGAGATGTCTAATTTAGTCGAGGATCGAACCTTGAACATCCTAAACCCAGTGCGTGCCAGACCAGTATGTCGACCGATTTGCCAAGCGAATGTTCAGGATTTATTAGGATATAAATAAAGAACGATATAAAACGACATAAAATACAAACCCGAATGATATAAAATACGAACCTTAGCGCTCCTCTTCTCGTTAAAATTGTAATCATATTAAGGAATTAAATCAAAAAAATTCGTAGTCACACTAAATTATTAATTTATTTCAATAAATAACATAATAGCTAAATACAATAACGTGCGACTTAAAGTTGATGCCATTTTTGGCAGGACATTTTCCCGCCTTGTTGTATTTTTAATGGCGGAAACGCGGCACAAATGCATCATGAACTTTCAGCCTATATTATTCGAATGGTTTATTACAATTTAATTTATTTTGTCCGTGTGGGCAGGAGGTGGACACGTTAGGTCGACATGGCTTGTCCTGTATCAGGAG
This sequence comes from Epargyreus clarus clarus, assembly GCA_014595695.2. Taxonomy (NCBI): domain Eukaryota; kingdom Metazoa; phylum Arthropoda; class Insecta; order Lepidoptera; family Hesperiidae; genus Epargyreus; species Epargyreus clarus. Next base: position 1,700,643 of record JACTTY020000031.1, on the reverse strand, counting down.
TGCCGGCAGGCTATATCGTCACGGGACTCTGAACAGTTTGATTCGTCGGGCTCTTGCTACCGTCTCTATACCAGCGACATTAGAACCCCCAGGTCTTTTTAGAGACGATGGCAAGAGACCTGATGGAATCACTCTAGTTCCATGGAGTATCGGACGACCCCTGATATGGGACGCAACGTGCGTTGATACTTTAGCCCCCTCACACCTAGCTAATACTTCAGTGAAAGCGGGGGCTGCAGCCGGCCATGCCCAGACTCTCAAGCGTCGTAAATATAGTAATTTATTAGACAATTACTTGTTTGCGGCGCTTGCTTTAGAGACAATGGGTCCATGGTCATCTGACATGAAAAAAATCATGTCAGATATGTCGGCCAGACTTGTCACTGCTTCCGGTGACCAAAAAGCTGGCGGCTATTTTGCACAAAGATTAAGTCTTGCCGTGCAGCAAGGAAACGCCGCCAGCGTTTTGGGAACCATGCCTCACACGGAAGTTTTAGATGGCTTATTTTATTTATAATTTTCTTGTATATTTTGTAAATAAGTCCTTTTTTAGTTTATAGTTTATAGTTTATTTTATTACTTAAAATTTCATATATTTAGTAATTATAATTGTAAATAACATAGATACAATTTAATTAAATATTTAAACGTAAATATATAAAATGAAATATTTCGTAATTTCGACATGTTGGAAACGCGGCATAAATCATGACGAAGAAAAAAGAATGACTTTTATGTTTTTATTTTTATAGCAATTGGATTTTATATTTTTTAATTCTCTTCGCAGGAACAAACTGCCAGCTGCTATGACCAATTTTTACAAAGACATAGCATTCTGGAACATTTTATATTGCAAAACTTGTATCAACTGTAAAATGAATCATACTTGTGCGGAAGATTTTCAGAAAGCCGTCAATAAAATTCGACTGAAATGTTCCGATCTCCTTACAGATTGCTGGTGGGGTGGTAAACATTTCTCATGTTGTGACAGGTATCATAGTGAATCAATGAAATTGAATTTGAATTAATTGATTTAAATAGTTCACACTATTAAAAAAATATTGATGAGATTGATCAATTATGTTTTAAACTGGCATTAAGGCGAGTAGTTCGATTGTATTTATGAATTTATCGATATCCGTTACAACGTAAATAGTATGGATGACCTCAAGAGTAAGTCGGCGATGGCCATAATGTATATGAAACTTAATTTTGGTTATGACGATTTAGAAGACCGTTGGTGAATCACATTCAGATAAGCCAATATATGCATTTGTGTGTATCTTTAATGGGTATTTTTTTGTATTTTCCCATTTAGGTTTCGTCCTATTGAAACAGAGTATGGTACATGCTTTTCTTTCAATTCCGTATTATATCGCAATAGTTCTATATTTAACGTAAACAGAAAAGTGGGGCTACCAAATTTAGAATTCACTGCCACTGAGTTGATTGGGGTAAGCAGTTCATACTTTACCGATTTTGAATTGTACTTCTATGAGACTCAGCTATTTTAGATCCCCTTATTATAATACTATTTAGATATTTTTACCCTAACTTTTCACATAGATTTTTTTTTTATAAATTAAGAGTAGCAGACGACCATGCAGTCCACCTGATGGTAAGTGGCTACTGCCGCCCATGAACATCTGTAATCAACCTCAGATAGGATCAGATATTCCTACCTGAGGTCGGCCACAGACGCGCTGCTAATCCTGAGGACTAAGCTGGAACGCTTCGGGAAAGTATGTCTCCCTTACCACACCCTTCAAACCAGAACACAGCAGCGCTTAACACTGCTGTTATAAGGCAGAAATAGGTGTGGCGGAGGTGCCGCCGGAGTCGAACCACAAAGGACGACCACCTTCTACCACCTTAAAGATGATGTAGATGTAGTATAAAGGAACTGTGTTTAAATGCAGAAGATTAAGGCATCGGTTAAGGTGACTGTTGACCAACGCTCCTTTGATATCTACAGACTTGATCGTATCAGACACGGATCGTTGCAAACAAAATTATATTGTCCTATAAAATGTGTGTCACCGAATTTACATACTTTTAAAAATCAAATTGTACAGAAACATAATGTTTTTGTATTTTTTCTTGTTTAAATTTCAGATAAGAATACATTCACCCAATGACAGAGTGTCAGTCGCGTTAGAAAACATATTAGGTCGTTTTGGTACTGTACCTCTAGTTACCGATTTCGAAATTATTTTACGAGTAAGTAATATACGAGTAGTAATGAGTTATTCTTGTACTTAGTGCCTATTCACAAGTACTGCTTGGTTTTATTCGCTAAGACAAACATTCTCCGGTCGAAATCCTCAGTGTGGTCGGTACTGACCACTTCGTAACCACACCGCTTCTACAAGCGACACCGCGTATGAGAGGCCAAATACTCTTTAAAAACATAATATTTTTCTAATTGCTTTGTGGTGTCAACATTGAACGACTACAGCTTGTCAAAATTTTGTGGCTACCGTTGTTGTGATTAGTACTTGTGAATAGAAAAGTAGTGCTTATTTTTATTGCTTACTGGCTTCCAGGATAATTTATCGTTTTCCTATCTTCATCCAGGCAGAACAAACAGTAAACGACCTGTCAGTACAGAACATCCCGCAGGACATCCGAGATTGCCTGTTCCGGTACGAGCGACCCAGGGTCCTCGTCTGGCCCTTCAAGGAGTACACATACAGCGCTTGTATTTTAAACTGCAAGGCGGTTGCTCAGAACACATTTTGTAATTGTACGCATCACTTCCTCTCTAAGATTGGTAAGTAGAGGATTTATATTTTGCATAGTGTAGCTGCTTCTGTAGGTTGTAGGCAGTCCATAAAGGAAAGCAAAGAAGGGTGCGGTTGAGGGTCGGATGGGTGACCACTAGTGAAAAAAAAAACTAATTGGGATTTCCTGTTTTGCAAAACAAGTTAGGTCCCGGTTGTTATCATCACGAAATCTTGAAATTGTTGAAAGCTTTATGGGTGGTTTAAAAATCCCAAGTAGGTTAATGAACTAAGCCACATTTGTATTGTAACAGAAATGTTCTCTCACTTAATATAAATTTTAACACAATTTTAGACTAATAACGCGGAATTGAGGTATTGTAATATGTAACGGGTACTCAAAACCGCGTACTGTGAGTACCCTTTACATATTAAAATGTCATTTGATATAAAGTTCTTCATTAAGAAGTAACCATATGTTTGTTTACTTCCAGTTGGCATTCCTGCTTGCGACGTGAAGGGCTTGGCTTGTTTGAACTCAAACAGAGGTAACATTAGTGTGGATAGTGTTTCTCTCGGTCTTAGATTAAAATTAGAAGACTACCCTTTATTAATAAAAACAATTTCCTGTTCTCTTTCTACACTATTTTTACAATGAAATTTAACAGTGTCCAGAGTGTATGAAAAAACAGTCAAATATCGATCTTTAGTAGACAAATTTGATAGATTGATGGATGGATAATAATGGACGTAGGTCTGGTAAACAAAATATTGAAGTATACAAAAAAATGCCGATTTGATACACGAATTGCGATGATATACAATGGAAATCATGTCAATTGTAATCAGTATAAAAAATAATCTCGGATAAGTCATAAAGTCCTTAATATCGATAAGAAAATCGGTACCATCATGTATTGTTAAGTGGATATAAAATTTTACGTCACATAGGACGCTTTCTGCTCTCACAGCCATGCACTAGGAATTCATGTGTCGTGGGTGCTATGGACACACAGAGATGAACAAGCAAACATCCAGACTCAGAATGGAATTGAACATTTAGGTGTATTGGCCGGAGATCGAACCCGGAACTCTCAGCGTGTTATGCAGGTCGTCGAAATGTACCATTGTGTTAAAATACTAACAAACAAGGACATGTTTTGCGTCAATGCAATGTTCTTGGAGGCGATGCCTTATTTTTTGATCTAAGGCGTGGAAACTCTTCTCCGGGGTATAATGTTCAATATTTGTTCAACTCAACATAGTTTGTAGTATACTTTGGTATCAAGTAAATTATTTATTTATTGTCAGCATAGTTAGATTTGAAAATAGTTGAACTTCTCGTAAATGTGCTGCCATTTATATTTTAAGCGTAACAACTGTTTAAATATTAAATCATCGAGTGTAATATTTTAGTTTAGTGTGACGTAAATATGTAGGAATATCATATTGTAATCTGTACCTACTTAGTGCTATTGTGTAAAATAGAAACACAAATTCGAATCATACAATGAGAGAACCTTTGATACAACTGGGAAGGTATCACCGCCACCTATTTGTAGCGTGAAACAGTTTTTCGTTTCTATTACATAACGGATGCCGGTGACTTCGATATGAGGCGATTATTTTAGTTCTTATGAGTAGCATCGCATCTATGACTGGCTTCAGAGCTATCTGGAGTTGAAATACAACAGGTGATAATGGTGGTGGGCAGCAAAGATCACTGACCATCAGGTTGATTACTAGCTCGTTCATACTCCAATCTTTAAAAAATATCACCTACTTTCTTATTCCATTAAACTTTTAACTTTTTCACTTTTTATTTTTCAGAAAAGTTGATCACATTCAAATGCGTGTGCCCAATGAGCTGCGAAGACATACAGTACAAGATGGCACACGTATTTTACTAGTAAGTACCTATATATTGTAGAACACATATGTTTACATAAGTTATAATTCTCTGATTCGACTACGGTGAAATATCGTCATAAATATTTATTTTTCCGTGGTGTTTACTTATGCATGCAAGCTTTTTAGAATTCCATACCCAAAGGGTAAAAACGGGACCCGATTACTAAGCCTCCGCTGTCTGTCCGTCTGTTGTAGGGCTCTTTCTCTTGAATCGTAGTAGATTTTTATAGGTGTGTATTTCTTTTTAAAGGCTTTTTCGGCGTTTTCGGTTTATCTATTGAACCGTAATAAATAAACATTTTGAACTTTCACGATGCTTTTATCTGCTATGTTAACAAAAACTAAAAAATAATATTGAAAATTTCATGGTACGGATCCCATGTGCGACGTACAGTTAAACTCGCACTTGACCAATGTTTGTTTATGTCCTACTGCTTGGCCGTATCTCCAGGGAGTTCTAAACCATACTTCACCTGGACATAGATCTTTCAAAACTGGGGGAGCATCGGAGAATACTCCACCACGTTTCTATGGGGATTGATGGTCGAAGGTACAAGTAATCGTCATACCGCATTACACGCTAGACGGCTAAAGGGAGTGTCGTCTAACCCTTATTACCAAAGTCCACCTTGACCAAGCGATGATGTGTTGATAAACTCCATACACCTTTAAGAACATTTTTACAACTTTTAGAAGTGTTCATTTCGTCGAGATGTTTCCATCAACTTTAAATTAATTGATAATTAGTCTAATACACACATAGTTTTGACGTTCTGACACTAGGTATATTATTACGTTTTAACAAAAATTTACGTCATTACTAAGTACTAGTAGGTTCTTACTAAAGAAATAAGCAGAAAGTTTTAAAGGAAAATGAATGACGATGTTAATAAACAGGCAAAGAGGTTGTTAAAAGGCAATCAGTGAACAGTTTCCAACCAATATACTGGTTAAACTGTTGAACAGACTCGCCCACTTAGGAAATAGTGCGAATCGAAGAGAAAACTTCGTTATATGGCGAAGAAATCCAATTTCCTTTTGATTTACTGGCAAGGATTCTAATTTACTAGAATATATTAATTGCTGTGAACAGTTAGATACGTTTTATTGGTGGTAAAAGGAATTGTAATTGAACAAGTGTTTATAGTTTATGGTGCTTTTGTGCAGCGATCTTCTAATAGCTTAAAGGGTATTTTATCGTTTGTTAAACGCAGAAACACAAGTGCCAATTTTGCCAATTAGTATTTAGTGATAATGTGAGTTGTGCTGTTGTGTAAGTACTTAATTTTTAAATTGCTGTCGTGAATTGTCGTGAAAAAAATTAATATGTATTCACTAAGTTTGAATATAATGCTATACAGATAAATATAGTTCACGTAATTGGTAGGTAATTGAAAAAAAATACCGTGTTTATGCAATGCCTACTTGGTTCCTGAAAATTTAGGCTTCTAGTTGTATCTAAAACAAAGTTAAAAGGGGTCGAAAATGGCCTGATTTGCTTCTAGAAAAGAATGTTACAGCCGTGTCGCCTTTTACTTAGCTTAGCGGCAGATAATTTTATTTTATTATTTTAGTGGCGAAGAATTTTATTCCTTAGCTTCTAACGCAATTTGAATCTATCTACTATCATTAAGTGGCTTAACAGGAAGTGTGCATAGCCCCGCAGCTTGTTTACATCTCAACCGATCCACAAAATTAAATAACATCGGGCGCGGGCGGAAGTTGGATGGGTGATCGCTTGGGGCCACATTTTATACGCGCTTCAGATCTTTGAAGGGTGCATTAAACCATCGCTACCGGTTGTTACAATAGGAGGCCTCATTGGAGGCCAATTGGGCGGTATGAAAAAACCATATAATTTACAACGATATAGTTTATAACAGCAATATAGTTTTGCCATAATCCTGTACCTCATACGCCAATATGCAATAAAATAGTATGACTAAACGATCTAGGCCTCTCCCACTTGTGGGAAGACCTCCCTACCCAGCAGCGGGACAGATAAAAGATTTGCAAGCAACTTAATAATTAATCTGTTTATTAAACCTTAAAACCCTGTGACACGTTGGATCTATATTAATCTATAAAGAAGTCTATTTCGAAAACGAATATCTGGCACAATTTTGAGGTATTGTACAATGTACGCCCGTACATATTTGCGCTCCAGTCGATGCTAAGTGGCCATTTTCGCTTGTATCCAACTCCAAATGGGACGTTTCAAATGAGTCCTCTGAGGTTTCCCTTTTCATTCACACAGCCTTCTAACTTGAACGTAATTTACAATTTATAAGGCAGAAATAGATCGTGATTAGAAGGTGACTTTGACATTTGAATGCGTTAGGAGTTTGGACTTATTATCTAAATTATTATCTAGATATATTTCGGTCCGAAAGGTGTGGCTAGTGTGGTACAGCAGATTTGAATTTTCAAAGCATTCTATCCTAGTTCTTATATTAAGAATTAACCCATCTGTGAACGACTTTAGGTCAAGAAAACTCTAGTTCTAGACTATATGTCTAGACTAGTACTTGATCAAAGATGAGTTTGGGTTGTACTGATCACTTAACACCTTTCTTGTTGTTTGAATGTAGTCGTCATAGCGGTAAAGTTCCAGCTGAGCTGCAAGCGCGGGGGTCTCGGGGTCTGGTGCGACTTGCAGCCTTACCGCCCCTCAGGGTCCGAAGACTGGCGATCAGGGATGTGCTCGGGCTAGTTGGTAAAGTATATCTTCATAACTAATATTCGTTAATTAAATTTTGATGTTATTATAAATCATTACGATACAATATTAACACGCTTTTTTTTCTTTTAGCATACGTTGTTTTTTATTTCTACAGGAACGTTTACTTTAATCATAACTTTCTTTTCCGTTTATTCAACAGTTTAATGGCATCTGGTTATAATGCCTTTCAAAAAACAATAATAATAATTTTCATTTAAACTTTTATTATGATCGATTACACAAGTTTATAATACATATTTGGTTTTTTACTATACATAAGTTATCTTTTTGATGATAGGTAATGCACTGGACAAAAAATAAGCCTTTAAGAGACCCCTATAATAATTCTATTTAACTAATTTTATTTTGGTAGACCATTAATTACTAACAAAGTTCGAGTAGTATAAAAAAGCGGAAGTGTCCAAAGTGACCAATAAATCTTGCGTCCCATACCCTTACTTATCCTACTTCCCTATCTTTCCCCTGTACCTACTCTTGATACCATATTTCAGAAACAACGTTATAAGTACACTTAAACATCATGGTTAGAATCAATTTCCATCAAACATTGACATAGGCATAGGTTCGTACATCATAAGTATGTACCTACATATCTGGGCGGCAGTTGCCACGGAGCAGGTGGATCGTTCCTTTCGTTGTGTCCTTAACGTAAAATAAATAAACAAACGTTACTCTAATCTATATTAACTATATAGTGACCGGTAACCTTAGGATGTAAGTAATTGGTAAGTTAAAGAGAATTTCCTCTCTTTCAATTCATTAAATATAAAATAACATTTTACAATTTTGAGACTAATTGAAACGAAATACTCAGCAATTATAGACAACAAATTCTTTTCTCCTTTATTATCTTTCCTTTATTTGAATATAATGATGTCCCTTTTTATAAAAAAAAAAAATTGGACCTGTAACTGAGATTTTTATCAATAACTTTAATTTTACGTAATATTTTACTTAAAATAATATTTCTTCAATAAATTATAAGCAATTCTCATAGTCGAACCAGATACAGATTTTTTTATGTGTTTATGGTACAGATTTTTTTAGTACGAAGATCTGAGGTTGAATCCTAAACATGCTATAAATCTGAGTCAAGTGATTTTTGGAGCTATGTGCCCATTGAAATTATTGATTACCCATTTAAATGTCGAAATCTAGGAGCTTAGGATGTTTCAAAAGTAATTTGTCATCTTCCGTTGGCCAGCGTGGTAAGCTATGATCCTTGCTTCTCTATGTAGAGATTTGTGCTCAGAAGTGGGATGTGAGATGTGAATAGATGAGATGACGAAGAAAATACTCTGTAGAAAAAAAATGTTCTCCATTTCGAAGTAGGTTTATTTATAAAAACCACAACGTGTTCAATCTAAAATTTAAACAAAGGCAATCAATGTGCTAACAAAGTTTTTTAAATACGTATTATTTTAATACAAGCCGTAATCAATTCCACAATAAAATCGCTTTCGAATCGTAATTTGAAATTCTGATTTGAAATGGAATTTTAAGTGCGACTTGATATGAATAGGAAGAATAATACCAAAGGTTTATTTCTCTTGTCCTGTTTGAATGGAAAATGAACGGTGAATATTCTTTTCTGCAATATTTAACCCCCACGCAGAATGATATTGCTAAGGTTTGGTTTTCCAAAGGTTCTGAAGACGGCTTAGTCATGTGCAGATAAAAATGTATTCCGCTGATAAAACCATATTTTCTTATTAAGGTTAAAAATTATATAAAGTTTGGTCTGGATATTTAAAGTAGGTAGGTCGGAGTCGGAGTACAATACGTTCATATTAAAATTCATTCTGTAGGTATTATTGCACCATTCGCAAATGTCATTTTAAAATCACAAATTCTGCAAATAATTGTCGAATAATATAAGTTATGGAAAATAATGTCATTAATTTTTTGTTACATTTAATAAATATTATCTAAATATTTTACAACATATGCTTTAGTTTCAGTAAGTAGCATTCTTGTACTACTCTACTACTATATGATGTACAGCTAAGCTAAGGGTTTTTACAGTAAATTATGCATAAGGGCGCGTTTTGAGACGTTGCTAATGACGACAATGGAGTTTGGTATTTGGTATGTGACGGCTACAACTTCTGTACCCTTACCATGAGTTTTCAAAACATCCCACAATTTTACTTTACGTTTACTCAATCCATTATTCTGTTCCGTTTGCTTCAGTAGACTGAGTAAACGTAACAATAAGTAAGCGCTCGAGTCTTTTTGTTTGCCTCACATGATCGCAAAAAAGAAAGACAAAACATAAAGCGCCATTTTGTCAATTTAGACATTTAATGTTACATTACTGACACTACAATCCGCTAGGGGCGCTGATTGGAATTTGTATGGACCAATACGGACAAATACCAAAACAGTCATATTTGTCAAAACGTAAAAACACATGGTAAGGGTATTGACATGAAACCACTATTCTTATCATCTACTACCAATAAATAGTGCTATTTGTTTTATTTCCAGTGGATGTGGGTGGTGTAGGCGGCGTCTTCTTCGGCGCTTCGCTGCTCAGCCTTATCGAGTTAATTATTCTGCTTTGTATTCGACGGGCCCGCTAATCATTTTACTTATCCATCAACTTCTAAGCATTAGGTATAATAGTTCTGTAAGAATGTGATTGCTTTGTGCTTTTATGACATAAGTTAATTAGGACGCAAACAAAGATTCTTTATTCATTTCAAATAGAAATGAAATTGAATGTGATTTGCGGCTTGCGTATTAATATATAGTCACAATGTAATTTTTTCAATAAAGTTTTTCGTTTTCCGTTGATTTATTTATTTAGTTTACATGAATGTAAAGGATAATAGAGTGTAATTTAATGTTTAAATAAATATTTTACTAGTAATTATATGAAATAATTATTGATTTTGTAAATACTACATAGATACTTCCTTCACACCAGAAACTTACTAACACAACATATTCGATTAATCGTAAACAAAAGCCCAAGTATTTAGTTTAATTAATATTTGATATATATTGTAACAATGTTGATTACAATGATGCATTGGAGATAATAGTTTCAACGGGTAAAGTAAAGTTTGTTTTAGCTATTACTTATTTACATCTTATAACGTAACAATTATATTATAAAAATTCAACCATAAGTATGTTTGCTAGCGAAAGTTATTGCAAAATGCAAGTTGTTACAAAGTTCGTCTCGTCTCTCTGTCGTCTAGTTCCATTTAGAGTATTTTCAAAGTTTTATGTTTCTCAGCTTCTAAATAAAATAGTGAGCAGCGTGCATTTATTTGGTTGCAAAACTTCATTTTTAATGACATGATATAAAAGATGTAGCTTCGAGGAAAGTTTTATTGTTGCTGTTATTGCAGTTTATTTCTCTGTTCTCCCGTGAAAGGGAGTAAAAGGTAATAAAAGATAGTAAAAGGTATCTTGTGTTTATATATCTCGACATGCAAGTCACGTGCCTGCTTAATGCCAGTTTGTACGAACGTAGATATACCCCTAATGATCTTGTTGATATATCCAAGCTTTTTGTTACTCCAATTTTGTTAGAGCTCCGTCTTTATTAAATGGAATTAGCTAGCGTGCATCCAGTCCACCTGCAATGAACTTTAAATTGAATTAGAGCTCTAACTGAAGTCCGTAACAGACGGATTGCTACTTTTTAAAGTTGGAAAGCTTTGAATAACACACACACAGCACAACACGGTTGCAAAAAAGCAGAAGGTAAGTGTGACAGTGGTGCTGCCGGAGTCGAACCACAAACGTTTCTAAAACATTAAAAAATAAAGTTTTTGTACTAGATTGAATGATGTGGCAAGAATGCACCGATTAATTTTAGGAATCTAAAGAAACTACATCCTAAAACTCTATAGATTCTAAGGTAAATCAGATTAAGGTATAGACGTATAGGTATAGAATAAGGTATAGAATTTTCAGTTGGTAATCTTTAGATCATAAATCATAAATAAGTCGGTGATCATAAATATAGAATCGTAGAACCGCCTGCAAGTTATTACGGATGTCTCATAAAATGTGTATTCCACGCACACCCGCAAACACAAGTGCCACGTGACGTATTCAAGATTCACGTGGTGTATTTTTATATTGTTACGTTCGTTCGAACGAACAGAATCCTAATAACTGGTACAATTCGTGCGTTTTATTTAATTATTCAGTCTCGATTTTAGCACTGCGAAGAACTAAATAAACCTAAATAAAATAGAAATCTTGAAATATTGTAAGATCATAAAATAGAAATAAGTCTTTTAAAGACGTCATAAGCTTGTTGTCTATGTTGTTTTGCGTCGGTAGCGTCTCGTACACTGTTAATATACTAGCGCATTTTTCGATTCTTAGATAGATTAAAATAATATTAAAATGGAAACGATCAAATATTTCTCTAACTAATGCAGTATATCAATAATAGTACAATATCAACTAAGGAAGACATAAGGGTCGATTACATTACCGGCTCGTTTAAAATTTGCTTTCAAGTTAACTATTACAATAACTGACGACGGCGGTGGAATGCAACGATGTCCGTGCAACAAGCTATTTGTCATTAACACCATTTATGTCACTGTCACCACAATTTTTAGTCGAAGCTGATATATATAGAATACGACACAAACTTTAAGAGATCGGTTAACGTTAAGTGTTAGTATAACCATAGATTAGTAAAGATTACTTATTCCTAACAAGAAAATGTGACCAGTTTTGACAATTGAAATTGTCACTGTCATCTATTTTCGTGTTTGAAAAATATTTAAAAAATGTAGTTTTTAGATCATTTACGAATTAAACGATATTTCTCCGCACTTTTTCTTCGATTTCGTGTTTTGGCACGTCTTAGCTGCACATGTCGGCATTGTTCCGCGTAAATCACACCATGACAGCCATTAAACGGCTGACACATTTGTCACCTGTTTAAACCATTTCCTTTCTTCAATTACAAGGCGGTGAGATATCTAAAACCTACATATTCATCGGTATGTACATGATACATTTTGCCGTTCTCCTTTCTAAAACTCTATCTTATCCTCGAAGAACCTGCGAGAACTAAGGCACGCAAGAAATATCGGGAATAAAAAAAATAAAAACCGCGTATCGTGAGTACTTAAAAGGCTTACAAACTCATATTGCCTTAGAATCCCTTTGCTATACGTCGAAGAAAAGTATTCGCAAAATACTATTGTAGTTAGCCCCTTTGTACATCTTGATATCAAACATATGAATTTAGTGAGACAATTTCCGTTCAGTAATTGGAGAACTCTAAGACCCTTTACAAGCTGTAGTGGAGTACTTAGAAGTATGCTTACTGTCTTCCTCAGCTGTGTTTGATATTAAGATGTGTTATGGTGGAAGGTTGTTAAAAGGCTAGCGTGAGAAATATCTCACGCTAGCCTTTTAACAACCTTACTTAACCATACTTAAATTGCTATATACTTAATAAAGTATATAGCAATTTAAGTATCATGTAGATGGGTCCGGGTTCAGTTTCCGACCAGGGAAAAGTTTAAATGACGAATTTAGATACCTGTACTGGGATTTTTATGTATTTATTTTTGAATGTGTTTATCATCATGACATAGGTAATTCTAGCGTGTGCCTCCAATACTACTTTGAGTTAGTAAAATAACTGTTCATAAGCGACGATGACCACTTACCATCAGATGGACTGCATCCGCTATGTTACTGAGATTTCTTAAAAACTTAACATAATTAATGAATCATTGACATTAAGAGATGTAATGTTGTATGGCTTTATATTATTTACAGTTGATATTACAATGTTTCAAAACTTTATAATTTGAACATTATATATTGAATTCTAACCGGCAACTGAGAAGGATTTTAGATTAACGTCGCGAAGTCGCATTAAAATTACATTCATCTTAAGTGATGAATTTTCTTGACGCTCCCGCTTCCATATTTTGGCTAACCATTATCGTGACAATATATCTTACGCCTCTTAGCTATATTATGGTGAATATATAAACAAGATAATTTTGGAATAAATCAGCTAGGATAAATTTGAGCCCTTGTATCTGATGAAAAATTTTTGTGGTTTAGGGTAGCGATCGGACACCTTTTTGGCAACATGGTTTTAAGATTTGTCGGTAAAAAGTATTAATACTACTACTAGCTACTATTAGGTAATACTACACTTGTTTAAACCGCTCAAATAAATCTTTAAATTGGATACTAATTCTATACTCTACATTTTTTATATTTAAGCGTATATTTGGAATTTGGATGTAGCTTTTTATATTTAATTTAAAATATTATTGTATAAATATTGTGATATTATATTATTTATTAGTCTTATAGACTAATAGTATTACAGAGTTCTGAGTACAATACCGAGAGGAATTTTATTCAGGAAATTGAAGCTATAATTTAAAAAGCATGACTATTGAATGAATTTATTACCGTATTATGCAGTTAAATAATTGATTATTGAGTTAGTTTAAAATTTGTGATCGAATTTTATTTTTAAATCGTTTTTATTATGAAAGTAAAGTGAGTTATCAGTGAGATAGTAGTTGAGTGAGTTTGCAAGCAAATGATTATATTTGTATAGTTAAAAATAATTACATTTGTGCAAAATGTTTCCCTTTACGCATTCGATTATGAACCAATAGTGTTTATAATTTTTTATTTAAAGTACTCTGTGCTTTTACATAATCTATTATATAACCAACATCTTGTGTTTGTCAAATTCTTGCCATTCAGTCATTTATCATTTTCGTCTCATTATGATTTCTCACATTATTATGTTATCCATGGCATCAAAATTGATATTCAGTCTTATATTACTATTATGTATTGCAACAGGTTATTGCGATGAAAATCCAGACCCTTTTAATTGGGAGAAGTTTGCAATAGCTGAACGTTAGTAAATATTTTTTTACCTTTGTTTCCTACTTTTAATGTTAAACCTGGGGCGAATGTACGCTTGCAAGTTTGAATTGAAAATAGTAAAATAAATAGTAGTGCTAAGGGTTTTTACATGCGCGGCGTGAGCAGGCGTCCAGCGCGTTCGCAAGCGGCGGGCGCCCGCTCGTATGTTACTGCAAATCAATTGAGATCTGCCGTTATGGACGCATGTTCAGGATGAACGGACGGATTCTCTGTTGCACGTCAGTTTTAGCTGACGCCCTTAAACTAATATCAGTAAGACAATACAAATATTGAAGAATTCAGTACAATTTTTAAAATACTTAAGGGAATTCAGTTGGTATTATGTCGTTCTTATTTGTAACCTATTTTGTCTTTAAGATAACCCTAGCATTGCATTTGCGCCAACTTAGGCCATATATTTCAAAATGTTCAATTTATGTATTCAGTCGTTCGTAAATAATCGTACTGACTGTTGTTACATAATTATTGTGAATTTTTTTTTGCATAGAGTATTGATTGTATTTATACGTATATTGCAGAGATTAATACTGTAAAAGTCTGTTTATTTCACCAATAGTTCTACCTCCATCAAAATGCAACGTGCCGTTCTGTAGTCCGCCGTGCGAGGGGGCAGCACCTCCGCCCGTCTGTCCCGCCAAGATGCCGGTCTGCGACACCGGCTGTGCTTGCACGCCCATATGCGACAAATCCACCATTGTATGCTTCATGACGAAACACTGCACCAAACGCCGATTTTTGACACGTTTGAAGACACCCTAAGTGCTAATTATATACCTAGTAAGTTTATAACTGATGTGTTGCCTTATAGACCAGGGTCGATAATTTTTGAAACCAAAAAAAATTACAATAGAATGAAACCCATTGGAAAAGGAGGGGAATATGATCAAAATGAAAGGAAAAATAAATTACGGTCGATCCGAGTTCGGGAAGTGGGAGGGGGTGAGTTTTTAAGGGTAAAAAATGGTTTATCTTGATTTCCGGCTAATCTACACGTCCTATGCGAAAAAGTTGAATGGCAAAGTTGTAGGTAATAAAAAGATCTACAACTTTTGTATTTGCAATTTTTTCACATAACCTCAAAATTTGGGTGAAAAAATCAAAAAACCAAGTTTTTGGTTTTTTATTTATATCTTTTTCAAAAATTTATTTTTTTATACGAAATTTGGTGAAAACTTACTTTATTATGTCCCAAAATACACTGTAATTTATTTGATTAAAAATATTTATTTTTTCGCCTTATTTCCACTTAATATCAAAAAAGCACCCTAATTTTCAATCGAAAATTCTGACGTCAAAATATATGCTTTTTTCAAAAAGTTTGGGGGCTTTTTGTTCGTTGAAATATCTACTTTCTGATGGTGTAAAAAAAAATATACATTACTATAGGAAATGTTCTCAGAAAATGCAAAAAATTGAAAAAAACCCAATTGTATTTATTGTCGATTCTCTTCTTGCTAGACTCCACTAAACGATTCAAAGCTGATTTTTTTATTTCATACACTTGCTTGTCATCTGACTTATTGCAGATTATACAAACAGATCCATCCATACTGATAATCTGAAAAGACAAAATTAAATTAATAATGCCTTCAAAGTTTTATCATGAGTATAACTAAATTTGTTTGTATAAAATAAACGAAATTACTATTTTTTATTCTTGTACTAAAATATCATTCAATTTTATTTTTTTAGATTATGTTATGTTAAACATACTATTTATGAAAGAAAATATTACTATTTTTATTTTAAAGTTGATTAATATAGATTAAAATACAGATTGTATTTACCTTGCTATGTAGATTCCAAACGATTTTTTGAATAAAGTAAATTTCTCACAATTCACTTAGAGTAAATGAGCCTACACGTGTATTTTTAAAAACGATGTTGTACACTGCTCTGTATCTCGAATACTGGCTAACGGTTTTTACAGCTGCTACGAAATAGCAGGTATGTAGTAAGGCCCAGACCCTCCTAGGTCCGTCCCCACTTCTCTATGAAATAACTTACAATGGGCTAAAATTTACCGAAGGTCACTCAGGTATATAAATTATCTTAAAACAGCAGTAAATAGACATCTACAAATATTATTTAAATAAGATTCTACAACTTTTTCAAAATATTGTAGATGTCTTATTAAATATTAACTTTATTAACTTATTTGTTTGTTAATTATTGAAGTATATTTTAATTTGCAACTTTTTCATTTATCAATAAATCATGAAATCTTACGTTTTTTGAGTAATTAAAGTGTAAATTTTAATAAATACCTCAAAATTGTACATAATGATATAAAAAAAATTTTCGAATTTGGGTTTTTTTCAATTTTTTGCATTTTCTGAGAACATTTCCTATAGTAATGTATATTTTTTTTTACTCCATCAGAAAGTAGATATTTCAACGAACAAAAAGCCCCCAAACTTTTTGAAAAAAGCTGATATTTTGACGTCAGAATTTTCGATTGAAAATTAGGATGCTTTTTTGATATTAAGTGAAAATAAGGCGAAAAAATAAATATTTTTAATCAAATAAATTACAGTGTATTTGGGACATAATAAGGTAAGTTTTCACCAAATTTCGTATAAAAAAATAAATTTTTGAAAAACATATAAATAAAAAACCAAAAACTTGGTTTTTTGATTTTTTCACCCAAATTTTGAGGTTATGTGAAAAAATTGCAAATACAAAAGTTGTAGATCTTTTTATTACCTACAACTTTGCCATTTAACTTTTTCGCATAGGACGTGTAGATTAGCCGGAAATCAAGATAAACCATTTTTTACCCTTAAAAACTCACCCCCTCCTACTTCCCGAACTCGGATCGACCGTAATTTATTTTTTCTTTCATATTGATCATATTCCCCTCCTTTTCCAATGGGTTTCATTCTATTGTAATTTTTTTTCATTTTTTGCCATTTTTAAAGGCTTCGGCACTGGTCTATTATTTAATTTGATATTTTGTGATGTTTATTACTATAATAAAATTTGAAGTGACTATTTTACAAAATAATAATTGTATACACTAAGTATTTCCACGAAATAAATTCTTACCCCAAAAAGATCTTCCAATGGATAAAAGAGCGGAAGTTCGATACTTTCAAGTCCTTAGTATACGCTTATTGCCCATGTTTTGAAACAATCATTTGTAGTAAAGACCTGTATTCAAACTCCAGTAAGTAGCTTTACCGTGTTGTTTCAATAACAAGTTTTCAAGAGTTCTCGTTTATATTATATCGTTCTATGAATTTCTTCAATAGAAACGTTAATGAAACATAATTTCACCAATATTTGAATAGACAGCAACATCGCCGTCGCACATTATTATATTATTACTTATTATTATATTATTACATGTTCATTCAATATTAGGCACTGCTTGCATGTGCAAGTGCCTAATATTGAACAAATGATTGTTGCCTCATTATATTTCAAAGAATATAATAAAAAACGCTCACAGCCCACACTAGGATTCCGTGTATCGTGGGTGCCATAGACACACACTCTAAGACGAATACACGAACACCTAGATCCACAACAGATATTTAAATTCATTCAGGTATCTGTCTGGCCAGCCATCGAACCCGGAACCCTTTACGTGTCAGACCTGTACGGTGACCACTCCGCGCGCAGGTCGTCAAATAAATATGTAATAGTTTTAATCCGACGTAATATTTTTCTGTTTTACCCTAAACCACGCTCAGATTTAGGTCAAGAACTCGAGAGACCTAACGATCCTTACTATACAACTCGGCTTCTAAGACGAGGTCGTTTAAAATGACTAACAATTTTTAACTGAAGAAAACTGTGCATTTCGTTTCGGAATTATAAGGTGGTGGGATTTTGCCTATACTAAATAATACTTTTATGTTTTTCTTTTTTATATAACATAGAAGAAGCAGACGAGTATGTAGTCCACCTGATGGTAAAAGGGTACTGCCGCATATGGGCATCTGTAATTAACTCCAGATAAGATAAGATGTCTACCTGAGGTCGGCTCCACTTGTGCAGCGACCTCTCTAAATTGAGCTAAAATGCGAAATGTATGTAGCATACACTTCAACTCAGAAAAAAACCAGTGTTTAACACTGCTGTTAAGCAGATCTTTAGGTACATATTTGGTGGAAAGGCACCCTTAGGAGAGGCTTTTGACTAACAGTAACGGCCGTCGGGTCTTGATGTGTATTAATAACAAAGGTTCAAGCTGGCCATTAAACTGTCAATTAATATATCACGTAACAGATTTAACCCTATCATAAATATTGAACGAGTCAATTATGTCGTAAATTATTAACTTCTCTCAATGACCGGTATAATTAACTGTTTTAGGATATAAAAATATGAAATTGCAAGAGATTTAATTGTAGATACGAATATCATTATTGTAGGTGAAAGTATTTGTATATCATTATGAATTTTACCCTCGTTTAAAATTTTAAATTATTTCAATAGTTTATGGAGCAAAGGTAGCTACTAATTATCAAATTTAGTTTCATTATATTTTAGTTCTTATGAATGCTGGCTAACTTGTGGTAATTTAAAAGATAGAAAGATATGCTCGTTTTCAACTATCGCTGTTTTTTTATAATATAGGAGTAGCAGATGAGCATGCAGTCCACCTGATGGTAAGTGGCTACTGCCGCCCATGGACATCTGTAATCAACCCCAGATGGGATTAGATATTCCTACCTGAGGTCGGCCACAAATGCGCCGCTACCCCTGAGGACTAAGCTGGAACGCCTCGGAAAAGTATGTCTCCCTTACCACACTCTTCAAAACGGAACACAGTAGCGCTTAACACTGCTGTTATTAGGCAGAAATTAGTGTGGCGTTGGTGCAGTCGGAGTCGAACCACAAAGGGTTCTACCGAACACCTTCAAAAAGTTAAAGTAAAAAGTAAAAAAGTAAAAAGTTGTAGATTAACTACCTTAAATTCAAATAACTTCTCTAATCTGATTTGAGGTTTCAGTATAAAAGGCTAGCTCGTGTTGCTTTATTAGATTCCATGTAAAAAGAGATATTAGACTCTTCTATATAAATAATCGTCTCTGTGGCTGACACCGAATGATCTACAAACGTTATAAGATTATAAGGACCACCGAATTCAGAAATCATTTCAACCCTTATCAGCGATCGTTTAGTAAATATGGAGGACGAATTGTATTAATTCTCATATTTTTAATTTTATATTAACCATTGGTTAATGTTTCTAATATAATCATGCTAATGTTTGTCTGAAGATATATATTTAAATACCTTACTACTCGTATTAATGTCTTTGATCTAAAGTGGCAATTAATCGCAAGTTGCATACCTAGACTCTGGTAAAAATCCCGAGAATCCCGAGGTTCGTATGTTTCGTTTAACGTAATCTTTGTATAGTACACTAATTATGAAGGTGGTAGAACCCTTTGAGGTACGACTCCGGCGGCACCACCGCCACACCTATTTCTGCCTTATAATAGTAGCGTTAAGGGGTGCCGTGTTCTGTTTTGAAGGGTGTGGTAAGGGAGACATACTTCTACGAGACGTTCCAGCTTAGTCCTCAGGGGTAGCGGCGCATCTGTGGCCGACCTCAGGTAGGCATATCTAATCTTATCTGGGGTTGATTACAGATGTTCATGGGCGGCAGTATACACTTACCATCAGGTGGAATGCATGCAGACATCAGGTCGTCTGCTAATCCTATATATTAAAAAAATGCGGTACAAAGTATGTACCCTAAAAACGTAAGTGCCATGCATAAAATTGAACAGGAATTGATTGAATTGATGAATTGAGCAGGCTTCCTACCACATTTTTAATTGGACTGTTAAAATACATTGAGTTAAAATATGTGTTTAATTTCACAATTGTAAATTGGATCTTAGATAGTTATACGTGTTTATTGTCGGTTGTCTCATTGCTTATTTCATGTTTCGTGCACTTGTAAGTGTAATATGTAGATGTAGAAATGTAGACACGAATAATCGTTTCTGTCTGAAACCGCAATACAATAGTAGAGTGCTTGGGGAGTTTGACCTCGGACTCCAATTACTGTCAATGTATTAATGTGAGACCTTCTGCATTATGTTTTATACATAAATTACTAAAAAGTTTACCAATTTTTTTTCGTTGCTTTTTTGTTTTTCTTAATTTGACACTAATTTCAAGAAACTATCAATTTTTCCATTTTAAATCAAAATATTTTTATAAAATATTCATAATTTAAGTAAAATACATTTTAGAAAACATCTTTCATAGATACCAGATAGTCAAAAAGGGCCGTAAAAGCAAGGAGCTGGTAGAAAAAAGGTGAAGGGGAAGGGCAGCGGCAGCTGCTCGGTACGGTTAGTCGATTGAAAAACGTGTTTCGGTACTGTTGTGTTCTTTCTGCTGTGCATATTTTTCAATTTAATAATTTTTTCAAGACGTTTCGATACAATTTTGTTAAATAAAAACATTACAATATCAAAAAAATTATTGCTTTGTAAAGTATTTGTTTAAAAAGAAAAGATCTCTGCGTTTCAGTAGGTAATTCATCACCATACATTTCATCAGATCCAAATGCAGATCCTGACAGAATTTTTGAAGCTGGCGTTGCATGTATTTTGGAATTATACAGTGCTCCCAAAAAAGTTAAAGATTTGAATATATTGAGGTTTAATTCTTTTCTAAAGGGCACAGCCAAAAAAACGGGTGTTCAATTGGCATCTCTACCACCTACGTCTGATGCAGCGTTTGAACATTTGAAAAGAGTATATTTACAAGTGCAGATATGGTTAGGTAATAATATTTCTGTTGAAAATTGGGGTTGGAGGTACGTTTCTGATAAACTTGAACCAATACTGATGAAACAATCGCCAGCTCCAGATAATTTACTTAAAATGCTATTTTGTAATTGTAAAAAAGGATGTGGTAATGCTTGCGGATGTCGAAAAAGTGGCTTATACTGCACTTCAGCGTGTTCACAGTGCAATGGTGATAGTTGTTTTAATGCATCTCCTGTCTTAAAAATAAGTGAAGTAGAAGAAAGTGACGAAAACGGAATAATTGAAGTTTAATCATTTTTAAGCATGTATGAGAGGCGAACTAAATAAATATTTTTTATAAACTTTTTTTTGTTACACTTATTGTTTCATACTATTACTTTTTAATATTATATGATAGAAATGTATTTATAACACGATTTTGACACTACATTACTTAGTTAAGCTCGTAATGTCTTATATTATATGCCTTAATTTATTTATTTTATTATTAAATAAAAAGCAACGATTTTTAATTGGTAAACATTTTAATATACCTTATCAACAATACAATCCAACAGGTCTCATAATAATTCGTTGACAGTAATTGGATTCCGAGCTTTTTCAATTCTAGATGCTTAAGGCACTCTACTACAAGGTTAACGTCGATTTTACAAACGCAGCTAAATTAATAAGTGCTTTTACGTTTCGCTGATACTTTGTTTTAGTTTTATTTTTATGTATTCTTATTGCTTGCTTCTAGATAGAGTAAAAAATATGACTACGTATACCTTTTACACGTTAAAACTTTACTTTATTTTAAAACAGAACCTTCTATTTAGAATTTGCTTTTTGTATTAAATTACAAGCTGTTTCTTTTAAAAAACTACTAAAGACCGGTCTGCCATGCATAAGTGGGTTTGCGGGCTTAATCCTCGGTGAAGTAGACATCTAAATTGAACTTAGATGTCTATTTCTGATAATGGTATTGATAATAACATTGACAATAAATGGAATATGTATAATTGTAGTCTTTAACCATGAGTGTAATGTTTTAGAATAAATAAAATTGGAATGTTAAAATAAAAGCTTTTCAATATTAGCATATGCGAGTACTACTATCTACTTATATCAAAAAAAAACTACCTATTAATTATTAATTATTTGCTCTGTCTGTTTGTCTGTTTGTTTGTTTTGGCTGGTCTCAGAAACGAGTTGATTTATTTTATCGTGACTTCACTGGCAGTTGATGTTAAGAAGAGTGACTAAGACTACTTTTATATTAGACAAAGAATTAGGATATCGGCCAAAAAATAAACACATAAAATCTATAGTATTTACACTTTTAAACGCTAAGTAAAACCGGGGGTCGCAGCTTGTTACAAAATAAAAATATGAATAAACATAAACTTGTTTTTTTCGCCACGAACCACGCCACAAAGCACTCACCACGTCGCTTTGAGAGCGAAAATAAAATGTACAAAACTTCCTTTCATCCTGTAATAACGATATCGCTGATGGCATAACACCATTGCCGATCTCTGGCGATGAAAGCGCTACGCTCGAAAGTGCAATAACGTTAAGTGCCGTTACAAAAATGTATAGTGACGCGAAAAGTACTCTGATTTTCCACTTTAAAGTCCAATGGTTATTACTTGTGCTATTTGTGTGATTTCTTGTTCAATTTTTATTGAACGTCTCAAAATCAAACCTCATTGTTGAAATGAGATTGTAGTTATAATATACATAGTTCTTTATGTGTCTTGTAATATAAATATATTCCATTTGTGTTTATTTTTGTTGAACGTATACTGCTGCATATTTTGTGCTTTACCCAAAGGTTGGATTCTAGCATTAAGTCAATCTTTTATACCAATTTTTATGGTATAATAAAGTTCTAAATAAATAAATAAATATTGCTTTGTTTGATATTTCTCAATCGTTGTTGAATGTTTACTAATTACGCAGTATTTCTAATTAAATAAGGTTTGGTTATAAATTCCCTAGGCACGGAGCACGCCCGCATGCACGTACACTTACTTATACATACAGCATACACCCACAAGACACAAACATACTTTCATAGATGTCTAACTTCATTACGTCATCATAATACCTGAAATATCCCGTTTTAATTAAACCAAGTTCGTTTCATTTATTATATTGCATACAGCGACTGCTAAATCTCATGCGCTCTTTGTATACTCGTACATTAGCCGTTTTAGCTCATTTTGGTTCTTTTGTTCCTTTTTTTATGAACAAAATATAAAATACTTTTCATATTAAATTTCAGCAACACTAAAATGTGTTATAAAACAAGCGAATGAAATGCTTTGACTGGAACCGTTGAGCGGTAGGTGGAATTGTTTCGGAAATAACTTCGGCATCGCCGAGTTTCGTTCGGTTTGTTAAATACGAACAAAATTGAATGATTTGAGTGGTCCAATTTGATATTTTTTTCATTGTATGTAAAGGTCGAATATTGAAACTGAATTTTAAATCAGTTAACCTCTACCAATTGAGTTTAAAATTTGCATAGCAATACATTTATAATTAACTGTGACTAGTATGGCCGACGTCACAAGATGGCGAACTTGTAATTTTCTAATACCCTCTAATATATTTTATACTTAGTTTCCTAAATATTCTTTCTATTTAAAGTATTTCGTGGTTAAGCTATCGCGGAACTTCCACCACTTCTGTTTCTGCTTTATAACGGTAATGTCAAGTACTGTTTGTATTTTACTCCAAGAACAACATGGTGGACTGCATGCTAGTTAGCCACCATAAAGTTATAACTTTAGAAAAATACTAATTATGTTCTTAAAATTTTAATGAGGTTACTCTAGTTAGAATTTCAAGTTGTCAGAAAAATTAACAGTGGAATTCCCTCTAAAACATAAAAACAACTTCTTGTGTGGAAGGTACAAATTTATACCACCAAGCTGCATGTTCGCTTAAATAGTTTTATGATTTCTCTTTGACTTCGCTTAGCAATTTAGATTTTAGATATCGCCGTAGGATATCCATTTTCCAGAAACTAGAGGTTGGTTTGGAGTTTGGATTATTTATTGTGAAATTACTTTTGAACGAAGGAAGTTATTTTCAGAACGTTAAATTGGCGTATTTTTACAAAGAAATGTTGAAGTGTTGGAGCAGAAGTGAATGCTTAACAAATGTTTGTACCTGTTTGTTTGTACAAACATGAGGTTCCTAACAATTGAAAGAGAGATGGGGTATATTTTCACATGCTGTTATAATGCGGATTGATGTAGATTGTAGAACATTTTATACCATATTTGAAGGTGGTAGAACCCATTGTAGTTCAACTATGAAAGTGCCACCGGTATACCTATTTCTGCTCTATAATAATAGTATTGGACGTTGTTGTGTTCTGATTTGAAGGGTGATAAGGAAGACATACTCGTCTGACGCGTTCCGATATTGTCTTCTGGGGTAGCAATACACCTGGTTCTGGTTTGAAGGGTGCGGAAAGACATAAGTCCTCAACCAACTTCAGGTAGGAATCTAATCTTACCTAATTTAAAGGCTTAAAAATACGAACTACTTAATTTAAAACCTCATCCATTTTTTAAAAAAATTGAGATACAAAGCATTGCTCACGGTCGTATTTGCTAAGTTTTTTCACGACAGCAAAATATTTACAGGTGCTTCTCGGAATATTAATGAGAAACTTTCCTCGCTTTTTCTGCACGAGTTCTGACTCGTTTGACGAGATGAGACATAACGTTAGAAGAATTCGAAATCATTTGTTGTTGTTTGTTTTCGGAAAAAGAAAGCTTAAACTGGTGGCTATTCAGTATCAGTTCAGCTTTTAATATTAGTGTGTAAGTAGAGAAGAATGGGTTCTTAACTTTTTACATTTTGATATCGCTGTTCCTCATTTAGGATAAACAGTTAAATATCTGGCTTGTATCCTTCTATATTAGATCCGTTTATTGTTTCACTACTTGGCACAGGTATCTTCCCTAAATGGGAGAGCGATAGAATGCTCTGTAATGTCTCCAATCCGGGACATTAGGGGAAGGTATAAGTTATACAGATACAGGGATGTTCTCAAGCTGCCCATAAAGCCTGTGATAAAGTTTAATGTGCGTAGTAGACGCAGTGTAATAACTAGAAGTGGCGGCTTAACATATCTTCCGAAGCACGAAAGCGCGAAATTGTATTTGTTGTTTCATCGATGTTGAGGAATTATAACTTGTTCGACGAATTGTGACTTGTTTGATGAGTTGTGATTTGTTTGTGGGGATGTGTATCAACTTTGAAATAGTCCCGAATTACTTGTTGATTGTTTTGGGGGGAAATAATCTTAGCTTTGCTTTCTCTTTCGGCGCAAAAGAGCAATGGCCATTTTTCTTGTCATAAATTTAATCTAGAACATAAGAATGATGGTTCGTTAACATCTGGCACGAATTGGCTAATCATTTTTACCTCCCTTTTATAATCCACATAGGGCACCTCGGTCAGGCCAGGCCTCTTCTTTGATCAAAAGTGACTCGTACCTACCTATGCCTAAAATATAATAATTCCATCTGAATAGGACCAGTGTACCTGGTATTATGTAGTCAGTATCGGCCATACACATTACTAACTTCAAATATATCAGTCTACCTAAGGTCACATAAATTGTTTAACACTATTCAATTGCCAGAAGACTGGATCTCTTACGTCATCCAATTCAATGTGAATCGAAAGCTAGATTACTTTAGTCTCTTTGATTACTAGTGCACTATAGTGCACAGTTTTCATCTAAAACGAAATATGACGAAGCAAAGCTCTGAATACAAACTTAGTCAAAATAGTTCAACAATTTTAATGAGAAAAGCGCTTTGGAATTAAATCCGGTTCTATTTCCAGGTATTAAATATATACAAGTTCAAAATGAACATTTAGTTTGCTTGAATAGCAGGATAGCAGAAATTAATATTTTATATAAGTCTGATTTTTTTTTAATCTTTGAATTAATTAATAAAGTAATATTTCCATCCGTGACTTTGGGCCACAGTCATTTTAATTTCGTTTTGTGAAATAGTTCAATATTTTTCTCTATAATCTATTTTTTCTGCTTATCTTTGCTGAAATGATTTAGATTAAATGCTTTCTCTTTCATCGTGTGGAGTTTCCTGGAGTTCGTCATAAGTAAAAGTACCTAATGGTTATGTTTCGTGCAATGATTATAAGGTACACTAAAATATACTTAACCGATATTCTCAACCACAATTTCCTTTTAACGCTCAGCGGGATATTCTTCATAATGGTGTACCTATTACATCTATTATATTTCATTTCGCTTTTATATATATATATATATTATTTTCATGCCTATTTATCGTATTAATGTAAAGCATTTAAACTTATACCCAATTTTACTGTTTTGTAGAACATAATTGTCGAATTACAAACTTTGGAAGGCAAAAATTGGTTCACATCAAATCACTAACGAGGGTTAATCGTCAGAAATCGAGTATCGATCGTCTCTTTGGGATCAGTTATAGTCGTAAATGTTAGTATCTATTTGACCACTTTAATCAGCAACAAATGTCTTACATTATTTTTGGACATGAGACTTATATCATCTACTAGTGGTGCCCGCGGCTTCGCCCGCATTTTAAAGATATACTTTGACATACATAAAACAGAAAATTCGTACTTTCATTGAAATGACAGTGGTGCCATCTGTCGAAATTTGGTCTTACAAACTCCCAAACCTTCGTGGGCTCTTGGAAAACAACTCTGCAAAAGATCATCACTTGATTAAATGCATAGTTTCCGATTCCATAAAATGTATATAGACAAATATTCATTTTTATATAAATAGATAGATGTTCAACTAATGGATAAGTAATGTAACTGTAGGTAAAATCGAAAATCGAAAATCGAATTTCGATCTTCTGGGTTGAAAGATCGATTCACTGAATCGATCCATTACTGGAGTCCGTTCTGGTGGGATTTCCGAGATAAAAACTATCCTATGTCCTTTCTCGGGTCTCAGACTATCTTTGTACAAAATTCCATTCAAATCGGTTCAGTGGTGTAGCCGTGAAGAAGAGACAGACAGACAGAGTTAATTCCACATTTATAATATTAGTAAGGAAGTAAGGATTTGTTGACGGATACATAATTTCAGTGCTTGTTTGATTCTGATAACCTTTTTTTTCGCTATCCTCGAAAAAATATCGAAGATAGAACGATTCTTAGGGCCTCGATTTTTTGTGAATCGATTTATTGCACTTCGATTCGACTCGATTCAAACATCGATCTTTTTCGGTAAGAATCGCCACCCCTATTATAATCCCAATAAATCTATATAAACAAATATAATATTGCAACCGTCTCCGATTGCAAGAACTCATTAAACTCATGGTTATTTAGAGTATGCCAAAAGACCCACAAACGTAGGTAGAATCCATTACCGGAGACCGATTAAAGAAATCGACTTTTTTGGTCAAAAAGATCGCTTCTCTGATTAATAGATCTAAGATCGCTATGCCTAGTTCCTGTGGGATTTCTGGGATAAAAACTATCCTATGTCCATTCTAGGTTCTCAGACTACCTTTGTACAGAATTTCATGAAAATCGGTTCAGTGGTTTAGGCGTGAAGAAGAGACAGACACACAGACAGAGTTACTTTCGCATTTATAATATTAGTAAGGATTAGTAAGGATATCGATTAAAATAATCGACTTTTTGGTCCAAAAGATCGATTCTCCGATTAATCGATCTTAGATCGCCATCCCTAGTTCCCGTGGGATTTCCGGGATAAAAACTATCCTATGTCCGTTCTCGGGTCTCAGACTATCTTTGTACAAAATTTCATTAAAATCGGTTCAGTGGTTTAGGCGTGAAGAAAAGACAACCAGACAGACAGACAGACAGAGTTACTTTCGGATTTATAATATTAGTAAGGATTTACTCTCTTTCGGATTATTTACGGATGATTCGGATAGCGCCACATAACAAAGGCAAACAAAAGCAATAAAACAACACCGTCATAGATAAATCTCTCGTACTTTATTCGTGACTAGCGTCCACATATCGTTTCCAGTAAAGAAAGTCTTATTCACTAGAAGTCAGTTCACTTCAAGCACTCTGGCTGCATCAGGTGGGGGGTTCTGGAGGGGGTTGCGGCTCCTTCTCCTTGCTGAGCGGGCTTCCCTCGGGACCTTCGCCGCTGTTCCCGCTGTTTATTGCCACTGAGGTTAGAGGGACCTGGGGAGAAAGTTCTGGAGTTAGATCTAAATATAGTGTCATCTTCAAATAATAGGTATTTGATTTCGCTAGTTGAGTGAAATCAAATACCTATTATTGTGAGGTAAAATATCGTGAGGTTAAAGTTAACCTTTTTATGAAAATGTCCAAGTAAACGTATAGTATATCTAATGTTAGTAGTCATTGTCTATTATAAGCATTTATAATCGGTCCTACAAATCCTACGAAATAATCCGATTAATGTAGGATAGGAGGACTATCTTGGAACGTTTTGTGTGTCCTCGCCTGTTTAAAGCGTATCTCGTTTATCCTATCTTTTAAAACGGAATTAGAATTCAGAATAGAAATTACTCGCATAACTTTTATAAATCAGAGATGGGTATGAACCACAAAGTCTTCTACTACTTTGAATATTTAACAGACCATAACCGACAACAGTATAACCAATCTCTGAAATTGGAATAACCAATTGACATTCGAAGCAAGTCTCCACGGATTGCATAACAGAAATTAGTTATACGGAGCACAGAGCAATTAACAAATTCACGTGGAATTTGCAAGCGTATTAAGACAGTTGTGACATTGACAGCAAGTAAATGGAAGCAGTAGGAGTCTTCATTTTCGTTGATGAAGTTCCCGTATTAATCTAAAAATTAACGTAGGTAATACGGACTGGAAGATAGTAATTAAGCCGTCGTAATTAACGGTTAGATTAGTCTACTTTCCTTTTACATTCACTAGAGGAGCCCCCAATAGGGATATTTAGAAGAAAATTAAAGTATTTTCTATCTTTTTCGAAAACACAAGTATCTACACTCACCACGTCATTGTCATTGTTATCTATTATCAATCCATCATTGTCCCACTGCGGGGTACGAGTCTCCTCCCAAAGTGAGGGAGGCTTAGGCTATAGTTCACCGCGCTGGTCAATTAGAAATTGGTAGACTTCACACACTTTGGAGAACTTTTTATTTTGAGAACTTATTATTATACAAGGGGTTCTGACGATACATGAATTTAAAATCTTTTTATTTCTTTTTGCGGATCGTGGTCACGAAACTCTTCATATATAAAGTTTTGTATTTATACGTTGGATTGGTTGAAATCATAAATGATTTTAATGTTCACACAATTATGTGTCAATTTTATGTAAAGGGTTATACTAGACCCGGTCATTGTAGCGGGTTAGTCAACGGTACCGGATATTTCTGTATCTACCCATCCAGTCATTTCCTTTCTTTAATAACTGCTTGGAATGAAGAAGTTGGTTTAAACCAAACAGAGTTGCTAGCAAGCACAATTATATATGACAGCGGTACCACAATGATCAAACCACGTAAGATTCTATTAACTTTAGGTAGTGAGAGAGACTAGGAGATCTAGGAAAAAGGTTCTTAATATCACATAGATAGTATGTTCGTCTTGATACACCAATTAAACCATTTGAGAGTGAAGCAAGTGTCTCACCCTCAAAATTGAACGTGAGCATGCGTGCTTAATTAATCTGAGATAAAGAAATTTCCCAGTATAATGTCTAAGATGAAAGTTAAAATTCCAGACACGTTCCGTAAATAAGTGCGAGATTCAAGAATTATGGAGGTCGTGAATCTCTGGAAACTTAATCTGGGACATTAAGAATCTGTCTGCTATGGGTTAATGGTTACTAAGAATAAAACCACGAAGATATTCTGTCCTTATTTTATAAAAGAATATTCAAAAGTCATCCAAATTATAAGTCATCAGGTCGATCATGTTCTTTTTCATTTTAAGGACTTAATGATTTGTTCCTGAGTAAATAGACCTTATCTATCTTACAAAACTCTTCATTGAAATCATAATTTCTTCTGAGTACATGGTTAATCCAAAACATCTTAATATATTGTGTTCTGAAGTTGCCATAGCCTCTCAACCTTTGTATTTTTATTGTACTTTTGTACTTTGTACGTTGATTATACTTTATAAGTGGTGTGACAAAGTGTAGCAACGCTAAACTTATAAGATATTGAATGAATGGGTGACCGCTGGTGTACTGGCGGAATAGGCCACTTATCATCAGAAGTGCAGCATTATTATTTTCTTCTATTTCATAAGCAAAACCAATACAAAAATTCAATACGTAAGTTAACTACCACATACCATAGATACAGCGGTACACATATGCGCGTCGGACCGCCTCGGTGGTGACAGTGCTGCGTCGAATCGCAAATCCAGTTGCAGCATGAACAGCACTGCTGCTAAAGTTGCCACTGATACCGACAGCTGCGCTGCTGCCACCCCGATGCAGGTGTTACTGCTACATCTAAAACATAAAAAAGTGAACATGTGTAGTTACATTTATAGATTAAAAAAATGATAGCTTAGCTGTTGAAACTCAGGCCTTCAAGCGAGGGCTATTTCAATCCAGGCATCTCGGATTTTTCAAAGTTATGTATATGAAAATTAATTGTCACTTGCTACAGTGACAGAGGAACACATCGCGAGGAAACCAACATGGGTGAGAGTTCTTTAAAAAAAATCTCGAAGTCCACAATTCGCACTTTACGCATTACACGTGTTTTATATTCCAATATATTATGCACATTTCTCTTTTAATGAGGACTAAGCCTAAGACAGATTCCACCACGATGATCAAAGGCTGATTGAGGAGAGAAGTCCAAATGGGATGTTTTCAAGCTACAAAAGAAAGTTTAATAACTCTAATCCAAAGCTAGCTCGAGGACTCAGATTCCCTTAGAGCTTCGCCTCGCCGAAGTTAAGCGTAGATAATCGTATAAAATGAATTCCACTCACTATACTATTAAATTTTGTTTAAAGATACCATTTTATTTATCAAATACGACGAAGAGGGATCAATCAAAAGTATCATAAAGGCACGTTATCCAAAACGTGTTGAATGATCAAAGAAAGATTGATGATATGTTATGGAAAGACAAGACAATTTATTCCGGCATTATGATTGCTCTAAGGGGTCTTTACTAAACACACACATACACACACACCCGCTTGGATGGGTGGATAATTCTTCAATACGCTGCTCTCATGTGAATTAGCATTGCTCATTAATAAGTAGAACAAAGTGGTATTTGACTTCAAAGTACACGAATAGGATACCGAAACGGCACCAAATCGTAAAAATCTTTCCAACGCGGCTTCTACTTATGTTTATGTTCTAATGGACATACGAGAACAATTTACACGGCCGTTACTGAAACGTTATTTACGACTTGAGTGCTCCGATATACGGCCTCTAGCATTTCTTTAGCAGTTTTGGTTGTATTTCATGTTATATCAGTTTAATTGTTACTTGAAACGTGAACACGGATAACTATAACTGACAAAGGTGTTAACACAGGTAGGATATAAGGACATTATATAAGGTATAACTGACGTTTTCTTTTTACAATAGCTTCATTCTATTAGGTCGTGTTGTGTTGTGTGTGTTTATGATACATACAACGTTGAGTACATTAATAATTACACTCACACCAAGAAATTAAGTTTATTTCTCAAATGTATGCTTCCCTGGGGATCAAACTCGGAACATCTTTACTGGCAACTTTGAAAATTGATTATTTTTTAGAGCCCCAAAAATGTATAATATATCTTCTTAGAAATCACAGTTGCAATAAATAATTTAAAACGAGTGTGTTTCAAGTAATTTACACTAAATATGATTTAGAAGATTAGCGTTATAAAAGAAAATTAAGAGCTTGGAGTTTCGAAAGTTTGTTCGAAAAAGTCTGCCCTATTAAACTTACTTATTCAATTATCCGTCGAAATACTAATATTTGCTTTTTATGCTTCACTGTAAAGCACGGATCTTGCTTTAAAGCGTGGGGAAGTGTGGAACATTCTTCACCGTGCTAATTCAATGCGGATTGGTGAAGGTATGAACCAATAACCAGTCCCTGTCGGATGTTTTAAACCGCTCCTAAGGCCACATGAAGGGTTTTACGATAGCTATAATAAATATCGAGATCAATGGCTTAAATTGTTCAAAACACAGAAGCATGCACTAGTGTCACCTCTAGCGGTCACCCATCTAAATCCGAAACATGCCTGACGTTGCTTAACTTTGAGATAGATTAAGAGCTAGACAAGCGAAGCTTTTCTTTTACTAATGCTTAAATGTATCATCAAAGGTAAAATGTCATAGGTATTCTTTTACTACAGTAAGTGAATGATAAATAAATTTCCTTTTTATAGCGTTAAGCACTGATGAGTGGGTACGCTTTGTCAGAACCTATTTTAATCTAAGATTATTTGATTGTTCTCAGAACTTTGATTTGCTCACGTTATTCTATTCTTTGTAGTAATTGAATTGTAAGCGGCTGAGAACTTGGTTTTTTAATGATTTTTTTTACAGTTCAGACTCTCGGGCTCTGATTACTTTTGAAAACTAATTTCGGCCTGAAGTATATTCATAAAAATGTCTTTTCTCTATTAATTCGGCCTGGTACCACTGTCACCTATTTCTAGATTGAAATGGATTTGTTTTTTGGTGAAAGTGTGTGGAGGCACGCTGACTTACATATGATTTCGGCGTTACAGTTCTATGGTGCTGGTTACAGATGTCCATTAGCGGCAGTTACCATCAGGTCGACTGCAAAATCGTTTGCGATCGTTTGTTTATTGTTGTCACAAACAACAACAACAAGGAACAAATGACAAACAGCCAGATTCAAAACGTAATCCGTTATTCAGTAAACTTAATGCCACTGGAAGTGAAACCTTCCCAAAAAAAGAAGTAACAAAAAAAATCCCTGTACCCTTACCATGAGTTTTCAAAACATCCCACAATTTTACGTTACGTTTACTCAATCCAATATTCTGTTCCGTTTGCTTCAGTAGACTGAGTAAAGGTTACAATAAGTAAGTGCTCAAGTCTTTCTGTCTGCCTCACATGTTCGCAAAAAAGAGAGACAAAGCATAAGCTCCATTTTGTCAATTTAGACATTTAATGTTACGTTACTGACACTATAGTTTTGATACAATCCGCTAGGGGCTCTGATTGAAAATAGTATGGCAAATACGTTAACAAATACCAAAACAGTCATATTTGTCAAAACGTAAAAACTCATGGTAAGGGTACTGATCCCTAAATGAGATTTATGTGAGTTTCGAGACGGGAAACGGTTTACAGCATACGTACAATCCATTTATCATTAACCCGTTACTGTCGCACGGGTTTGAATGAGAAGGCTTAAGGCTATGTTTCAAATGCATGATTGTTCATACAATTCCACTAGGACCATGTACACCAATTTCCTGTTTTTGTATTTAAAAACTTTCTAAACCAGAAACAAACAAAACATCATAAAACATAAAACAAAAGACAGATACGGGCATTGCCAACAAAAGTGTCCACATAAACATTAAGAAAATTAATAATTTGTGTTTATTAACAACACATTAATGAGTCATAAAGGACACAATTCGCATCTTATTTTACCAAACGCATTGGAGCAACATAATGTTTCAGGACTCTATTTGTGGGGACTGTGGGTACCCATGTTCGATGAAAAGTATCCGTTAATTATTGCAAAGATTGTAAGTATTATGAAAGTATTTTTGCCTTCTACTATATTGACGAGTATAATAATTCGGAATGAACATGATGGATGGTGGTGTCCTACCACTTGTCCTACCACTACCCTTTGTGGTTCGACTACGGCGGCACCACCGCCACACCTATTTCTGCCTTATAACAGCAGTGTTAAGCGTTGCTGTGTTCTGGTTTGAAGGGTGTGGTAAGGGTGACAAACTTTTCCGAGGCGTTCCAGCTTAGTCCTCAGGGGTAGCAGCGCATCTATGACCGACCTCAGGTAGGAATATCCAATATTATCGGGGTTGATTACAGATGTCCATGGGCGGCAGTAGCCACTTAGCCATCAGGTGGACTGCATGCTCGTCTGCTACTCCCCTATTATAAAAAAAACTATCTTTGTTAAGGACGTGTAAAAGCAGTAGCGTAGTTATAAATTTTTATATTTTTCCATGCTGAAAGGAGTTATGACGTGGATGTCAACTTTTAAATGGGTTTGTGTTATTACTTACCCAAGATTTAATAACGAGCGCGTGCAAAACGCCAGCATCGCGATATGAGCTGCGATTGTTGCGGTCCAGAGTATGGTGAGAGGTATTGCAGCACAAGGGGAAGGTCCCAAGGCTCTCCAGGGAGCTCCCCAGAGCCTGGTGGCTCTCGATCTCGCTGATGCCCAACCGCCAAACCCTCTGCTGTAGTACACTGATGTCGCTGAAAAATATTAAGAATGTACTATACGGTATTTTAAGAAGCCTTTGTGGGTGAACGGTGGCACCGCTGTCACACCTATTTCAGCCTAATAGCAGCAGTGTCAATTGCTATGGTCTGCTTTGAGAGGACACTTACATAAAGTGTTTGAATTATTCCTAAGGATTCCAATTCATTTGATATACCCTTGATAACCTTGTGTAGAACTTTAAGCCTACTTTGGGTTAAGTAAGTATATAAACGTATTCCATCATTACGTTCACTACTAATTATCTAACAAAAATAAAAGCAGTATTACCTGCAGCAAGAACTGTTACAGCGCCGGCTGGTACGCCCAATCCCAAAGCGGGTTTCTGTCTCTCTTCCAACCAGCCAACTGCTCCCACTACCAGCCCGCCAATCCCACAGACAATCTGAATAATTTAAATATTAAATATTAGTCTGTAAAAGATTTTATTACCAGTAAGAGTGCAATAGAGATCTGTAGTAACTTGATTTGTTTATAAAAATATGTTTGGGTTTTAAGCGGTGAAGGAATTTATCTTTTTAGTTTTTCCATCTAAATCATTATAAGTAGTAAAGTACTATTTACTAGTACTATTTTACAATATTCATTAAAATTCCATTTTTCAAGTAGGATGAAATTAATAGTCTGTAAAAAATGCGGTGTAAAAATATTTCAGGCAGTAAAATATTTCAGAAAGAATTGATTAAATTTACATAAGGGTAACGAGGGCCGCTAAAATGTTGGCAGATTTTAGGCGGACAATAAAATAAAGGTTATAAAGGTTTAACTTTGAACTAAAGATATTTAAATGTTTGGAGCCTCAAGATATTCAAATAAGGTTTGGAAGAAGTATTTACTTATTATTTTGGGTAATGGTTATAATTTTAAAACTAGGTAAGTATACTCGACCTACATCGTTCGTATTTAAATTAATTTTCGTGTTTAACTTATAACAGACTATTTCGCCCTTTTTTCACAATTCGATCTTCTTAAAGAAATAGCCTTTACAAATATTTCAACTACATTTAGCTTAGTTAGTTAGAATTGACTATAACTGTATTAAACATCGAAATCGGTTCAGTAGTTTAACCGTGAAAGAGTAACAAATATACAGATAAAATTCGTATTTATGTTATTAGTAGGTACGAATAATCTCAGTTGAAATTCAGAGATACTGTAAATCGAAATTAGCCCTAATAGTGTTCTAGTGTTTACAGAGGTATGATAAATGAGACCTTAAGTCTTGGCGTCAGTTCAAACGTCAAATGTTTGTGTGTTTCTAGGAATTCTGCGTTAGATCTTTTACTGGCCAACATTTTCGTCTGTGAATATTAAAGTTAAACCACAATAAGAGCAATAATAAAGCAAGAACAATAAGTTTTGATTTAGTCTTGTTATAGAAGTTCCAAATCAAAATGACGTAAACGAAATCCAAATTAAAATGTCTATGCATAGATAAGTAAAGATACTTCACCGCCTTGAAATTGAATGAAGCCACAAACGGCTTATTTTAGTAAGTTCTTTTTTTGAATTCTTGACAAATAAAAATATTTTTAGAGAAAATTTACGAATAAATGACTAATACTGCGTAATTTAAGTAATAAATAAATAATTATTTCAAATATTTTAGG
The DNA here is from genome assembly GCA_014595695.2 of Epargyreus clarus clarus. Taxonomy (NCBI): domain Eukaryota; kingdom Metazoa; phylum Arthropoda; class Insecta; order Lepidoptera; family Hesperiidae; genus Epargyreus; species Epargyreus clarus. The sequence goes on along the minus strand of JACTTY020000031.1, from coordinate 1,664,499 downwards.
ACATTTTAGCACGGAGACGTGGCAAAACATTTTTATGCAAGTATTTCAATTCTCAAAACTGGGTACATTTTCTTTTAGGAGTGAGTAATCTATACTTATCTATGTGTCTATGTTATAATAATGTAAATGGTGATAGGTACATTTTTATGGTTTAGGGCTCGAGTTACCATCACGACGCCTATATTTTACTTGTAAAAAGCAGTGGTAAGAGCTGCTGAGATCTTGTTTATAGGTCGTGGAAACGCACATATACTCGTACTTATAACACAAATTAATTTTAACACCCGTATAAAAAACACTAGCGGTCACCCATCCATTTTTCAACTGCGCTTGATGTCGCTGCACTATATAGATCAGTTAGCGATAATGTATGCTTTTTTTATGATGACATTACCTGTAAGACCCTAACTCTTAGTGCAATTGCGAAGGGGTACAGTTGAAGACCTCCGGTGAAGGTCGCCTCTTGGTCATCGCCTTTAGAGGCCCCGCTCACCGCACTGCAGACCGACTGCTTCCGCGACCACATTGCTGCTTTTGCGTGTAATACTGTTGAAGAGAAAAAAATATGAACTTACTATGACATATGTATATGAGTCCTCCTAGGATTTCCACAAATAGGAAGGGAATATAGGGTGGTCTGGGTATCCTGGAACATCTGTATAACCAGTAACGACTAACAACGATTAAATTAAGTCTTCAGGAGTAACAACTCATCTGTAGTCGACTTCAAGTAGGAGGATTCCCATACCATCTGGAGTGGACTGCAGATATCTACAGTTAATTCACCATGTAGCTATGACTACTTATGAGCTGAAGGACTGCATCTTAGTTTGCTATTTAAATTTTCATAAAAATCAAACTTCGTGAATACTTTCTACTAGCTCAGAACACTATATTTTCATTATACGTAATATAAAAAAGATTATTTCATTTTATATCCATACATAGAGATGCATAAAAAATAATTGGTTTAGCACCTTGGGGCATCCACTATATTAGATTTAGAATGAGGTCACTAAGCTAATGATGCATTGTAATTCAAATTAAACGTGAATGCAAATTCAACTCAATTGGTTGGAGTTAACTGGATTAAAATTCAATTTCAACTTTGCATAAATATATAACTCTGAGACAACCATCTAGCTTATACTAGTAGTTGAAGTTGGTAGAAAATGGTTCGACTCTGGTGCATCGCCACACCTTTCTCTGCCTTTTTTTTTTTTTTGTTTGCGAGGGGGAAACCTTCAAAAGGTACCCGGCGACGTGGGAGCGACTAAAACCCCCCCGGTGGCCGTCCTCGGCTCTTGGTGGAGAACTCCGGGATCTCCGATGGAATACAACCGGAGTCCTCCTGGGGGAGCAGTTTACACTCCTCCCACACACCTAGTGTTTACAACGGTATGCGGCCACACACACCGTCGTCCTTCCCGGGGTTACTTGCTGGACGGTTCGAGCTCCCACTCTTGCCACCCGCAACCCCAGAAGCCCCCTTTTAGTCGCCTCCTACGACAGGCAGGGGATACCGTAGCCCTATTCTAGTCCCGAGAATACAGGGACACCTTTCTCTGCCTAATAACATCCGTAGTAAGCACTACTGTAGCTTTAAAGGGAAACATATTTATCCGAGGCATTGCAACTTAGTCCTCTGCGGCAGTAACTTATCTGTGGCAAATCTCAGGTAGCAATCCAATCTTACCTGGGTTTGATCACAGATATCCATGTGCGGCAGTAGCCACTTACCATCAGGTGGATTGATTGCTCGCTTTCTACTTCTATATTACAAAAAAGTCGCGTAAATTGCATTACATTAATACCCAAAATCAATTCCATTTCGCCTCGAACACACTGCGTCCAAATATTGATAACGCGATTACATAATTTTAATATCCCCTGATAATATCGACTTCTGATAATTCTGTTTGCTGAAGCGCGCTCGGAAATTAATTAGATAGCGATGACGCTTTTAGTAGCTTCCTGTTCATTTGTTTTTTGTATATATAACCTTTTTATAATATAGAAGTAATAAACGCTTACAGTCTACCTGAGTGTAAGTGGCTACTGCCGTTCATGGATATTTGTAATCAATCCGTGATAAGATTAGAATTCTCCTTGTGGTCGTTCACAGGCGCTTTGCTACTCTAGGAAGCTAAGGAATAAGTTGGAACGCCTCGGATGTCTCCCTTATAACCCTTTAAACCGCAACACAGCAACCATAACGGTACACAGCTGTTAATCAGAATACACAACGAAACAAGTGTGACGATGGTGCTTCTGGAGTTAAACCACAATGGGTTTTACCATCTTCAAAGTCAGTCAAAGTCAAATTGACAGTCCATAAAAACACCAATACGGAGAATCAAATGAAAGTGTGCTATTATACTCTCGCAGTTATAAGAATAGTAAACAATACTTACTTTTCTACTTAGGGAGGCAACATATGAGCGACAGTACGCTATAAGAAGAACCGTCACCTGCATTCGCAAACTGTCGCGAGCTTCTGTGAATGCAGAGTAATTATTACGGTGTAATTCGTAACGTAGAAAAGTAACTGAAGGTGGTAGATCCCTTCGTGGTTCAACTCCGGCGGCACCACCGATCCCACCTATTTCTGCCTCGTCACAACAGTATTAAACGTTGCTGGGCTCTGGTTTGAAGAGTGTGGTAAGAGAGACATATTTTTCTGAGGCGTTCCAGCTTAGTCCTTAGAAGTAGCGGCACATCTGTGGCCGACCGCAGGTAGGAATATCTAATCCTATCTGGGGTTGATTACAGATTGATGCCAGTTGATTTTATTTTATTGTATTAATATAATTTACATAAATTAAACAATGCTGTACCCGCTAACACTATAAAAATGTATTTTGCATGCCAAATATGGCAAATGTGAGAAACTTTCTAACTCTGTACAACCTACTAACCACATTTATGCAAATAAATAATTATGACTTATATCAGATGTCCATGGGCGGTAGCAGCCACTTACCATCAGGTGGACTTCATCCTCCTCTGCTATTCCTATATTATTATTAAAAAATACGTGGCAGCAATCGCTGACGACTGCTGCCGTCTGTCGTGCTATCTATCCTTGGCGCCTGCTAGCGACAGTCGCCAACAAACGTTTTACCGCTCGTATATGATCTTACAGTCGCTCGTCTGTAACTACCCTTAAACGCACAATGTACGAGAACATACTTAAAATATTCGTTCTATGAAAAAGTCTGAATACCCATCTATCGAAAAAGAAAACAATTTATCAGAGAAAATATACTCGTATCACACGACAGAATATGGTAATAGCACACCTGACGCTTGTATAAGTTTTTCGTATCGTTACAAATTCAAAGATGGTATTTGTTATAGAAGGGTATGTTAAAAGAGGATATTAATATTCCTTACGAATCATTCTTAGTACCGTTACCCTTCTTTTAAACTTGATTTTTTTGGTCTTAGTTACGTGCGAGTAGCTTTGTTTATGGAACGGACATTTTTTATGTTCTTCCTTATAAAAACATATTTTATATCTATGAAGACATATTTTTATTAAGACATATTTAGAGCTCAAGATGTATTGATTTTTTCGATAGAGAAATATATACATATCTGTAAGAAATCCGTTTTATTTAGTCTTCACCAATATTCAGTAATGTCAGTGTTACTCGTAGTTCAACTTAGTTTTGAGGTAGCAACAAATTTGTCCGACCTCATCTACGTGAGGTAATACGAGTAGGAACAGTTCTACAACTGTAATCTTGTTTCGGGTTGATTACACGTCTATGGGTGGCAGTGATTACTAACAAATGAGCTCGTGAAGGTCACATGTTGCTTTGTTCCTTCATTACAAAAAAGTAATCAAGTAGGTATTAGAACCCTTCAAAGGTGGTAGAACCCTTTGTGGTTTGACTTCGGCGGCACCACCGCCACACCTATCTCTGCCTTGTAACAGCAGTGTTAAGCGCTGCTGTGTTCTGGTTTGAAGGGTGTGGTAAGGGAGACATAGTTTTCCGCGGAGTTCCAGCTTAGTCTTCAGGAGTAGCGGCGCGTCTGTGTCCGACCTCAATTAGGAATATCTAATCCTATCTGGAGTTGATTACATATGTTCATGAGCGGCAGTAGCCACTTGCCATCATTTGGACTGCATGCTTGTCTGCTACGCCTATATTATAAAAAATACTAATACATGAACTAGTGCAGTTAACATGCTCGTTTGCTAATTTATTACAAAAAAGTTCAAAAAGATGAGAATAATAATTATAGAGCTGCGTTGTTCTCTTGTTTTTTGTTGTAGAGCAAGAATTTGAAATACCAGATATACCGAACGTGGTACAATGGTGATCATAACCACAACCCACGTAGAACACTTCCGGGTTCCGGTAGCCACCTATTTCCGCCAAATAATAGCAGTTTCAAGTGCTGCTGTATTTAAGTTTGAAAGGTTTAGGGGATATTTACATAAATATCCTTAAGAGACTTAAGGCTATATTAAATTGGAATATTTAGTCCTCAGGTGACATCTGTGGCAGACGTCACGTAGGACTCCAATGTTATCTGGGAATGTGGACACCTATGGACACATATGTCCATGGCATTTATCATCAAATTATCTCTATATTATAACTAGAATATACTACAACTAATGCCACGTTTCACACACCAAATGGAACGGAAAAACTGCGCGATAAATAGAAAATCAAGTTACTGTAATTCACGCTTAAGTTTCACGAGTGAATTATCTAACGTGTTTCTTCGAGTCCTCCATCAGTTAGACAAGATGGAAGAGTCCCAAACATTTTCTTATCTCTGTTTCTCCTACGGATCAGCATTGTTCAACTGATAAACTAAGTTACGAAGTTCTAAAACTCCTATAACTCCGTTTACGGGTAACACTTAAGTAGCATTGTACTCGTAGTACAAACGTAATAATATGAAGAGTCTTCTTAGCATATTATGTATATCGTTAAATAAACATAGATCTATGTAGTTACTAGTACATGAAAATTATTGCTTACATCTTAATTATATATGACTGTTGTTTTGAGTTTCTCTAAAAATAATTTAATTAGAAGCATCAAGTTTTTCACTAAAATGAAAAACTTAAGGCTTCTAATTCTGGATGCATTTTCAGGTTCACTTTTGCGAGGCTTTCCATCTTAGTCTTCTGGAGTATTTGCAATCAATTTCTTCGGACTTCTGATTTATATGAAATTTTTTTTAGCTACTTTTGGATACTTTGGATTACTATTGGATGAAAAAAAGTTACACGTTTTTTTTTATATTAACCTAAGATTGTAATTTGCTATGAAGGTTACTGATTTAAGGATGCTGGGTGCTACGTAGAGAGCTACGGTAAGCGCTACGCCACAGAATTTACTACGGAATTTGTAGACGAACTACTCCTTCAGCTTGCTAACTCTTAAAGCCAACAAGGTGCTCGGAGTTTGTAAGCTGAAGTGGCAAAGATTCCTGTACCCTTACCAGGAGTTTTTACGTTTTGACAAATATGGCTGTTTTGGTATTTGTTTACGTATTTGCCCATACAATTTCCAAACAGCGCCCCTAGCGGATTGTTTCAAAACTATAGAGACAGTAACGTAACATTAAATGTCTAAATTGACAAAATGGCGCTTTATGTTTTTTCTCTATTTTTTGCGAACATGTGAGGTAGACAAAAAGTTCATCGTCACTAGCACTTACTTATTGTTCAGTTTACTCAGTGTACTGAAGCAAACGAAACAGAATAATGGATTGAGTAAACGTAACGTAAAATTGCGGGATGTTTTGAAAATTCATGGTAAGGGTACTGAATAGGAATGTGGTGGGGGAGTGAGCGATAATATGTAACGGAAACAGCGAGATATTGTTGAATAAAGAATAATTGATCACTGAATCCGACACACTAAAAAATTTTCACCGACACACACACAAAAGTTTATGCAGTTATATTTATCGCTTACATTCACGAATTTTTGTTGCAACATTATTATTCTCAATTACTAGATAAGAATTACAGAGAGAAAAAAAAACATAAAGAAGTGGTTTTTCAGAGGTTATCTTTGTTTTAAGTGGCTTTATCAGTATCGCTGTGCCATTTTATTATTTACTTTTACTTTAAGATTGAATCAAAGCCTTTACTAAGTTACTTTATACTTAAATACTAAGTTGAAACAATTTATAAAGCTAACGTTTACTCATTCTCACAAAACCGATATCACCAGCTTTTTATGTGGTGATGACAGAGATTCACAAACAAACACTCACAGCAAATTATAAAATTCAAAAGAGGAATGCGCAAACCCGGCATGTGAAATATTTTTCCACAAAGAGGATGTCGACGACCCTGACACAAAAATACGACAGACCCACAATTGGCCTGTCGTTTCCATTTCACACACGATCCCTTCAAATAAAACCATCGTTCATTCAATTAGCAAAGGGTGTGAGTAACATGTTGTTTTGCTCAAAAAGTCTTTCCTTTATTTAATATGGTAGGTTATAAAAATTAATCCGGCTTTGATTTGATTTTTCGACTCTCATAGTAAAAATAATATACAACCCTGAACATGTTCTACCGTTATGTCTGTATCGGATACAAGACGGATTAAGCCGTTTTCCAAAACAGACACTCCATGTTCCTTTTTTATTAATAAAAAAAGGTTTTTTTGTTTTAACTCACGTGCCATCCAGATCGGTATCCATCCATGTAAAAAAGGAAACTATGAGAAGTTGTACTACGACAAAAGTATTGACTTTGACTTTTATATTAGTCACAAGTCAAATAAGTCGTCACAAAGTCGTAGAATATTGATTCTTATAGGCCTAGTCTAGTTACAACAGCGTTACAAGATTATCCAGTACCTTGTGTAGATTTATACAAGATTGTCTAATATTTACGGTACACCTTGTGTAGATATTTTTAATTTTTTTAATATTAGAAGCGATAAACATACTAATTAAACTAGAAATAATCAAATTATACACTAATAGACCTATAGACAACTATATAAACTATAGTGTAGATTTGTATATATCTGCTTGTTTAATCAGTTTTACTTATTACTTTTTTTCAAAGTAATTTAATAATATAATACATAATGTAGCAAATAATACATTCAACAAGTTACGAGAGAGTTTAGTTACACCAACCGGGAAATTTCCTCTCAGTATTTATCGTGGATCGATCGTCGAGATTTCATTAAGTCCCTCATTAACGGGTCGGGCAGATTGCTACGTTTCCGTGACAATAAGATTCTTATGTTACTTTTACATAGATATACAATAATACATATATATATATATAAGGTCAAGCTTTCATATATTATCCTACATCGTTAATGCAATATGGAATTCTTGCGCAAAACACACACTTTTCGACGAACGTATTAAGTTGTGTGACAATAGATTTCTTTTATTTTTAAAATTTTAAATTTTTTCAGATTTACTAATGCAAACGTGATTAATGATGGCTTCGGCTAAGGATTATAAATATTTTTCTTTAATTCATAATTCAGTAATAATTCTATTTTAATTCAAAAATATGCACTGATACACTGATTTCCTCCAAATAATCCTAAAGGGCATGCCAGGTCATTATTTATTATTAGACTAAAAATATTTCCTAAATCCAAGTATAATGGTAAAAATGCCATACCTTTTGTATTATTTATGACAGTCAATTTAGAAGGATCACATACGGTAATGGCTTCGGATAACCGTCTAACAAGGTATTATGGTACAGCTCTGCTAACAAGAAGGAGGAAACAGAGTAAGATTCCTGATATAACAAGCAACGATGATTATAATAATCGTGACTGCGTTTGGTAAGAAAAATCTTTTCAGGAAGATTATATTTCTTATATTATAATACATAGGTTCCTTTTCCAATTAGATTTTCATATAAGAATCATCTTAACGTGAGTATCAATACGTAGTCAAAAGTTTATATAAATATTTTATTTGCCTTAATTAACAAAATTAACGTCCATGTAGATAATCATTTATTAAAATCTGGAAATAAATGTTAATGAAATGAAAAGGGAAGTAATCCTTCTAAGATTTAGCCCATATGTTAAAGTACTTCGTGCCGTTTGAGTTGCATGACGAGTCATAGAAGGAGACATAGGTATAATAGATCGAAAAACATTACCGCAAAGAGCGCGCAAAGGGTTCCGGGTGCGATCCCCGGCCGGACAGATATTTGAATGATGAATTTAGATATCTGTCTGGGTCTGGGTGTTTGTGTATTCGTCTTTGTGTGGGTTCATTCCATTCGATGCATGGAATCCTAGTGTGGCGCTGTGAGCGTAGAAAGCGTTTATTTATTTATTTTTATTTAAATCAAATCAGTGAATGAGATAGAAATATAACATTAAATTCTACGCAGATTCTACTTGTCAAATTGGAAAAGTTATTACGGAATAATACAGAAGAAGATGAGTTTTGGAAGCCGGTTGCGAAACTTTATAATGGAACAATATAATTTTGCTTTCCGCTTTAGATCATTGTAGATTGGTTCTTAAATATGTAGTTTCAAACTCTTGATATCTAGGGGGATAGTACAATTCTGTTGGACAAAAAAGTTAGAAAAAGGTAGGAACAGTAAAAACTTTATTTATTTTAAAGTTTTGGTATTCAGTATTTTTAGTAGTTTTGGTATTTCTTATTTTTTTCCTACAAGGCATGCAAACTACAATTCGATAAAGTTACAATTAATGAACTACGAATGTCATCAAAAATAGTTTAGTCTTATCCTAACCCGATAGATGGTTGACAAGAGAATTGAAGATATAAGGGTAGATAGAACTCCTTGTGATTCGACTCTGGAGGCACCATCAGCCATCAGATGAAAAATGCCGCCCCGAACACTTATATTTATTTTTGCCCATGTCTACGCGCCTCGCGATTCATAATGTTCGTGCGTAGTGTTAGTCAAAGTTTAGTAAATGATGAGTTGTCTATCTATCCCTTTGTAAAGTGTGTTTTCCGCCAGGGGCCCTCGGGTGTGAGGGGGAGGGGTCCTTACCCTCGGGCCGGATCAGTACCACCACCATATTATGTACAATATAGCATTTTTGTATAGTATTGTATTGCAATACTATACAAAATTGCTTTATTGTACACCAACTAATAAGTGACAAATATTCACATACACATAATGAAAAGTACAACAGGCTATCTTATCGCTTAAAAGCGATCTCTTCCAGACAACCATAGATTTTATGTATTGTGTGCTGTATATTATTATACTGTTATAATAATATAATAATACTGTTATTATTAAGCGCTGTTCTCATCTAATTTGAGGGTGTGGTAAAGGAGAGACACTTAAAAATCATTTATCATCATCTGGATAGCATGGTCATGTCTCTTTTTATTAAAAAAAAAAACAATAATAATGGATGTATTTTTGTAGCCACATTTGAACGTATAGATACAATTTAGAACTATAACTTTCAATGTGATGTCTTTTTATGATTTTTGTTATGTAGTATCACTAAAAATGTAGTAAAATAAATTCATGGTTACTATGGTTTATCTACTCATAGGTTAGTTAGTGACCTGAATGCATTTCCCCGATGACCTCATCGAAACGGAAATCTACAAACCTAGTTTCAAACTTTAAATTAACATTGTTAACGATATCAGTAAAAATAGTGCTACTAAATCGTTGTTTATTAGGAGTTTTGTGTCGACATTTTTATTTATCCTTCGGGACTTTTCATTTTCCGGGATAAAACGGATTGTGTCGACGTTTGGTTAAATAAATCTTAGGTTTGTCGTAGTTTATATTGGTTTTTATTGAGGTTGTGGAATGTGTTTATGGATATAACCGTGTTTACTGTCCTATAGAATAATTTTGTGGACCTATAAATGTGTTTTGGACCTATAAGCATAATGTACTGGTATGTATATACCATAAAGAGTTTATAGACCTGCATAACAATGAGATTATGGTCCTATTGAGACATAACTTTAGTATGTATTATAAAATGAGTTTACGGATCTTTAGTATAATGTATTAATTGTTTGTACCGATCTATCATCTCATGAAGATAAGTTTATTTTTATTTAAATATAAAAAGTCCACAGCTGAACTAAAATAAAAAGTGCAGTCTTAAGTCAAAGTCCTCTAGAAAATTACTAAAATTACTATTAGACTAAAATTAAAAGTGCAGTCTTAAGTCAAAGTCCTCTAGAAAATTACTAAAATTACTATTAGAACTAAAATTAAAAGTGCAGTCTTAAGTCAAAGTCCTCTAGAAAATTACTAAAATTACTATTAGAACTAAAATTAAAAGTGCAGTCTTAAGTCAAAGTCGTACCAAAGAGTTGTACCACTATCATAGCGCTTAGCTTAGCGTAGTGATGATTGAAGTAGATATAGGTCCTGTAACTTCGTAAGAAGACATTGCTACTCGTCTCATTGAAACCTTTAAGTACATCCTACTATATTAGGTACTAGCTGACCCGGTAGACTTTGTACCGCCTCAAAATCTATTTATCAAATATATTTCATATAAAATATAGCCTATGTTACTCGTGGATAATGTAGCTTTCGAATGGTGAAAGAATTTTTAAAATCGGTCCAGTAGTTTTTGAGCCTATTCATTAAAACCAAACAAACAAAAAAAGTTGTCCTCTTTATAATATTAGTGTAGATGTAAAACTTATGCTATTCAGTGGCATACGCCACATAACAATTATTGATCTTGCACACGAGGACATTTGTCTTTGCTAAACACTATCATTTCACGTTTATCAAAACTCACTTAATCGCATTTGCACGCTCGCCTTTGATGAGATTTCATATGTGAAGATAATTTTCATAAATATGTAAAATATACTGTACAAAACTTATGGTATTTATTAATAAATAAATCTTTTCAATTTTGGGATTCACCTGACGGCTGCCGTCAATGGACACCTGTAACCAACTCCTGATAAGATAATAAGATTAGATTCCGACCTGAGGTCGACCACAGATCCCTCTACTTGGTGCCTGTGAGTAATACTGCTGTTATTAGTAAGAAATAGGTGTAGCATATTTATTTTATTTTTATTTTATTATTTATTGCATCAAATATGGTACATTAGATGGTATATTTTGACAAAGTTCTGCACATTTGGCCAATATCGGCATGCAACAATAAAAAAGTAATGTCAAATAAGATATTAGATAGCAAAGGTCAAATTTTGAACTTTGGGAATCAAAACTTATGATAGATACATCATTAATAACAGATATTATAATTTTCACTTCGCTCTGAATAGAAAGTTTGAATATTGGTCACAAATACAATTTTACAAATCGTCAAGCAAAATCACGGTTCATTTCGTTCGGAAATATGTACGAAGTTACGAATTATGTGAATTATGATACTGTAGTTGATAAATTTTGAGTCTTCTATATTGCGAAAAAGGCGAAATAAATTAAAGATCTGTAGACTATCGGTCAAGGGAATCCTTATAGGAAGGGACATTAAAGTGTATATAAGGAGCAGGGAGTAGCAGACAAACTGTTTCACAGTGTGGCAGAGTATAAGTTTGATTATACATTTTTAAGGAAAATAAATAGATGAGCATGCAGTCCATCTGATGGTAAGTGGCTACTTCCGCCCATGTGCTTCTGTACTTAACCTAGATAAAATTAGATTCCTGAAGTCGGCCATAGATGCGCCGCTACCCCGGAGGACTAGGCTGGATGCATCTGAAAAGTATGCCTCCCTTACATCCTGTTAAACCAGAACACTGCTGTGCTTGACTTTGCTGTTATTAGACAGAACTAGTTGTGGCGGTGGTGGTGGTTACCAGCTTCAACTATATAGTAGTAAATCAAGTAGAATCTAAGATGGTGTCAGTGTAAATCGAGATGAAAGTTTTGTATAAAAATCTTGACAATGCCCGCTCTATCCCTATAATTTAATATTTTTGGTAACATATTATAATTATGTCTATTGTTGAATAATAAAAAATATATAGGCAATATGGTGATAGTATGTGAAATACATTAAGTATTGTTGCGTAGTTTAATAAAAAAATACAGTACAAATATGTATTGTTTCCGGTTGAAATGTGAAATTGTGACTCAATTATGGAAAATGATTGAAGAATCAGTTGTATTGCAATTTTAGGTGTATGTTTCAATTGACTCAGATAGTATAGGAATTACCTTACAGTTTAAACGAGTATAAAATTCAATAAAATAAATAAATGTAAACATTACTTCATAATCGGCAGTGGTAGACTTACGAGTGTTACTAATGCTCTTATAATCATTGTTTTAATATTGTGGTACTAATTCCTAAATCCCAAAAGCAGTGCACCAAAAAGACAAAACAAACGTACCTGGCATTTAATCTGATCAAATAGGTCCAAAAATTACTTTCTACCAAACATTATTCACAGTTTCCAGCACCAAAACACACACCACCTTTATAATAAGGATTTATTTACACAGGAAAATCACAAAGTAAAACCACATCGAAAAGTTCGCACAATTTAACATGAGGGGAACGCGTCTGTTCTCTGAGAGAGCTGAAATAATACTGAATTTTGTTCAGCGCTTCTGGTTGATTGGCGGGTTTAAGGGAAAACTTTGGAGCGGATTACATACATATTCATTTTCCGCTCATTATTGTGCAACGGGAAGTTTACCATACTCGGGTGTGTTAGTTTGAATGTACTAACAATAAGTTCAAAATTATGTGTATAAAGAAGAAAATACTCAACGGGTTCTGATTGACCTGATCACGATTTTCGGTGATTTATATGTGACACGTATATGTGTACAACCGAATTGTATGCACAGGTCGTAGGTATGTATAATGTGTATGTATGATATCATATAGCCTAAGCTATTATTAAATATGAGGTATCGTTACGTCCTCTTTATTTTCGAGAATTTTTAATTTGAAATTTAATAAAGTAAATTATTCATGCCACTTCGTACACATTTATCTCGGAATCCGCTTAACCGATTTCAATCAATTTTTGTCAGGGCTTATGGAAACACAAATTGAAAGATATATTTTGTTTATGTACTTATTGGGTGGTATAAACATAAAACCCATAAGTTGCTTTGTGTATTGTACAGTGCAGAAAATGTTATCAACACATAATATAACTTGGCAAGAGCACTCCCTCGCCCCACATACGATGGTATTATATGTATGCGGACGAGTGCAAATCCGTATTTTATTTACTCTCTCAACATCTCCATATCGCTTTCTACATTCATATGTACACTAGGATTAATCCTGTGCAATGGATGCCATGAACACGCACAAAAGGTGAAGGTGGTAGAACCCTTTGCGGTTCAACTTCGGCGGCACCACCGCCACCCCTATTTCTATCTTATAACAGCAGTGTTAGGCGCTGCTGTGTTCCGGTTTGAAGGGTGTGGTAAGGGAGACAGACTTTTCTGAGGTGTTCCAGCTTAGTCCTCAGGGGTAGCGGCGCATCTGTGACCGACCTCAGGTAGGAATATCTAATCCTATCTGGGGTTGATTACAAATGTCCATGTGCAGCAGTAGCCACTTACCATCAGGTGGACTGCATGCTCGTCTGCTACACCTATATTATAAGAAAATAAACTAATACCTTGCTCACTATGAAGACTAAATATTTATACTTGACGCCATAGTTTTTTATATAATATTGAAGTACAAACGAGTTTGCAGTACAGCTGATAGCAAGTGGCTACCATCGTGGTAAATGGTTGAAACACCTGCAATAAATCCTATAACCTAAACCGTTCTCACTCTGAGAGAAGATATGCCTAGTAGTGGTACAGTAATTGTCCCTGTATCCCCCTGGTTGAGTTCCTTTGGAGATCCCGGTGTCTTACGCAGCACCGAGGATGGCCACCGGGGGGTTTTAGTGTGGTAAGAATTCCACATAACGCTGTGTAGCTCCGTATGTACCGGGTACCTTTTGAAGGTTTTTCTACTCGTTAACAAAAAAAAAATGGTACAGTAATGGGTAAATGAAAATGGACAGTATGAACGTAACTAAAATAAAATAAAAAAGATTTTACACATTTTTTCCACTTGGTACCATCCACACTCGCTTCAACTGTCCAATTAGATTAATATGCAAAGGCTGCAGACGACCACAATAAAAATGCAAATCAGCGTTGAGTGGAATTGAAATAAAAATGAAGTTACTGCAGCGACAGCTCACAAAATGCATATGACGTGAAATGGAATCGCAAAGCATTCAAATTTTCTCGAAAAGTGATGCTAAAAATGTATTCGTATAATATTTCAAAATTCTTTTAGTATTTTTTTAAATATAGAGTTAGAATTAGCATGCAGACCATCTACAGGTATAATCAATCCCGGATAAGATTACAGTTCGACCTAAGATATAGAGGCGTTGCTACCCCTGAAGGCTAAGTCAGAATGCCTCGAAGAAGTATATAGTGACTTTTAAAATAGTATACAATTTAAAAAAAATACATTGTGTCGTGTCTTGTTATAGTTACTGTACTATAATATAATGCCTTATGTACCTACCATCATAGTTCTTGAATTCGTAAAGAATAGGATTAAAATGAATGGTTCTTTTAAAATACATAAGGATTCTACTAGACTCCCTGAGGGAAGCTTTAAATTTAATATGTACTTTCCTATATGATCTCATATCCCGTCCTATGTCCGCTATGCCCTAGGGCACAAAAAGATTGCAGTCTACGCTTTCATGAGTATTAAAGTGCGAAAGAGACGGAATACTTTTATATTAGGATAAAGTAGCACAGATAGCTAGTAACAGCCACTCTACTAAGGAGGTCCAGATCTTATTTGTTGAAGACACGTTCGGAACTTAATCACTTGCAATCACAGAGTAGAAAAATAACACGAGGAAATGAACTTATCTAAGAAATATCCATCAGGTTCTCAAAGGTGTTAGTTTCGTCGCGATCTGCATGCATGTGGCATGCATTCTGAGACAAGACCCATGTGGTCTCCACCTGAAAGGGGTTTAGGGTATAGTCTACCACGCTGGCTAAATGCGAAGGTAGTGAAGTCTACTCTTTTTTAATTTTTTAAGAACTTTCAGGCTTGAGAAAGTACTTTCGTACTCCTATTTTTTATAATATAGGGGTAGCAGACGATCGTGCAGTCCACCTAATGGTGAGTGGCTATTGCCGCCCATGGACATCTGTAATCAGGCCCAGGTAGAATTAGATGTTCCTACCTGAGGTCGGTCACAGATGCGCCGCTACCCCCGAGGACTAAGCTGGAGCGCCTCGGAAAAGTATGTTTCCTTTACCACACCCTTCAAACCAGCGTTTGACACTGCTGTTATGAGGAAGAAATACGTGTGACGGTGGTACCGCCGGAGTCGAACCGCAAAGGGTTCTACCATTTTCCGCATTCTGTCTGCATGTGTATGAAATTTTGTAATGTTCGATTTATGCAATTAGTCAACCCGAGGCGTTCGCAAACAAATTGAATAGACGTTCTATAGAATCACTCAGAAAATAAGTTATTGCTAGTTGAGTGAGCAAGTTTTCCACGGTTAAACTCGACATGTTCCCCCAGGCGATCCATTCTCGTGGAATAATTACATGTCTTCAGCTATGCATTAATCAAGACGTTTAGCTTCGTTCTGCGAAGAAACCCATAAAATTACCGTTGTATTTGACGTAAAAATGGGTTAATATTTGTATGCAAATGTTAGTAAAACATGGTGGTTTCTAGTATGTAGGAGTATGTATTGCAAGAGTATATAGCCTCTATTTCAGTCTTAAAGAAATGAGATCAGTGTTAAGAGCTATGGTAGTGTAGTGTTCATTTAAAAAAATAGTAAAGTGACGTGTAAATGATATGTAAGATTATGTATCCATTGGTAGCAACACATATGTGTGTATATGTATACCATTCTACATGTTGGTAGCGACTTTTTGCAATAACTACGTACAGATTTCCGTACGCTACCATACTGATACGAGTATTTCTTACTTGAAATAACTCTATATTCTCCACTATGTAACAAACTATGTAGTAAGAATTGTTTTAAATGTATGTAGTTGACATACTTTACTATAAGTGGACCTTTATGATCATTGTTTTTATTCTAATTGCAATCACGATCTTGCCATGTACTAAGGTTGTTCTATTTTTCTTTAACTTAGAAATAAGGTATTATGAAAATTGTTCATTGAACAAGAAACAAAGAAAAGTCTTGAAAAAATATTGAGGAATACCATATTATGAGGTCAATTTGCGTAGTATTCACGAGTTAGGAACTATTTCCAGTAACGTTTACTTAAGTCCTAGTTGCACGCATGCCCCTTGCACATGCCACATGCAAAGCCTAAAAAAGAACGGTAATAGGACAGTAATGACAAAATGTATGTATTTAGCGTACTCACTATACTATCCTAGCAATAAGTTATTTCTGAACGAGTTTCTATAATTATAGCGTATATTGAAAAGTTAATGCTATAAATATACTACACTCTACAATAAAGTGTAGATCCGATGAGTTTACGAGTTACATGAAGCTGCAAAGAAAAACAAACTTTTCTATTCCAACGCTGAATTATTAATTAACCTGAATTTATAAATGTAGGAATATAATAAACGGTTTCAATTTATAACAACTCAATAAGATTAAGTACTGACACTTAATTATGTTACGATGTTTATTGTTACGAAAATCTGTGCTAAAGGTTTGTTGATATAATGTTAACGTTATGTACACAACATACTTCTTTTATATCGTGTGTTTAAAAACGTTTCCCGTTCTTGAAATTATAAGAAGAAAGTAGAAGATAGAAAATATAATTGTTTAATGAGGGTATTAACAAAAGATCGCTTAATAAAAATTGTTTTCTGATTGCTGTAAGGACCGTTACTCTGCCATTTTTGGTATGGAATATACAATTTGTGTTTATTTGTTATTTTATATAAAAAGTGATTATTTAAAGAGTTGAAGGTGGTAGAACCTTTTGTGGTTCGACTCAGGCGGCACCACCGCCACCCCTATGTCTACCTAATAACAGCGGTGTTAGGCGCTGCTGTGTTCCGGTTTAAAGGGTGTGGTAAGGGAGACAGACTTTTTCGAGGCGTTCCAGCTTAGTCCTCAGGGGTAGCGGCGCTGGGGGTTCTGTGGCCGACCTCAGGTAGGAATATTTAATCCTATCTGGGGTTGATTACAGATGTCCATGGGCGGCAGTAGCCACTTACCATCTGGACCAGGTGGACTGCATGCTCGTCTGCTACTCTTATATTATAAAAAAAAAGTTAAGTGATGAAGTGAAGTAAATGTTCTCGGTTTATAAAAGTTGTTTTTAAATAATTTCTTGACGAGTTTCCTTATAATATTAATTGTAACAGCGTTTTACTTTTTTTGGAGGCGTTTGAGAAAACTGGTGAGTGATTTTTAAAAAAACTGACAGATACAAAATTACCATAAAGTTGGCTTATAAAAATTTAAGGTAAAAAATATAATTGTACGTATAGGTACGATACAATTTGTTATGTTTATTACTTACGTTTTAAATGCTTGACCTTTTTGAAAGGATATTTTTTACCTTTAAACCTTCAAAAAAGCCAACAAAAAGTTTCATATGACTGTACTTTTCTGTGTCTTTTACCATACATTCTTAATGGAATACATATCGACTCATTAAGAATATTATAGTAGCTATACACTTAACTATACCAATATACGTATAGATTAATGTCCCTAAAGTGATTAATTACATTAGTACGTGATGCACACATCAATGGCGATGAGTAGACACGTAGGTAATTAGGCTGGGCAATCAGCTTCTATTACTGATAATTAATGGCTCTTGAGGTGAATACTACGAGTAATTAATACACAACCTATGTTTGTAAAAGCGAAAAGATCCGGACTCACTGATTAATCATCGTGAAACTAAACTACTGAAGTTAGAACTATGAAATTTTGTCAATGCTTTCATTTTATGGTGTAAGGTAGGTTTGGTTTTTAATAAAGTACCAAATGAGTATGTATTGATCCTGATGAAAGGTAGTAATTTTCATTAATGTTCAAATATTTATTTAATTAATTTATTTATTTACCCATGAGCTGGTGCGTACTTTAGCCAAAGAATAAGTTTGGCCATACAACGTGGCAACGCGGCCAGCATTCTTGAGACTCTACCGGGAGGCAGTGATTTGGACTCATTGTTTTATATTTAATTTTTTATATTTTCTTTATTTACAATATAATAAATTTACAAATGTGAGCCTCCTTTTAAGCACGAATTTAGCTTGAATATTGTTGAATGAATTAGCTTAAAGATTAAATTGGAAAGACACGTCAGTAATTCTTCCTCACCATACCTTTCAAACCAATATCAAGCTATAAACACTGCCGTTATACTTAAGACAGAATAAGCGATAGTTTGGTGACGGTAGATTTTATTTAGTCTTGAAATATGATGGCTTCCACTTTCCTTTAGACCTAGACCTAATCAAACCTTTATCTTTTTGCCTTTTAACTCAGCTTTTGTATGGGATCACTACTTAACCCATTGATTTAAATGTTATAGTTACCTTTCGTACCTTCATAGTTATGTTTCATTTAATTTAATTAAATCTTCATCTAAGGATTCTAAGGTCTTAACTAAGTCTTAATCTTAGTAGATCCCATAATCCCTATGAATAGTGGTCTGTAATTCAAACTAGGATTACGGTTATGGATTTAATTAACGATGTTGCTCTCGTCTTAATTGTCTTCACATTTAGTCCATTGAAATGTTACATTTTTTAGGCCTAACCTTGCGTTTTTTAGAGGACGCAATTTTATTTTTTTTAAGTGTAGGGGGGGTCAGTGTAAAGCTAAAACCAAGTTTGTGGGGTCGCCACCCTTGTCACACGGCCGCCATCTTGAAAATAGGGGTTGAAATGGTTTTTACGATATATCTCTTAAACTATTTATCAGATAAAAAAATTATAAACATTCTTTGTTGCAAATTAAATTCTCTACAACTTTGGCCCAGTAACTTTTTGTCGAAGAACAATAAATAAAAAAGTTATAAGCGAAAATGTTGAGAAATTCGAGAAAAGAAATTATATTTTTCGATATAACTTTGTTTTTGATCATTTTACGAAAAAATGATGTCGGACCATTTTTTAGCTCGTTTTTTGAGGAACAACTTTTATAAGCAACATTTTTTTATTAAGTCAATAGCTAAGGATTTACAGCGCTCTGAAGTGAGTACTATTTGTCAGCACTCTTGTACTAATAATGTGTCATCAGTTATTTTTTATTTTGTTATTATAATTTTTTTAATTATTAATTTGGCAATATTATAATAATTAATTATTGACTCTTTTCCTCACCACCCACGAGGTAGAGTCTAGAGGCGCGTTCTTTTTTACGTGGTATCCCCCCAATAGGCATAATTCACGGTGATTTTATAAATTAAAACTACTCCGTCCTCAGTCTTTTCCATGGACCAGGCTACGGCTCAGCATCTGATCGGCTTTCTGAAGCAAATACCAGAGTGCGAGAACTGGAGTAGGAAGAGGTGTTAATGTCGGCGGTTCATCAGCAATGTCATTTTCAGTTATTAATTTTGAGAGGGTTGAGAATTTCAGGGTTGCGGGTGGCAAGAGTGGGAGCTCGAACTGTCCAGTAAGCGACGCCGGGAAGGACGGCGGTATGTGTGGTCGCATACCGTCGTGAACACCAGATGGTGTGAAGGAGCGATAACTGTTCTTCAGGGCAGAGCCCGATCGGGACATCGCGCTAGTCCTCCAAGCGCGATGGCCCGGTTGCGTTTCGTCGGAGAACCCGGAGTTCTCCAACAAGCGTTGAGGACGGCCACCGAGGGGGAATTTAGTGCGGTAAAAATCCCACATAACCCGGCGTCGCTCCCACGCCGTCGGGTACCTTTTGAAGGTTTCCCCCTCGTTAAGAAAAGAAAGGTACTAATAATACAATGTGTAATTGTAAAACAAGACCATTCGAGTACCATTAACTTACAACCCCCGAAGTTCACTAAAGTTTTAACGATTTTAATGAAGCTCAGAAGTTTAAATTCACATCTTCTTAATTTTGTGTTTGATTTTAAAATCATATAAATTTCTATATGGAAATTTGTTTTTGAAACAAATTGAGGTGCTATTAGGTTACCTCATTAAATATTTCAGATTTCAAGTTGTTTGGAATCTAATATTAAACATTGTTTAATAGGAGTAGGAGGAATTTCAGGAGTTTCGAGAAAGAGGATATTTTTGATACTGAATTATATGGTTTCATAAACCAAAAGTTTGAGGTCGGGATTATTGAAAAATATTTATTTCAAATCTTTGGGATGTATCAACATAAGTATTTATAATATTTTAAATAATAAATATTATTACAGATTAAAATTTATACAAATCCATCGGCATTTTTGAGTTTATATTAATGACATATTATTGTAATATCAATCTATGACACTACTCATGGCCATAGTAATGTGCTAATCTGACAGCAATTTGTCAGCAATCAGTGTTTCATAAGAAATAAAAATGGTAAAATGATTTAATGTGATTGCAATTTTAATAATGCCGCAGAAAGACAAGCCGAAGATTGCTTCGAAAAGTAGAGTAAATGATACTGAGCAACCGTCAACGTCTACGAAGGTACCTTTAAAGCGCGCATCTTTGCCAACATCATCCAAGAATCCATCACCCGATGGAAAGGTTGCTGTACCGGCAGAACCCGAGATACCATGGCGAAAACGGTGCTGGAACTACATGTATGATAAAGAAAATGGTTTGTTTTGTGGCAGGACTTGCAAAAGCTGGTGGTATATGACAGCATACTCAATAATGTACTTATTATTCTTGTGTACGTACACGATGATATTCCTCTACGCATCGCTAACTTTGGTGAAGTTTATGGAGATATACAACGTCGTTGATAAATCGGAGCTTATGACGTATTCAGAGAACGGAATAGGGCTCACAGCGGTCCCGACTTCATTGGATAAATTTCCATTCATTTCTTACACGAGTGGCCAATCAGATGAGTATAATAAATACGTGAAAGTTCTCGATGAGTTCTTAGTGAAGAGACGAAAGCGACAAGTGACTAATTCGACAGATCTAGGGCCGTGTGGCACAGCGCCGTATGGTTATGGAGACGAACCGTGCGTAATCATAAGACTGAATAAACAATTGAGGTGGTCAGCGAAACCTTACAACGCGAGCACGAAAGACCTCCCCAAGGACTTACAGGAGTGGATGCTAGAAGAACAGAAGCTGTGGCTACACTGCGATGGCTATCATTCGTACGATAAGGAACACATTGGGAGGATAAAATATTATCCGTATCCGCCAGGATTTGATCCGGGTATATTTCCACTGGACATGCAAAGCGAAACTCCCCTGATAGCGATACAACTATCGAATTTCACTTTAGGGTTGTCACTGGCCGTGGAATGTAAATTGTGGTATGATAACACTGTTTCGTCTGTTACATTTTTATTATACGTCGAACCTAAGAGTAGATCAGTTAGAAATTATTAAATGTAGTAGGTAATTAGATATTATGTTATTGTGAATACAAGTTCTTTTAAAATCC
This sequence comes from Epargyreus clarus clarus, assembly GCA_014595695.2. NCBI lineage: Eukaryota > Metazoa > Arthropoda > Insecta > Lepidoptera > Hesperiidae > Epargyreus > Epargyreus clarus. Next base: position 1,642,947 of record JACTTY020000031.1, on the reverse strand, counting down.
ATTTGTTTTCGAATCCGAAAGAATCCGAATGTTTGAACTAGCAAATGAGTTTATAATATATGTTACGCTAGACGCTACTGCAGTTTATTATTAAAAAAATGTTATTTAAAGAGAATAAATAATAGAATAGCTTTACATCCATACTACATTTTTTTTTTGTTAACGAGGGGAAAACCTTCAAAAGGTACCCGGTGCCGTGGGAGCAACACAGGGTTATGCGGGAGCTAGAGATGGGCAGAGGGTTTAAACCCATCGGGAATAAACCGGGTTTTTACCCGGTCGTTGGGAAGAAATAGGGTTTAAACCCGAAAATGGGTTTTTATTCGGGTATTTACTATTTTCACGCATATCTATCCTTTTTTAAGCGCAAGTATTAATTTGATGAGGATACTGTACTAAATATGGACTGTAAAAAGACATTTACAGCGCCAAAATGCCATTTTATCACGCCATTATAGATGCAGCCTTAAGTAAGAAGCCAATTAGCGTATGCTTTTGATGCAAATTTCAAACAATGTCCATACCAACAAATACTAATAATAAAAAAAACGTTAAAAATAAATGGGAGACGCTATACAAGGACCCGCTTTTTTCAGCATATTTCGCTTTATCTATTGAACCGTAACACGTAGACAGTTCAAATTTTCACAAGACATTTACTTCTATGGTTGCTATGAAAGAATATATGACAATTGGGTGGTACGGTACCCTCCTTGTGTGAGTTCGACTTGTATCAGAAAACGTGTATGTTTCCTTGATAAAAGGTAGTATATGTCGTCCTTTGACTACAGTATACAAAATATTTATTATAGGGTGAAATTTTGAAGTGAGCCTTCAAGACCAAATCCTAAACTATAAGCATCAGCTAAAAAATATGAAGAGAGTTACGAGGCCGATATTGTGAAAAACTAAACTGCATTAGTTTTTCAAAATATCACTTTTCCTTTGTATATCGTATCAGTTTGTCATACGAGTATATCACTACTTTCTAGAATTTGACCCTTGTAAGCGACACTATGCGATGATGGAATAATACAGGGTGTGATTTTTTTTAAATGAACTCGTTCGATTCCCCGATTTTCGAAAAAATCTAATGATGCAGTTTTAGTTTTTATCACAATTTACCTCGTAACTCCTTTCAGTTTTTTTTCAAACTCCTATCTATGAAAAAATGACACTTAGGTATTTTAGACAAATATAAGGACACCTTAACTGTCGAAATTTATCTAACCAGATCCGAATGTATTAAAAAGATTTACGAACATACAAAATATGCGCAAAACACATAACCGTTAAAACCTCAAAAATAACATTAAAAAATGTAAAAACGTTGAAAATACCGTAGAAACTTCTAGTACATCTATTCAATAAATATTTGAATTATTTTAAAAACTGCCAACAGATTTTATGAAATCATTTTTAAATACCCGAATAAATACCCTGTGGGAGGGTATAAACGGGTATTTATCGGGTTTAAACCCAGTACTGGGTTTAAACCGGGTGTTTTGCCCATCTCTATGCGGGACTCTTACCGCACTAAAACCCCCCCGGTGGCCGTCCTCGGCGGCGCGTGGAGGACTCCGGGATCTCCAATGGAACGCAACTGGAGTCCTCTTAGCGCATTAACCCGTCGGGCTCCGCCCAGGTGAGCTTGACGCTCGCCACACCGTCTGGTGTGCACGACGGTAAGCGAACATACATACCGCCGTCCTTCCCGGGGTCGCTGGCCGGGCGGTTTGAGCTGCCACTCTTGCCGTCCGCAACCCTGGAAGCCCGATTTAGTCGCCTCTTACGACAGGCAGAGGACACCGTAGACCTATTCTGGTCCCGGAACTACAGGGACAATCCCTACTATACTTAAGAAAGATTTAAGTAAATATCTGTACTACATTCAGATGATTAAATAATATATCCACATCACAGAAAGTTATGTAATTACATAAGATTTAGATATATATGATATAGATACATATGATTTATATCTTCTATTCTGATATTATAATGCAACTTTTTATAAGTTTCGGTATTATAGTTATTTTCAGCGCAAAATGTTTAGGAATCATATTTAACACAATATTTTGGAGTATAAAAATACACAAGCCGTTATTAAAAAAACGTTTTGCTTTTTTGTCGAATATTTCGGCTAAACACACAAACATTTATTGGTTTCATTTCGGGCACAATTGATCAAAGTAAATAGATACAATAGATAAAACGGACAAAAATATTTCAGACAACATTTACCACAAAAAGAAAATATATTTTTAAATCGTTCGTCCAGATGTCCAACAGAATCCACACAATACTATCTTGAATTGCATTCACCGTGAATCCTCTATAAAGATACATCCATTTTTCGTGGATCTTCCGTTTTTCCTCCTATCGTATTTATTTGAAGGGTTGTTGTGTAAATCGTAATAGATTTCCGGGGGTCTTGCTACATTGGTTACGTGTGGTGACAGCTTCATACGGCGTACTGATTGGCGTAAGGATTTGGTTCAGTAAACGTAAAACCGCTGAGGTGTAAAAATAGAATTGCGTGTGAGGTAATCATGTAATATGTGAAAGTTGGTATGTTTTTCATACTTTTTTTTTAAACTAAGCAATTTAAAAATAAAATGAACCAAACTGTAATAGAACAAGCGTATGTGTTGTTTTCCTTTTGATTGCAATTTTTAGTTTTTTATTCATGTTTATAGGTGATAGGCATGTAGAAAAGAAGGGTTTAGTGGAATTTGAGGAACATTAATAGAAAAATGTGAGCCGTCACGGGACGCCTGGCAGATGTGAAACATCGACATTATTTTGTAAAAGTAATATGCAGAAAAGAACATATTGTGATAGGAACTAAATATGTCATAATGATAAAATAAAATATTACGATTTTATCCAGATAACGATGACTATTTATTGAATAAACATTTATTTTCATTAAATACAAAAATTTACGAATTTATTTCAAAGCGTGACTACTTAATGGAGAGAATCGCACAGTGAATCGCACAGTGCGCATCGCCACACCGTACACACTACTGTATATAGACTGTATATATATACCATCGTATGCGTGCGATGTGCGTGGCATGCGTCGCCACGCCAGAAATCAGTTTTACGTGCGGCTATAGATGTTTCACATCAAAATTAGTATATTCTGGTACTATTAGATTTACAAAATCTTACATAACATTAATAGTATGTCTTGTGTTTAACTGATCTTGGTGACGTCCAGTTTCAATAATAATATTTTGTGACCCCTGTGATGATTGTTGGGTTCTGAATTATTTATAAAAAATATGTTATTAAAATATACAGAAAAAAATAAATTGGCTCCAATATATTAGTAAACTCAAGAATCTTAGCTAGTTATTTCAATATATTACTAAAATCGTAAATTATAAGTATCAATAATGAATGTTTCACAATAAATGCCACTATGATTAGAAAAATTAATTAATTTTTGTTTAATGTTCATATTTATAACAAATAAGAAAAAACTTTCGTGCGCTGCACGCCATCAGCTGATTTTGAAATACAATTCTGTCAGTCTTAATAAATTTATTCTCTGAGAAGAATGACATTAAAATTAATTAATAATTTAAAAACATTGTATGCAATGATTTTTATGTGAATTTTAATCTACCAAGATAGTAGATTTTACATTTGCTGGCGCTCAAAACACACCAAATATACGCGTGCTTAATGCACAGATAAATGCATACTTTAATTATAAAAAAATAATTAACTTACTGATGACTTGATGGTGTGTCATAGTGTGATTTTGCTTTCTTTGCAGAAGGCTGATCACTTTCACGCTCTAAATTATCACGGTCAGACATTTTATTATCAGAAAAATAAGCGGGCAATACTTAAAACATACAAAATACGTCAAGTGGTGTAAAACGAGTTAAAACGACTCCAGTCGCTCTCGCGCGGCGTAGTAATACACACGAATGTCACTGAACACGTTAAACGTCATTATTTTGAATTTTAAGCCTCAAAATGCCTTCTTGTGCAATGCATAAATGCAAAAATTATGCTCGAAAAAGAAACAAGATTCATGGAATCACCTATCACACGTAAATGAAGAGAAATTATTAAATTTTGTTTATTTTTCGTGTTCGATCCGCCATGATTACATGAGTAACCAGAAAGAGACAAAGTATGTTTTTGTCAATGAAAGTGATAAAGACGCAAAATGCATGAAAAACTTTCATTGATTGAATTGAACTGTCATAGATCAATGAAAAAATTTTCATTGATCTATGACCATAGATCAACAGAACAGAAGTGACATTTTATTGAAGCTCACGATGTTCATACGTGTATGTTATAGTTTAAGATCCCACTGCTTAATTTTTATATTAGTGTGTTTTAGTCAAAATATAACTTTTTATAGTTTATTTTAATAAAATAAAATCGATATATGGGAAATTCTGTATCCTAATCTCTAAATTTTCTTCGATATCTGTGGTAAATAATAAAAAATATTACCATAAAATTTATATAGGATAGTATACGGTATTTTAAAATTTCTTTAATTGAATAAATTAACCTAAACATAATTTAATAAACAATCTTTGTATAGCCAGAAATTAACTCTCAAAAAGACCACGGTAAGATTATATAAAATTCGCATGTCACGATGTTAGTTACTGTACTCCTGCGAAACGCTCTTACTGATTTTCATCAAAATTTATATGCATATTCAGTAAGTCTGAGAATTGGCTACTATCTATCTATTTTTCATATCTCTTAAGTGATAAGGGTTGTTCACCCTTAACATTTTTTTTATTTATATGGCAACACAATGTTTGCTGGGTCAGCTAGTACATAACATTTATAAAATGTACACAACTTTGCAATTAATGGTCGTGTGTAAAATAAAACTGAAAATAATAAACATAAATTAGTAAAGATACTTCGCCGCCTTGAAATTGAATGAAGCCACAAACGGCTTATTAGTAAGTTTTTTTTTAATTCTTGACAAATAAAAACATTTTTAGAGAAAATTTACAAATAAATAACTAATACTGCGTAATTTACATAATATGTAGATAAATAATTATTTCAAATATTTTAGGGACATTTTAGCACGGAGACGTGGCAAAACTTTTTTACGCAACTATTTCAATTCTCAAAACTGGGTACATTTTCTTGTTAGGAGTGAGTAATCTTTACTAATATACGATAATAAATATAAACAATTTTTAAATCGTATATTTTAAACCAGTCGATACATCTGTATAGATACATTCTTTCATCAAATTATATATTTATATAATAATAATTTATTTAGTTAAACTGTACTATAACATTTCTACGTAAACGATGTACTAAAACTATTATCGACAGTTCTGGACATTTTTTACCTTCTGTTCCATTATTTCATTGTCTTTGACAAGCATGAGTATTAATGAGAAATATACGTCCATACGTCCCGTTTTTAACGGGACAGTCCCTTTTTTCGATGCTTCGTGCCGTTGTCTCCGAAATGAACCGTTGCCATTGTCAATTAAGTAACAGTAAATATTATAATTGTGAAAAAAACATGGGGTGCTCCATTTATCAGTTTTCATAAAGCGCCCCACATTTTTTGCACAATTATACTATTTACTTTTCCTTAAATGATTCCTAGATTGAAAATTATTTTCTACTTTTTAGTTAATTTTATCATAAAAGCGTGTTTTTTATTATTTCTAACTATATTTTTTCAAGTAAAAAGTATTTGACATAAAAAAATCGATGTCCCGTTTTGACTGAAGTAATCATTGGTCACTATATTACATGGTCAATATTTACGTTTGCGTACACTTGAAACGCAAGGTCAAACACTAGTTGTCTTTTTTTATCACATTGTTCTAATAGCTCTGTCCCTTATAGAACATTTGTCTATGTAGTTAAAGGTAATCGTCGCCACGCCAGAAATCTTTTTTACGTGCGGCTATAGATGTTTCACATCAAAAAGCCAGAAGAACCGATGAAAATTTAATGACAACGTTTGAAGGAAGGAATGACATAGAAAAAACAATATACATAAGAACGTACTAAAAGAAAAATACATTAAAACCTTCTGCGCGAAAATAATAATATAAATAAGCAAATAGTGCGTCGCCTACAATATCTGCCTCCTTAGTGCTAGCTAAATAGCACTACAGTCCCGTGGTGATAGTAAGGCGACGCGTGTCACCGGCCTACGCAGTACGCCTGTGCGTGTACGCACATCTACTATTCGAACGCGTCCATCCCTAGCTGGATGGGTCGCACCCACTACTCCGTGACGCCAGTGACCTCTCTCTTGATTAGAATCGGTAAGGATAACGTAATCACCTACCTCAAGGGATCTAGCTTCTTGTGTCCATTTTTGGCGTGGCAGTAAAGTTGGTACATATTCTTTCAACCAGCGAGCCCAGAACATGTCCGCTAGTCTCTGAGCAACTCGCCATATTTTTCGTAGACATAAGTCAGAGTCGTCATACTTACCAAACTGAGGGCTAGTAGAAGATGTTCCAATCAAAAAATGATTAGGCGTAAGCGCCTCAGGATAGTAAGGGTCACTCGACACATGTGTGATGGGTCGACTGTTAACCAAGGCCTCCACCTCAGCTAACAGCGTAGACAAAGTCTCTGGGTGAGGTGCGCGTTCCTTTAAAATAACCTTAGGTGAAGACTTAACTGTCCGAATCATCCGCTCCCAGCTGCCTCCCATCTCAGGAGCACCTGGCGGAATGAAGCGCCAATCCACGCCGCGTACGGCTCCAGCCTCCCGAACTGACACCGTGTCAATCTCGGCTATGCTACGTGTCATCTCTGTATCGGCGCCTCGAAGGTTAGTCCTATGTTGACCATCTAAGATAGTAGGCCGCCGTGCTTGGTGGTTCACACCTGCCACCTTGTCTATACGACTGCCCACTCTTAATATACCTAACTCGTCAATATATGGTGACAATTGCAGCAAGCGGCTATTAGAGGGAAGCGATTTATTCTGCTTCAAATACGACAATTCGGTACCAAAACTATCGCTTTGGCACTTTTTTATCAGTAGGTCCTCTGCCTCCTTCATTAGAGAAATGTCTAAGGTGCACTCTTTTCGCTGACATTTTCTAATGAAAAGTAATACCCTAGCCGTTGCTCGTATTAATGTAATCCAACTCGAAATGTTATCTTCGTTAGGCAAAGATAAATTAGAATTGCATTCGATCACTGCATGAACAGAACGTTCCTCATCGCGAATTATTTGTTTAAAAAACTCTTTAATATCCCCCATTACAACAATTATATGTTCCCGAAAACGTAACATAATTCCTAATAAAGAATTATATAAATCGGGGCCGGTAATAGGGAAATCATTTAAACAAACGCCTTTTACCTTTCCTTCACAGTCAAATACTAACCTTAGTTTTTCAGATTTATTGGGATTCAGAACCCCAAAATGAGCCAGATACCAAATGTGACTAGCCGAAAGTTCTGACTCATCTAGTTCTCGAGCGTAGCCCTGGTCGAAGAGCTTCCGCACTTCCTTCCGGTATCTCTCCCCATAACTGCTGTCTGCCTGATTTTTTTTCATAATACCTGTAAGCCTGGAACGGGCATAATCATAGGTGTCAGGCATGCAGAATTCATCCTTGACGAAGGGTAAACCTACCTCCCATTGCTTACCTATTTGACGTGCAGTTTCATCTAGTATACGTACCGCTCTCAAATGTGCCGTATTCTCACGTCGTAAGTTCGATACTCCAATGGAATCTAACTCAAAGGATTTTTTAATTAAATCATTAAGTTCATTAATAACTGTTGAATGTTCGTGCACCTCGGAATGAGCGAGATGAAATGTGTGTGCGTTCACGGAAGAGTGAGTGAGACCAAGGCAACCATGAATACACCACCCCAAACGGCATCTCGTAGCATAAGGTTCCTGTTTGTTACCGTGACGAATTTGTAACGGCGCAATTAGAAAATAATTATCTTCCCCTATTAGCAGGCGAGGCACTATGCATTCTTTACAAACAATATCTTTTATAGGTAACAAATGACCACATTTAATATTATTAATAGGTGACAAGTTATGTTTAGGTAAATTTAATTTTTCAACCTGCCTCAAAGTTACATCATAACATTGATTCTCATAAAAGCCACTAATATTAGTACATATTTTAGGAGCGTCTGATTGAAATACTTCAACACCAAAGGCATCAATAAATTTAATAGAACTACTCTGTGATGACGTAAGACCTAACTCCTGCACTAACCCCTTATCTATCATAGAAATAGAAGCGCCATCATCTAATAAAGCATAAGTACTTACAATACCTTTAGGCCCACGTAAATTTACCTTAACTATTTTAAGTAATACTGTACTTTGCGTAGCGGGGACGAGGGAGTGAGTCACTGTTTCGCCCAATGTTGACGATGGTCCACATTGACCATGTTGTGATGGTGACGGCTCTTCCTCCCGCTCCGCAGCTGATGTTGTTTGCGTGGCGCTAGGCTTATTGTAGTGCAACAAGTGATGATGAGGGAGCCCACAATTATTTATATTGCACACGGCAACGGTGCAACTACCACGTTCGTGTCTATCTAGTAAACAACAATAGCATAGATTATTAGACTTGACATATCTCCATCTATCTCTCCTCATAGCCCTTTTAAACGCTCGACAGTCTGGTAACAAATGAATAGATTTTTTACAAAAGTTACAAAGTTTACAAGGATTCTCAGCCCGCGTGGCCGTAGCAAATACAGGTCGATTGTAGCCACTAAGACGAGGTTTATCTTCAAACCTTTTAATAGGTTGCTTTTCTAAAGATAGAGGCTGTTTTCTAAACTCTCGCACTTGTGATACACCAACAACTGAAACCATCTCAGCCTCCCTCTTCAGAAATGCCGCTAAGAGCTGGAGTTTGGGCATATCGGACGACATTCTTGTGTAAGCGTAATCAGTATATTTGCTTAACAATATATTAGGTAGCTTGTTTAATATCGCTGCTAACAATTCTGGGCTACGAAGATAGTCAAGTTTGTGTAAATTCTGTATGGTTGCAACACAATTACTTATTTTAATTGAAAATGTTATTATGTCGTGTTGATAATTATTTTGTAGCGGTGAGAGCTTCTTAACTTGAGAGATAAGATGTTGAATAATAATATCAGCATTGCCATACCTCAATTGTAATGCCTCCATAATGACATCTGTTGAAGTGTTACCTATGAGCAGCTCCGTTACTGTCTCCCTAGCTTCACCTTTAAGGGCTCTTCTTAGACGCCACAAGTTCTCAGAGTCGCTGAAATGGCATACACGAGTAGATTCCTCGTATGCACTTTTAAAGTGCAACCACTCAATATAGTCACCAGCAAAGCTGGGTAGTTCACGCGGTGTAGATAACCGTGTGAGTAAACGTTCCTCCTGTTGAGTAGACGAAGTTACCATAATGTCCTTCAATGTGTGCGCGAGCTGCAGTATGCTGTCGACAGGAGGGCCCTGAGCCTGTGCACGAATTGGGTATACTGTAGGTATCCGCGCTGCCTCCGTCGCTGTCGCTGCCGCCTGTAGAATAGGCGACTGCTGCACCTCGTTTTGCTCCATCCACTCGTTCACCAGTGATTTACTGCTACAATCATGACCTCGGCTAGCATTCGAACGACATCTTGATGCACGTTTGCTATGTGGCGCATGAATCTCTGATTCGTAATCATTCGCAGCTAAATCATATTGTAGTTTCTTCTCAATTAAATCTAGTTGGACCTTCGCCTTGGCTTCAGCTGCAGCCAGCTCAAGCTGCTTGCGCCTTACGTGTGAAAACGACGTTGACATAGATGACGCGTACGCCGAGGCGATCTTCTCTCGTTTAACTTCTAATTTTACATCTGATGGCATCGGTAAATTTTGTTGCGAAGGGATTTGTGAGCTTACCATTTCATTTGTACAAACCCTTTGTCCGCTATTATTGTTCCCCGCGGCAACCACATGCTCACTTTTCAAGCGTTCACTAAGTTCCTTTTTATCACCAGGCGGAGTATGAAACATAGTCGTGGTAAGATCCGGCTCGAAGGACCAGTTTTATAGGTGATAGGCATGTAGAAAAGAAGGGTTTAGTGGAATTTGAGGAACATTAATAGAAAAAGCCAGAAGAACCGATGAAAATTTAATGACAACGTTTGAAGGAAGGAATGACATAGAAAAAACAATATACATAAGAACGTACTAAAAGAAAAATACATTAAAACCTTCTGCGCGAAAATAATAATATAAATAAGCAAATAGTGCGTCGCCTACAATGTTTTTCCATTGTTTTAATTGTTATATTCCTCATCAACATTTTTTCCTGTTTCTCGAAAGCTATGCCAATTGCCGTCAGATTTGTTATATTTTTACTTTGTCAAATTCCAAAAAAATCTCTAGTTTTCATCTCTGGTCTACGGCACCCAATAACGGAAAATAAAACTAAATATTGTTACTATTTGCTCGAGCTCGGGCAATAAAATTTCCGCCATATGACTGTAGCGAAAACAAATATTGTAATAAAATACTGCTGAACGGTCATGTTTAGGAATTTACAAATTGCAGAGACTAGCTTGTGGCTCTGTGCCAATATTAGGCATTAGTCTCAGCGCAAGCTAACAATAGGATACGCGAAATGAAGGGCCTTTTTCTTGTTACGCGGTAAGCCCGCGTGTCTGTGTCACCCGCATGCATGCATTATCCCGTTGCAGACTCTATGCAGTCTAAAAAAGTAGTGATAACCTAGTGCTTGAAACTCGACCTTTCAATCGGGTGCTTGAGTTTCAAAACCCAGACACACATTATCATCAACAATCACATCAACAAAACATTACTGTCCCACTGCTGAGCACGGGTCTCCTTTCATAATGAGAAGGATTAGGCCATAAGTCCACCGCGCTGGCCAAGTGCGTACCTTTGAGATTTTTTTTATAAATCTCTCAGGTATGCAGGTTTCCTCACGTAGTTTGCCTTCACCGTTATAGCCAGTGATAATTAATTTCTAATACGTACATAACTTTGAAAAACCAGAGGTGCGTGCCTGGGATTTGAACCTCGGACCCTTCGATCGAGAGGCCGAGTTTCTTACCCACTAGGCTATCACTGCACTAGATACATATAGAATTTCAAAATGATGTGTGTATTAGAAATTAATTTGATGTTAAATAAGCTATAGCATACATGAACTGTCATACAAACTAACGCAGAATAGATTTTCCTTATTTCCGTCCAATACATCTTTTATTGGCTACTAGGTTTTCTAGAACGTGAACCATATGATAATATCTTGTACAAATACACAATATACTTCTATACTCAATGGCTTAAGCAGTGCGCTGGCTGTCAATTAGGATTAGTTTTATTAAGAAGGTAGATATTGTACGTCTTATGGCATGTGATATTCCTACTACGTAAAATATAACTTTCCAGTCATATGATTCGGAATCTAAAAATAGCATTTCAATTAAGGGTTTCAGTATTAAAAATACATATAGTATGATATAATATGTAGGTACATATTTCGTCTCGTTATCTTATTCGTCCATAATCCTTGTCATCGGTAATAACCAAGGAGAGAAATGGAGAAGCCATAGAAATACAAAATAAATATGTTTTGGGGGCATGTTACTTAATACCAAAATATTTACGAATGTGAAAAACATATTCCAAAATGCGTATGCGTAGTACATATTTTATTTTATTTCCTTATTCAGGCGCATCTGCGGAGATGAGACTAATGTCCAGAGGTTGGGTTGATTACAGATATTTAGCGACAATTTACCAGTACCTAACTTGGCTATGACAATGATATTGTCAATGTTACCACACCCTCAACCTAGAATACAGCAGCGTAAACACTGCAACTAAGGCAGTATGTGTGACAGCGGTACCGCTACAACCGCACCTAAAGATATGTTTTTACAATGTATATGTGCTATAAACATGATTACTCCATGCGTGCGATGGCTTCCATTCAATTTGGCTCTCTGGGGCGTCTCATTCAATTATCTAGAGAAGATTAATATGACATGTATTTGATCATCTATACATCTATCATACCAATAGATCCATATAAATATGTTTCATATCTATAGGATTGGATAAGCAAACGCACTATCGGTCCATCTGAAGGTCACTGCCGCCCATGGACATCTGTAATCAAGTCCATATAGAAAAATTTCTACCAGAAGCCGATCAACTGATCACCCAATTTCATCCACTAGGCTATCACTACTTTTATCCACATACAAAGCATCACTTAACGCAGAAAAAGTTTGGCATTGTCACCAGCGTCGGCACGCAAAACTTTTTTTATAATATAGTAGTAGCAGAAGAGCATGTAGTCCACCTGATGGTAAGTGGCTACTGCCGCCCGCAGATGAGCCGCTCTCCTGAGGACTAAGCTGGAATGCTTATGAAAAGTATGTCTCCCTTACCACACTCTTCAAACCAGAACACAGCAGCACTGCTGTTATGAAGCAGAAATAGATGTGACCGTGGTGCCGCTGGAACCACAATGGGTTACTTTCGTAACTTACTTATAAAAAGGTAACTACTTACAAAAGTATTATTAAACTCTGTTGTAGAAATGATTAACGAATGTTTGGATGGTCCAATTCATCCCCCGGGGAGTTTCATTCAATTATCGTGGAATTGTCATTGCGGCGACACTTCGGGTTGTAATCGAGTGTGGGGCGGGGTTGACCTTTGATAAGAGGTCACTTTACATTGTGTTGGGAATTGTAGGAACTCGAAAACATAATGTGATGTAATTTAATAAGGCAATTTGTGTTATATGGCGTCCTTTTCCATGGCGCTTTACCATAACGCACTGGGTTCTGAGTTCGAACCTCTACCCGTTAGACATTTCATTTTAAGTAGATTTTTTATAATATAGGTGTAGCAGACGAGCATGCAGTTCACCTGATGGTAAGTGGCTACTGCCGCTCTTGGACATCTGTAATCAACCCCAGATAGCATTAGATATTGCTATCTGAGGTCGGCCACAGATGCGCCGCTTTCCCTGAGGACTAAGCTGGAACGCCTCGGAAAAGTCTGTCTCCCTTACCACACCCTTCAAAACGGAGCACAGCATCGCCTAACACTGCTGTTATTAGGAAGAAATAGGTGTGGCGGTGGTGCCGCCCGAGTCGAATCACAAAGGGTTCCCTTCAAAATTCGAAGACTTCTTCAACTCATAGGTGCGATGGATAGACATAAAGAGGATTCCATAACCGCCAAGACCCAAAATAGAAGGTGTATTTCATTGAAATGTTTGCCTGACCAAGGATCGAACCCGGATTGTTATACAAGGTAAATTGATACGTTTAGAGAGATAGCTTTGTCCTTAGCGCGAAAAATGTATTTGGGGCCACCTTCATGTAGGACTAAGTAATCCTATTTTGGCCTTATTACAGATCCATCAATACCTTAAATATCTTACATTATATATTACTTATATAAGTATATTTATTTTTTGCGCAGTGCAAATCTACATAGCGTTATTTAAGAGCACTCTGGCAAATTGTTAGCAAGGAAGTGAAGCAATGTACGAGTATAACTTTTGCTAGTACGAATCGCCGAAGTTATATGTACTCGTACATCCGTCCTCATAAATCTGAACCCTTTTCCTTGATTAAACCACTATTTTCTGCGGATCTTTTGACGGAAGCTCATTTATTCGTTTGTTTTGTATATTTTTGATGTTACTCTCTGTCGTCGTACTTTGGCATGTTTATATGACTAACCCAGTTGTGACGATTCGCGTCATGACATATTTGCATTTGTGATGTATAAAGCGTGTAAAATATATTGAATAAGATGGGTCACCATTCAGCCAACGTTATCCTCATATGAGTATTTGTAACATTTTCCAGACTTTTCGTATTCCAAAACATAAGTCGATATTTATAGACATTCATAAAATTGTATCCCGAAGTTGATTTTGTAAATTAAAATGTTTTTACCCGACTGCGGAGTTTTTTTTTTCGGTATAAAGATGCAGTAAGTACCTATATCTATATTTATGTTTTAATTACTTTATAAAATAATATTCATTAATAATTTTTTCCAATTCATTATTTAAGCGCCAAATAAGTAAATTCTAATTATCTTCTATTAATATACTTTTGTAAATGGTGATTAAAAATAAAACGATGTCATAAATTTTTACGCAATAATTTTATTGATACGCTAATAATTCATTGATTATTAATTATTTCACACTATCTTAAAGAGTCATTTAAGTAGTGAAGACAGTAACATTCCTTGCCCTACTCCACTTCAGACAACCAAAACTTTAATTAAAATATATTATTATAAATAATTTTATTAACAATTCTTCTCTGCTCTTCTTTAAATATATTTACAGCAAATTACAAATACGTAAAATCAAACTTATGACTTATAGTAAGGCATTGTCCACATGTACACAATTGCGCAATCTTTGTTAGTTTGCACGAATTTTGATCCTAAAAATGCGCGTATCTTGTGTCTTACAAGGCTTGCGTTGCCTTTAGAATTCGATACCATATTTGTATTTATATTTGTGTAGCTTATCTGCTTACGAATAACTGTCGTATATGCTGTGTACAAGTCCTAATAATCCTCGCGTCATTGGTAACGCTTATTGATTGCGTTGTCTGGTTCATCGTTTGAAGTGTTCGCAAATCTGATCTGAATCAACTGATTAAAATTCATTGTTTGAACAGTAGAGTTACATTTAACCACATTCAAAAATGTCATTATTAATATTGTGTAGTAACAATCACGCGTATGTAGTAAATACGACATAAAGCGGATTAAGTCGTAAAAGATGACGTGACGACAAATTTAAATGTAAATTTAAACATTGATACCCAAAACCAAATTACATGTCAGATTTCCAAGATCAAAGTTTGCGCAAACTCAATGATTGTGTAATGGTGTTCAGTTGGGACGATACCAGGCGAATGATGAGACCCGACCACAGATACTGTAAAGTCTCCTTATTTGATTACGCAAATGGATTGTACAATTTTGTACTGTCCAAAAGGGCTTTGATTAATTTAGATAATGATAAACTCAATACTGTCCTACTTTTAGATATAATCCCCACACAATGTGAAGAGATTTGGCCATAGTCCATTTAATCCCATTACGGACCGATATCTATACAATTTATTTGTAAAGATACATACAGATGTCCTCATGAAGTATTTTTGAATTATTAGGTCATCAATTTCCAAATTTAATATCATTTCGGCATGCTACAATCTACATTTTATCAATCACAGATAGACAATTAATTTTCTTCTTGCTTTTAAAACACACAATAATAACTAACAAACATATTTCTTAATATATTAAGTGTTCATTATATTTTACTGTACTACTATTTTACCACTAGTTTATTCTTGAAACAAATAACGCCTCCTTAACCTCAACCTCAACGCCAATTGTCTATTTTTAGGCTAACTTGCTTTGCCCACTGTACTTATACGGTACAATATATTCACATTACAATATGGTTTTACAATATATCTGTGGTCTAGTCTTAAAGATTACTGCGACGGATAATAATAGGTTTAAAGATTTACATACAAAAAACAGACACACACAATATCAAGTAGTAAACATACAAAAGTTTACATAAAAGTGGAACAAAAGACAGACATTTTATATTAGTATTTAGAATTTAAAATGCTTTTTACTATGGCATACGATACATTATTTCATTGAATATAAAACATAATATATATTTGATTTCGTTATTTGCGATCGGAGGGCGATCGCACACATAAAAGATCATTTGATAGTCCAATAGAATTATTTCTAATAATTTTAATTATATTTTATATCTCAATAATTTATTATATTTTTAGCTTGTTATCCCATAGCTAAAGCCAGACTAAGAAAATAGGTTACGTTATTATCCGTCGCAGAAAATCATTCAATTTCATATTTATTTCGGTCAATTGCCATTTGAATACAAGATTAATAAGAATGTCAATTTTAGTTAAGTTAACCTTGTAGGTTTGTTACAATCAAAATACTATTTGTTGCCTAAGAATAGTGAGGTGTTTAGATTTTTGTATCGCTGTTCTCTGTGCATCTGTCAATGAAGTTTCGTATCGGCGGGGAATAATCGTTATATAAAATTATATTACAATCAGATAAAACAACCATCAATTACACTTCTCTATATCAATTCAAGTATATCCATTCCTTATGCCAAGCCTTTTTTATATTATGTGTTGTTATAACTTTTCAATCAACTGTAACATTGAATCAGGGATTCATTGCAATTAAAGAAGTTTTATGTTCCTACTTACAAGTACATTTATCACTTAAATAAAAGCATCTCAAAATACTATGTCCGTCTTAAAAGTGCCTTACCGCAGTTGAAAACAAAATGTTTAATGGCTGCAATTTATTGTTATAAAGGCTCTTTTCAGTGGAAATGGCTTGCTCGTTTACGCCTAAACGCACAAACTTAATGACGGACATTTATTATCTTGTTACAATGTTAAGGAGATGCTATTTTGCTACCAAGTATTTTATGGTTTCAATTGAATGCTTAATAAAATTTGCTACTGAATAAATTTGATTTTACTAGGGAAGCGTTGTGCGAATCGGAAGAAATCTATTAAATTAGATTAGATCTATTAATTTAGAAAAACCGTATTTAGGTTTTCCATTTGGAGCGGCTGATTTTCTATAGCGTTTTCTAGTTATGTTAAGTTCCGTGGCTTATAGTCACCTGCCTCCATACCTACCCGGAACATTAAATTCGTACATAAGCGTACCTTATATGTGTGTTTAAACTAGAGAGCATCGTAGTTTCGTCTATGACCTTTACTCCGCCTATAAATATTCAATCTATAACCAATCAATTGACAATTTCTGCGCACTAGAAATAACAGGCATTAGTAGCTAAACCCGACTCGGTGTGGTTTGATTCTTGCCAGAATAAACGAATTTGAGAGATGTTTTAATTGAGTGTATGTTTCGTGGCGGTAAAAAAGTAAGAAGAGAATTTTCAGACATGATGCACAGAATGGACCTCCACATGACACATGCTATAAGGAAAAAATGATGTCTCCACACAAGAACTAATAAGAGTGCTACCTTTATTTCCTATTGCCATATTTCAAAATCCAAATTCTGATATATATTTAAATGTTTTTAATTTTAATTAACTTTATGAAATTATTACAATTAATATAAATTCTAGGCATCGTTACAATTTGAACACTAAATTTTAATTATAAGGCATTGAACAAATTAACCTAATATTTAAAATTGACATTCTCAATCAAGAAGTTACACTATAAGCTGCAAGTATTTATAATACAATTACATTTTGCTATACAATTCCCGTTAAGATCAGCAATATTCATCGTAGGCTTATCAAAAATAGAAGGATTAGAGTAATATATATCACAAAATATATTCATTGTTACGACTTCGCTTTTCTTTCCAATACCAGATGTAGTTTAGAGAAAGTAGCTGCTGGAATACATTATACAAATTCCAATAATATCACTAAGGGGCTTGCTTCTTCGCGGCCGAGGAAATAAAATAAAGTATTTTCAATTGCTATTTTAACAATTATAATCTTTATAAATAAAATAATTACGTAAGAGAAAATGTTCCATTTTTTTCTAATATTTCAAAATTATTACTGTGTAGGAATCGTTATTTATCTATTAAATTTCTATATGAAACAAACAATTATCTTATTACTGTTTTATCACAACTACCTTTAATAAGTTTAATACATCTTTCTATATCTTCATATTCATTGAAACAATGAACTTATGTACGAAGTATTGGTTATAACTGATATTTATATTTTAGTTTATATGCTTCAACTAATTATTAGTGCTTTTTATTAACTCGTCCGCAAGTAAGCAAGTCTGTAAAGGAACAATTGTTTTGGCTACGGTCGATAAAAAAGTTTACATGAGCTATTATACAAAATTCTACATTAATTACTATCCTGTTTATAATACTGATATTTGAGTTTTTAGAAACAGAGTTAATGGAAAATTCAGAAAGAAGAAATTACACTTTTTATTTAATTTCATTTTGAATTTTCGTGACTTTGCTTTTAAATTTATTAAGTCTGTAAACACCTGATTACCTAAGTGTATTCTAAAGTTTGTTGAATTAAGAATATTAAAATGGTATTGAAAACAAAAGTCAACTGGTAGGTCTCACACAACTTTCTTTATGGACCACTGAAGAGGTATTCCATTGTTCACACGTCACCTACATAGAGATTTAATCAGATCTAGTCATGCATAGCTATTAAAGACGGAAAATGCTCCTGAAATGCAACTGTAACTAGCGTGCATTCTAAATTTAACAAAAAATCGTGATTATCAATTGGAATAAAGAGATTTCAGAAAGGAGATAAACCTGTTATCGAAAGAAACCGAATTAAACGTCATAAGAACTGTACACAATAACCTTCCCCTATATTAACAATATAACCAGCAATATAGCCTTGAAACCTTTAAATTCAGTCGATAAAACTCTAATTAATATATTTTAATGACATATCTTACAGCATGCTCCGTAGATACAATAATAGCTACCGACATATAGAATTATGTAATAAAATATTTTTATTAAACAAGATAACCAGATAGACTTTAAAAACAGCTAAACAATTGAAAATTTAGAGAATCAATATAATGCAAGATCTTACTCTGAATATTATAAATAGGTATTTAGGATAAAAATTTCAGGTAAAGCTTTGTATAAAGATAAGTCTAATGAAACTATTAGATTAGAGGACGATTTAAAAACAGCTACGTCTATGGAAAAGTTTAGAGAACTAACTAAAAGGAGAATATTTTCCGTTGAACAAGATATAAATGATCAGATTAATTCTAAAGCTATGCTCTAATACACAAACGAATACATCTATAAAATGATAATTATCATTCCTCTTAACAATGGACGAACACATCATTCGAGCGTATGCAGTCTACTCAGGCAATCGAGTCATTGCTTCATATGGACTTATCTTAAGCGTCTTAGGCACTATCCATTCCGATGACCGTCCGTACACCACACAAGATGCAAAACTAACGTTCTCTGTAACCCTTATTTCATGTCATATATTAACTGAAGTCCATGGATCCTTCATTATCCTTAGAATATACAACTGAGATTTAGTTTGCGATTTTCAAACAACGAAATTTGTATCTGATGTGAATTTATTACATCTTTTTTTTGTTTTAATTGCATTTGGTAACTCGCTAAACTGTTTCTGAGAACAATTTTGGGTACCGATTTAAAATTTGCAAGTTAGTTAATCTGCATAATTATTTCATTCATATCAGAGTTTTGCATCCGGAATAGTGTAGACCTCCAATATGGATGGATCGTACATAATTTTAAATTCGACGTAAATGCAACATCTACACACACATTAAGTGCACTTCCACACAAGTGTTTACAAAATTAACACTCCCAACACTAACGCATATCAACGTTGAATACACTAATACAATCTGGACAATAATCACAGAAAGTTCATTCTGTACCCTTAGTATGCGTTTTTACGTTTTTACAAAAATGACTGTTTTTGTATTTGTTTACGTATATTCTATACCTTTCCATTCAGTTCTGAGACAGTCCGCTAGAGATGCTGATTGAAAATGTATGGGCAATTTCGTTAACAATTAAAAAAACAGTCATTTTGTGAAAACGTAAAAACTCATACTAAGAGTACTGTAAGGCAGTGCACGAAATGCGTAGAACATCAGATACTGTAACTTAAATACACGTAAAGGGTTAAGTTTAGGATTTCAAACATAAGGAGCTATTGATATTTCCATGGTAATATTTTAAGACTCAATCCCTTGAGATCACACTTCGGCTTTAAAAGATAAATCACAATTTGGTAGGCTTCACTAGACTTTTATAGCGATCACTTACTTAAAGTCACCTTACGTCACCTCTAACAAATTTCACTTGTCCATCGATTAACATCACATTTAAAAACTTGTTCGATTAACGACTACACTACATAGGATTTGGCTACTCGGGATCATACCCAGAAGATGCTAATTGTAGGCCACAGAAACAGGTACAGTTTACTTCGAGTTGAAAAGATATCACTAAACATCTCACTCATTTCTGGTTCTATTTCAAATGAGATTCTTCAACGTCCATAAATATTTTTCATCTTTTCAAATATCAAAAAATCTTTTTGACGAAACGAGTTGTCTGTCCAAATTTAGAACTGGTATAATCTTGATAGTAAAAGATTGAATTCCTCGTAGATCCCAAGAAGCCAGAACAAGCCTCATATGTATAAGTAAGTCAAAATCGTCATGACTATAATTATGTACAGGTTTGGTGATTTCCAAAATCCTCGGCTCCAACTGCAATCTAAATCTCTTGCTATTACCTGTGAAAGAACAAAATGTTTGTAATGAGACGAATATTACTTACAATAAGACCATTTGCTAACATAGAATAATTCCAAATCAATTTTGATAAAATTATGAACTTGATCAATTTGCCCAAACCTTTAGTCTAAGTCATTGTAAGAGAAAACATGGCCTAAAGGGGTAAAATGATACATAATGCAACATCTATCAATATTATAATTCACCTACAACCTTATTTACATTTGCCATGAAGAAATTAAAATATTAAGAGTGAATACATTTCTAGTCGTAAATCTCCATAGTACATGATCCGTTACTATTCGTACATTGATTTGAATAATGTGAATTTGCTTTATAATGCTGAACTTAACAACATTACTCATAAATTTCAGAATGAAGATCATCCAACAGAACATAGGTATATACTTACATCACTTAAGGTTCTATTGTCATACGAAGGGCATCGAGCTATTCGTACGTCATCACGTGTTGCCACACAATTTGATGGACCTTCGCAGAGATACTGTCTACGTTTACGATCCCAAGCTTGTATCCACCTTATAACAAATTATTAAACTTATTAAAATTAACAAAATATTAAACTACACCTAATAAGGGAGAAGTAGTCATATGGCAATAGTCACATGAAGTTATTTTATAACCAAGATCCAATAGTATTGTAATTTTATTTGAAATTAGTTATGTGCCTGAATTTATTAATGAAAAAATCAGAAAATATAACATTCTAAGTAAATTTCAACAAAAAAGCATGTTTGTGATATATCCCTTTAGTTTGTTGAACAAAGATTCTACTAATTATTCTTTTAAAGTCGTCTATAAGTAGGTAATTAGTATTAGAAATGTGTCTTACCCAATTCCACAGTCACATTCTAAAGGATTCCCAGCGACCAGAATGTCGTGAAGGAATAATGTGTTCGGTACTCCTGGCCACTCCCTCTGTGCTGGATTTGGCGCCCTCGTCACATAATTATTTCTTAGATCCAGTGTTAGGTTCTTTATACGACCAGGTCTCCAAAACACTTCACTGGGTATTTCTTCGACACTAGTATTGTATATTGTGAGTCTTAAGACCTTGGATTGGACACCCTAAAACAAAAACGTTTTGAATTTCTGATGGTGACTTCGATTCCGATGGTGATTTTTTCTTTATTTTTCAGTTTAAAAAATACTTACACTTAGTATCCATTGAGATAGATGTCTCAAGGGTTTTCCTGTCAATGTAATATTACTCAGCTTACACGGCAAAGGGCCACCTAACTCCCTGCCGAGGTCAGTTTGAGTATTATCGACTTCTATCAAAAGGTTTTCTAGTGCTGCATTATTTGCCAGCATTTTAGGTACGCTAAAATCTCTAACGTTACTATAGGCTGTAATTTTAAGTGTCCTTAATCCATACATTTTACTGAAAACACCATGCTGCAAATAAAAATTAAAAATTATATTAAGTATGAATTTGGGAATCACCAATAGAAAGACGTTAAATAAATAACAAGGAGAATAATTACTAATACTAATTTCTTTAAAACAAAATAAGTAAATAAATGATATTCTTACCTCTAATATACTCAATCGAAGGCGAGTAACGTCCAGATATTCCAAGCGTGGAGATACGCCGTATAAACTGGTATTCATGAGAGCTGAGATGGGATTTCCAGATAATGAAAGCCAGCGGAGATCGTTCAAAGAATGTGTCGCCTAGAAAAAGTAGAAAAAATTAAGTAACAATAGTGATTTAAAGTAGTTATAGGATTAAATACTGTAAGACTGCAACAAATTATTCTTTACTTGCGGATTTTTCCCTACTAATAATTCTGCGGGAACTTTAGGTTTTTTGGGTATAATAAGGTTGAATATATATATATATAGATATAATATCACTTACCACCGGTACTTTAGTAAAATCGTTGTATGACAGATCTAAAATTCGTAATCGTGTCAAATTGCTTGTAGTATCCGGCAAGATGGATGGAAGATTGTTGTACGATACATCCAAACTCTTAAGTTTTGGCAACGGCATTGATGGTAGCTAAAACAAAATAGATAATAAAATTTTTAATTATTTATATTTGCTACTATTAAATATGAAATTATATAAGGAAGTTGTGACTACTTCCTAAAACTCGTCAAGAGATGGCGCTACATGTATCTAAATCACGCTATCGTTTACTGAGTAATAGATAGTTTACTGAAAATCTTGCATTTGTACAAGCTCGAAACTGAAACTGACTGAGCCGTTCCGGGCATGATCACCTAGCCCGGTAAGAGATCTCCGTCAGTTGCGGGAAATCGCTACCAAGTTATTTATATTTATAACTTTTATTCTAATTACTTACAGCTTTTAAGCTGACGTTTTTTAATCCTAAATGTGACAATCTTCTCTCCAAACCCTTGAACATGCTGTTGCCTCGTTCTCCATTGTTGAAGGGAGAATTATTACTTAGATCCAACCAGCGCAATCTGGGTAACGCTGCAAACGATCCTCCTTCGATCCTCACGAGGTGATTATTCGATAAATCCAGCCAGGCGAGAGACTGAAATTACGAAATGTATTTAGAATTTTGAAGAATGAGATAAGATAAAATCTAAATTTGTAATTTTGTTTAAATTAAATAGCAATAAAAATCTGCAGCTAATTCGAAAAGAAACAATGAAAAAAAATGAAAAGAAAACTAAATACTGTACGGAATACATTGGTAATGGTATAGGTCTGTGACAAAAACAAATATCGCAATGGTAATATTATTTGAAAAATATAACTACAAGTCAAATTAAATTAAAAATAAATCTATCTACAAAATATGCAAAAATACAAAAGCACATGCTTCTTAGCAGAATGTACATGATGCATTCAGATAAAATATATCACTAAAATTCAAACCAAGCATATTAAGTAATTACTTAAACTTTTCTCGTTTAAGTATTGTGTAAATTGGTTAGAAAACCTATTAAACCCAATGCAATGAAGTAATATTTTGCAAGGAGTTAAAAAACAAACTTTTAGTAGCGTCTAATTTTTTCAAAAATCCTCTTGCATCATCTACGACTTCTAAGATTCGGTCTACCTTGTACAGGATATTCTGCGGGTATTGTTTTTTTTGGTGAAATACTCTGGTGTGATCTCGTCTAGCGGTGTGGTACATGTACTCATCGCTGTAGTCGGGCTCCTCGGGCCAGTACTCTCCCAATTCGGGGTTCTGGCAACATGCGGGGACGGGATAGTTAGCTTAACTACTACTAGCTCTACGTTCTTGGTTAGTACAATCAGGTTTGATGCTCCCAAAGTTGTAGGAACTAGTGTTTTCTGTGAATCCAGCACTTATTTTAATATCCTCACGTTTAATATTCATAAAAATATGATGATTGTTTTTGATCCAAAGATAGTTTCTGACTTTTTGAAATATATCTAATATGAAAAAGACTATGTATGTATAACGTCATTTAAATAACAAAGTTTTAAGTATTTAAATAGTAATGCATAACTTAATGTTTCAGACGCACAGAAAACAGTAGACCTTAAACTTATCCAAACAACACATTACAGATAAATAGAAGATCCACATATTAGACAATAAATGTACATACTTAAATTTAAATATTTACATATTTATTTATGAAATTTACTTATATAATTTAGGAAATAGTTAATTTTAAACCAATGTTCTTCATAGTTGGAATAAACCAGGCTGTTAGTATCGAAACTACAAAATTTTACATTATTTTTAAACTTTGTGTAATATAAAATAAAACATACCCGGAATCGTTGAACAAAATCAGAAAGAGAAATAGCAGGAATTGTGTTTCCACTGAGGTCAAATTCCACCAAATTCCCTGCAGCAGCCGCAGATAGCGAATTCGTTGGTATCCTCGAGAGTTCGTTCTCAGATAGATCTAGGCTGTAGAAAAATATAATTTTATATTAGGTACATGCATTTTGTCATAGCATTTTAAAGGTAGTAAAACTCTTCAAAACGATTACCAATCAGCATTATTTATTTTAAATAAAAATTGTAATTGATTATATCATAACATATCCCTCTAATACAACAAGGGAGAAATTGTTAATATAATAATTAATCATTTTCATTAAAAATACTAATAAAATAATACATAATTTTATATTACCTTTCCAAAGCAGGTGACGGTATCAAATTTTCAGCTAAATTCTTAAGCCGATTGTGTGAAAGATCAACAAACGTGAGAGCCTGCATATCATGGAACACTTGAACGGGCAGCTCGATCAGATTATTGTGAGACAAATTGATTATCTGCAATCGAAATATTCATAAAACATTAATGATTTACATACACATGATAAAGAAAATACAAATAATGTAGGTCATACAATCGATCAATTCGTAAATACGTACAATGTACATTATAATCTCACCTGTAAATTCTTAACTTTCTTGAAACAATCATATTCCATGTGGAAAATCTGATTGTGAGATAAATCTAGATATTGCAGCATTAACATTGACCCAAATACTTCCCTTGTAATGTTTCGTAACAGGTTATGTGAGAGATGGAGCTCTGACAAAGTTAGGTCAGCATGTCTGAAAGAACATTATATACAGTAAAATAATACTTCATAGTGGAAGTGGAAAGTAAAAAAATATCTCTTGCAAAGTCATAATATATCACTCGTATATGAACCTTACCTGAAATAGTACGGTGCGATGTAGGAAACATTATTGTGAGAGAAGTCCAAAACTCTAATATTCACTGAAACAGTGCCAAGACCTGAAAGAGTAAGGTTTTCATGTAAAGGATGAATATTGACGTTGAAACACTAGAAATTGTTAAAAGATATAATCAAAAGAATAAAGAAACAAATAAATTAAATCATAATTTAGAAACAAAAGAAGAAAGATAAAAGGTACTTACTTATAGTGAAAAAAGCTTTGAAAAAGAAAAAGAAGGAATGAAAAAGTACAGAGAAGCGGTAACAGGTATTAAAAAAGAGAAAAGCAATAAATAATTATAGAAATATTAAAACATATGAACAATAATTAAACGTTTTAACAACAATAATAATTTTATTTAACATATTTTTAAAATCAACAAAAATAAAACTTACTTTGAGCTTTCGGCGGAGGATAGAAATTTGAAGTAAAGAAACTTGGTGCATTTGAATCTGTTAATGCTATAATTCTGTTATAAGACACATTGACTTTTAGTGCAGTAGCTGATCCCACTTGATCGAATATAGAGAATTTAAAAGTCTCCAGTCGATTGAAGGATATATCCAACCTAAAATGAAACCACAAAATTAACCAAGACCATTAATAACAAAATAATGTTAAATTCCAATCGTTGCTATGGAACTTAGAAACACATTAGAGAGACTGATTGACTTATTGAATTATACAAAATATCAACACTCACTCTTTAAGAGCTGGTAGATTTTGGAATGCTTCTTCAGAGATTTCATCGATTCTGTTTCCTCTAAGCTTAATCGTTTTCAAATTATCAAGACTCGTGAAAGCTCTTCTTTGTATCAGTTGTATTAAATTGTCTTCGATTAAAATCTCTTGCAACTCCCTTAAGTCTACGAAGGTATGCATAACGATTTGATTCATTTTGTTTAGAGACAAACTAACAGTTTCTAACTGTCTGTGGATATCACCCTGCAATGAAATTTGAATTATTATTCAATTTTGTTATATTATTACAAATGCATTAATGAATTTACCAAGTAATATAACAATTAGTATAGATATATATTACACCAATAAAGCTAGTAGACTTGTTACTACATATGTCTGAGTTTTAAGTCTAGTCTAAAGTATACTAACTTTATTTATAGTTGTTACTCTTTCTATTTTATATTCATAAGATGCTGTTATGCACTACATTACTGATAAAATGACTACATACGGCAAGATTTCTTAATAATTCGGTCATCAGTCATTTATTACCTGTAGAGTTCCTTTGGAGAAGTGATCTATTCGATTGTCTTGCAGGTTCAAAATCTTTAGCTTGTAAAGGAAATGAAAAGATGTATCCGGAACGTTCTTCAGTTTGTTATTACTAAGATCCAAATACTGAAGCTCTATTAATGCCTTCAGTGGTTCGAAAGGAAGGATCTTCACTTCATCAGATAAACCATTCGCCATTTTCAATGTCGTCAGACTATGTAACTGGAAAGTAGAGGACAAAAATGCTTCAGAATAAAAATAAAATAAAATAAAAAAGAAATAAAAAATAATGCACTTTTAATAAAACATAATGCACGTTGATTTGACATATTTACATAAAAAAATATAAATTGGAATTATTTATAATCTTCGTAGACTTATAGACATAGACTTCGTAGATGTATTTTTAATGTGTTTTTTAGTTTTCTTGTATTTCAAATAATTATGTTAGTACTACAAGCATTATACAGAAGGAAATTTAGGTAAGATTAAAAGTACTTATACATACCTCGGCAAAAGCGAAAGGATCTATGAATTCGATGTTATTTTCCGATAGATCCAATGTTTTTATTGTTCTTACGTGTTGAAATGCGCTCGCCTCTATTCGCAATACCGTGCTACCAAAAATCTTCAGATCTTCCAGCTCAACGCCATATTCAAGGAAATCTTCTGCGGTGATACTTCGTCTTATCAATTTGCTGACTGCCAAGAATCGTAAGGACCGCATCCTGCAATACAGAAATATTACAAATAAATAAATAGCTTACTTCATACGTGATTACCTATTTACATAAAAGAAAAGTGGGTGGTCGTGTTTCAGTGTGTAGCTTAATCCGTAATAGGGCGCCTTTAAATCAGAGATGTGTTTGATAGCTAAGCTGTAAATTTGTGCCAAATCCATATTCTTGGATTGCTTGATTTTAATTTAACAAATGTTCATTGAATGAAAATCAAAACATCTTATTGGTAGATTTGACACCCATGGAGTAGGTTTTAGGCCTTCGTAAGTTGTCCGAAGAGACCTATGACCATCAGTGGTGGTGTCACAAGAATATATTAATAAAAATATTTCCACTTACTTTCTAATATCCTGCAGAGTCATTTCCATAGAAGAAGAGCCACTTATGTCCAAATAGAACAATTTGTACTGAAAGTTGTTGAATGAAGTGATGGAATATTCCGATGGAATGTTGGAGCTCAGCAAATTTGTGTCCACCTGGAAAATATAAAAAAGACACTACATTTATATTTCATCAACATTTTAAATGAAAAATAAGTAACTATAAAATAGAGTTATGTCTAGAAAAGGGTAAGATGAATATAAGAATAATATGATCTTTAATTTTAACTCAAACATGACTACAGTCGAAAACGAATGATGGAGATATTATATTAATAAAAAACTGATACGGTAGTATGAAAGAGAAGCAATTCAAAGTAAATAAGAAACTTCTACTACAACTACTTGGCTGAAAGAGTAAGAAAATGATATTTACCTTATTTTCCCTCAAGTTGAGAAACCTCAACGAGTCCAACTTATTGAGCATGAACTTAGAGATCATAGTCAGGTTATTCTCAGATAAGTCCAAGCTCTGAAGACTATTCTCGAGCCCAGCGAAGGATGCTGGAGACAGATCTGATATGCTGCAGTCGCGGAGGGAGAGAGACTTTATCTTCGCGTTTCTGAAGGCGTCTTCCTGTAACGAGAGTATTCACAATATTAATAAAAAGAATTAAAATATTTTGGTGAATGTAGATGAGATTATTCCTATGTACATTACAGCTATGATTCCACTCGAGTCTAACTGTTTACAGGCTTTCTTTATTAGGTCCTATGTATTTACCATGTCTTGAGAATTCATATTCACAACAACGTGTACATAACTCAGATCCAGAATAGTTCATGAAATAAATAATTTAAATGTTTGCTTGACCGGGAATTGAACCTGGAACCCCTTGCTTTTAAGTCCGTTGCGGCGTGGTGACAATAGCGCCGCGCGGATTCTTACAATTACTTTAAAGGTACATTGTACGTAGTACTAATAGTGGTTTCAATACGATGTCATTAAAGTCATTAATACACAGTATAAATTACTATACACCACGCACGAAGGTTGTGCAATCAAACATAATTACGGTACTAAGATTATATCTATTTTTATTCACACGCTACCGTTAAAAGGATTTCAAACCATAATCATATAATTATTGTAAAGGAATATCATCAATCTTTATACTTATGCTATCAGGGGCAGTTCCAAAAAATATACAACCTAATAACTGTCACGATGTACTATAATTATTAAACTTTTTTCATAGATATTGATATAGGGATAAAACAATAAGTAACGGTTTTTTGTTTTGATATTTGCTGAGAGATCATCAAAATTATAAATACTGTTTGTTTTCTTAGGTAGATTATTTTATATAATATAAGAAACAAAAACGAGCATCACTATCGCGTATTATAAGCAAATACAATCAAATGGATTTATTTGTGGATAGTACCTATAAATTATTCCCCTATTCTACCACATAATGCAAAATGACCAAACACGGAAGCACTAAAATTAACTCCCAACAATCACTTTAACAAACTTCGGTCAACCAGTTTATTCATTTCCAAAATCCTATTTGAAACTTGCTACGTTGACTGCAGTATTTTCGTTTCCACGCGTCGATATTTACACAATGCTTGTCAAACATTCTAAACAAATACGTGTTTTAGTTTTGGTTCCATGTTTATGCGAAGGTTCTGTCAAATATTTGAAACATGGCTGTAAATTTCAATATCGCTTTTAGTTGGGAATGAAAACAGAGGTATTTATAGCGTTGGATTTTGGACTCATATTCGTACTCGTATACCCAGCTTAATTATAACAGTGAGCTGTAATTCAATAAGTATGAGTAAAAGTATTATAAGCAAGTAATATTTCTACCGTAGTTATAAGTATTTTTATATATAGGTCCTTAAAAGGTGAGAAGGTACACGAGATACATGATGGAAAGTAGTCACTGTCGCCTATGGACATTTGCAACACCAAAAGAATCACCATCGCAACGCCAGCTTTGAAGATGAGCTCTCCTTGCACCTTTTTAAGGAGCTCCATGTCATATAGAAATTCCTCAGAAGAAATTCCACATTTTGCACGATTGTAATAAAAGCAAATAAATCTTCCTAATCTTAAAGCGATCTCGATGGAAGTGAATGTAGGCTGTACCAGTATTATAGGTACGAGATTTTTACCTGGAAGAATTCTAGTTTAATGTTTAAATTGAAAAACTATTAACAAGTTACAATTAAAATAATAAACTTACCCTCAAGGAGATAATCGGGTTACCATCCAACGACGTTTGGTTGAGAACGTTGAAATACTTGAACGACCACGGCATTAGGACGTGAATTATGTTGTTGTCTAACCTGAAAAATAATATGAAGAAAAACCAATTAATTTATTTAAATAAAAAGCAACAAATAAATAAAATAATAATAGTTATAAAGAAGGAAGGAAAAGTCTTTATTAAATATATTTTTACTAATTATTATAAAAAGTGGAACGTTGAATTTATTTTTCTAGTTTAGGTTTTTCATAAACCTCTAGTTTCATATTTACGCCCGGTTAGTATTAAATAAATAATCAATCGTAAACATTTTTAAATATAAGTTGCTATTTAAAAAAAGGTCAGATCTGTCCTGTTCTAAATTGAGTTGGCCACAAGCATCCATGGGCGACAGTCACCACTTACTGTCGGTTTGGTGCTTCAATTTTACATTAAAAAAAATCCTCAAGTATTCTACAACTTTTTCTAGTATTTTTTTAATATCCCAATGTAGATTTTGTTAACAATTTTCATTAAATACAAATTTTAAATGCAAAAACTTGTACGGTTTGAGGAGTTTAATTCGCGATTTCTTCCCCATGAAATACTCAGCTAGCTAGATTGAAAAACCCGGTGAGGCACTTAAAGCTTTCCAAAAAGATTCTTGTAAGCTTTGGATAAAAACATTTTGATTTGGATTTATACTTACTTTAAATTATCCAAGGAAAGTACGACGCCGTTTAAATCGTGCGCTGGTGGGACTTGCTTGATCAGGTTATTGGAAAGATCGAGCACCCTCAGTTGACGGAGCGGAGATATCTCCTCATATGGAATGTATGAGAGCTGGTTATCAGCGAGCAGCAACTGTAATACGATTAACAGGAGAAAATTTATTTGTTAATTGAGAAAAAAAAATACACAGTTTGTGTATGTAAATTGTAAATGTATTTTTTCAATCAAGTCAACGAAATTTTGTAATTAGTTGAATTGGTATAAATCAATTTGCATGATCGTTCAGATATATTTATCTTCATTTGTTATGAAATTTTTTTTTACGAGATTTGCGATTCATAAATATTTTGGATTGTAGCTGTACCCTTACCAAGAGTTTACGTTTTGACAAATATGACTGTTTTGATATTTGTTTACGTAGGTATTGGCCTATAGAATTTCCAAGTTCTGAAACAATCCGCTAGGGGCGCTGATTGGAAATTGTATGGGCAAATACGTAAACAAATACCAAAACAGTCATATTTGTCAAAACGTAAAAAGTCATGGTAAGGATACTGGAGTGTAGCTCACTTACAATACTTACAAATAATTAGATTTCAGTAATTTGCAACACCATTTTTATATTTCATGAATGACTCCATGAACATATTTCTTACTAGCCAGCAGTGTTAGTATCTAAAGTGTTTATCCATTCGGTAACCTATAAATTCATCTAATAGAACTGTGTCCTACCTTATTGAGCCTGCCCATGCCATCCCTAAACACTCCGCTATCGATCACAGCGAGGTGGTTGCCGCGTAGATCCAGGGTTTCAAGCATAGGTAAGCCGGTAAAGGCATCCAGAGGTAGGCCTGCTATAGAATTGTCAGCTAGTATCAGGGTTTGTAGCGAGTTCTCCAGTCCACGCCAGTTGTCGCCTGATATGTCGGTTATTTCGTTACCTGGAAAACGTTTCCAAATATAAATTTGAAGAATCATTTTTTTTATAATTTACAGGTAGCCAACAAGCCTGGCGGTAAGTTGCTTCAGCCATCTATGGACGTGTAACAAACGCTTTCTACACTCATAGCCCCACACTAGGATTCCCTGTATAGTGGGTGCCATGGACACACACAGAGACGAATACACAAACACCCTTTTTATTTTTGTTGACGAGGGGGAAACCTTCAAACCGACGCCGACCCGACGCCGTGGGAGCAACGACGGGTTATGTGGGACTTTTACCGCACTAATACCCCCTCAGCGCGGTGATTACATTATTTTATTCACAGACTCACAGATGTTTTGCTACCACTGAAGACTAAGTTACAACGCTTCGCATGTATCTCCCTGACTACACGCTAATAGAAGTAGAATATAGGAACGACAAAAAAAAAACAACAAAAACAAGTAAGTAGGTACATTGCTCTATAACTCTACATCGATTAAAATATCTAAGTCCTAACTTTAAAAGCATTTTTTACAAAATTTTGAAAATTCTCGTATGCTCCTTACACAAATAAGTGTCTAATGAAAAGCTATTTAGCAAAGTTCAAAATCGCCTTCAGACTGAATACTTCAGATTAAAATACTTAACAAGATTCAACCTAGCAGGGTAAGTAACGTAATTATTACGTATTACATGCTAGCAGGCAAGGATACCGGTAAAATTGCTTCGTTGAAAATTTCATCAAGATTATTTTGGTTCCTGCTTCAATCTTTATCAAATGCATTCAAGGCCTCTTCGAAATTAACGCCCCCTAAATTACAAGCTTATCCACACAAAATACTTTTCGCTGTAAAAATATTGACCAATATCATAAATTAAAGTTTGTATTTTTATAAAGTAGGTACTCATAATATGAATACGATCATTTATAATTTATAGCAATATTATACTCCGCGATTTAAAGAGTACCTACTTATCACTACCACTCCGAAAAATATATGAATATTGTTTCAAATTGTACATTCATGCAGATATTTCACACTTACGATTTATCGCTACACTCAAACACCTCCAAGACTAAGAATATGTTATATAAAAGTTTATCTTAGGTAGCTTATACACGAGCGACAGCTCACGCCGACAGCTGACAATGGTCGCCAGTCGCCAGCAATAGTCAACAAACTACGCCGTCCGCCGCCACTTATCAGCGACTAACGACCGAACATAGTCGTAGTAATCACGTCAACAACTGACGATCGCCGACGTAAACTGTCTCATCTGTATGAGTTCTCTGTCGATCGTGTGTGAGCTCACTTAGATATTAAAGAATATATTACCCGTCAAATCCAGCATCCGTAGTTTCTGCAGATACCTGAGCGCTCTGCTCGGTACCGACGTCAGTTTGTCGTGCCTGAGCTCCAGTTCCCACAGAGTATTGTCGAGGCCGTAAAACGCCTCCTCATGTATGCCCTCCAGCGGATTCTGGTTTATTGCTAGTCTGTACAGACCTGGGAATAACATTTATGTGTTTTCAGTAAAGAGTAAGTAGACACAGAGGCAAAAGATACCGAATAGTGTTAGAAGTAAAGTTCGAAATGTTTCATAACTTTAAATAGCTTTTGATGCTTATAAACTAGTTTTCTCTGACACTCATAGAAGTGTATATTACACGTTAATAGCCAAATAGGTCAACATTTCAATTTTCCAATTCGAAAAGTCTAATGAAAGAATATATTTTTCGTGCGGATTTAAGAGTACGTGCTGAAATTATGAGTAGGATTAATATTTACAGCTCCGTCTGGTTTAACTGATGATTGATAGAATTCAAGATATATATTTATTTAAATTGCGAAGCTCGGTTATTCTACTCCACACCATATTAAGTGTTCACAATTGCCATAATTATAACACTTTTTGAACAGTTAATCATTTGTAATTATTATCATACAAAGTCAACCAATTTACTTCATAGTAACTAAATAGTACAGGGTAATAAACATGCAATAATCTCCGCCCATTAACTACCGTAGTAAGAACAAACTGGTGGTGCACAAACAATGTAAAAGTAAATATTTGTACGCAAGATTGCTTAATTAACAGTTCAAACAGGAGTAGTTTAGCGTCATTCGTGTACACCGTAAAGACACAAACAACTTGTTTTGATTGTAGTTTTAAATGGAATTTTGTATTTTCACACGAGAAAAAAGTTCCATATTAAACATGTATTCTACTAAAATGTAATGTTTATTTTTTATTATTTACTTACGAGTATTTATTGTAATATTTGAAAAAAAATAGATGTAAAAAGTATGCATGTTAAATATTCTTCTCTATGAACGCAACCATTTAAAAAAGGTCGTACATTTTTAAACGCAAAGCCACAGCCATTTTTTATATTTTGACATTTACCATGACAGTGATCGAACGACGCATCGTTTGACAAACAAATCCTTCCGCTTTTTAGAAAATAAACATAATTATTTTGGAGCGGAAGATCAGCTTCAAATTGAATTTATTAATGTATTTTTATAAATTCTGTACCTACTCCATAATTGCCATAACTACATAGCTGATTCAATATTAGCATATATCTTTTTAACTGTTCATTTATTCAAATATTCATTTGTGACAATCATACTCGAATTTTATGTTGTTTTATTTCATTTCATTCGCTTATAAATTTAGTCATCGAATCATTCATTCACTCACCTGTAGCTTGAAAGAACTGGGGCTCCAGGTCCCTGATCTTATTATCCGTGAGCTGCAGCATGAACACCTTGGAGCTGTTGACGGTTGCTGGTACCCTGAGGATCGGCACGTGGTTGCAGGTGACGATGCCCAGGTCGCCAGCCGGCTTCGAACATGTGCATAGTGCTTGGAATAGGCATGGTGGGTGCCCTGTGTCCACATGGAGCTGGAAAAAAATGTTTCTCACTTAGAATTATGTACATAAGTTAATTTAGTGTACAGTGTCGACCCGATCGGAACAAATTGTAAAAGTTTCCCTAGAAAATCCTATGTAAGTCAGTGGATTTTTAAAGACTATTCAGTGGTTATAAAAATAAAGTAGCTCATATTTCTATGCAAGTCAATACAAATGAAGTGACTATCTGTGATTTTTTAATATGTTGTATATGTATGTTGTGAGCTTGTTGGGGTTTTGAAATAACTGCAGCTTCATTAGTGACATAAATTTTTAATTCCGCCATTTTTGACAACAAGAAGACAGGACATAACATGACGTTTTTGATGCAAAGGCAAAATCTTATAAATCCGGTTTATTATGGTGGCAACATTTCTCAACAGAGCTAACTTACGACTGCAGTGAGCTAATACACGCGCGACAACTCACAAGCAGCCGGATTCGCTTTTGGCCACATTAAGATGCAGCTCTATGATTATTATTTAGTATGGTAAGCTATGATTCTATCAATTTGTCCATCTCAATACAAGCTAAATTTGCACTTAACTGACGCTGACAATCAAATAACATAAACATTTACTGGAAATCGAACCTGAGAGTTCTCAAACCCCAACCACGCCCTTTGGCGTCAATTACCGCTTTGATCATGTTAACTAACAGTTTGTAAGACACGTCGCTCGTACCAAGGCTTTGTATTTGTAAATGTAGTTGTATTATAAGGCCACACCCTTACCTACATAAGGACAATGGCAAGAGCCCTTGCTCCAGACACTGAAGAGGGTATCCCTAACAAAGCCGCTCCTATTTAACTATTCAAATTACACTTTCACTTTTATATATTAGGCGGTAAAAAGAAAAGCTGCTATTGTGTCGGCGTGACGAAATCGATATATTAGAAAAATTGCCTTGAAGAGTCCAAAATAAAACTTAGCAGTTCATTTATAAGCAATATCAACCAATAATAGTTAGATAATATCAGACGCGGTAAGAAGTAGGATGGGTGACCGCTAATTGTATATTTTTTGCGTACTTCCGTGCTTCGAAGAGCACAGGCAGCAGGGATAGTCGTTAGATCTCGACGGTGGCCTTATGGACGGTTTGAAAGTACCCAACTCGGGTTGACTGCTAACCATACTACACCCTCTTCACTTATACATACTGGAGCAGCATGTAGGAGAACGGTCCAGGCCTTCTTCAATTGTTGGAGAGACCCTTGCCTAGCAGTAGGACATAAAAAACAATTGCCACCAATCCTTTCAAGTATTTTCAATTTTTAATTACACGATCTACCCTATCCTAAAGGTTCCGTTCCTTTATTTAATTTCCCCATTAACATAAACCGTTTCAATAAAACTAGATTTAGGCTACAACGATATCAAGTACACAAATAACGTATAAATTCCCGCCTAAAGACTATTACATCCATTTAGTACGTCAGAATTATCCCTAACATCCTGCGAGGCACGCCATTTTGAACCTTATGTCTTTGTGATAGCTACATGGTGTATATAGCATTGTAATAAAGGGGAACAGTGGGGGAACAAAGTATCTCCTCGTTCCAGCTGTAACAATTGAAAGCTACATCCCTACAGAATTATAGGAACTAGACATGGATCAAATAAACCGAAAACGGTTACGCAGATATTGTTTGAATATCGATATGGGAAACGGTTTCCGTGTATCGATATTAGACAGGCTATCATAATGTCGAGTAGCTTTCAGTTGTAAGCGTTAGACGAACGCACTTTTCATATTTACACTAGTTATTTATAACCAATCTATCCCAATGCTCCCTAACAAATATCGGGACAATTCCTAGTTTGCATAAATTATAACGTGTCTTTTGGTAGCATAAATTAGTAAAGATGACTCACTCCTAACAAGAAAATGTACCCAGTTTTGAGAATTGAAATAGTTGCGTAAAAAAGTTTTGCCACGTCTCCGTCCACGCGTCCGTTCCACGTCACGTGCTTAAAATGCCCTAAAATATTTGAAATAATTATTTATTTACTATGTAAATTACGCAGTATTCGTTATTTATTCGCAAATTTTCTCTAAAAATGTTTTTATTTGTCAAGAATTAAAAAAAAAGAACTTACTAAGAAAGCCGTTTGTGGCTTCATTCAATTTCAAGGCGGCTAAGTATCTTTACTAATCTATGTTTGGTAGGCAAAACATTTTAGATTGATTATTAACAAGAGTTAATTGATTCGTTTCATGTTTTTCTTACCTTACTGAATGGTTAAAGTCTAGCAAGGATGTTGTAAATATAGAGTTAATCAACACTAGTTTCTTTTTGGTAATTTATTTTGAAACATTCGATTCTTATGATAAAACGGTTGTCTTGTATCGATATGATAAAACAATGAAAACGGTTTCAGTTTTTCCATAGTAAATAGGAAGCATGCCAAGAGGAACACAAGCGAGGGGAAGCCTGCTCTAATCCTTGCTGTTCATAAAAATGATGAGGGCGTTAACCCTGACATTATAAGTAGAGTAGGTTGGAGCTGTAGTACTCTAGCATAGATTTTTTTATTGATCTAGTAACTTGGTGCTTTAGTATTTCAGTATACTCCGGATTGCTATAGGATACATTGCTTGATGATCTTTTATAAGCCGTTTTTAGTACCCGCCTGAGGAGTATCTAAGCTGGACCGGTATGTATGTGGCACGCCCTGCAGCTAAAAGGGATTGAATTTTATCAGACCTATGACGTGTCGTAGAGATTTTGACATTGTGAGAGTAGCAGGGGCTATATTTTTGAGGCACTTTTTTTCTTGGTTTTTGTTACAATTCTCTAGTTTTGTCGCCTAGGTTTTAAAGGCAATGAAATCCTTCGTGGTTACACTCCAGTGGCAGAACTGCTACATTTATATAGCCTCAGTAGTTAAATTGCTACCCTAAATATTCAAGCTCATACAATGATAGATACTTTAATCAACTGCACCTATATTAATAAACAAAACAATAATGAAAGGGGCTCAGAGGGAATATTAGTACTATCACCTCGTTCCAGGCCTTAATCATTGCTGCATACATAAATGTCTTACTGGAGCCAGCTTAATTTAAGTCTAAGATTTAATTAAAGCTGCAACAGTCTCTACACATTTTGACAACAATCTGGGGGCACGGCAATTCCCTGCCAAGTCGAGCCAAAAAAAGCAGCACATTTTCATTTTTATTACTTATATTATACCAAATGAGTTTGCATGTGCGTGTGCACACATACATTTAGTTTATGCAAGATTTTTTTTCCTGTTATCTATTGAATAATTTAGCTGTAAATGCTATAATATTTTCTCAAACTTATTTTATATGTTACCTGTAAATCGACTTCTACTTCCTTCCGCGAAGTTCTAGAAGTGCGAACATTGAAGAAAGAAATGAAGGAGTACTCTGCAGTCGAACTTCAATTTCTATTATATTAATTACTATAGCCAAATAAACAACTTTTTACTGACCTCGATTGCTCTTGATAAGGAAGCCCATATCATCAGCAGAAATGTGACGAATACCAGGGTGTACCCGAACTTGATGAACGCCATCAAACTCTGAAACAATTGGAACATTTAAATATATTTGTGTTTCATTCTGTACATCATATCATTTGTGTTTCTTTTTATAATACAGAAATAGCAGGCGAGCATGCAGTCCACCTGATGGTAAGTGGCTGCTGCCGCCCATGGACATCTGTAATCAACCCCAGATAGGATGAGATATTTTTTTACCTGAAGTTGGTCATAGATACGCCGCTACCCGTGAGGACTAAGCCTCGAAATATTATCCCTTACCACAGCCTTCAAACCAGTAGCACTTAACACTGCTGTATTGGGTAAAAATATACATATATTTATTGGCGGAATTACGTCATAAACGGCTCAAAATTAATCGAACTTGTTAATAATATACATAACTTTTATTATCTTACTGACAAGATTACCAAAACATTTTTGTTTATAGCTGTACCATTTGATCTTATTTACAAAAATATACGCTCTTTTTTTATGACAAAAGTAGTTCGCTTACAATCTCGTATCTAAAAGTTTAATAAAGACTTCGCAGCTTCCTTAAGCATATTGAGTTTCCGCTTCAGGCTTCGTAAATATCTCGTGTATTAGGGATGGCGATCTGAGATCGATATATCGAAAAATCTTTCATCCTAGAAAATCGAAAGTCAATCTTTTCGAAGTTGGTTGAATGTGTTATAGACATTTGTTGCTGACGGATACGTATTTCAGTGCTTGTTTGGTCCTGGTACTTTTTTTTCGCTTTTTTTGCCCTTTGTAACTGAAAAAATCAAAGATTGATTTTTGGAGAACTGATTCTTAAGGGCTCGATGTTTTGTGAGTCGATTTATTTCACGTCGATTCGACAATCGATATTTTTCTGAAAGAATCGCCATCCCTATCGTGTATCAATTTTCCGCAATCGCTTACTTCATACGAGCATCAAAGTAGGTTTGGATGCACTTACAAAGCCTTTAAAATTCTCGAACAAACTTGTTATAAGTTCATACGATACATGCAACGTTCCTTTGGAAATAGTGAAATGGAGCTTCTGAGGGATACATGTTTTACCACTTTTCTTTGAACATGTTCTCGTTTACTTAGCGCACATAAATATTGGTATCGGTGAAAGATGAGTTTTTTTGTACTTTTTAGTTTGAGCTTTCGTTTTGAAAAGTTGAATCCCGCGGTCTTGCTTGCAAAGCTATTTGGACTACCTACTTGATTATTGACAGTTGATTGGAAAGAATTGATGTTTGGGATACGGCTTCACTCTGGGTGTCCTGGGTTTAATCCAACGTCCTTTTTGATGTTTAAATATTATGCGCGTATTAGAAATAATTGTAATAATATGTTTTAATAGCGTAAAAAAATGTAAAAACCTACGTGACTGAGAATTCCTTAAAAAGTTCTTACTGTTGTGTGAAGTCTACCAATCCACGCTTAGCCGGCGTGGTGGACTATGCTCCGAAACTCTAGTCTCTTAATTCTTTTCACTCTGTGAGGAGGTTCGTGCCTAGTATTCGGTCAAAAATATGTGAATGATAAATTACTCTGTTATATTCCCCGATAAAATTAACTATTCATTTTTTGAAAATTCGGTTACAACATCCAATGTTATTGAAACCAATGGTGGTTATGAAAATTGTAGCATGTCAGTTTAACTGATATAAATCGAGCTTCATTAATTTTAACTTCATTTGTTTGTTATATTAATTTGTAATACTGTAATACCCATAATTAAAAGCGTCAATTCGTGGCTTTCAATATTAATAATTAACTATGTTTTCCAACTCCAGTGTGGCTTTGTTTGAGGCTTAGTTGTAAAATGTATTTCTGTATATTATATTTCATGATTCGTTAAGGTAGTATCAAAGAAATTTTATTTTTATTTAAATAACATTAGGCATTTAAAAAGTTGAAGGTGGTAGAACCCTTTGTGGTTCGACTCCGGCGGCACCACCGCCACACCTATTTCTACCTACCTAATAACAGCAGTGTTAGGCACTGCTGTGTTCCGGTTTGAAGGGTGTGTAAGGGAGACAGACTTTTCCGAGGCATTCCAGCTTAGTCCTCAGGGGTAGCGGCGCATCTGTGGCCGACCTTAGGTGGGAATATCTAATCCTATCTGGGGTGATTACAGATGTCCATGGGCGGCAGTAGCCACTTACCATCAGGTGGACTGTATGCTCGTCTGCTACCCCTATATTATATAAAAAAAAAAAAAAAAAAAAAAAAAAAAAAAAAAAAAAAAAAAAAAAAAAATGGTACAATTTTTGTGGTTTCTATTCCAGAGATACCACTAAAACACCTATTTCTGCCTGATTGCTGTTATCAGGGTTAAAGTGTTGCTTTATTCTGCTTTGATAGGTGTGGTAAGCGATAAATGTTTATCCGAGGCGTTCCAAATTAGCCGCAATTAGTCCGCAAGGGTAGCATCGCATCTATTTCTAACCTGAGATACGACTTTAACCTTACCTGCGGTTTATTACAGACGTA
Organism: Epargyreus clarus clarus; assembly: GCA_014595695.2. Classification (NCBI taxonomy): domain Eukaryota; kingdom Metazoa; phylum Arthropoda; class Insecta; order Lepidoptera; family Hesperiidae; genus Epargyreus; species Epargyreus clarus. Next base: position 1,602,711 of record JACTTY020000031.1, on the reverse strand, counting down.
CATTTGTTATGATTAATGAATTGTGGCGAAGAGCTAGTACTTCACGTAATATGTTGCCATTGATGCTTATGGACGTCTGTGACGTTCGAAGGTGGTAGAACCCGTTGTGGTCCGACTCCGGCGGCACAACCGCCACAACTATTTCGGCGTAATAACAGCAGCGTTAGACGCTGCTGTGTTCCGTTTTGAAGGGTGTGGTAAGGGAGACAGACTTTTCCCAGGCGTTCCAGCTTAGTCTTCAAGGGTAGCGGCGCATCTGTGGCCGACCTCAGGTAGGAATGTCTAATCCTATCTGGGGTTTATTACAGATGTCCATGGGCGGCAGTAGCCACTTACCATCAGGTCGACCTCATGATCGTCTGCTACTCCTTTGTTATAAAAAAAATCTGTCCTCCGCCTCAGATAGGATTGGAGTCTTGTCTAACGTCGGCCATAGATGCGTTTATCTTTCTGAGAACTAAGCTGCATCTGTACCACATTCTTCAAACCAGAACGCAGCAGCGCTTAAGCCTCTTGTTATAAGGCAAAATTGGTATTTCATATTCCCGTTAATATGCCCTTTATCATCTGTACGTAAGCACTTAATGCATAGTCCATTAGGTAATTAAGTACTTCGGATGCCAAGGGTTTATCTCAAATTTACAATCAATATATTAGTAATATCAGTTTATGAAGAGCTTAGTGCCCAGATATAAAATAGTAATCTTATATATAAAATTCTCGTGTCACAATGTTAGTTACCGTACTCCTCCGAAACGCCTTTACCGATTTCCACCAAATTTTATATGCATATTCAGTAGGTTTGAGGATCGGCTACTATATATTTTTTATACCCCTAAGTGATAAGGGTTGGTTGTTTACCCTTAACATTTTTTATTTATATGGCAACACAACGTTTGCCGGGTCAGCTAGTAAGATATAAAGTTCTCGATCCAGTTTGTATAGAATGCAAAAAAATTATCTTACGTATGTAAAAGAATTGAAAAATAATTTTATTGTCATACAAAAAACTTGATTGGACATGGTCTGTTTTTTTTTAATTTTAATAATTTATTCGAAATCGAGAAAACATTTTCTGAATAGCAAACTTTGTTAAATGCAATTCAGAATTCAGAAATTCAGAATGCATATTTGCTATTTGCATGCAATTAAAATATAAACGATGTTATGAAAATATTTTCACTACGTTTCAAATTAGCTACATTAGAACTAAGGTCCCTTTTATGAAGGGTTTTGAAATTGAATGTTTGAAACTCAAATTGATTTTCTATGGAATCTGTATTTCGCAGTTGTTCTGTACCCTTACCCTTAGTATGAGTTTTTGCCCATACATTTTCAATCAGTGCCCCTAGCGGACTGTTTCAGAACTGATTGGAAATGCCATACATTTCAGAAATACGTAAACAAATATAAAAACAGTCATTTTTATGAAAACGTAAAAACTCATACTAAGGGAACTGATGTCAGCGGCCATGTAACTTTATACTAAGCTGGTACGGTAAGCAATACTTAACTCTTTGCTTATGAACATAGAACGAACACTGCCAAGTATTTGGCTGTGAACAAAAGTGAACCATAAACTGAATACAATTTTTACACTGAATAAAATACTTTTATTACTTAATACAATAAAGTAGTAAACGAGCACGCAGTCCACTTGGTGGTAAGTGGCTACTGCCTACGTGGCTACGCCTAAGGACTATACATTCAATCCCCGATGAGATTAGGTTCTGATCTGAGATTGGTGTTCTCTGAGGACTATATCCAAACGCCTCGGAATAGAATGTCTCCCTTACCTTTGAAAACGGAGCACAGCAGCGCTTAACACTGCTGTTAATAGGCAGAAATAATACGGCATGAGGCCTCCGGAGTCTATCAAAGGGCCCTACCACCTTCACTAACAGAATAAGTAGTTAACATTGAAAATGTTTACATTTCAAATTACATTACTTAGCACTGTACAATCACGAAGGCATTTTCTTACATAACTTTTATCCCACGAAAGAGTACAAAGTCACGCTCTTCAGTCGTAAACATGAATAAAAGAGCAGACCCCGTGAATAATGTCACATATGTGCCGCTAGATTAATATGAAATGGTGGGCCTTATTTTAATTTTGCAGTTTGTTGCTTTAAAAATTCCATTACGGTAGGCATTTTGGAGGTGTTTTGCATTTTATGCGCGAATGTTTTAATTTAGTTACTGTTACTATCGGACTTGTATTAAAACTTGATGCGAGTAACGTAATGAATACTTAAAATAAAATATAATATATAGCTATCTTCTATGAATTTAAAATATGTTTAATTTAATACGGAAGCAACAAAAACTATTACAATTTTTAATCATTGAAATATTACATACGTCTGTATCAAAAATTCAAAACAATACTTTGTTTCTTCGTTTTCAGAAATTATTCTCTGGAAGGTGAACATGAGAATCAGGGAGGAGTATTGAGTTCTTCAGGGGTAGCAACCCGTATAGGTATCGCCAACCACAGGTAAGATACAAATCTCATCTCATTATAGACGTCGGTGGGCCACAGCGACCACTTACCATCCGATGGACTGCATGTTAGTCTGCTACTTCAATCGTAAAAAACCTGTTTTAATTAAACGCGAGTATTAAAAAAATCATTGCTATAATATTTCTGATATGTACTGTAAATAGTCTTAAGCTTACAAAGGGCCTTAAAATCGTGAGAAAATGACTAAAGCTGTGTCGCTATCAAAATTACTTCTTGCAAGATTTCTGCATTCAAATTAGCATCTAAACAGACGGCACAAAGAACCTCAACCTACAAATAAAATCCCCTATAAACTGAGCTCGCTGTTCCAACGGCTCCGTATTTCATAAAATAAGAGCTTCGTTAATATTTTCAATTTTTCCGAGAATGTTTTCCGACGCTTTTACAATAATAATGCTCTTTGAGCGGGCGTGTGCCTCGCTTTGTTTCAAGATATTATTATTGGATGTGTAATTCTTGTATATGAGGTATGAATCTGAAACATATAAGCTTATATGTGCTCGCCATTTTATTATATTCAAGCTGGAACACGATAATTTTGGATTTATTTTATTTTGTCCTACAAGTTATTAATTTACCTTTATTGTTTTATTTATTAGATATACTTACAGTTTATCTAATACCTACTCATCATCATTATCATCATCAACCCATTATTGTCCCACTGCTGGGCACGGGTCTCCTCTCAGAATGAGAAGGATTAGGCCATAGTCCACCGCGCTGGTCATGTGCGTATTGGTAGACTTCACATACCTTTTGAGATTTTTTTTTATAAATATCTCAGATATGCAGGTTATCGCAGGTTTCCTCGCGATATTTTCCTTCACCGTTTTGGAAAGTGATAATTAATTTCTAATACGCACATAATTTCGAAAAATCAGAGGTGCCTGGGATTTGAACCTCGGACTCGAACCTCGGTTTCTTATCCACTAGGCTATCACTGCTTACTTACCTAATGATACTTACTCAGCTATAATTTATAGACTGTAAACTAATTCCAAACTGTATGTAGAGAAACTTTAAATGGGTTTCGTGTGTATCTTAAATGTGTTACATGTTAGAATGAGTTCTCAATCGAGGATTCGAACAATAGAATCGACAGCTCAACAGCTCAGTCCCGTACGTTACAATGACAAGTAGTTCCTAAACGACGACCAGAGGCGCTGCATGTAGATTGATATGGGCGACCGAGCTGTCGAGCTTTCGATTCGATTGATCGAGTTCACGATTGAAAACTCACCATACTCAGGTTACCCTAGACGATTGAAAATGTATTGCTGTTCTTAAGGACAAACGCATGGTTTAATTAATGTATTCAGCATTAATATAGCCTACAATTTTAAATAATTTTCCTTTAATTCCTTAAATTATTCAAACCGCGACCCAGCAGATCAATATGTGAATGTCGCCATCAAATTTCAATTCAGATCTCTATACATTATTGGTAACGTTTATTGTAATGTACCATTTTCGAATTCCTATCGAATAAATTTAACAAGTACTTAAAATACAGTAGCACTTAAATTTCTTACTGTTTGAATCATCGTATAAAACTTTGTATGCCAACTTAACTTCTTATTGTCAAAGCTACGACGGAGGCAATAAAGAAAGTTGGGACATTGTTTACTTAATTTAACTTGAGGCCATTCGAATTTTAAATTAGTCGTGCTACAGTTTGGAACAATTCTTTCCTAAAAGTCTTAACGACTTATCTGCGAGCGAGCTCATTTATACCCAGATCTGTGAGCCTACGATTCCCAACATCTTAATCCTCACGATCTTCAAAGTTAAAAGATTAAAAGATAACAACGGGCAAGCTAAATATGAACGGAGAAAATTCCAGGCAATAATACTCAAGTTATATCACATTATTGGCCTATTGCTGGGCACGGGGCTCCGGTTATAGTGGCAGTAGTTAAGGCCCTAGTCAAACTCGAGAACTTAGTAGTGTAGGTATTGCTCATTATGTTTACCTTCAGCATTTAAGCAAGTGATATTTGATTTCATATATGGACATAATTTTAAAGAAATCAGTGCGCGCCTGGGATTCGGATCACGGACATCACAATTAATGGCAAGAGTATGCGCTCGAACCCCCCCCCCCCCCAGCGACCCCGTGAAGGACGATGTGGCGAGCGTCAGGCTCACCTGAGCGGTGCCCAATGGGACAATGCGTTAAGGACTCCCGTTGCGTTCCTTTCGAGATCCCGGAGTCCTCTACGCAGCCCCGAAAACGGCCACTAGGGGCGTTTTAGTGCGGTAAGAATCCCACTTAACTCCCTGCCACTCCCACGGCATCGGGTAATTTTTGAAGGTTTTCCCCTCGTAACAGGCCTCGTAACAAAAAAGGCTGAGTTTCTAACTATGGTGACCCGTGCTATCCTCAAGCCATGGCTATATGTTCTTCGTTTTAATATACCGTGTAAATATTTCACTAATATTATTCCATTTTATTACCCCGTCCCATCCGGCGAAACATTAAACTTTATGTCTGTCAGTTAGAACCGTCTAATCCTCGACGCCTTTTCATCGGGATATGATTGTATTGTACGGACGTTTAAGTGTGTTTTTATGATGTAATCATCATTACTTCTCAAGTATTTGGGTTATCACAATACACTTTAAGCTCTACTTACAATATACCCTAAATTGCTTTTGTATGTATAGTACTAGTTAGTGGTAGAGCCATTACTGGATCGATGTCGGAACTACCGCTGCTACACCTTTTTCTACCTAATTGTAATGATGTCAGTGATGGTTCGATTGACAAATAATAACAGTGTTGGGACCCCTTATGTTCTAGTTTGAAATGTGTGGTAAGTAAAAAGAATATACTAAGGGAATTCCAATTTCATTCACAGGGTAGCGAGACATTTACCGTTACCATAACCGGACTCAGCTAGGACTTCAATACTATATCATTAAAAACGAATACATAGACTCTAGAATAGAAACCTAAATGCATAACTAAGATGTCCAAGCCGGGACTGAACCCGGAACCTTCTGTGCACCAGACCCAGATATTGATCAAGAACGCTAGTCATACAAAAGAGCAAATCGATAAAAACGCGTTATGTAGGTAAGTGCTGCTCATGTATCATCATCTGAATTCAACCACCACAGAAGCGGTGTTACACTGAGGTCTACGGTGAAATGCCTCAAATAAATATGTCTCCTTGTCACACTTCTTAAACCTGATCACAGCTGCGCTTAAAACTACTATTATTACGGAGAAATAGGTATGGCAGTGGTGCCGCCGAAGTCGAATCATAAACGTTCTACCACCTCCAAAACACGTACGTACTCGAACTCGTAAATTCGAACAAAGAAACAAGATCAGAAATACAAATATACCTGCTAAACCGAAGAGATAGCATTGCATACATTATGCAAAGCTGCACGTGTAAGGGTGGCAACCCCCTTCCACCCCTTTGTTTTATCCCGTTTCGACCTTGACCGTAGAAGCGGCTTTCAGCGAAACATTTGAATGTATTTCAGGTAGATACTTCAGGAAATAAATTGAGAATACAACCGTCTATGGAATACTGTTTCGACTTAACGATAAATGATCTTTGTGCCTTAAATTCCAATTTAACGTAAATAATAGCAGTTGGTTTAGTAATTTGATATTTATCGTACCTCGTTTAGAGGGCTCATTTTTAGAAGTGCGAAGAAAATTTAACGTAAAATGTACAATGAAGTGCCCAAGAGGTCACTGTAATTAATGCCAATCAGCATATGGTCAGCATGGTGGACAACGACCTCAACCCTTCAAATGCTAAGAGAATAACCATGTCCAGCAGTGGGATGTAAACGATTTAATAACATTTCGGTGCTAGTGCATATTTGCCATTTTATTACAGAAACTTAAAAAAACGTTTTAGGATTTATTAGCGAAATACCAAAAAACTATTTTTGTCTATCCATCTCGAAAAGGATGACATACATGTATTACATGATACATATTATATTTTTTCATATTAGTGTAATTATTACGAAGTAAAAGTACTTTTTGTTTCGTCGCTCTATAACAAAGTTAGTAGAGTAAGCGCTAGGTCAAGGTTGAAGCGGGCCTGTACTTGACTGCAGTGACTTGCAGAGTTGCTACGTACGATATACACATAGACAAAGCTTGCTATGATGTCAGTTTTTTTCTTTTTAATGCAGTTCATCTGATGTTGAGTGGTAACTGCTATCCACGGACTGTTTCCACGTTTCATAAAGTTAGAGTAAGCGCTAGGTCAAGGTTGAAGCAGGCCTGTACTTAACTGCAGTGACTTGCAGAGTTGCTACGTACGATATACACATACATAGACGAAGCTTGCTGCTTGTTTTCTTTTTAATGCAGTTCATCTGATGATGAGTGAATACTACTATTCCCGTAATTTTTATCAACTTCAAACTCAGTTTGAATTCTATTTAAGGTTACTACAGATATATACAGAATTACAGTTTACAATTACTTAAAGACTAAATTTGAACGCATATGTTACTATTACAAATTGCACGAGTACTGTGCAATTTGTAAGAAATTTTTTAGCACCAAATATCCGTGAAGAGGATTTACCTCTCCTTCCTCCGACTCCCATAATGAAGATGTTGCCAAGTATTTCTCAAAGAAGAAGGCCAGTATAACATATGGTGCTCCAAAAATTGGTATCAATGGAAGATTTCACCACATAAAAAAGTTAACATCTCAAACTTTATTCATTCAGTTGGCCCGTTATCAAATTAATATAAGTGGTAAAAGAGCATGCAGATTGCAGACCAACTGACAGTAAAATTCTAACTCTCATCAGCATATTTATTCCTACATTATGATTGATCGAGGACTTCTAATTTTTAAATCTAAAATTAATAATGCTCTCATCAATTTCGTAACACTTGTAACACTCGTTAACAGATAATAAACACTTACCATGGTTGTAAATATAAGTGCACTTCCCCATAAAACCCCATCCGGGTCACTTGGCCGCGTAAACACTTACACTGAATCACTTTTGATATTTCAATTCGATTTCGTAACACTTCACTACTCACAAGTCACTTTTGATACGATGTTGTTGGCTATCTGAAAAGAAAAGAAATCGTGTTGAAATTTTATCAATTGGATACATAAAGTAAACTAGAGAGTATTATAAAGGCAAAAACTGAATTGCTTAAAATATATTCTAGGTTAATTCCCAATTTTGATAAGTCTAACAATGCATCATGTATGTAAGGAAATACTTCAAGCCGTTTGGGCTCTAAGGCATTTGTAAGAATGAGAGATACATACGTATGTTCCAAAAACATGTTTCACAGTCAGATAATAATATAATATGACCCGTGTGGCAGTGTCTAGCAGTGGGCAAATGAAGATGATGATGATGAACTAACGATAAAAATATTATAATAGAGTAACCTTATACTGAGAATCTTTGTATTGTGGATACAATAGTTACACATAAATACGATTACGTAAACACCTACACTCATCACATTTTTTTATATTTGTCTGGTTAGGGGTCAAAACCAGGACCTTCTAGTGTAAAACAGATATAGCGACCACTTTGTCATGTGGGCTGTAACCCAAAAAATATTATAAAACATTCAGATCATTTACATAACATCAAAATACATATGTAGTTTAACTGGAAAATTTAATATAATTAAGATATTCAAGAGCTCGTGAAAAATATGTAATTTGTAACCAGATGTAGTTATGTTTATTCGTTACGTTTTGAAGTAGAGATGGCCGCCGGTTAAAACCGTATTTTTAATTACGTTTCATCGTGTTTATAAAAACGAACACGAATGAAATAAATATGAACGTATGTTAGTTAAACTTTCAAGCAGTAGTGCAAAAAGTAATAAAGCTACAACATAGAAGTTTGTTACTTTTTATTTAAAAACCAAAACAGTTTAACACACAACTTGCAATAACAAAGAACGAATGAAATGCAATTATTGAATAAAATACACACTTTGATGATTAAAAATTAAAAAAAACATGAATACTAATAATTAAAATCCTGCTTAGAATTAAAATTCATTTATCATTATCATATTTAAATAAAATCTTATAAAAATATAATTCCGTGTCTTTACACATAATAATTGCGAAAAAAATCAATGTCGTTATTATTATATCCCTATATATTATTCTTCCCTATCTGAACGAGTAATCTTAGAAAAAGTTTCATCCAATTTTCACGTGAGAGGATTTTTCCTTGAAGATATTTAGCGAGATATTTAAATGAGATGAAAGTGATGAAATAAACACTACACACCTTATTCTTGCTTAGAACTCTGCAATGTTGCTAGCAACATTATCTTGCCGCAATTTGTGATTGCAACACTGCAATATAGCCCAATAGAAAAATAAATAAATAAAACGCTTTGCTACACTCACAGCCCCCACAACAGGATTCCCTGTGTCGTGGGTACCATGGACACACATAGGAAAATACACAAACACCCAGACCCAGAAACATAACTCTATTAATTAGGTATCTGTCTGGCCGGGGATCGAACCCGGGACCGGGATCAGAGGTTAGCTCTACAACTCCTGGTACATTTGTACTGGTATATATACTGTATACCTACTTTATCTTTACGGTAACACCCGACCAACTTGGAATTGGTTGTACGACCTTGTACGTGCCGAAGAAAAAACTCACAATGAATTGCCCCTAATGTGTAGTAAATCTACAGTAATGTAATCTGATCGTAGATTTTATTCAATTCGTTCGCTTTAACTTAAAATACTGCAGCATTCGTAACCTTGGTTCGTAGACGCTCAATTTATTGCAAAAACCTAACGTACTATGTACATAGAGAATAAAAAATGTGACTTTATAGCCAAGAATTTATAAACTAAATCGTAAATAAGTAAAATAAGTAAATATTTATTTCGTATGGCGCCCTATGTTGTGAAAGAGTTTTTTTTTTATAATTTAGCAAACGAGCAGTTCACCTGAAGTTAAGCGGTTACTATCGCTTACTGCCACAGTCAATCTTAGATAACATTAGATTCCTACCTAGGTTGATTACAGATGCGTTGTTACCTCTGAGGACTAAGATGGAACGCCTGGGATAAGTATCCTTCCCTTACCAAACAATTAAATGTAGATATTGCTTTTGAAAGTGCCTGCCTTTCCCAAGAGGCGATTAAAAGGGGCTTCCGGGGTTGCGGACGGTAAGAGTGGGAGCTCAAACCGTCCAGCAAGCGACCCCGGGTAGGACAGCGGTTTGTGTGATCGCATATCGCTGTAATCACAAGGGGATGTAAGAGTGTAAATTACTTTGAAGGGCAGAGCCCGATAAGGGCATCGCGTTAGAAAGACTCTGGTTGTGTTCCATTCTAGATCTCGGAGTTCTCCACCAAACGCCGAGTACGACCGGGGGGGTTTTAGTGCGGTAAAAGTCTCATATAACCCGGCTTCGCTCCCACGGCCCCGGATAACTTTTGAAGGTTTCTCCCTCGTCAAGAAAAAAAATTGGCTAAGAATACTTTGATTTTAATACACCTTGCACACCTCTACAAGTTATTTTGAAAATCACACGAGTCAAAACCTTGGCAAAGTAAACCTCCATCGTTAATTAGAATCGTAATTAAAAACACTAAGTGCTTATTTTCTTTCAGGAAATTATTCCACAAACCTTTTGTTTTAGACGCCGTACAACTAAAAAAGTAGGGAATACAATTATGAAGAGTTCTTCTACGTTATTTATGATGCAGAAATATTAATTAACAATTAATTAGAAAGGAACTTGAAACTGGAATTTAGATTTTTATTACGACTTTTACATGGTCTGGAAAAGAACCTTGAAGCTTTTTTAATAATATAGGACTAGCAGACGAGCATGCAGTCCATCTGATGGTAAGTGGCTACTGCCGCCCATGGACATCTGTGTACAACCCCAGATAGGATTAGTTATTCCTACCTGAGGTCGGCCACAGATACCCCTGAGGACTAAGTTGGAACGCCTCAAAAAATTGGTAAGATAGTTTGCCAAGATCACTGGCAAAGTCCAGGGAAAGAGACCGCGAGGACGTAGTTTGATGCGCTGGTCGGATCAAATCCATACCACTCTTAACAGCTGCTTGAAGCCATCCACGTTGCTGAAAACCGACACCGTTGGCGCAATATAGTCCGGGATAAGGTGATCCGTGGAGGGGGGTCACGACTCTCAGCATTGAGGACATCGAGAAGGATAATGCCCGACTTATCTACAAGGGTTTCATAGATGTGTGAAGTTTACCAATCTCCATTTGTCCAGCGTAGAGTGGCTATGGCAGGTTTCGTCTCATTCTTAGACAAGACACCATCGTCGTTAATCCATTATTGTCTCATTGCTGGGCTTTGGTCGTCCCTTTGAAAGGAGATCCGTAAAAGTGTAAGGGTTGGTACTCCTGTAAAGGTTCGTGAATATCTGAAAAGGGCCGACCTTTTGGTTACGTCCTCACCCTAACCACCCTTAGTTACTTTTGTATGTCCACTTAATTCTGTCGTAATATCTTATCAGCGTCTCTATAAACGAACCCACATTTTTTATGTAAAAAACTAAAAGTAAAAATGTCCTTACTTTCTCATTTTCATTTTAAGACTTACTCTTAGGACTTCCATTAATATAAGCTACTTTTTAACATTAACCTAGAAAGGTTCTCAGGTTAATACCGTCATTAAAAGCTCAGTATAATTTTAAGATAATAGGATGAGCTAAGTACTATAGTCTCGTGTATTGTAACACTGTCTTTATTTTACAATCTTTCAGTTTAATAATAATGACAGTTATAAATTTACAGTAATTTAAGCGGTGGTAGAATCAGTATACTCAGTTTAACTAAATAGATAATACTTCTTCATCATCGACCCATTACTGTCCCACTGCTGGGCACGGGTCTCCTCTCAGAATGAGAAGGATTAGGCCATAGTCCATCGCGCTGGCCAAGTGCGAATTGGGAGACTTCACATACATTTGAAAACTTTTTTTTAAGAATTCTAAGGTATGTAGGTTTCCTCACGATGTTTTCCTTCACCGTTTAGGCAAGTGATACTTAACTTGCAATACGCACATAATTTTAAAGAAGCAGAGGTGCATTCGTGGGATTAAAACCTCGGACCCCTCGATCAAGAGGCCGAGTTTCTTAACCACTAGGCTATCACGTGTCAAATAAACAGATAATACTATCGAACTTATTTCGATACCGGTATAGACATGACGGAGTTCCTGAGTTTCGATGGAAGGGTACATCGTTCCATCATCAACTGGTTTTTTTTTTTTTTATAATATAGGAGTAGCAAACGAGCATGCAGTCCACCTGATGGTAAGTGACTACTGCCGCCCATGGACATTTATAATCAACCGCAGATAGGATTAGGTATTCCTACCTGAGGTCGGCCACAGATGCGCCGCTACCCCTGAGGACTAAGCTGGAACGCCTCGAAAAAGTCTGTCTCCCTTACCACACCCTTCAAACCGGAACACAGCAGCGCCTAACACTGCTGTTATTAGGCAGAAATAGGTGTGGCGGTGGTGCCGCCGGAGTCGGACCACAAAGGGTTCTACCACCTTCTGGTGCGAGCTGACTTACATATGAGGCGACCATTTTAGTCTTCAGGAGTCACGCAACACGTGTGATCGGCCTCGGCTAAAACTCCTGTTCAATTATGGTTGCAGATGTCCATGAGCGGCAGTTACTACCTACCATTAGGTGGACTGCGTGCTTGTGTTTCACTTTATTTACAAAATCAAGAACCTATGTATTTGATGTCACTGCAAGTGTGCTTTTCAAAAATGGCGACGTGTTGGCGACTAGTCTTGTAATATGACGTCGACTATCTATCATAAAATGGGTCATCACTATCTATCAATGGCGCTAATGGACAGAATTTCTTATATAATACGAGTATACATCAATCCTTGGAAGACGTGTAACTAATTGTTTTTATAAAAACAAAAAACACGCTTGCTCCCTTTTACATTTACATGACTATACATAAGCTTGAATAATATTACCCTCTACGTAGTAAACACATTTATACATACATACATAAAAAAATCCTACTTTGTGTTTAAGGGTACCTAGTCGTACATTAAAAGGTAGTACCAATTAAACATTGTAACATCACTATGTGAATTGCCTTTACCGTAATATCCAGAATTTTTGCCTCTACCGAACAGATCGTTGCTTGATTGGATAAGCAATTGTTACATTTGTATCCTGGTGTACAAAGGCGTGATGATTAAACTTTTTTCTAATAGTTTTGGTTTATGTGTTCAGTATTTATGAATTTTTAGGTCCTATTGCTAGAAATGGATCTTTCCCACTACTGATGTCTCGATCGCCTTGGACCACATTACTGCAAGTTGATGGGTGGCGAACACACAATTTAACGACTGCTATCTATTGATAACAAGTGGTGCCTTTTGTGTCATTTGATAGCTTTTGAATCACGGAATCGCGCATGATATAATTATAGCTACTAGCGATCATCCTAACATAATAAGTACTGTTATTAATTTACAGCAGTATCCTATTTGGTCTCGCAATCGGGGATCTGGGTCGAATTCCAAGCTCGCACCTCAAAGTTATTTAAACGGCGAAGGTAAACATTATGAGAAATTCTGCACATCTGTCATTTCTTAAAAATGTTCGCAAAAGTGTATAAAGTTTACCAATCCACAATAATTATGGTTTAAACCGTTCTCTTTGTAAGAGGAAAACCCATGAATTAAAAGACGATAATTAAATTGCATAATAAAAATTAACTAAACTTTATTATTTGAAATATTTAATTGATTCAACGTTGTAGACTCATCTTATGATGTATATACGCCAATGCCGAATAGATGGTTGCTTGATGTGATTGCCAATCATTGTTTGTCTGGCGTACAAAGGGGTTACGATGACTAGCGTTATCGCAATTTACAAATCCCTTCCAATTGTCCTATTGATTTCTGTAGTCCTGGTAGAGAGTTGTCGGTTTGTTATGAAGCTACTCTTGTGTAGTAGAAGTATGTGGATGCTAGCTAACTTGCATAATGATTAGGCGATGATCAGACCTCAAGAGGGGCAAGACATCTGTGGTAGAGATCAGTTTCTACCACAGATGTCTTGCGAGAACCTCTTTACCGTCCGCATTGGTGGCAATGACCATTTGACATGACCATCAGACTGGACAATAAGCTCGTTTATTTTTTATGTGATATACGAGATTTTTATGTGATATAGTAGCAGTACCAATCGAGCATGTAGTCCACCTGATAGTAAGTAGCTGCTGCCGCTCATGGACATCCATAATCAACCCCAGATAAAATTTGTTTCCTACTTGAGGTCGACCACAGATGCATCGCTACCCCTGAGGACTAAGCTGAAATTCCTCGGAAAAGTTTCGCTTACCTAACCCGTCAAATCAGAACACAGCAGCCCTAACCTATCAAAACTATTTAAGATAGATAGAGATAGGTAGATTATTTGTTTCAAGTACTTAAGCAACAACAACAATATAACGACAAAGGATTTGAAATCCATCTTAATCTTACAAACAAATGACGATGTTGGGTTTAAATCGTGAGCATGTTTGCCGTTTAAAGCATACTCTAACATACATTTATTTAGATCGATTGCTAATTGCATATTGATTGCGAAATTACTATATACGAATGGCTTATCCGGCATCGAACTGTTTCCTCTGCTTGATTGTATTACCAATCACTGTGATGTCTTCGGCTGTACAAAGCCGTCATGATGATAAGACGCTATCGCAGTTTACGAATCTATTTGAACTACTCGTATCTAACTGTATTGCTTTCTGTCTTCCTGTCAGTTAATGTCAGGGGTGTTAGATTAGTCGATGTTAATGGAATTGCCTCATATATGATTGCTTTGAAGGATGTGGTAAGGTAGAGGTGCTCTGCGGCGTGGAAACTTAGTCCTCAGTGGCAAAAGGTTTAGTTTCAATTTTAGTCCAAGGGTTGCATTGGCCACATACCATAAAACTGTCTGTATGCAAGTGTATATTTGATACATATATTGAAAAATACTAGCTAATAATTTAAAATATGAAAAACTGATTTTGTATTGATGAACGTCGTTTGTATGTATGCGTATGTATGTTTACAAGTTTTGATGCGACAAAATCAATACACAGAAAATAAAAAGTGAAATTAAAAAAATATATCTTCAAAGAGTACTTAGTAGAAATAAAAATGTTGAATAACTGAAGACTTCAATTTGTACTAAGTAACATAAATAATGACCTTCAAAAAAATATGAAAAGCTATCTCTCGTTAATCGTAAATGAGATTTCTCTGGGATAATGAAATCACATTTTCTTATTAATTGTCAAAGGATTACCTAAAATTTTAATGCTGAAGTAATGAGTTGTTGAATTTTAAGGTCAAAGATTGGATTAAGTAAGAATTTAAGATTTATTTTTATATATTTTCATATTAGCGATAGTGAAGAAGTTCGAATTATTCTAGATTAATGTGAACTTATCGAGAATAAATATAGTTCAAAAAACTAAAAAACACGCTTTTATGATAAAATTAACTAAAAAGTAGAAAATCTAAATGAATCTAGGAATCAATTAAGGAACAGTAAATAGTATAATTGTGAAATAAATCTACAAAGTTTGAACGAAATCTGGCCGTTTAAAGTGGGTCAAAATCGCGCCCAAAGAAGTCGGTTACAAACATACAAACAAACATACAAACATACAGGTGAAGCTAATAAAAAGCGTGTAAAAATGGATACATTTTTTACAGCTGTTGGATTACATATGTAAGTATTCATCGCGGTCGATCCACAGAGGATTTTACCGCCTCACAAAGCGTTTTTGAGCACGAGTATGTATGTATGTCAATCTCGTTTTTTGGTTTTCTCTGCAACCCAAACGGTTTGGCGGATTTTGAAATATGAGGTGTCGTTGGAATCATTGAAATTATGGAAATAACGTAGGCTATATTTGTAACACCGCATCTTCGATAGTGATCGAGCACCGCATAGACAATTTGTATGTACACTAGATATATACGTCTAATGAACTGACTTATGTCTTTGCACAACGTAGACAATTTTGTACGTACACAGGTATACATACAAATGGAACTGACTAAAGTAATCTCTCCTCTTTCGAATGAACCACCGCTATCTACAAATTTCCCTCGCATACATTGATCGAAATTTCATAAGTTGCCGTAATAGAATTAGAGCATAGAATTTTAATGAAGGTAGCCAAACGTGATCGACACTAAGCACGTCGAATACTCGATTGAAGGCAATTCTGAATTTCCGACTAAATCCATATTGGCGTCCAGCGAACAAGGAAATTAGGTCGATTCCTAGCAACATGAATATCGCCGGGTAGCCAATTCTCATGTATCTTTAAGTAAAATCGTATGTATTGTTGCGTTCTCTTCGGATTAAGCACTTTTATATTTTCCATAGATTTATAAATATAAATTAGATATCACGTGCTTAAACGATAAGGAAAACAAAGTGAGGAGACCAAATTGTTTGAGAGTTTCATATCACCTAACTTGTAGTAAATTGTCTACTCATAATATTTGAAGATTCCTTTTTATACTGAAATTAAAAAGGATGTGCATTCAACTATTCATAATGAGAATTCATAATATTATTATTCATTATTTACCAAGCAAACATGAATAATAAACGCGACTCAACATACTATTCATCGTCTCTATTAAAAGCCAATAAAAACCTCATTCGAAAGTAATTCATAATAAAGAGCCAGAAAATAGTAAAGTTTAACCCGTATGTTAATTTCACATTTTTCAACTCGCCTTGAACACGGGTCAGGTTGAAAAGTGTGAACTGGACAGCGCTTATTTATGGCCGCAGACACGGTATATTTAAAAGTTTCGCGATTCGCGTTTGGACGATTGTATTAATGCTGCATCGCGTTTTGGCGTTGCTGCGTTTAATCGCGGTATTGTACGAGTAAACGTGCGTTTGAGCTGCATAAATGTTGCTCTATGACGTATTTTGTGCGACTGGTGCTCGAACGTGTGCGCCGTTAGCGTTTTGTTGTTACACTAAAGGAACTAAATCGTCTAATGCCGATATTAGAAGTAGAACGTCTGCTGGAGTCCTAACGAAGTTTGTTTTGTTAACTCATGTTTGCCTAGTACCTTTCCGATTCGAGATACCTTTTTTATTTGATTTTGGTCTGGCCTGCTGCTCCCCACGTATGGTTTTTTCAATTTCCTCGCTGGAATTCTGAATATTTTGAGGGTAAAAATCCCTTTGTCTGCGTAAAATTCTTGTCACGTTTTACCTTTTCATAGTTCGGGAAATCAATTCGCAAATTCTCTTATAGTTAGACACCGAGGAAAGGGGATAAATATTTAATAAATTTAATATTTTAAGATTACATTATCTTTGTGTTAAAAGTGATATAATATTGTTTAACATTATTTTAGCATTATATATTTTTAGCACCTTTATTTATAGCGGGATAGTGTCAGAAGCTGAGGATTTATTATACTATTGATTATTATCAACCTTGAGTTGATCTTTGGTAATACGTTGACTGTAGTATGGTTTCACTGCTTATATTTTGATAATTATTGATATCACCAAAGGATCACGGCTACACCCAAATATTAATATTTTTTATCAATCTATGTGATTAAAATATATGCGATATTATTTAGATCGTCCCAATAAATTGAATCATCCGTTAGTAAAAGAAAATACGCTTCAAAGTTCAATTCGTACACAAATAAAATCCCACTTGAAATATTTCTTTTACCTTGAATACTAACAGGTCAGGGTAAGTAGAGCAAGCGGTACGTGTTTGCGGCGATTTACAAATTCTTCGCAATTATGTGCGCCTGGTAATAATGGAAGTCGATATTTCTTTTACTTTTTCACAAATTTGTCTTTAATGTTCTCATTATTTTGAGCTGTGTGCCTAATTAGGCAATAAGGAAGATGATGGCGATAACCAATAATTTATAGAAAATAAACTATGAAATATTTTTAATTCGTGTAAACTGAGTGAACGCCAGGCAGACAGAAAAAATACGAATTTCAATTTCAAAATAAATAAAATCGCATTTCGCCAAAGCTAAATTTAATTTATAACTATAGGTATATGGAATATTCAAAATCAGTGCACAATATAATCATAATTTTGAATACGCGCATTAAATGACGAAAGATGCATCTTTTTAATATCACGTTCCCTGAAAATAAAATCTAGGAACGTATTTAAATACTAAATGACTTGTCATAGTTCAGGTTAGAAACAAGTCGAGGTATAAAAGCTAAAAATTTTCGCTTTGTATCCGCCTATGTTATTTTATATCACGGCGTGCGTAAATGGACGTTTTACGCACGCTTCGCGTGCGCAAAACCCCCATTTCCGACCCCGTAATATAAAATTTTATACAACACGCGGACGAAAAATGTTTTTCTGACTCGTGTGATTGCAGTCCTCGCCTGCGGCTCGGCCTGCAAACTCACACTTGTCAGAAAAAAATTTTTCGTCCTCGTATTGTAATGTACTATTAGTAACAGTAATGAAATATAAAGACTTACTAAAGTAATAGTCGATTTATTGACAATTTTTTACAATAAGAAATAGTAATGTTTATACTACGTAAGGTCTTGATATAGATTTGACAATACTGTAAGAATTATATATAGGTACGTAAAATCAAGTTAATTGTATATAATGTTAACCTAAGTTTCGCTTATCGCATGTCTTTTATTCGTAAACAGTAAAACTAGGGTTAAAATGTAGCTTGACTCCCCTCTTCACCTTAACGAAGCTAATTTAAAACTGACTTATTTTTTAATATGTGCCTGGTGTGACCTATAAAAAACTAGTTTATAAACTCGCAATTTTCGCAGTAAAAAATAAAAATATTGTTGTAATAATTTTTAAGGTTGTTAATGTTGATTTTTTTGTTTTTTTTTAGGAGTTGGTTACTCTTTAAAATTTCTTTCGCTTATTTAGACATTTGCAAAGGAATGTATTTCTTTTATCAAAATAGATATCATGGCTGCAAAAGGTCTTCTTGGAAGAATTCGACCTGTAGCTGACAACCATAGACAATTGTTGGTTGGGCGACGAACTTTGGCATAAAAGTCATACAACCTTTTTTCGTCATACATCAGTTCATTTTTTTACCCAAATTTATTTATAACGATCCGACACACTGGTCACTACCTGATGTGTAAAGGGTTTCTACTAAGACACATCTTTAATTATGAAGATTTTTCATAATTATAGGTGTTCATGTTTTTGGGCGCTTTTCCTGTCGCGTTTGATTATGTCCGCACGCACGTCTCACACACATAATGAATCAAATCGCTGATGTTATGCAGCAATCCGTGTACGTGTAGTGTGCATATTACACGATAGGATACAAGTGGAACGTAATCTGGGACGCGCGTGAGGGCGTAAACACGCGCGATATGAAAAGCGATCTTAATAAGTTCCAATGGTACTCCATAAGCAAATCACAACATATTGATACTTAGGGTCATGACCGCGGAAATGATTTTAATTACATTTATTAATGATATAAAATAACTGCAGAAGGTAAGTGTTCTTTATTCAACGAAATCAGAACATGGGAGTAATCTAAAACAAGCTCTGCATGCAACCGGCATGCAATATTAATATTTGTTCGTGTAGGTTCTATTGAGCTGAGAATCGTGCATACAACGCTACCGAAGCGTACTATGAAAAGTTACTACTCTGAATATTTTAAAGGTCAGTGGTTGCTTTTATAGGAAATGTCATAATATTTTATGTATTGTATAAGTAAATGTTTTTAAAAATATGCTTTTTATGACGATAGTATTATAATTATAAATCTGGTATATGAAATTCTCGTGTCACAATGTTAGTTACCGTACTCCTCCGAAACGGCTTTACCGATATTCACCAAATTGTATATGCATATTCAGTAGGTCTGAGAATCGGCTACTATCTATTCCCTTTCATACCTCTAAGTAATAAGGGTTGTTCACCCTTAGTTTTTTTTTATTTATATGGCAACACAACGTTTGTCGAGTCAGCATATAATATAATTTTAATTTTAGTGCAAAAAAGGTTGTTTTTATATAAAGTTATTTTCAATCGCATTTAGTAATTATTATAAGAGTCGTACTGATCCGATAAAAGTATTCATGTTGAATAACAGAATTTTATATATTATATACGTTTATTTGAGGACGGTATAATTTGAAACCAATACTCCCCCCTCCTAGCTCTTCCCCTCCCCATCCCTCGCCTCTTAATACAAAACTACCCCATGCATAAAAAAAATATGGCACTATTTATATGTTGAGTAATGATGGATATAGACATTTCAATTTCCCACTTTTTAGGTAGTTTGACGATCTAGCAACATTATGATGACCATAGACGCCCCTCCCACCCAGAATAGTTTTTCGGTCTATATTATAGTTTACCTTATTTGCTTACCATTTCAGAGCTTTTTTTATAATAAAAGAGTAGCAGACGAGCATGCAGTCCACCTGATGGTAAGCTACTGCCGCCCATGGACATCTGTAATCAACCCCAGATAGGATTAGATATTCCTACCTGAGGTCGGCCACAGATGCGCCGCTACCCCTGAGGACTAAGCTGGAACGCCTCGGAAAAGTCTGTCTCCCTTACCACACCCTTCAAACCGGAAGACAGCAGCGCCTAACACTGCTGTTATTAGGCAGAAATAGGTGTGGCGGTGGTGCCGCCGGAGTCGAACCACAAAGGATTCTACCACCTTTACTACGGTCATTTACCCTTCGATGTCATCAATCCCGATCCTTGACAGCATAAAGCAGTACTTAAAAGCCGATATTAATGCAAGGCTTCAGTTAAGCCGATTGCCTTATTTACACAGGCTTTCAATACTGGAAGGTACCATAGCGGATCGAAACGCGTTGTTGATTTTACAAGGTAGAATCCACAATATTATTTTTCGTGCGTTCGAATAACACGACTCTCTTGTCATGGTTACATAGTTAAAATAGGTAAGGTATTCGCAGCGGTGTCGTCCTGGAAATTGATTATTTTATTTTGATACATGCAATTAAGAGGACCCACGAGAAACGCCCCTATTCTCCTACTTATTCTCGTCAATACATGAACTTACACGAGTTTTGTTGCTAGTGTAGTTAGTTTTGCGATCGTACATACGCGCAACTAAGAGGAACTACGAGAAACGCCCCTTTTTAGATATTTATATTCTACTACTTATGTTCGTAGTTATCACTTAAGTGTAGTTATAAACATAGTAGAAGTGAATACTAGAAGTCTAGGAGAGCAGGATTTCTTAAAGTCATATGTGTACAAGATTTGCAGTCAAATATAACATTTAGATCCAATCATAAAATTATCATCAAGTTAGTCTTACTCATATTAATCATGCAATGTTTCCAAATCTTGCAAATAAAGTCGTGCCATATAAAACCGTTGTAATTACTTTGGAACTCGTATCCACAATTAATTAACTTTGACTCTTCCCAATTTCCCTAACAGTTGCGTCCCTATAACGAAATTAGCGTCCCTCGTTGATTTATACAAGGCTTGTTCAAAAGTTACAAATATAACGTTCAACATGGAGAATTTGCACGTAATATGCATATAAAATTACGCAACATACAAACTTTCAGGTAATTTGATTACGAGTTTGAATTCGTTCGCCTTGTCGAAAACAATTCCAGGTATGTAGATGTCGCAATGCTTCAATTGTGGAAATAATGTGACTGTTTTAATACAAATATCTGTAAAAAAAAATTCTAGACTAGAAGTTTTTTATATTTGTTGCTTCTTCGTAATCTGCAAATCTTTTTGCCAATCGGCAAAGGCCTCCTCCAACCTTTTCCATTCTACTCTATCTTGCGCCACTCTGTTCCACATCATTCCTGCCACTTGTTTTACAAATATTATTAGGTTAAGTTGATCTGAATAAAAGGCTATATTATAAATACAAATATTGAATAGTTATGTTCATTTAAACACACTATATTTTATATCTATACTTATTGAGTCCCCAGCCGCTTATATCTGTCTGAATGCGATAAACTTCAAATCTACGAAACCAATTTTCGAATATAAGCCAGAAATAGGAAGGAATATTGCATCGTAGTGTGATGTAAAAGGTAAAAGAGGCAGAAATAGAAAGGTTACGTCGTAGCATTGCCGCGTAGCATATCTGGTAGAGAGCAGAAATGGAAAGGTTACGGCTTAACATCTTAACGTATAATTACTCAAAAGTTCTTCAAAAGAAAAGTTTCATCATAATGTTATGAAGTACCACAGTCAATAAAAGGCAGAAATAGGAAGGTTACGTCATAATACGTACAAACTAGTCCAACTAATATTATTATATTATATTAATATATTATTATATTAATATATAAAGCCGAAAGTTTGTGAGGATGGATGGATGTTTGTGTGTTCTTGTAGCAAAAGTGGCAAATCGGATTAGGATGAATCTTTCCAATAATATAGTTTATATATCAGAATAACAGAATAACGAAAAATTATAAGGATATTGTTTGGTTTCGCTTTAATATAACAGTAAGTATCAAGTGAGTCGCAAAAAATCTTGCCGTTAGAGAGCTGTCTTGGCGTACGCGGCCCAAACCGTTAAAGTTACAGGAAAGTAATGTATGGTGGAATTGTCAAATATTTCTTGTTAGATTTTTTTTTAACGCGGGTGAAACCGCGGGGCACAGCTAGTATTTTATAAATGTTATACCCAGGATTTAACGCTGTCTTGTCGATTATTCCAAACTCAATAAGTATGATCCTATATGATCGATCCCGGCATAAATTTACATATTTACTTGTGTATGTAAATATATTCTTAGTATACATATTTATTATTATACTTGTCCTCGTGTTTACGTGGAATTCTTGCATATATTACTTGATTTAAAATTACATGGTGATAATTACAAAATAATTGGTGTTTTACAATAATAACTATGTGCGTCTTAGGATGACATTAAGACAGTTATTTAAATTGAATCTTCCTATCTATCTATAATATAACTTGGACTTACCTTAGGATATGTTCTGACAGCACAAAATAATAGTGTGCAGTACTATTAATGCAATTTGAAAATAGTTATATTTATACAATATAACATATATAATGTAATATAGATAGATACCTAATTCTTTGTATAACAAGTGAATGTCTTAACATGTGAAATTAATGCTCGTTGCAGATAATCAATCTATTCAATGCTTTATCTATCTGTAGGTTGTAAATAAGTTATTATCAAATGTTCATCTTCGGTAGGCAACATTTTTTATTATACAAATATTAATGTTATTTTATCGTTAAATTGTTAAAGGTACAAATTCACAGTTATTTGTATGTCATGTTATTTTTTTAAGCGGGCAAAGCCACGGGTACTGCTAGTTAGACATAGATTAGTAAAGATACTTCGCCGCCTTGAAATTGAATGAAGCCGCAAATGGCTTATTTTAGTAAGTTCTTTTTTTGAATTCTTGACAAATAAATACATTTTTAGGGAAATTTTACGAATAAATAACTAATGCTGCGTAATTTACATAATAAATAAATAATTTATAATAATAATTTCACATATTTTAGGGACATTTTAGCACGGAGACGTGGCAAAACTTTTTTACGCAACTATTTCAATTCTCAAAACTGGGTACATTTTATTGTTAGGAGTTAGTAATCTTTACTAATCTATGTAGTTAGATATAAATAATGGGCGTTAAGAACTTGAACGAAGCATTGTCATTGATTCATGCAGAGTATGCGAGCCACGAGAGTCAGTTCAGTGTCAACTCAGTTCATTCGAGATCAATGGGCTAATCGAGTTAAGTGGTACTGACCTTCTCGAAAACGATCTTTTTTATTTATTTTATGAATTTTCATTATATTGGAGTAGCAAACGAGTATGTCCATTGATGGTAAGGGGCTACTGCTGTCCATGGACATTGGTAATGAACTCCAGATAAGATTAGAGTTCTACCTGAGGTTAGCCACAGATGCGTTGCTACATACGTTGATGACCAAGTAAAAGCCTTGGATAAAATATGTCTCCCTTTATCCCTTAGCTGCTAAGAGAAGTTTAGCTTAGCTGCTAAAGGATGAAAGGAAAGAAGAGTATGCTAAGGCTTAGCACACTCTTCGAAGCGGAACACAGCGACAGCGTAAAAATGATGTTATTAGACAAATTACTGTGGTAATGGGTTCTCAGACCACATAGGTACCCTTTCACTTAAAAACATGTTATTAAAAAAATATACAGACGAATATAGAATACCCTTCTTTTCGAAGTCGATTAAAAACGTTATTGCTCTGAACATTGTTGTACATTGCTGATCATTGTTCGGCACGCTTGCCAAGTGCAAATTAGTAGATTTCACACATCTTTGTAAATAATACATGCAACTCTCAAGCGTTTGTAGGTTTCATCACAATGCCTTATTCGCTTTTGAAGCAAGCGAAAATTTATGAACATTTTCATTTTCGCAATTTAAACATAATTGCGAAGGTAGCTAATAATCACGTAACGATCTTCACAACACGCCACTCAGGAGTATATTAATGACAGTAAAGATTTAGAAGCACCCATACTTATGGGTTCTTGGCAAAATTACGTACGAAATGTACGAAAAAAATCTCTAGGAATTTCATATAAAAGGTTCAATTCCGCGTGAAATTGCGCTCCGCGGAATAACCCGGCGAAAACTTCCCTAAATGACTTAACGAGGGCGATAAAAATGATTTATGGGGACGTAATTAGTGCGACGTTGGGCGTCAAATCTTAAGAACAATGATACGATTGTGGAATACTGCGCGATTGTGTTCACGATTAGTCCTGATTTGAATTACGGTGCTAACAAGTGTAACTGATTCGGGATTCGCGCCAAGCTGCTTGTCCGCTCTGAAGTTGTTGCGAGCAGGTGTAGTCATACAATGGGCTATGGCGACGCGATTCATTTCTATATTCAGAGCGGAACAGCAGTTTTACGCGGTCTATACTTAAATGTAGAACGTGCTGTGATTCAAATCCAGCGGCACCACCGCAATATCTATTTCTTTGCTTAATAACAGCAGTGTTAAACGTAGCTGTGTTTTGGTTTGAAGGGTGTGGTAAGGGCGACATACTTTGCAGAGGCATTCCAGTTTAGTCCTCAGGGGTAGCGGCGCATCTGTGGCCGACCTGAGGTAGAAATCTAATGCTATTTAGGGTTGACTACGGATGACCATTGGCGGCGGCAGCCACTTATCTTCAGGTGGACTGCAAGCTCGTTAGCTACGTTTTATTATAAAAAAAAATCTCTGTGGTTTGACAGCGCTTCACCGCCAAAGATAGAATTTAAATTATATTTTGGATTAATTCTTCTTCGCCTTCTTACATCAAAGTTAAATTACAGATGCATCTTCTTCAAAGCTAAAATATTTAACAACGGTGCAAATATAAATAGGAATCTCTTTTATAATTCAGAGAGTTGTAGTATTGAAATCGTGTACGGAAAATGGAGTTCTATGAGAACATCTACTGAAAGCTTTTGTTTGTATTGATATTTCAGTGCGGATTGCACGCTGATTTTTGTTCATGCCTATTGCGATATTTCAGAAAACAGAAATATAAAAAATTTTTTACACTTCGTTGATTTTAACATTTTGGATCAAAGTCAGGTCACATTTGGTTGTGTATAAGGTACAAAATTAAGTTGAGTTTTAAAATTAATAAGTGAAATAGTTACTTTGCGGTTAAATTTATAAATTAAAATAAATATGCAAATACAATTTATGCTTAAACTGAGAGTTATTTTGGGCAGGTCAGCTTTCTTCTGTTTTATGGAAACCTCATAAGGTTTATAACGTGAAGCGGTTCTGCGTTTCGGTGGAAAGATATGGATAGCGGGTAACTTACATAATAAGACATTTTAGTCTTCAGGCGTGGTGACGCATCGGCGATGGTTTCGGGTAGAACCTATTTCATTTGGAGTTCCATAAAATAGAGCTATTTAAAAAGCTAGCGGTTAGCCTTTAAAAAGAAATTTTAGAATAAATTCGAAAGAAAATATGACGTTGGCACAATAAATTCACCTAATCATAATTCATTACACCACGGCATCACACACTTCAGAACTCATAAAGTATAACTATAACGACTCACTGATATGATAGCTTCATTAACCGCTCAGGGAAGAATTAAGGTCAATTTATTTGATCGTAAAAGTTACGGCGGATCAAAAGGTAAATGTTGAACCTTCATAGACCATTTTGCTATGAAAACGAGTTCAGCTTAATCTCAACGTAAGTGACGCGTCAAATTGGCAACGAGTAGCGATAAGCGTTTTTTTAATATTATAGTCACTTTGTATAATTATCTAAACACGGGAAATGTAAGTCACTTGCTGTTCCTGGAAATGGTAATAAACGTCAAACAGAAATAAAGTTCTACATACGTATCTCTTATCACATTGAAATTCACATTTCAGCTTTAAATTCTGTTAGGAGCCTTGTTATAAGCCAGAAATAAATGCAGCGATTATGTTCCCCGTCGAGTCACGAACGGTACTATTTCTCTTATTATTTTTATCGCTTATCGCTTATCGCTTTACATTTGACAACAGGTTAAGTTGACGAACTTCATTTAATAGAGTTGATTGAAACTGAGGAAGACTTTGTGGGGCCTAACTTTAATGGATCTTGGGTACTGATAGCGTAAAGAGAACTTAATTTAGTCTATGAATTGGGAATAGGTTTTCAAAGAGGTGAACGGCTTACAAATAGGACGGCTGACTTAGCATTTTTATAGGCGAAGAACTTAAAAGTTCCAAAAATGGCCATTCTGTTGTTAGCAATTTTTATATGACTTAGAAAGCTGGAGTAAAAATTCTGTTGTTAGAATATGTCAATAAAGAAACTGACACGACGTATTTTTTTTGTTAAATATTTAATGAAATCGCCAAACGCTAACGAACATTATTTGAACCTAGCCAAATTGGTTCATTATAATATTAAAAAGGAAACTTTTTAAGGAGTTTTACTTTATAACCATAATAATAAAGAAAGTAAGAATAATTTACAACAACATTCAGTTTTATCGTTAAGAATGAATTTTGAACATCTTAGAGTATAGAGTAAGGAAAGAAATATACAAAGGTTAAAAATTACCAAATATACAAGAACAGGCACGCAAAATATTATTGCTGATTTTGGGTAAGAGTCCCAATATGCTCGCGTTGTACTACTTCCTCTTTTGAATAATTATATCAAATCATAAATTTATTATACTGTTATTATAAAAAAATACACATTTAGATTACCATACCACTAGAAACTAGCAGGCATTTGGTAATTACTAAATCTCTAT
The DNA here is from genome assembly GCA_014595695.2 of Epargyreus clarus clarus. Taxonomy (NCBI): domain Eukaryota; kingdom Metazoa; phylum Arthropoda; class Insecta; order Lepidoptera; family Hesperiidae; genus Epargyreus; species Epargyreus clarus. The sequence continues at coordinate 1,575,817 of JACTTY020000031.1, read as the reverse complement.
TACTGTAAAACTAAACTTGTAGAAAATTTTCTCCTACATTTATCATAATTTGTTACGCATTAAGCGTTTCGACTAAAATTTCGAATTTCGCATTAAGCCCAAAGACTAATTAAACCTGTATCAGCATTAGCAGAGACAAGTTCAATGCACCCGTAGCTCCCCCTGTCGTGTATGACCCGAATTAGTTAAAGGGAATCAAATGCGAAATATTCAATTCAGCATTAATTTATGGCTAGCGGATTGTGTGCAATATGTACGACGGTCAAAAGAAGTTGTTGCAACTGGATACGAATGAAGTTTTATTGTGTGAAGAACTATTATAATAAATGGCGTTTTTACGCGACTCTGTCTATGTGTATCTACGTTTTTTTTTTTTGTAAAAGATATCTGTATCGATCTAAATGATTCTTTCCTTAAAATTAAACAGCCATCGTTCCCAAACTAAAGAAGCATATAGAATATGGAATTTCTGTGTTTAGGCATTTTGTAAACTAACGTGACCTTACAAATAGGTGCCACTTTTCAACTTAATATGCCTAACAAAGTTTAATTTAATTTTTACATAAAGGTGTAATTGTAAATTATTGTAATTAAAATTGTAAAGTAAAGGTGTAAATTAAACCTTTATATATATACCGGATATATTTTTTATAACAAATTTCTTTAAAATTTGTCTCAATCATATTGTTTCGAAATTCATTGACCTTATAAGAGATGGCGCCACTTGTATCTCTATTAATTACAAACTGTAAAAGTAAAATAATAACCATAACATTACAGTTCAAAATAATCTAAGTTTCCATTGTGTATACAGACTTCAGACTAACATCAATCAGAACAGAACAGCACAATGTAATCTCGTTACCCTGAACAACGCTTCAAACAGAAATCTATCAAGCGTAGTAAGCTCTACACACATTGTGGAACGTGTACTGCAGGAGATGCAACTTTGTAAATGTATTTAATTGTCTTGTTCTGTTTGATATAATCAAGATACTAGTAATTATTATAAAAGGAAATATACGACTGCTTAAGTAAATTATTTATTAACTATTAATTAAAATCCGTCAAACTGTTTGAGTATTATAGATGGATGCAAACATTTTGACTAACGATGATTCTGAATCTGTAATTGTCCATCTGTCTGTGATCCTGTAGTAGGACTGTTTTTTATGAAGTTATTCTGAGACAAAAGTTAAAACAACTTATTTTGCATTTCGAAAATACTGTACATCCAAGTCGCTAATTACATACATGTGACGTCAGAAGTACTCACAATGAAAGACAAGTGCGGCATCACTACCACTCTTTGCATTGCATTTTTATCGTAGATTTGGTTTTGGAGTTCATAAAAGCAGTTTTGAGAAAATCTATTATAAACGTAATACTAATTAGTGAGTCAAAAAACCTGACTTTTTAAAACTGATTCTTCGGCCACAGTTCTTTTTTTCGTCAAAAAATAGTATGTAATAATCATATATCTGTGTTTGTAATATTTGTACTCGTTACATAATATAATTAAATCTTTTGTTTTCAATACTTATCTTAATTATTTATTTTCTGATGAAGAGCGAAAATAAAATTTGAGATATTATTTGAATAACATTATTATTTAATAGGCGTTATAATATACTTATTGAATTTTGATACCCAAACTAGGTATATCTGGTATTCCGAATTTGAAAGTCGAAAAGACCCCAAAACGGTTTTTTTTTTGTTTTGCGAACAGTTTCCACTAACTGCCAGTACACGAACCTTTAGAAACAGCCAAAATCAAACACATTGAAGCTCTGGCTTTCAATCCAGTTGACACATTAGACAATTGAAAGCAACATGGGCTCAGGGATACATCAGAGTTTGAACAAAAAGGTTCCACATGAGGCGCTAGTGAGCCGCTTTTGTTAACGTGTCGCCTCGGTTTGGTGAACATTTTGCGGTTAAATCGGTCAGGATTTAATACTATCATCGTAAATCATCGTTATTAAATACATTTCGATTGATACTACTGTACTTGTAATAATCTGTAACAATGCATTTCCTACTAACAAGAGGAATATCTAGTTTTATCGGCAATAAAAGTACTTTAACAAGTTTGTTAAAAACAGTTATTATACGCCTGACACGCCTGACAAAAGGTTCGGCATCCGATTCCCGGAGAGACTGCCATTTAAATAATGTTAAAAGAACAAAAACCCGACTGCTTAAAAATATAGTCACTCCCATAATTTCAATGAAGCCAAAGATACCGAAGGTATTGAAGGTGGTAGAACCCTTTGTGGTTCGACTCCGGCGGCACCACCGCCACACGTATTTCTACCTAATAACAGCAGTGTTAGGCGCTGCTGTGTTCCGGTTTGAAGGGTGTGGTAAGGGAGACAGACTTTTCCGAGGCATTCCAGCTTAGACCTCATTATGTTAAAATCCTCAATATGTTAAAATCCGTCAAGTCGTTTGGGCCGCAGGTGTCATTGAATGATATGCATAGGTACATACGTTCAAAAACATGGCTCTTCCCGAGTAAATACAATAAGCGAACTACTAGCCAGACCTCTACAAATGAATAATAGACCAATGAATATATAATTGGTTTTTATATAACACAGTAAATGGATCTTGGCAGTCTAGTTCATTGATTGATTGCGAATCAAATGACTACACACTCTTATCTAGACTAGTTCTGTGCGAATTTCATCAATCTCCGATTTCTTTCCTAAATTAATTACTAATCGGGTTTCGTCAAGTCATTTCCAAGACAGTCAGAGGTCATTGTATATAAGAATTTCTCTAGAAATGCCATTAATTTTTTTAGTACATTTTTGATGTGAAACATCTATAGCCGCACGTAAAAAAGATTTCTGCCGTGGCGACGATTACCTTTAACTACATAGACAAATGTTCTATAAGGGACAGAGCTATTAGAACAATGTGATAAAAAAAGACAACTAGTGTTTGACCTTGCGTTTCAAGTGTACGCAAACGTAAATATTGACCATGGAATATAGTGACCAATGATTACTTCAGTCAAAACGGGACATCGATTTTTTTATGTCAAATACTTTTTACTTGAAAAAATATAGTTAGAAATAATAAAAAACACGCTTTTATGATAAAATTAACTAAAAAGTAGATAATAATTTTCAATCTAGGAATCATTTAAGGAAAAGTAAATAGTATAATTGTGCAAAAAATGTGGGGCGCTTTATGAAAACTGATAAATGGAGCACCCCATGTTTTTTTCACAATTATAATATTTACTGTTACTTAATTGACAATGGCAACGGTTCATTTCGGAGACAACGGCACGAAGCATCGAAAAAAGGGACTGTCCCGTTAAAAACGGGACGTATGGACGTATATTTCTCATTGATACTCATGCTTGTCAAAGACAATGAAATAATGGAACAGAAGGTAAAAAATGTCCAGAACTGTCGATAATAGTTTTAGTACATCGTTTACGTAGAAATGTTATAGTACAGTTTAACTAAATAAATTATTATTATATAAATATATAATTTGATGAAAGAATGTATCTATACAGATGTATCGACTGGTTTAAAATATACGATTTAAAAATTGTTTATATTTATTATCGTATATTAGTAAAGATTACTCACTCCTAACAAGAAAATGTACCCAGTTTTGAGAATTGAAATAGTTGCGTAAAAAAGTTTTGCCACGTCTCCGTGCTAAAATGTCCCTAAAATATTTGAAATAATTATTTATCTATTATGTAAATTACGCAGTATTAGTTATTTATTTGTAAATTTTCTCTAAAAATGTTTTTATTTGTCAAGAATTCAAAAAAAAACTTACTAATAAGCCGTTTGTGGCTTCATTCAATTTCAAGGCGGCGAAGTATCTTTACTAATTTATGTTTATTATTTTCAGTTTTATTTTACACACGACCATTAATTGCAAAGTTGTGTACATTTTATAAATGTACTAGCTGACCCAGCAAACATTGTGTTGCCATATAAATAAAAAAAATGTTAAGGGTGAACAACCCTTATCACTTAAGAGATATGAAAAATAGATAGATAGTAGCCAATTCTCAGACTTACTGAATATGCATATAAATTTTGATGAAAATCAGTAAGAGCGTTTCGCAGGAGTACAGTAACTAACATCGTGACATGCGAATTTTATATAATCTTACCGTGGTCTTTTTGAGGATTAATTTCTGGCTATACAAAGATTGTTTATTAAATTATGTTTAGGTTAATTTATTCAATTAAAGAAATTTTAAAATACCGTATACTATCCTATATAAATTTTTTGGTAATATTTTTTATTATTTACCACAGATATCGAAGAAAATTTAGAGATTAGGATACAGAATTTCCCATATATCGATTTTATTTTATTAAAATAAACTATAAAAAGTTATATTTTGACTAAAACACACTAATATAAAAATTAAGCAGTGGGATCTTAAACTATAACATACAAGTATGAACATCGTGAGCTTCAATAAAATGTCACTTCTGTTCTGTTGATCTATGGTCATAGATCAATGAAAATTTTTTCATTGATCTATGACAGTTCAATTCAATCAATGAAAGTTTTTGTCAATGAAAGTGATAAAGACGCAAAATGCATGGTCATGCATTTTGCGTCTTTATCACTTTCATTGACAAAAACATACTTTGTCTCTTTCTGGTTACTCATGTAATCATGGCGGATCGAACACGAAAAATAAACAAAATTTAATAATTTCTCTTCATTTACGTGTGATAGGTGATTACATGAATCTTGTTTCTTTTTCGAGCATAATTTTTGCATTTATGCATTGCACAAGAAGGCATTTTGAGGCTTAAAATTCAAAATAATGACGTTTAACGTGTTCAGTGACATTCGTGTGTATTACTACGCCGCGCGAGAGCGACTGGAGTCGTTTTAACTCGTTTTACACCACTTGACGTATTTTGTATGTTTTAAGTATTGCCCGCTTATTTTTCTGATAATAAAATGTCTGACCGTGATAATTTAGAGAGTGAAAGTGATCAGCCTTCTGCAAAGAAAGCAAAATCACACTATGACACACCATCAAGTCATCAGTAAGTTAATTATTTTTTTATAATTAAAGTATGCATTTATCTGTGCATTAAGCACGCGTATATTTGGTGTGTTTTGAGCGCCAGCAAATGTAAAATCTACTATCTTGGTAGATTAAAATTCACATAAAAATCATTGCATACAATGTTTTTAAATTATTAATTAATTTTAATGTCATTCTTCTCAGAGAATAAATGTATTAAGACTGACAGAATTGTATTTCAAAATCAGCTGATGGCGTGCAGCGCACGAAAGTTTTTTCTTATTTGTTATAAATATGAACTTTAAAAAATTAATATGTTTTTTTCTGCATATTACCTACTTTTACAAAATAATGTCGATGTTTCACATCTGCCAGGCGTCCCGTGACGGCTCACATTTTTTTTAGTATAGTTGTACCGCCTTTAATTTTACTGCACATCCCTATGGTTGACTGGGAGAAAATACTATTTAGCATTATGTTCGTCTTTTGCACCACATTGTTTTTAACATGGTCAATAAAGAGTAAATAAATAAATAAATACTTTATTTTATGTAATACAACAGTAGATATGCGGTTTTCCCAACAGATCGGAAAAGTATATTTTTATGGTAGACAGTCACTGTTACATATATTTTTTTTGTAATGAAATAGAAATAGGAAATGTAGTATATCTCACGGTAAATGTTCACTGCAATTCATATGCATTTGTAATCAATTCAAATATTATACCCGAGTTACTTCTTGAAGTTAGTCTGCTCATATATGCTTTGAAAACCTGAGAACTAAGTTGGAACACTTCGACTAAGTATAGTTGACTTACCACTCTTATTTACTTAGTCCTTATACAAAATAAGACACCAAATTGATGAATTTTGCGCGTCTATGTGTTTGTATTTTCTTAGTATGCATTTATAGCAGTCATGAGATGACAAATTAAAAGTGAGAATATTAAGTAACCGTAGAATAAATATGAGTTACTCTGGCAGTTGAAGTACGTACGTACCTACCTACGTTAAATTAATGACATTCTTCCTGAATATAAAAATGTTCACCCTGAACTGTATTAAAATTAAGTGGATTCTCTTATCTCCATTCACTTACATCCAGGTCGCACTAAATCCAAGTCATTCTTCGCAAATAAAAAGACTACAACAATACAATAACACGGCATTGTTGAAAACACTCATTTTGTTAAGCTTGACACAAACAGGGGACCACCGAGTCTCTAACTCATAAACAGTGTAAACGTGGGTTTGTTCTCAAATGTACATAAAATGCACCTTATTGCGTAGTAATACGGGTGTAACAAATACTAAGTTACGTTTACGCGAAACGCGAGGGCCAGTTGACCTTAGTTTCTTACGTAACCACGGACCTAGATGTTACGTTCGCTTTCGTACTATGGCGTCTACTTATGTTTACTGATTCATAGAACGCAATCAAAATATGTTTGTGACTCGCGGCGAAGCGTAAATATTATACGTTGAATTAATAATATTATATGACAGAAATATGCGTAACGTAGGTTATATTGAATTGTGACGTCATAATAACTACTTCCTAAGCATTATAAGCTTTTTTATCCACGTCGATATTGAAAGGGTCTGTTGAGGGATATATATTTTTCCGAGATTTTCTAGCTTAGTGCTTAGGAGTAGCAGCGTGTCTGTAGCCTCAGGTAGGTACCTAATCACATCTGGGGTTGATTACAGACATCCATGGTTGTTATTAGTTACTTATAGTCAGGCGGACGGCATGCTCGCCTGCAACTCCAATATTATAAAAAACACACACAAGTACATTTATTTTTTTCTGTTAACTTTTTGTACCTGTTAATTTTGAAAATGACCCGCTGTCAAGCCGGAGTTTCGAATCATATCATACTGTTCCAAAAGGGTTTGTTAAAGGAAGCAATGGTTAAATAGCTGACCATTAAACCCATGTCGGATATTTTCAAATCATCCTTAAGACCACCATTAAGATTTAGCGACTACTGTCAAATGGTAATCGGGACGGCTTAATATGCCAACTAAAGCCCGGAAGCGCGTATGAATTTTAGTCACAGCCTTCATCCATGATTTTGGAAATAGATATGACGATTTGATGAGGGTTGAGTCGAAGAATTAAAGTGGGCTGCTGTGGTGTATTATGTATATGCTGAAACATAATATATTATGTGCGTGGTCTGTGTTGCATGTGATGTGTGGTCAGGCTACATGTTTAAATGGCTAACGAACATGCAGTGCACCTAATGGTAAGTGGTTTCTGCTACCCATTGACATTTGTTTTCTACCCCAGATAAGATAATAGTCCTACCTGAGGTCTGTCACAGCTACCCCTAATGATTAAGTTGAATGCCTCAGATAATTATGTCTCCCTTACCACGCTCCAAACCAGAACACAGCTGAGCTGAACACTGCTTTTTTTAGGAAAAACAAATTCCGGAGTTAAACGACAAAGGGTTCTACCACCTTAAAAAGCTTATTATGGGTATATACCAATCAAAAAGTTTGGAAAATCCAAAAGTGCACGACTCATAATGCTCATTTAATTACGAAATATAAAAAAAAAAAACTTAAGTCGTTCAAAATTAATTGCCGAAAAAACAGCTGTAGTAGGAAGAAGGTACTGCACAAGCGCCCCTGGTGGAATAAATGTACATAATATCTATAGATATACAGTCTTGTAGTTTTCGTTTTTTATTAATTGCAATTAAACGACACTGAATTAATTAATCATTCGCATTCAGTGACCTACAATCGTCGATTAGAATTTAAAAAAAAAAAAAATTAACTCAAATGATGGATTTTTTCACAAGTTACAGTGTTTTCAGGTTTCACACATGACGGACAGGAAATTTTTTTGACCTATTTTGGTGTTTTTTTCCAATTCTATTGCAGTAAATCAATTTTTAAAAAGTATGGAATTAATCTCCATTAAATTATCTCGACAATAGTATGCAAAATATCTTGATTCCGTGAACTATCAAGGCTATAATAATAAAAATAGCCGCCAAAATGAAGCGAAAAAAAATTTTCGATCGTAAAGCACTCTCTGATGCTTCGCATCATGAGTCGTGCAATACCTATACCTATATCTAAGAAGTCAAACTAAAATAATTTAGAAAATATTATTACTTTTACCCGGTATAAACTTCACAACGCTACAAACCTTTCTGCTCCTACAACTTTAGCATTATTCATCACGGTAACTTTAATATTATTTATATAACTTTGATAAATAGTATCAAAGTTACTTTGTACATCAAAGTCTACTTTGATAACGTAAACCGTCCTGATTTCGAACTTTCCGATAGCGTGATGAATCAAATGTAACGTTTGTTTGTATATCTGTTATGTAATCGTTGACGTGTGATGAAATGTTTCGCGTGTGATCGAAATAGCTGTTAGCTTACATATTAAATCAATATTATACGTATTATTCGAAGGAGTTGTAAGTGGGACTCTATTTAAATTTACGACTGACTAAAAAAATATTTGTCGTTTCTATAATTTATCTCTACTATTTAATTTTGAATTAAATGCAAGCAAGTAACTTTTCCTATCATTGTCTTAATTTAGTACATACATGAACATTGTTCACTTTACACAAAGTGTCGCAACGTCTATGTACTTTTCGAAATTTTCAAACATTTTTTGATCGAATGCGAAAACAAAAGAATCCGTTGCTTCATCAACTCACGAGCGTGAAAAGCAAAAAAGAAAGAATAGGACATCGAAGGCTGGATGATTGAAATGAAATGTATGCCGACCATGGATTTAAATTGAACATACGCCCAAGAAAAGTTATAACTAGATTATAAAACGCAAAAACTGACTGCTTAAAATATCACCTATGTCACTTTCACAATCGTGACGAATCTAACGACATCTTATACTCGTACGCTAAGTCAGTCCGTCAAGTCATTTACGGTGCAAGGAGTACAAAATAATAAGAAAAATATAGGTTCGAAAAACATTATACGCACCGGGTAAAATTGTGTACCTTAGATATCGTGAGACAGTAATTAAAACCCGTATTGTCTGTTTTGTACTTATTGAAATCACATTATTGCTGTTTCTTCATCGTCTCTTTAAAGTAGACTACACTCCATAAAAAATCTAGATCTATCATCTAGATCTATCAGTGATATATTTAAATGTTTTGAGAAAATGTTTGAAAGAATTATAATATGAGGCATAGTACATTTTTAGATCCGTGGTCCCAACTGTAAAACAGAACTTCAGAACAAAGGATTATCTGCCTAACAAGACCTGTCTGGACCATCTATGGACGAGCTTTCAATCCTTTCAGGGGAGTTACTAACATTTCGTTTTATAACAATACTCTTTAATGGAAGGACGACGGTGCTCAAATTTGAATTGAGACAGTTTTTGGACTCACGTGCTTTATAAAATATTAGTTTTTGAAACCGTTTTTTTTGCCATCTCCCATACAAGCCTCTAAACTTAAATTTAAAAATATAGTTTTATACAATAGAGCATCATCTAAATTAAAGTTTAGGTTTAACTTTTCTCGTCTTTAAAGGTTATTTTTTAAGAACAATTTGACAGAATTAGTAATGTTGACAAAGTTGTAGAAGTGAAAAGAAGTGATATAGTACACTAATTTACTATGTGGTCAAGGAATATAATTTATTATATTAAGCTGTTATAAGGACATAATTATTCCATATCCCTGACACAAAATAATTAAACCGAGCATTAAAATATAGGTTAAAAGCTTTGAATTAGTTAATTAATTAAAATAAGTAAAACATAATCTGACCTTTATACAGATCCTGTCGATTCTCTTTGATTTAGATGAGCGTTTAAACATAATGAACGTCAAAGGGAACCTGCGATGACTTTCAATACAGGGAATTTTGTTTGTGAATAAATTCCGATATAGATTTCAGTTGAAAGCGATGAGAGCAGTGACGCGTATCACATTTAGATGATTAAATGACGTTGATACGTTTCACTTTCACGATTTAAAGCTTACAATTTACAAATGTATTTGTACAATTTGTAATATACTGCATATTTGTTAATTACGAGTTTAAATGTATTTGTAAATTGTAAGGTATAAAATTGGTACCACATCTATTTGTGGCTAATAACAGCAGTGCTAAACGCTACTGTGTTCCGGTTTGGAGGGTAAGCAATGAATACTCATTAGAGGCATTCCAAATTAGTCGTCTGGGGAAGCAACGTACCTGTGGCCGACTTCAGCTAGGAATGCAGTCTTATTTGGGGTTGTTTATAGATGTCCATGGGCGGCAGTTGCTACTTACCATCAGGTGCTACTTACAATATTAAAAAATACATTAAATCTCTTTGAATCTTAACAGGAGAGGTACAATTTATGAAATTAACTACGCTGCTTGCTTATGTTAAAAACTTTAATTATGGCCCTTATGGGGAAGATCCTTCAATAAAATTAGTACCCTTGCAACAGCAGTTTTATGTGTATAAATTAATGATCCTTTGCTTAAATAACGTGGTGGGCTATGGTCTAATCCTTTTCGCCTTGAGAGCCCATGCCAAGCGGTCCCACTGGAGGAATAGAGGAATAGGTTGACGACGAGTAACACAGTTCATACTATGTATTTTGGACAACATATTGCAAATAACGAGAATTAGGTACTTCTTTGCGGTAAAAAAATCGATGATCATAAGCTTAAGCTGATTTAGTTCATTAGCTTTAGCTGATGATCACAGCTTAAGTTGTGTACCCTAAGTATAAGTTTTTACGTTTTTACAAAAATAACTGTTTTTGTATTTGTTGACGTATTTGCCCATACATTTCCAATCAGCGCTCCTAGCGGACTATATCAGAACAGATTGGAAATTTATGGGAAATACGTAAACAAATACAAAAACAGTAATTTTTGTAAAAACGTAAAAACTCATACTAAGGGTGCTGTTGTTTTATTAGGATCACTATAACAATCATCTTTCTTTAGTTACAAATTCGATAAATAAGACAGGCAAGTAGAAACTTGTGTTACGTGTAACTAGATATCCATTAACTGAGAAATTGTTCGATAGTTTGCTAAAGGTGCCTTTGGTAGCAAACTTAAAACAATTAGAACGGTACGGGTACATCAAGAGAAGTTTATGCTTCGAGAAATATCAGAACAAACTTCCTCTGTGAAATGGTTCTAGTACTAACGACTACACACGTTAGTGCTTTAGATAAAATTGTGCCTGCATTTCGATGTTCCATATACGAATATGATGTGAAATGTTCTGTTCCAACTACCAAACGTTAGCATTTATGGTACTGATATACCTATGAGTTTTCGAAAAAACTTTTTTACGATAAAACGAGGCAAATGGTATCTTTCGCTTTCTACACCCACTGCGCCACACTAGGATTTCCTGTATCGTGGGTGCTATGGATACACAAAGAGACAAATACACAAACACAAAGACCCAGAAACAGAAATATAAATTCATCATTTAGAAATCTGTCTGGCCGGGGATCGAACCCGGAACACTCTGTGCTTCAGACCGGTATGGTGACCGCTCCGCCACGCGGGTTGTCATCTTCCTGATCTTAGAGCGGTATTTCTGCCACACCTTTTCTGACCACGAGTTCAATCCCTCTGTTTGAGGGATATGGTGAGACATTTTCAGTTTTTCTAAACTTTTCATCTTAGCCATTAGGTGTAGCGACGCAAATGTGTTTCATTTGGGGTAGAAGGTATTGTATATCTTTCGTTTATTTTTTTAGTTTGTTACGTACTTGTAGATTGCGTGTTGTAAAAAATGGGACAACAATCTTGCTCTATCCTGGTAAAACGACTACCTCAGAAATAATTTCGACGTTATATGCACCTGCATTGAATTCCGTATGCAGAAGTCTGTCATCTCAAATTTGGTCTAAATTTAAAAGGAAATCAAGCTCGTAGCACGTGAACACAGACCAGAGATTACTACTTAACTCAATTCTGTATGCAGTAAGCAGCTGTGCTCAGGAGGCGGCAAGATTTAAAATATTTCCTCGGATGTGCCATGAATTTTTTAGAAGAAGCCACCGAGAGTGGCCGTTTCAGCGTTGCTTTATTTTTATTGTAACAAGCTTTCCAGTTACATTACCATTCTATTTTTTTTTTTACTTTGAGAAAATATTTGCCTTTTGGCTCGCGATTTTGTGAAATACACATGCTGATAACATTTATTTTAATGAAATGTAACCTAATTATGTGTACATTTGGAGTGTAATCATGTTTAAGATGATAAGTATGATTTCATGGCAACAAACATTACCTTCCTTTTCTTCACAAAGTAGATCTATATAATACAAATCAATAGAATTATGTATCGTTCTAAGATGCGAGTAAAGTTAACCAAGTTTCACATATTCGTTGAGATGGACAACACTTAAGTCATTGTCATTCTAAGCAGAAACCAGCAGTGGGGCAGCTATTGATGATAATGACAAAAATATTATTTATTGTCCATTTTTGAAATGAGTAAATGTATTTTTAATTTAAAACAGACAAAGGAAACGCAATCAATTATACACAAAAGAAAGTATTGCAGTCAGCAGTGTAATTAATTAAACGAGCCACTCAAACTTTCAACAATTAAAGTTATTACACTTTTATTATTTACGATGTTATTTTTTCCAGTTTCATTAGGAGATGGTTTCTATCTTTGTTCCCAGTAATATCCACGTTTTCGTCTTATTTCACTTTTCGTGATCCTTGCTTAAGGCAGGATTATGTTGGAGCTTTTTGGCAGATTGCAAAGATTTCACTGCTATAAATTTAGATTTCTCCTTTGATTTGTATTTCAAAAGTCAGAAGCTTATTTATTCAAAATACAACGTTTTATCTTATATTCATGTGACATTTAAAAATAAAATTTTATATTAGTCCCTAGGAATGGCAAGGCGTGTAACAAACAACTCAACAACTCAGAAAGGTCTACGATGTGTATCTAGGATTGGTTATTGATTATGGGTGGCAGCGTGTGTGGTATACTATCTTCCCATAATGTACACTGTTTTCTGGCTTGCTGCTTTCTTATAACTAAAAATTGTCACAAACTTACAAACATTAATTTTATGTCGTGCCACAACAAGTTGTAATCTACCTTCTCTTTAGCTACAAGTATTCAATGATGGTAATTAACACCCAAATTACCGCAATTATGTAATGACAGTTAAGCACGCAGTCACGGAATACAAGAATTAACAACAGTATAAAAGTAGTTGATTCTTTTATACCCCAGAATTCTTTTTAACTTTATGGGCATGATTTTAATATTTTTCATAGATTAGTAAAGATTACTCACTCCTAACAAGAAAATGTCACCAGTTGAAATTGTCACTGTCATCTATTTTCGTGTTTGAATTTGAATGTAGCTTTTAGATCATTTACGAATGAAACAATATTTCTCGCACTTTTTCTTCGATTTCGTGTTTTTGCACCACATAACCGCACACGTCGATATTGGTCTGCGTAAATAACACCATGACAGTCATTAAATGGCTGACAGAATTGACAGCCGTTTGAGTCATTTAATGTCTATACTTATAGTCGTCGTTATGTAGATATCTATACTTATCTATGATATGTTTCATAAAAATTTTGGCAAGGGCTTAAAACGTACGTCAATGGGCTGTTGAGTTTTAAATTCAGGTGCAAAATCGATAGTAAATATGTTTTCTAATTGTGGATATGAGTATATTTATAGCATGTTAGAGGTAGAGACATGGTGAGAAATTATTTAAAGGAAAAATTGTCGAGGGTGTGTAATATTTACCAAAGCGTATTTGAACAGAGAAGTAAACAATCAACTTAAGCCTGAGAGGAGACCCACACCAAGCAGTGGGACATTAATAACTCTTGTTGTTCAAGTTTTGACCAGTTACCCGTATAGTTGACAACCAATATCCAATTCGGTAGTAGTATATTAAATATTGTAACTGAAAATATGCAAGTACCTCCACCTACATAAAATGAAAATATTATTCTTTAAAATAACTGTGAAATATCAGAAACGTGTCTCAGATTTGTACAATTCTCCAGATTGAGAGACCAAAATCGAATTGTGTGAGCATCGTAAACATGGAATCATATTGCTAATCTCGTTACAGCTGAGACACAATAAACTGAATACTACCTTATTTATAACCAGTGGAATGGATTCGGGGTTTAGGTTGTCGCATTGGGACCTATAAATCGCTCTAGTTTGACTTGTTGCCAATTGTACGGACCTGACGCAGTGCAACTGGTTTAGAATACTATACTAGTTACTCTAAAAGTAGACTAGGCTTAGTCTATTGGGAATTGTTGGGAATATTCAATAGCATTGACCTTTCTACTTGAACATGCGAGATGAGGCAGATTATGAAAAATATTTTTTTTTATAATATAGGAGTAGCAGACAAGTATGTACTCCACCTAATGGTAAGCAATTAGTGGACATGGACATGCATATGTCCGACATCCGTAATGAGCCCCAAATTAAATATTCCTAACTGAGGTCAGTCATGGATGCGCCACTACACCAGAGGACTAAGCCTACTAAGCCTACTAAGGAACGCCTGGGAAAAGTATGTCTCCCTTACCACACCTTTCAAACCAGAATACTGCAGCGCTTATAACTGCTGTTATGAGGCAGAAATAAATGAGGCGGTGGTGCTGCCGGAATCAAACCTCAAAAGCTTCTACCACCTTCAAATTGTCAATTTGCCCTAACTTTTAAAGAATTCATCAATGTAGATGAAAGAGTATTTCAAGTATTAAACAAAAACTTCATGGTCTTAAACGTGTTAGTTAAGAGGCGAGCTGAATAAGCTACGACATAGAAGTAACTAAAAGTAAAAAGACTAGACTTCATTGAGTTCGGCCTTAGTTATTTCGAGACTTGATTGGAAACACTTAAATAAAAGAGTGTTATCACAGGTAATAAATACATTGACAACAAATTTGAAATGTCCATCTTAAGACTCTTCGAAGAACGTACCAGCATATCTTGCCGCTATAAAACAGAGATGAGCTCCACAGGCCACAGCCAATCCACGTAGAACTACTTAGAATGTTCACAAAGGTTCAATTTAGAAATCACAGACTTAAACGTTGAGCCCAGTTGACTCCAGAACATGAATAACAAGTGAGCCTAATGACGAAAGCTAAGCGCTAAAGCGTCCGGAGCTAGCCTCAAACAGGAAGCAACACCTCTGGAGCCAATTACCATGCTTTGCCAGGTAGTCTTCAAGAAAGGGAATTAGCTGCTATAAACGTCTTGGAGCTGAATGTTAAGTGAGCTGAGAGTCAAAGCTGTTCTTTTTCTCATTTTCTGCAGTTTTGAACGTAAGAAATAGACATTTTTGAGAAAAAAGAAATCTTTACAGGTATTGTTCTATGGAAATTTAGTTAGACCTTTTTAAAAAGTTTCTAGCAGTATTCAATATCAAATATTATTTAAAATATAACACATGAAAACAAACAATTAAGTGAAAGAATGCTATCAAGCAGTCTTGTCAATGAATAGCTTAAGTCTAAAGATAGATACCTATATACAAATTTCATTCATTTCATTTCATTTCAAGCAGTGATAGCCTGGAGATTAAGAAACGCGGCCTCTTGATCGGGAGGTCCGAGGTTCAAATCCCCGGCACGTACCTCTGATTTTTCAAAGGTATGTGCGTATTAGAAGTTAATTATCACTTGCTTAAACGATGAATGAAAACATCGTGAGGAAACCTACATACCTGAGAATTATTAAAAAGAAAAGTTTTCAAAGGTATGTGAAGTCTACCAATTCGCACTAGGCCAGCGCGGTAGACTAAGGCCGAATCCTTCCCTTTCTGAGAGGAGATCCGTGCTCAGCAGTGGGACAGTAAAGGGTTGATGATGATACAAATTTCATAAGAAACCAGAAATTCCTAAGGGCTATCTTTAACGTCTCATATTCCTACTAAGCATAATATTTTAAAACAACAGACGAACAAAACATACTAATTTTCAATGGTATGATAACACAGAATAAGTACATGTGTACTCGTAAATATCTATCGACCACACGAAGTATTAAAATTTTTAAAACTTGTCCTAAAGAACCTTTTAATTGCATACATTTTAATTATTATATCCGACCATTTACTAGTTTTACACCTATTACATTGAGTCATTTAATACGCTGAGTCACCGTTCGACCTCAGTAGATTTGTGGTCGAGTCTCCTGCGGTTGCAATTGATAAACGTACGTGGTTGCTCGTATGTGCGTTGATTACTAATACCTGTTATATTTCATATGGCTGTGTATACTTAAGACGTTTAGTAAGTGCAAGTGCAAGTGGTTCCACTCAGGTGCTGTTTGTTTTATAAAGCAGTGTCAAGCGCTTTTTTATAATATAGGAGTAGCAGACGAGCATGTAGTTCACCTAAGTTACTATTGACATCCATGGTCGTCTGTAATGAACCCCAGGTAGGATAGATATTCCTACCTGAGGTCGACCACAGATGCGCCGCTACCTCTGAGGATTAAGCTGGAACGCCTCGCAAAAGTATATCTCCCTTACCACACCCTTCAAACCAGAACACAGCACACTGTTGTATACTAGTTTAAAGGGTGTGGCTGTCTCTTAAAGTATCTCTATACGTACTACTGAGACATTCCAACTTAGTCATAGTAATAACGCATATATGACCAAACTTAGATAGGAATCGAATGTTATGTAGGATTGATTAAAAATGTACATGGACGATAATAGCAACTTTCCACCTGGTGGACTGGATACTCGTTTGATATTTTAATTTCTTATAAAGCAACGCGAGTAGAACATGTTAGAACTTCTAACATGATTGCGGTCAAATTCTCGCGTACGTGGTCCTATTTGGTTTTGCGTACTAATTAGATATATTGCATATTTGTGGCTAAGTCCATAATTTCAGATGAAAACTAGTTTTACTTGTTCTTTGCAGATGAATAAATACAAGACAAAACCCAAAATAAGGCAGTATGACTATAGTACACTAAATGCAATTCTATACTAAAGATGAAGATGATGAATGATGAAAGGAAAACGTTATGTGCGTATAAACATTTATATTTATTAGCTTTAACAGTGAAACATTGTAAAGAAACCTCCAAGCAATTCTTTAAAAAATAGTGTTCAGGTTAAACATGCGCGAAGTCGACCAATATGCACTTGTCCAGCGCGGTATACTTTGACCCACCCTTCTCAATGTGAGAGGAGAACGGTGCCTTACAGTGTGAAAATAATGGGTTGGAGACAAATGATAACTTACGATAACATATTATACTATACTATAGATTATTTAGAAAGGAACAATAGTTCCTAGATATAATTGTTCCGTTCTGAAGTCTTTCATAGATATCTGAGCTCTTTAAATTCATCGCGTTGGCATCGTATGTAGGTATTGTATAAAACCATTTATTTTTCAGCAAGCATATCAAACTGAAAACTGATACAGTATTGATTCGCGGTTACACTGTAACCGCTTGTGAAACTGAAACTTAATGGTTGTAAAGCATAAAGTTACATATACTATTGTGTACTATTGGTTGTTACTGTAATCTATAGGGTTATTACTGATATAAGCGCTATGATCATCGAATTCGTCTAACTAATAGAGTAGGTTTTAAAATAAGTAGTAAACATTTCATATGAATCTGCAAACTTAGGGTGGCAGTTTGAGGCATACACATCAAATTTGAATTTCCTAAATAACACATTAGGAAAAAAATAATTACATATACCTACCTCTATTACAAATTTTTGTTCTTTACTTTTAGTTTTATATTTTTAGGTACGTCTGATAAAACGCCAATGGACGTCTCTAATTAACCTCTGGTGTGATTGAAAAACTACTTAGGTAATGTTAGTGCGTGGCTTTGAAAATTAAGTTGATTAGTAAACCCTACAAACCTGAATATATGAGCATTAAAGACTACCATAATGAAACAGAACAGAAATAGGTGTAGTAGAAGAGCCTCTGTGACTGAAACAGGATTCCATAAAGTACAAACGTGCCTTACCTTTTATTATAATATCCAAACATCTTTCCTTATTTCAAGCTTTCTTTTCCTCTAAACTTTTGTGCATCAAATAAAAATAAACCCACCAATCTCTTCACACTATCATAACCGTCCAAAGCTGTAAAAAAGTCAACTATCCAATCAATTCTAAAGACTTCCTCATTTCCTCATCGCTCCGTATCTAGACTTCAACGTTAATCAACTAACACGTAGTTAATTACTCTCAATCGGAAGAGCGTGGGCGAAGTGGAGCAGGTGACGAGTTAACCCAGGAGTACAGCTGGTGGAACCTACAACCGATTCTGCACCCTATTGTGGAACAATAAAAGGAACGACAGGGTCGAGAATAGCGTGAACACACACGACCAAACTGCAGTAATATACTATATTAAGCATTAATATTAATTGCAGAGATGTGACTGTCGGGGCTTAGAACAAAGGGATGTTTAGTGAGATTATAATTTAATATACAGTATTCATATATGTATACAAGTTAAGAACAAACAAGTAGTAGGTATAAAATAAGTTATATTGCATTGTTCTTTATATTTTGTGTAGGTGAAGGCAAATAATTGTTAGGCAAGTAAGTATAATGTTCTTTAATGAGTATCAACTGATTCAAATTTCATACCTACTCTAGATATTTTCGGGGTGAACAATATTCTGATACTTTTTGAAGTTCTTTTACAACTTTTTATTAATGTTGTGTCGAACTCGACGGTGATTTAGATGTGTTTTATATTACCCCGTAAAAAGATATGGAAAACCTTTAAAAAATAAGTTTATATGTTTTGGTATTTCATTTTTGGTACCGTTAAAATAAGCTCCTATAGTTACCTATGAAAGTTTCAATTAATTCAATGTTCCACTTAGAGTTTCACTCATACCTTAATTTTATTTATACTCAGTGTCTTTCATATTTGTTCGAACTAATATTTTTTTAACTATGTTTATGACGAATTACAATTGATTCGCTGAGCGCGGTCATGGTAACGGTCATTAAATGATTGACTGTAGGGTAATTAATGATTAAATATGTAAATGATTTTTATATAGTTAGTTCATTTCTAAACATACTAATACCCGCACTGCATATTTAGTAATAATAAATATTTTTTTACTGACTTATAAATGATGGCAAATGTAAGTAATCATGAGTAGTAACTTATATACAATCACAACAACAAGGTAGAGCTTTTGTTACATTTATAGGCAGTTATAGAGACAAGTGGTATACCATTATAGAAAGACAAAGACCATACAATTTCATGTCTTTTTGAAATAGGATGATACCTACCTATGGTGATTCAAATGCAAGTAAGTTGTACTTAGAAAGGTACTCATAAGTTACCGAAGCGATACTTATGTTCGTACATATTAAACAGCTGTGCCAACTAAACTTTCACCTGTTTCGTCCTAACATACCATGTAGAGTAGCGTTAAGATCGAGAGTTTTATAAGGCGTTGCAACTTAAGTTTTCAAGGACAGCAACTACTAAGACTCCTTTATACTAGTATTGATTATCCCATGAACGACCACTTAAGAGTAGATCAGACCCCATAACATATCATAAATAATTACTTAAATTCCAGGTGAGTTTAAAACCCATTTTTCGTCTCCAAAACTCCGGAGATGGCGACTAAATCTACAAAAGGTGTACTCAAATAAAACAAGTTTTTTTGCGTCTTAGGCCTCTAACACTTTCGATTGCTCGCAGGTACATATTTTGGGTCAACTAAATATTTAAGAGTTACTATTGTTTCTCATTCATCAAACGATGATGTTTCGAATATATTGCAAGATAAATTAACTTACTTATTTATGTTTATTTATTTTAAAGAAATACGTACCTCATAAATTAAATAAATAAATCGAACGGTTTCCATACTTACTTACTCTTACTTTCCATTTAACTTTTTACTTTAATCTTCCCTATCCCTCCAATTTTTTGTTACATCAGCCCGAATTTTTGTAAAGAAGAAAACACATTCTCTCATAAATCGTTTCTTCGCTATTTTCGACCTCAATAAATTGGGGTCGTCATCTGTATAGTCTACAAACTAGGTTAGAGTACGCTCCACTTAAATATAAGTAGGTTCTATACTTTATAAAAAGTGAGTTATCTTCGAGAACAAATGGTAGGACCACGCCCACTCATACCATCGGCTAGGTCGATGTCAACATTAGTTACGCAACAAGACCTCGCGTAAATCTCAATGCACTTATTCGCCCCTCTTATTATCTGTGACATAGACACTAATTTCGCTTGGCAAATTAAAGGCTCTACTATGCAATAAAGACTCTACACCCAAATGTTTAAAGGCTTATTTTGTTAGGCTCTACCATTAGCGCTAATATGCGAGTACCATTACAACATCCTTCATTTGTATGAGAAAACGATTTTTATGTTTTGGTTATAGAATGATGTTACGTTGGTTACTTGGCTATAATTTTGTGTTTGTCTCGAAGTTTTAGCTATTTAAATAAATAATTTAAAAAAAAATATAAGTGTGAGTTATATGTTAATTTAAGGAATCTTTAAGGAAAGAAAATATAATGACTATATATTTATACTTTATAGGAAACGAGCTTTTGCCCTCGGCTTCGCTCGCGTTACAAAGTAATATTATTAACTAAGAAGATTTATACAAACTTTCATCCCCTATTTTATCCCCTTGGGGGTAGAATTGTTCAAAATCCTTTCTTAGCCGATGCCTACGTCATAACATCTACCTGCATGCCAAATTACAGCCCGATCCGTCCAGTGGTTTGGGCTGTGCGTTGATATATCACTATGTCAGTCAGTCAGTCACCTTTGAGTTATATATATAGGAAATTAAAAACTTAGATAGAATTTCTTGTCAGCTTCATCGGATGTGTATAAATGTTGGTTAAATAAGTTAAATAAGTTGACGAAGTTTAATATTATGTATTCGTTTACGGTAAGCATTTACGGGGCCACATATTTTTTTAACATAATACTCGTATAAAAGTCAGAAGTAGTGGATACATTTATTTATTAGACAAATGACAAACGAAAAAAACAACAATACAGAAAACAGTTTAGAGACACCTTTATGGTTGCTACATATGGCCGAGACAGTACGTATGGCTACAGAGTTCAATACTAATGTTCTTAAAGGTAACATTATAGTAATATAACATTATAGTATATCCTCAGGAGTAGCGGCACATCTGTGGCTGACCTCAGGTAGGAATATCTAATCCCATCTGGGGTTGATTACAGATGTCCATGGGCGGCAGTAGCCACTTACCATCAGGTGGACTGCATGCTCGTCTGCTACTCCTATAATATAACATCATAACCAATACGACTCGACCTTAACATTTGCGACGTTGAGGGGGTTTCCCCTCTACGCTATGTTTATAGCAATGATATAGCAAGAAGCATAGAAAGGGGAAACATAGGGGAAATAAGAATCGCGACAAATTATGGCAATTCTACCTTCGGGTTTTTGATTCACTTAAATACCGTATGTAACAAAAGTAATGCAAAATGTATTTCGTACTTATCCATTGTAAGGGTAACAATGCCGAATGTCATGGAATTTGTAAGCCGATTTTCATTCACCATTTTTCACACAAGGACCCTCATTGTCAAGAGTACCTACGTTTTCAAAGTGTGTTTTGTTTTTATTTTATTTTAAGTGAAAGTATAATGCAGGATACTAAATTCTTTAGTTTGGTAGTCAACACACTTTAGTTATGTAGTTTGGTGGAATACACGGCCTCTTATTTTCATTTTTTTATTTAACATTTTTAACTCGATTCTTAATCAATTGTTTTTGACCAAATCCCCAACATACAACCTCCATACATACATGCTGGTTGAATACATAACCTCCTTTTTTGAATTCGGTTAAAAAGCGAATGCAAGTAGATAAGAGTTGCATTATAATAATTTTGGGTAGACAATCTATCAGATTGTAAATAATTGACATATGAATAACATGTGTGTGGTATTTGTGGTGAACTAGAAAACATTATTATTTCAACTTTTACTCTGATAAGACAGCATTATAATGCTGTTGTTTTTTCGTTTGTTAGTAAGGGAAAAACTCTAGGGATATCAATTTAGTCTACAGGGGTAGCAATGCGGTTGACCTTAGGTAGGCTTTAATCACATGGGATTTTATTTATCCTTTAAGGGTTATAATGAGGCTGACCTTACGCAGGACTAGAATCGCGAGGGACTCCAACTAAGCCCTTAGAGGAAACAAAACGACCCTAGGTCGGATTCCTATTTGCGATTAATTTCACATATCTCTCACAGACATCACATAGTCATCTGCGCTTTCAACGTAACCCTTAAACCCTTCAAAAGATACGCCTTTGCTCAGTTTACCCATTACTACAGGAATACGAACTCGCCTGCTATTTTAATTTGATTAAAATTACATTTCGAGAGTAATCCTTTAAATACATGACCCATTACCGCAACTGCACGCTAAGTACTTCAATTTAATTAAAATACATTTTGAACGCTTTGAATGATACGTCTACACTTAATGTTCAACACTATTTTCATTGGACTACATGTTTATTTGCTACTTTAATTCTATTAAATATACATTTCTAATCAGTTATCTATCCCTGTTTAATGTAACCTATTATAATTTAACATCATCATAATATAATAGCATATTTAATAATTGCATTTCATAAAAAAAATCAAATCTAACCAAATGATTTATTTGTGTTCATTATGACCCATTACCGTATGACTGCTTGTTCGTTTGCTGCTAGAATTATATAGAAAATTTGTTTCAAATCCAGCCCCATCATGATACGAGTATATCTATGCTCAGTATGACCCATTAATAGGACAGCATGGTCACATTTCATTGCCGCAGAACTGTTTGCCCGTTTGTTGCTTTAATTTCATTAAAATAACATTTCAATTCTAACCCTATAAATGATACGTCTGAGTCAGTGTGACCCATTATCACAGAACAGCACGGCACGGTTGATATTTTAGTACAAAATAATAACCTTAAATACATACGTGTTAAGCATGATTCATTGCCGCAGAACTGTTTGCCCGTTTGGTGCTTTAATTTCATTAAAATAAAATTTCAAATCTAACCCTATAAATGATACGTCTGAGCTCAGTGTGACCCATTATCCGGCGGCCGACTGACATCGTTAACAAAGTATTGTGTCGCGGGTGCAGCCTCTGCGCCGCAAAGAATACCAGTTTAGAGATGAAATGGGTTAAAAATATAGACCAAGCAATTATCAAGCCGTTATTGTGTAATGAGGCTGAAACCTAAGGGTATATTATTAGTGGATTGTTTTTATTTATTAAGAAATATTTTTATTCTCTTTAGGTACGAGGGAAGTCTGGATTAAGTTGTAGGCTATCTCGTTAGCAGGATAGATAACCAGTAGGGAAGCAAAAGTCTGGAATGACAAAAAAATGTCTGTGTTAAAGTACTGATCGCCCCCTGACCAGGCGGATTGATGACTAGAAGATGAAAGAGGGCAGGACAGGCTAGTGTATCGCAAAATAGAGGCATATGTCCAGTGGCAGACCGTCAAAGGCTGGTGGTAAGTAAATAGCTGCTTCAATGGGGATTGGTGAAAGAAGGTATCGGTTAGTTGTCAATCCGCTTCGGATATATTAATGACTCCAGTGATAATCTGGCTGAGTTTAGCTTCCGAAGCATGGAATATGAAATTTAGTCACTAGCGTTCACCCACCCAACTTTTAACCTGTCCTTTTTTACTCAACTTTGTAGATCAGTTAAAATGTACATAAATGGGCTATGAGTTCTCTACTTCAAGTAGATATTAAAACAAACTTATTACAACGTAAACTAAAACCATAAATCTAATAAATGAACCGAATCGCTGCTCCGAGGAAGTGTACCCAAGACACTAGTCATTACCTCGCTATATTACCAAACTTATTTATTGAACCCAGTAATTTCGGTTTTTGGGTCACGAAAATCAATATTGTGACTTAATTAGTCGTATTAGTATGATTGTCATGACCACCAGCTAATTATAGGACCAAGGTTCAATTCCCAGAGGGTAAACGTGTCTCTGATAATTGATTATAGTCAACACGACTATCCACTAAGGACTAAGCTGAACACATTAGTACACTGCCTTAATACAACCTTCAGATCAAAACACAGCAGAACAATGAATGCTGTTGTCAGGCAGAATTAGGCTTCTACTTAACACACTACAAACTGTTTATGATATTTAGAGGGACCTATGTGAATTCTATCTATCAGCATACCTGTCGTGATCAGGCGATTATTTAAGGCCCTCTCGTTCTAATAGAAAATTCAATTTAAACAGTGAGACAAAAATAAGCGAACAATATGTATCATAATAGAAATTAATATATATTTTTTTGTATTTTCGTACTTAGTCGAGTGCGCATGTAATATTGATAATAACGAAAACTTCCTTTCCTCACATCTTCATATCCTATAGCAGTCAGCATATATAGGGTGTAGAGATTATCCGTGTCTCGAGTATACCCTCTTTACCCGGATATATTTTCGAGGTAAAGGCTGTCGGAAGAGCATTATTATTGTACTTTAATATGTAGTATAATATATAGGGTGTATGGACATTGAAAGGCTCCGACACCAATCACCAAATATCTTGTATATTTTATAAGTAGTGGAGTAGTAAGGGAGTTCACCAGATAGTAAGTGGTCACTACCGCCCAGACATAATGTAACCCACTTCACATAGAAAAGAGTTTGTTGTCAATTGTCAAGTGAGTCATAGATACGTTGCGTTCCTGAGGAAGGTAGTCGCCTCATATGTAAGTCAGCCGGCACCAACACCCTACCACCGAAACGAAAGGACTGCATCACGCTTCAAAAAGGTGTGGCGATGGTATGTCCCCAGTAAACCTATATTGGTACTGCCACCTTCGAAATATAAGCCAATCGTGTTACAGATTTAATAGACGGTCGGTTGAGGTTACTAAGCCAAGAAATCACGCTTGTGGTCAGAGAAGACAATAATATAACATTAATATACATTCCATTATTATATACATACATTACATACATATTATTAATATTCTTTTTGTCCTAATACTAAGACCAATTTTAACGTCGTGAAATTTTGAAATGTTTTAGTCCTAAAATATATGCCAAAAATGTGATCATAAAACAATTTTTATGTCCACTTAATAAATGCATAAAGATTACGGAAAATCTATAAAACTATATTTTTATATTAAAAATGTATCCTCTATTCCAATAAATATTATACAATAACGCGTAATCATAAAAACATTATTCCATAAAAACATCTAGTCATAACCGGAAAAACAATAATAAATTGGAAATATTTTCCTCAATATTATACAACACCATTGCAACTAATTTATGAACAATAGAGCTTTCAGAAAATTCATTTTTCATTACTTCTCAATTCGCAATAAGTATTTTATTTTATCTCGATAATTAATGAAAAATCAATACTTTATACTAATAAATACTTAATTGAAAACTAAGTAAGGATAAATGTATAGTAAGTAATAAAGGTAGAAGGTGGTAGAACCCTTTGTGGTTCGACTCCGGCGGCACCACCGCCACACCTATTTCTACCTAATAACAGCAGTGTAAGCCGCTGCTGTGTTCCGGTTTGAAGGGTGTGGTAAGGGAGACAGACTTTTCCGAGGCGTTCCAGCTTAGTCCTCAGGGGTAGCGGCGCATCTGTGGCCGACCTCTGGTAGGAATATCTAATCCTATCTGGGGTTGATTACAGATGTCCATGGGCGGCAGTAGCCACTTACCATCAGGTGGACTGCATGCTCGTCTGCTACTCTTATATTATAAAAAAAAAAAAAAAAAATTGTAGAGATTAGTTTTTTATGTGTATGTAAGATATCAAATGGTTGATGCCCAGTGGTACGAACTTCGGTGTCTCGTTTCAGT
This sequence comes from Epargyreus clarus clarus, assembly GCA_014595695.2. NCBI lineage: Eukaryota > Metazoa > Arthropoda > Insecta > Lepidoptera > Hesperiidae > Epargyreus > Epargyreus clarus. Next base: position 1,549,816 of record JACTTY020000031.1, on the reverse strand, counting down.
GGGCTTGGGTTTATATCCAAGGGACGCACCGCTGATTTTTGAAATTATTGGAAATTAATTATCATACGCTTCATATGATCTGTAAAATACGTGGAAATTACTTTAATTAAACAAATTACTGAACTCATCGTGTAGAGTTTCACGGAAATAATACAATATTTTTACTCCAAAAACATTGGGAGAATACAATAGCGAGTACCGTTCGATATCATGACGGATGAGTGTCGCACGACCTGCAGAATAGGTAACTTTAATGTTTTTGCAGTTTTCTTTCTTTTTGGGCGTTTGGGAAAACGATGAAAGTGATTATTTTAAATAGATATTTAATATCAACACTATAAAGTTAGCTAGAAAGTATTAAAAGTTTTGCATATTTTTAAGGTATGATATAGTAGCGATACAATACGAGACGATGATGCGATACGTCGTGTCGTATTGTATAATTTTGTATTTTTTTTTTGTTTTGTAATAGTTTCACTTACGCATGTAGGTACACATTTTACGAGTATGTCAAATAAGTATTACTTCTTAAGTACATGTGAACATGTACACACATGTGTTTCAAATTCATTTTAGAGTATCCGAAAAGTTTACGGGGTTTCGATACGGTACGGTAAGGTACAGTTGGTTACGGAAATGTTTGGAACAAATACTTGTTAGTAGAATTCAAACACCTTGGAGTTACGTTACAGAGTTGTCTCACGTATGTAGGTTTCCTCACGATGTTTTCCTTGATAGTTAGCTAGCGATAATTCTTTTCTGCTGCTGCTGCGTATATTATTCTGATCATAGGTATGTGATATTAATTAGAATCTGTGTCTTTCAGCTCACATAATCTGGGATTAATATTCCGTATTATGACGGCTTAATATATATAATATTACACTTAAGTATTAACAAATTATAGTTTGATTACTAGAACAGTTGTATTATTACATTTATAGTAAGTATTAATAATAATGCATTTTATTATAAAATCAAATTAATTTTCAAATCAGTAGTAGGTAATAATTATTTGGTTTTATTAATATTAACTGAGAGTAATACATATAGCGTGACGAAAATACACCTAAAAAATTACCAATTTTATTCTCTCAAAGATATTTAATCTACTGAATCACACTTGACCAGCATGGTGGACTGTGGGTCGCCAAACAGGCTAAGTAGCAACTTATCATCGACCTTAATTAGATAATTACGAGTAAGTCTGATTAGGTCATTATGCATACATAAATGAATATTCGGCAAAAATAATACGTTCTAACATTTATTATAAATAGAAATAATTATACTATTACAGGACGCTTTTAAAAAATACAATACGATAAGATAAAATTACTGAAATAACATAATATAAAATGTAAAACATCCGCTAGCTTTGATTCAGATATGCAAACGGCATTTTATCGCAGATATAATTAAGGCTTAACGACAAATAATTGCAAACGCAATTACAATTCAAACGACAATAAATCACTTATGACTAAGCACGTCAACTAAACAAGTATTTAACTTATGTACTTACATAAAATGAATCATCAATAGAAAAATGTGGAGCCTCACCTTAAATTCGCGAAAAACAGAAAACAAAGGTGGCTATTATGCACTAGCCGCCCCTGAACTTGACGTCATTCGTTACTATGGCAATACTCCCGGGGAAGCTACCCTCGAATCACATTTAAATTAATAAAATAAAAATAAATAAAAACGAATATTCTCCGTTTCGTCCAGCACTGTTAATTGAAGAACAAACACTGTTTTCGTTTTTTGAACGTGAGTTTTCGTTTTATCGTTTCGACGCGAGCGTGGGGTACGCGCGTCTTCGCGGCGCTGCGGTGCTCACTACGTAAATGTCAGCGCGCTAGGCACATGTGCGGGCCGGGGTTAGGGCGGCGGCACAGTGGAGGGGTTTTCCTTGCGACTGGTTCGTGCGACAGAGTAAAGGCAATGTAGACAAGTTGGAGCTAAGTTGTTTTTGTGAAATCTAAAATAAATATAACGAAATTCTCGAACAAAGCCTATTTCTTCATGCTTAAGTAGATGTTTAAAAAATAATTAATTAAATGAAATTAGTCTGTATACATGGATACTTTGTTTTCAGCAATTATTGTTTAATTGGCAGTTGTTATTATATTAGCGGTCATTGGAGTGTGGGTATTTTCCCCCCTTTTTGAGCTTAGGTCCTAAATGGTAGGTATATGTTTAATTATCTTATATATAAAATTCTCGTGTCACAATGTTAGTTACCGTACTCCTCCGAAACGGCGTTACCGATTTTCACCAAATTTTATATGCATATTCAGTAGGTCTGAGAATCGGCTACTATCTATTTTTCATACTCCTAATATTTTTTTTAACGTTTTTTTATTTATATGGCAACACGTTTGCCGGCTCAGCTAGTAAACTATAAATGTTTCAAATATGGTTAAGTAGTATATGAAGTATTATGTATGGAATTGTAAGAGGTATACTTCAATCCTCGTGCCAGCAAATGAATATATAAAACCACCAACCTTACCTTCCAAGCCGATGTGCAAACTCGAATGGTATCAAGAATAATACGCACGGCACTGTCACAGAAGTCAAAAACGTAGGCACGGCCTGGTCTTCCTATGGAGTAGTCTCTTTTCACTTACACGCGGTAACACGGCTAGTCCACTTGGAAAACAGGAGCGAGAGAGCACGTACAGAACGTCTGTATGATCTCACTAGGCGCAAGAACGACTGGTCTGAAAAAGCGACAGTGAAAGAAAACTGTGATGGAATTTTAACATCTACCCACCTACAAATTGACAAAGATTAAACATAGGATAATAAATTATAATTACATGTTTAATATTAAAAGCAATCACTTGGGGAACCTGAATAAAATTATAATGTAAAGACTAGATGTTGTGATTGTAAAATTTGTAATATGTTGAAAAAAAGATATCTGCTAAAATAAAGTCAATCTTTTTATAAGATGGTACTTATAATTTTATTTACTCTTATAAATATTAAATAAAATATTTATTACAATGAGATTAATTTTATTATAATAACACACTACATTATAATAAAAAAAATAATAATAAAATATTTTTTAATTTAAATAATATTAAATGTAATGTGCTGCTAATTTATTTTTTAAGTTTGCTTGATGCGACTGTACGCAGTACTCCGTTTAAAACAATGGACGCAAAGTAGCGTAGAAAACCTCTCAACCGTGCGCGTGCCTTTACAAAGAGCGAGCGAGATGGCGTCGCACGGCGCTGTACATCCGCTTTTCTCGTTATGTAAGCCGCGGCCCTGGAGCCTGGCGACACCCCGAGCTCCCCTCGCACCCTCCGAGCGTCCTCGCATTCGCAAAGCTAACGTCTTCCAGCTAAGATCAACGCTATTGCACGTTCCACTCTATTATTATCACCCCAAGGTACCCTTCCCGACGCAACGTGCCTGGGTGAACTGGGCTCCGAACTGGGTTACCGGAATTTGGACCTCAATGCCAACGAATAAAACTCATTAAGTCACCAATTTGTTTATCAATTGCGTTGCGTACGTCCATCTTAATTTTATTACGAACCGATGCGTGCGGATTTATTTTGTTTTTGCAAACATTCGGATTTCCAATTTTGATTTTATTGATCAATCGAGCAGTTAAATAAACAGGGGAGTTATGATTAAAGGGAGTTCTGTCACTCATAACTCCACATGCTGCAAATAAACGCGTATTTTTGATCCTTTCTATCCTCAATATAGATATCAAAAGTTAGAGCATTTTAAACACATACTGTCTCTATTACCTCTACCAAGAAGGTAAAGTTATCTCAATTTAAAGCGGAAAATCGTTCGACAGGAATTTTCCTGGTCATTTTCTTATCCCCTCATAGCGACTATTCACTTTCACGACGACGTAGAAGGGGTGAAACTGTATTATCGAGGTAAACCCACCCTTTCGAATAAAAATTTATTACTCAATTGGACCAAGTTTTCAATTAAGATACCTAGTATTTATTTCCAATTTATGTATTTTAAAGAAAAAACTTAAAGCTTATCCGAGTGTTTTTTTAATAATAATAACTTGGTAATTATAATTAATTAGATTATAATTAATGATATCATAATAACTTGCGTCATTTTAAAATAATATGTTTTCGATTTACATTTTAACCTGTTCTTTTGTAATTCTAATAGGTATTAATAGTAAACCTTAAAACAATTTTATTCTTGTATTAAATCTACTACGTATTCCTGGATTTGACCTGTACTTAACGCACTCATAAATAAAGTAATAATCCTATATAGACTTTGTTATACAAAGTAATTTACGACAAAATGCCATAAAAGGTTGGCTAGCGTGGTCATTCTTACTCCTTAAATATTAGCTGTTAATTTTGGTCGCAAGCTAGAGGCATTTATTTTCTTTTAAGTTGACATTTTCTTATATGTGTACGGGTTTTAATTTGAGATGTAACCTTTACGCTGTTGTTTCATATATTTATGTTGACATTTGTAGAGGACAGGGTATTAAGGTGGATTCTCACGGTGCGCGAATTGCGGATTCTATCTTCTATGTGAAACTTGTGGCCGGGCGGATTAGACTTTCCGAACTATCGCGTATGTATGCGTTCGTTTAATGTATACAACTATTTAGATATTCAAAATATCACGCGTTTACACATGGTTAAGACGGTCTACTATTAAGGAATTATATTGTATTAGATATTGTCTCACTGCGAGCGTATGTTACAACGATGTCTTCAAAATTTATAAACGCCCTTCTTCGCATATACTCGTAATGTATTCGTCGCATGAGGAAAGTCACCCTAATAAATAAATGTAACCTTTTATTAGACAAGAGGCAAAAAGATAAAGGTTTTATCATAATTACATTTCGACCTTTATAATTATTATGAAGCACCTAATTTCTTACAGTATTTTCACAACTTTTCTTGTTTATTACCAAATTATTTGTTTATTTAATGAAGTATCGCTTGTATTGTAGATACTTTAAAAATATCAAGGTATGCTAAAAGGTAGAAGAATCCTTTTTGAGATGACTGTCCTTCTGATATCATCATCTGAATGTAGAATGAATCCCTTTATTTTTTACGAGGGGGAAACCTTCAAAAGTTACCCGGTGCCGTGGGAACGACACGGGGTTATGTGGGATTTTTACCGCACTAAAACCCCCCCGCTGGCTGTCCTCGGCGCTGCGTGGAGGACTCCAGGATCTCCAACGGAACGCAACCGGAGTCCTCTTGGCGCGTTGCCTCATCGGGCTCCGCCCAGGTGAGCTTGTCGCTCGCCACACCGTCTGGTGTGCACAACGGTATGCGAAATACATCCCTATTTATGACTTATTTAAAAAGTATTAAGCCGATTTTGTAGTTTAAAAGATGAAAAAGAGTCACAAACTTACTAACCTAGTCTTTGAAGGTAAAAGCGCAGCTGTGACTGAACTTAGGCAGTACTTCAATGCTATTTGGAGCTGTTTGCAGGTGTCCATAACCTTACTATCAAGTCGCCATTTAGTCTTCAAATATCTATAAAAAATGTTATTATTATTGTATACGTAGCCCAAACGGTTTGCGGTAACGTTTTTTTGGTTAGCAGTGTCTGACAGACTACCACCTCAGCCGCAGAAGGGTAACCTTACCATTAAGTCGCCATTTAGTCTTCAAATATCTAAAAAAAATATGTAATTATTATGTATTTTATACGTTGCCCAAACATTTCGCCTAACTCAGCAGGTTGCAATTCGCCCGTGCCAAAGTTATAAGGGCTATCACCCCTAAAATAACAGAACGGTATCATGACACTTCCGTCTAACTCCTGTTACATAAATGTGGCTTCTACTAACTCGATTTGCAAGCTTCCTGCGAACACAATCGTAAGGCTTCACTGGATACGTAGACATATGTTGTTTGGTCCTCTATTTAACAATGTAACATTTATATTTAAATGGGTACAAAACTATATATGCGTATTTTTAGACATATTTAACTTGTTGAAGCTTGCCTGTAGCGGTTTCAATGTTACACCTTTCGTGGTATTTTATCTTGGTACTCAAATGCAACCAATCAATTGAAAGTAACACATTATTTTGAACGTTTTTTGATCGTTTATCTGTATCAATGTAAAGTATCAATTATCCCTTAGGAAATAAATAATATAACTTTTATTAGATGAAATTGCTTTCCTATCTTAACAAACATCAAATATCTAAATATGACTTATAGGAATTAGTGTAGGTACTGGTATTATATTTACAAATAAGTTATTGTCTAAAAATTAAAAAAAAAATATAAGAGCCCTGAAAGTAAAAAAAAATGTGAGCCGTCACGGGACGCCTGGCAGATGTGAAACATCGACATTATTTTGTAAAAGTAATATGCAGAAAAGAACATATTGTGATAGGAACTAAATATGTCATAATGATAAAATAAAAAATTACGATTTTTTTCCAGATAACGATGACTATTTATTGAATAGACATTTATTTTCATTAAATACAAAAATTTACGAATTTATTTTAAATCGTGACTACTTAATTCGTTTAATCAGTGACTTCGGTAATAGTTATATTCGATGTTGCCTCTGAGGACGGTATTACTGTGACAATTGGTCGATGGTAACTGAAGTATATTACAAAAGTATTGGACATAACATTATCAAGATATCTAATAAATACAGCATCTATTGTTGTTCCGTATCTGGTGGTAGCTTCTCTTGGATTGTTATTAATTTGTAATTGAAATTCTTCTTGGAGAAATTATCACGGTCAGACATTTTATTATTAGAAAAATAATTTGTTTTCAAGCATTGATCTATAACCTGAAGTTACGCCGCAAGCGGGCAAAACTTGAAACATACAAAATACGTCAAGTGGTGTAAAACGAGTTAAAACGAGTCGCTCTCGCGCGGCGTAGTAATACACACTAATGTCACTGAACACGTTAAACGTCATTATTTTGAATTTTAAGCCTCAAAATGCCTTCTTGTGCAATGCGTAAATGCAAAAATTATGCTCGAAAAAGAAACAAGCTTCATGGAATCAACTATCACATGTAAATAAAGAGAAATTATTAAATTTTGTTTATTTTTCGTGTTCGATCCGCCATGATTACGTGAGTAACCAGAAAGAGACAAAGTATGTTATTTTCAATGAAAGTGATAAAGACGCAAAATGCATGGTCATAGATCAACAGAACAGAAGTGACATTTTATTGAAGCTCACGATGTTCATATGTCGTATGTTATAGTTTAAGATCCCACTGCTTAATTTTTATATTAGTGTGTTTTTAGTCAAAATATAACTTTTTATAGTTTATTTTAATAAAATAAAAGCGATATATGGGAAATTCTGTATCCTAATCTCTAAATTTTCTTCGATACCTGTGGTAAATAATAAAAAATATTACCATAAAATTTATATAGGATAGTATACGGTATTTTAAAATTTCTTTAATTGAATAAATTAACCTAAACATAATTTAATAAACAATCTTTGTATAGCCAGAAATTAATCCTCAAAAAGACCACGGTAAGATTCGAATCTTATATATAAAATTCGCATGTCACGATGTTAGTTACTTTACTCCTGCGAAACGGCTTTACTGATTTTCATCAAAATTTATATGCATATTCAGTAAGTCTGAGAATTGGCTACTATCTATTTTTCATATCTCTTAAGTGATAAGGGTTGTTCACCCTTAACATTTTTTTTATTTATATGGCAACACAATGTTTGCTGGGTCAGCTAGTACATAACATTTATAAAATGTACACAACTTTGCAATTAATGGTCGTGTGTAAAATAAAACTGAAAATAATAAACATAAATTAGTAAAGATACTTCGCCGCCTTGAAATTGAATGAAGCCACAAACGGCTTATTAGTAAGTTCTTTTTTTTAATTCTTGACAAATAAAAACATTTTTAGAGAAAATTTACAAATAAATAACTAATACTGCGTAATTTACATAATAAATAAATAATTATTTCAAATATTTTAGGGACATTTTAGCACGGAGACGTGGCAAAACTTTTTTACGCAACTATTTCAATTCTCAAAACTGGGTACATTTTCTTGTTAGGAGTGAGTAATCTTTACTAATCTATGATAATAAATATAAACAATTTTTAAATCGTATATTTTAAACCAGTCGATACATCTGTATAGATACATTCTTTCAAATTATATATTTATATAATAATAATTTATTTAGTTAAACTGTACTATAACATTTCTACGTAAACGATGTACTAAAACTATTATCGACAGTTTTGGACATTTTTTACCTTCTGTTCCATTATTTCATTGTCTTTGACAAGCGTGCGTATCAATGGGAAAACCACCATACGTCCCGTTTTTAACGGGACAGTCCCTTTTTTCGATGCTTCGTGCCGTTGTCTCCGAAATGAACCGTTGCCATTGTCAATTAAGTAACAGTAAATATTATAATTATGAAAAAAACATGGGGTGCTCCATTTATCAGTTTTGCACAATTATACTATTTACTTTTCCTTAAATGATTCCTAGATTGAAAATTATTTTATACTTTTTAGTTAATTTTATCATAAAATCGTGTTTTTTATTATTTTTAATTATATTTTTTTCAAGTAAAAAGTATTTGACATAAAAAAATCGATGTCCCGTTTTGACTGAAGTAATCATTGGTCACTATATTCCATTGTCAATATTTACGTTTGCGTACACTTGAAACGCAAGGTCAAACACTAGTTGTCTTTTTTTATCACATTGTTCTAATAGCTCTGTCCCTTATAGAACATTTGTCTATGTAGTTAAAGGTAAGCGTCGCCACGCCAGAAATCTTTTTTACGTGCGGCTATAGATGTTTCACATCAAAAAAATCCCTTGAAGTTGACGTGTTAATTCGTTAACTTTCCGTCCTTTAAACCCTAATTTCACGTTAGCCAAATCCAGGCCAACTGCCGTGGACTTGGCAAGAGATCAGCCGTCTCTAGCAGCTGAACTGCTTCAACAGCTTCGTATCGGAAAACTGTCGAAGCCAAACTTAGCTTAATACAATTTACTGTCCAATTATTTACCCAACTTAGTGAAAATTCGATATTCAAGGCATTAGACGGTATTGGCGTTTATTTGATGTAAATGTCAAAAGTTGGGACAAATGTTTGTCTTGGTACTCGTTATTTTCTAGTTATGTTTGGAAAATTAGATTGCGTGAAACATATACCCAAACCATGGCCAGATTTTAACAAGACTTATAATAAGTGGCATACTGATAATTTATTTACAAACAAAAAAAGTGAATAAAGTACCTTTATTCCAAATATACCAAGTTATTATATCTAAAAAAATAAAAAAAATATAAGAGCCCTGAAAGTGAAATAAAAACGCTCGAAGTTGAATTTGTTAATCCGTTAACTTTCCGACCTTCAAACCCTAATTTCACGTTAGCTAAATCCAGGCCAACTGCCGTGGATTTGGCAAAAGATTAGCCGTCACTAGCAGCTGAACTGCTTCAACAGCTTCGTATCGGAAAACTGTCGAAGCAAAACTTAGCTTAATACAATTTACTGTCAAATTATTTGCCCAACTTAGTAAAAAATCGATATTCAAGGCATTAAACGGTATTGGCATTTATTTGATGTAAAAGTCAAAGGTTTGGACAAATATTTGTCTTGTTACTCGTTATGTTTGGAAAATTAGATTTTCTGAAACATATACTTAAACCATGGCCAGATCTTAACAAGAGTTTTAGGAAGTGGTATACTGGTAATTTATTTACAAATAGGTAAGTAAGCGTACCTTTATTCCATATATACCAAGTTATTATATCTAAAAAAAAAAAAAAAAAAATAAGAGCCCTGAAAGTTAAATAAAAACCCTCGATGTTGATTTGTTAATTCGTTAACTTTCCGTCCTTTAAACCCTAATTTCACGCTAGCCAAATCCAGGCCAACTGCCGTGGACTTGGCAAGCGATCAGCCGTCACTAGCAGCTGAACTGCTTCAACAGCTTCGTATCGGAAAACTGTCGAAGCAAAACTTAGCTTAATACAATTTACTGTCAAATTATTTGCCCAACCTAGTGAAAATTCGATATTTCAAGGCATTAAACAGTATTGGCATTTATTTGATGTAAATGTCAAAGGTTTGGACAAATGTTTGTCTTGGAATTTGCTGTATTTTAGGGTTATCTACGTTGACACATTATCGAAAATCTGATTGCGTAAAAGTATAAACAGAGCCAGATTTGGAGGTCTGGAGACCCTGAGCCAACGAAATAGAGAAGGACCCTAATTCTTTTCTTAATGAAAGGAAAAAACTTATTAAAATTGCACAACAAATAAAAATATTTCAACAAAGAATGTATAGTAGTATAGAATGTATAAATAAGTATTGTGCAAGTATTATCAGTAAAATCCTAAAAAGACTATTTAAAAAAATCGTAAAGATTAGTGACCCGTCGAAATTTGGATTTTCTTTCTCTATTTCTCTTGTAGAGGCCCCAGGGTAACAGCCTCTCCAAAAACCTGATACATGTCGATCTTTGGTAGGTAAAATTAGGATAGATTGAGTTTTAATAACGGGCTTAAATATAGAATAGGTACATAAATAGTTCCCGATAACTTTGTTATGATATTACGGTTCAATAGTCAGCTGAAAGCAAAGCTAATCTGCTTACACTAAGCTTCCCACGTGTAGGGCACATAGGGCACGTGTCAGTTATAAGATCTATACGGTCACATGTAATTACGGATTATGAAATGTTATATGTAGTACACAGGTCTGAGTAACCTACAGATACCTGCAAGATTAGTCAAATAAATATTGTTACTAAAATTATATTACATAGGTACATATTATATTTCAAAGAGTATATATATATATTGGAGTAGCAGATGAGCACGCAGTCCACCTGATGGTAAGTGGCTACTGCCGTCCATGGACATCTGTAATCAACCCCAGATAGGATTAGATATTCCTACCTGTGGTCGGTCACAGATGCGCCGCTAGCCTTGAGGATTAAGCTGGAACGGATTGGAAAAGTATGTCTCCCTTACCACACCCTTCAAAACGAAACACAGCAGCGCCTAACACTGCTATTATTAGGCAGAAATAGGTGTGGTGGTGGTGCCGCCGGAGTCGAACCACAGAGGGTTCTACCACCTTCAAAACCATATCAGGTTTGATTCCCAGACAGAAAAAATATGAATTTAGACTTCTGTTCCGGATCTGGATGTCCATATTCTCCTAGTTATGTTTCCATAGTATCCAATAGCAATAAGGTAAGGTAAGGTAAGTTTATGTGGTAAGGGAGACATACTTTTCCGAGGCGTTCCAGCTTAGTCCTCAAGGCTAGCGGCGCATCTTTTCCGACCACAGGTAGGAATATCTAATCCTATCTGGGGTTGATTACGGATGTCCATGGGCGGCAGTAGCCACTTACCATCAGGTGGACTGCATGCTCGTCGGCTACTCCTATATTATAAAAAAGGTATGCCGCAGTACTAGACAATTTTCTTTTTTTCAATGCGTTTTCATGAAATTTTGCAGCCTTTCTGCCCAACTGGATCACTTCTCACATTTTCCAGTCAATTGTCTATCTCAACGACCTAAAAATTAGTTAAGAAGGTCACCCAGTAACCTCGACCATCGCCAACGCCCATTGTGCCAAAAGCCATGATCTGTATAACGTAGCACAATGCACCTAAAATGTTTACTTATCTTGCCTTCTTCGTCTTCTTAGAAACGGGAATTTGTTTGGAAACTTATCTTTTAGGCCCTAAAGTAATGTATAATGTATTGTATGTATAATTGTAATGCCCTAATGTATATGATGAAAAAGAAATACTTCTACAGTCTATTGAATTAGAACTAAACAAACATTTAGCTGTAAACACCCATGCGCTTGGAGTATTCCAATAACAGTTTTCCGTTTTTGTAAAAAATATCTACTTTTTTGATATTATGGCATAACAGGAATAAATAATGTAACATTTTATGCTAGCAAAGTATGATATTAAATAGTACCTTTTCTATGAAACACATTGTATGGTAGTGCGTATAGAGCCTCACAAAGGCAACAACAAAGGCTGAACCAAATATGAACCCAATACGCTGTAGTTTATTAGTTTCATTTGAACTATTATTTAATAGTTTCGAGGCGAAACAGCATAAATTGGAATAGTATGCGCTTTACAAATTGGGCTGTTTTCATTAGACGACACGATCAAGACATCGTGTGCGACACTAACTGACGTTAAATCATTGAGAAGTGCTGAGTGCTCAGCCGGCCAGTAACTTATCGATTGTGCCTACTGTGAAGTGTAAAATATTGACATGAAATATAACGTAATGTAATTTTCAAATAAATGAATATTGGAGCTCTTTTGTAGTAAGTGTAATGAAGTCTAAGAATTCTGCGCTCAGCTTTGCAGTAACTTGCAACAATGATTTTTTTAATTTGCCTTCAATTTGATGTTTGATTTTGCAAGGGAAGTATGATTTTATACGTGATAAATCCATTTTATTACCATCCATATTGATGTTATGTCGTTAAATATAAAAGAGTTCGAATACCGTATCGTTCATTAAAAAATATTAAAGATATAATATTGCACATCGGTATCGATATATTACCGACGACACGATAAGTCGTGATCGTCTACTCAAAAAGAGCTTGCTCAAAGGCGCAACATAAACGACATACAAGCTTACAAGCTCCCAACTTGAACCAGGGTACTAACTTGTTCGTGTTAACTTATGCTATCCGTTTCAGTTCAACCTGAGACCGGTTCAGATTTAATTAAACTTGAGCTGCAACATCATTAATTATTAGTTAGATTTTGTTCGCTTTTAAGAATAATATTTGTTTTCTTTTTCAATAGGATCTATTTTTTTATGTGACAAACAATTGCCTATTATATTTGTTACTTAGTAATGCTTATTAAAACAAAAACCCGACTGCGTAAAAAAAAATTAATTCAATAAAAAGTTAAGTAATGTAGCCTATGCCATTCTCACAATTTAGACGAATCCAATGACGCCTCATATATTAAAATCCGTCAAGCCGTACCGTATATAGGTATACCGTATGTTGTCCCTGTAGTTTCGGGACCAGAAATGGGCTACGGTATCCCCTGCCTGTCGTAAGAGGCGACTAAAAGGGGCTTTCGGGGTTGCGGGCGGCAGGAGTGGGAGCTCGAAGCGCCCGGCTAGTGACCCCGGGAAGGACGGCGGTATGTGTGGTCGCATTCCGTCGTATACACCAGACGGTGTGGTGATACAAACTCACCTGGGCGGAGTTCGACGAGGCAGTGCGCTGAGAGGACTCCGGTCGCGTTCCTATGGAGATCCCGGAGTCCTCTACGCAGCGCCGAGGACGGTCACCGGGGGTTTTAGTGCGGTAAAAGTCCGACATATCCCCGTGTCGCTACCACGGCACCGGGTAACTTTTGAAGGTTTCCACCTCGAAAAAAAAAGGCATATCGTATGTATACCGTATACATATGTCCTTTGTCCTTCCGCAGTCATGTAAAAATGATAATATAAAACCACGTAATTCAGTCAGTGAATATTATTATTATGAAATAGATTTAGATTAAAGCTATTAATTCCTTAACTCATTTCAGGTAAATTATTAAGTAACATCCCTGGGGCAATCTTGATATATAAAAAGTAAGGCTTTAATGTTTAATGTTTTGCTTAGTAGGCATATAATACTGAAGCTTCATTAAATAATTATACGCTGTTAATTTTAACGAAAACTGGAGAATTATTAACTTTGAAAATCATACGCTAAATTAATAAAAAAAATCCACAGATAATCTTACAATTTATATTTAAATAAAGAATACTGTAGATTATGGGTTTTCAAATAAAACTCCAACTTGAATCTTCAGTTCTTTTCTTCTTGTTTTTATTCCGAGGCGTACACACTTTTCCATACAAAAAGGCGAGCTTAAGTACTTATTTTGGGTACCGCAACAGGCGCAGGCTCAGTCAGCAACCGCGTCCTATTGCCGTCCCTTTCTAACATAGCCTGTCTTACTCTTACAATTCTATGCTTACACTCTATTGCTATCCTACTCTTACATATCTATTCTTATTACGTAGGACTTATATCTATTGCAATAAAATGTCTTATTTACATAGTCTTAATTACATACACAAGTTACATTAATCAACATTTACATTTAAATTCTTAGGCCGTTGTCGTCCGTAATATTCTCCCCCCGGCGTAGATTCTTCGAAGCCTCCTCCATCTGAAGGACGGCAAGCTTCGTCGCTGGCCTCTGGAACACACCTCCCTTTGTGCGGACGTCTGCAGACCGGACGATGCCATCAGGTCCCGGGTGAACTCGCTCGACGACTCCTCTCGGCCAGGTATTGCGGGGTAAGGCGTAGTCGACCACCATTACGAGATCGCCTTCCCGCAGTTGTGACGCCTGTGCGTTGGACGGCCCCCGCGAAATGAGCGTAGGCAGGTACTCTCGCAGCCATCGCTGCCAGAACTGGTCCGCCAGTGCCTGCGCCCTTCTCCACGTGCTGCGGTCCGCCTCGGTGCATGGCCCCGTCCGCGGTAGCCCCGTCGATGAGCCGATGAGGAAGTGATTCGGCGTTAGTGCTTCCTCGTCCTCGGGGTCCACGGAGACGTGCGTGAGCGGTCGCGCGTTCACGCTGTACTCGGCCTCGGTGATTAACGTCTGCAGTACCTCTTCTTTTGGCGACTTTTCTTTGAGCGTGGTGCTTAGTGCGGTTTTTACTGAACGCACTAAGCGCTCCCAGGCTCCTCCCATGTGTGGCGCCCCCGGCGGTATGAAACGCCAGTCGGTGTTGTACTGCAGACCGTAGTCCCGTAGTGCTGCGATCCATGCTCCGTATGTATTTCTCAGTTCGACGTCGGCCCCTCTAAAGTTAGTGGCGTTGTCGGAGTATATGACGCGCGGCCAACCCCTTCTGGCGGCCATCCTTCGCAGCGCCATAACAGCTGAGTCCGTAGAGAGCGACTGGACGATCTCTAAATGAATGGCCCTTGTGGTGAGACAGGTAAATAGTGCACACCACCTCTTTTCGTGTCTTCGTCCGATAGTCACCGTTAGGGGCCCGAAATAGTCCACGCCACAATAGGTGAAGGCGCGGTGCCCCGAGTCCAACCTCACTTTAGGTAGGTCTCCTTTCGGTGGTGTCGTCGGAGTCGCCTTGTACACGCGACAGTATTGACACGCTCGTGCTACTTTCTTGACTGTAGGCCTCAAGCGCAGTATGATGAATCGTTGACGGAGCTCGTTGACGACTCGTTCGTTATTCGCGTGTCCCGCCCGGCGATGATAATGCTCGACAAGCAGGTGAGTAAAGGGATGCTGCCCGTCGAGTGTTACCGGCTCATTAGAGTGCGTTGTAGAATAGAGCGCACCTATACGGCCTCTTGCGGTTATTAGCCCGTCGTTCAATACTGCGTCGAGCCTTTTAAATTTGCTGTGTCGTTGTAGCGGCTGGTTGTGACTTAACCGCGCTAAGTCTTCGCTGAAGGAGTCCCGCTGCGCGCGTTGAAACCACCGTCGTTCGGCCGCTTCTAAGTGTGACACTTCTAAGTGTAGAGTCTTGTCTCTAGATCGAAGCTTCTCGACGAATAGCTGAGTAAGTGCCGTCGCCCTTATAAGCTTCAGGTAACTGGAGAACCTTCTAATGTCGGGTAATGAGTCGTTGCGGTCCGAGTCCTCTTCTGAGACGGTGTAACACGTCTCCCCGGTCTCTTCACCTTCCCCGTTCTCCGTAGGCCAGTGCTCTTCTGTGGCTCGTAGGAATTGCGGTCCCGTGAACCACCGGTCCCGGCTGTCGATCCCGTCGGTTTGAAGCCTGGTCGCATCGTCGGCTACGTTGAGTGTTGTAGGCACCCATCGCCAATCCTCTGTATGTGTGAGCTCGGCGATCTCAGCTAGGCGATGTGAGACGAACGGCGTGTATTTTTTCGTCTCGTTTCTTATCCACTGAAGGACGGTGCGGGAGTCACTCCAGTATATGACTCGTTTGGGTTTCCAACAGCTGTGCTCCCTGACTATAGTGTTAGCCATTCGTGCCCCGATTAACGCAGCTTGGAGCTCCAGTCTCGGAATGGTTAGTAACTTCAGTGGAGCCACCTTCGCCTTGGCCATTACTTGTATTGTTTCTATGTGATCGCCGTGTGCGATCCTCCAGTAGGCCACCGTAGCGTAGGCTTGCTCGCTTGCGTCGACAAACACGTGTAACTCGATGTGAGTTTCCGGCGTTACGTTGTAGCTATAGCACCGCGGTATTGCTAGTGCTGAGACATCTGGGAGTCGCCTTATCCACTCGTCGAATAGGTTAGCGTCTTCAGATGGCAATTCCTGGTCCCAATCAACCTTCTTGAGCCACAAGCGTTGTAATATCATCTTGCCGACGATCGTATATTGACTGATAAGCCCCAGTGGGTCGTACACCGACATAACCGCGCTTAGGGTTTCGCGTTTAGTCGGTGCTCTCAACCGCAGTCTGACCTCATCGGGAACCCTCTTGATGTCAGTGTTGAAGGTGAGGGTGTCGGAGCTCGGGTCCCAGCGCAGCCCCAATGTCTTTTCCTTCTGGTGTGCTGCTAACTTTACATTCGCGCTTTCAGACTTCTTATCTTCGGGTATGCTAGCTAAAACTCTCTTGCTATTTGAGTTCCATCTTCTTAAGTTGAAGTCCGCTTGTTGATGGATGTAGGTAACTTCGTTCACCATTTTAATAGCCTCCTCTTCAGATGGGAAACTGTCTAGGTAATCGTCCATGTAGTGTCGCTCCTTGACCGCCGTGGCCGCCTCTGGGTATTTACTTTCATAGTCGACGGCGTTGCGGTTTCTTACGCTGTGAGCGAGGTATGGCGAACTGCTGGCTCCGAATATCATGGAGACCATTTTAAATCTTCTCGGAGGGTCCGTAGGCTTGTCCCTCCATAAAAACATCTGTGCCGGTTGGTCCTCGGGTCTGATTTTAACCCTAAGGAACATTTCTTCGATGTCCGCTGTGACGGCGATTCTCTTTTCTCTGAACCCGAACAATATTCTTGTGAGTGAAGCTAGTAGGTCGGGTCCTTCTAGTAGGAAGTCATTGAGACAGACTCCCTTCACCTTAGCCGCCGCGTCGAAGACCATTCTAACTTTTCCCGGCTTGTTGTGATTGGTGACGGCGAAGTGCGGCAGGAACCATTTTACGTTGCTATCCCTTTCGCTGCCGTCGCATTGCACCGCGTAACCCTTTTGTATAAGGTTAGCGATCTGAGCCGCGTATTCCTTTTTAAACGCCGGCTCCTTAGTCATCCTCTTCTCGAGCGTGTGTAGTCTCTTAAGGGCAGACTCGTAGCTATCTGGGAACGTGGGGTTATCTATCTTCCAGGGCAGACCCACTTCGAAGTGGCCGTCCTTTCTTGTGGCGGTCGCTTCGAAAATGTCGTTGGCTCTCTTCTCATGCTTATTAATTTTTTCTTTAGTCGATACGCCAAGCGAGTCCACGTCGAAATGTGACTCGACGAGCTTCTGTAGTTGGACGTCGCTCGCGCAGATGTGAAGTACGGCCGCCTGGTCTTGATAAATCGATTTCCTGGGTACCGACCCGTGCAGTACCCATCCCAACTTCGTTCTCGACGCGGCGGGTTCATTTCTCTTGCCGGCGCGCAGCTGTCGCGATATTATTAGATGCCAGTTGTCGGCACCTATCAATATGCGAGGTCGAGCTTCTCCCTTACTGATGCTATCTTGTACAACTCGCAGGTGCTTGTACCGTTCTAAGTTGTGCGGTACGCGTTGGTGATGTAGCTGTAGTCCTTTTACTGTGCGGGCTGTCACTAAGTAGGCTTCTTGTTCGTGTACCCCTTTGACACGAACCTTGACCGCTTCGCTGTCGATCCTTCTCTGATCGTTAATACCCCTTATGTTCAGAGGTCGATTCGGTCCGCCGTTAGTGAGTTGCTTCGCTAATTCTTCGTCTATTAGCGTCACAGTAGACCCTTCGTCTAGGAGGGCGTACGTATTTACCTCCCCCCGTGGACCGCTGAGTTTCACCTCGCAGGTTTTGAGCAGTACTGATGTAATAGGCGACCTCCTTGTCGTGACGCTCATTACTAGCGCGGCTGCTTCGTCTTCCCTGCCGTCGTCCGGAGTGCTCACTGTAGTCGTAGACTCCGTTACTTTTTCTTTATGTAGTAGCGCGTGATGTTGGTAGGTACATCCGTGGACTCCGCAGGCCTTGGCTTTGCATGTGAACCTGCTGTGCTTCCTTTTCATGCATTTGAAGCACATCTTGTTGTCCTTTGCCCACTTCCATCGCTCGTTGACGTCGAGTGCTTTGAGTTTATCGCACTCAGTAGTGTAGTGTCCCCCAGTTGGACACATGAAGCATTTTCTTTCTTCCGGTTGACTTTCCCCCGCAGTGTATACGCCCTTGGTAGCAACCCGCTTTGGTGCTACTTCTCTTCTGACGGGTACCGGAACGCTTCGCTTCGTTGTGTGGGTGTACCTTATCATAAGGTCCGCTTCGGCCATTAAAAACTCGGAGAGTACTATCATTTCATTATCTTCCATGATGCGTGCTTCGTTATTGGCTGCGTACTCCGCCCATTTGCTTATGAGATGAGGACTCAGTTTGTCCATTACGTCTCGAACGAGTAGCGGGTTTCGTAGGTAGCCTCTTCTATCTATACTTTTTATCGTATAGACAATATTTTGAATCTTCACCGCGAACTCATACAGATCGGTGCTCGCGCTCCCTAATTTCGGGATCTTTTTGAGCTCTTCCATGGCCCGATCTATTATGAATTCCGGTCTTCCATATTTCATCTCTAATGTGCGCATGATGATATCTGGGTTAGATGCGGTGAATAGCTGTGACAGCACGGTTTCTCTCGCTTCCCCTCGCAGGCTGTTTCGCAGTCGAAGGAGATTTTCCGTTGGAGAGAACTTAAAGAGTCTTGTAGAATCTTCCATGGCGGCCTTATACGGTAGCCACTCGGCGACGGCTCCCGTGAATATAGGTAGTTCCGCTGTTTGGCGAGGCAACGGTCTTGAGGCGACTAGTTTTTCTAAGGTGTCGGCTAGCCGTTGAATGCCTTGGAATTTCGCGTTCTCCCCCCGTTGCTTACTAATGGGAGGGCGAACCTCTTCCGGTTCTTCCCTGTATTTCGTCGCCGTTGGTTGTTCCATGCTTCTATCCACCCAGTCTTGTACCCTTTCGTTGCATGAGCTCGCCGCATATTCAGATTCGGCTTCGATTGCAGTCATTTCGGCGGCTAATCTCGATTTGATTAGCTTTTCTTTCATAAGTAGCCGCTTCTCTTCTATAGCCGCGAGTTCTTTCTCCGCTTCGTATTGTGCCATCTTCATACGTGCGTCGATGCTTCGCTTTGAAGTGTTACTGCGAGCGGTGTGTGCCGGCGACGTAGGTCTCCGCACCGGCGATGTAGGTCTCCGCACCGGCGATGAAGTTTCACGCCTTGGTGGCGTGCTAGCTGGTCGTGCAGGTGGCCCCATGACGGACGTCCGCGTTGACGTCGCTGGTGCTGTCTATCTCGCCCCTTCTGGCGGAGAGTGCTCCATCCTTTTTTCTTGGGAATTTCCTGCGACCGTCGACGGCGACTGCGGAGAATCTTCATAAATTCGGTGTAGCGATGGCCCTGGCGCACCCTTAGCGCCCGGGGCTGCTTCTGACTCGCTGTACCCCGATTCGGAGCGAACACGACCCCTTGTGTTCATTGCGATCGGCGTATTCATCTTGAGTCTTCTTTAAATCCGGCTTCTCGAAGGACCAATGTAGATTATGGGTTTTCAAATAAAACTCCAACTTGAATCTTCAGTACTTTTCTTCTTGTTTTTATTCCGAGGCGTACACACTTTTCCATACAAAAAGGCGAGCTTAAGTACTTATTTTGGGTACCGCAACAGGCGCAGGCTCAGTCAGCAACCGCGTCCTATTGCCGTCCCTTTCTAACATAGCCTGTCTTACTCTTACAATTCTATGCTTACACTCTATTGCTATCCTACTCTTACATATCTATTCTTATTACGTAGGACTTATATCTATTGCAATAAAATGTCTTATTTACATAGTCTTAATTACATACACAAGTTACATTAATCAACATTTACATTTAAATTCTTAGGCCGTTGTCGTCCGTAATAAATACATTTTTACATTTCATAATCTGGATGAAAGCAAATGATATAATATACGGTTTTACACTTTACTCGCAACAAGTAATTGCAAATTTTGCAACACTTTTCGTATCCTCGGTAGTGTAGTGGTCAGTATGCTCGCCTGTCACGCGGGAGACCGGGGTTCGATTCCCCGCCGAGGAGTTGATCATCGTCAACACTTTTTTTTCGAAATACTTTTTTATTTTTTCGTTTTAAACAAAGTATTTGATTAGTACAGTTGCTTTATACATTTTAAATTTACCAATCTTTTTTTTGTTATTTTATACTCGTTTTACATATTTTTTAGGAATATGGCATGAAGTGTTATATACTCCGATGCGCATTGGAGCATCGTGGTCTAATACGCCTCTCCTTTATGGAAAACATGTTTTAAATGCTGATAGGACCATGGACCAGAATGGTTTAACCGTGGATTTACCTAACACCGTCACATCCATGTTAGTGTTAAGTTCTGCGTTTCGATGGAAGGGTGTGACTGACTTACATTTGAGGCCATTTAAATTAGGAGCAGCAGCTCTTCAAGTAGAACCTGATTTAGATGTGTATTGGCGGTATTGACCACTCACCAGCAGGTGGACTGCGGGCTCGTTTGCAACTCGGATTTTATAATACAAAGTTTTAAAACAAATTAAATTAATAAAACAGAGATTAAATGATAAAGTGGAGTGGATTTTTAAAAAAAAGTCATACAATTTCTTTACGATTTCGTATATTCTTTTAATAATACCATAACATCTAATAGGTACACGTTTTATTCTCAAGGATTAAATAAACGCTATCGTTTCGATATGTCACAATTTGGTATTTATGGCTGTTGACAAAGTTACAAAGGACAAACAACCTCCCGGCTCATACATTAATAGGAATATTCCCGTAATATCCACTAAATATTGTTATGACGTAACCAACGTGAGCATAAAAAGAAATAGGTTTTTTGCGCTGAGAAAGTCTTTATAATTCGTAGCAAAACAATACCCCTTATTCTCCCATTACTGGCCATGGGTCTCCTCTCAGAATGAGATAGATTTAGGCCATATTACACACCTTTATATACTTTTTTTAAGATTTCCCGAGCAAGTCGATCTTCGTGCAATGTTTTTCTACACAGTTTAAGCAAGTAGTAATTAATTTATATTATTCACATAACACTGAAAATCAGAGGTGAGAGCCGAAATACGAGCCTCGGATTTAGCTATCATTACTTACTTACAGGTAATTGTAATTAACCACAAATAGGTATGGAGTCTTATCTGAAATCGATATTCGTTGGCATTTTCGAGTAACTAAGTTAAAAGGTTCCACTACAGTCGAACTATGAAGGATTTTACCACCTTCAATCGCTTTGTATGCTCAAAGATTCAAGGTCGGTTTTGTGTGTGTTAAATATAACTCTATCAAACCGACAAGACTGTTCCTATAATTATAGAGCTGATAAACTAGTACAAACGTAGTCCATCTGATAATTTAGTCATTGCTACTCATATGTGGAACGAACTCCAACAGAATGAGACTCAAAATAATTCCGGAATAAAGTTGGAATCTTTCTCGGTGAAATAAAGAGAAACTTTCCTTAACTTGCAATTACTTCGCTCACTAAGTTTTCCTCTTCAGTTAGAGAAATAAATCTTCGAATGCGCATCGTGACATTAGTTTTCGGAAGAGCGAACCATGAATAGTTCCAATTAAATAGTTGAATAGCTTTGAATAGCTTTTATAGAAGTTGAAGAACCCATTTCAGAGAAACGTGTTGTGTTCGTAGAATTTGGTTAGTTTCACTGTTGTATTTGGTTCTAATCAATGTATTTATTTAGTCTTTATAGCATTCTTTTGTACTTATTAGCTAGTTATGTATTAAATCACAAACATTCATCCTTTTATTTTACCGTTACTTTAATATGGATGTAAACATTATGTGTTTTTTGGCACTATACAGCTTGGCAACTTGGCAAATTTTAATATATAATGTGTCTATTGATTCGTCTCAATTGTGGGAGTGGTATACGCTGCATTTGACAAAATTTTGATTAGCGGTCAGTTTCTTTTTATTATATTAAAAACATAAATTACTAATACACAAAGGTTCACACGACTTCGTAAAATACTTTCTGAATTCCACGGCCGGATCTGGAAACTGGAAAACTTCATTTATAAAATTATGTTGCACAACTCCTATATTTATTATGAATAGCTGCTGTGGTAACTTTGAATAGCTTGAATAGCTTTAATTAAGCGGCAGTTGAATGCGTCTGTCCAGCACCGTCCCAGAGGACTGCAGCGCTCAGTTTGCAAGTTTTAGTTTTTATTGTTGTTGTTTATTTTTACAAATACTAAACCGTAACTACATTTGAAACTTTGGAATCATTGTTTGAATTCCAATTTGTAGTTTGCTAATTCTGCATTTGATATTTATGACATACCTATACACACCTGAATTTAATTAATTCATTGTAATATATTATATAGACTTAGTTGCCTTTGCAATTGCAACATGTAATTCCAATATGAAATAGTTGTTGTAAATTGGAAATGCTGTAAGTTGCTGCAAAGTGGAAATCTTAAACCAAGTTGCTTTCTTTTAATTTAGGTGTTCTCTTGTAAGAAGATTTTTATATAATGAAAGTAGTAGTAACATAGTACTTATACCTACTTACGCTAAACCGATACATCTTCAATAAAGATGCACCTGTTTACACGGTAATATTGTTATGGGATCATAACTGACAACTTAAGAAAATAAGTAGGTAATTGTAGGTTCTTACGAGATTAAGTTATGACTCTATCAAGAAAAAATACCACATATTGTATAATAATATTATACAATAGTTACATATATTATATGTAACTAAGTGCTTCTAAATGGATTCTTCTTTGAAAATAACCTCTGTAGACATGTTTTATTATCAAACTTAAAACTTAGGCAACACTAAAATTATATGTAGTTGACTCCAGATGCCCAAGGTGGCAGTAGCCATTTATCATGAGGTGAACTGGGCCGTTTCTTTATGTATGGAAAAGGATAAACTTGACGTAGATTCAGCCATAAGTATTAGAATTGTAACGTACAAATATGAGTATGACTATGTACTAATCAGTCGCCTGTACAAAGTTGCAAGTTTTTGCAAAAAGTTGCAAAACGAAGAAAACGAGAACCTCTTTGCTAGTCACTTTGCGAGAATATTTTCAACTTAAACATGGAGTCTGTATATATAAGAGAAAATGTTGTGTCTATCTGTATTTTGAATAAAACTATATAATTTTCTAACATCATGCTAAATGGCAAAATTAACATACCTCTACCAATTTGGAGTAGTACAATTCTTCTCCTAGGTACAAAGAGACAAATTTAAGGACTAATACGGGCGAATTAAAATGTCCGGTACATTATAAAAAATTTGAAAGAAAACCATCACCCCGTTTAACACTTACACCATCTCGGATTGACTTACGTTCGACATATTTCGGAATCACTTATTACCAATTGGTAATGACTCCTAGATGGAACTTTTCCTCCCCGTGTCTGGTCTAGTACTACTATAATATAGTAGTACTAGACCTACTTAAGTGTTTTTGACTTCGAAGATATTTAGAGTTTCTGAGTAAAATTGAAAAGCCGAAGTAAACGTTGGTAAAGCCGCGTGAAGATGCTAGTTTTCATATAAAATGCGGTGCAACAAGATATGGAACCTCAAAGCTTTTGATACTACCCGTTTTTCTTCGAACTCGGTGCATTTGCATACAATTCTCAGTTATTAAAGAAATATTTCAGACGTGTAGGAACTAACTAATGAGCTTCGCGGTCTTGGGTTCACTTGTGGGTGTGCTTTGTTATTAAGACACTCACTTTTGTTATGGAAATAAGAAAGTGGTGTATATTATATATAGGTAGTTATGAAAATGATGGACATCAGTGCAGAAGCGTAGCGTGCCGCAGGCGATCTGCTTCTCGTAACACTTTTTAGGGGGCCAAAAGCTTAAAAAATATATATTATGTGTATTTCCTATAGGAAGACCTTTCAAACTGAACTCCGCCCAGTGTAGCACATTTAATTAGGGTGGTAAAGTAGTATCAGAATTTTTTCGCCTAGAAATTTTAAGGACCTTTTATTCCTGACTTTCCTTTTTGTACCTAACAGCGCAGGGTGAGGTATTTCGAATGTGCGTATGTAGGTACGAAATGTATGGTAAGTAGGTCTCATTCTTTAACACGTCCTGCATCCCAAATGGCTTGGCGGATTTCAATAAATGAGGTGTCGTTGGCTTCGTCTAAATTTTGGAAGTGACATAGGCTATACTTTCATTTCGGGGTTTTTGTTGTTAAAATAATTATCCAGGTTGCCAATCTTTTCGTACGGGACGTGGCATTTTGGTTTTATTAAGTTGTTTATTAAACCGAGGAGATTTCTTTACATTTAAAAAATAGTAGGTGCGGGGAAGTTCTTAAAATTCATGAAATATGTTCACAAAATTTACATATATACAAAAATGAAAAACAAAAATATAAAAACATGGCATTTTCACGCGAACTCATTTGTGCGAACCCACGCTACAGTGAAGTATGCAACCATACATGCTACGTTCATTGAGTCGGCGCTTCAGTTCATGATCACAATAATACTATTTAGTTGAGAATATTTTCTTGAAATCGTACTTTACATGACATCCATGTGTGGTAATCGCTAAAAGAATTTCATGAAGATCTAATATTACTACAATTAGTAACTATAGTTCTCCTTAACCTCCGTACAGCGCCCGTCGTTGCCCTTCCCAAGCGAATATATTACTCGTAGTTCGGCGAAGAAGCCAGACATGTGCTCAGAAGCGGGGCAAACCCGATTTAGCATTAATTCTTCGAGAATCAATATAAAAGCGGTCGAAAGTACCCCTAAGTATCTTTCATTTTGAGTAGCCTATTGTTATTTCGTCTTTTGTTCTTTTGGTGTGTTCGGACTTTTCAATTTGGCGTTTGTTTGCGCCGAATTTTCGTAGTGAAGTAATAGAATATCTGAAGGGAATCTGATACCACAAATGTTTGCTAGATTGATTTGCTAGAGAAATTAATGTTTACAAACTTAATGTCAATATTTGGTTCGACATTATTAATTTTCGACGAATATTGGCAAGATTCCAGGGACAGTTTCCCTGAATTATGGTAGAACCCTTCGTGGCTTTGCGACACTCATTTTGACTTATTTAAGCGCTGCTGTGTTCTATTTTGAGGGGTGTGGTAAGGCCAAGATAAAGTAAAGAAGATGATATGATACTTTAGTTCCACAGCATTCTTGCATTTCGGTGTGTGAGTGTGGAAGCCGAGTTACATATGAGACGGCCACCTTGGTAATCAAGAGTGGCAACGTATCTGTGATTTGCTTCAGTTAGAAATTCTGCCCTATATGGAATTAGTAAGAATATTACACTTACCATAAAATGAACTGCATGTTTCGGTTTAGAAATCTTTATTCTCAAAAGAATTTACATTCACTTATAATGAGAACTTATCTAAACTTAAAATTAAGTACAATATTCGGCGTGCGTACAAATAGGTTATATTAAAATATCTTAAATGTTATATTCACATTACTAAACATTTACAATGTGGGTAGTTTTGTAAAATGCAAGGTATACGACATGTTTGCTATTATCTCGAAAGGATACTTAGTATTGCAATGACTTGCGCGGCGTAAGGCTCTGGTCAATCTCCACCTTACAATATTATCTAAATTATGAATTGTATACTTAGTTCTGTTCTGGATCTCGATGTCCGTAAACTATGAAAATAAGCGATTAACTTACAAAATGGCAGATGATTTAAAATCACATAGGTACAGATTAATATTTATTTACCTACTTATAAATGGATATCACACCTAAAGGTGCCTTTCAAATCCAGTGAAGCGGACATAAGATTATTAGGTTTACTTAAGCTACAGTAGACGAGTTACTTAACAGACGCGTCTACATTCTACGGCTTCGTAATATTGTCAATCATGGTATTAGTGAAATGGAAGGTTGAAGGAACATCGGAGTCAAGGTTGTGTGGACATCAAAGACATTGTAGGGCAAGTGTTTGACAAAAGTGGATAGTGAAATGTTTTCGTGGTGCGACACTCATGATGTCACTGATATTTTGACTGTAAATTATTATTATATATTTATATAAATAATTATGTAATCGTATTTATGTAGTAATTATTTTTTTAATTCCTGAGTTTGAAATTTGAATTTTAAGTTGAAAATGTCATGAACTAATCAGACAGAGATTATAGGTGGAATGGAAACAAACTTAAAAAATGACATTACATCCGATAAAGTTGTTTTTGTCCGCTTATAGTATAAACGATAAGGTGTATTATTTAAGATCTATTTAAAATAATAGCAGTGTTAAAAATTGCTGCCTTCTGGTTTTATGAGTGTAAGGGATAGACTAGACACTTACATTACAAGGCATTTAAAGGTACTTAGTGATCAGTGGTGTCACTGGTATCACCACAGCTAGATTTAGGTACAGATACGACTCATATTATTTAGACTTGCACATATCCGTATGGCACTGACCATTCATAATTTGACGGACCACCTGCTCGATTGATTCTGCAACTTTGTTGAACATTATGTACCTAAATAACAAAAACATGAATTTTGAAATTATTTAAAATTATCTAAATATACATGTCCTTTCCTTTTTTGCATTGACGTTGAAACGAAACAAAACCACAAAGCATGTTCAATCTTTTAATATATTTTACAAAATTCATTCAATCTTTTTTGCTGAATTCGTTTCATCTTTTTATGCCTTCACCGCTCTTGTGACTCGTTCCACTTGTATTTAATTTAGAAAGATTAAAGATAATTTCCTCTTGACATTTCGGGGTGTTTATTATTTTTAGCAAGTGGATACTTTGAAATGTGAACGCTTTTTAAGCTTTTTTATTTTGAAGCTTCGAGTAAAATAGCCATGTACCTAATATATTTAGATGGTACAAGAGAATGTATTATTAGCATTTTACACCGTGGTCTAAAGCCATACAATTGTTTGATGACAGTAAGTCTTCCTCAAAATAGGGGAGGAACGTTATTGTAGTACTTATATGTCGGATTCTGTCCTTTAGTTAGGTACTTTAAAAATCCGCGATAGGAGGAAAAGATAGAATGTGATTCTATTGACTTTATACGCCGATTATCGATAATCAATCCATAGACCAATGAAAAAGATCGAAATTTTATAGTTTCTGGTATAAAGTACCCAATTGTCCAATATCGGTATTTGGTAGGCAAACAAAGGATAGATTGTTTATCAATAACGAGCGTTAGCACAACACAATAAATATCTTTTAGACTGGACAGAAAGGACTCTAATAAGGAGACGTCGCAGTGACTAACAGTCATTAGATTAGTCAGCTGGCGCCCGATCCTTGATTGCATTACGCCATTATCCACTCATGAACAATTAGACGGTAGTGAATTTTGCAGGAAACGAAATTTACGGTTCTAATTCTGACTGCTTTTATTTAATTAAGATGGATACCTTATCATATCAGTCGAAGTTCTTAGGTTTTATTTGATGGCGATCATAATTAAACATTTGAAAACTTTTGAGCAGTTCAAAAATTCTACATCGGTTCTCTATTAAACTGTACCTGTGTTTCATTTACTAAATATCATTTCACATTTGGTTAAGAGATCTTTTCTGGTGGGAGAAGACTTGTCCATGAGTCATATTTGATAAGGTTTGCATATAGGTTAACTTATAGGGTTTACATACGTTTATTTTTGGCGGAATTCAAGATGAATGATAGGATACCTACTTTATTACGTTAGTTATTTGACAGTTAAACCGTAATTTTTATGGCTAAAATACTGTATTTGTTAGTTGTTTCATGTTCGAAATAAAACTTGAAGTTAGAAGCGTAGAACTTTCGGATTGGTCAGAAACTGTCTTTGCTGAATATAGGTATAGTATAGACGTCCTAATTTTAAAATTTCCTCGCGAGTAGTAACACAATTATACTTTATGTCGAATAGAATAGCTTTCTTTAGATTTGGCAAAGTTACTTTTATAACGAAAAAACAATAATGTACCTACTAGAAAGCAGTAAATGGTCTAAATTTCAGCTTGAGATAATGGGCCATTACGAAAAGTTATAGTTGTTTTTGTTCTATGACCTTACATTAAAGTACACTTAGGTGTACGTTAGGATATGAGTATATTTCAACATAAATAGGGGTCCTGTCCATATAATAAAATGAGATACAATGTTACTGGTACGAGTTTCTGGAAGAGCGGTTTGAATCAATTTGTACGTAGCTTTGATTTAAGTGATATAAAGTACAAATTATTTTGGTCAATGATCGATGATCGCAAGGAAAAATAATACAATAAATAACATAACACGTGGCAAGTCGTTACTGAAAACATGGACGTATTTAATCAACTCCAAATAGGTTTTGAGTTCTAAGGTGGGTGTCAAAAACAATGCTACGTCTAACATTAGTGTTACAACCCACAGAAGACACAACCCCACAGAAGACTCCCTGTATCGTGGGTGATGGCACGGGGTCCATGGAGACACACACATATACAAACACACAAACATGCTGACCAAGAAAAATAAACTCAGACCCAGGAATAAAATAGACCCAGAAATCTAAATTTTCCATTTAGATATGTCTGAACCAAGGACCCTCTACGCGATAGACCGGTATGGTGGCTATGTCGCCACGTGGGTCGTCAAAGTTGAGATCCTACGTTTAAATTTCCATTACTGCACCTTTTAGAGAGAAACTGCTGTTATTAGCCATGACTGTGATGCAATAGATGTGATGGCGCCTCCGCACTATGAAGAGTTCTACCACATTTATGATCTAAGGACATTACGTATGTATCTAATAGAAAAAAATCTCATTTATCCACAGTGCAGTGCGTAATACTTTAATCTTATCTCATTATGTAGTTAATTCCATTATTGCATTCGTTTCTAATTCCGACCCAGATTAACTAACTGGTGATTAATCGTGAGGTCGCCATGTCACCCGGTCGTGACCGTGGTATGGCTTCGGATGAGTCGTCACGATATAGCAGTTTATATCCATATTAGTTTCGTTCGTAGCAGTTTATTACAAGTAGTATAATTTATATTAGACTCGTTTTGTTATTGCTTGCTTATGGTTAACTAAGAGTAGGTATATTGTACTCGTATGAACGTAAATTAGAAAGTCAGATACTTTTAGGCAAATACGAGTAATATAATTATGAAGTTAGTTGTAAAGAAGAACAATTAGTAATAAACATTGTATTTTAATTAAAATCTGTTAACCAAACGATGCAACGAATGATACAGTTATTGAAATATTATACTAGTCGGCATTTGGTTTATGACAAGATTCGGCTTTAAACTTTGTCTTGAGTAATGAAACCACTGGTTCGAGTTCCAGATCCTCTTCTTTTTTTGGAAGTTACTTAATCAAGAAAATTTTAAATGTCAAATATCACTTCCTTTAACTTTGAAAGAAAACAGTGTAGTGTAGGAAAACTAGGTTTCTTAAAGCTTTAAATAATATTCTCAAGGTTGTAGGTTGTTTTCCTCCACGCAGCATCGCATAGCAACCTTGTTTGAATCATCAGGCGATAATTTAAAGAGAGAACACAACTTTTCCACATAACAAATACGTACTAACATAATTAATGTACTGTTGAAGGTAGAGATTGCAAAAACGCGTAATTTATCAACAGGCGGCCTTATAAATAAGTTAATGCTTCCCTCGTCCTCTTAATCTCAATCTTTGGTTACGAGCAGGTATAATAACTGTCGAACGCTTTTACATCATAATTGTACAGTCGCTAAAAAAATATGAATGAAAAAAGTTAAATCACGTTTGAAAAGCTTTTTATTTTTAAACGTTCCATTTTGGGCGAAACACTATTGATACCTACATCCCCTATCCCAAGTGTAGTGAAAATTGCTGAAAGGAGTTACGAGGCCGATTTTGAAAAAAAAATCTGCATCATTTGTTTTTTGAAAATCTTTTCCTTAGTCAGATCAAACGAGTTAATTTTGACAAAATGAAAAACACGCCTTGTATAATTCCACCATCGGATAGTGTAATAAGTATAAAAATCTGGGTAATGAATAATGATAAATGACAAACTAATACATGCATTTAATACTATTACAGGTTGTTTGTTTGTTACAAATAGTGTACTTTATTCTACTATCGACACATTGCACAGTAGTTAAAGTGCCACAGTAGAACGCCAAAACAAATTCGTTTTGATTCTGCGCAGCTGCAATGTAAATATGCATGTGTAAAACAATGTTTGTTCCTGGTCGTTGTATGCGCGTCTAAACTTTGTTTCCAGAACTCCGTGTTAACTATTTAACCGCTAGCATGTGCCTAGTGATGAATTCTTTTACTAAAAGTCCAGTGTTACATTTCACAGGTAACAACGAATAGTTAAAAACTATAACTATTCGTGGTTACCTGTGAGATGTAACACTGGCGTGTGTTCTTTATTGTTCACAAGTGGAATGAAGGGGAATATAAGAATTTACAAGTGATCGATCAAAATTTAACTTTTAATGTTGTGTGTCCTGTCCATTGATATCGCTTGCTTATCACATGGACTTATCGGGAACATTTTAGTTGCAGGGACTGTACCCATACGCAGCACGATGCGAGTATCAATGCAATATCTAGTAACCATTAAAAGGGCTATGTTCTGGTTTAAAGGGCGTTGTCAAGTAGTAACTAATATGTATTCTACCCTAGATACCCTAGATACACCTAAGGATAACATCTTTGATAATAATTAAGATGGGCTCGTCTCATTTTTAGCCTGTTTGTTAGACCTGTTAAGGACCTTTTCCATGTTGTAGGTATGCCCTAATATTGTCCCTGTGGTCCCGGGACCAGAATAGGGCTACGGTATTCTCCTGCCTGTCGTAAGAGCCGACTAAAAGGGGCTTCCGGGGTTGCGGGCGGCAAGAGTGGGAGCTCAAACCTTCCAGCAAGCGACCCCGGGAAGGACAGCGGTTTTGTTTGGTCGCATATCGCTGTAATCACCAGGGTATGTGAGAGAAGCATTAATGCGCCCCACAGTTCCGTTGGAGATCCCGGTGTTCTCCACCTAACGCCTAGGACGGCCACGGGGGGTTTTAGTGCGGTAAAAGTCCCACATAACCCGGCGTCACTCCCGTGGCGTCGGGTGCCTTTTGAAGGTTTCATCCTCGTCTACAAAAAAAAAAGGTAGGTATGCCCTAATATAAAATTTCCGAGCATTTCAAATACTATCAAAAAAAAAAAACCTGAAATCTGTTGCTTTTGAAATCAAAAAGCTGTGTTCGCTTAGAATTACATCCGCGAACAATTCCACAGAGGTTGAAGGATTTGTTTTTTCAATGGAAGCGCTGCGTTGCGTTCTCTTTTTGTGTTGGTTTACACTTTGCACTTGTTGTAAATGATGGATTGTTTTAGACTCGATTTACCTTGGGTTTATAAAGTCGGGATTGAAATTTAGTGACTAAATTGTGTTGTTTGTTTAGTTGTAAAATGTATTTTGTGATTGTCATAGTATTTCGCACCAACACTTTTATGTCTCACAGCCGAATCTCCTTATATGGACCTATCTCCACAATAGAGACGGGAAACCACGCCACCATACCAAGCCACGATGTGGAATTTATTAATTACCGTTAGCTAGGCATTTGTGGGATAATTTAAATTAGTCCTAAAGGAAATGTTCATCATACTGGTCTGACACGGTTCTATGGTTATATGCTTATTGCTCTAATTGTACATGCACTTGACTTTCAATACAGTCATTATAATACGTACAGTAGAAATTAATTCGTAAGTCAAGCTGTGTAAAAACTAAATGCATCTTCACAATTCCCTACCTCACAAGTTGAACATAGGAAGCCAAAATACTATATATTGGATAGTAGAAACATGCGGAAATGCATCGACCAATTCAATCGAACGCCAAACAATCTGAAACCCGTAAAGAATTTACGCGCTCGCCTGTATCAGATGTTTACATTCGCTCCCCACTGTTTACCTTTGGGGCCACGTGCGCTAATTAGCCCCTTATTACTCAATCATATTGCGCTATTCGCGGATTGTTTAGACAATCCACTGGGTTACGCTGTGGTCGTGGATAGAATGCTTTTTATGAATAGAAGCAAAAAGCAGAAGCACTGCCTGTGTGTGCTTGTGTAGCTCTTAACCTATCTGCAGTTTAGTTTAGGTCAGAAGTTATATCGATTCACCCACTATTATCGATCCACCGTTGTCAGATTTCTTGCAATTCCATACTTGGAGAGGCATATTAAGCTCACGATCCTGGAAAGTTAACACTTTGGATAGCTGCAGTAACAAACTTCCCTTATAAAACTTGGATGAGTGGTTTAGATATCCAACAAGGGCGATTAAAAAACAAAGACACTTCTCAGAGCGCGTTAGAATAGGCATGGCCTAAAATTCTCTCACATTGAGAGATGGTTCGTGCCCAGCAGTGGGACCGTAATATGGTGACGACAAAATTAATCCTCTGACTCCGTGTTGGAGCAGCAGTGGTGTGTGCTGCAGGCCTTCTCCGAGTTGTGAGGAGAACCGTGCCCAGCAGTGTTATTTAAGACTTGCAACGTAGCGAATACCTACATGAACCCTTTTCCTTGTTATCGTCACAAAGAAATCGGAATGTTATTTTTCTACTAGCGAACACACGAACAGGAAACCGTACTGGAAGTTAAGCTAAGATAAAATAGAAGAGTTGTTGACGGAAACGAAGTGAAGCTATGTTTTCTACAGGTAATAAATAGAACTTTGGCTAAATCTGGCCTAGAGTTTATTGGGTGTCGGCACAGCTACGTGCCAACGCACAGAATGATTTTTTGTATGTAGGTATCTTTTTCAAACTCAACTGAACATTATTTATATGATGTTATTGGATTTTGATAAGAATTTACTTACTTATAAGGTGTTTTAGTGAGAGAATTGATGCCCAAAGTGGTATTACATTACGATCGACAAGGAAATTGGGCAGCGAAAAAATGGCAGCGAAATATAGGAACGTAAGAGGCAACTAAAAGGGGGCTTCCGGGGTTGCGGGCGGCAAGAGTGAGAGCTCGAACCGTCCAATAAGCAACCCCGGGAAGGACGACGATATGTGTGGTCGCATACTGTCATGAACACCACATGGTGTGAGAGGAGCGAAAACTGCTCTCCCAGGGCAGAGCTCGATCGGGGCATCGCGCTTGGAGGACTCCGGTTGCGTTCCATCGGAGATCCCGGAGTTCTCCGACAAGCGTCGAGGACGGCCACCAGGGGTGTTTTAGTGCGGTAGAAATCCTACATAACCCGGCGTCGCTCTCACGTCATCCGATACATTTTGAAGGTTTCCCCCTCGTAAAGAAAAGAGTCTAAATCCTTAAACGCGAAGTAAATCAGAGGGTCCGCTAAAAATTCCACATCCTACAAAAAACTTCACCGTGTTTCTTCCAACAAGAAATCTTAGAACACATTTCAATGGTTCCGTGATACATTTTGAATAGGTATCACAAAAAAGTTGCCTTTTGTCTCTCCCATCGCAAAAAAGTAGGACTACCTAGATCCGAAAAATTTGCCTCTAGGGATTATAGACAAAAAATTGGTCAAAATTGATATAACCGGCGTTTATAGCAATAAATCTGAAATAGGAATGTTTCAATGAAAATAACATAATCGTGATGCCTAATTAAATTTAAACGCCAACTGTTTTTTTTTTTTGTAAATTTGCACTGGACCCGACGTCGTTTGTTAATAGGTCAATGGTTCCTTTAAAGCAGCTACTTACCTTCTTAGATAAAGATAAACCAATACACAACCAAACCGACAGTGAATCGATCGTAAACACGCAATAAAATGGTGAACGAGACCGCTTTGATCTCGAGGTTAATACACCATATCAATTCGGTTTTAACTTCAACTGATGTGCGTACCGATTGACTTAAATCTCATTGCGTAAACTTACGTTGTTGTTCACGTTTCTAATTTTTAACAGTCTATAATTGTAGACAATATGTCTACTGTTAAATAGGTATACCAAGATTCGATAACTTCACTGTTTTTTAGGAGAACCATTAACGGAACTAATAACCCGTGAAGGTGGTAAAATCTTTCGTGATTCGGCTCTGGAGGCACCACCATCTCACCTATTTTTGCCTAACAGCAGTGCTAAATGCTGTTGTTCCGATTTGAAGGATCGGATAAGGACGACATACCTACTTATCCGGGGCGTTTAAATTAGCCCTCAAGGGTAATAACGCACCTGTGGCCAATCTCTGGGAGAAATCTAGTCTTCTTTGAGATCTCCATGGGCGGCAGTAGCCACCATGAAGTGGACTGTATGCTTGTTTGCTCTGTCAATATTATAAAACGCCTGAAAACTAAATATTCATGTCATATATAGAAAATACATCTTTTAATTTGTAGAATTAATTATAATAAAATTGATCAGCAACGTTTTCGTGCAATAATACCTACTCATCGTTTTAGGATATTTGCAATAGCTTTGTTCTCCAATTTTTTAAGCGAAGATATCATGTTGTCATTTATTTCAGACAGATAGATTCTTAGGGTGGGTTGCATCGGAAACCCGGTTAAAGTTTCCGTTACAGGTAAATATAACAGTAACTTTGACGGTAGCGATGGAATGTAAGAATTCTGTGTTGCACCAATTGATTTGTCATTAACGTCATTTCTGTCGCTGTCACCGCAATTTTTATTCGAAATTGACAGATAGGAAGTTGACAAATACTGTAACTTTAACCGATCGAACTTGACCGGTTAAAGTTAAGTATTAGTTATGACGTAATTTCAACCTCAACTAAAATGGTGCAACTACATATTGACACACACTAATCAAAATTGAAGATACATTTTCTATAACTTCTTGAATTACGAGTAAAATATCATCAAGCTGTAATGGCTTTATAACATTTATTTTAACACTAACTTAATCCATCAGATTTAAAACACGTTGGCCACCAAAACATTCACAATTTCTCGAATGACGACATCATCGTATCATATTATCATTCATTGCAGTATCAAGATAAAATAAGGGCTCATTCTGGCAATAGTGGTTTCTAGGCACAAGAGCCCATTCGAGATTTGATCTCGGCACTAATTATGCAGAGTCCTTGACTTTGATTGGGTGGAGTGCTCCTGAACTTGAATTCCCAGTGTAGCTGTCTTTATGGGTCATTACCTTGACGAGACAGAATCAATATTCGGTCTAGGTTATTTGTAAGTGCGCAGAATATGAACCAAGTTACCTTACCAACGAATGCGAAATAATGTTTAATAAACTTGTTCAAAAATTAAATTTTGTTTTTTTTTTTCACTAGATGCAGAATTATAATTAACAGTTAAATTATATAGTTCAGTTTAGAATGTTGTTTATGTATATAACTTTTACAAAATGTAAATATTTATGTGTTATCTCAATGAATAAAGTGTCAGTTAAATACATTATAAATGTTAATATTGTTAATATACATTTAATTATAAAAAAATACATAGCAGCGATAATGAATTTCAAAACTCCACACAAAATATAAAATATCTGTATGATTTAAAAAAAAAAACAGATCAAAATAATCAACATTTACCGCATTAGTTATTTACATTTTAAATAAATTTATATTACAAAAACTAAAATACTAAAACACAAAAAATGTGTCGCTATTTCAGTACAAATAATTATTTCTTGATCTTGAATAAGCTCTAATTTTATATCATTAAATGGCTAGTTTCCTTTTAATTTTATTGCTTATGTATGTATATATTGTTGTGTGATATTTGACTTCTCCAATCGTAGTGACCTCGGCTACGTCTTCTGTTGACGGCTCTGAAAATATTAAACAATGTAAGCATTGCCTCTAATACCGGGTTGCAGGTTTTACTCCCGACCAGGCAAATAATTAAAAGATGTTTCTTATATCCTAGGTCCGTGTGTTTTTCTTTATAAGTCAAGACATCTGTATTTGTGTATCACGACAATCATAACGTATGCTTATGAATGAAGAATGTGCTTTTTTATTTATCATCTTGCAAAATATGGTTGGATTCTGGTGGCCCAACCGCCAAAACTATTTCTGCCTCATAACAGCAGTGTTAAGAGTTGCTGTGTTCCGTTTTGAAGGGCGTAGTAAGGAAGACATACTTATCCGGGTCGTTCCAGCTTAGTCCTTATGGGTAGCGGCGCATCTGTGGCCGACCACAGGTAGGAATATCTGATCCTATCTCTAGCCACTTACCATCAGGTGGACTGCATGCTCGTCTACTACTCCTATATTATAAAAAAACGAAATGGAGGATAACACACATATTATGTATTGTTAATATAACTTAATTCTTACCTAAGTTTTGCCAAACTGGAGGTGGAAACACCGGTTGTTGCGAGAACACATAAACGACTTTGGAATCTCTCCTTAACCCAACTTCTTTGGCATTTTCCTTTCTCGATAACTCCATTCGATACCAGAAAGCGGGTTTTCTGTAAAAAAAAGAACAACTTTCAAAAACAATGAGACACAAATTACACGAAATCTAATGAAAATTCTTTAAAAGTTTTGTTTTTCAAATGAAAGCAAGATCCGCTTTTACAATGTGAAAGTAACATAAAATCGATTGTCTC
Organism: Epargyreus clarus clarus; assembly: GCA_014595695.2. Taxonomy (NCBI): domain Eukaryota; kingdom Metazoa; phylum Arthropoda; class Insecta; order Lepidoptera; family Hesperiidae; genus Epargyreus; species Epargyreus clarus. The sequence goes on along the minus strand of JACTTY020000031.1, from coordinate 1,512,962 downwards.
TGTCCTTTTATTAAAAATTTGGTAAAGTTGCAATTTCTTTTTAAATCCTTATTTGACTAAGTAAAAATGTTTATATCATAACAGCTAAAACTGTAAAACAGGAACTAGTTTATTTTTAGAGACAAGTGGCGCCACCTCTTGCCTGAACCCATTAGGCAGTTACACAATTACAACCTCAGCTGAAACTAGAAAGGCTAATCTAAAAACTATGTATGCAATTGTTGGTCTAAACACCCGCTACGGTCTTTGTAACAGTATAGAAAATTTCAACACCAACAGATGGCGCCAAATGTCTCACATTGTATATACATACAGCGCCATCTCTTATTCATTCGGGCCACTTACTTCAAATGGTCTTGGACGACGTTGTTCGCAATGGGGATACATATTTTCTGCACTGGATCGCTCATTAGTTGCCCCACTGTTTTAATAGGCGACTTTTCTGATACGTAAATTTCTAATAATCGGGAAGCCATTGGTTTTAGTTGCGCTGAAAATAATGATAAACCATGTTACAAATTTAATAATAAAAAATAGATGAAATAGGTGAAGCCTTAAAAAATAAAATAAAAGAAAAATTGTTTACTTCTTCTAATACTAAAATTTATTTACTTGTCAAACTTGTTTTTCGGTATTACGTAATATTGTAAATCTCTGAGGGCTGTTCAAGTAAGGTGCAAAAAGAGTTGTTATTCAAAGCCGGCAATGCATAGGCCAGGTATGTTCATAGGCAAAGGTGACTTCGTACTATCAGATAGCCTGCCTGCCTTATCGTTAGATACAAAAATAATAAAAGAGTCAACATTCCACTGTATTTCAGCAAAGATTATGTATTTGTATTTTTTTTTTGTAAAAGTATTTAATTATAACCTGCTACTTACTAAAATCAGCTCTTAAACAAGTTTCTGCACGATACAGATGTTCTAAGCACACATGGACTTGAGCAAACTTCATCAGGAGATTTTTCCAAGGGCTTATATCGATTTCATCAGCTATTAGCGGTACCTGTACAAATTAAATGTATGAATAAGTTACCACATATCATAATAATAATTATTACGATCCAAAGTGGTGGAAATCTAAATATATATAACTCAAACGTGACTGACTAGCATAGTGATCTATCAACGCACTGCCCAAACCACTGGACGGATCGGGCTGAAATTTGGGATGCAGGTAGATGTTATGACGTAGGCATCCGCTAAGAAAGGATTAAGCTACGACGTAGGATCCGCTAAGAAGCCGCGGGCAAAAGGTCGTATAATAAATAACGTAATAACCTTACTAAATTAGACATAAAAAACATAGTTATTAACTTTTGATCCCAAATTTTTACCTATATTCAGTATAAACAAAGAAAAACTGTTAAAACCACTTTGAACAGTCGGGCTCTCATTTGCACCTTGTAATACATTGTATCCTTTCAAACGTAATGTAGAAAAAACAGAATTATTAATACCTTCGCCCACAAAATTCACATTTTTGTGAATGTAAAAATATCTAAAAAACACCCACCCAGTGACGCCCTCTACCGCATCCGATATAGAACACTTCCAATTCAAAAATACAAACCTACCTCATTAACATCTTTCTTCTCAGCAACCAATCCATGTTTCTTCAACGACGCGAAATCATCAACAGTTAATTCATTGGGGTCTTCTATACAGAAGGATTCGGTGTCCAATCGTATAGAATTCTCGGCGGTAGAGAGCGATTCGAAAGGGTTCAGAGTGAAATCACCGCCCATACTCATGTCGTGGATAGTTTGGTTTATTTGTTCTATTGATTCGTGCGACCTGTAGAATAATGGTGAGTATGTATTACCCTTTTTTTTATCAGGAGACTATCCTAGTCAGAAAGATTTTATTTTTCTTAACTGTATAATATTTTTTCATATTCCATGCGACAGTGTTAGAAAAAGTAAATGATAATAAAATAATATTATTAAGATTTAAATAATAACTAACTTCAGCTATTTTAAGGATAAGAAACATTTTTTATCCTTTACTTTGTTTGCCTGCGTCGCCGTGGCCATATCTTTTTTAAAGTTTTTATTAAAACTTTGACCAACAAGGTAAGACAAACGTATTTAAATTTGATTTATAATTCATTGAATATCGATAGATAATAGTTAACACTTAGCACTAGGTTCTTTATATAGTTATTAACTACTTTATATTTTTTTAAATAAATGGTGTATGAACGCTCACCTAGCATCAGTATTCCAGATACCGGCAATGAAGAATGAATGTTCCAACAATGACATAATACGTGTGTATTCCCACACACATTTCTCTACACCCACCTGTAAGATAAAAGTGAATTATAACAATATGTTTTGTGTAAATGAAATTTTAAATTACTTAAATCCACCGTAAATCAGTGGTAAGACATTTTAAATTTGATGCAAGCAACGCCATCTACCAGCAATGTTAGGAAACAAAAAGGGGCCATTCAGGTATTACATAAGCAGATTTATTACAAATATTTACCCCCCCATCCCCCTTGTCAGCAAAAGTAAGCAAAGCTCTTACCCCCCTCCCCGATGCTTACGTAAACATTTTTCAATTAATGGATTGTTTTTTCTAATATTATAATTATAATTTTAAAAATGTCTAAACGTATGCATTACTTGCGGGAATCCCCGAAAATGCGTTTCCTTTTCAAGGAAAGACAATGTGAGGGTTGGCATTCGTGTAAACAAGTAAATAACTACCTATGACGTAATCATCATCTAGACTCCCCTACCCCCCCATGTCATCCAAAATAAGCAAGGCAAAGACCCCCTGCCCCCCATAGGTGCTCACGTAATACTTGAACGATTCACAATGTTTTTGAAAATATAACTATATTCAATCTTTAGTGAGTAAATGTTTTCCACTTTTTTACTACATAATATATAATGATATTTTTTATCACCTGTGCTACCAACGATAACGCTTGTGGTGGACTGCTGCGGAGGTTCTTAAGCACTTTCGCCGCTTGCGAGTGACCTCTAGAGAGCTTCAGTACCAACTTTGATAGGTATGTTTTGTTGTTTACGTCAATCTGCAAGTATTTAGAAATAAATTTTGTTTCCAAATATAAATGTGATATTATTTTGCCATCTTTGTCCCACTGTAAAGTCTCCGCTTAGAGTGCAGAGTGAGTAGGGTTTAAAGCCATAGCACAGTACAAATATGGACCAGTATGGAAACTAAGCCTAGTTGCTAAAATAATTACCTACACTCCATTGGAGAATAAGGTTGTCACTATATTATTTTTTCATAATAGTGTTTTTTATTTTTATTTTAGCATTTACTGTGCTATTATGATTAATCAATATTTCTACTGTGGCCATAGTCTATCACACTTGCTGAATGGAGGTTGATAGATATTTAAGTTTTCCTCATGTTCTCTATTGTAAATTTTTTATTTTTTATGTGTACTTACAAATGGTCTAATTTTTCCAGTTGCAACAAATTTCAAAGCTTGAATCAATAATGTGATTAGTTCTTCAGCTGTTTCACAATCTGAAATCATATATTAAAATGTACCAAATTTTAATATACACCACATGTATGATTTAAATGTTATGTGGTTGGCAGACATATTACCCCTTGTATGGAAAATGGGTATGATGATCAATAAACGTTATTTAATTTTAATATTTATCATTTAAGGATTAAACCTATTCCATTATAAAGGTACCATGAAGCACATTTGCACAAAATAAAAATATGTGGATAGGCATAAAAAACATGGATGCATTTTACGAACTAAATACACATCACAGACACAGCTGGAAGAATTAAAATCATGGACCATACTAATATTATAATACCATGTTAAGATCAACACAGACCTCTTAAAACATCCCACAGTTTATACGTGAAATCGTTACTAGATCCAGATGTACATAATGCTGTCAAACACTGCTTCAAGCTGCTTGTGTCTTCCGTGATAGCAAGAAACCCTCCCACAGGACATTCTGCTGTGTAAGTATAGTTCTCAGTCTCATTCAACAGTTCTGTAAGACGCTTTGAATTATTGAGTTTCTTCATGCCTGTTACAATGTTTCTGTAAAGTACAAGGGAAGTATTGTAATCAAATACATAGAATTATTTGTTGATAAATTAAAATGTGTGATAAATTTAAATTTTATCATAATGACTCGATCTTTATAATTTTGGTACAATCTAGATAGCCAATGATCTTAGATGTGTAGATAGACTACATAACATTACTTTCATTCTCTGTATTAATAATGTGTCTTAGAATTTCTTCCTACTATCTATGAAATAAAAAATAATATACAATCCAAATTTACCTTATAACAGCAGTGCCCAAGTTAATAGAGCTATGGCCTGCCGCAGTCATGTCCACTAATAGTTGATTGATGTTGTGGAGTGAGCTCACTGACTTCCAGATAGGGTTGCATAGACTTGCAAGATGACCTATGATGACTTCTTGGCTCTAGAAAGATGGTACAATATTTGAAGATAAATGAAGGGAAATTGTTTATTTGGTAGTTATTAAACAATATTTATTTATACAATTAACTAAATTAATAATCTCAATGACTAATAAAGAATTATAACTACTTACAACATCAACTATTTACTAAACTACTACTAATTTAGCTGATAAATCAGAAAAATCAGTTTTCATTCTAGTTCATCTCCCAATTTAACTCAAATGAAACTTATAAAATATTGGTAAAAGCTTATAATTTTTCTATTGTAAATTTTGCCAAAATTTCTTTATCGTTTATCTATTAAGAATTAAACAAGTAGGATTCTAAATACAATATCAATAACTATAGGACACTAAATAGCCATATCAACCTGGCAAACTAAAATGAAAATTACTTACAAAATTAACTTTGCAGCTAATGTATGGAGTTATCAACGTTTTGGAGGACCATTCGCAGTGCAGCTCAGTGGCGCCGCCGTGCGGAGCGTTTAACAACTCATCAGTGCTGAGAGCTCCATAGGTTATACCGGAGAGGACGTATTTGCAATCTATTAATAAATCCACCTAAAAATAAACATAAACTTTACATAAACTAGCAGTTGTTGCTGTTGAATATGATACCAATATTTCTAGATGAAAGAAATCCTGCAAAAATTCCTATATTATTCTAGAACGATGTTTAATTATAATTTCTGCTTTAAGACAGATTTTTGACGTGACAATGTCTTATAATTCGACGGAGCCGGCTGCACGAACTAAAAAAACATGATTCATGCGGCGTTACCTCGCTCTGAGGCTTTACATTGAAGTGCAAGCGAGAGCGCGGAACGAGCGATAAAGAGGCACAATCGGCCTCCGCGTATTTACCTCCTACTCTTTATCCATACAAAATATCTATCAAACAAATAAAATTAAATTATAATATAATTAAAATTTTCTTTTGAAAAATGCAACCATTCTAGCAGTATTTTCTTAGGACGTTGTCACATTCAACTATCGTCAGTAAACCAACTTTACAAACAACCAATTTTTTTTTTATATATTTTAAGCAGCAAAGAAGCATGTAGGCCTCCTGATATTAAGTGGTTATTTATTTATTTATTTATTTACATGCCAACAGCAACACACACAATACATTATATAGTACTTAGAAGTACACTATAGTAGTATTAATAATATAAGGTTCGTATGAGTGCCAATTATAGGCATGAACAACGTTTATATTATATTAGTCTGTATCTTTAATTTGTATGGAACAAATCGAACCATACGCAACCATTATAATGCTGACTGAGCATGGTAATAATGAAACAACCGCAACTGTTGCCCACTAGTTTCGATCTGTGCCATTTAACTATGATATATTTATTATTATTATTATAAAGGTTATTCAAAGCTGTACTAAGCCCCAACTAATCCAGGAATCCTACTTGTATTAAAACATGTACTACGCCATTTTAATCACACAACTGACTCAATTATTATAAGGCAAAACAAATATGCTTGACTGCTGGTGAAGCCATTCAAACTGAATTCAGTAGGCAGACCGCACCAATCAGAGACAAGTGGCGAAATCTCGTGTCATAGGCTAAGACTCATTTTCAGTCACTGCACCAATAAAGTAAGTACGAATCTAAGTAAATCTCACCATATCTTCCTCAATCTTCTCCAGTGCAGCATATTCTGTCATCAGATTTTCTACATCCACTTCCTCCAAAGTAGAAGACCCTCCATAACTGACGATTCCTCTAGCAAAATGCTTCTCATCTGGTTGCACAGTTAGAAGCAAGGGCATACCTTCATCTGATGGATTACATAGGATCCACATTGGTATTGAATCCTCTGATGGAATGTGGGACAAATTTCTGTTGTAGAGATTTGCTATTTCCCTGAAATTATCAAGTGATTCTTGGTAATGTATATCAAATGATGCAGAGACACCTACATACTAACTTAATATGAATCTTATTTGTGACTATCAGATATTTATTTATTCATGTCGATAAGCTAAACTGTATTCTTATTTATTTAAAACAAACCCTAAGTAGTTCTTATATTTTATTAATGTTTATTTTTTGTTAATTGCTGCTGTGTTCTAGATTGAAGGGTGTGGTAAGGAAGATAAGTACATGAAAGTATTGCAACATAGTTTTGGTATGTCTGTGACTGACCTTATTCAATTTTATTTGGTTTTCATTAAATATACCCGTGGGTGGCAAAGCTTATTTATCATCAGGATGCATCCTTGTCTTTTACTACAATTTTATATTGAAAATTGATAATGTAAAATGTAGTGAGAAATCTCTAAACCAAAAATAATAATAAGATATGAGCTGCATCTACAGACTTTTATTACAATTTAGAAATGCTAGGAATAGGAAAATACCTTGCTTTGTCCACCTGTATGGGACCATGGCAGGCCTCTTCCTTCCGCCATATTTGTGGCTCATCAGGGATCATTGTGTCATCAAGAATTGTGTGCAGACTTAAATCTAGTTTTAATGGAGATCCTGTTAATTCCAATTCCTCTGAAATACAAGAAAAACAATGTTGTTTATAAGAAGTGTGGCATTGGTGTTCTCATAGGAAGGGTAAGGTAAGGGAGACTTAATTAAGACATTCTAACATAGTCCCTAGGGGTGCGGCGCACCTGTGGCATACCTCAGGTAGGACACCAATCTTATGTAAGGTTGATTACGAATGTCTTTATTTTTATCAGATGAACTGCATGATCTTTGATACTTCAATAGTATAATAAAATTACTGTTGCAAGGCTTAAAAGTTATAAATTAAGCTCATTATTATCCCAGATGCATGAGTGTGGGTATTATTATAACAGCCAGAAAATTTCAGACCAAAGTTCACACTTTCGTTCGCTTTACATACCTCGAACTTTGAGAAACCCATGCGATGTAGTACCCAGTAGTGAGAGTATAATTGGTTGATAAACATTTGACGAAAACATTTTAATAAATTTGTTTATACTTTGTATTATTTTGAACAGAATAGTGTGACCTTACCTGCTTCTCTACTATTATTCTTTCCATAATTATCTGACGCAGAATTCAATTGTTTCGGCTGTAATAAAAACAATCACGTTAATACACAACTAAGAATTTCTTTAAAAACAAAATAGTTTAACTTTTTTACACGTCCTCCTTTAGAAATATAGTTAAAGTTCCATATTAATAAATACCTTTAAGTACACAAGAACAATGTCTTTATCATTTTTCGTAAACATTTCTACATAACTGGGACTTGATAGTTTTTCGAAAACATATTTAGGGAAACTATCTGAAACTGGTTGGTATAGATTATTCATTGTAACATAAAAGAAGAAAACAAAATTAAAATTCGAATCCGTTGCGAACGACACACCAACAATTTAAATTTTAGACACGTAACGTCACTGTCATTGTCAGTTGTAAATTTTGTACATGAATGATGTCACAATGTTTTCGTCCAGAAATAAAATATATTTTTTTAATATAATCGTAACAATCGTTAGTATTAGTCAAAAATATTAATATTATAACAACTGTATCAAATATTGGCGCTGTTTTAAAATATCGCAATATTTTTTTATCAATAGTGGCAATGCCGAAAGAAAATGCAAAATATGTTCACTAGATGGAGCTATCATAAGCACTTTGATTCAATGTTCATCCAGTTTTATTGTATTTAAAAATAATTATTCATTTATTTGTAACAATTTTTTTGTAATATTATGATGTACTCTTTTTACTAATGGAAATTACTAATAAAAGTAAACCCCGTAATATTACATTATTTGAAATCATGAAATCAGTTTAAGAGATTAACAAAAACAAAAGTAAATCTTTGGGATTTCAGACACTAGAAAGAAAATTTTTTCTATTTTACATTTTTCTTATTACATAAGTTTCATAAAAGTTTAAGTAGGTGTTTCCATGAAGTTAACAAGTAATTACAATTTTCATAGGAGAAAATATTAAGTGTATGTTTGTAATAAATATTGCCTTGTAAATATTTAATAACAGTAATAACATTACTAAAAAAGCCAGTAGGTGCCTTTTCTACCGTCAACATATTAGTTTCTCACGATCAGTCGACGACGATTGAGAAGTGGTTAGAAGAGGTCCAACGCGCTGTTTATATGCGGATTTTTCGGATATCTTATGAAAAAAGTTGCTTAACCAAACTGTCTTTCATGTGATAGACCAGAAGATGTTCAACATCTTTTGCTGGAGTGTGTCCAGAATCGTAAAGAGAGAGATGCATTGATGTAAAAACTAAAAATAAATCAAATGAATGTTGGTGCATTTCAAACTATTTTTTCGGAGCCGTTTTCTGAAACTGCGAGATGTGTTTATGCGTTCATCAATGCATCTCTCAAACATAGAAATTAATTATATAGGATAACTTAATTAAAATGTAAAATAGATTGTATAAGGTACAATGGGGTTGACATGTACAAACTACTACCCAAACCCCGAAATAAATAAAGAGAAAAAAAAAAATGCGGATTGCTAGACTTGAAATAGTAAAAAGGTAGCTCAGACAATGTTTCATTACTATATTTTCTTTTATCGTTTTAAATGCAAGTGCTAATGAGTTTTCAAAAACGCACATAGCTTAAAAAAATTGAAAATCTGAGGAGAGTACTCTCGTTTGAAATCACTACGCTATCACAGCTTTTTAAGCACCTCCAGGATGGAAGACCATCCGTCCGTGGAAGAACAAGAGTTCGTTCTAAAACTGAAGTGTAAGTCCACAGAACTATCAGTTCACGGGCACAGCTCGAATCATTTTATTCAAATTAACTGAGGTTCATTGACGTAGGTTTGACGTAAACAATTAGTAATACCATAATTCTTTATCATCCCGAACATTATTAGTTTTTGAACAGGAAAAAGCACTCACATTATTGATTACATTTTTACTTAAAAAGTGCGTCATAGATTACAAAAAATACAGATGCAGATTTTTTATCTACAAGGGCGTAAATCTACGTTATCTTACCTTATACCTATTGTTAAAAGTCAGTGATAACCTAGTGGATGAAAGTTGGCCTTTCGCTCGTGGGGTCTGGGGTTCAAATCCCAGGCAAGCTCTGATTTTTCAAATTTATATGCGTATCAGAAATTAATTATCACTTGCTGTAACGGTGAAGAAAACACCGTGAGGAAACCTGCTATCCTGAGAGATTCATGTAAAAAATCTCAAAGGTATGTGTAGTCTATCAATACGCATTTGGCCCGCGGTAGCCTCATTCTCATTATGAAAGGCGACCCGTGCTCAGCAGTGGTACAGTAATGGATTACTTAAGAAATGTCAAACTCAATTTTTGGTAGGCAAAAGAAGACTTGGATCAAATACAGTCTTAATTGTATCTGATACAAGTCTTGTTTTAAAGAGATTACACAACATTTCATTGACATGCCGTCGTTATTGATCACGACTAAGGTCCAGTATGCGGAACTATCTGTTCTTTAGCGCCGTCGAGATTCGATAAGCACTGATAGGTTTGATAAGCTGTTCTAATTTTCAGTCGAGGGTTTGACGTCACAGTGTTATGCTTCTGCACAATGTAGAGATTTCGGAAATCAGCCTTCATGTTAACGAGGTGCTATTATTAATCATTATGATAAAATGTGACATGATTTGAATACTGTTTTGGATTAGAAGTTGTTGATTGACATGTAGAGTGTGTGATAGTATGTGATAATATGTGACACACATTAAATAGATATGCATTGATACATAGCTTAGTTATTGGAAAAATCGTTTCTAAATTAGGCAACCGAGGTTCGAAGCCCGGTGATCACTTTAGATTTTTCAAAGGCATATGCAAATTGAAATGAATCATCATTTGCTTAAAACAGTGAATAATAACATTCTACGGACATACTTAGCAGGGAAACGTCTTGTACACTTGAAAGTTTAAAAAAGATTTAATACGTTTGTGAAGTCTATCTATTCGTGCTTGGCCAACGCGGTTTACCTACTATAGGTAAACTTATACCCGCTCGCAGAGGAGATCCGTGCCCAGCGATAGGACAATAATTGGTTGAAGATCCACACGGGTCACGGGTAATAGTCTAGTATGCTGAAAGTGCAGTAGATATGGCACACTTTGGCTTCCTTCCAATGTTTTTGATTTGCACAAAAGTTCAAAATCAGAAGCGCTTGCTTAAAAGGTTTCACGAGGCTATCGCTAATTTTTATAACATAGGAGTAGCAAACGGGCATGCACACCACTTGATGGTAAGTGGCTACTGCCGTCCATGGACATCTGTAATCAATATCAGATAAGATTTTTCCTGAGGTCAGCCACTAAGGCTAAGTTGGAACGCCATGGATAAGTATGTCTCCCTTACCACACCTCTGACACATCGCAGCGTTTAACACTACTGTTACTCAAAAATTCTATTATAATCTTTTTAACAACATAAAAAGAAGACACCTCAAAAACCCGCCAAGATCTTATATACTCACACAATGCTTGAACAATGTACATACTTCCACTTAAGTTTAATTCTTTCACATATCCTTCCTTCATTACCTTAGTTCATTACACTCACGTAAATAGAAAATGAAAACCTCAATGTAAGTAACAGTTACACTTCAAGGAATGATCCTTTCAATCTGATTGGATTTTATTTGATTGCATTTGGCTATAAGATAAAAGGTTTAAATGTGTTTAACATAAAAGGTAATGTTCACCGGTTATTAAGGTAGAATCGAATTAATTATGCAAAGTATGTATTATTCTTATTATAGTGATAAACCCTTTATACACTTTACTCCAAGCTAGGATGCTCTATGGGTATGGGTATGATACGAAGGAAAATCCACTAAAATATGACCTAACATTAGATAGTAAATGCTGTCCATTGACGTGTGTGTATTTAAATTAGGAAAGTAATTTAGAGAATCTCTGTTACAGCATACCCTTCGAATCAGAATAAAGCAGTGTTAAGTTGTATAATATGCGACCAATAGTCAGTTAGACACTTTTGTTGCTTTTTGTACCTATAGTGTAGAGTGTAAGATATCAATAGCGTAATTACTCGTATATTGTGGTCTAGTTACTTATAGTAGGACTGGCAAAATGCCACGGGCCCTCGGCCTGACGGGGCCCCCGGCCCGAGAGACAAGCTCTTAAGTGACCAAAAAATGTATAAATCAGCGAAAAAAAGAGGATCAAACAATCACTAAGGTAGGCACGTATTCGGGAGCGAAAATGTCTTAGGGCCCCATGCAATGAATTTGAAACGGGTCTCTTACTGTAGGTATTACGGCATTGTTGACACTATGAGCATATTACGACAATATGAGCATAAAATACAAATGGTAATTACTTTGAAATTACAAACAAAATTTATTTATTGGCATATTCAAAGCCATTAACATTTGAGTTAAAACAAATTTGCGTGATACGTAAATTCCGCTCCATTTAAATGGGAATTAGGATAACATCAATGAATGAAGCTTGTTATTTATGCAACCAATTTGATAGGTAATACGAACGTAATAAATTAACATCGGTCCTATAGTTTCAGTGTACATTGTTGTGTTATAAACTAATGGGAACTATTATAAATGAAGCGTTGTAGTTTAGTTTTTATAATGTTTGTTGTTTTAGAATTTCGCTTCAGAAATTTTCGAAGTTTGTTATCGGCAGATAAAGGTAAATGGACGAAAAATATGTACAGGTATAAATTGAAGCGGCAAATGAAATTAAAATGTATTAAATTCGTGATGAAGTTACATAAAAAAATTAAAACTGAAATCGCTTTATACTTTCATAGCCTTAAGGTTTCCTGTTTCATGAGTATCTACAATGGACAAATTGTGTCCAACATCGATTATTCTAATATCGGGTCCGTCTCAACAAAAATACAAATTCAAAAGGGGCTTTTGTCACACTCACCGCGCCTAACTATGCGTGTTGACGACAACAATAGAAACAACTTTGCAAAGAGGTACTGCCAATGCTGCCATGAATTGAGTGTTGTTAGCTCTATTATATCTTCCGGAAGAATGAGTGGAGCTGGAGTGGACCGACACTACATGCCACTTAAAAGCCACTAACAGACATTTTAAGTTAATATACTATGCACATTTATTAATTATGTACATATGCACATCTATTTACATTATTAAATAAATGTGCTAACTAATGCTGTACAAGCGTTTATTAAAAAAAAGCGGCGAATAAAAAAAGCTCTTTGTTTTGAGAATTCGATTAAATAATCGGTAGCTCACAATTTGCACCTTTACATCTTGTAAGGTTCATAAAGAATAAAGAAATAAATAAAATGAATTTCTAAGAGCAAATAAGCTAAGCCAAAATAACAGGTAGGTATCATATGTCTCAAATAAATCAATGTGAGATAACTTAGCTATTCAATATGTCTCACCGACCTATGCTAACTTTGTAACTATTATTATTAACTTCCTCGTACAAACAAAGGGCCTATCCAATTAATGTTACATATATGCTAAACTTGTTAAGTGTTTCAGATTTCAAATAGTGGATTAAGATGTCCCAAATTGTCTCGTTATTAACAAACTCACGTCTCAAATAGTTGTGACTTGCAAAATGAATTAGTTGTATCAATTTTAGTGTAAGAAACAATCGTAGACTTCAGTTGCACGATCACATATATTTTTGCCGAATAACAGCAGTTTTAAGCAATGTTATAATATGAATGTGATAAGAGAGAGACGCTTACAGGCGGCATTACAACTTAGTTTTGAGTAGAAGCAACGCAGCTGCGGCCGACCTTAGTTAGGAATAAAATACTATCTGAGGTTTATAACAGAGATCCATAAGCGACACTGATTATTTTGACTGAAAAATCCTTTGCTATTTTTATTAAAAAAAAAAACAACGACGACCCGCGTGCCAGAGTGGTTGCCGTACCACTTTGACATGCAGTGGGTTCTGAGTTCGATCCCCGGCTGGTATTCGTTTCTATTTTCGTCTTTTTGTGTCCATGGCAGACTTGATAAAGGGGATTCTATTATATTTTATTTAGCTCAATTAATATAAAGTAATTATTGCCACTTATGGAAATGTATAATCAACCACAATTAAAACATTTTATTTTTGTCTTATAACAACATTGTAAAATTACAATGCTTTAGTCCAAAGGGCGTGGTAAGATAGTTGTAATAAACCGAGGCGTTTCAACTTAGTTCTTAGTAGCACTCTTCTCCTAATTGGGGTTGACCGTACATCTATATTTTACGTAGTTGTGTGTATGCATAGTTTCTGTGACATTCGGAATCTACGGATATAGGTCGACGAGGGCACAAAATTGGAACTTACAACAGATTTTCTTATACTGTCCACCACCAGATCAAAATAGACTGACAACATCAACTCAGCGGGTTTGGCTTTGTTTATTATTCAATTAATTTTAGCTAATGTATATATTGCATTTTTCTTTTCATTTTTCTCAGATGAAAAATAAAAGCTTCTAGTATCTTGCCTTATATTCACTAAACAAGTGACTTGTTTAGCAAGATACGATATACTGACACTTACAAAGTGTTTCAATAAAGCGACTAAACGCGTCGAATTGAACATTTAAGGAGTCAGTTAAAATGTCAGTTCGATTCCATGAACGCTAAGTATTTTGGCTTACTATATTTTATGTTCAGGTATCTTCTAATCATTGGTTTAAGCAGCCATCCGTAAGTTAGATGTAGGCGTTTTCACTTTACGTAGTTGTTAGCACAAGGGATTAAAACTTTAAATTCGCTTTATTAGTAAGATAGCAAACAATTGCGAAATTAAATTGCTTTCTCAGAAAAGTGTTATAGCATCATATTATTCGTATATACGAAATTAAATTGAAAAAGATGAGAAAAAAAAAAGTGATAGTAAATATTTAAAATAAATGTTAAAATAAATTAGCTAGGTACACTTATCTTTTATTTAAAATATTATATAGAAACATAGGATTTGTTTGTCGTGCACCATGTCAGACACGTTCAATGTCTGTAAATGTAAACGTAGTCTAAGGGTGACGTATACGAGTATTAAAATCATACTGCTGTGTATGGTTACGTAAGTAAAGGAACTTACTATCTATAATTCATTTGGCGGCAGTAATTTAGACTCAGAAATAATTAATCTGTCATTGAGTCTGTCAGGGCAATCATTTTACACGCGGGACGAGAGTGGCGTAGTACCCGTAGTAGGTACCCGTGTGGCGGAGATGTACCATACCGGTCTGACCTTTTTTTTTTTTTTTTTTGTTAACGAGGGGGAAACCTTCAAAAGGTACCCGGTGCCGTGGGAGCGACACGGGGTTATGTGGGACTCTTACCGCACTAAAACCCCCCCGGTGGCCGTCCTCGGCGCTGCGTAGAGGACTCCGGGATCTCCAACGGAACGCAACCGGAGTCCTCTTAGCGCTGTGCCCCGTCGGGCTCCGCCCAGGTGAGCTTGATACTCACCACACCGTCTGGTGTGCACGACGGTATGCGACCACACATACCGCCGTCCTTCCCGGGGTCGCTGGCCGGGCGGTTTGAGCTCCCACTCTTGCCGTCCGCAACCCCGGAAGCCCCCTTTTAGTCGCCTCTTACGACAGGCAGAGGATACCGTAGCCCTATTCTGGTCCCGGAACTACAGGGACAATACCGGTCTGACCTACAAAGTGATCCGGGTTCGACCCCGGCCAGACAGATATCTAAATGGTGAATGTTCCAGGTTCCAGGTGCCAGGTACTACGTATTTTGGGCCTGGATGGTCATGTCTTTGTATATGTCATGACACTCATGACACAGGAAATTCTAGTATGGGTCTGGGAGTGTGAAAAGTCTCTAAAAATCAGTATTTTATTATTTAGAACATTTACAATTTATAAAATTCATTTCTGTTAGTCCCAGAATTAAATTGAATTACCTATTTAAAACTGTTCGCCGTTAATTAACTACGTAGGTGTTACACCGTGGAAGTACGTAGGCGTTATATATCGCTGGAGACAGGAACTGTATGCAATTTATATGGAAAATATTATATAATAATATTTGAATGTAAAATTAAATTTACTTTTATTAAAAACTATTGGAGTCTTTTATTTTTTGCTTCTGAAGTTATAGGTAGAAAATAACTATGTATTATAACACTTGAGTAATTTTAAAAAAATACTATTTTGTGAACGTTTTTATAGTTTTTAATATTTTATATACTTTCAAAAATGATAATCAGCAACTTTTAAAATCATGATAGTAATAATGACGCTCGATGTTATTTGGAAAAAAATACTAGCTGACGTTGTGTTGCCATATAAATAAAAAAATGTTAAGGGTGAACAACCCTTATCACTTAGGGGTATGAAAAATAGATAGTAGCCGATTCTCAGATCTACTGAACATGCATATGAAATTTGGTGAAAATCGGTAAAACCGTTTCGGAGGAGTACGGTAACTAACATTGTGACACGAGAATTTTATATATAAGATTATGTGAATGTAAAATGTTTGTGAAATGCAATTACATAACGTGTTGTGACATTATTCACATAGCCCCAATACATTAAAAATATTAATTCTTTTAAAATTCAAATTAACTAAACATTAGTGAAAGATGACTAAATTATTTTTTAATTACTACTTTACGAATGAGGCTGTAACTTTATTTTCTAGAAAATAATTCAGTTACAATAATGATGTAAATTAAAATGAACGTTTCACTTCCGATTTAAATTTTAAAAAGTTTAGTTCGTGAACTTTTTATATTAAAACTGGAAAGCTCCATTGTGTAAAACTATAATGCCTGAACAAAGCTTCTATTGAAGCTGATCTGGAGTCGTACCACGTAGCGCTTGCTACAGAATCTGCCTACGCGTGCGTAGCTCCGCCCTCAGACCGCCCAGGCTGGTATAAAGGCGCGTAGCACTCGCCGTAGCACCATTTGAACTTGTTGCACTTCGCGCTTCCAAGTTTGAAACTTTCGAATTCTCTACGCACTCTCCGTTCGCTGTTATCAGGTATGTAGAATTGTCTTTTTAATTTAAAATCTGGTCATATTTCCGGACATTCTAATTAGAATGTGGGAAATCCTATCTCGGTTTTTATATCATTACGGTTTGTTTATTATTATTTTTTTAGTATTTAAACTTTTATACGTAGTTTAAAAAATATTTTTTTTTAAAGTTTATTATTCCGGTAAAAATTTTCGGTTTAATCGTGCGATTGAATTTTAGAAATTTATTAACGCGGATGGATATTTATTACATCGCTGAAGAGAGATAAAATTAAATGAAGTAAATATGGAAAAACTCTAATTAAAGTATGGTGACTACATATACAAGACATTTTTATGTATAACGGATACTCACGATACGCGCTTTTTATTTTTTATTGCCGATTTTTCGATAATGTTAGTGTAAACTTCAAATTTTCAAACTCGATACAGTTTTGTAACGGATACAAGCCTGGTTTGAATAAACCGAATAAATTGAAACTTAGTATATTAAATGTGGATTATAATGTTAAATTGCGTTAGAAACAAATTGTAATGTGTTTTGTTATAATTATATAAATTTTATTTACATGTTTAATTCATTTAAAGGGTTTATTTAAAAAACAAAAAAGTTAAAGCGACGAAAATGCATTGTTACGCGCGTTTGTACTTAGCGTTATTGGTTACGAAATAATATTCTTCGAACTGTACAATTAATTAGATTCTGGATATTTCCTATCCATTGTAACGATTCTTAATAGCAATATGTTATTTAAATTGAACTCGTGGTGGTCGTGGAATATCTTGTCGAATATTTTTATAACTATTCATAACAATAACTTCTCTAATAGTCACCTAAAAAGTTGTAACCTATTAACCTTAGTCTGTTACTATTCGTATAAACAACGTCGGTAATGGTATGATCGGCAATGGTAACGGTAATGCCAGACTATTTCTTTTTATTTTTGATTAATAGTCACAAAAGTTCGTCAATAGCTACCAAACAAACAATTTATTTAAAAAATAAAGTCTTATTTTCTATAACTCGAAATACAGCATATTTTGTTTTATTAAAATTAAATATAACGATCAAAATAAAAATAACCGGACAATCAACAGTACTATACTAAGGGTTATAATTATTCCATAGTTGAAGCTCAATCAACAATACTTTTAAATATGTGTCGTAATTTAATCCTCAGTTATTACCGGACTTCGCAGAAGTTTCGGTTTTAGTATTATTTATTCATAATTATGATTCAATTACATTGTACATACATTTAATTAGTGTGGCCTACTTTTTGGAAGAAAACTTTTCAAAAAAGAGGCTATATGCGAGTGACTAACGTTAGGCTAAACATTGGTGAATAACTTCACAGAAAGATACTTCTTGGTGTTATCTAGTTACTTGCTATACCGTGATATTATTGTTATTTGTGGGAAAAGAGCCGTATTCATTATTGAGGTAGAAAGAGTTGCAGTCATATAACTTATTTTCAATATTTAAACTTGCATTGAAGAGAAGAAAATGAGTGGAGAAAAGTGATAAAACCACTACGTTTCAATCAGAAGGCACTACCGTCGCAGCTTTTCCAGCGTCAAACAGTTCTTGCTATTTGGTTTGGTTTACTTGCATATGAAATGTCCATCTTAATCTTTAGATGTGGCATCTGATTAGCTTTAGTTCAAACACTTGTTACGGCCAAAAGTGAATATCTACCGATGTTATGGGGTCCTTTGATATTTCTTTTATGACAAAAATATCGAAACTAGACAATTTTCTTTACCATTATCAATCATGATTGATTTAATTTGGCGGCAGCCTACTTTATACTTCCAGAACATAAACAATATGTAGATTTTACGTCGGAACCTTATCTGGACGATTATTACAATGATTTATCAGGTAAATTGGTCAAAGCCCTCAATAATAAAATGTTGCAAAGCTTGCGCTTTCGATATCGCCTGATAAGTTATCACTATCTGCAATTATGAGCGATTGCGTAAATATTTCGGACTTTGCTTGATCTCTAATGCAGTCCAAATTTGTATTATAACATTGTATATCAAGATAGGACATTTTAATAAATTATAAAGAGTTCTATCGATTTTTATTAGGAATATTGGAAATGTATAGACAGAATGAGTTGATTTGTTTAACAACGCGGTATCACTACTTTTATTTCCGCAGTAAAACAGAGTTCAGAGATACTGTGTTCTGAATTGAACGGTTTGTTAGCAGAAATATTTACGAGGCGTTCCAACTACATCTGTTATTAATGCCACCTATGCATGGTTCTTTGCTATTTTACTTTAATAAATAATAAGGAATAAACATCTTATATATAAAATTCTCGTGTCACAATGTTAGTTAACCGTACTCTTCCGAAACGGCTTTACCGATTTTCACCAAATTTTATATGCATATTCAGTAGGTCTGAGAATCGGCTACTATCTATTTTTCATACCCCTAAGTGATAAGGGTTGTTCACCTTCAAGATTATCAACAAATCTAAAGTACCAGATATCGGTATATAAAAGCGTTTCTAGAAATAAAAGTTCTAAAAGTCTGACAAGATAACAAATTGTTTTAGTCCAACAAAACGTCAACAATTAAAAATAAAAATAATAACTTTATGAAATTGAGTTGAGTAAGGAATGCTGAGTAGAGAAACTTTCCGTTATGAAAATTCTTTTGCTAATTGGTCGTTGAATTTTTTAATTATTGCGAAACGCGTTAAAAATGTTGTATCGTAACTTGTAGAGAGCAGTCTGTCGTTTTTTAACTCTTAGGGTCAATTCACATTGTCATCCAGTTGTACTCTCAGACTCTCATATTCTCAGACTGAGTGGAAACAATAGGGTACGTTGAAGTAACACTTCGTAGTTAAACTGTAACAGTATTTTTGCTTAAGATTTAAAGATTGTGATACTTAGATGTAAAGAGTGTGTTATACGAGATGATCACGTAGTCGATACATATAGTAATGCAATCTTAGACAGAGCTATGATGAAAATAGTGCGAATAAACCCTAAAACAGTTTGAGCGAAAAATCAAAGACAAAATGTAAGCAGTTCCTTTTGAAGAGACTCAAAGGCGTGGAACTCTTAAATAATGACGTAAACTTGTTCTTTTCATAGAGTAACTTTGACTGATGTGGAAATATGTAATACTGCATAAACAACTCACTCGAAGTCAAACCCGTTGTTTAAATTACCGTTCTAAATGAAAAAAAAACAAAAAGTGACGTCATTATGTCATGATTGCCATAAATAAAAGTAAAACTACCACAGATTCGAAATATAGTACAAAAATGTTGGTCAATTCAAACGTTATTTTTTACAACTGTATTATTTCTGATACAAACCATTTAAGCTTAATTCTTTATTAGTATTACAGATTTGTATAAAAGGTATTTTTAAAAGCGAAAGTAAATATTAAGTAAGCACACATCGATGGCTGCCTATTGTTTCTATTATTGTTCCTACAAACTTAGAACAAAGGCTTTTGCGCAAAAACGTATTTTTATTCAGACAGTATTGAATGACTTCAAAAGATTTGAGCTCTTTGAGT
This sequence comes from Epargyreus clarus clarus, assembly GCA_014595695.2. NCBI lineage: Eukaryota > Metazoa > Arthropoda > Insecta > Lepidoptera > Hesperiidae > Epargyreus > Epargyreus clarus. The sequence continues at coordinate 1,492,965 of JACTTY020000031.1, read as the reverse complement.
TATTTTTATATGTTAGTAGGATCTTTATTATTGTATACAAACACAGCCATGACAGTGTTTTGGTTTAAATAATGCCAATAATTTTAAGACACCATAAATATTAAAATTTTTAGTTAGATGTCAGGTGATACGCGATTCATAATTAATGGCATTTGCATAGTATTTTTTTTATAATATAGAAGTAGCAGACGAGCACGCAGTCCACCTGATGGTAAGTGGCTACTGCTGCCTATGGACGTCTATAATATACCCCAGATAGGATTAGATATTCCTACCTGAGGTCGGCCACAGATGCGTCGCTACCCCTGAGGACTAAGCTGGAACGCTTCGAAATAGTCTGTCTCCCTTACCACACAAGTTGTAGATCCGTACATAGTAAAGTATAACGTTTGAAAACTTCGTGATTCGTGATTGTATAGGTTAGGTTAGTTTAGGTTAGGCTGTCTCATTATGGTTTTTGGGCTCTCTCGAGTCAAGCTTTCTGTATATATTCCTATCATATGGAGCTCAGAAGAAGTAAAATAAAGGTCAATAATAATAAGCAACTTGCTCTTGAGTAAATTATAGTAAATTATTCGTAATTATACTATCAATGAACTCAGTAATACTTAACTATGAAACAACTATTACATATTGTTATTCCATTTAACATGAATAATAAAGGGTCTAATGCTACACAATACATTAGTTTGGTTCGTTAAATACATTGTCAATGAATGTTCAATGAAACCTTCCCACGAGAGAGAATTCCTGAACCATTAGGACTTGTCCTACCTCAAGCTATATGCTGCAACCGATATCTTCTTTTAAGTGAAAAAGGGAGGTATAATAAAATAATAAATTCTTTATTCAAAATCAAAAAGCTTCCACTCAGTGAACCTCCGGTAAAAGGCAGTCGCAATGAGTTGATTACGAAAAGAGACACTAAGCAATCCATAATCCTTATCCTTACTAATATTATAAATCCGAAAGTAACTCTGTCTGTCTGTCTGTCTGCTTGTCTCTTCTTCACGCCCAAACCACTGAACTAATTTTAATGAAATTTCTTACAAAGATAGTCTGAGACCCGAGAAATGACATAGGATAGTTTTTATCCCGGATATCCCACGGGAACTAGGAATGGCGATCTAAGATCGATTAATCGGAGAATCGATCTTTTGGACCCATAAGATCGATTATTTTAATCGATATTAGTAAGGATTGAATCGTAAACTATGCATTTGATCAAGTGGTAATCTTTAGCAAAGTTGAAGGTACGAATCTTCAGTTTTATGTATGTTAGTATGTTATATTATTTTCTTTTAAACGTGGGCGAAGCCGCGGGCAAAAACTAGTATCCTTATATTCTCAATTAAACTTATCAGAAGTTTTAACTATAGCCACTTATTTGCTTTTTTCTTCCATCTGAATCAAAACAAAAAAATATATTTTATTTTACTTTTTGAGCTTAATAATTTGCAACTAGTTACTAGCTCGTATTGATACACGACCTTTAATTAAATAGAGTTGGCATCCAGTGAAATGTTACGAAATGTCTATAATTATATAGCCAACCACATCATGTTGCATTGAAAAATGAATATTGTATTTTATGATTCAGTACCAGGTGTGAATAAGTTAACAATTCGAAATTGCCCACATTTCATAGCAGCTATTTGTACTGTTCGATGAGAGAGTTATTTAAAAATTCACAAGTTGCGTGTTTGCGGCACAAAAGACCCATTTACTTATTTATTGACCGTATAAGGTCATAGATAAGTATATATATCTCACCGCCTTGTAATTGAAAGAAGCCATTAAATGGCTTAAACGGCTGACAAATGTGTCACCCATTTAATGGCTGTCATGGTGTAATTACGCGGAACAATGCCGACATGTGAAGTAAAGTGGTGCAAAAACACGAAATCGAAGAAAAAGTGCAGAGAAATATCGTTTCATTCGTAAATGATCTAAAAACTACATTTTTTAAATATTTTTCAGACACGAAAATAGATGACAGTGACAATTTCAATTCTCAAAACTGGTTACATTTTCTTGTAGGAGTAATCTTAACTAATCTTTCTATAACGTATACTCGTACTATCTTAATGCTTCTCATAATAAAAAAAATACCTAAATGTATGAATATCTGTATGTGGGTCGACCTATCAACATATTCACGCCTACACTCCAATTCATATAATATAATGATGTCCATCATACGAACTTATGAATTGCGTGATCTGAATGGTCATCTGCACCATGGGCATCGTTATAAACTCATTACAAACTAAACCCGGCCCTTTTCAGTGGATTAGTCGAATATTTATTATCAGAAAAGTCAATAGATAATAAAAGTATTTATTACAAAATACACATGTCGAATAGATCTCTTTTTTTATAAGTCGGTTAAAAACAGTAACCAAGCTGCTAAAGTAAAATAATTAACTAAAAAGGAAAATAATGTAGCTAATGTGAATAAAGTGTTTTTAAGTCCGCTAAGCTTTAAACTCAAAATAAATTACCTTCCGCAGTCGGGTAATATTATTGAACATGTTTAGTTCTGATTAACTGAGAAAAAACATCGTTCAATTCAATGGTTTCCCTACTTTGCGTTATGTCCCCGTAAAAAATTGAATCAGGTATAAAAACAGTCTCATATAAAAATTCTAAGTGGTGTAAAAGTTTCAAGTCAATGTATTCACATTGACTTGAAACTTTTACGATGAGTAGTGAATACTACTTTTCGACTTGTACGGATAGAATATGTTAACTGAATTGTTTATGTAATGTTTGCACAATACAAAAATTCGACCTCGATTTTAAAACCTCTAAATCTAGGAATTGATACCGAAGTCCTACCGATGCTTTATAAGTAAACTAAACTATTTTTATACCGGTTTAATAATCCATTCACTTCCTTTGTTAGCTTTCCTGCAGTAATAAATTCAGGATATGAGATTTCTACAATAAATCTTTACTTCCTGGGCTTGATCGTCGCGGTAATAAGAATAGAAATTATTAGTTAACGTTAAACAATAATGTTTTCTTAAACTATCCAAGTGAAGAATTATTATACTTTGTTTGCCGTTTATTTAATGAATATGGCAATTTGCAATAAATATTGGTTTTATAAAATGGATTAGTTTAAGATATTATAAAAATATAGAAGTAGCAGACGAGCATGCAGCCCAACAGATGGTAAGTGGCTCCTGGCGTCCATAGACACCTGTAATCAAGTCGAATAAGATTATATTTCTACCTGAGCTTGGTCAGAGATACGTTTTTCCCCCTGAGGACTATGTTGCAACGCTTCGGTTAAGTATGCCTACCATACCCTTCAAAGCGCAACGCTGCTGTGTTGCGCTTTTAACACTACTGTTATTATGGTGAAATAGTTAGGCCGGTTGGCCCTCCGAAGTCGAACCACCAAACGTTCTACTTAACAGTTTACATTTCTATTTTAATACCATACAAAAATATTGATATACTCGTAAGTTAAAGGTAGTAATCGGTAAAATTGAACACTACTTTTATTATTTGAAATAAAAATGCTCTCTGGCGCGTCTTAAAGTAAAAAAAGCTTAGATTTTCCACATGCGCATAAAATATCGGAAATTATGTTAGTCGAATCCTTGACATTTCAGGAGCTGCAAAATTTCAGACATAGTAGGACCATTTTTGCCGACTTTCGATTTATTTTGGAGATTGTACTCGTATTGAGAAATATAAGAAGAGCTTGTTTTTTCACCGAAATATTCCTGAGGGCAAACAATGTTTGATAAAGCCTAACTTTAGCTAGGTCAAGCCAATTTCAAACAAAAATCCTGATTCTACTAATAAACTCATTCTGGAAATGACCATAGCAGTAAAGCCTTTATTTAAACCAAGGAATCTGTGAGGTCATTTTTAGTATTTCAAAGGTAATGTTTGTCTACAAATAGGAGGTTTGCTTTATTAGGATATGATGACTCTACTAAATTATTAACGAAACTACGAACATTATAAATAGTTGTAATAGAATTATTGTGATAATTTATAACAAATACTACTTAAATAGAAATGGTCATTAGATTGGTCTTTGGAGAGAGAATAATCCTTAGCTATCTCACTGTCACATATGTTTTGAAAACTATTAAATAGTATATCTATCCTTTTGAATTTATTCAGATGGATATATCAGGTGGGTCCAAATATTGCCTCGTGAGATTAATAGCCCTCCGGTCGGCCGTAACCACGGAGTCTCGGAGGGCTTGAAATGGATATATGAAGAATTTTCTTTTTCCATTCGCATAAAGTAAATAAAAGAAAATATTCAGGTCAATTGATGGCCTATCGCCTCTGGGGAGACAATACTGTTATCCTTTAAGCTACTTCCAATTTTGACTAGGTTGAATAAAAAATATATGTCCGTATGGGTTTTGCTACATAAAGGAAAAATAGCGTAATATTGTCGTTGCTCTATAAGTTGTATGACGAACGAGGATGATGATAAGATATTGTTGCTGTAGGTCCATGATGAAGTCCAAGACAAATAGAACTGACTACTGATAGGAAAGACACGTATACCCCTTTTAGAGGATAATACAGATACATAATGAGACTTCATAGGTATATTTCCTTTGTCCCTGTAGTTTCGGGACTAGAATAGGGTTACGGTATCCCCTGCCTGTCGTAGGATGCGACGGGCGGCAAGAGTGGGAGCTCGAACCGTCCAGCAAGCGACCCCGGGAAGGACGGCGGTATGTGTGGACACATACCGTCGTAAACACTACATGGTGTGGGAGGAGCGAAAACTGCTCCACCAAGGTAGAGCCCAACGGCATCGCGCTTGGTGGACTCCGGTTGTGTTCCGTCGGAGATCCCGGAGTTCTCCAACAAGCGTTGAGGGCGGCCACCGGGGGGGTTTTAGTGCGGTAAAAATCCCACATAACCCGGCGTCGCTCCCACGTCGTCGGGTACCTTTTGAAGGTTTCCCCTTCGAGAAAAAAAAAGGTATATTTCCTTACATAACTCCCACACAATTTAATAAATCCCAAACAATATCAAACAATAATTCGCTAAACTGCGAAAGTGGAAAAAGATTATGGAGACAAAACGTTATTTAATTTCATGTTGGCTTTATGAAGAAAAATCTTCAACCAAACCAATTCTGTTTGAGTTAACGTTCTTTAAGAACACACTTGTATATCTTTTGTCCTGTTTTATTTGTTGATGGAGTGGAAAAAGAGCCTGAACAAACAGATGAGCGAATTGACAATGTTACTGGGGTAGACCGGGAGCGGAATAGATTAATAATTGTTGCTACGTTTTACTTTTAGATCCGCGGAAAACTGCTAGTCCACTCTGAATATAGAAATGAATCGCGTCGCCATAGTATATTGTATGACTACACCTGCTCGCAACAACTTTAGAGGGGACTAGCAGTTTGGCGCGAACTATACCTAAAATTAGGAAGATTTTTTCTTTTTTTTATGAAATAGCAAAAGAACATAAAGTTCACCTGATGGTATGGTTATTGACGCTTATTGAAATCTGCAGTTAACCACAGAAAGGGCTGACGTTTTAACTGAGGTCGGCCACAGATACGTTGCTACTTCCGAGGATTAACAGGAAATAATGTATCTCCCTCAAGCAGGCCTTTAAATTAAACTCAGTACCATTTAAAACTACTGTTATTAGGCAGAAAACATAACGGCAGTCCTTTCAAGTCGAAAAAAGAGCTCTACCATTTAAAAAAATACATCTTTCAATGAGTCTACAGTAGGGTGTCCCAAAAAAATCAAAGTTGTTATTTTTTAACGCATACCCTCTTATTTTTTTCCTTTTGTGTCAAAACACTTGTAAATAAAATATTTTGCAATTTAAGCCATGGGAACCCGTGCCGACTTGCATCTGAACATTTCAGTATTGGCTCCAGTAGAGTCACCGCATGCCTAAAATTTTAGTGAACTCAAAAGTTCTGATTATTATGTTAATTAAAAGTAATTGCATTAATTAGTATATTAAAGTATATATACAAGTAGATTTAATGGTTATATAACTATATATTTACTATAGAAGAGCCGAAAAATAGCCCCAATGCAGGCGATCCACTGCGCTCTGTTTGCCATTCGTTACCCTATGGAAAATACATTATCATTGGGACCTGTTCCTTTATGCCAATGACATTTTGTTATTTAACGGATAATTACTTTAAATAAGTAAAGATTTTTCTTTGTTGTAATATTGGTTAATAATTTAAATATATTTAAAAACACTTTGTTCTCGTATTCTGGCAGTCAGAAAAACATCAAATAAGTAATTCAGAACATACCTCAATGGTCAAGTTCTTACAATATAATTTTATAAACATAAAGATAACAATTCTCATCATATAAATACTTTATAATATGCTTATATCGAATACTCACTTGATTTGTCGTAGATTTGGCATACTTTTGCGACAAAGCGACATACCTTTGAAATTATTGGCATTTGAAATCATTGTTACCTTACGACATAAAGAGCACTAAACTATCTTGAAATCTGCTTTACGAGATTTTTTTTATCTTTACGCGAACAAGAAAGGAAATTTAAAAATAATTGACAAAATAGTAAAAAAAGTGGAAATGGGACATTCCATCTAAAGAAGAACTGTTTTATCTTAATATATCCTGTAATATCTTTATATATCCTATCACTTAAATTGAGTTTACTTATTTGAAACAACCTAACTATGTAGTTTAGTCCAAATTTATGAGAACACTAATGGACTGGCGGTAAAAGAAGAAAGTCCTGGGATAGATTCAAACCTATCCTAGAGAACTTCCTAAATAGAAAATGTTCTGTATTACACAGTTAATTAGACGTTTATTTTATATCTTATTGTTTAGAGTTTTCATTGCTGAGGAAAGTTTGATAATAACTATTAAACACAAGCAAGTATTCACTTCCTTGAAAATTGATCGTCACTATTCAGTTTTTAAAGAGAGATGCTCCATCTTATGATCTAATATTTTATTTCTAAATGCTATAATACGGTTAAAAACTTGAAATAGTTAACAGTTTCCTCTATTTATGCTGAAAGAGTGATTAAATTAATGAATAATTTTCATGGTGTAAATAAAACCAATTTTTATTACTTGGGGATATACCTACGAGAATGGAGCGATTTTCTGACTTTAATAGGAACTTTTGAACAACATATAAATATATTATATGTGTCGGATATGTTATTGTTATGTACATTAATGATATATAATACATATTTTAAACGTCTGGATGTTATTTGGGTAAAAAGACATACATTTAAAAATCTGTTCATAGCGACCTCAGTACAAATTCTCAAGTTCTACTTTGACCTCAAGTCGGCACGGGTTACCGTTATCCTATCGCGATAATATTTCATATTTAAATGTTTAAGGTCTAAAGGAAAAAATGTAGAGGGTATGCGTGTCAAAATTTGTAAAAAAAAATTCTCCATACTAGCTTGGGACACCCTAGTCTACAGTACAAAAAGAGTTTCCATAGATAACACAGTCTCGGTAATAATTAAACTTTGAAAAGACGAATGAAAATTACATAAGACCCATTCAAGAAACAAAACCGAAGGACTCTTCATCCAGTCTGTTTGCATGAAGGATGGACAGAGTTTGACTTTTAGCTTGGAAAGATGGCTGCAACTTATTTAAAAGTTTTATACCATAATACCTCTAAAGAAGGCTAAGAGTATCTTTAAGACTTTAGTTACGAGTATTAAAATGACATAATAAGACGAAACTGCTTTTTATATTTTATAATTAAATGTCCTTTTAAGTTCAAAAATCTTAATAGCTAATTAAGCTTAAAGCTAATAGTTCAAAGCTTAATAGCATAAAATATTTTTTTCATGTCAGTAATGTTTTCTTATGATGTTTTCCTTCGTCGTTCAAACAAGTTAAAACTATTATCCAACACACATATAGGTAATATAAACGCTCAGAGGCCTGGAATTCGAACCCTATTTGATATTGAAGAAGAATATATTGAATTTTATATATTATATTTTTTTATATTATTTTTATACGAACTTAATCTCTATTTTATATTGAAGGTGGTAAAATCCTTTGTTGTTCGACTCCGGCGGCACCACTGCCACACCTATTTTTGCCTCATAACAGCAGTTTTAAGCGCTGTTGTGTTCTGGTTTGAAGGTTGTGGTAAGGGAGACATACTTTTCTGAGGCGTCCAGCTTAGTCGTCGTGCGTCTGTGGCCGACCTCAGGTAGGAATATCTAATCCTATCTGGGATTGATTACAGATGTCCATGGGTGGCAGTCGCCACTTAACATCAGGTGAACTGCATGATCGTCTGCTACTCCCATATTATAAAAAAAATACTTTTTGATATGCGAAAATGACTTTCTTCAAACTTTAATAACCTTATACAATGTTAAATTTTCAAATGAGTTTCTTACTTATAACCGAGACATAACGTACATTTACAGGTATCTTTAATGAATTTCAATTACACGTATATAAATTGTACGTAACAATTACAAAGCTGCATAGCCCCTTTCATCTTGATAAACTCAATTGGGGCCTCTGAATGTACTCTCCATTTACCTTAACTCATCCTGGTATTAACTCGTATGCCTTATTCAGTACGTTAGCTTTGCAGTTACAAATGATACATTAATGTATGGTCTAGTTAGAAGCACTATATTTACTTCAGTGAAGTTGGCTTTATTTCTGCACTCAGTAATTATATTATACATTTTGACCTCTTTTTCTTGTAAGTACCATTGGACCCAATTATTCAAACAAGTAGAAGCAATAATAACCTCGTGGACTAGTGGTTACTCGGCCTTCTAATTGGATCCATGGTACATATTTTTGATTTTTCTAACGTATGTTGTAACTTGTTGAAAATTATATATCACTTGATAAAATGCAGATGGAAATTATCGTGAGGAAACCTACATACCTGCGAGTTCTTTAAAAAAGTTTAGGTGTATGAAGTCTACCAATACTTGGTCAGTGCAGTGGACTAAGAAAAAATATTCACATGCAAAAACTACTGCAGTTGTTTTCATTAAACTTTTTGGAGAACATCTGAATATTATTAAATACAAAAATATTATTTGGATTATATTGTTTATATAAATAAAACCCGGACCCTACAATTTTAAAAAATCTAACGACAGCTCATAATATGTTAAAATACGTCAAGCCAGTACCTGTAGGGCATGCCTAAGAAAGTGACATACGTACATAGGTATATTGTAAAAACTAGGTTGAAGGTGGTAGAACCCTTTGTGGATCGACTCTGGCGGCACCAGTATTTCTGCCTAATAACAGCAGTGTTAGGCGCTGCTGTGTTCCGTTTTGAAGGGTGTGGTTAGTGAGACATACTTTTCCGAGGCGTTCCAGCTTAGTCCTCAAGTGTTGCGGCGCATCTGTGGCCGACCTCAGGTAGGAATATCTAATTGTATCTGCGGTTGATTACAGATGTCCATAGCGGCAGTAGCCACTTACCATCAGGTTGACTGCGTACTCGTCTGCAATCACGTATTAAAAAAATATCCTCCACAGTCAGGTAACAGTCGGACGAAGTCGCGGATAAATACCTAGTAATTAAATAACATTATTGTTATAAACCTGAGAACATGCACGAAGGAATTTACATAGAAGTAAAACTTTTCTAATTTTACGGTATAAATAGAAACCGACTTATTCCGAAATTCAATTTAAAGTTCTCTTATAATGGATGCCGTCAAGTTGTTAACTTTTAGCACTACTTTTGATTTTGGCTTCGTAACTTTATTAATGTAAATAAAGTTTAATGTTTTGTTGCAATATATATGCTGAAAGATTTTTTTTTGTTATTTACGTTTTTGGCCTTATTATGGTCTTCGAGCCGGATGTTTTTTTTTGTTTTTGATTAAAAATGAAATACATGGTAAGTTCGCTCCATGATGTTGAGTGGTTACAGCATTTGAAATCAAAAATATTGTTCTACATGCCTATCGTAGAGATCTTGCTCCCCTGAAGACTAAAGTGGAACGCCATAATAATATTTTTTTCTGATCTTAAAATTACTAAACTTTAGAACCTTAAAACCATGAAAATCACTTATTAATTTCTACAAATCGATACTTTCTTATAATCTGACCTAATAAAAAAAACTGTCGCATAATCTGACCTTCTCAATATGATTCTGACCTACATAACAATTACCATAATTTCCATTCTCCAATCTTTATGTAACAGGAAAATGTTGTCAGCGGTTTCGCGTATTACATCCTTATTAGCTTCAGGACAAAGCCTGTCGGAATCATTTCACCCTCTGTCCATCAAATTGAAAACACGTAATGGGATCATAGAAGTTTGTAATGTAATCTCAAGTGAACGTGCCTTGTATGTTAATAATGTTCCACTTGCTGACAGATTCTATAAAATATGGATATTTTTGCGCAAATAGTTTTGTTGTTTTAAATTATATTTTACGTAACGAATGATGAATTGTCAATATAATAATTGAAGATATAACTATAACTCACTAAGCTTTTTGTCATTTATTCATGCCATATTAATAAAGTGGTGTTCTAAAAATATACCTATTATATAAGTAAAATAATAGTAAATAAATTGATTGTTACAATTTTTTTTATTGATCGATTGACATATCACTTTTCCCAGAATTTAACGATGAAGTAACATTAAAATGCTGCTCCGAAGTAGTTTAACAGTATGGTTCCTATTAAATAAAAAAATCTTTAGAGGAAAATATATTGTCACCAATATAAAGTTTTAGCTATCTAGTTTACTTTTAACGCTTTGTGGAGCACATCAAATAGTCTTTACTACTAAATAGTTTTACTATTGGTACTACTGTCCTAGTTTAATATATCAAATAGTCTTAGCTACTTTTACCCTTTGTGGGGTAGAGCCGTCATTATGCCCTTCTAACCCGTAGAAGGTTCCTTATTAAATGCTTAACCGGTCAAAAGTCTGCATGATGTCGTTCAACGTACTTGTGTACGCTTGCTTCAAAGTAGACAAGACTTACGGAATATTTATAAAATTATGACTGTAGAGAGGTTTATTTATAGTATATTAATTTTGTTCTAGGAACCATGCTAAGCAAGAGGATCTTAGTCGCTGTCGCCGTGGTGCTGGCCATCGTGTGCTTAGCCGAGGCTCGGGAGGAAGGGCCTCACGAGATGGCCAATGCTCTCCGCATGCTGCAAGAGCTGGACCGCTACTACACCCAGGCTTCTAGACCGAGGTAAGTGCACGGCTACAAATTAAAACTGTCTTAGTTCCTGCAGTTTTACACAATATGGCGCCATTCAATTCTGAATCACGCTATAGAAGTTTTCTGCGTATCTTACCATACGCATATAATTATGGGTAGGTACCTGAGACTAGTGGAATATGACCGCTTCCACGTACGATGACCTCACCTATAGATCTACCTTTGCTAGTTCTATTTTAATCTTTTGGGTAAAAGCAGTAAACTCTTATTTCATAATATCAAACTTATGTTAAAGCTACCGACGTATAGAGTGGCGTATCATCATAATTATCTCTATAGGTGTTATGAAGAAATCGTTATCGTTAATAGCACGGCTTTTAGTACCTTCTATAGCTAGTAGAGTGAGTCGCTACACATAGCATAGTTAAACCTAAATAACGAATTAAAATATTTATAATGACGCCAACCTCATCGCCTCTTTTAAATAATGTGTTGCCTTCGAAAACTTATTTAATAAAGGTTTGGAATATGTAATGGTCTAAATGGAAACAGATATAAGGCAATAAGATAATGAAAGTTAACTAAAGCAATAATCCACATATTGAACTATGGCTACAAAAAAAAGAGGAAAACCAAATAGTAGGCAATAAAATATTTTTTTACAGTTCTGTAGTCGGGTTACGATACATTTAAGAAAAAAATAACCAGCTCTTTGTGAAACAATTAAAGGTTGTTTCATTCTCATAGGGTTATTAAATTAATACGAACGAATTTTCAGTCTGAGCCTAATAACAGAATATAGGAGCGGGTAAACTGATTCCTGGCTTATTTTAATGAAATTACCTACTTTTCTCTTTGTACACAATTTTAATAAGACAATCAGAAAACCTTTATAAAAACTGCTTTTTCAGTAGTATACTCGTTATCGGCTTCAGGTAGAAGCTCTGGTATATATGGAGTTTGGTTAGAGGTGACGTTGATAGAGTTTGTAACTTCATTTTTATAACTAGACGATTATCATAAAAAAAATGCTTAAAACATATAATCTATGTTATTTTTTTTTTTTTTTTTTTATTTTTATAATATGAGAGTAGCAGACGAGCATGCAGTCCACCTGATGGTAAGTGGCTACTGCCGCCCATGGACATCTGTAATCAACCCCAGATAGGATTAGATATTCCTACCTGAGGTCGGCCACAGATGCGCCGCTACCCCTGAGGACTAAGCTGGAACGCCTCGGAAAAGTCTATCTCCCTTACCACACCCTTCAAACCGGAACACAGCAGCGCCTAACACTGCTGTTATTAGGTAGAAATAGGTGTGGCGGTGGTGCCGCCGGAGTCGAACCACAAAGGGTTCTACCACCTTCATGTTACTCCCATAATTAGAAGTATCAAGGGATACTTATGTTAAAATCAAGTCAAGCCATTTGAATGAATGAAAGAGTAAGATATACATACAAATACAAATGTTCAAAAAATAAAATCCTTCAAAATAGAGTAAAAAAGTCGAGATACGCTGAATTTCAATAAACAGTAGAGAAAGGTTTCGAGAGACAAAAAAATGTAATATGAATTATATGTCACTATTGTTATTAAGTATCATTCGCAATGTAGTAGTCTGTTTTTACATAATCTAGGTTTAGCTAAATCTATTGTCAGTGATTCTTAGAGCTAATTCTCAAAGTACAAGATGTTTTTCAAAGATAAAACAACGTAGTGCTTTGTCTTGTTTATCTTTTAAACTTACAAATTAATGACCTCAAAATCCTGATATCAGACCTAAGCAAGCTAGCTAACGTTTGGCATTCGGCCAAAATGGCAAGAAAAATGTATCGGCAGATTGGAGTAAATCCGGGATTTTAGATTTATTTTTTAATACTACAGGAAAAGTACGCAAGCAAGCACTCCATCTGATGGTAAGTGGCTATTGCCGTCCATGGACATAGGCCATAGATTCCTTCCTGAGGTCAGCCACAGTCTGTGGCTGTGGCGGCATACCAGCATACCTGCTTAGTCGTCACGAGTATTTCAAACCAAAAGACATTGTAATATAATTAATTTATATTATAAATTAAAACCCTGTTTCTGTGATTTATAATTCTTATTAAAATGTTATTTATAGTCTATAAATCGTAGAAAATTAAATTTATTTAGCAACCAGTTTAAACTGATTATTGTGTATAGTTTTAAATGTTATATTTGAACCACACTTGAACTTAATACTTGATTTACCAACGAATGAAAACGCAGTGAAAATCATACTATGTTTTAATTATATAATATTTTAGATGACGTCTGCTTTCTGTTAAGTGCATTTGTGCCGCTTAACTTAGTAACGGTTAACGTAGTAGTTGTAATGTTTCTACGATTCCAAAATGAATCTTTAAATACAAAAAGCTGGCAACAATCCGCAGCCGTTTGTGATTCTCGGACAACATAAGACCCGATGTCACAGAGAAAATTACACCGCAGCTGAACATAGGAATGTTTTGTCGGACCTTTGAGACTTGGAAATATGATTTTTAATATAACGAAGGTGATAGAACGTTAATGCTTCTGGATTTACTGTAACACGTTTATATTTTATCTCTTAACAGAAGTGTATGGGTTCTGGGTTACTTTTGCTTGAGCGATAGTAGCTTTAGTGATTAAGAAGTCCTTAATGCGACTATCAAAAGTTCTTTGGCGACTATTTATTAATTGCATTTGTACCATCCATACATATATCCATCAGCCTTTAAAAGTCCACTGCTGGACATTGGCCTCCCTTAATCTGCGCCACTCCGACCGGTCTTGAGCCGTCTGAATCCAGAATTTGTACAGCTGAGGCAATTTACTTTTGACCGATTTTTCGCATAATGTATGGCGCTTTAAGTTGCTCAAAAAATAGGATGCCTGAGATGTAGCAGCTTAAGCAACTTGTCAGTAGTTTGAGGAACAAGATGGTAGCTGATGCAACTATGGTTTAGGCGATAGGAGTTAATAGGCGGCCAACCTTACGTTGCAGTAAATGTGCCTGGTGCATATTTCAATGGACCTTGGATACGGTAATATGATTTTCGTTGTAGCTATAATCATGTCATATAAAAGTATTTTTACCTTTGCTCGCGGAATAATTATTCCTCATATTTCTGTGTTATACGAATACTATAAAGTGCTGTTGTGTTAATTCCTTTAAATAGTATACGTATATCATAAATTATTTTATAGAATTCTTCGTATAATTTACTTTATAGAAGATGAGTGAACCTATTAATGTTTGTGTTTTTTTAATATTTTCCTTTTTAAATATTAATTAAACCAACACAATATGTTCATATCTTGTGAAGACCTGAAGATCGTTGTGTCCTAGACCCATATATGAGTCAGAACAACTCATTTCCACGAAGACCTGTCATTGCAAAGATAAGATAAGCCAAGATAAGGTCCTGTCAACGGGAAATTACACCTGAATACTCAGCGGGCATTTGGGCCTATACCACTGGGAGCTACAACGCTATTGTTTCCATAACAATTTGATGTTAGGAGACGGGAAATGGGAATAATTATAGTGTTAATAGAGGCGAAACTGGAAGCCGATATTAAAGGTGTATTTTGACACAATGGAATATTGATGACAAGGAATATTAAATTACTAGTTGATATTACGCCTTGTACGTCCTAAGGGATTGTTTTAGTTTCAAGTAACGATCAGAGGGTGTAGGGGATTTTTCATTCGCTTATTTTGATGATATGTAGGCGGGTGGGGATGTGATTTTCTCTATGGTGATTACGTCAGCAATGATTTGTTTATTATTTATTTTTTTTGAAAATAAATACTAATTTCTAACTTCACTATTTACGTAACGGTTCTCCCCTGTGGAAGAGATGGAGAGTTGTTTTATTTACTTTCGCTGACAAGGATTAAAAATTACCAAAATGTTTGAAAGAATATTTGAATGGACCCTAACTAAAGTTAAATAAAGTCGGGGCGATCGGTGACACAAAAAATATATTTTTTGTTATCGTCCGAAACGAATAAATGTAATTAAAATAAATGGGTCTCTCAAAGATACGTCATCTCACAATAACGTTAGAAAAATGTATATTTTTATTCGTATTATGTTTTTGACAAGAGTATATTATACGAGACATGACTTTTACGAAAATTAGTACTTAAAAATTACTTATTATAATTTATATGTCAACTGTCCCATTTTATACGATTTATACATTGTGCAAAATCCTAGTGATTTGAAACGAGGCTTGTCAACCGCAGTTGAAATCCCGTTATGTCTGATAGAAATGAAATATCAATTACTTCAACGTTGAAGGAAAAAAATATAAAGATAATAATATGCCATGTAGGTTACACTGCATATACTAGTAGCAGACGAGATGCAGTCCACTTCATAGTAAGTCGTTACTGTCGCTCAAGGAAATCTGTAATTAACCCCAGATAAAATGAGTTTCCTACACATGGTCGGCCACAGATGCGCCGCTACCCTTCAGGACTTAGCTGGACTGTTTCGAAAAAGTCTCTTTAACCGCACCCCTCAAACCAGAATACAGCAGCGATTAATAATGATGTTATTAGGTAGAAATAGGTGTGGCGGTGATGCCGCTGAAATCGAGGCACAGAGGTTTCTACCACCTTCAAGGCGTGTTAAGTCCCTCATTACGTACTTGGCTAGCCTTGTGGACTAATCTAACACCTGACACTGTAAAAGACCCGTGCCTAGTAGCAGTAATTTGTTAATGACGACGAAAAGTTAGACCAAATCGTGTTTTAATGAATTCCTCTAAAATCCGATCAGCTAACTTCACAACTAACTTTGCAGAGTTGTTTACGTAGGAATAATTAAATCGCTAGTTTACATTATAAAACACTAGTTGTAATATAATTTTTAGTTTGTATACAGATGTTTCGAAACAAGACTTCAAGGAAAACTGTTTAGTTTCTATTTTGTTTGATAATATTATGATTGCCAAAATCCTTGAATGAGCTGATTATGTAGTTTATTATCAAAGTGCGAACTAAACTATAAATCATTTTATGGGACATGAAAAGGATAATTGGATTGTATTTGGGAATAATTTTAAAGTGCATAATATTTTTTATTAGATCAATTGCTAGCCTTTTCAGCTCTATCATTGAAAAAGTAATTATTTTTATTTAATGTTACAAAGAAATAATCTAACTACAATATAATTCTGTAAGAACTGCAATAGTTTGAGGTTATTATATTGAGTTAAATGCGTATTCATTATATCGGATAAAGATCTCTTAACGATCTTTGTTATAGAAAAATACTAATATTATAATGTCAATAAATAAATTGAGTACTCTATTTTCTACACTTATCTTACGGAAATGTTGTATGTAATTATTACGATTCTCGTGTGTCATTGACCCATATAAATATACAAAAACGCAGACAGGATATCATAAATCTAAATTCACCCATAATTTTTTGTATAATATAGGAGTAGCAGACGACCATGCAGTCCACCTGACGGTAAGTGGCTACTGCCACTCCCGTAATGCACCCCAGATAGGATTAGATATTCCTAGCTGAGGTCGAGACTGAGGAGACTAAGCTGGAACGCCTCGGAAAAGTATGTCTCCCTTACCACCCTTTTGCCTAATAACAGCAGCGCCCAACACTGCTGTTATTAGCAGGTGTGACAGTAGTTCCACCACCTTAAAGCTATACTGACCTAACCGAGAATCGAACCTTCTACCCTCAGTGTCGCCAATCGGTATTGTGACAACGCAACGAGGTCATTTATATACCTGGAGATCACTGTAAACAAGGCTTTTAATGTTTTCGAACCAACATTTAATATTTAATAAGTTCAAAAACAGTTGTAACTCAATTGGCCTTTTTAAATAAGTTTACGGGCGTTTGAACGTATCAGCGCCGGAAAACCGACTTCCGGTGGCCTGAAATGAAAAATAATTTCAGGCAGATTAATTTTTCAGGCGCTTTTGCTCAATACCGTTTGTGCTATGCTCTGTGTAGCTTTATTTCGTTTTATGTGTACGGGTTTATAACAAAGAGATGAAATATGTAGGGCTAAAGAGTGGACTTTGTCAAGATTTTCGTTTTTTTTTAATAATATAGGGGTAGCAGACGAACATGCAGTCCACCTGATGATAAGTGGCTACTGCCGCCCATGGACATCTGTAATGAACCCCAGATAGGATTAGATATTCCTATCTGAGGTCGGCCACAGATACGCCGCTACCCTTGAGGTCTAAGCTGGAACGCCTCGAAAAAGTATATCTCCCTTACCACACCCTTCAAACCGGAACATAGCAGCGCCTAACACTGCTGTTATTAGGCAGAAATAGGTGTGGCGGTGGTGCCGCCGGTGTCGAACCGCAAAGGGTTCTACCACCTTCGTTGTACAAAAACTTTCATTTTGCTTCACTAATACCGTCTCGGATTTTTTATGATTTGGAAGTAGCTAATAAGCATGCAGTCCATCTGATGGTGAGCTATATATAACTACTGCCGCCCATACCCATTTGTCCTCAATCTCAGATAACATTATAGTCCTATCTGAAGTTAGCTACAGACGTTTGGTTGAGTTTGATTGACGATTATCATACGACAGATCGATTTACTACCTTTTAATCATAACTCAAAGATACCTTCTCCCTATCCCATGTCTGATAAATAGTTGAATATCTTTCGTGACATTACGATATGTATAAGCAAGCAACAGGCAAATTAAAATTGATTTAATTATCTCCAGCTCTCTTTATACATAGTAAAAATAAATATTTTGGAAAATGTCTTATATTTACATTAAATATTACATTTACAAACTAAACCGTTAGTATTTTACTACAAAAAATCTTAAATCGCAGTGAGTTTTCGTTCGATATGAATGGTTTCGGTCGAACTCATTCTAACAATATAAGGCTGTTTCCACACGATCCAATTTCCGTTTGCAAGGAAAGTGTCAAGAAAACTAAGTTTACCTCGCTGATAAATGTTAATGAATTTCTAGCGTCTTGTTAAGATACTTGTTCCTAGCGTTCCTAATAGCTTTGTATGCAGTTCCTGATTCGATCTAAACTTCTTGTTTAGTACATTAGAATAGTTTCGATTTGGCGTCTATTTGTTAGTGCTTCTTTATAAACTTCTTTCTGTCTCAATGAGGATTTAGATGTTAGTATAAGAAAGGTTTAACGGAGTCCATTACGCTGATAATTTGCGGTTTGGCAGCCTTCACACACCTGTGAGAACTATGAGAGACAACTATTCTCTTTATTATATGTTGATTCAGATGTGTTTGGCGTTTTTAAGTACTCAGTAAGTTAAGTATTTGTAAATTTTATTTTATAATTAAAGTCAGCGACACTTAATTTTTAATACATATATTTTTTTGAAAAATTACCTCTGATCGTATTCGCGCTTGAGATTAAAACTTGAGTTCTTAATTCAGTTATAATATACATAATAATAATCCTTTATTTTGAGAATACACCGCATCGTAATGAACATTCTAGTTTTTTTATTTCATTCAACAATGTGATATTCGCGTTGTTGAATATAGTACGAATGGACATGGGTAGGAAGTCCCTAATTTTTATATCAATTGGTAGTAAGTCGCTCTATCATAATATACTCGTATGTCAATAATCAATCAATCAATCAATGGTGACAGTGTGAAACGAGATGAAAGTTTTGTATGTAAATCTTGGCAGTGTCCACTCCATAAACTATATATCCAATCCTATAGATTTGAAGAGATATTTTCAACACTTAATTCAAATAGGTTTCAATAAATTACATAGCCTTTAGGTTCAGTCTATGTCTAACTATTTTAAAACCCACATTTCGAAAATTCACTTGAGTACTAAGTTCACAAGGGAATTTCATGATTGTTTCATTATTACTTCGGATTTCGTAAGTAATAATAGAGTAGTATGTTTCATTATAGCTTCGGGCTTCGATAAGTAATAACAGCGTGTTAATAAGAACCAGAGAATGTAACAAGAATGAAACAAAAGGGTTACAGCCGTAACATTTCGCACCCAAAGTAAGTTCTATAGGGAATCAACAAGTGTCCTTTGTGGGCTAAAGTTTAGTGACCTTACAAAACGTCAAGACTTTGAGGCGTTGATTAAGTTTTAAAGTTTCTTCGGAATCGCTTTGGCACGCCGCGTCAAAAGCTTTGGTGTTAAATGCCTTTGATTTGAGGAATACAATTGTAAAATTCGTAAGAAAAAAAATTATAAACATAATTATTGTAAAAACAAAAAGGCTGACTTCTATATATGCGATAGCTTATACTACTCCCACAATTAGGACGAATCTAACGACTCAAAATATATTAAAATCCGTCAATACGATTGGGCTGTAGGGCGTGTCAAAGAATGAGACAAAAGTACATATTAACAAGATACATCATCATCGTCAACCCATCACTGTCCCACTGCTGGGCACGGGCCTCATCTCTGAATGAGGATTAGGTTATGGTCCACCGCGTTGGCCAAGTGCAACTTGGTTGTTTTTTTTAAAGTTCTTTCAAGTGTGTAGGTTTCTTCACGTAGTTTTCCTTCTCTGTTACAGCAAGTGATAATTTAATAATACTTGTACGCACATTATTTTAAAAAATAAAATGTGCGTGTCCGGCATACGAACCTCGGACCTCACGGTTGAGAGGCAATGTTTCATCCATTACGCTATGACTGCTTGTAATACGTCCAAACGCTCGAAAAAAAAACCCTTTGCAGTCGGATAAAAAAGGGTACAAGCGTGTGGAGTGGAACATAAATAATATTTTACACTTGAGCTTGTCAGAGACAACGATTCTCTTTATTATGTGTATATTCAGATGTGTTTGACGTTTATTTGAAACGTTACTTGTTCTATGACAGCTGTCGCGACCTATTGTACAGAGGTTTCATAACAGAACAGGAGAAATTTTAATTTAAAATCACGGTACGTGTACCCCAATATACCCTTTGTTTGTAAAGCTTATGAGAAAAAAGACTCGATCGCAGCACCAATCAGAATAGGATTTAGAATTTTGTTTTAACCCACGTAGGGTCATCCACAGTAAATATATTATTATAGTATTTTATACTTACTCGTATGTCTTCCCTACCAGGCTCTCCAAACCTGAACACACCATTTGACACTACTATTATTAGACTGTATAGATATATGTTAACTGATAGATATGACAGTGATGTCTTCGAGGTTGAATCACAAAAATAATATCACCTTAGATAATAAGTTGCCAAAAGCAAAAAGGTATACCTTAATAAAAAAAATGTAGCCACGTAATGCTATATACCGTCGTCCTACTTTTTAGGGTTCTGTACCCAAAGGGTAAAAATGGAACCCTATTATTAAGACTCCGCTGTCTGTCCGTCTGCTAGTCTATCACAGGGCTCTATCTCTGGAACCGTAATAGATAGACACTTGAAATTTTCACAAGTAATGTAGGTATCGTCCTCATACAACAAACTGGTATTTTTTGAACTAACTGTCGAACCGTTATCGGTAGACAGTTCAAATGTTCACAATGTATATAATTTAATGGCTGTTATAATACATACTAAACATAATAACACATACTAGAAATTAAAAAAAAATACAACTGTACGGAACTCTCCGGATTCGGATTCGGTTCGACTTACACTTGGCCAATTATTTGTAGGTATACGTATCAACTTGGTTACGGTAACGCCGCACGCAACAAGTACGGGAAAAATCTAATCAAAGTTAGGCGTAGTCTTGAAACTAGGCGTGAATAATGTAGCTTAAATATATAAAAGCGAAGGATACTCACTTTTGACTAATCATCGCCTAAACTACTAAAGTTATAACTATGATATCCCCTACTAAAAAAGTTTTGTGAATTTGTTTCCCAAAAGGGGATTAAACGAGGATTAAAAATTGACGTTTTTATTTTACTTGTACGAAGTTGCAGGAAAATTAGTAGTTGAATGTCACGTGGTTTATCGTGACGAGAATTGGATTTATGACCTATGAATCTGGTTACGATTAAACTCTAAAATAATACAACTAAATATAAAATTTTAACAAAATCTTTGATTAATACATAATAATCTATACGTGAATCTATAGAGACTACCTGTAGAGACTACGTTTAATTAAAAATTTCTTTTTATTTCTCGTACATTGTTACTTCCAAAAACATGAAGTAGAACAAAACAAACAATAAATTAGAGTCCGGATTTTGTTTTACACGCAATCAGGAGATTAGAGTAGTTCGGAATTCCCACGAGTCTCCCACTATTCCTATCATCAATTTACGGATTGCGGGAATTCGATTAAGAAAAGTTACTAATACACTGCTGCTTTTCTTACTTAGAAAATTAAAACGTAGATGTAATATTTGTAATCTTTTTTTGTCACCTTTTTCTTGCGGGAATGAGAGAATTTATAAAGTTCCCGAATGTGAATTGGTGGACTTTATATATCTTTGAGTTTTTTTTGAGTTTCTCACGATACTTTTTTTCACAGTAAAATGAAAATATTAATATTAAAAAAACCGTATATATATTTGACTTCAAAATTTTAGACAGCGTTTAATTTCTATAAAAGATTAAATTTAAATAAAACCTATTAACTTTGGTTTACTTTTCTATATTACCTAATACTAGACTGAACCAAAACCAAACGTTAATCTAGTTACCTACGAAGGCAGAACAAACAAGCTCTTTTAAAAGGTCTTCATAGCATAGAAAACATAGTTTATTTAGACCAATGCACCTGCTACGAGTATCATACATTAAGTTGGCCATCACTCAACTTCAGGCTGAACAAATATCATCTAGAACGGGTTTAACTAATATTTGTTTCTCTGAGAAGAAAATGAGAAAGGTTACTTGTCGCATACCAAAAGACTAAATAACAAGCGATAATTTGATTTGTAGCTTACTTACTCTAAGAGCGGTAAATATGCTAGTTTTAGGCTTGTGTATTATTGTAAGATTAGAAGAACATGAACTACATTTGTTAAAAAATAAGGAATATTAAGTCCTCTACACACATAGGTTAGTATAATATGTAGAATAAAAATTTGAAGGTAGAACCCTTTGTGGTTCGACTCCGGCGGCACCACCGCCACACCTATTTCTACCTAATAACAGCAGTGTTAGGCTGCTGTGTTCCGGTTTGAAGGGTGTGGTAAGGGAGACATACTTTTCCGAGGCGTTCCAGCTTAGTCCTCAGGGGTAGCGGCGCATCTGTGACCGACCTCAGGTGGGAATATCTAATCCTATCTGGGGTTGATTACAGATGTCCATGGGCGGCAGTAGCCACTTACCATCAGGTGGACTGCATGCTCGTCTGCTACTCCTATATTATAAAAAAAAAAAAATTATAATAAGTAGGTCATCTGGTACTATTTACATTTACGACCATCACAAGCGTCATATGCGGAGCAAAATTAAAAAAGTATTATCCTCATGTACAAAAAAATTTACCACCACCTCTTGAAATGTTCAGAACATTACATTATTCTTTCCTACGCAATAGCGGTTGACCGCGGGGACATCTAGTATCGTTTCTTTATTTTGTGGCAGATAAATATAATTGCGTATAATCACAAGTGCTTGCTTAGTAAACCGAGAAAGCGGTTGGCTGTGCGGTTAGCCGCCTTCACGGTAAAACGGCTAATATTTTCCAATTCATAGTATCTTATAGCTTATCGTTATTCTTTCGTAGTGACACAAGAGGCTAAGATAGATAGAATGACAAATACATGGATGACATTTGCCGTTTTCTTTTGATAAATAACTCATCTAAATAGAATTCTGACGTTGATGTGAGGACCACTATCTATGTAGTTAAGACTAAAAGACTATTTGTCATCTTGAAGTTGTATTCCTTTTGATTAAGAAACATTATGCCGTTTCTTTATTTTTTGTTTATTTAACGTCTTTTAGTTTTTTAATGCAAATATTGAAGACTTTAACAAAAGAAAAGTATTCCTGCTAAACTCATAGTCCCACACTAGATTTCTTATGTCGTGGGTGTTATGGATATAAAGTTAAAAACACGAACACTCAGACTCAGGACAGAAATGTAAATTCAAACTTTAGATGTTTGCCTGATCGGGGTTCGAACTTGGTACCCTTTGACTCATATAAGCTTTTTGTCGTTTATCTATACTTCCTACTTTTATTTTCCCGAACGCAATCAAACTATAATAATTCATTTTTTTGAAATATTAAAGAAGAAGCCATTAATTATAAAAACCATTGATATTCACCAGCAATTTTGTTAAAGAAGAAAATAATCAGAAAACAAAATTTCAAAGCATCTCACGCTGTAGCAGCTGGTTGAATGTTTCGGAAAATTTACAATTTTATTAAAAGCACTCAAAGCAAGTTTGAAACGCTTTGACGATATGCATCACGAGTTGTGTAGTTTAATTTTTGAGAATAAGCGGGCTACCTTGCAAATATTTTTTTTTTTGGCGAAAAGCAATCGGCAATAATAAGAAATCTTTGAAGGTGGTAGAACCTTCTGTGGTTTAACCTCGGAGACACCACTGCCATATTTATTTCTGGTCAATAACAGCACTGTTTAGTGTGTGTCTATGCTGGAAAAACATTCGGCTAAAAATATTATATTGTATGTATTTTTAATACGAATAGTAAATATGAATAAAGAAGGAAACTTGAGATTTAAAAAAAAATCTCAAAGGTATGTGAAGTCTACCAATACGTACTTGGCCAGCGCGTTGGACTATGGCCTCCTTCTTACTCTGAGAGGAGACCCGTGCCCAGCAGTGGGACGAAAATGGGTTGATGATGATTTACTTGTATTTAATTGTAGATAATTATTATAACGGATAGCCTCTTGAAACTTGGATCAGCACACCTTTGCAGTCGTCACGCGCAATACATTATGAAATACGACAAAACATTCTTCGAAAATCGAGTTAGGAATACAAATTTCATAACAATAGGGTTGAGGATTAAGAAGTATTAATTTTAAGTATTGTAACTGGAAATGCGATTTATAATGCTGAAATTATTTAATTATCGGTTTCTCATTTAATTATATACAAGTATATAAGAAACAAGCGAACATGCGTGTTCTTTACTTAATGGTAAGTGGCCATTGCCGCCC
The DNA here is from genome assembly GCA_014595695.2 of Epargyreus clarus clarus. NCBI lineage: Eukaryota > Metazoa > Arthropoda > Insecta > Lepidoptera > Hesperiidae > Epargyreus > Epargyreus clarus. The sequence goes on along the minus strand of JACTTY020000031.1, from coordinate 1,468,649 downwards.
TGGATATATTTAATCAACCCGAATAGGACTAGTAACCTACCTGAGGTTGACCACAGATGCGCAGCTACCCCTGAGAAATAAGCTGGAATGCCTCGTAAAAGTATGTATCACCCTTACCACATCCTTCAAACCAAAACACAGGAGCTTAAGCGCTCTACCGTTAGAAATAGGTGTACCGGTGGTGCCACCAGTGTCGAACCGCAAAGGGTTCAATCACCTTCGAAATAATAGGAATAGCCACTTATTATAAGGTGGACTGCATACTCCTCTGCTACTCCTTAGATTATAAAAAAAAAAAATTTTAGACGGCTGAAATATTTAACAAACTGTTACTTATGTTTACATTCCCGTGAACTGTAGACTACAGATTGTTTGTAAGAATTTAAATCCCGTTGGGAAAAGATTGGATACCGCAAAGTGCAGGGATAACTTATTCCTTATTCCAGGGAAAGCTTTGAGAATATTCTATTAAAGAGTTCTGCTTCCTACGATTGAGACGTGTTTTCAAATGTCATACATGCTTCTGATCTTTGGATCAATCCGTATGAGAAATATATTGTGAGGATTTCGTTAGATTTTATTTAATGTTCTTCAGGGTATAATGCAGGGTATAATGGTAGTATTTCACTTTAGTCTTGTTCATCTTGTCTTACTACATTATCATACATTTTAACCCTACGGCCGTTTGTCCACCGCCACCGTCACCGAGCGGATACCGAGAACGAGATTATTTCAGGCCGATTTTAATATGACATGACGGCAATAGTTTGTCCACCGCGACCGATATCGGCGGTTTATTTTCTTCCAGTTGTCACGCAAGTGACGGCAGTGTATGGACAAGTTCCAACGTGTTTTATATTCCCGGCACATCGGCCCGTCAAAATCTCGGTACCGATCTAGCGGTCACGCCGATCTACTCGAAATATCGGCGGGATGACGGTGCTCGGGTGGCGGATGTGCGGTGGACAAGCGGCTATAGTAAATGTATATACCGCTACTTCGGCCCCGTCATTAATTTTCAGTATCGGCTCGATGACGGCGGCGGTGGACAAACGGCGTACTGCTGTAATGTTTTACGAGCGCAAGTATGTATGTGTCATTCTTTGGCACCCATACACTCGTAGGTTAAACCACTTGACGAATTTTACTATGAAGTGTCTTTGGGGATGCATCTAAATTGTGAAAGTGACATAGTTTTCTTTTTAGACAATAGGGATTTTTGTGGTTCGATCTCCAGCTAGATATCTAACGTCCATTATTAATCAATCTTTCCAATTTCCTACGAAAGATCAAATTTGAAGAATGTCTACTAGGCAGAAATAGTCAAAATTTGATCACTGGATAGCTAACATTTTGGATACATAGATTATGACTAATACCCATGTGTACTAACACCCTTAACTTAGTTATCGAAATATAGTAAACTTACACAAGTTCACTAAAATTTGTATAACTATACTGAGTTAAGGATTTTTACTTACCATTGATTGTGCCCATGGTATGGCAACTAAACACTAACATAGGGCCACATACACCATGTCACAACGTAATAACTGTAGATTAGTACTAATAACTTATAAATATAATTGACAAAATTGTGACTACACAAATTATGTAAATTACATTTATATAATATTCAATTTTGTGCCAAGCCTAATGAATCTCCAATATTGTAATTGCAAAAATGACACCACTTATAACAAGAACCGATGAACGATAAATAAATTTTGGTCCACCCGCGCACAATTTAATATAATTATACCAAAGTTGATTATAAACATTTCGTGTCGACGAAATATTAACGGAAATTTAATTTTATTGATTACCTACTCAGATATGAAATCAAACTCATCTTGTAGGTCTTGAAGTCATGTAATAATATAGTCACATAAACGGTACAGAGTAACGATATAACAATTATACGTAAGTAAGTTCACACTAGTGATTAGAAGTATTATAACTACACAAGTATCTCCGTTATTCGACTGCTCTTGCTGAAGTCTCCGACCAGAATGTCGCTCTCTGTTAATTCGAGCGCCGCCAAGGTGTCGTCCCCACTTCACCTACCCGCATCTGTTTTTAAACTGTAGTATCAAATGAGTCACTTATTACTTTAATGTAACGTTATAAAAATGTGATATCGTTAATATCCAAGCTTCTTATTAACGACGATAACATTCGGCCGTCCTGCTCACACGTTCGTCCTCGATCGTGTATGGTCTGATGCAAGAGCTGCAAAAGAAAACCAGTTGTTTAATGCCTAAGTCCAGAAGAGTTACACATTTTCTTGTAATACCGACTCGCACGTAAGAGGCCCGAACTGTTTATCAAAAACATGGCTTAAACTCTACGCATTTTCTTGCAATACCGACTCGCATGTAAAAAGCCCGAACTGTTGATCCGAACCAAGGCTTAAACTAGGTGATGTTCATATAGAATCACACTAGTTGTGTATTACCTAGGTTATAAATCTGCCCCAACAGTGTTCACCACGGATTTCTGTTGCAGGCATAGTTCATAAGGACTCTTTACATAAATGTCATATGCGCGACAGGTATTGAAGCGAATGCATTAGACCATTGTTAAATAATAAAACACACGGTTTAAACTAGGTGATGTTCATATAGGATCACTCTAGTCATGTATCACCGCAGTTTTTATACCTTGTTTACGATAACATTCGGCCAGTGCTCAACTCAAATTTACTCTAAAAATGCAATATTCACTCAATGTAATACATCCACCCAACATACATACATACATACACCCAACCATATGCATCACCAAGAGACACCCGCGAACATTACACTGCTCGAGGCATCTGCACTAATCCATCTTAACTACAGATAAATAAAAATCAAACTAAAAAAAGTTTCCTACACCTACAGTAATGACAACATCTAGCTGCCCACTTTACTTATGTCTGGATTCTAAGTCCAATAGTTAAATCTCCAACAACTATTGATTCGATAAAGTTACGCATCAGAATAACGACGTTTATCTTATTAGTCCATTTCGGAATGCTCAACAACCTGTTCAATAACTGTTATACTGATAGATAGATAGATCTATAGTTGGCCACTAAATGAATCTGTGCGACTCAAAATACTATTATAAAATTATTTTATTACTACTTAGTACTTCTTTTAATTATTACAATGTTATTTTATACAAATAGTTGCCTTTCCAATGTACGTCTTTTATCAACTGATGAAGCAGTATCAAAATAATAATATATCGTGAATATTTGAAATGAATGATATCAAAGTTAAAGACTAAATAATGGTAAACTAACCATGAATTTCACACAATATAACACGTATAAGTTGTATGAACCCAATTTTTTTACGTTATTTATCACAAATTCAAATTATTTCTTTCAAAGTAGGGCCACATAACCCACTTTTGAAAGTCAGAAGAAATTTCATTACATTAAATTGAATTTATATTCAGTTATAATAATACATACTATTACATGAATTTCAAAATTTAATTAACAAAGCAAAGGACCCATGCGTTCACGTCAGCGACATACTTGTCAATTGTGTATGGCTTAACTACTTAACTTTTTTTTTTTTTTTTATTTCACCAAAAGTTTTAAATTAAGATTCCCATAAGGAAGTTATAGTTTGGGCTATTTTACTGTAAAAGTTATGCATTATACTAAGGAAGATTTGCTAGACTTTACGCAAACGTCGTTTTTAAAAAAAAAATCAAATAATGTTATGGAAAGAATAAACACATTAAAATGGTCCGTTAATCTAAACGGAGTTTAAACAGACCTTGTCTTACATTGAGTTCCTCGGAAGCGGATTTTTTTTTTCCGTAGGTAGTTATCAAACGGATAGTGTTATTGAATACACACTCGTAAACTACCTACCAAGAAAAATGACTTCAGAAACCGGCCATTATTTAACTATACTTATTTGTGTCTACAACTGATAAAAGATTTTTTTTAAACACGCTTTTATTTTTGCCACGCTTTTATTAACTTGACCTGTATGTATGTAACGGAATATTTGAATTCGATTTTTACCTACTTTGAACGGTCAGATTTATTTAAAAATTTTGAGATACCTATGACATGACATGATTTTAATAATCTTGTCCGATTCTAATTTTGTCTCATCACGATCGTCAGATTTAAAACTATAACTGTTTTACATAACATGTGGCTCCTTATCAATCACAACCTAAAATTTCTATGACCTGAAAAAGGTCTATTAAAGTTGATCATGATTTTATACCAGCCAGCCAAACAAACAGTTAGTCAAACTATCTTATGATACACCTTATTACCGAACAATTCATATTTATTATATATATTTCAAACGCCTCGGCTTCACCTGACTTTTATATAGTTTGTAATAAAAATTATATTAGTGCGTAATATCTATATAGATTATATTAATATAATATGTATCATTTACAACCAACACTCTCAAGGAGATGCTCGATGTTTCTATAGAGAAACCTAGACATGACGCAATTGTGAACCGTATGAAATTTATATGAAAAGTAAATTATTGTATAAGAAAATCCCATCGAAATGTACCTATGCTTTTATTTGATTACATTATTATTCATTTGGCTATGATATACATATAATAAGAATGAAATCTTCACGTGTTTACATCGAATATATTTGAAAAAGAAAAATTGTCTGTCGGTTTGTATATTTGAAAATGCATTAAAACCAAAACTACGAAGTCGATGTCAAAAGTATACATTTTTTTTAAAAAAACATTACATGACCAGGTAATGGACAATTCCAAATTACTAACGTACTCCGTGATCTTGACAGAGGGCATTGTATAATTCAAATTATATTTTGAATCCACATGAACAAAGTCGCAGGCAAGACTCGTTTTAAAAATGCAATTCAAATTATATTTTGAATCCACATGAACAAAGTCGCAGGCAAGACTCGTTTTAAAAATGCAATTCAAATTATATTCTGACTCCACATGAACAAAGTCGCAGGCAAGACTCATTTTAAATATGGTATACAAGAGACTATCTAAATTTATGTAGGCTTCAGTGACCGTTTCTCACTTAATACGTATAATAACTTAATTGCTGTAACTTGTAAATAGAACTAAGCTCAAGTTATAAAAGCATCAATTTATTATTATTATTATTATTATTTTACTTAAAATAATTTATTCTCAATCCCATACAAAGTGGATCCCGTTTATCATTTCGTAAATGGCTCACATAATTAATAATATCGATAGTCTAAGCGTCTCAACGTTTAAGGTACAAACTTCATTTACCAGTATTTGATAGTGCCCAATTTTCAAACCAAAAGGACGTGTAATGTGTCAAATTCAAATTGAAATTTAAAGATTTAAAATTACGAGATGTAAAGAAATATTAATACAAAACGAAACGTTGCATACTAAATTTAAAACAGACATTTAATATTATGTATAAGTGAGTCAGTCTGAAGTAGAATGGGAGATAAGAGAGATATTTTTATATATAATATTCCAAAGACCGCTGCGCATAAGTTTCTCAGTTTTCTTATAGATCATTAACTAATGTGCATTTATACTTTATGGGAGTCAAAACACAGTAGTACACAGTACTGCGTGAATTCGCCTAGAATTGATGGAAATCTAAATTTGGCAACGTACGTATGCTTCTTTCATAACAATTACGTATCAAGTATATGAAATCAAAAGGAAACTTTCATTGATTTATAAAATGAAAATGTGAACAATGTAGATGTGAATGCAAGTTTATTTTTAAATATAGTCAATTAATATCCAAAAAAAAAAAAAAAAAAAAAAAACAATAAACCTTAAACTCATTTACCATTTCCCTCCTGGGTACACTCAGCCACTCAATACCGTGGTCGTGATACTTTTTTGCAGGCAGTTAAATATGTACCACGTAGATATTATACATTTCTGTACAATTATGAATAATCAAAATTTTGCAACTTAATAAACGTGTCACTTATATCAAGTAGGTATACTGTACTCTGTAACTGCGTTTGTTGCTACCGCATAGTCCCTTCCATACAATAAAAACAAACGCATATACGTAAACCCCGTTTGAAACATTAAAAGTTATCAAAAATAAATTCAAATCTAACCTGTATGCAATTTCTGGCGTACATTAGCCTATATTAACAACCATTAGGTTCCCATATCTATAAAGCCTGACATTTAAGATTAAAGATCCTTAAAATATTTTCATAAGTACGTGTATTTCTATATATTTCAAAGTAGGTGTAACTTTAGAACAATTAGGATTTACTTTTACACCACAGAATTTAACCAAATGGACAGATTTACCACAAGAACTGCCTTGCAAAATTACTTTTAGACACTTCTTCACAGAAAATGCACTTATTTTGAAGTAAAACACCTCAGTTTACAATGTTAACAAGTAATTTGATAAGAGTAAAGTTTGTTCACAAAATTTAAGTATATCATTTTCAGAGGGTATTAACATTTCATTGAATTACTAGTCTCAATCTATCCATTTTCTTAATTCAAATGAGTTTTCCCTTACATCAACGACATTTATCTACCCCCATTTTTACTTATTCTACCAAGATGAATTCACATATGACATAATAATGTTTTAACTCACGGTTTTTATTCCTGTGTCAAGTATGTTCGTACTACGAATCGCCGTCCATGATTGTGAGCTGGTTCTTGTACACTTCTGATGAAATCAAACTCATCTTGTAGGTCTTGAAGTCATGTAATAATATAGTCACATAAACGGTACAGAGTAACGATATAACAATTATACGTAAGTAAGTTCACACTAGTGATTAGAAGTATTATAACTACACAAGTATCTCCGTTATTCGACTGCTCTTGCTGAAGTCTCCGACCAGAATGTCGCTCTCTGTTAATTCGAGCGCCGCCAAGGTGTCGTCCCCACTTCACCTACCCGCATCTGTTTTTAAACTGTAGTATCAAATGAGTCACTTATTACTTTAATGTAACGTTATAAAAATGTGATATCGTTAATATCCAAGCTTCTTATTAACGACGATAACAGATATTTTGACCCATTTTTCTTAGTAGGACGATAAGGATATTTTACAAAGGAATTTTATCAACATAGTGTAGAATACAAAGGACAGTTATCTTTGAAGCTGTCTCTCACAGAATTTTGGACAGTAAAATTTAAACAAAGATTTGAACGGTCTTTCTTTGAACTAATTTTATTTGTTGATATTTAAGCATGTTATGGTTATAGCTTTTCGTTTTTATTCGGATGCCATTTCATGATTCTAATTGACAATGTTGCAATGTCGCCACAAATAATAATATAAACTCCTTTGCAAAAAAAACGGGCACCTTACACACACACTTTACCTTAGCTTTTCTATGGGTAAATATTATTATATTTTTAGTATGTCATTAGCTTGGATGACTAGAAATTTCTTATTATCAATGAGAATCTAGTTTTTTAACACTTTTATCCTGGTATCGGTGTTTTAGTCAATGTAAACAGAGAGCCGTGTTAAAATGGACATTTTTATGGGTATAATGAAATTAAGACTACGAGTATTTTTATGGTATTTTAATAAAAGAGACATTAAAAAATAAAAATTAATAACGAGTATGACCTCCTCTTGCAGCGATTACGGCATGTAATCGTCTTGGCATGCTTCCCACCAGGCTTTTGATGGTGTCCTGTGGAATGTGTTCCCACTCAGTCGAGATTACACGTTTAAGCTCTCTGATGTTTTGTGGAGGTGGTTGGACAGATCGTACTCGCCTTTTTAGGAGGTCCCAAACATGCTCAATGGGGTTAAGGTCGGGGCTCCGCGCTGGCCAATCCAAACGACGAATACCGACCTCTTGCATATAAGCATCTACGTCGCCAGAACGGTGGGCCCGAGCATTATCGTCCATGTAAATGGCATCTTCACCAATTACAGTCAGTGCGGGTTGTGCATTTTGAGAAAGGATTTCTGTTATGTACCTATGCGCATTTAGTGAGCCATTTTCTATGAATACTATCTCGGTACGATAGTTGGAAGTTACGCCCGCCCAAAACATAACGGACCCTCCACCATAAGGGGTGATTTCTTCAAAACACACATCGGCATAGCGTTCCCCTGGTCTTCGTAACACTCGCCGACGTCGGTCCTCACCATGCAGACAAATTCGAGCCTCATCGGAGAAGAGTACGCTACTCCAGTTACCTGGTGTCCAAGATAGGCAATTTCTAGCGAACCTCAACCGCGCAATCCGGTGCTCACGGAGTAACTTGGGGGCCCGCGCTGGTCGTCGACTACGTATATCAGCAGCTAAAAGTCTTCTCCTCACAGTCCATAGGCTAACTTGTGCTCCTCGTACCTCTTCAAGGTTTCTTTTGAGGTCTATGTAACTGCATTTGCGGTTCCTCAGCGCCTGAGTCACTAAAAAGCGATCGTCTCGCGGCTGTGTGCAACGTTTTCTCCCAGAACCTTGCCTTCTCTGAACGGAACCTGTCTCTTGGTATCGAGTCCAGGTTCTTTGTACGGTTGAACGACTCACGTTTAACCGCTGTGAGACGTAACATTGGCTACACCCCTCTTCCAGCAGCGCTATAATTTTACTAGCTCTCATTGCTTTTTCTGCCATTACGATAGACACAAAGATATCTGTTTTAAGTCACAATAAGGCAGAATTATGCGATAAACATAAATTGTTGTACTAAAAATAACGAAAAGTTACTTTTAGTTGCTTGATAACCTTTTAACCGCAAACCCGCGAAAAGTGTCACAAAATGAAAAAGGGATTAATAATTTAAAAAACAAAAGTTTTGAATTTGGAATGAACTTTTTTTCATACCCAGACTCTTTATTAAGTGCCAGTAACATAGTTTGGCTATTAAAACCTCTGAAGAACTAAATTATTACCAATAATGTTAAAAAATCAAACCCGCCCGTTTTTTTTGCAAAGGAGTGTATATTACAACGAGCTTTTGCCCGCGGCTTCGCTCGCGATACGAAGTAATATTTTCATCCCCTATTTTACCCCTTGGGGGTAAATTGATCAAAATCCTTTCTTAGCGGACGCCTAAGTTATAACATCTACCTGCATACCAAATTTCAGCCCGATCCGTCCAGTGGTTTGGGCTGTGCGTTGATAGATCACTATGTCAGTCAGTCACCTTTGAGTTATATATATTTAGACTGTTTCTCTTTAAAAATAGATGAGGCGGTGTTCCCTCCTCGGTCAAACTACAAATCTACCACTTTTCAAAACTACTAAACATTACTACTAAAACTAGTAACATTAGACATTATGTTGGCTAAGTAATCCATAAAATTATTTAATAATTTACACGCCGTTTGGGGTTATTTATACACCAGTCAATTTAACAGTTGCAAGTTGCAGATAATAAAATTAAATGCTTCGCGTCACAAAATAAACCACGCGCCGTTGACATTAACGCCACTTTGAACAACTTAATAACACGAGGGTTAATTAATGTCACGTATAAATATTATTGTTGAAATTAATCCATTCCTATAAATTTAAACTGTAGAATTATATCGTACTGTTTTTAGGAATGGTTCGATACGGGTTTAATTGAAGCTGAAAATAATTGTAAATTTCTCCGTTGGTATAATTGTATACAGTAGAATTATATAGTTTTCGATTATTGGAATAAATCGATACGGTTATAATTGATGTTGAAAATAATTGTAAATTAATTCATTCCTATAAATTTATACTGTAGAATTATATCGCACTGTTTTTAGGAATGGATCGATACGGATGAAGATAATAATTGTAAATTAATCGATTCCTATAAATGTATACAGTATTCCTTTTAAAAATGGATCGTATGGTTCGATACAGATATCATCGATGCCGAAAATAATTGTAATTGGTGTAGAAAAGTAATTGCAATCGGATGAAAAATTAATTGAACTATTTTTTTAATTATGTGCAATAATACGAGTATATATCGTATTTGGAATTTACCGGTATATTTATTTAATACACTTATTATTAGAGGTAATTACACTGACTGTAATTTTTATGACCCAATATTGGACTCGCAAGTGTGCGAGAATTGAAACATATTTCAAATTTATATTCCCATGCAGCAGTACTGGTAAGTTACGTAGAGGGTTTCGGGTTCGATTCCCGACCGAATATAAATATTGAATTTTGACTTTTAGTCGGGGTGGTATTTGTACTGGTCTCTCTGTACGTGCATTGAAACAAAACTGCCTAAGCCTTTTAAAAACGAGAAACCTGATTGCGTAATATACCTCCCGAAAAAGGGCTCTAGAATTTGAACTTTAAGTAGGTATCCAATGACATTCATCTTATTAGTTCTGCACCGAACTTCAACCAAGGGTTGTAGTCAAGTTAAGGATATAAGAGCTTCAAGAAGAATTGTAAACAGAGGAAATGTTTTGTGTCGTAGTCGAGTAAACAAGTGTATAACCGATAAACCGGATAAACCGATAATTCTATTATTGTAACATATTCAAAATAAGCACTCAACATTAACGCCTCCCTGCACCAACTAACGAGTTGTTGAAGCACCTATACTTCAATAATTAACACTTCCACAGGGCTAATAATAACTAGAAATGACATAATAAACCGATAGACTACTAATATATCTATGATTGGGCTACCGATAGACTACTAATATATCTATGATTGGGCTATTTATTTTTCGCGTTGAATAATGATTTTAGTAATAGCAATAAAGGAATTATCAGGTCTATGATGAAATCAAAATCAATATTCTTTAAATATAACAGGTTGTTAACAGTATTATTACATTAATGTTTCTAATAGTACTTTAATAATACTTTATGATGATAGGTATATAGTTTTAATAAATAACTTAGACTTTGTAAATAGTTCCTAAAATATTCCAAAGGTGTGCGAAGTCTACCAGCGCGGTGGACTATGTCCTTATCATTATGAAAGGAGAGTTAAGGAGACCCTTGTCCAACAGTAGAATAGTAATGGGTCGACAAACATTTTTTGTTATAATATAAGAGTAGCAGACAAGTATGCAGTCTACCTGATGGTAAGAGGCTACCGCCAATGGAAATATGTAATCAACCACAGGTACAATTAGATATTCCTACCTGAGGGTGACCAAAGATGCACTCTTGAGGACTAACCTGGAAGGCCGTGGAAAATACGTCTCCCTTAACGCACCCTTCAAACCAGAACACAGCAGTTGCTGTTATGACGAAGAAATAGGTGTGGCCGTTGTGCCGCCGGAGTTGAACCACAAAGAGTCAACCTTCAACATTTTGTACCACAAAGTGTTCTACCACCTTCAACATTTTGTAAGGTCTAAGTTTGAAGAACGAAGAGGAGGAATTTCTATTAGATTTTTAATCCTAAGTGATATAACTGTTGCAATACTCATTAGTTTGATAACGTTATCGTTGTTGTGAAAGCTTACGCTCAAGGGTTGTTAGATTAGATTATAATAACCAACTAATTTTAGATGCAGGGCTTGTGTATGGATTTATTTTATAATATTATGAAATTATATTTGCATAACGTCTTTAAATGTTTTTTTTTGGTTTTTATGTTTTTAAAAATTAAGTATATCGAATGTTATGCGGCTTTTTTTATTAAGCGATCAAGATTGTTCGCACCGAGAAGAGTATTCTTTAAACGTGGTTGAGTATTCTGTATACCAACAGTACTTTTGTGAACAGAGTTCATTGTCACATGAGACATGTCGTCTTTAGACATTATATTACTAAGTCCCCCAATAAGAAATAAGCAATCATGACAAAGTTTACTCTACCATTTGATTTGACAATTTTTACCCGACCGTGGAAGGTGATGTTTTTTTGCATTGTTCGTAATTTTTACTTAAATTACTATGCTTTAATGCATATCGGTAGGATACACTTATGTCTTTCAAATATTGGAAGTCGATAATCGACATGTGCTTATTATGTGTACAAAAAGCCTAAAAAGATCTTTAAAGTAAAATTTTACCTTATTTAAAATTAGCTTCTACTGTGAAGTTAAACTGAACTAAATGCTATGAAACTGATTTAAAATATACAAACCTGGCTACCTAGTAATATCGTGTTATTGGCTTGATTGTGCTGAATGCAAAAATCTCATGATTACTGATTTCAATCTTTCTGAAAATGCAGACGAGAGCCCCTATTGCAGTCTGGATTCCATTGTTATCTTTAGAAAGTAGATCTTACTACAATTTCAAGATGTTACTATTAATACTTGTGTTCAGACTTTTCAGCTTCTTATATTAAGTAAAATCTTTTTAACAAAGTTATTTGCAGATTCGAATTCTATTGGATCTACGCACTTTCGACAAAAGTATTTTCCCCAAATCTTTCATCACTGGACTACATAATTTCCATCAAACTTAAATTATAATGGCCGTACCTACATTCCTATATTGTAAAAAAATGGATTCAGATCGGACCCCTCATCATAAACCCATTACTGTCCCACTGCTGGGCACGGGTCTCCTCTCATAATGAGAAGGATTAGGCCACCGCGTTGGCCAAGTGCTTATTGGTGCGTATTGTTTCACATTTTTTTTGAAAACCTCTCCGGTATGCAGGTTTCCTCACGATGTTTTCCTTCACCGTTTAGCAAGTGATAATTAATTTCTAATATGCACATAACTTTGAAAAATCAGAGGTGCGTGCCTGGGATTTGAACCTCGGACCCGTCAATCGAGAGGCCGAGTTTCTTAACCACTAGGCTATCACTGCTTTCTTTAGTTTGCAGATCGGACCCTTGTAGAATGTAAATTTTGACACAAATTCTTTACTTAATATATTTGATTTTATTTTTAATTACTAAAATTATTCTTCTGTAAGTAGATTTTTTAAATAAATTTCATCCCGTGCAATTTATTTAATGCATTTCATTGTAAGATATGTTTCGTATGCCAAAGATGTTATAATTTAGCACCTTAAATAGCGGTAGGAATGTTATAACAATTGTTTCAAAATAGTTTAAAATAGATACAAGAAACTCGTATAATATTAAGCATTTTGGACAAAATAATATTCCAAAGTTTCCTCCGACAATCGCTTGAGGATATCTTCTAGCCGCAAAATTTCATTACGCAAGAAACTATTTGTTCTAAAGTTTTGTAATTGTAATATCGATGTTATGATTCCTGTAATTGTAAATTCTAAATCGGAGAAACTTATTTTACTGTTAACTAGTATTTATAGTTCACTTTTACTAAGTTCATTTTACTATACAGATAGTATTGTAGATTTAAAACGTAGTAATATCGATGTTGCAGAGTCTTCATTACGGTTCGTAGTTGTATGGAAAACTTAACGCTATTAATAGAATTCCTTGCACCTCAATTAAAAATTGAACTCCATTAAAATTTTCGAAGTATTAATAACTTTTATTCTTCCCTATCATTTTACCTGGAATAGGAATTCGTATAACCCGGAATTCCCCATCAAATCAATCGTACCTTGGCAATCAGCAAACGCGGAGTGTAGTGTTGTGATCATTGTTATATCGATATCGGTATCTCGGCAGGATTGACCGCCGCGACGTGGCGGACGGGGAGCGGGTGGACCCAGATTTGTTAGACCGAGCAGTGCGACTCCTCCAGCTTCAGAACCTTGACCGCATTTACTCCTACCACAGCCGGCCAAGGTACGATATCGATGTTTCCCGCCCCTTCCTCTTGTACATCCCTAGTAGGCTTTGGTTAGGTAGTTTCTTGTATGATTGGTGTGTTGTCTGTTGATAGTCGTCTTAATTCGGTTTCTAATTTCTAGCCTGGCCACTATTTGTGCGTCTTGATACCTCGAAATTTTATGACATACATTTACAATTTTAAGTTATCAATGAAGCGCTGGTGTTGATCATTTAAAATTGTAAAAAATCAAAGGGCTGGAATTTTAACGCTGCAAATATATTCTGGCTGAGTGGAGGGATAACTGTTTTTGGCCAAGGTGAAACATTTTACATAGTTGATATAGAAATTTAATGTCTATAACCGTGTTTTACTTTGGTAAGAAAAAAATAACAAAACTATATTCGGTAAATGAACCCAAAAGCGTAGCGTTGATTATTGTGCGCCTTTTTATTTCTTTGATTTGTCGAATCTGTCTTTTGCACGTTTTTTTCATCTTATAAACATCTCTTCTAATTAATCTTAATTATTAATCTGCTTTATATTATTTTGTTTATAATTCCAATCTAATAGATTTTACCAGAATTTGGAAAATTTGAAATTTTAATAAAGTAAAATAAGAAATATATAAATTATGTTTATTATGCGATAAATATTGTAGAAAATAAGTGTTTAAACAGGAAGAAAGTTTTTAATAAAAACAAAGGGCTCTATGGGTTTGCATTACATGTTTGTTAAATAGTACGTGAGGGTACATTAAAAGTTCAGGAATTATGAATAAAACTGCAAGAGTTGAACCTGTTGGGATTCATGATAGTTAAAACAGTGAACAAAGATTTTCCAAGGTATTTTAAAAATATATATATATATATGTTACTCCGAATAAGTAAATCATTTACCGGAAACATTACAGGATGATAAAACATTCCTGGGATATCGATGGATATAAAACAAATAATACTGCTCCCTTGAGAAATAACCCAGTCCTTTTTCAATATTATCTTCATTTATCTATCATGCTCGCAAATTCTTGTTTATAGATTTCACATGTGTTTGAGAATATTTTTAAAAGCTCTTATGTACGCATGATTTTATTAGGATATTTTCTGTCATGAAAACAAGATAATTGATCTAAAGATTCGTGATTTTATGAGAAGATATCGATTCGAAATTTAAGGCCTGGCTTCAAATGATATAAATATTTACTTATATCTCTTAAAAATTCTAAAGTAGAAGACGTGAGAATTCGTTATGTTATGTTTAGGACATTCAAATCCTCTTGTTTTAATTTAATTTCTTTATGTGTTTCGATCCGTGTTAAGTTCTTATTTAAGCATTTGAAACACTTTCTCTATAGCAATCTATTATTATGTTTCTCTGTTTATCTTCTGACATTTATCTTTTCGCAATTATCTAAGCTATAATTGTTTATCGTATTTTACTATCATACCATAGATAGTTGTCTTATTTTATCATAAAAATTGTATATTGCTTATTTGTTGTTATTTTAACTGTGTTATAACATGTATCTACATTTTATGTACTGTTCAACATTTACAGTAGTGAATATGATGCATAAACTTACAAAGTTCTCATTAAGTAAGTCCTAAAGTAGTTATCTCGACTTAAAGACAAGGCTTCGGATACATTTGCATAGTTAGCCAACGATTAACTAAATCGGCTCAGTAGAGTATATAAATTAAGCTTCTTATCTTCTAACTTTGAGTAACTACATATCACGCATACTACATTATTGGTTTCTAGTAAGTTCATGAGTGCAAACATTTTGTTATTAGGATGAAATTACTTTTGCTGTATTTAAAAGACGTGCTAAACCAGACAATTTCACGAGGCGTTTTAGCGTTATTTTCATGTACAGCAACGCGTTCAATTGCGAATAAAACTATTACTGTGTAGACTGCATGCTCTTTCTGTTCTGTTTTCTACTCGTATCATAATCAAAATAAAAGTATTCGTTCCATATCTCATCTCATCAGTACAGCAATTACAACTTTCTTATTTCACAAAGTATAAAATTTATATAGTAACGATTTTATTACATTTTAATTTTTACAAATAGGGAATCGTATTATGAACATTTTGCTACAAGTATTGGTTTGGGTTTAGACAAATTTGATTCTGTCAAGTCATCAGTAATCAGATACTTTGTACTAAACAATACGGCGTATTACAAATAACGTATCAATCACCTTTCAACCGTAATAGTACAGGATCCCTAGTATAGTTTTCATCATTTATTAATAACAAGCTGATTTTTCGTGAGTAGCTTCGTTTCGACAAGACGCCCAACATTTTTCCTTACAGCAATGTTGGTAAATGGTAGCTTGATGGGGCAGCAAGGATAAAATATGTTGACCGGACGAATTCTAAAAAATTATTAGTAACCAAATTTTTCTTTGTTAATTATCAAGATAATTATTTAAATAACGTGAAAAAATATTTGTCCTACAAAATATAAGGTTTTTATTAAGGCGTCCCCCCTCTCCAACATGTATCATAAACAAGGTCATGAAAAATAATTACTAACCAGCTGATTTTTTTTTATTGGCTGTCTACCATTTACATAGTCTACCATGCACATTGTCCTACAAATTACATGGTATGTCATCTCGGACCTACACTTAAAAGTTGTAGTACTAATACTTAATGTAAAAATAATTAGTATCAAGCTGAGTGTTCCAGAATAGCTTCGTTTCAATGAGACGCCCAACAAATTCTCGTACGAAAGTTCTCGATTGTGGTTTATAACTAAAATAATAGGGATGAAATATGTTGATTTGACGAATCAAAAAAAAATATTACTAACCGAATTTTTTTTTATTAATTATCGAGACAATTATCTAAATAAAGTGAAAAAA
Source organism: Epargyreus clarus clarus (assembly GCA_014595695.2). Lineage (NCBI taxonomy): Eukaryota > Metazoa > Arthropoda > Insecta > Lepidoptera > Hesperiidae > Epargyreus > Epargyreus clarus. Next base: position 1,452,153 of record JACTTY020000031.1, on the reverse strand, counting down.
TATTTGTCCTACAAAATATAAGGTTTTTTTTAAGGCGTCCCCCGTCTCCAACATGTATCATAAACAAGGTCATGAAAAATAATTACTAACCAGCTGATTTTTTTTTTATTAGCTGTCTAACATTTACACAGCTTACTACCCACATTGTCCTACAAATTGCGAAGTACGTTATTCCAGTCCGCCAGTTTTATAGTTTATTTATATTATATTATAGTTAAATTACAAATCTTGTAGGATTAATAAAAGTTACCCTTTTTTTTGTAGGACATTGTTTTATTTAGATAAAAATTATATTATCCTATCACGTGATACCTTTGTCCTACAGTTACTAATAAAAAAATAATCCTGCGGAATTAACATCTTTTCAGCGTAGGTCCGAGATGACATACCATGCAATTTGTAGGACAATGTGCATGGTAGACTATGTAAATGGTAGACAGCCAATAAAAAAAAAATCAGCTGGTTAGTAATTATTTTTCATGACCTTGTTTATGATACATGTTGGAGAGGGGGGACGCCTTAATAAAAACCTTATATTTTGTAGGACAAAAATTTTTTCACGTTATTTAAATAATTATCTTGATAATTAACAAAGAAAAATTTGGTTAGTAATAAATTTTTAGAATTCGTCCGGTCAACATATTTTATCCTTGCTGCCCCATCAAGCTACCATTTACCAACATTGCTGTAAGGAAAAATGTTGGGCGTCTTGTCGAAACGAAGCTACTCACGAAAAATCAGCTTGTTAGTAATAAATGATGAAAACTATACTAGGGATCCTGTACCATAAACATTTTCAGGTTAAATATATTGTGTATTAAGATTAAGGCTTCTTATATCGAGATTATCGGGTTTGTGTAAAAAGATGAATCATTAAAAGTTGAAACATAGAAGTATTTGTGGTTGGACTGTAACGACTCTTGCCAAGCTTGTCTTTTACAAATGAAATGGCTGTTTCCTTTGTCGCCGCTTGTCGGCAACGACAGTCACAACAGGCGGTGACAGTTGACAACAGACGGTGACAGCTGACGGCAGACGGCTACAGCCGACAACAGCTAGCGACGGGTATCTGTCACATGAATCATTGTTTGCATATTAGCTCCCTCGCTTACTTTTCAGTAGCAGAACGGACCTGTAATCGACTAAACCCCGAAGTCCACTTCTATGTTACATTTCTCTTTCGTAACAGCGATTCACGTCTTTATATCTATCGTATGTTATGATTTTGTTTTTTTATTGTCCTCAGGTTTGGCAAACGCTCCGATGCCTTCACAAACTGGGCCAAGGACCTTGAGGTAAGCACTTTTATAAAATATATTTATTTTTCCTTAATTTTGAAATCGTGAGTGGATATTTTGAAGAGTTCTATCTACTAAAACAAACTCCCAAAAAATAATTTGGCCGACCCCCTTAATTAAATATTCAGTATTTTAAATTGGGTCAAATTTATAAGGAAAGTAAAATTCAAATGCATTAATTATAATTATCTATATTTATCTGCTATTATTTGATCACGTTCAAATTTCAAATAATTTCAAGACGAAATAAGCAAATTAATTAATTAAAACCCTTCCAGTTAATGTATTGAACGTTGATAATAATGAAATTTAAACTTTGGGCACTTTATCTTAATAACCGGATGCTTGCAAATAAAATTAATGCGAAATTAATGGACGTTATAAATAAATAATTTAATTTGCATTCTTAATTTAAAATTTGGCTTCGATTTAAAGAGCAGTGTAAATGTAATAATAACACATACAAATATAGTAATGAATACTACGCTAAAGTGATTTTACATCTAAGTACTACCTATATATGTATTTGGACACAAATAATTATTAAGTCTTGAATTTTGTATGTTTATTATAGAAATATAAAATATTTAAAAAAATCTCTACAGGGAATAAAATGAAACAATGGAAAACAAATCATGAGAAGGCATAGAAAAGTGACAATAAAAAAAATACCATTCATTTATAAAAAATGAACATATACAAGATTCGCGTATTAACAAGGGAGCGTTCACATAACGTTATTCTCTAGAAACTATTGTAATTATAATAATGTTCAAACTTTTCTCATATACCGTTCAGAGGTAACTATTTACAACACTGCATGTCAGTCTTTGTTTCAGATGAATAAGGTCTATTAATTTTGACTATCATTAATACTTTCCTTATGATCGACCTGTTTAATTACCTTCTTTTAGTAATCGACATGACTCACTCTATCAGAGGTTGTCTTTCTCTGCCCACGTTGGTTTGAGTATCACATAAATCGTACCAGCGGTTTGATTCATTTTGCTATTATTTAGGTATTTAAAATATTCTATTCAGTGATTATTAGATGTTCCAAAATTGAATTATATACGTTTTCATTTTAGCTTTCTACTTCAATTGTTTTTGTCACCAATGTTAAATGCAAAAGCGATGTAATTTGTAAATATCGTATTTACCATTGTTTACCTTTTTTATACGATAAAAATGTTTCCGACTATATTGACTTGATGAGCAAATGTAATAAAAAACACAATGTTTTCCCTTCCGCCTTCAAAATAATCAACCATAGTGTCCCTGATTCTTCGTTAATGAAATTTGAAACTTCAAAGACCTCTATCTAAGTTACCGTCAAAATTATCAAATTATGTCGCTTGTCCTTCATTATCGCGTTAACATATTTATCACCAACAAAGTGTTTAGCAGCCATCGTCAAAGCCCACGAGCCAATTCGTAATGAAGTTTGTTAAGGATTTACGGATGCCTTCATTTTAAATCCAAAATTGTCTTTGATGATTAAAGAACTTAAAAGGAATTAGGTAAGCTAAATATCTTCGAAGTTTGGTTACTCATCATTACTGCTTGGGTCCGTCATTTTGAGTTAATTATTCAAAGAAAATTAAACTTAATTACACTTATTTAACTATAGAATGCTTTTGGATTGGGACGGTTTTAATTTTTTACTTTCAAGATCATTTTAAGATAATTCGTTGTTTCGGAAATTGTTTATTACTGAGGTACCTATAAGAAGGTTTAAGATCTTAGAGAGAAAATAATAGAATCATAGTTCACACAATATTAAATCATAAATAAAAAATATTTCGTGAATGTAATTAGAATTTTAAAGCTAACGGTAAAAACCTAATTACGTAAAAGCATAATTATAAACGTTGAGGAACGTCTTAATATTTATATGAACGTATTTATGGATCCGCCGTTCATACAATTTTATCTTAAATTTTTCGTCCTGTACGGGCTTTATAACAAAACATAATGTCTAAAGGTACCCATACTCTTTTATACGTTTCTAAAAAGGTTAGCGGAGACTGACATTCAGTTTACAGACGGAGTGACACATTTTATTGGATCTTTATGTACCCACTATATACTATTTTTATGTACCCACTCGTATTTTGAATTTACGCTAAACTACATTTTGTACTATTTGTCCATTACTGTCGTAAGTGGTAATTGGAACACTTTTGAAATCTTTTCAAGGCTTCATGTTCTGTTAAGCAAATATTAATTAATTTCTAATACTTTCCTCTGTTAAGCAAATATTAATTAATTTCTAATAAATCCTCGATTGAAAGACCACTTTTCAACCACCAAGTCATCACTGCTTACTATTTGCAAATGTCAATTAAAACGTTTCTACTAAAAATAGTTCCGTAAACAATTTCTATTTATACAGGATGTTAGTCAAACTCCGTAATAAGGCCCTGTGAAACACAAAGGCACAAAAAAACATCACGACATTGAAACTTCAGCACTATTTTAGCAGCACATTCGACAGCAAAGGTAATTTCGCTTTGTGCCAAGCGTTTTATTTTAGAGTGACGTTTGACATTTTTTTTACTGCAGTTTTGGGCTAATTTTAATGAAATAGTTTAAGTGTTCTTTCAAAGCTATTGATGAAGCGTTTATTTCGGAGATATATTTCCCTTTTTATAGCAGAAGTGTGGTTTCTAATAAATCCGGTTCCTTCCAGCTACTACTACAACTATATTTTTCGCTTTAATACAATGAATAATATTACCGCTACAAAATTACTACATTTTACTTTAAATTACCATACACAGCATCAGAATGCAGCGCCCTCTTTTTCTATTTCTATTTATTATTTCGAAATCTTTAAATGATGCAATTAAAACATTTGAATCACTTCAGTCGTCACAGTGCAACAAATATTTAATATTTAAAAAGTGGTTGTTACATACCTATAATTAAAATTTTATTAAAAAAACTTGCTTTTTGAGCAATACTGATGATACCTGAGAATTCCAGACCTTCTTTTCCTCATTTGAAAATAATCGTTATGGTCTTTGTGGGACATTAATGAGTTCGTAAAATGTAGGTAACTCTGGTTACGTAAAGGTAACGAGATATTAATTTAAGGTAACGAGATATATTAAGTCAATTTCTGATTAAAATTTATTCCAATTACTCTCGTAACACCAATGTTTATGGGCGGTTGTGAGTTTAACATTTTGCCTTTGCCTTCCAATCAGATGATGTCGTGTTGATAGTGGAGATTTCGACCAACCTTTTTGGATCGATGCTACCTTTTTGAAGGTTTTGTTTGTTTTAACAATAACGTGTTGTTTGAGGTGAATGGAGTGGGATAATTATGTCAAAACAACCTCTACCCCTTCTGTTTGATTGGCTAACGTTGTTTTATGTAATAAAACAGTAATTTTGACGGACTTTCAAATACATTTAGTGCCTAGCGTAATATTTTTGTAAATGAAATAATTGCAAGTGTGCGTATTGTAGAACAGAAATTGACGGGTTCGAGAAAATATTATATTAGGTACATAACATATTCGTTACATAAATACCAAGTTTGCAATATAATGTGATAAATAAAATTGGTACATAATATCTTTGGTTTTTTCTTAAAATTAACATTGGAACTTGAATTTAATTACATATTGTGTAAATAGGGAACCGCTTGCGCTGATTTTCGCTTTTTACCTTACACTTCAGAATTCTTATACAAACAATGAATAGTATTCATACATGTAGTAGTATCAAAACATGGCCGAAGTCGCGAGTAGAAAATAAATATCAAACTTACAAGTACAACTCCTATAGAAGATACATTTAAATCATAATATGATCAAAGCTTTATAAAATGCAATACACACTTTAAAATTCAATAAAATCGTATATTGAATCGTTTCCCATTCTCATCGGTATCGATTATTCAATATTCTGACTGTAAAGGCGATATGAATGATATTCAGGAATATCATCACATCACGATATGACGTGTTCGTTCATAGCGTCTAGGATTTACCCGTGTCATATTTATTGGCTTATCCGAGACGGGACCTCTACTCGTTGTTGGTAAGTCACACTAATCTCATTATAATTATTTGACGTTTCTTTTTGAGATAGATCTTATTTCATTACTATGAAATAGTAATTACAGTCATACTCATTTGTTTGTAATGAACGAGATATTAATTTTCGGCTCATAATGAATGCCAGTAACCACGCAATCGATAAATTTAATATTTAAAGATAATGATTTAATTTTAATATGTTGATTAAAATTTATTTATTACGAATATTGAATATTTTGTAAAATGTACGTTATACTAAACTAATCTATTCATTTAATGACAGTATATGCAACACGTAATTAATAATTACTGGCGTCGATTAAATAGTTTCAATGCTAATGCATTCAACGGTAAATAATAAAAAGGTAACTTACCTGAGGTCAGACTGAAATGCGTTGTTAACAAATTGGAACTTAGTACCCCCGTTGTTGCCAATCCATTACTGTCCCACTGCTGCTATTTGGCACGGGTCTCCTTTCAGAATGGGAAGGATTAGGTCATAATTATGTATTGGTAGACTTCATATACGTTTGAGGACTTTTTAAGACCCTTATGGTATGCAGGTTACCTCCCGATATACCTTCATCGTTAAAGCAAGTAAACAATTAGTATCTAACACGTACAAACTTAAAAAAAAAATAGCGACTTGTATTGTGAGCCTTGGATTCGATGAGTTTCAATCATTAACCTATCACGGCTATTACAACTACCGTATACTCTTATTATTATTTCATTAAAGTAGGTAGTAGTCGATAGTAGGGGACTCAGTTTACATGCATCATTGATTAATGAACTTCGCTAACTGTGAAATTATTACATTGTAAGCGTAGCTAATTGATGCAATGACATTATTAAATACACTGATCTATTTGCGTTTTCATGAATAATAATTGATAAAAGGAATGAAACTGTAGTAGGTTTATCCGAGTGTGTGTTTGTATGTTTACTTTTGTTTTATTAGGTTTGTCTCTACCTTTTATTTTTTGAGAATAATGAAACAGTATTTTTGTTCATTGCTTTGCTTCTAACAACTGAAATAGACTTGGACTACTCTCCTCCAACCTAGCGGACTAAGGCAGGGGGCGGAAGGGGCGGCTGGCCACGGGCTCCCAAACACAGTTGCTAACGAGCAATGAGGTCGCGCGTATCATACGTATTTTTGGCAAAGAAGTCTATGATATTTTTATTTATTTGTTATTTTGTAAAATAAAAACAACTTTTTACTCTGGGGGCCTCCATTCAACTTTCCACCCAGAGCCGTCTACGACCCTAGTTCGCCACTGCATCCAACCAGCTCAAGTAGAAGTAAAGATTTGATTAACGGTCCCAAAAAACTTTACTGATAATAATAACGACAGATATTTTCATCTTATGAAAAACAATCGTTACTTGGAGTTTGTGAAAAGGCGAACGGACATCATATTGCCTAACTTATTCAGATTATTATTGACATTTTACTTTATGGAAATTTCTGTTTTGTTCCAGAAGCCGGACATACCCGCCTGGCTGGCGTACGCCAGAAGGAGATGAGAGGCGCAAGCTACCTCCCACCGATCTACATGTTCACCAACCATCACGTACACTCAAGGCTACCAGTAGATGTAATTTCTCCCAGTCAGAAATAACATTAGGCACCTTATAATTTTATCCTTAGAGTAAACGATCATAATTATTTGGTAATTTTCTAGTCTTATTCTATCCCCAGCTGACTCTTTGTAGTTCTGTCGTTTCGATTAGGTTTTTCACATCTTAATGTTTGTATTGAAGTTAAGCTATACGCAACGGGTTACCACTACGGATCAAATATCATTGTAATGTTATAAATAAATACAAGCAATTGAGAAAAGTAATACTAAATTGTTGTTTTATTCTTCTTCTACCTCTTACAGAATTACACGAAGATAGTTAACAAATTATACATATATTTGTCTTATAAAGGTAGTGCAAGACCGCTGTGTTATATGTTATCGTACAACAGAGATACTATACTATGCCTGAGAAGCATTCTGCAAGTAACTTCTCAATTCAGTCTTCAACGGCAGCAACGGCAACAACAGCAACGTACCTAAGATTGGACTCATACTTGGGGTTCTTGCCTATTGTGGTAGAGTATAAATATCTATGTGCAGTATTGCTTACATGAGTTGTATACCATATACAACTCATTACATTACTTGAAACTGAACTGCATCGGTACTATTGTCTCACTCAGTTTTGCCATAAATAAAGATAAATGCTGCAGCCTACTTTTCGGCATGAGGCGTAACATCCTCTGTATTGGTAATCGCCTCATATAGAACTCCTATTAAATTAAGACTTCAGATGTGTAAGGAAACTTGAATTAAGTCACCTGCTTTCACTACTTTTATCCCTTATACGGCAATAAACATACCTGGACTTTAATAGATCTTGAGTACATATGTTATGTTACAGTATGGAACAACAAATAACATCAAACAACGAATTGTACCAATAACAGTAAGACAAATGGAGGAGGTGACAGACATGACAAGACAAAGATCCCATTACGTGTTCTACTTTAGTAGTCGGGTTAAAACGTCTTGATCGGTGACGTGAATAATCGTTTGTAGAATCAACTTGTAAACACGACTGTAAATAACCTAGCAAATGGATCTTATAAATAAATTTTCTTCACTTTGTTCTTTATTGTTCCAAGGTTTTTCTTTATTCTACTGACGCATTTACATCCTGATCCTTAGCTTTACAAATATGAGAAAATGTTTTGAAGTTGAACCTCCAAGTAATAATATCAATGTGTCAGTTGTACACAGTTGGTGTACTCAGAAAATTAATATTGCTGTTAGGGTCCTCATACTGTGGGTTCCTAGCATGGTGTACAAGTGTCTCTCGTAATGTTGGATTTTATGCTATTATACATTTTGAGTTATTATCATACTGGTTCTGATGTATTTATCAAAAGTAATCATAATAATGACCATTAATTATGAATTAAAAGATGTACAGAATAAAATTGTACACCACTAAATGATGTTCTAAAAGTAGGAGTGTAAAATTGGATAGCCGCAGCTTTTGATACGGATAGCTAAGGCAATATAGTTTTTAATACCTGTACATGACAATGAAGCAGGTACTTCAATGCTTTATATTACAAGCACAGACCTATATGGGTACAAATACAGGTCTGTGATTAGAAGCTTTTCAAAAATTAACTGTAGGTAGTCATGAGATCTATGACAGACGCTACTTACATATTACCTACACTTGCAATTTCACGTAATAGAAATAGGATTAGGAAGAAATAAAACTCTAATATATTGTGTATTATTTATACATCCTATTAATTAATTTTATTTGTGTCAGTACATCGAGTTAATATTAAATAAGTGACTAGCTTATTCCGTAAGCACGAACATTAATTCAGATTTAAAACTACCTATCGATCAATACTATAATACTGACCGTTCAAAGATTTTTACATTTTCAAAATTGACGAGAATCCTTCGCACAAGCACCTAGTTTATACAACCTTATATTAAAACATATTTTAGGGTAAAACATGCTTATGTTACTTAAAAACTATTATTAAAATTTAGAAAAATCGAAGCAATAGAAATACTTCCACTTAACACATAATCGATAAACGACAGATTGGTGGCAGATCACAGGAAAATATTCATAAATGCAAATTAAAGTCCTCTAAACCATACTAAAAAAGTCACAGGAATGGGAGTCATAAAATCATCGCTGAAAAGTCTTATTCGACATCATCAGTAAAAATCAATCGAAATTGGCCTATTTTATTTAACATTTTTATTTACTTCTTTCTTATTTACTCGTTTATCGTCTGTCGTTTATACATTCATCATCGATACACCAATTTTTTGGATAAAATCCAGTAATGCAAAATAAGACGGAATAACAAAACTAATAATCTAACACTACGAGACTAACTAGTAAAAATAAAAGGGCTTTATACAGAGACAACCACCTACAGATATACTAACTGTTAATACGTTAGATCAAGGATCTAAAGTCAGATAGGAAGATATACTTCAAAAGGTATTCTATTAGGGTAAAGTTGAAAGACATGAAGATAGATGAATACAAATTAATAATATTATTGCTACAGTACAATTTCATAACACAGTATATTGTTATGGATCATGACAGAGCCAAATCAATTTAAGAGATAATAAAGAATTCTAGTAATAGATATACCAAGTTACTTGAACATTTTAAGGGGACAAGGTGAAGATATTTCTACGAATAAGAAATTAAAACCATAATATATAGTTAGGGTCACACACTCACTACTAATGAAAAGATCTAAGGTTACTAATTTAATTAAGGTCGGAATTGTTTACGTAAACATTTAAAAAGACAAAACAATACATGAATTTAGGATCAATCGGAATTTAAGAAAATAATCATAGTGTTAAGACAATTTGAGCTAAATAAATAAAAAAAAACAAGGTACTCACACAAAAGTTCTTAATGTAATCTGACAGACAAAGAACAAATTGAAAGGAAAGTCAAAAGACAATATAATGTTAATAGACAATTCCGAACCATAACAAAAATCTAGGATAGCTACAGTTAGAAACTACGATATACATACTCGTACAATAAATACAGAAGATAGTATAGACGGATGGAGATCTGGGGCATTATAGCATATGTTATACTAAATTCTACGTTTCATAACGTATCTCTAAGGGTAAACAACTACTAATGAGAAATAGGATTTAAGAAGATTCTAACGTAATCATCAGTTTGGCAACTATGGGGCATCTATTTACAATTTTACGAAAGTAGTATAATATTTTAGAGACTAAAACTAGAACTACCCTTGTAATTACAACCATAAGACCGATGTTTATTAATGTAGAAGATGTTATTAAATTAGAAAGAGTTTTGAAGGTCTTCCTAAAAAGATGGGACATTAGATTAGTCATATTACTCTTACTTTCACAATAAGTACTTTCGTTCTCTTTACATTCTTTATTGGGCTCTGTTTTAATAAAATAATGACAAAGTTTCCTTTATTTCAGATTTAAAAAATAAAGTTTGTAGATTGTCGAGTTGGTTGATTGGGTTAGATCAGAATTTTTTTAAGTTTTTAAAAATAAGTTTACAGTCAGGTTTGAATTTTACAATAAAATCGCTTGTTTTCTATGGTACTTTCGGTTCACTACATTACAAACATGCTACCACTTTGTTCTAGACTTGGTGTCTACCTATCAAGCAAATAACAATATTTTGGCAAGATGTTCTTATCAGATACTAACTTCCTCAAACTACCTCAGGCATTGAGCATTAAACATACAAACATTCACACATTTAGTCACAGCGCGTATCATTAATTTTATGTCATTATTATTTATTCATTTAAATCATTAGCCTAATTTATTATTTACAGCTCACTTAAATTCATATCCTTAAAGAACTTTTACAAACAAGTGTGCAATAATTATCATTCTAACAATCAACAATAATGTGCTTCAATGAAATACAGGCTTAGATTTTAACTATTCACAATTTTATCGATTTCAGTTCAGATTTTGTGTGTGTGAGTGTATTATAAAAATATTTAGTGAAGTCTTTGTCTTATACATTACATAACAATCAAGTTTATAAAGACCGATTATCGTTTTGTGTCAAATTCGACACAATGTTCAATCTGTTATGTACTTGTATTTTATCTTCTATTTTTGACAAATCTGGCTCTGAACCTTCCTTAAGTAATTCCCAAATATGATTTTTGTCCAAAATTTCGAAGCCACCTCTATTTTCTGGTGCAATGTCCGATTTCACGGGACCAGTTAAACTTTTGGATGTTTCGGAAATAGGCGTGGGTGGTATTTTGTGTATTTCCTTGTTAATTGACTTTAATGTTTTAGGGCTTATTTTTGTTTCTTTTGTTTTATTTATTTTATAATCAAAGTTATTTGTTTTATTTTTCTCATAATGCTTCACAATTGTCTGATTGTTATTTATATGAGGTTTCTTTATTTGAGTGATAGGTTTTGGTTTCTTTGTTCTATAGTGAATTGATTTGATGTTGATATTTGTTATAGCAGCAATTGTATGTGGTACTGCAGTTGCTTCATGTATAGGTTTTATTGGTGGCAAGTTTGTACTCGATATAGTATTGTTATAATTAACATCAGGTCTCGTTGTATGGTTATTAATTACTTGTTTCTCGTCATTTGCTGTATTTTGAATATCCTTTACGTTCCTTTCGTCTGTATTAGCGGGTGTTGATATATTAGTTAAAATTTCTTTGGAATTTGTCGTATTTGAATTGTTTGTTCCATTCACCTTAGCTTTGTTTAATGCTTTCATTTTCACAAAGAATTTATCTTGCTTATCTCCATAAGTGGCCTTCAATGTACCCTTTCTTCGTGGTAAGACTTTTTTTTTTGAGTCATCCTTCTTGAGAAATGCTTTGGAAGTTGGCAGTTTTTGAAGACTTGAGTCTTGGCTTGAAGTGGTTATAATAGGTTGAATATTGTTGTCTATTTTTTGACTTTCAGTACTATTCACGTAAGTTATTGTAGGAACTAAAATAGGACCACCAGGTACAATGGTGGAACTAATTGTGGATGTAGTAATAGGATTATCATTCATTGTTGATTGAATTTCGGTAGTAGAAGGATATTCAGTAGATGTAGACATGAAAGGTGTTGGAGTATTTTCAGTTGTACTTATGACTTCTTTAGTGGTTTTAGCCTCTGTTATCGTAGTAGTTAAATATTCTGTAGTAGTTGATATTTTTGTAGTGGTGTCTGTAACTACAGTTTGCTCAGTAGTTTTTAGATCGCGTGTACTGTAATTGGTTTTCCTAAATTCATAATCTCGACTGCATATACGTCCACATTCGCATATGTTATCAATATTGGTAGTTGTTTTAAGGCTGGCTATTTCTGTTCGATCAAACCACGTTATGAAATCATCATCAGTTATTCCGCGGAGTAAGGGACTCCCAGGCCGAGCATGGAAGAATGTTTCAACTGCTAAATCTGGTCGTGTAGAAGGGTAGATTTTAGCAAACGCCGGTCGAAGACTGGTGATGACGAATTTTGATCTCGTTTCGTATGTTACACAAACAGGACAGGTAGAGCTAATCTGTAAGGGAAATATAATATTATTTTAGCTAAATATGCTCTTAATTTGGTATTAATCATCTTCAAGTATTTACAAAATATAAGACTGATTGTTTTCAATATTTATGTATATTCATAGGAAACAAAAGGAATTATATGTTAGAGCAGTATTTAAAGTAAATTAAAAATACTTACATTAGCAAAAACGAACCACACTGATTCGCCTCTAGATCCATAATGCAGGTCAGCAAACGTAGCTCCATCCAGAACCACTGGATTTACTGAATGCAGCTCATATCCAGAGAAAAGAGATGTTTCAAGACGAAGTATGCCGGAGCGTTCTTTGCCTTTCCATCTGAAAATTTAGTTTCGGTTTCAACTTTCAGTACTTTTACAATTTTCTTGTACGTGACACAAATACTAACTACAAAAAGCAACCGTTATTAGCCAAAATCTTGAAGTATATTTTATGTCATCATCAACATATTTATATTAGAAACGTAAAATATTAGTGATTTAAATTATTTAAATTTAGTGATTATTATAAATATACTTAAAAACTAACTTGAAACAAGTTTTGATGATCAAAGTGGGCAGATTTCCTTGCAAATCCTCAATGCTGCTTCTTTCAGGACGTATTTCTTCGATAATTGCCGCTTGAATATTTAATAACGCATTCTCCGGTTTAGGTGTATACGTCGAGTAAGAAATAGTTCCCTGAAATAATCAAAACAAATTAAAATTGCCTAATTTTTGATATATTCATTGATCTTTCTTATCATGTAAAAATGACAAGTAAATAGTATGTAATGAAAATTTATATTTGAGTATTAAAAGGAGTCTATGAACAAGATAACAACAAAATAAATCAAAATTCATTTATATATGTACAACGTACAACTAATTAACTACAGTATTTATGGATAAGACATCTACATAGTATGTTAACGCAGACATACTTATCCGAGGCATTTCAGCTTAGACCTTAGGGGTACCGGAACATGTGTGGGCGATCTCAGGTAGGAATCTAATCTTATCTGGGATTGACTACAGATGTCCATGGGCAGCAGTAGCCACTTACCTTTAGGCGGACTGCATGCTCGTCTGCTACTTTAATATTATAAAAAATGAACTAACCTGAACAGTGGCACAGCCAGCTCCTGTAGCGTACACAAACACTTTAGTAGGCAATCCTGGTAACTGAAGTGGTCTCGGTGGTGTTCGTGCTCGCAGTTCCAATGTGTCTGTTAGTTCCATACCAGCAGTTGCCAACGAAACAGTTAATGCACGATGCCTGGAAGTAAAAAAAATAATGAATTTAAAGTTTTTGAAAGTTGCACCTTTTATTTGTGTTACTTGGGAGGACAATTAAAATTTGAACTAAAGATATATGTATAATAATATTTATATGGTAATATCAAAGGTAATTTTAGGAAAAAAACAATACTTGATATTATGAATGAAATAATAAGAAAAAACCTTTAACGATATAATGAAATTAGTGGAAGTTTATGGAAGTAATTAGGCAATGAAATCGAAAGCCATTTCGCAGTTATATCTACCAATTAGATGGAGTTCCTTTCACCGCTTGTACTCCAAAGCGGTTGGAGTTTATTGACGTTCGAAAAGAGTTTTACATGAATCAATTTTGAATGAGATTTTAATTTGAATTTAAATTTGAAAAAAGAATTAATAAGATCATTCTTATGCTTACCTATCATGAGCCAACGCAGCATACTGTGCGGCTGCTTTAGTAGCGCTGTAGGCTAAGCTGGGATGTCTCTGTAGTGTGGATGCTCTGTAGTACAAGAACCTCGCTGCTGCTTCCCCATCTTCTAATGCACCCCTCGCACAAGCGGCCAGTAGAACCCGAACACCAGCTACATATTGCTCCATTGTTACTGCCTCTGTGAACAAAGAAGATTCGGATCGTTCTACTTATTTTACAGTCTTATACCAATAATAACAAGGATCGAAAAGAGCCAGTATTGGGGAGGTACTACAGTCACGGCCGTTTCTAGCAGTTTTGCGTTTTTGAGGAAGGATATGGATGGATATAATAATTATGAGGAAATCTTGTTGTGTAAATTAGAGAATGCGACTGATGGATTAATTTAAATCGACTTAAATACTCGTATAAGATGAGTAAGCCATTTTGTATTAAATGGCTTACTGGTTATAGACATGGTTACAGTCAAGCATGGTGATTAAAGGTCCTCTTTAGGAGGACCAGAAGCAGCATTATCCAACCAATTTTATAAGACAAGCAGTCTTATAAAATTGGTTGGATAAGCCCGCTGTACTCAAGTTAGAAGATTTTAAAACATTTAGATTAAACAATAATCTTTTTGATATGACAATGTTGTTTACCGTATGAAGTAGTCTTGATATTTCTAGAAGTTTCTTCTAGAAGCCAATCTGCTGCATCTTTCCTCGGTGCTGGCCATCCGAATTCACCTTCTTCAGTTGTCGATGCATTTCTTAGTATGATAAGTGCTTCCGGTACTATTGGGCTCCTAAGTAAAATATAATTTGCCATAACAACAATGTCAAAAAAAAATTCAAAATTTAAATTAAAATAATTATGTAGTATTAGTCATTATCACATGATAGCTAAAAGCTCTCTATTAATGATACTTAATAGAACATTTTTTATAAAAATAAAATGGTTAAAGTTTACCTTGCTAGAACTAAACCTAATACAGAAGCAGCCAAGGCAGCCGGTGACGTAAGGTTATGAATATTATTCTCTAAATAACTTTGGGCTTTCTTCGCGATATCAGCATCCACCTGAAATTGATTTGAAAATTGTTATAATATAGTTTTTTAATATACATCAGAATGAATAATAATGCACAAGTGTCATAGTTTTAGTATTTTCTCTATTTATGTAATTATCTAGTAATTGATATATTAAAATAATTCTTACTTGATTTTCTACTCCAACTTCTAGCAGAGCAACAAGAGTTTCCGCGGTAACTTCGACTGTTCTCTCCCATTCTATCTCTTCTTTAGTCATATTGCCATCTTTGTCGTAATAGTAGTACTCATTTACGTCGACCTCGACTTCAGTTCCATTCGATTTCTTTATTTCTACAGGATAGTAGTCCACTTCTTTGTCAGCAGGTAATGGAGTGAATGATCCGTCGGGATTTTGTTTCTTTTGAATCCATTTTTTTATTGATTGAAGAAGATTGGGGTCAACGGGATAGTAAGATTGAATTTTGCTCAAAATTTCCAGGATCTTGATTGTAGATAAATGACTGCTCATAGCTGGGTGATCGCTAAATGAGTTGTCATTCTTACGGAAGGATAGCAGAATCTGAACCTGGAATTGATAATAGTAGTGATAATTTAAGTCATTTTTGGTAATAAAAAGTAATGAGAAAAGTGTCATATGAAAAGAGTTATATGTATTAATATTTTTAAATGTACAGAAAGTTTACATAAAAGTGAATTTACTTAACATCTTTTATGTATGCCAAAGTCACATTGGGAATATCCATTAATATTGTGGGTATAGGTGATTTTTATAATTGATATAATTGCATTTATATAAATTACAATGCCATTACATTATACTCGTACAACTAACCTGTTCTGGCAACTTTTTCAAAATATTCTCCCTTTCAGTTTCGTCAACCAAATGAGGAATATGTTCCAGCGCTAATAACGGTGCCAAGCTTGCCGATGCAGCAGACAGTTGAGAATCCCTCCATACATCAGCCCATTGATCGGTTGAGTCGGTTTGCAGACTATATAGTGGAAGATGAAGCCCTCCAGAGACTAAAAGAGTTCCACTCGCGGAACCCGGGACTACGCCATGTGGAAGACCAAGTTCAAGTACTTGGGAGAAACCAGCTTCTTCGTTAAAGTTCCAAATTCTGAAAGTAGAATAATTTTATTTAAAAATTGTAATCATTGTATTTCTTCTACATTTTTCATCATCTATTGATCTACTTATAAATTTACTTTTAAAATAAATCATCATCACTTATTAATTTATTGAATATTAATAAGTAATGATGCACTTATTTAATCAATTAATTAAATTATTATCACAGTGGTTTAAAAGCACTTTGATTCTTTTAGATTTTTCTTACCTGAAATCAGCCTTATCGCCCCAAAGCGCGCTGAACCCAACATACTTGATCCTCATGTCTGACGTCAGGGGCCACACCAGCAGTCGTCTCTCCGACGGAGCGGCTCCTCTGCCCACTGACAGTCTACCACCCTCCCACCAGACCCACCAAGCGCACCAGGAGTTCGCTCCAGCACATTCTTCATCGCTTTCTGTTTGTTCCGCGCTCGCTAGATGAACGTCGTAACCTGAAATTGATCAATATTCTATCAATATGTACTCGTAAAATGGTTTTACAATTTTATTTTTTTGACACCTTTAATGAATTTTAAATCCCACTAAAGTAATACGTAAATTTGAAGGTGGTACTATATAATCAGGTTTTCATTTTACTTAGTTCTTTAGTAATTGTGGAATGTTTTCGCATAATTTTCAGTTTGTATTAACCTTCAAATTTTGTTTGCATTGACTCCTAGTACTGCAATTGTCATTACTGTTTACAATCCGATCCACTAATGCTAGCTTTTTACACTCCTTCCAAACGAGCTTTCGATTGGCTACTCACTGTGCTTGTTACGTGACAATAGTCAAAATACCACTACTACACGAAGACATTCATGAGTAATTACTGATTACTCATGAATGTCTTCTGATTTAAGTAAATGCTCACCATGTTTCCCTTTAGCGATCCAAACGCGGGTCCTCTCGAACACAACTCTATACATATCGTCTGAGGGTTCTCGTATCGCGGACAGCGCGACATGCGCGGCGCCCTGTGCCCGTAGCTCCAAGACTAAGCCGGCGCGGTTGCGAGGTGCTGCTACCCACTGCCACTCCCAAGATCCCCGCGAAGACACGGCCAAATGTTCTGGAAATGAGATGCCAATTCGCAAAAGTTTGTTTTCTGAACTGGAGATTTTTTTAAGTACAGAGAGAAAAGTTAAAATGTTTGTAAATCTACCATTCCGTTCTGCAGAATTCTGAATCGATCAAATGAGAAATGTAAATATTTCGAAATATTAATGCATGTAAACTATAAATGTTTATTGACTTAAATAACGATTTTTGTAGAAGACTTATGTAAGTACTAAAAATAAATAACTAAGAATTAATTGTAAGAGTGTGTGAACATTCCAAATGGTGATGAAAATTCTAAAACAATATAACTGACATACCATTAGCACAGAAATACGCGCTCTGGGTATCACTTCTATGCAGACCTTCAGGGAGGACGAGCACACTGGCCGATCGAATGACAGAGCCGACCAAGGTTTCATTGTTGAAGGATGTGTAGGATACGGAGCAGTTGTCAGCGCTGTAGCCGGTCACTTCAACTGTAATGAAAAATAGAAACTTGATTAACATAAAAAGTTTAAGTCTTTAGTCTTACTCAGACAGTGCCCTTTTTGGTAAATCCATTTTAACCACAATCGGCGAAGCTCAGTATTAGATTACTAAACATTCTAAATAAAGTCTACAAGAAAGAAAAGCATTCTTGCCCGGCCGTTCGTTCTTTTAATAAGCGTTTAAAATGGGTAAAGTAATTATCCGTAGGAATTGAATGCTTCCCTCCAATGAAAAATAATAAATAAATAAAAACGGACGGAGAGCCAGCTGAAACTATTGTAATATTGATATTTACAATACCAGATGAACCAATTACCTACCTCCTTATAACATCTTTAGACTTGAATTAGAGCTTGCAATTAAATATTTTTTCTCAATACAATGATTCTAGTTTCTCAGATTTGTGAAGATATTATCCGAATATCCAAGATAATACCTCACAAATCATTTCAAACCGATATATTGAACAAAATGTGTGCTTCTCTATTTTTGTTTCTTACATCAAATAAATAATATGTGTCATATTTTGTATGTCTTGTTTTATTACCCGAATGAATAGAAAAAGGATACAAAGTACGCTTTCACGAATGACGGATCCTCGATCACTCAGATCATGGATCATCTATACGGCCTTCGACATAAAACTATTTTATTCCCTCCAATTTCATTCAACGTACAACGTTTTTATATTTGCTTTATATGGTTATGAGAGAACGTGTTACGACAAGGAAGTCAAAGGCCGATGGAGATATTGAATCTTCAATACAAGC
Organism: Epargyreus clarus clarus; assembly: GCA_014595695.2. Taxonomy (NCBI): domain Eukaryota; kingdom Metazoa; phylum Arthropoda; class Insecta; order Lepidoptera; family Hesperiidae; genus Epargyreus; species Epargyreus clarus. The sequence goes on along the minus strand of JACTTY020000031.1, from coordinate 1,433,517 downwards.
TGAGGTAATTTTATGTGTCATGAAATATTCTGGGTATATCGTGAATTTAGTGCCTTTTTATAGATTTACACAATAGTTGGTACAATATGAGAGAATAGTACAGAAAATTTAATAAAACAAAAACTTTCGTTGTTGAATTCAACAGGAACAAAAACAATTTGGAAAAATCTCCACAAAATTCATGCCTACTAACAATTCTCATCAATTTTCCCCTCGAACCAGAACTCTGATCGTGTTTCAAAAGGTATTGAACTTAAAATGGGTCTATTAAACGAAATGCGAAAACTTTGAAAGCAGTTTTGGCTCATGCAAATATTTTTTGTGTGAACAGACATGATTTAACGTGAAAATTTCAACACACGACTCTAAGTTGGACAAGTTCTGTTGAAAAGAGAACAAACTTCTTTATTTTCGAGTTAAAAGTTTTAGTAATAGTAGTTATTCAACTTAAAGTCAACAGAAAATTAATTACATTACATGCAAGTCGCTTCTATACAGAAGGATATAATTGAGATCGTTTTACAAATAACCTTAGGACTATGTGTAAAGACCAAATTATATAATATATTTCACTTATAATACACCTTGCAGATCAGAAAACTGCAAAGAACACCACATCTGTTGCAAGAAAGAACTAGATAAAGTAGTAGGCATTATCGCAGACACCTAATTAGAACCTTATAATACCGTAAAATCTAATTATAGATAAAATGGTTATTTAAATAAAAATGAAACGGATAAAGCCAAAATAAACTCGTGTGGGAGCAATACCTATCAGTACAAGTTAGCATTAAAAGGAATAGAGTACGTTGACCATAAATCAAATTTATTAATTACAATAGTTAATCAAATTGCAGCCACGACGCCCTACCACAGATTATCGTAATATGTATTGTCATCTGCATAATACATGAATTCATGTCATTAAACGAGGTTGTTGCGACTCCATCCAATTTAAATGATAATTTGTTGAGGCCTCGTAGAGAGGATTCGTTGTTTCTATTCTGTGTTCATCTATGATCTATATTATGCCTCTGTTAGTATATCCAACGACAACAGTGAGTAAGAGTAAAGTTAATTAAATGGAGTTCACTAGTAATGTCTGGGGGAATATGACGTCACAATTTACATCAAATTTACTCAATTGCTTTTAAATGTACTGTCCAGACTGTACACATGTTATTTCAAATCCGGCAAATTGTAATGTCGATTTGATTACAAAATCTCACGTACAATTTTAGGAATATCATCTAGGTCGCAAATTCTAATTGAAATACGATTTTATTTCCCCGTAATTTCACTCATAATAATATGTTTCTTTAATAACTGGGAAGATAATAAAATATTAATCTATACCAATCTTTATTATTTCTATTTAAAATATTGCTAGGTATTTCACGTAATAAAGGGAGAATACGAAAATAGCTTCTAATTCGAATATTTCTGAACAGTTCTGAAACTTTCAAAGCAGTGTTTTATCTAAGGAGGACTTTCTATTCATTGCGAGATGATCTCGCTTGTCGAAGCTAAAAACTTTGGGGCGCTTTCATTTTACAATTAGGCAAGGACGAAGGAAGCCGAGAATTTTGGTACACGAACTTCATTAAAATATTTTGCTCGAAAGATTTAAATGAAAATTTCAAATTTTTGGCCGTTACGCCTTTGTTTTGCTTGCTTTTCAAAATCTAAGTTTTTTGGCGAGTCATGAACCTTTTGTAATTGTGTGGTAAATGAAACTAATAACTTTACTAGTTGAATGTTGTTTGAAACTTTGCAAATTCATTTTCAAGTTTACCGTCTTCAGCTCTTTTGTTAGTGAGTTGATGAGTCGTGGTTCTTTTGTGTTGTTTGAATAGATGTTTGAAATTAATATCTTATTCGTAGATTACAAATAAATTAAAACGTACTCATGGTGCGTGCGCCCTGCTGCGGGTGGCTGGGGAAATCGTGGATCCTCATGATTGTTATTATTGGATAGGAGTAATTAAACTTTGGTACCCGTAACCTTCGAAAGGTATTTATTATTATTATTTATTTGTATTTAAGTAAACCTTCACTTAAACTGGCAACGCGTTTATATCCCTGATATTTCAAGGATATCGCAAGTTCTTACCAAAGATGAGCTATGTCTAAAACAAAATAAGTACCGAAAGTTTATCTTATTTTTTATGTATCAACGATCTTCAATGTATAATAAAAACTTACTCGATTTAGAATCCTTCCCTCAGACGATTTACTTTTAAGTTTTAAAGTACTGGGTAAAGTTAAAAGTACCATTCTCTTTTATAAAAAACTTCGCTAATATATCATACCATTAGTTTCTGTTACTATAATACTCTATAGAAGTTATATTTCCAAAGAAATAAATAAAGAAAAAAATAGTATTGCAACTTTATGGGTTTTCTTACCAGTAATATTCTTCCTTCCAGGTGTATTGACAGCGACTCGTACCACCAATTGAGTTCCACCGCGGGGGCCGAGACGAAGCCGCTCAGTGACGTACAATGCGCCGGTGCTGGCGAACGCTGCTCCAGCACTCAACGCCAGAAGAGCAGTCACCTGGAACGGATATTTTTTATAACCTAGAAATAGCTAACGAATATTCTGTCCATTTGACGTTAAGTGACTATTGGAGCACGTGGATATATGTGTTAAATTTGAGGTTGGCCACAGGTGCGATGCTACCTCTGAGGACTATGTCTCCCTTACCACACCCTACAACGCAGAACACAGCAGCGCTTAACACTGCGGTTATTAGTTAGAAATAGGCGTGGTGGTGGTGCCTCTGCAGCCTAACCGCAATGCGTTCTACCACCAACTAAACATAATAAGTTTGAGATTTCTATTCTGGGTTCGGTTGTATTTGTTTTTTTTCACGGCACGATACGCGGAATCCTATTGTGGAGCTATGACAAGAGAAGTTGAAGGCACCCGGGGGAGACTCAAATCGTTGATATTATTCTGATCGAACTTTTGTTCTCTATTTAATACGATGTCTTCTTTAAGGAGTCTCTTAGTTGAGAGAAAGCCGCCTGTACTAATTGGCTAAAGAAAAACATCAATAACGAGTATATTTTGCCATACAAATCTCACAAAAAAAATATTTTAAGATCATTCTTAAACACAAATCTTTTAAAAACATAATAAAACATACATAACAAAAGGTATTTTTTTCTACAACATTTTTTCTAAACATTTACATAACAAAAGGTATCTTAATCTGTTATACCTCGAAATAATTTTGTGCAATTCAAAGAACATTTCACTAATACAGTTAATTATAATCAAAGTCAATGTTGTATGAAACATTAATCGACCCAGACATAATAGTAACGTCAAAGTTCAGGACAATATCTAATTTACCACCTGCCAATACTAGAGACTCATCCCTTGGGGTAATAATATGTTACGTTGTAAGTCAATAACGGTACGTTGTAACTGTTGTGATCATGCGTTTCGGTATAACAGGAATATCCTAAATTTGATTTAAAGTTAAGTATAATCGCGAATTATAATCAGGTAATGATTTTAATTTGCGTCAATTTGATTTTTATGTTAAGACAAAATTGACGGTACTGAGTAAGACTTCTGACGCTCAATAAATAACGAATAGGTACTTATTCTTTGAGAAAATGAAGTTTATTAACCCTTTTCTAATTTTGCATATAACAAACTTAATATAAATTGTAATCTGGTAAACGATGAAAAATAAGAAAGAAAGTACCCTCATTCATCTTAGATTTTCATGTAATAGTACCTATATACACATTTAATAAACAATATGTTTAACTTTACTTAATAAGTTTTATAAAAATATAGCACATCTGGACTGTATAAAATTCTTTTAATGAAACCACGATTTGGATAAAGTATGTAATTACTCGCTGCTTGTTTCAGCTATTAAAACTTTTTACAGTTACGTAAAACGTGTGTACCGTGTAACGTAATAGGCTATTATCAAACCACAATTAGGCCATTAGTAGAAAATGTATATAGTTGAACAAACACAAATAAACGAAACCGAACTAAGCAATCAGTTAATTTATTTTAAAAACACTTTGAATAAAGTCATCATGTATTTAATAAAAATCACCAAAATATATACCAATATTGGATCGAACATTTGTATCAAATATGGACTAGTTGATTTTATTGCAGTGGTAATTTAATTAGAATATTTTTTTTATATATGAGCGTATCGTGAAAACCCGTAACATATTAAAATGTCTTAATTCCGCGATGATATAAGATTGAAATCATATATTGATAAAAATAGCCATCAAATATTTTTTTTTTGCGTTGATCGTCTTCCCATTTTCTAACGCTTCATATCAATGAAAATACTATAAATAAAGTTATATTAAGAAATGTAGGTTAAAATTTTCGGACTATCTTTAATTTATGCTAAAAGATTGTCACTCTACTGACCTATGTGTGACTGTTTATTCTACGTATTCATGCCAAAGGGTGATATTACAAACCGAATTGGGAACTCTGATACATACAAACGTTTCGTATGTAGCATATGACGTCATAATGGGTACCGTAGTCTATTATATATATCCGAAATTTCAGATATGTTCCGAAATAATCCCTTACGACAATTATAATACATATAATTGTCGTAAGGGTTTAAATACTAAATTTTGTATTATTGTTTTCGGTTTATCGTTAATGTTGTCATGTAAAATATGCTAAGTAGTCCAAAACTGATTATGACTATGGACAATGAACAGCGAAAATGGTCTTTTGCTTTAAATTGTTTCTTAATAGGCGCCCAAGTCTTACACTGGACAGTATCGATTTGATAATCAGTTCCTTATCTTTAAGGATATCACTTCATTCAAATACACATTGCAAACAAAGTCACTATTGGTTAGAGAAAAGTTAGACGAGGTTACCATCTAGATAAATTCAGTTCTGACGTAAACTAGACATAGACTTAAACAAACTAACGACTAAGATAGTTCGTCTAATGTTCCAACTTAGCCATTGATATCGCAATCCCTCATCAGTATTCGATGGGCGATCGCAAACAAATCGCCACCATCGCAAACTTAGATCTCTCCAACATTGAATTAGAAGTTTCTCGTCCAAGAAGGATTTATCGATAAGTGTTTGAGTATATGCAGTTATGCATATCCTAGTGAACATAAATTCTGCCTGGGCAGTTAATATCCCAAGCATCTCTTAATTTACAGTGTGCTACATGTTTTATTTATTCCCTGCTTTGCACGGATCTTCCCGATTGGTTGAGGCCCTGACTCCACCATACTGCTCCAATGTAGTGTTGAAGAAACTTATGGGTTTATCATCCAAGTATGTGTATATTAGAAACTATACTATTATATTAGAAAATCAATTTCTATAACGGTGAAGTAGGAAATCCACCAGCCACCCCCATACCCCATAAACTTTCTAAAGGTATGCGAAATCTATCAATCGCTTGCTCTGCTGGGGGACTGTGGGGTATACCCTTCTCAGTTTCAAAGGGCCACTATTGACCTCAAATATATGTTCGTTAGCTCCATTCACGAGGTAAGCTTCTGAGGGCTTCTAAGATACATAAACGTTGTCTAAAAAGGTACATAAACTAAAATATTTTTTGCTGTAATAATCACGCTAGGCGTGTTGCTACAACTATACAAAAATTTCGTCAAAAACCTATTTACAAAGACCCATCGTAAACACTATATAACAAAAAACACCGAGATAAATGATTAAAATAAACTGACACCGACCGACCGCCCTAACCTTACCGAGTAAAATGTGTAACCCGAATGTCATAATTATTTACTCAACGAGGTGTGGAACCTGGCTACATACTCCACGCCTTTCTGTGCCCTATATTAACTTTCACAAAGGTGAAACTCCCGTGAATTTCACCGGCATTTACGACACATCAGAATGGGGGCTAGATTAATTTGTACGCAGGTACAATTACATGTAACACAAATAATATACGATAACGTTTATTAAGGGTAGCGTCCTGAACAAATACAATTTATTTTCCTGAGTTATTTTGACTCTGCTATAAGCAAACATGGAGATAGGGATTTTATCCTTTACAGTTCTTTTCGTGCTCTCGTATTTATACAAATTGTATACCTTTTTGCAACTGAATACACGGAGATATAATTTAAGGTTAAGTAAATATGTAATGGTTTAATATTAAACCAAGTTAAGGAAAATGTATACACGAGTAATTTATAAGGCATGCCTAAATTCTATTGATAAACAACATAATATTCATGAATATCAAATAGACGATATTGACGGAGTGGATGTTATTAATAACATTCTAATAAAATACATTCTTGATAATATCATCTAATATACAAATTACTTGGTGCCACTTTCAATGTCATAAGAGGAGTGTTATGCTTGCCGTCTTCTGTTTAAGAGTGTTGTTAAGCAGAACACACACTTGACAATCATTTTTTTTATCAGAGGTACCAAAAGTGACTATGACACCAACCAGGGTCGAAAGCTTTTCGCTATCCGAAGTACGAAAGGGCGCCAGAAATTTACTATTGGTTAATCATCACACTCTTTACCCTTCTTAACACGGCCACTATTGATGATATTCGTAGATCCATTACAATCTACATGAGTTTCGTACAATAACAAAATCTATACTTACATCCATACAATTGTTGATGTTATTTGTAATTTTCACGTCCACTTCCACAGTTTCTCCGACCTTCAGCGCTGGCGGCAGCAAAAAGTCCAGCTGTATCGGTCTGAAGACGTTGATGGCCTTCGGTGCCGAGAACCTAAGACCTCGGTTCGAGAGTGAAAGAGCCCAAAGTGACCAGCGACCAGCTTCAGAGGGCGCTGCGATCGTCACACCGTCCGTTGAGAGCTGAGTTCTGGATAAGGGGATGATCAAAATTAGAAGGTGGATTAAATGTTATTATACCTTTCGTATGTAAAGCAAATAAATAACGCTACCGAGTTATAACTAGTGCATAAACCGAATATTCGCTTTCTGCAGAGCATTGGTCTCTTCTGAGAATTAGATGGGTCAAGTCAACAATCTCTCTCTTTGACGAAATGAGCCTGGAGGGACTTTACATGCGTATTCTATAAGTTGATCGACATAAAAATCTCTTCCCCGTTAAAGATTTGTTAAAGTATATTGTTTCGTCATCAACTCAATTTTGTTCCACTGCTTCGTACAGGATTGGGAGACTTATTAGAAGGATATGTGTGATAGGGACCATACTTTTTCCTTACTCATATCTTAGATCAGCAGATCGCAGTAGATGTTTTGGAATCTATTTCAACCTCGTAGAATAGCAAGCTGAAATCCAGACTACTGGGTACGCTAAAACTAGTTATAGTATGTTAATTAAACAGCAATCTTACATGAAATATGTTATCGCAAAACAATAACAAGAGTAATTTAGCCGACGCAAACGGAAAGTGGGCCATTAGATTGAATAGATATTATTAAATTTATTCATTGTTACAAATTATTAAAATTATATACCTACATTTATACAAAAGTATATTATTTAATATATAGATTTATTATCGTATTTATGTACATGAACAATCAATGTTTTCATGTGTTCAATATGTTATCATAAAGGCGAGTCACAAAGTCTTCGACTACTATCGGATTACTATCGGATTCGATCTGGATTGGAAGTTCAAAAGTTTATTAACTGAATATACATTACATTCTTAAATGTGAAATTAGGAAACAGTTCTAATTTTCAATATTACCTTCCAAGATTCCCTGTTTTGTGGGCGTCACGGACACATAAATACGATAATAAACTTAGATTCATAACAGAAATGAAATTTCATTACTCTGATGGCTGGGAATCGTACCTGAACCATCTGTATTTCAGGTCTGCTTTACCATATGAGCTATGCATTACGAATCTCCCGTTCATCCCGATTGGCTTCCATAACTAGGCTATACAACGTCAGTAACACAGGCTCACAAAATTAACGAACTAGATCCATAAATTACTGTATACGACACCAATGGAGTTTTTCACTAACAATAGCGCTATCAAAATTCCCAGTTCGTTTCAGCTGTCCCGGGCGGGCAACACTGCGCAGTTTGTCATGTCACAACGCATAAGTTACGGGCTGTGACATGTGAATCAGCAAAATGTGAATTTATGGAACTGGAACCCGCATGTCTGTCGCTATATTAATGTTCATTCACTATTACATTGCCATAAAACAAAAATTATGGCAATGCTTGAATGCATTGTATCCTCTCTATTTCATGTTATTGTAGAAAACACATTTTTACCGACAATCCGTGATTTTAATATGGAAGTTGTATCGGCGCACCTACATATATGCTGTCCTGCTGGGTGATGGTTTGAAGACGGAACGTTATGCGTCACATGGAGCTTTTTGAGGAGATCCAGTTCGGTCCTCTGAGCAAGCAATGGATCTATGACTGATTTCAGGTAAGACTACAATTCTTTTTTGAGTTAAAAGATATCAATGGGTAGCAATTTCCATTTACCATCAGATGTTAGTTCTTCTACTTTAAAAAAGTTACAAACATAATTTATCTATGACAAAAATGAGTTCAGACTTATGGTCAACGTTAAAATAAAAAGTGTAAATGTTATAATGCATTAAGTTGGCCGTCACAATTGCATGTTACACAAAAGATTTTGTGAAGAAATATGTAGTAAATTTGTACTGCTGAAATAACTTCCAAAACACAGTGGAGCATAGAGATCATACTATAATGTCTTTACGACTTAACTTGAAATATATCATACCTGTGTCAAAAATACAAATGAAGAATTTCATCGCGAAAGTTCACCGCATTTCAATTGACCCAACCGGACATCTTTGTGCGCAGCGCATTTGTCATGTCACAACGACATGTGAATCAGCGAATTGCGAATTTATAGAACTGAACGCGCTTGTTTATTACCATCGCTGTCTGCTTTCAATTCTGTTGCCGTAATAGCATTGTTATTAATGTTTGTGCCACTATTAACCTAGTTTTGAACGAGGTTAATAGTATTGGAACTTGATTTATCGACGTGTTTTGTTAGTAGTGTTCAATTGGATATTGTATGAGTATATACTGAAACTTAATTAGGCCGTTGGCAAGGTGGCGCGACGATCTGCGTCGGGCGGCGGGAACTAGTTGGATGAGGAGAGCCGAAGACCGGGCTCAGTGGCGTACCTTGGGAGAGGCCCATGTCCAGCAGTGGACTAACATGGGCTGAAGATGATGATGATGTCCCTATTTTTAAATCAGAACACACAGATACCTACTACCAATATGAAACAGTACTCTTATATTGTATTTTAGTGTTGAATTCGAACCATGAATAGTCCTACGACCTTTGCTTCTTTATTTCTTGTTTTTGGTTTGATTCTTGATGTACTAATGTTTTATGTCATCATTTCATATAACAATAAAATTAAATAAAGCCAATACAATAGGAAGGAGTAATTATAGTGAAAGTATAAAAGAAATACTTACGTATAATTAAAACATTTCCACATCCAAAGCCGATCGTGTGTAGCGGGAGGTACCAGGTGTGCAGGAGCTCTAGGAGTTGGTGCTGTCCGCTGTCGATACAGCACACCGCCCCCACACGCGCCTCCACCTACGAAGAGAGAGACACCCGCGGACACGAACTCTGGGCCAGGTTGCTCTTCGTGTTCTGATGTCCTGGTAGAGAAAAATATATTTTTTATTAAATGGTATTTATTGTGGTGGATTGTATTACTATACTAAAGTACACTAAACTTTAGGATAATAATAGTAAGGATTTCTGCACTCAAAACCCCACACCGAGGTTCTCGGTAGCGTTGACGTTATGGACATAGACTCTAATGCATAATTATAAAAATAGCTACTATACATAACATAGAAATATCAATTGTTGAATTTAGATGTATGGTTGTGCGTTCCACAACCTCTGAAAGACGGTACGGGTAATAATTCGAATATATATGGGTAAGTACAAAATTGAACAATACAATTTTGCTGGTATCTCAAATCCCAATTCAATATTCACATGGACAAAAACGGTGAAGGATAACCAAAAACGAAGGGAATTTCTGGACGATTTGTCCTTAACGCAGCAAAATCACTGATTGTGATGACGTCGTAAGAATAAACGGAAATCGCACATCAATAATAATGGAAAGGAAACTCATACGCGACCCACATTTAGACAGATGAAGGCAGCCAATATTTCCACTGAATTTCCTTCCACAAACCTCATTCTTGAGATGAACCGTTTGACATATCCTCGGATCAACTTATTTGAGCCTTGGAAACACACGGTTTTATTTTCCAATCCAATTTATAAATTATTGTATGATCTATTCTGAGTATTTAGATTTTTATTTTTGTTGGAAAATTTAGCCATATGTCTTCATCGCAAATACCTGATATTATATGTGATGGATGACGCAATTTACCGCGTTTTCACGCTGTAGTGTTATTTTTCAGTTATATGATATACCTGTTTCAATAATTAGAATACATATATAAATAGTTTTATTCGATACTACTATAATTATTTAGGTACGTACTAATAATTGACTACGTTTACATAGTCTATAATTGTTTGGTACATTCGTCTATATGTCCCCACATGTCAAATATACATATGCACAACTTTTTCAGCAGGAAAGTAATTAATTTTATATTTTAGTAAAATTGTAAAAAATCGAAGCATTTTTAATGATTGTGCAAAAAAGTGTAATATTGCCCAGTGTCCGTTTAATTTAAATTTCTACGTCGTTTATATTATTCTGTATCATTAAAACAAACTCTCTTTCCTTTGAAATAAACGCAATATTACAATTCAATGAATCCCCGAGGAATCTCAAGATAATATAATTAAGACCATCTGTTCGTTTAATTGTGTATGCATTAAAAACAAACTCGCGCCATTTTCATTTCGTTTCATAATTGTTGTGCGAAATGTCTGCGAAATTAGTTTCTGTTATTACAATTCGCTACACGATACTTTTCTTAACGAAGGTTCAAATTCATTTAGTTCAAATTGTTTGGAATATACATAAGTTCAATTGTAACAAGTAGCTGCAGTGTTTTACGCATTTCAATTGGTAAACTTATATTTTCGGGTGCAATAAAAATTATGAAGAAATATTTTTTGTTGCTCTTTTATTTATTTAAGTACGTATTAGATAAACAACTGGAAATTACACAAATGTATGCATTATTTGAAATATATATTCTGTATACTTCTTTACCTACATACTTTACTTACATAAATTGTAATAACCATCTAAATTATGTTTATGAACATTGAATTTTTAGACAAGCTTCAGTCATTTGCGAAGATAATATAGTTTTATAATAAAACTTATAAATAGCAGTTATAACGTAACAAAAAGTAACAGATAAACATCTGATATATAAAAATGAAAATAGCTATCAATCTATCGCTGACGCGCTGTTTTCGACGCCGTTACTGATTAATGATCCGTATCTGATGGCTCGGAGGTGCTTCCGATGATTTACTGCTAGCCCGGCGGAAGGAGAGCTGGATATATAACCACCAGACACGAATAGGAAATTCAGTCTGGGTGTATAATTTAGATAAAATTATAACAAATGTAGCATTAACCCATTATTAATCTGCATAATAATGGGTTGAATTGATTTAAGTAAATTAATTTTTAAACCAGTTATTTTAGAACAATCTTGATTGAATGTCAATACTATAATAATATGATTGAAGGAACAAATAAAATAAAAGTGATCATTGCATTGCAAAAAAGAAATGATGAAACATCAAGAAAATAATTTTAAACATATATATATAATAACAGAATCAGTCATAAATAATAATAATAGATTTTCTACAAAAAATAACAATAAACATATCTGTTCCATTATCACAAATCGAGCAGATAAACAACAGATACACGAAGATAAAAACAGCTACCAATCTATCGGTTTTCCTCAATGCCGAAAAATGGTGCGTTTCAGTCATACACAAAACAAATTATACATTTTAGAAGAGTCAAATATTTAACAGATGCTCTTACAATAACAATATCGTTATATACACGAGGGTCGATATCTGCAAGTAATACAAGGGGATTAGATGTTAAGAAATTAGGTCAATTACGCTCATGCGACAGACGAGATTTCCCACGAGATATGGGATTGTTTCCATAAGCGTGCTGGAGAGACTGGTTTTGTTTGTAATTTGTGTTTTATTTTTGTCCATTATCATTATTCTTATGCTGTTGCCAGGTTCTCCTCTTGCAGGTTCCTCTAAGCACAGGAAGAGTTATAATCCAAAGAAACCAAGTATGTATATGGTATTTGTAATAGTTAAAGCAATCATCTAAAAAAATATTTTTTTGGTTGGGCTCTAAATAAAGCTATAGTATAAATATTCTACTATATATATTTTAGAATGATCGAAACCTCGTAATAGAATTAGATTAACATTAGAAAATGTTTTAAATTCCCACCGTATGTACATATTATAAAAAGCTGAATATTTCGACAAGATTGAGTAAACATAATTTTGTCACGACGAAATAACAAATGGAGACATCCCTTCAGTGAAGGGATTCGGAATACGGACATAATTACAAATACAGGAAATCTCTCGAGGTTTTGAGGTTACTTTCTTCGCAGTACATGACAATTTTCTCGTGGAATTTACTTTGCGAGGTTGGCTTATTTCGTTTTTATAATTTTACGTGTTACAATAAAAGTTAACTGACTTTTTATATGGTTCAGACGATGTTATTTAAAATCATCCCAAGTTTCAATTATATGGCATTTATGTAACTAAAGCTCTTATTTTGTTATTGCTTACGTTTGGCGTAAAACTTATTGACATAACCTGTTTATATTTTCGTATTTTAAGATGCCTGTTAAACAATGCTTACTTGCAAGAAGGCTTTCCTTTCTATTATTGAAGGATATCGATTCTAACAAATACTTTCCTCATTCATTACTCACAACTTACTGTATTTCTGCTTTGTTTTTAGTGAGTTTCTTTATAACCAATACTTTATCAATATAAATACTACCTAATTTATTACTTTGATCGAGGATTCTGGTTCGATCTCCACCCCGGTCTCCAATAATTTATGAATTTTTATTATCTGAGTCTGGTTGTTCATGTGTTCGTCTTTGTGTGACTCCACTATTACTTACCTTGGGAAGATATTTTGGTGTGAGGCTATGAGTGTATAAAGTTCACGATTCAACCCATTTTGATTCAACAAATGACACAACAGCTAGGTGTTAATATCTTCAAACTTACGTCTGATGAGGATCGAAGCGAGAATCTGGAGGAGCACGAGCACCGATCAAGCACATCATGGAGTCAGGGGGAGCCAGCACTCGCAGTTGCAATGCTGCTCGAGGGTACCACCATCTCCTCTCTTCTATAGCCACGGCGACCTGCGAAACGTTATTCATTAATTCTAGTATTGAGATAGCGTGGTTTCGTAACAGATATGATATTTTCGATGACACAATTGAGCCTTTTTGGCTCAATATTTAAAAGTTCCCTAAAAGTTGAAAGGTCAAAATTAACATCACTGATGTATCAATATTTATTACTATTACTTATTATAATATTATGGAAAGAACATAATTATGCATAAATGTGAAAAAAAACGATAATATTTTTATGTAAGTCCATGTGCAATCCGCCAATATCACAGTAAATTTTCGAAGAACGAAAATTATCATCTATACACTCAATTTATTCAGACAAGAGTAATGTCACTACTTAAGTCGCCGGCAACTGACGATGGCTTGTGCCCAGTTATTCTAACGACGTAGGTTTTGCTGATCTTAAGTCTGTGGTTCGTGCTTGCACTTAACATCGATAATAAACGACTATAAACACCTATAATAGTGCTGGGTAATTTCATCATACTGTTCGGTTCTACTACAATTCTAAATTCGATTACAATGAAAAGGGGTTAGATGAGATGAAATGAAATATATTTTACTGTATGTATCATAATTTTTATTCCAAATATCAGTTCCAATATTTATTTTATACCGCTACCGGATCGTCATCAACCCATTACTGTCCCACTGCTGGGCACGGGTTTCCTGTCAAAAAGAGAAGGATTAAGCCATAGTCCACTGCATTGGCCAAGTGTGTGTTGGTAAACTTCACAACCTTTGAATGTTTTTTCTCAGGTATGCAGGTTGCCTCACGATGTTTTCCTTCACCGTTTAATCATATAATTAATTTGTAATACGCACATAACTTCGAAAAATCAGAGGTGTGTGCCTTGGATTTGGACCCCGGGCCCCTCGAGCGGGAGGTCGAATTTCTTAACCACTAGGCTATCATTGCTTTTGCTGTTACCGGATCAGACTACGATAATTGCACTTTGTTTCAGAAATGGAAAGGACAGTCAAGCTAGCTCAAACTGATGGAACAAGTGGCTAAATCGTTTTCCAATAGAATGGTCAGAACAGCCGCTCTAATAGTTCCCTTTAACCGACAACAAATTGCCTCTCATTAGTTCGCCCGTTGATTAAATCCAACGATACTAGAGTACAGTCACTGTGCCAATTTGGAACACTTTGTCTCTTGCAAATTGGTCCTGGTTAACCTTTTGTGGGGCACCAAACAACAATTAAATACTAACGCAGGTCATTATTGATCTACACCGCGAATAAATTAATTATTTGTTACTAATGATTTTATCCACCACTTATTTGCTAGAAATAGTAAGTACGAGTACCATCTGTCAATAAAGTTAAGAATTTTAGTAGGCAATAATATTGGAATTGGGTAGGCAAAACAATGGGCAAATAAATTATGATTAATAAAGAGTGTAAGAGGCAATATGTTGTTGAGTACGCTGTAGATTTTTGTTACGCTTATTTTGGATCATTAAATAAATAAATTAAATTATGAATTATTATTATACTGCTAATACTATAAATAGTTTTACCTTTACATTGTGTATAACCCCCTACATATTAACACAGGCAAATTTAGTACATACCTACAACTAAAGTTTAAACTCAACCCAAAATTCCTCTCCCTTTAATCGTGGCGCTCTAATTCCCAAAATTATGGTCAATATTCATGTCGACCGAACATTAAAACGTCTATAAAGCTAATTGGAAGGGCGACGATTAAGCGTAAAATTTGTCAAGGGAATGGCTCCGACAAATAATAGTTGTCGGATGTGACGAGGTACGACCACGACTGATGATTGGAGACTACGACTACGTCTATGTTACTGAATGTTACCTTTTGTACCTTAAACAGTTTTTTATAAGATGTAGCATGAAGAAGCATGTGAGCATGAAGTCCACTTGACGGTAAAAGGCTACTGTCACATGAACATCGGCAACAATTCCATATAGAACAAAGCTTGAGAACGATGATCGTCTTATTTACGTAAATTAGGTGGCATACCTTCCAACAAAACGAAAGAACTGCTTCACATTAGAAATTCATGTAGCTAATATTCCCGGATGAGACATACATATATGGAACTACTTTCGATATAAATTCCATCATGAGTGTACATTTTGTGTTTTACTGTTTATTTTGTGTTTTCACACAAAACCAAAAATATCGCAGAATTTGCAACCTTTGGCTCATCTAAAGCTCATCTGCGTCGTAGGAAACGCTCAACAGAATGTAGAACCCGGAAATGAGATGTAGCTATTAGGCCTTATTAAAAAGGACAGACCAATTAATTACCAACCAGAACCTTTTGCTACTATTGCTTGTTAATAACGAGGAAACGAGGGTTCCAAATACCTTATTTACCCCTCACTTAAGGCTTTTAGAGGTGTTGACAAAATTAATATGAATTGTTTTACATTTGGCATTGAATACACAAAAGAGTAGAACCATTTTGTTAAGTTTTGTTTTTTTTTTATCTTTGGTTAGGTTTATAGTTATATAATTAAGCGTGTATTTTATATAAACGGTAACTGATTTACATTCACATTTTTACAATTTTAGACGTTGGTTTGGTGATATTAGTGGATTTATTAAACATTTATGGAGGCCATTTTTACGTGCTGTTTGATAACATTCGATAAGAAATATCCACCAACCGGCCTTACTAAATCACCAACCTTAAATAAATAAATAAATTAACTTTACCAATCTTTATATTAACTTTGGAGAAGCGTCGTGCAGTATACTGCAATGTATTCTAATTGTGACTGTAACCTTTACCTAACAATTTCAATTGTTAAATGAATCTCAAAATACAATATTGTACGTATAAACATCCAACATAACCTACGAGAATATCGCATATAGCATAGCACTGCCAAATTAATTTCTGAAACACTACGCTATTCACAAACGGATTCGTGGATAATCAGCCACAAATCCAGAGTATCTGAACCAATAACGAGTTCGAAACGGCATGAAATCAAAATGGAAACCGTCAAATCTTTATCCGGGTAGATAAAGCCTGTCACACGCACACGACCGGGTCCGGATTTTAAAGGATCAACGGAACTATACATATGCAGATGACGTATAACTAATACTCAATGAATATTACATTTGGTTTGGGAATCATTGACTTAATTTCTTATTAAACTGTATTTCGCTGTGTGATTAGTCGAAGATGCGTGTCACAGCGACTTTATGAAAAGGGTACCTGATGGAAAGTAGTATCCATTACATTTGGATATTTACCATCAAAGGAGTCGCTTATGCATAGCCGTTATTGAAGAAGGGCTCTTTCCGATTTTTTTGATGTGATAGAGCTCTGAGATTACATCAAGAGAAAAGGCTTTCTTAATCTTGTTAAAAATGAAAATTTGTAGGATTTAACAAAAAAAAAGCACCTTGAAATTCGGGAGCAATCCCCTAATAATAATACGAAATATTATGTTAATACTGTGCTTAAAACGACATAAAATCAAAATTGAAACTGTCAAATCTTTATCCGGTAGATAACGCCTGTCACACGCACATATCCGGATGGCGCGGGTTTTAAGGGATCAACCGTGTTGAGATACAGATTATGGGTTACTTAGTCATGCTTGCTGAAGATTATAACGTTTTACTTGATCTAAGATTGTTGACATAATAATATTAATAGTCTTTTGCCTGTGAGACGAGGTATTTATTAAATGTAATTAAAATGTACGAGTATGTATCAAACTGTTTGTCTATATTAACTTTAACCTTTAGTTTAAAAATCAATGTTATAGTCTCGTCGTTGAGAACGTTCTTAGTTACTCATAATAATATATTGATACAAGTCTAAATCTAAATTGGGTTTATTAATTAATTTGATTATGTTAATTATCAAATTACTCAGCTCAGTCAACCCATACAATTTACTGCTAATTTCTATTAAAGACGTGCTCAATAACCTTATGCTGATAATTTACGAAACTGCTTAAATTTTCAATTAGACTAATTGGTTAATTTCAACGCCTTATAATTTAATTATACCTCTTTTAATATTATAATCAGTTATAGCCTCAATTTAACATTTCGTCCTCAGCTGTATAAATATTTTAATTATATTTTGACATCAATCTTTTATGAAAATTATCATTCAAAATTATTGTTACAGCGAACGGTCTCCTTCAATGGGATTTTAGTGGACCCTATGCTCCTAAAGTTCCACAAAATCCTAAATCC
This sequence comes from Epargyreus clarus clarus, assembly GCA_014595695.2. Taxonomy (NCBI): domain Eukaryota; kingdom Metazoa; phylum Arthropoda; class Insecta; order Lepidoptera; family Hesperiidae; genus Epargyreus; species Epargyreus clarus. The sequence goes on along the minus strand of JACTTY020000031.1, from coordinate 1,415,893 downwards.
ATCCACGAAATGTTTTGATCCCAACCATGCCCAGACTTTTGAACAACAAGGCGATATGTGAAACTTTCCAGACACACATCTCCCAAAACTCATAACTTTACTCCGTGCACAATAAAGAAAACAAGGTAGACAATGGGGATTTTCAAAATCAACATGATACTAATTAAGCTTCGCAAATGTCGGTTCAATTTCACGCCATCTGACTCGCTAAAGCTTTATAATTGGTATAAATATTAAATAAAGACGGGAGTTTGTATGTAGTTCGCGTGTGCGGCGTGAATTTTGGCAACTTTGATGAAATTTTGGAGGTCGTTTTTCACTGAGAATGGGCGTTATGGCTAAACATTTGATTAGTGTTCATGTGGGACGGGCTATAAATGTTCATGTTTTACGACGGTACTTTTTGAATGTGCGAAGTTTGATTTCAAAGTCATAATCGTTTGAGCACGGATTAAATGGACATCAAAAACTTATAAACATGTTACTTGGTGATAACATATCAAAATAAATTTAGTGGTTTATAGAACATAATTTTTAAAAGCTAGATCAATACGTTACATTAATTAATCGCAAAGTAAAACATAAGAATATAATCGTAGATAAGTCATTTACTGAAATAAATAAAGTATTAAATCAAGTTTTACTTCAATTTCAGCGAGAAGTAAGAAAATAATTATTTTATACGAAAAAAAAAATTCTGATCATCATAAAGGAAAACAGAGACCTCATTATTTCCAAACAATTTGATACAGAAATGTTGCGTCAGGTCCGCAGCGTTTTAAATTTAAATTCGTAGGGGATGATCCCACCCTCACTTTCTTTATATTTGAGCCCGGTTAAATTGAGGGAGGCTTTTACTGCGTTGAATTTTGAGTTTTGTGCTTCCATAGTTACACATTTAACAAACTTTTTATTTGAAATTGAACCCTCTGTAGTTTTATTCTGTGATCTCTATCAGAGTCCTTGTAATATAAATTAGGCTAAGTTTTTTATTTGTACATACAGTAAAGATATCATCTAACACGACGCATTTTGATATCATCATGCCCGTAATAACAATACACGGAATCTCTGCTAGGATTATTCTTAACTTACCTCTTTATGTAGAAGTCTGACATGGAAGCTAGCGACGTCACTGACAGGTTCACCAGACTCTGTAACGTAGTAGACAAGCAAGGAGCTGACCGGAGCCATGTCGGCCGTCACGGGGAATCTGGGAACAAATCGATTTTGTCATTATCGTTCTGATTGTCTTCTCCTGGATTTTATTCTTCTTTTTTTAACGAATCATCAGTTTTAACGCGTATATTGTTAGGAGTTTCAAGTTCACATCATAGGACAAAAGTTAAAGTCTGAAGCATGTACCAAAGAAAATAATGAAAAACATTGCAATCGGCATCTTCAATACCATTTATCTTAATAATGTACCTATTGCTACCTACATTAACCGGTAAGTGTATTAAGTACTACAATGGTATCAAAAATCCCATACTGAGCGGCCATAATCCTTTTAATAGCCTCGCAAACGTTTCCAGGATTTATCGACTCGATTTTTTATGTTTCCGCCCAGCAATAAAATCTGCTATTAAGCGATAGAAGCTTTTATTATCAGCAATGAAGCCAAATTACATAAAACAGGTAAAAGAAACGTACAATTCTACGGTGTTTTACGTTACGCATTTTTTCAAATGCCATTATGATAATCTGTTCAAATATATTAATTTGAGTTTCTGTTTGATGTATGTCTGCGGTACAAAATAAGTGGCATTTTCTAAGCTTATTTGCTTCTGTGATTGGTAGAATTTATTTAATAAAAATCTACAGTTCTGCACACAGAGGGTTCTGCGCCACTCAATATAAATATTATTGTACGTATGTACCAAATATTGCATTAGATTAAGAACCCATACCGCGGACCTAAGTATTATTTTGCCGCATTTTATAATTTGTTAAAAAATAATAAGAGTTTGCTTTTCAAAAGTTCAGGTTGATTAAACTTGATCCCTAATTCTTACATAGTTTGAATCATTTAAAAATATTAGAATACATTAATACCGACAAATGAAAGAAAATCACTCCCCTCATCATTTTGAAAGCTACTAAAGTAGTTTCTCCCAAAACCCCTTTTTAGTTACAACAAGCACTTCAAAAGGAATAAAGCGTAATTCAGAAGAACTAAAGCCGAGGGGAGGTTTAAAGCATTGAGTGGTATCATCATGAGGATTGTTTTTCAAAGCTAACGAGGCATTTCGGATCCTAAAGCTCCATTCATAGTTCTGGTACGCAAACGTTTATATTTGATGTTTTTGGTAGTGCGTAATTTTCTGACTGTGTTTAAATACTTTTCTTTCTTTTTTAGGTTTAGAGAAACTTTTTTTCATATGAAACAAATGTTTAACGGAAAAGTTTATTTGTTTTTACATACACGATATATGGATATTGTATGATTAGCTTAAGAGCTTATTTGTGTACAAAAAGGATTATTATTAAGCATTTTCTTCGCTTCCCTTTATTTATTATACTCTTGTGCTTTTGTTTATAATTTTTCCGAATTCGGTTATCGAAATATGTTTATTTAACTTTTCAAAAAATATAATAAACATAAAGCGCATTTTAAAATAATATGTAATATGAAGTAAAACTCTATTCTTATAAAACTCAATTGTTGAATTATTACCGTTTTGTACAATTCATATTTAAATGCTTCAATCAGAATTTCACCGAGCATTTATTTTTCCATCGAACAATGTTGTTGACTGAACGCTTATTTTGCTCATTTGTTCAGCATTACTGTGACCCAGATACTCATGCTTATTTATTGGTTGAAAATTTTATTTATTTGTACATATAGCCGCACAAAATCATTAACTTATATACTCGTACTAAGTACTACTTTTAGAATGACACCTTTTAATTCTAAACATGTTTGAGGACATCATTCCACCTCCTTTGGATCTAAGTTCATCGTGCTGACAAGAGTTGGAAGGTCGGTAACGCATAATTATGATTTGTAGAAAATATTTTTTGTTTCTTACAGGTATGCGTAGCGAAAAAAATATAAACAATCAAAAAAATGTGAGCAGTCACGGGACGCCTGGCAGATGTGAAACATCGACATTATTTTGTAAAAGTAATATGCAGAAAATAACATATTGTGATAGGAACTAAATATGTCATAATGATAAAATAAAATATTACGATTTTTTTCCAGATAACGATGACTATTTATTGAATTCGATTGCCCATGGCGACGCGTCGCCACACCGTACACACTACTGCATATAGACTGTATATATATACCATCGTATAGCGGCATGCGTCGCCACGCCAGAAATCGGTTTTACGTGCGGCTATAGATGTTTCACATCAAAAACAAAATCCCTCTATGCCTCAGTTAAATATTGTAATGAGAGGGTTGGTGATATCACGTAGCCTACACCGATACGGGTACACCGTTGGAAGAGCATGGCTTGTGGTAGCGCGGCGAGTACGTAGCGGTTACCTTAAAAGTGCGTTGCTCTCTTTCATTTTCCATTTCAAAATGCCAAAATGGCTTCTAATCTCAAGAGCGACAGACCGACAGACACGCAAAATCTAAAGACCTGAGGCATAGTCCATGGCTGTGCAATGTATATAGGTCCATCCATGGATTTAAGTACCGTCGGAAGTCGCCATAATCAATTAAAATTGTATTTGTAACTACCGCAAGTAGTCAAAAAATTGTTATGAAATGATGAAGTCACGAAGTGGCTCGATTTGCTCACTAATATGCTAACAGGTTAATTTCGAGCGAGATCGTAATTCATTTATGACTCGACTAAATTCACGGCTCATATAATAATGAACTTTAACATATTTCCAACCAATAAATAAGCATGACTGAGTATCTAGGTCAGAGCGACGCTCAACAAATGAGCAAAATAAGCACCGAGTCAACAATATCGATCAATGCAAAAATAAACGGTTGGTTAAACTTCGATGGAAATATTAACCCTTCGAATTGGAAGTACTGTTCGTGAATCAGACGCGGTGGTAGCCACCGTCAAACACCGAACGAAGCGAAATATATAGGCGCTTCAACCACCTTCAACTTAGTTCTCGAGTGTCAAGACACAATTCGAATCAACCTCATGGATTCCAATTTTATTTGTGGTCTACAAAGGAGATCCATGAGCATATTTAAAAGGAGTGAGCACTACTTTTAAATAAATTGCTTTTTTAATTTGCGACCTTATTCTACAAAAATGTTAATATCCGTGATTTTTTTATTTATATCCATGAAATAATTTATTAAATAACTTATTAGTTATTTAAAGTTGCCACAACATTTGGTGGACTCTATTCCAGATATACCACGGCTATATCTATGTAATTCAACCTAAAACAGTGTTAAGTTCTGTTGTATTTTGGCTTAAAAAACTTGGACACGCTGAGAGATTTCGACGTAGTCCCCAGGTAGTATAGCTGTAACATCTAAAATGAAATCTGACTCAAATCTAGGTAGAATTCATTTTAGATGATACAGATGTGTACTGCATACTAGTTTGCTACTTCTTTAATAGTTCCGGAGGGAATAGCAAAGCGTATTTAGCTACTTTTTATTCAAACAGTTAGCTAATTTTCTTCATACCCTATTTTAAGTTACCCATCCCGTATGTATATTATTTTTGTTAACAGTTTCTTACTGTCAACCCATTCGCCGTGACCACGATCCATGCAACTGGGTCGAATATCAGCAATAAATAAATTAAAAAACCGCACGTCGTGAGTGCCCGTTACATGGTAAAATGTCTCAATTCCGCGATAATGTTAGGCTAAAATCATACATCCACATATGTACTTTAACAAGCGGCTAATGTATCATAAAAGCAGACATTATTCAATGATCCATCGAGCCTTCAAAGTTTCCCCATTACAGACCGAACCCGCCCACAAACGTCTGTTTAACTTAAATTACTTTCCGAGTTTAAACCAATAGTTGCTTAATCGTCTCATAAACGGATATTTGGGAACCGAGCCGAATATTTAGTAGTGATGTATAGTTGCACTTTGGTAGTTTTATGTTTATATAGCACTAGTTTGGTAAAGTTGGTAACTATTAAAATTTTATATAGGTAGTAATAATATAATTAGTTTCTTAGGGGTTTACGATCAAGCTTACGTACAACTAAAATTCAATCCAATTTAAAAATCCATAAGCAACATTGGTTACTACCGATCAGGTGCACGGTATGCTTTTACTACTTCTAAAATAAATAGCACATAACAGGCGAATGTGATTAATTGAAATCAAGTACAGTGGAGTTATGAGATGTTTTTATAAGACTCTATTATCAAATGAGCAAGCAGCCCATCTGATGGTAAGAGGTTATTGTAGCCCACAGACATGTGTCCATGTAGCTTTCTACAAAAACCCTTTTTATAGAACCCCTTTGGGTTTTACGCGAAGCGCAGTTGTAAATACTAAAAGATGGTCATCTGATATGTCAGCCAGCATTGACAGTATTCAATTTAAACCCAAGAACTGCTTCACGCTACACCTTTTACGGTTACTTGTTACATACGGAACCCTATAAGGGATAGTAACTTAACACAATAATAATCCTGTTAGCTTCATCAAAAATTACATAAGGTTTATAAGACTATTCAACCCTGGGCCTGAATTTCGGGAAGAAACGAACTGTAAAATTACGCGTTCCGGGGGTGACTCCTGAGGCTCATTCGTCAAACCTTTGTTATCTCATTTCCGGTTTCGGGAAAGTTACTTATTCTTCACATTTAACTTACAATTTTATTTCTTTGCTTTTATTTACATATTAAAAAAACAAGTAGTAGATGTTGTAAATTTATAAAATTTTAAAAATAATCAAACGGTTTTTTGAAATGCAATATGCAATCAATGTAATTTCAGTCACTACTGGTTTTTCTTATTACGAATTCCGATTTTTTATAATATATGCAGAAGTAGCATTGGGTGTCACAGCCAATTGACGTCTACAATCAATCCTAGGTAGAATAAGAGTTTTATCTAAGATTGAAAACAGATGTTCTACACTTAAGGACTGATTTCAATTGAGTTGTAACACTAGAAGATTCACAAATGCAACACCAGTTTTGAAAAGAGCTCTTATTGCACCTTTTTTAATAGCGAGTTATAAAAACTCCTAATTCTACAGTGCAATATTCATCACGCCTAGTAAACAGTCGTATTACAAAAAGTTTTCGCAGCGTGCCCGCGGGAAAATAAATGGGTCAGCTTTTAAAATCTTTCGACAACTCCCAAACTGCGCATAAATCACATTCAAAGAACTTTGTACTGTTTATGCACGCTTCTTTCTATTGTTCTTTTAGATTTTTGTTCTTCTGGAACAAGCTTTTCGAGTAAGGGAAAATAATTAAAATACAATATTGTTTTAAAAAAGTGGTAGTGTTGATTTAGAGTGAATAACACATTTTGAAGGTGGTAGAACCCTTTGTGGTTCGACTCCCGTAGCACCACCACCACACAGCAGTATTAGGTAAGGGAAGGGAGACATACTTATCTGAGGCGTTCGAATTTAGTTCTCAGGGTTCAGGCCTTAGTTATCTAATGTTATCTGCGGTTGATTATAGATGTCCATGGACAACAGTAGCTACTCACCATCAGGTGGTTTCAGGTTCGTTCACTACTTCCATATTATAAAAAAACGATATAATAAAATGGTCGGCTCTGTATAAATATTTTTGAAATAAATTAAGTTTATAAAAATTCCTTCTCTGTTTACTCAATTAAAACCATAAAAAATAATTTCGACATTTTATGACGTCACAGGTAAATAAAAATGTAACCAATGTCATCATAAAATATGAAAACGACCATAAAAAGTTGATCAGGAAAACGTTCCGGGCATTTTTCATTGAATCAAGCCTTGTTCCCCGGAAGGGAAGCTTTGCTCCTAATTACTTGGGCTTATTTATCTCTTTCTTTTACGTCGCTTTAATACCATAAATGCAATTTCCCGGAAACAATATAATTTACTCGCAAGTGATTGGAATAAAAAATGCAAAACGAACGATTAAATTTTCGTAGCAATTGGTTGGTGCAATTTAAAAGAGTTTAAAATATGTAGACTTCTTAGGCGTTCTAGTACATTATGAAGAATTCTCGCACAGGTAGGTGCCACTGAAATTTTCCCTTTTATTAACGGTTATATGAGGTAATATTTATTTTGAAATCGCGTTTTAGTTACGCCCGTTTATAATACTCAATCTATCCAATGTTTTGCCTACCAAAGATCGACATTTGACAATTTATTCGTACTCGACCGTGTCAAAGATTAACTTTAAAATGTACACCATTAAACCATTGCCTCTATAAATAAATTAGGTATTTACTCACGTATAATTAAATCGGCACAGGTCACTGTCATTAGTCGGGTTGGGTGCTGGTACCGCGGCCCAGTGCACCGCTCGACCACCACTCGTAACAGCTGCCAGCAAACGTTGTCGACAACCACACGACGACCACACACTAGCGCTTGCTATACCACCGGCCTGTAGGAAATGTAAAACAAATTAGGATGAGGCACCTGCTTGGCTTGTTATTCCTAGGGTAAACTTTGGGCGAACGTCATTTTGTACATCAGCATTTCAAAAATCTACACAGCTCTGCTTCAGAAAAGAATGTTTTCATGTTTTGCTTATAGCGAACTATTTTTAAATTAACAGTGGTATGTTAACGCTGTATGTTGAAGCATATAGTAAAACCTGTGTTTAGCTAGTAAGGGTCTGTACCTTAAATTACTACTTTTTAATTAATTCTCAATGATAGAACAGCCTTTGGGCCAAAGTAGGGATCAAACCTCATTTAAAGTTGATTACATATATTTCGAGTGGCGAAGTTGACTTTTAATCAGTTGGTCTGCATATCTGTTATTTATTTCAGTTTATTAAAAAAAAGGTCTAAACTATTTCCACTTTAGGTAAATGAGCATACCTGAAGAGGTGTTGGCAAGTTTTCAACCAGAAGATAGCATTTGGAAGTTGAGTTCCATCGTCGGATCTTCTCCCGAGCGAGCACATAGTGAGTTTCTATCTCCTTTCCTTCAACTGCTACTAGCTCTGCCTGTGAACAAAGTACTTTAATCAGTTTTCCATTTTTACCGCTCATAAGTCATATTTTTGTGGTGAATACACATTATTTTTTTTTATCTATCAATCAAGGAGAAAAAGGTTCTCAAATTATCTCGTATACCTCAATTATTAATAATACTCAATAATACTCAATTATTATTTGACGTCAACACCATCTTAAGTTCTTTTAAATAGCCACCTTAACGTATTACACTATAAATAATAAAACTACATTATTATAGACTTACATAAAAATATAATAAACTCTACAAAAGTCGGTACAACGTTCAATAAATGCAATTTGTTTACTTTTATTGAATCAAATCCAAGTATTCATACGTGGATCGCGGAGCATGTCATCAGAAAATTGCATCGCATTTCCGAGTATCGTGACATATTCGCAAAATCCCCTGTAATATTGTACAGTCGTGTATCACACATATTAGAATATCTCAAGCCTTTGTAGAATTGCCTCGGTATTTTGAATAGTGTACACTGAAATGTATTTTAGATACCTTTATAAGTGTAACAATTTTGACGCGGTTTTCTTATGTATAAGGACAAGTAGCAGTATAATTGTCCTTGTCATCAACTCAAATCCTAATAATAAAAGGATGCTAAGATTTTCTAAGAACTCTGAGGACTAAAACGAAACGCCTATCAAAATGATAGTCAATGGTAAACAGCCCTACCCTTTCGTAGTATCCTCTTCAAGAAGGTAAGTGAATCTACTTCACTCTTTACATCAAAACACAAATCAACTGTATATTAAAAAAAAAATAGCAAAAAGCTAAATTCAGTAAAACAAAATCCACAGGTAAAATATCGTAGAATTTATGCTTCAATCTTCTGCAAGCTATTTTCCAATTCCCAAAACACGTTGCGCACTCGGTTATGGAACATGTAGTTAAATTGAAATATTTGCCTTTTGTAATTATTTCAAAATAACTGCCATTTTAAACTGAACAATTGTTATGAAATCATCCTACACGTAGACATCTTACACGTAGGTACATGCTGAGCATGATTCTCCTCTCGCAATGAAAGGGCTTTAGATCGTCGTCCATCTCGCTGGCCAAGTGCTTCGATAGCCTTATAGTTAGACATTTGCTTAGACATTTATGTTTAATCGAGAAGTCCGAAGTTCATATCCCAGACCTCCAATTTTTCCTGGTATCTACCAGAATATACCCGTAAATGTCGTATGATAAATCCATCCCTATGTTATCCATTATATTATCCACCCCGATGCAAATAGTCTGTAAGATTTTGGTGATCACTTGATGATAAACTTTAGTATAAAAATATCTACCGAGCAGTTCGGTGATAAACTGTAGCCCAACAAAATCTACCCAGCGATATTTAAATTTATTCGTTAACTTACAGAAACCAATTCCCAGAACACGTTATGCAATCGTATGTCACTGATATTCAAATTCCCGATTCCGTGTTCACTAAAAATATTGTGTTTGGAAGCAGTAAGCGTGGCGAAATGCAGTTTCGGCGCCAAAAATTGCTTGCCAAAAACTTGTAACGTCCCTCCACGGTTTAGTATTCGACAGTTAAAATGTTACGGCGATACGTAATGGTAGTTTAAGTAAAAATATCGCTACAGGACCGTTTATTTATGTGTTTATTGAATTGAATCGCTTATAAGACAGCAATAAAATTGGTGTAAGAATATTTTATGTCTGCCATTATCAGGTGAAGAACGCTCAAAAATAAATAGCATGATTTTTATTTGTTCTTTGATTGTGTAATATGACATTTCTAATAGATTTTAAATTTATTTTATCTAATCTAATATATATATAAGAGATTTCCACGTATATAGTCACTCATCACGATATCTCTGGAACCATTAGAGCTAAAGACTTGAAATTTGGTAGGAATATTCTTTTCACCGAGTAGAGGTCAGCTAAGAACGGATTTTTTGATATTCCACCGTTAAGGGGGTTAAATGGGGGTTGGAAGTTAATATGAAAGTCCGTCAGTTTTAAAGCAAACTAGATGAAAATTGGTATTTAGCTTTCTGATTTAAAGTAATAAAAATCTAATCTAAGGGTTTTCCAAAATCAACCCTAAAGGTGGTTAAATAGGGGTTGACAGGTTATTTTAAATTTTGCCATTTTGGAAGCCAGCACTATGAAAGTTAGCCATTGCTTTGCTGGTTAGATATAAAATAACTTTAGTTCTACCGTTTTTGGAAAATCAACCCCTATGTGGGTTAAATAAGGGTTGTAAGTTTGTATAGAATTCCCCCAGTTTTGATGTAAACGCTATCAAAATCGGTATTTAGGTTTTCGATTAAAAATAATTAAATACCTATTTCACCATTTTTGGAAAATCAACCCTTAAGTTGGTAAAATAAGGGTTAACAGCTTATTTTTAAATTTGCCAATTTGAAAGCCAGCACTATGTAAGTTAGCCATTGGCTTACTGGTTAGATACAGTGGAACTATAATTCTACCGTTTAGAAAATGAACCCTCATTTGGGTTAAATAAGGGTTGTAAGTTTGTATGAGAGTCCCCCAGTTTTGATGTAAACTGTATACAAATCGGTATCTGGGTTTCGATAGAAAATAATTAATCATCTATTTCATTGTTTTTGGAAAATCATCCCTTAAGTTCGTTAAATGGGGGTTGGAATTTTATTTCAAACTCCGTTAATTCGGAAGCAAGGACTATAAAAACTTGCATTTGGTTTTCCTGTTAGAAATAATAGAACTTTTTAACACCATTTATGGAAAATCTACCCTCAAGAGGGTAAAAAAGGGGATGTAAGTTTGTATGAAAGTCCTCCAGTTTTAATGTAAACTGTATAAAAATCGGTATTTGGGTTTTCGATAGAAAATAATTAAACACCTATACCATTATTTTTGGAAAATCATACCTTAAGGTCGTTAAATGGGGGTTGGAATTTTATTTCAAACTCCGTTAATTCGGAAGCAAGGACTATAAAAACTTGCATTTGGCTTCCTGTTGGAAATAATAGAACTTTTTTAACACCATTTATGGAAAATCTATCCTCAAGAGGGTAAAATAGGGGTTGTAAGTTTGTATGAAAGTCCACCAGTTTTGAAGTAAACTGTATAAAAATCGGTATTTGGGTTTTCAATAGAAAATAATTAAACACTTATTTCATTTTTTTTTGGAAAATCATCCCTTAAGGTCGTTAATTGGGGGTTGGAATTTTATTCCAAACTCCGTTAATTCGGAAGCAAGGACTATAAAAACTTGCATTTGGTTTTCCTGTTAGAAATAATAGAACTTTTTAACACCATTTATGGAAAATCTACCCTCAAGAGGGTAAAAAAGGGGATGTAAGTTTGTATGAAAGTCCTCCAGTTTTAATGTAAACTGTATAAAAATCGGTATTTGGGTTTTCGATAGAAAATAATTAAACACCTATACCATTATTTTTGGAAAATCATCCCTTAAGGTCGTTAAATGGGGGTTGGAATTTTATTTCAAACTCCGTTAATGCGGGAGCGACCACTATGAAAAATTATCATTACAATCAATGAAGCATCTGAGTCACAGTTTTTTTTAGATTTTTAGATCAACCCTTAAGACTGCTATAGAAGGGTGTATGCATTATGCCTTTCTGTTTACACATCTGTTTCAGCATTTTAGCAACTCAACAATCAACCACCATTAGGGTACTATTTTTTTTTATACTATAGAAGTAGAAGACGAGCATGCAGTCCACCTGATGGTAAGTGGCTACTGCCGCCCATGGACATCTGTAATCAACCCCAGATAGGATTAGATATTCCTACCTGAGGTCAGCCACAGATGCGCCGCTACCCCTGAGGACTAAGTTGGAACGCCTCGGAAAAGTCTGTCTCCCTTACCACACCCTTAAAAACGGAACACAGCAGCGCCTAACACTGCTGTTATTAGGTAGAAATAGGTGTGGCGGTGGTGCCGCCGGAGTCGAACCACAAAGGGTTCTACCACCTTTAGAAACCTATAAGTAAAGGAAGATTCTTTAAAAACCGTTGTTGAAGTTACTTCCTTTGGCGTGTCTGGAAAAAGAACAGAGTGCAGAGAGGTTTAGTGTAGGGTGAAATTCCACGGGCCATCGTAACATATATTTTTAACATGGGAATGTATTACGCGTGTTGAAGTGCACATCGAAGGTTTTTTAGGGTTCCGTACATAAAGGATAAAAACGGAACTCTATTACTAAGACTTCACTGTCTGTCCGTCTGTCCGTGTGTCACAGGGCTCTATCTCTGAAACCGTAATAGATAGACATTTAAAATTCTTACAGAGGATGCATAACGGTGGCCGCTATAACAACAAATACTAAAAATAAAAAAGTTGAAAACAAAAAGGGGTCCCCATACAACAAACTGCTATTCGATATATTTCCAACTAACTTTTAAACCGTTAGAGGTAGACAGTTGAAATTTTCACAAAATGTGTAAATAAAAATTTTAGTTGTACGGAATGCTCAAGGTGCGGGTTGGACTTGCACTTGGTAAATTATTAGTAACGCGCAGACCCGCGGGCCACAAGGAAAAGTCGCGGGCCATACACCACCCGTGGGTGTCGGCTTGCCGACCGCAGGTGTTGAATTAGCTTTCAGAAATTTGATGATAAAGTATTTATTGATACATATGTACATATGAATGTTTTTGAAATTCTACTAAGGAGGTAAAAGAAGTGTTATATGTATATATACGGGAATCTTTTAGGTTCGAAGTTAGAAACGTAAAATTTCAGATAACGTCTATTCAGACAAATACACGACAACGTGGACGGGTGCAAATTTCATATATGATAATGCGTAATTTTGGTATACTGATTAGGTACATCGCAACTACTTTGGACACACTGCGTGCCAACATTTTGTCCTGCCGTGGGGTATGGTTGTGGTTATGCGTGGATTAGTGATGGTTATGTGATAGACACATAGACCTTGGATTAAAATTTTGGGCTAGAACAGGGCTACAGTATCCCCTGCCTGTCGTACGAGACTAAAGGGGGACTTCAGGATTTGCGGGCAGCAAGAATGGGAGCTCTAACCGCCCAGCCAGCTACCCTGGAAAGAACCACTGTATGTAAGGCCACATATAACATGGACGGTTCCTATAGAATAGAGTAAATAATAATTATTGTATCCTACATGAAACTTATATTTTAAAGAAAGTTTCATTACAGTCCACTAATTAGAATTTTAGTGTATGTTTCTGAAGAAAGCTTGACCAATTTAGTTACACAGTGAAGAAAAAAAGCTTTTATTAATTAAATATTAATGCTATTTTATCGTTAAAATTGTTAAAGGTACAAATTTACGATTACAGTTACGAGTATTTGTCTGTTATATCATATTTTTTTTACGCGGGCGAAGCCGCGGGGTTCTGCTAGTCTAATATAAAATCAATACAAAGGTAGTGTTCGTTTTATAATTTTGAAAACCCACTTAGGGTCCTAATTTGAATGTAAAATATCTAAATATTCGTATTCATGACCATCATGCCTAGAAAGTAATTGAAATTGAATGGGAAAGGAATACATCCTACACATATTATATGACTCTTCAATAAACTATTCCCAAAAATGGGTGCATACCACAGACCTATAATACAGGTCTGTGGTGCATACAGAGTATTATTTATATCACGAAAGAACCCAACGGGTTTAAGATTTGTGAAACTGTAAAATAATTTACATGACTGCAATTTGTCGCATTATTTGAAGTTTTGAAAAAAGATTAGTCATTTCTGGAAATTACGTCTTTATTCCATTGCAATCATCTCCCTTAATTGTTTTGCGATCATTATTCGAATTAGCATCTACAAATGCTATTTCATCTATAAATTTATTCGAAACATTTATTCTACAATAAAACACTGAACAAGTTCCATCATATGACGAGTATCTACTCGTCGTTGATACGTATTGAGCCTCTTTACCTATCTCGTAAATATCGGAGGCAACCCTCCAGTCGCCTGCTCCTGACTGATACGGGGTTTTATTACATTTTATTTTATGTTTATTGAATTTTCCCTATTGGTTTCGTAGGAAACTCTGCAGTGGGTATTGATATGACTTCCTTTTGAGTGGAGTGTAATGAATTCTGTACTATTTCATCCGTATGGGTTCGTTCGTGGTAGCAATGGTATAAACTGCGTAAATTGAACGCGTATATTTGTCTTTGAAAATAAAGAAACGCCGTTGCATTAATTATTTATCAATATTACATATTATGTAGTATTAAGTAATTTCTAAAAAAGCAGTGATAGCCTAGTGGTTAAGAAACTCGGTCCCTCGATCGAGGGTTCCGACGATCAAATCCCAGGCACGCACCCCTGATTTTTCGAAATTATGTGCGTATTAGAAATTAATTATCACTTGCTAGAACGGTGAAGGAAAACATCGTGAGGAAACCTGCATACCTGAGAGATTTATAAAAAAAATTAAAAGGTATGTGAACTCTACCAATACGTACTTGGCCAGCGCGTTGGACTATGACTAATGCTTCTCATTCTGAGAGGAGACCCGTGCGTGCCCAGCAGTGGGACACTAATAGGTTGATGATGATGAAATAATTTCTATTCGCAAAACCAAATATTACCTATAATTTAACTAGGTACAGATTTCGTAAGTAGAGCCAGGGTGAAAACCCTAATTCACCAACCATGTCTTCGACACCTAGTCGGGCATTATATTCATTGAAATAATCGGTTACATATGAAAATCTTTTAAAAATTTTGAACTAAAATTTTGTAGCATGCGTTCGTTCGTTTCGATATCATCTCATCATTTCTTACAAAAACTCCGAATATTCTAGGTAGATTCATTGATATCATCTTTCGCAAGGTTAGTTACCTTTTGTTTTATAAAAATAATTTCAGCATAATTTTCTTATTCAAAGTGCTTTCATCTCCGTTTCGTTTTACTTTATCTAAATTGTCAGTCTTTGAAATATCTTACATTATTATTCTATTCAAGCGAACAAATGTATTCATTACTGGAGTTGAGTGCGTATCAGAGGCTGATCCTTGTCCTTTTTGACTGATTTCTAAAGAATATCTATATTTTATAAAATTGCGCGATATTCTCTGTAAGAATTTACCAGTAATTGGGCTCGTTTGTAGGTAAAATGTAAGCGTGTAGAAAATTACAAGCGGGCCCAATTACGCCACGTCAGTATTTACATTTTTTGGGATAAACTCCATAGTAGAATTACATTTAATAACTCAA